>JAUEPO010000004.1:0-1457259 GCA_033439705.1 Cercophora scortea | reverse complement strand
TGAGCGATCCCAGGTTGTTGATGGCATCTTCAGACAGAAACGTGTGTTCTATTTTGGAGAGGCGAACCCGGTGGGCGGAGAGGGGCAACAGGCTGACGATCAGGGTCGCAAAGAGATCCTTGAAGTCCTGGAGCACAGATCGAAGGTGTGTTAGACAGAGACCGGTTGTGAACGAGCAGCGCGCGGATACGAGGCAAAAGCACTGGCTAACTAACCTTTGTGAATGGACGATCATCGTCCGTCATGCGTAATAACCTTGACGAAGTTTGATGCATCTTGTTATCGGGGCGGCCAAAGTGAAGCGGCTGAGGCCGGGTTGGGTCTGTCTCGCTGTAGGGCTGGGAGGGAGGGTCCTTCGGATCGCCGGACGGCGGTATGGACGACGAGATCAGGTAGTTGGAGGCGGGCCGGGGACGGAGGGGCCGGTCGGGACTGGGCTGCACGCTGCGGACGGCTTGGTCGGGCACGATGGAGAGACGACCCAGAGACTGACGTGGTCGGATTCTGGGTTCGGCAATGCCGGCGAGGGTTTTGTCAAGCGCTGCGACTGCAAGGGCCAAGATACCGGCGGGTCGCTGCGAGCTGATTGATTGACTGGCGGAATGGTGGTGGCGATGGGTGTGTGGGATGCTAGCGCTAGCGGTGGTGGAAGTAGCTGAGGTGCTCGTGAGCGACGTCGACTTGGTCAGGCTCTCGCGGGTGGCCGAGGTGGACTTTGGCTTGGTTGCGCTGGGTAGGGAATTGGGTAATGTCGTGGAGGGAGACGACTGCGAGACTGCGGCCATCTAATAGCGAAGGCGTTAGTGAATAATGCAACCCAAAGGTGCGTGTGTGCGCCGGTCCGTCCAGGTCGTCTAGGATGGGTTGGGATGGGATGGGATGGGCAATCGTCGGTTCAAATAACAGAGTGGAGGACTTGACTTGCGAGCCAGGGGAGTCAGGGACCGCCGACTGAGTGGAGTGTGGAGTGGTGGTGGTGGTGGTGGTGGTTAGCAAGTGGTGGACGGCGGTGGTGGAGGTGGAGGTGGAGGTGGAGGTAGTGGTGGTGACCAGTTAGCTGGTCGTGGACGGACTGGGCGACGAGAACGGAGAGGTGGAGTCAAGACACGGGCTGGCTCGCAGGCAGGCAGAAGGGCAGGGCAAGAGGGGGGGGGAACGGAGAACGTGGACGGAGATGGTGGATGCAGATGTGGATGCCCCTGGCGCCATGTCCTAGCCATGTAACCCGCAGGCCACCCAGGTCAGCCAAGGTACCTTCCTTACTTAAGGTACAACACAATCGAACGCCACAGGACAATGAACTGCGGGCGGGCAGTTGCTGGAAGTCGCAGGCGGGCGCCCAGAGGACGTGCCGTGACCCAGGGACCCAGGGCAGAGCAGGGCCCTGGGCAGGGAAGGCGGCGACGTACGTGCTACGTTGACCAAAGGCCAGGTACAGCAACATGTGTGTGTTTTGGCCGCCCAGGTCAAGTAGGTGACTTCCACTGAGATGGTCACGAACCGGAGAGGCAAGGTGTGAGGAAGGTACACTATACCAGGGAGGTGTGGTGTGGATGCGGGTATAAGCAAGGCCAGGTGGGCAGTCGAGACAATTCCCGAGATACCTGGTACCTTGGGTGGGTGAAGTGGGTGGATATGTCGATCGCTCAGTGGAACTTTCACTCACCGTTTGAGGACGGGAAGCTGGGGGGCAGAACAAAGACAAAGGAGTACCTGGTAGCCTGCAAAACACAATACCTACGATGCGTTGAGGAATCGCGACCGTCGCTAAAGATGATGACGAGAGAAATGTATACTCTTTGCTAGGCGGTTAGGGACGGTTCCTGGTAGAGGGAGGCACGGTCGGTAGGCAATGAGCCTACCGGTTCGGTCAGGGACTGCGGTGCAGGTGCTGCGCTCGCACAGACGAATGTACGTAGTATACCACAGTAACCCAGCGTGCCCAGCCCGTATCGCCATCAAAACTCTACTAATAATTGTCCTGCCTGCTCGCGATATGTGATTCCCTGCATCATCCCTCTATTATACCAAAGTTAATAAAGTGCCTGCGGTCGTCCAACTTGAGACCAGGTACATCATGTAGCATAATAGCCGTCGCGTGGCATTGTGCCCAAGGTACCTACCCTCGCTGCCTACCCATATCCCGTAACTGATATGTAAGTGATGTAGGATTGGATGACGGGTGGCGGTCAACGTGCTATTCCTTGCCTGCGCTAAGATGTTCTCTTCATCATCCATGACAGCGCCGTCGTCACAAGGTTGACGAATCCGTTTGGGATGACATGACAAAGGAAGAGATCAGGTACCCGACCTCAGCACAATATCGCCTCCACGCTGGCTGTGTCACAAGGATTTTTTTTTTATTCAGCGTCTTGGGATGACCTGTATGCCCAACATCTATCCCATGTCTCAGCCAGCGGGACTGAACAAGGCTCAAATGGCATACGGTTGAGAAGATTAGTTGCGACTTGCCAACCCGGCCTTGGCATGCTCACAATACCCTGCATGTGTGTGTCAGCTCGTCGACATAGGTACCTGCTTCCGCCGGCTAGAGAAACGGGTTCGCGGTAAGCTTTCGTGAGTGGCAAAGCATCAAATGATGGAAGGCATGGAAGCCGCCATGGAAGCAGTTTCTGGGGTCCCGGTCCTTGGTATCCTGCAATTACCGGTACCAGAGCAAGGCCGCCGGCCATGAAGCCCGAGAAATGCGACAACAATGCTGCCCTGGCCGCCCGACGGAGCCTGGGGTGCTTCCGGATTCCGAATGATAAATAACGAACGGGAACGGCGGTGGACGTGGTAAAATGTATTCTACTTCAAGCAGGGTTGATCGCCGCGGTGACAGGAAAGAATAAAAAGCGGTCAACACGCTGAGCTCCAAATCGATGGGAATAATTGGGGGGGGTGAGGAGCCAGCAGGTGGAGTGCCTTGGGAAACGGAGGTCATTGGAACGGACGAACAGGCGATTGGATCCCCCCTTGGAGCCAGGACGGAGATGGCTGCAGTCGTTGCATGGCGAGCAAGGAAGTGCCCCTTCCCAGGCCGCTAGTGTCTCTCACTCGCTGAAAGCCCGCCAGCAATGGAGCAAGGGGGAGCAAGATCTGCGCGTGGCTTCAGGGATCTTTCCCAGCAGCGCCCATGCTGTTTTGAGCCGAGGCCCCTGCAGCCACGCTGTGACTCTGCGAGAAGTCCGAGTTTCTGAGAAGGCGCCAAGGCAAAGGGAGAAGAAAGAAGAGGGGGGACAAGCGAGTAAAGGTGGGGCCGGCGAGTGGAGCCCGGATTTTGGGCTGGTGAGTGGCTCGTGGTCGCGATCCAGCGGTTCATCGCATTATTTATTTTTTTCTTCACGCCAAGCCATTTTCCTCAACACGTCTTCCCTGGCCTTGCGCCCTCAGCCGCCAACGCTGCTGAGGCGATTCGGTCTCTTTCAAATGAGTGGCTCCAACATCATGTTTCGCAACTCCAGGCACACATGAATTAGATAATAGCTTATTCGCCAAAGACAATGCCGTGGCAAAGCTACTGAGGCTATCTAGTGTAGTGCACAGTAGTGTAAGTGTATCCCGTAGTTCCATATCTCATTGAGCTAGATTATATATAGCACGTCACACTACTGCAAGCGCACTCTGAAACGGTATGCGGTTTTTTTTCACGTCTCTGCAACGTAAAGCGATAGGCCTCACCTTGGGTGTTCTGCTCCAAACCGGCTACCGTATGGAACTCCAGTGTATACCGGTAGTTGGATATATAGACGCTGAAAATAATACCAACCTTTCCTTGGGGTATCTTCAAGTTGCTGTTGAATGAGGCGTCGCGTCCCGTCGCATTGACGGAACATGCCCACTCGGCTTGTCTTGGCCGGGCAAAGTGGGTGGGAACAGGACCCAGCCCAGTCAGACCCGTTCACACGAGGAAAGGGCCAGTTGATAGGGGTTGATGAGCGTGGGATGAAGCTGGAGAAAGCCAAGCAACTATCCCGTCCGATATGGGGGCTCGCCTCCGCTGCGTGCTATTGACGACATTTGATGGGGATGGGCACTGTCTTTGTCACAGGGTGTGATGCGCCTATCACCGCGATTGAATGATGATGAATGCGTGCTGATACGCAGCTGCCTTGAGCCCCACGACGCCCATGGCCCGTTGGGAACCAAAGATTACTCTCCAGAGACCCCTGCCCTGCTGCGGTTTCAAGCCATTGACTGCAAGCTAGCCAACCAGCCCAAGTGTGGGGGAACGCGACACGAAGGAACAAAGAAATAATAAAACGTGCTACGCGCATGACAGTTGTTGGGTTGGCAGTTGGGACGGCCGATTGGGTAAATTCCATGTTTGTAGTCACCGGCGAGCCGCCCGAGTGTTGTCTCGACCAGGCACCGCCAGAATGGTTTGGCTACGTGGCTACCAACTGTATGTACTGCCGCAGGTTGCGGGATTGATGTGTCGGTTTTCATGAGCATGTGTTCCCCGTTTGGGCTCCATGCGTTCTGCCGCGTGTGAGAGTATGACGAGGCTATAATTGGAAGATGATAGATGGTGACAAGGTGGAAGACTAACGACGGAAGTTGACAGGTGAACAGTGAAAAGTGAAAAGTGAAAACTCAGAGTCGGTGTTTCAAAAGCCAGCATCGGAACCGCTGGTCAGGGCGCGCTGCTCTCCTTCCCACCCAATCACTTCACACCGCACACCCCCCCCCCCCCCCCCCCAGAAAAAAACGGAAACGTGGAGATTACCTGAGGTCGCCGAAGAAAAACCAAGAATCCTTCCAGCTTCCATGGCTTCTAGAAGGAAATGAGAAAATCCGACCAAAGGGGAGGCGGGGGAGAGGGAGGAGGCGAAATGTGCGCGCATGAATTGCACTGGCCAAAAGTGGGAATGCCGTCGTCGCGCTGCGTCAAATGTGGAACTAACGGGCATCTGGCGATCCTAGATCCTCGACCTTGAACGTTTCGTCGTTGCGGAGCGATGCATTTTAATTTTAGAAATCCATCGGCCGCGCATCTTTTGGTTGGGGGTCTTTCTCTCGTCTAAACATACACTACACGTGTATACGAACGCTACAGTCGATTGCCCTGTCGCGTGCACAGCGACATGAGGAATTGAGGATTTTTCGTACGACTGAATCGATTATTGTCTGCTGTCGATTAGATCTACACGTGTACGTGTATCTTGTGCACCGCGTCCAACTTATTCCGTGTGGATTCAACGCGGGTGCATGCATCGTGACTCGGGCGAGAAAGTCGCCTCACTCAGGTTGAACCTCATCGGGCCACTTCGCCTACAGCCCCAGATTGAGACAAAGATGCGAGACAGAGACACCGGCAGACGCCCAGGGTCGCCCTGTCGGTTTCGGGATAATTCAAACGTTTTTTTAGCCCCACGTGCGTTTTCTCTTTTCCAAGCCCATGCAAATCCGTTCATTTTTCGCGACAAGTGAAATCTCACAGATTGCCTGCTGCAGCAGCCACCTGCATTCTCCACGTGTCGATGCCTGCCTCCCTGCCCAGGAAACCTGGGGATTCTGCGACCACTCTGAAGATCGTTTCCCAGAGCGATACCGCATCTTCCCATTCGTGAGGCTGAGGCGGCTCAAGTGGATGATGAGCGCCCGCCGATAAAAGAATAAAATCAAAACGAAGACACCCGCTCTTCCCCCCTCTGCGAGACCTGTCAGGACTCGGGAGATGAAGCGGTGCACTTGCAGATTTCCCGACTGCTGCTAAAGTGCTTCTTAACCCGGACGAACCGTCCGTGCTGCCTTGCCGTGAGGCTAGCGGGGACGGATGGGAGGTCCTTCCTAATCTAGGCCGATTGACCCGAGATTTTGTCCCGCAAAGCCGCCCCGGGCAAAGCGGAGACCAAGGGTAGTTATAGGTACCGCATGATGCATTAAACCTACGGCACCTTAGTACTTGGGTCCGTTGGACGGCGAGGTCGAATGGCGAGCGCGATGTGTGTATTGCACACTTTGCAAAGTGAGGAAGGATGCCTATACGTAAAGCAACCTCACTTTGGTGACCCCGAGAGGACCGCTCAAGACGTAGTTACACGGTGTAACCCGTAGCACCGTGTAGTGTAACCAACTGGTGGCCCGTAAGCATGCATGCACGTTTTGCCCTCCGTTTCTCAGCCCGCCCCTCGTTCATCAGCGGCTTTTGCGCCACGTGAACCACTCACAATCTCGGAGGAAAGGCGACCCAGTCAAAAGCTTGGTCTGACCGGGGTGGTGGGGAATAGCCACGTGGAAAGGGGCAGCCACCACATGTTGGTGTTCCATGTCGGTTGTCTCTGGAGCGGCCGATCTGGAGGGACGTGCCAGTGCAAGCCCGTCAGCCAAAACATTCAACAAAAAAACGTGCGCAGCAGCGGTCGCAGGCATGCGTGCGTGCAGCACACACCGCAACATCACAACGCCGCACGGATCCACGCTGCCCTGACAATGCATACCTTGCACATTGCATCGTCAACATCACCCGCATCCCATTAAACAATGAAACCTGCCTAACAAATCGCCCTCCCTACCTTGAATATCTCCCGTTGTGTCTTGCTGATGGTCATTGGAACTCTACAATCACTGCATCCCCGTGCATGGCCCAGGCAGGACGATGATGCAATTGATTCATTCAATTGATCCAATCTTGGCCTGACACATCGGTGGGTTCGCCGATTTGCGTGTTGTGCCTCTGCTGCAACCCACCGCCATCGAATCACATCTGGGGGCGTACAACCGATAAAACCCAACCTGGAAGAAAGCCACAACAGACAGCTGCGGTGGTGGCGGCGGCGGAGGCTCCAAGCACACTCACTACACATGTACGTACCCGCGGTACCTTACCGTGTGCTTGCTCGCCCGAGCCGCCTAAGGTGTCCGGCCGGGAGGGTCAGGCAATATAAGGCACGATACGGGATACCTGCAAGGTGGTATGTAAACCACATGGCACGAACCTCCCGGGAGCTCAGGACTTGCTTTACCGCTCGGACGCTTCGTACATACCTCTGTATAGTATGTGCATCATCCGGACTTGCATGTATGGAACCTTGCCGTGCGTGCGGGTTAGGGTCCTACCGTCACCAAGGTACCTTGTATCTGCCCAAGGTAACTGAACTGAACCCAACACCAACCCGGTACCGGACATGGAGGCCAAGTCGGGAAGCAACGCCTTTGCCCCTCCCCCTCCTTCCCTCCTTCCCCCTCTTTCCCGTCTCTCCCCTCCGACAAGGCATGCACGGGAAATACACGTGTGCTGATACTGGACGCATGATGAGACACCAAACATGACGGTGGCATGATGCTGAAGCGGTACCCTAGAAATCCGGCAACATTGCTCCGCCATTCGGGAAGCTTTAGCGCGACCTGGCCGAGGGAACAACTGAACGCCCGCAAGCAAGGTACACCCGTACCTAGGGACTGGAAAACAAGCGAGGGGAAGAGCCCACCACCCAGGCTTCTAGAAGCTCCAGTCTCTCCAAACCAAACGCTCAACAAGAAATCCGAAGATTGGCCCTAAGCTGCTAGTGCAGGTGTCGGTTTCCAAAAGGTCGATCCGATGACGCGATCTCATCATTCCACACCTTTTGCTTGCAGTGCTGCATCCTGGGGCAGGGTAAACCCGTCCATACTTTATCTCTAATCCAGGACCCAGGACCCAGAATCATCCACCCACGCACTGAACACACGCGATCCCGCTTTGCTTGGGACATTTCTGGAACAACGCCTTCGGACGAAAACCCCACCACATTGACTTTGCGCGAATTCTTTTTACTGCAGCGCACATGACGCATCGCCATTCATTGCGATCAACGACCACACCGCTGCAAGTGGACCATGGTTCGTCGCCGCCGAGACTGGTCCGCCCCATCTTTGTTTTTTTGCTTTTGCGGCTGACCCCCACCGCCCTTCGGATTTGGAGCCGATGAGTCCATTCAGGAGACAACGCCCACCAGAAATCAGCAATGCAAGCCAAGCCACCAGCAGAAGCGAGGGTCGAGACCACCATCGTCGTCATGGTTGTCGTTCTTCGTCCCCCCCCGCTCCACAAATCACAACACAACCCAACCCAACCACATCCAAGGCCACGGCTAATGCAATCAGTGGCCCGACCCCGCTCATGCACCTGTCTGCGAGCTGCCTGCGAGTGCAACGAAGCCTGCAGCCCGTCCTCCCCTCCTCCTTCTCGCTCGCGTAGGTATCGCGATAGGCACGACTAGTTTTTGAACCAGGAAACCTAGGTACACCTGGGTGCCATGTCAACTCACCAGTCAGTCGGTGTGTTTATGGCCGCGTGAATGCTTCGGGTACCTTGCCAGGTGAGGAGGGAGAGGCGCATTATGCGTTCACCGTGGCGTTGGACCGTCGCTGAGGCAGGCTGTTGAGTTCGAGGCACCGGATAATATGGGGCGGACACCGAGTGATGCGGCATTCGCCGTGGCCGTGGCCGTGGCCGTGGCCGTGGCCGTGGCCGGGAGCCCTCGTCCGAGTCCGTGTTACCCCATCATAAAGGGGTACTGATACTGAACCGCATCCCTGCCGCCGGCGTGGCTCGCTCCGTCCGTTCCATTAGACCTGCCAGATCTTCCGACACCTGGCTGCTGCATGCGAGATACGAGTCTCTTGTCCAGAGGATGGTGTCACCGCCTCCACTTCCTTCACTACCTGACCTGGGGGTGTACAGAGACACGGCCGCTGGTCAGACTTCCCCGGTCCCAGCCAAGCTGCTGCAAACACTGTCTGAGCAGAGCACAGAGTAAGAGTGTGTGTGTTCTGAAACAACACCACTTCATCGTGCGTGCTTTAAACTTGTTCCTCGCTTCCGCCGTGTCCACGTTCACCTGCGGTGTCGCTGTCGCTGTGGCCCCCGTTGAACCACCACGACGCGTGTCAGTCAAAAAGCCAGGTTACCATGCGAATGTGGCTACGGGGAATTTCCTCGTGGCATGGAGATGAAATGTCTCTTCACCTCCTCACTTTCTATCCCACTTCCGCGCGCGCGCGCATTGCTCCAAGTCCCGAGTATGGGCGATGAAATGAAACGTAGTCGGCCGTGGAATTGGCGAGGGCACTGGAGCCGGTCCCTCTCGTGAGCAAGTGCAGGTGCAGTGCAGTCAATCTGGTGGACTGGATTGATTTGGTCGGTTTTGGGAGCACCAAGGGCTGTAGAAAATGATATAGTGTAGGGTGAGGTGATAATATACTTGTGAAAGTGCCACATTGTGCACCGCCTTGCCCATGGAGGTAGCCTTTGCCACAGAAAATAAAAGAGTCACTTGCTGCGTAGCTGCACCAGGCTCCGTGAGATATCAGTTGATTGTGGCTGAGAACATACATGATGGCGGCCTCCCTCAGTTAGGCGGACTGGAAATGGAATTTCAGACAAAAAAAAAAAATCCCATGCCAGGCTCCAGGCAGCGCAGGCTGTGTGTGAAGCGGTGCTGCGCAAACGACGGGCGAGGCTGAGGCGTGTGGGAGATATCCATCTGATGTCGTTCATGTGTCACGCCTTTTGAATTATTAGGCTTGCCGAGAAGGTAAGGTAGGTGGTCATTCTTTTTACTCATGTGCTGCCCAACGGGGCGTCGAGTGAATAATTCAGAGAACTCAAGTGCACTTTCGCACAGCGGCAGAGGAGAAACACTCAGCCAAGGAAAGAAAGAAAAAGAAAGAGAAACAAGGCTCTCCTCTACATGCATTGTATTCCCTCATCATCACCTCACTTGCACCCAAGCTACATTCAACCCAACCCAACACGTCTACCAGATTCACTCCCCGCCTGCCAAAAGCAGAAGGCCAGGCACAGTCCTCGGGAGGTCCCCAACTATTAACCCAACAACCCCTTCATCACCCCCATCATGCCCAGCTCCAACCACGACAGCTCATCCAGCTGCCGCAGCAACACAACTCGACGAGACCATCATCCACACCGTCACCACCACCACCGCTCAAGAGACGATCGCCTATCAAGCACATCCACCATCCACGAAGACGAAGACGCAAGCGAACAACCATCAAGAGCCTTAGCCATCGTCCGTGAGGAGTATTACACCCTCCAAAGACCTCCACGAGCTCACCCTCGCCATTCCTACCACGGCTACGGCTACACTGCTTCGGAGTCAACTGAAGAGGAGGAGGAGGAGGAGGAGGAGGAGGAGGTGTATACCCTGCGCGGGGATCGCTGGGAGAAGACGGTGCCGAGGAGTCGGGGGTGTCAGGCACCGCTGCCACCTCAACGGCCACGGTCACAGCGGAGGCGGCGAGAGAGAGATAGTAGTGGGTGTGGGCTTCTTGTGGCGGTTGCGATATTTGTTGCTGGGTTAGTGTTGTGCGCTGATGATTGAGTGACTTCTGAGTGAGGGAGTGAGTGGTTGAGAGGCAGGGAGCGCGCAACAGGCTTGCCTGGTTGTTTCCCCCCCTACTTGGAGTTCTTCCCGACCAGTACCCAGCGGGCTGCCGTCGCCACGTATGAGCGAGGAGGATGGAGGAGAAGTTATTGCGGAGATTCTTTGAAGTATTGTATTCGCGATAGAGAATCCACGGCCAGGCGAACAGGAATGGGATATTGCGCGTTCATGGGTTTATGGGCTCTAAGAGTGAGGCATGAGCGGGACAGATAGTCTCTTCTCCTCCTCGTCTCATCTTCATTTTCATTTTTTTTTTTTTTTTTTTCTGTTCTCTTTTTTTTTCTTGGAGTAAATAAATAGCAAGGGATTTCTACTAGACGAATAGGGGGACATGGAATCCAGCCTCGAGGCACAGGAACAACAACGTATGGTCCAAGCCAAGAGAGCAAGCACCTTTACTGGGTTTCGTCCTTGTACGGGGACAGATAATTACCAGGTAGCTAGCTTACCTGTTTAATACATCTGTATAATTATACAGCTCACTACCTACCTATGTAGGTATCTGCCGAGCGGAATCACTCGATACTCGATAATTGATACGCGGCGATTCGGGACCCCCAAGGAAGGAGATGCCCTCGGGCATACGTACAAAGTAACCTAGCACATGTATGTTTGTTTATATATATTCTCAAATTATGCCAGATGTTTTTTTTCCTTTCCGATATACACCCCATTCGCAACCGCCGTGGCCGTGAATAATAAACATGAAAAAGGGGACAGGTTCGGATAATCACTTTGACCACCACCAGAACAAAAACGCAGCCGCGTCGCAATGGGAATTAAAAAAATAAAAAAGCGATAATAAAAACACAACAACGAAAGATAACCCGTGCACCGCACGTAAGTTTTTGTTTCTTGACCATTCGTCCGTCAACAACAAGACACCGAACAAAACAAATAACAAACACAGTGCGTGCTCGGTCGAAAAGAAGGAGGAAAATAGTCAAGGTCAAAGTCCACCAGGCCATGAATCTGCGCCGCCAACCCCCTTCCTCAAGACTCCTAAGCTATTTTACGAAGAAAACGATAAAAACAAACAACGCCGCCCGAAAAAAAAACGCCAAAACAAATGCTCCCTCTAACCCTTTTTTCCTCTCTCCCCCTCCCTCTTTCGCTCCCTTCCCCCCCCCCCCCCCGCGCCTCCCAACCATACCTCCTCGATACACACGGCCCAAGATTAAATCGACGACGGCGCGGCATCCTTCCGCCACCCCTTAGCCCGCATATTCCCCTCAATCGCCTTCCAAATGCCCTCCACCACCTCGCGATCGCGCCACCTGCTCGTCTCAGCGCCCGGTGCAGTCGGGTCTCTCCACTTCTCAATCGAGCACGGCATGACCCTGTGCCCGAACGCGCGAATCGCATCGGGCGCCTGCTCGCCGCGCCAGCCCAGGTAGATCCCGAGCGTATGCTTGAACAGCTCGGCCGGGTTACTCCAGCGGTAGTTCTTGAACTGCCACGTCTGGCCTGTCGTGAAGACCGCCACGACGCGGTTCCAGTACTCGGGCTTGAATTGTTCGGGACCCTCGACGAGGATGAACCGCATGGGTCGCGTGGGGTCGATTTCTTTCATTGTGCGCGAGACGTGCAGCATTGAGACGGCGGAGTTGTGGTCTGGTGGGCTGTAGCGCCCGCCTTCGAGGAAGGATTTGACGTTGGACATGCGCAGGAGGGAGGAGGCCGAGGGGGAGAGGAGGATGATGGGGTCTGGACGGCGCGCGGGTTTGGGGTTCAGGGCGAGGGAGGGATTGTTGATTAGGGCTGTTGCGGTTGGGCTTGGTTTGCGCGACATGAAGGGTTGTGCTAGCTTGCGGACGTGGGAGAAGTCCTGGTTCGTTGGGATGTTAGTAAAAGGGCTATAAGCATATCCTCTCTCTTGATCTGGTCCCAGGTGAGATAGGGCAGACATACCGTAGGCTTGATCCCGCGCAGCACTGTATTCCGGTCGCCCATTCGGCGCTCTCCGTCGTAGATCTGCGCCAGCCTGGGGTCGAGGGTCCCGCGGCCTGCCCTAGCCGAAGCCGACACGACGGCAGCCTTGGACGTAGCCTTCGCCGCGCCAGCCGCGCCAGGTACAGCGCCGTCCTTCTCGCCGGCCAGGGGCTTGATGAACTCGCTCTCCTCGCTCGCGCTCTCCAGCCAGGTAATCAGGTCCAGGCGCTCGACAAAGGCGAACTTGTGCACGGCGGCGGTGCCCGTGAGCTCGTCGTTCAGCTTGGTGGCCGAGGCATTGTATTCGGGGATGGCGACCTCGCGGTTCAGCCAGGCGAAATAGATGCTGCGCAGGTTGACAGGCTCGTCGTTGGACACGAAGCGCGTCGGCGTGTCGATGGGGATGGACACGCGCGTCGGGTTGGTGAACTGCAGATGGGTGGCCTGCGACAGCGAGGCCTCGGGCGGCGGGCCTGACGACGACGTGTCGGCCGATGTGGTCGGAATGATGGCGCTGCCGTCCGAGATGGACTGCCGCAGCAGCAGGAGCGGATCGAGATCGACCGACGCCATGGTTTTGGTCTGTCTGTTCTGTTCTGCGAGATTGGCGATTCTCGTGTATGCTATGCTATGCTCGTTGCGATTCTGGATGGCGGTTGGGCGTGCAGTTAATCAGACGGAGGAGGCGGCAACAGCAAAAAGAAAGATATGTCGTGGCTGTGCTGCACAGTTATCGATTGACAAAGTGGTGTTGCTGCGCGCTATGTCGATTCACCTTCACATCCACGTCGTCGGTCGAGCTGTCTGGCGAGGCGTCGGGACAAGGCAAGCAAGGCTGTGGAGAAACCTTGCCGGTGGGTGGATTGGAAGTTGATTGGATCCACTTCCACGGGTTAGGTGCAAGTATCATGTATTACCGTAACGTACCGCGTAATTCCCATACCGTATGGGACAATTACCGCCAAGACAAAGCCCCTATTGTCACAAAACCGACAACAACAAACACACTCAAAATGATTAAAACTAGGTAGTATTAATATTACTTCCTCAGTCGCCACATAGCGATTTCTATCTGAATACTAGCTGATGAATACCTGCATATCTTAAAGACAATTTTGCTGCGAGGAAACCCGAAAATAAGTTGAAAACCACAACCACAACCATAAACGCGCATAGGAGCGAAGATAGGGGCTCAGCTCAGCTCAGCTCAGGGGAGAAATGATTCCCTCAATCAAAACGACTTCTTGACATCGTCATTCCGTCCGCTCAGACCCATCAAATACCCAACAGTCGCAACCCCGGGGAACCCAATGGCCATGTCCTCGTTGCTCCGCGAGTGCTGAGGCACAATGCTCTTTCTCCGTCCGTGATACTAGGTTCACATAAGTGTGTCAATATTCGACTACCTTACACTAATTGACCGACAGGAAGGAAAGAAAGCAGGTAGGCAGGCTCAGACTCACCACACAGACACCCTTCCCCTTCGAGCTGTGCTTCGGATTCGCAGGACACATAGGGCTGCTAGGCAGGTGCTCAGGCACGTCAAACTCGAACAGCGCGGCCTTGCCCTCCTTAAACTCACGCTTGCTAGCCGCCGCCACCGCCACCGCCACCAGAGAGCTAGGCGGAGTATCCCACCATTCCCTTGCTTTCTTGGCCTCCCGCTCGCGCTCCCGCTCGCCCTTGCGCGCCGAGCTGGCCGTATTCCTGGTCCCCCGCGTCGACGCCGTCGAGGACGCAGACCCGCCGTGCTCACTCGGGCCGTTGACGTCGAAGAATAGACCGCGAGGCTTGCCGTCGGCCGTGTCCTCTTTTAGCGGAGGCGTAAACACCCGGCCGGCTTCCTTGAAGAACTCGTTAATAAGGAAAACATTGCCAGGGCTCGGATGTGGGTATAGGCATGGACTTACTCCTCCCGGGAACTGGGAGAGCCACATTTGTGGTGCTAACATTACGGCTCCCATCAGCATCGGAATAATACGTTTATGAATGATGGAGTTTGGGCTGCAATTACTGGTAAACGTCGAGTTTTCCGCCGCTTTCTTTTCCGGCGCCGTCTCGGGGGCAGTGGATACGGGGTCGCTGGTGGTTCGCTGATGCGTCCCCGTTGTTTGACGCGAGAATTTCCTCAGACGAGAGCGAACACGCTTCAGCCCACCTTCGACCTCTGTCTTGGCTGCTGTTTGGTCCCCATGGCTGGCCGGAAACTTGGTTAAGTAGCCTTCTATCGCGTCAACTGCTTCATCGGGGAGCTGTCTGTGTCCGGCCTCCCCATGCTTGTCTTTCTGTCGCTCCAGGTTACGTTAGTAGCCCACCGGACTAAGGTGCCCTGGACTGCAGGGTAAGGTAGGGAGGCAGATATGACACCGAGGCCTACGTACATCCTTGGACTTCTGGAAAGAGAACCCGCGTCCCTTCCAGGGCAGGTACGGGAGATGGTAGCGAGGGCGAAACGTGACGATTGGTTTGGTTTCCACCGGGGCCACCGGAGCGGGCAGCTTGGGGGCATGGGTGAGGAAGGTCTCCAGTTTCGGCTTGGGCCCCAGCCATTCGCTCTCCTTCGCTCTCGGGCAGTTGGCCACGGACGTTGTCGGGTGCTGCAGAGATTGGACATGTGCCTCCTCGGAGAGATACGGGCTCTGCGGAGAATGAGGTGCAGGACTGATCAGTTCCTGCACCTGTGCCAGAGACCGCGGCGAGATGGTCATGGGCTCCATGTCATCATGACTGCCGCCCCCGGCGCTTCTGCCGCCGCTGCTCCGCTGGCTCTTGGCTGATCTTCTCCTCCACTTGAACCCCTTTGTGTCAGGGCTCTTGCCGCCTGTGTTGTGCACGTTGGAGCTCCCGTGGCTGTTGCGCTTGTTGGAGGGTCGGAACTCTCGCTCGGCCCAGTACCCTTCGGGGAACCAAACCCACTCAAATCCCTCCTTGGCCGGCCGTGGGGGGTCAAGACTCAAGACGGGAGCCCGGGGCGCAGACTTGGGAGACAGGTCTTTGGTACTCCGGCTCGAAGGCATTGCGCTCATTAGCCCGTCTATGGCGAAGTAGTCGTTCCCCTCGTGCCGCCGTTGTCCGGGCTCCCTGGCGACGTCTGCTTCTGCTTCTGCCCCGTCGACCCCGTGCCCCGTCATAAACACCTTGGGCTCGCCCATCTTCGTCTCCGGCCTTGCCTCTTCAATCATCTCCAGCCGTATCCCTTCAACACAAGGGCAGAGCGGGAATAACTGCTCGTCGCAGCAGATCCGTAACGGCGGGCTCCAGGGACTGGGATGTGGGCTGTGGCTTGCACTGCTGCTGCCACTCCTACCCCCACTGCCACTGAGGACCAACTGCGCAAGTCCTTTGTCAACGATAATCTCACGACAACGAAAGTGACCAACACGGTTCTAAACTGGGGACAAGCGCAGGCTTACATTGATCCATCTCCCCCCTTGGCCAGCGAGGTAGAGATCCAGGTCGTCCACGGACGCCTGCTCGCTCGGGCCGTTCCCTCCGAAGGGAAGTCGCGGAATGTTGGACTCGGGCCTCGGCGAAAGAGACTTCAGTTGCGGTTGAAACGTAAAGATTATATTATGTATGGTATGGATGCTTCAGGGACAAATGCGTGTGCTGAAAGATGGGAGTATTAAAGGTCTCTAGGTATACGAGATATTCAGAAATGCAAGAGTCGTCAAGGGTCCAGGGAATACCGAGAGCTTGGTAGGTATTCCAGAGGCGCTAGGGGCCGCGTATGGCAAGAGTGTCCTTCCTTGCTCGGCCAAGGCCAGAAAGTGTGCTTTCCTGAAAAGCGATCTCACTTTCCGGAGGTCGGCAGGTACCTCACCTTCCACTTCCAGCAGCCCCATCTGTGAAACGTTGCCTTGGATGACGGTGGCAATATGGCCCTGCGACCCCAGGAATAAGAAGAACTTCATCAAAGAAACGCATTATAGCTAAACTGTTTATCATATCTCTTTATTCCGGGCAGACCAGTTACAAACCCGTCTAGTCATGACCCTCGTCCACTCTGCCAGCGAAGTGCATGATAGCCCGGGCGGAATATTCGATCACGTCGACTGACGGACGCAGAGAGCCCGGCGGTAAATATGTACGCCAGGTCATAATCCCCTCTCATCCGCAATTGCCGCCCGGTCAGGCATGAGGGGGCCGTACCTTGGTTCCTCGACACGGCCCCGACGTGGTGAGCCCGCAATTGCAATTTCTCAGGCTTCAGTAGGCAAACTTCCCCCATCAATTCATGAATCCAGCAGCATGGTGTCATCGCCATCGAAAGCCGGGCCGGGCTGTTCTAGTGGGACACCGCGTCCACGTCCAGCAAGTAGCTCTCTCCTGATCTCGGGCCCAATCTTCTCATGGCCATATGTCAACAGAAGGTCCAAGAGGGCCTCTCTTTGATCCTCAGTAACTGCAAGATGCTAGTCAGTATGGCTGGATAATTCAGGACGAAAACGAAGTGGAAGGGCCTGGTAGGATGAGGCCGCTTACTATCGTTCCTGTAGCGCTGAGCAAACGCGAGCAGACATTGATGGAAAATGACTGGCAATGACCCGTAGCCCTGCATCCCCGACTGACCGTCGGCGGTCGCCGCATACCGGAGGAAATGGAACACCAATGAGTCGATACATTGCCAAGCTGTTCAGAGAAGACACATTGTTAGCAAGGGTTCAAAGAGGACAGGAGGCTGTGGTGCCGGTTCTAGTTCAAACTTACGAAGAGCGTGACGCTTCTCTAGCAGAGCCTTGAGCAGGTAGTTGGTCGCGCTGACGCAATCTGATTGCTGAGACGCTTGCTCTGCGGCAATGTCACACAGAGTCTTGATGGCCGCAGCCGAGTGGAGGGTTGGGATCGAGACTCGGGTCAAAACTGCCGAGATGATCTGGGCCTCGCGCAGCGTGCAGGTGCCGGACGCCGCCAGGGGGAAGAGGAAGCCCTTGAAGAAACCCGCGGGCTTGTACAGGCCCCTCTTGAGGCAGTTGAAGAGGTGGACGTTGAGTTTCTTGGTCTCGTGGATGTCCTCGCGGACATGATCCAGGATCACCAGCTCCATGAACCGTTGTACAACGTGAGGCTTGGCCGACACGAAGATGCGGGTCGCTGCAAAGCAGGCGTTGGGGGTCCATTTGTCGGGCCGTGTGAGCCCCAGTATATCCTCCCAGTGCGGTATTGTCGGCAGGATCTTGAAGGGCTTCGGTAGCGGCCCTGACTTATAACGGGCGAGAATAAGTCCGATCTTGGAGAAGACCTCCACCACCTTCTCGGGCATCTCGTAGTCCTCCTCCACCGGCTGTGCTTCTGGCCGCCCGCCAAACCCACCCGCCTCCTTCTCGGCAATCTTGGCGAGAATCAGATCCGCCAGGTTTTGCCCTGGTCCCTCGTCCTCGGCGTCCTCTGGCTTGCCGTCCCATCCGTGCGTCAAAAGGGGGTCCTCGTTCATCGTCGGTCTGACGAAGCGGTTGAAGGTCTCTAAATCGGCGGCATCGACCTCGATCTCCTCGACAACCTCGTCCTCGTCGCCCCACGCCTCGGCATCGTCGCCTCCAAAGTCGTCCTCCTGGTCGCTCTCGGTCTCGAATCTGGACGGGTCGAAGTCGAAGGCGGACGGCGCCGAAACGGCGGCTGCATCGATGTCTGCTTGGTTGTCCTCGTCTATGAGAGTGCGACTCATGGCCAAAATCTGGCGGGAGGCCTTAGCGTCGACGAAGGCCTGCTGCTGGCCATCCTCGGGGCCGGCCCGCTTGGAGCGTTTGCCCGACGCCGGCTTGAGGATGCCTGTCGCTGTGAGGTCATCCTCGAGCGGGTTGTGGCGTCTCCGGTGAGACGGGGCGCTGGCCTTGGGCATTTTCGCTGAATTTATTTTCTTGGTGTGTTTTACGGGTCGACGGTAGACCAACTATCTGCCCTGACTGATCGAGAATTCGAGAATGAGGCAATCCACAATCCGTTCAGGCTTCGCCTGCCTAGGTTTTTTTCGTGCCGGCCAGAAAAATGTTCCCCTCGTGGGTTCTCAGATGCGCTGCAGACGTGATTGGCTGCATCAACTAATTGCGGGCCTATAATTGCGCCGAAACCTCTGTTCATTGGATAGATTCTGGTGGGACCCCTGTAGGTACGAAGGCGGTGTGCAAAATGTTCTCTTATCCAACGATGGTAGAAGCTTATCGAAGTCGCCCCGCATTGCCCCTCATCGATTGGGAGACTTTTGGACGCGGAAGGAGCTCCAAACTTTTTGTTGCCGTGATACAGCAGTCTAACCAGATATTTTGCCCCAAGGTCCTTTCTTGTACGAGAGCCCACAGACATCAACATCCTACGTACTTTCCCCTTTCGTATAGACACGCACAAACACCACCATGCCTACCGAACTTGAAGAGGTAAATATGAGTGGGAATCTGGGTTGGCCTTACTCCATCTCCTAGAAACTGCTGACTGACACAATACTCGAGCACAGCTGGTTGGGTTTATTGCCCACCCCAACCAACAAGTCCGCAAGACCGCCATCGAACATTTGGTTCACTTCTCGACAGAACAGCCGTCGATATTCAAGACCGAAAAACTGCTCCCTATCAAACATCTCAAGTTCCTCGTCCGCGATGAGCCGGTATGACGTGCACCATATTCTGCGACCCCCGACCGACAGCTGCTGAGAGAAGTCTGCGCAGGAAATCGCAGAACACGCGTACACCATCTTGATCAACCTGTCAGGAGACCAAGAGGTGCTCGAGAATATAGCGACGGATGAAAAGTTCCTCGGCATTATACTTGCCAATGTGACTGTACGTCAGCCCAGGCAGGGCCCAAGAGCAGCTGAACCCCAGCCCGCAGTCGCCTCAAAGCTCCATGCGGAGATGGGTAGATGGTGTGGTGGTTCCTACGTAATAGCTAACCAACGGGATGCGCGCCCCCCCCTGCTAGGATCCCGAGGAGCCACATGCGAACCTGATCTCCATGCTGCTCGCCAATTTGGCCAAATGGGATGGACTGAAGACCATCTTGACACGGAAGCGGAGCCCGCCTGAGGGTCTCGGATCCGACGACGTGGTTCTCAACCAGCTCATCGATCTGTTCGTCAAGGGAGCGGATGGCACATACAACAAGGCGGCCGACTTCGACTATCTTGCATACGTCTTCGCCGACCTGTCGAAGCACCCCGAGATACGGAAGTACTTCCTCAGCAGCCAGTATTACGACGGCGTGATGCCCCTAAACAAGATTAAAGTCTTCACCGAGCACAAATCAGATGTCAGAAGGAAGGGCGTGGCGAGCACGATTAAAAATGCCGCGTTCGACGTAGACTCGCACCCGGTGTTTCTGGATGAGGATGCGATCAACGTCCTCCCCTACATTTTGTTGCCCATCACAGGAAACGAACAGTACGACGAAGACGAGACAATGGCCATGCTTCCAGACCTGCAACTGCTGCCCCCCGACAAGCAGAGAGACTCAGATCCCAACATCGTCCAGACACACGTTGAAACGCTGATGCTTCTCACAAGTACAAGAGCGGGCCGGGAGTTGATGAGAAGTACGAACGTGTACCCGATTATCAGAGAAACACACCTGCGGGTGAATCACGAAGGCGTCCAGGAAGCCTGTGATCGACTAGTGCAGGTTCTGATGGCGGATGAAGAGGATGCTGGAGCTGAGGGAAGCGGGGCGGTGGTCGAGGAGGACGAAGACGATGACAAGATTGTCGAGGTATAGAACTAACTGAACCTGTCTGCATTGCGTTTATGCAGGCGAGTCGGCCGCTTGAAATCCCATGCACACATCCATGGTATGACCCCAGCCAGTCCCGCGTCTCGGTAACAAGCTAGGTCCTGCAATTCCTCGACTCGGCGTCCCAAAGAGGGTCAACAAGAGTCATATATCGGATTGGCCCGCTTGGGAGTCGGTGTTGGGCCAGGGTGTGGCGGCGGGGGGGGTACTATACTATCTGGTGATGGTCTTGGACAAGTGACCGAGCAGTTTTGCTGCCGCCGCGAATGTCACACGAGTACCGAATACCGAGTAGCGAGCACACTCCGCGGACAGTACAGGATACCCACGCTACCACGCCATGCCTGCCCAGAACCGTTTCTATGGGCTAGGGCGCCACGGCGGACATGAATACGCCCGAAACCGCCTCATGGTGTCTGGTGTACATTGCCAAGCAACAACAAGCTCTCTTGGGCCCTTGGCATCTCATCGCCAAGAGACCAGCCTGCACACGGTTGGGGATGGCGCTGGGGTTTGATATACCTAAATTAAAGGATTGTAACGGGGTGGCACACTTGGCCCACGTCAAGTCAAAATGGCAGTTCGAGATTCATGTTTGTCCGTCGTCAGCTCGCTTTCCAGCTGATGCCCTGAGCGAGAAACCGAGTTTGCCTTGCTCGCAATGACCATCGTAAACAAACCTGAGCTGTGGATACCTGCTGGGCCACACAAAGGAGCGTTTGAGCCCGTGTTCAAGTGCCGGCTGCTGATTGGTTGCGAATTCGACATTCGAGGCTCTGTCGTGTGCTCAAGGATTGGTTGGTGGCCTGTTCACACCTCACTCCAGTTTCGGGCCCCAGGACTTACTAGGCACCCCGTGCCTCAACGCTCGAACGCCCTTGGCTGGTTGTGTGAAAACCTAGACGCGTTGGGCTATCCTGTTTTTCTTTCTTGTCAGTTGAAAAGAAGTGCCACATCTCGGAAGTTTGCCGCCATCTTGATATGTCTGCGCTAATGTGTGCAAAGATTTTCTCAGTCGCCACAACGCCGATTAGTTCGATACAGCAGCAACATGAACCTCCACCTGGAGTGGAGAATGGAGTGTGTGTGATTCTGGTTGCTTTCCAGTTCGTCTGTCTGCCTGTCTGGGCGTTTGTTGTTTAAGTCCGCGCGTACGCAATACACTACAATACCGGGGAAAGCCAAGCCCCCACACTATTATCCAAGAGTTCTTCTTCTTCTTTAGTGTACTAAATCCCGGCAGTGCGGCAAGGCTGTGGGCTAGCCCCAGGACAGGCTAGCCGCTTAGGTACATTGGGCGTGCCAAGGTCGGATACTGCCGCGGATCATTTTGGAGGGGGGACGGGAACGAGCAAACCAGGGGCAGAGATCTTCACACGTGCGCCAGGGCGCGATGCCATTGGCTGGAGGGCACTTGGCAGCACGCAAGCTGCATGCGGCTTTCTTCTTAGCTTCTTGGTTCCCCACAGATCCCGCGCATCCGACGACGACGCATCGACCTAACCGTAAATAAATTATTATTTTCAAGCAAATGCAAGGCAAGGTCAGGCAGACGGGTTAACGACCTGACCTTTTGAATGACCGAATGGATATTTTTTTTCTGACCGGGAACTACTGATCACGCACATTCGTCTGAAATTCGATTCGTGAATGGTGACGGATGGAGTTGGGGGCTGACCAACAACTTGGTAACTCTGGCGCGCGGATACCCTCTTTCGGGATGGATCTCGCCGCCCGGTCTTGCCTTCTGGGTGGATGGATGGATGGATGCATGGATGGAATGAAGATGAGTTTTGGCTTTATTGGGAGGGTTCGTTCACTTGATTGAGTCGCTTGCCGTAGCAAGACATACACAGGACACACTGCCTACCACAGCATGGACCTTGGCAGATTATCGCGCCCTGCTGTTCAAAGGTATTCGTTCTCGCCGGGTTTCGTTTCTAGATCTCTTTGGGGGGCGAGGGAAGGTAGGTATTTGTGGAGCGGAAGACATAATACCCGATATATGATTCTGTTATGGCCGATTGGTGTGTCTGCGGGAGGGAGAAAAATGCCACCACATCCATACGACTGTCTGTCATACATTCCCCAATTGACCCGCTCCAAAAACAAGCTGGGCTGAATGGTTGGTCTGCAGCAAAACATGGACAAGCTGGGACTTTCCTGGCATCCATCCTGCTTCTCTCTCGGTCATGAAATCTGGGCTAGTGTGCCCGTAATGGGTGCTCCGGGGTTGGTGTCCCTTTTCGGTAAACGGGAAGGGTCAGACATGCACGCAGAGAGAATCCTCGCTGGCTGGCTGGCTGGGGGCCCGGGGGGCGCGCACGCGTGGGTGTTGGTGTGTGGGTGGTATCTGCATCTCCGACTAGGTAATAACCTCCCTCTCTCATGACGAGGGTGATCACTGCAGGAAGACTGCAGGCTGCAGGCTGGAGAACCAGAACCCGAGCCAAGCCAGGAAGCTATATTGCGGCCGTGTTCCATTGCCCATTCTCCTCCCGTTTAAACACCACCCCTTTTATTTTCCTCCCCCCTTCCCTTGGCACCAAGACCATACTTGCCTTGTCTTACTATCATTATCATCCCCATCCGTCTGTGCTCGTTCATAACGAGACCAGGCGACGACACAAACAATACTTGGATCTCTGCGCACACAACCACCCCACCCCCATTGTTGTTACACGGACTTCAACCAGCCATGGCTACCGTCGCGCAAAAGACTTCCGGCGGCAACAATGCCTACCACAACTTCCACAACGACTTCATCCACATCCAAGACCCCAACGAGAGACGGCGACTGGCCCTCGCCGAGGTCGACAAGGCCCCCTTCGGCTGGTACCATGTCCGGGCCGTCGTGGTGGCCGGCGTCGGCTTCTTCACGGATTCCTACGACATCTTCGCTGTGTCGCTGTTGACACTGATGCTTGGCATTGTTTACTACCCTGGCGTCGGCTCCATGCCCACGTCGTCCGACACGGCCATCAAGCTGGCCACCTCGGCCGGCACCGTCATCGGCCAGCTCGGCTTTGGCTCTCTTGCCGACATCGTGGGCCGCAAGCGCATGTACGGCCTGGAGCTGATCGTCATCATCTTCGCGACCCTGGCACAGGCCCTTGCGTCGTCGTCTCCCTCGATAGACATTATCGGCGTCATCATCTTTTGGCGTGTGCTCATGGTAAGTTATGTTCCTGTCCAGGGTTCTTGGGAGCGGCAAGGAAGGAAAGCCAGAGAGCCAGCCCCCTTTATTAGAAGCTAACTCGTGGGACCACAGGGTGTCGGAATCGGTGGCGACTACCCCCTATCCAGTATCATCACCTCGGAGTTCGCAACGACGAAATGGCGCGGAGCCATGATGGGTGCCGTGTTCGCCATGCAGGGTCTCGGCCAGCTGTGCGCCGCCTTCGTCATGCTGTTCCTCACGCTCGGGTTCAAGGACTCGCTGGAGACGTCTTCCAAGCCGGCCAACTGCACTGGCGGCTGTGCTACTGCCGTCGACAAGATGTGGAGAGTCCTGATCGGTTTTGGCGCTGTCCCTGGCTGCATTGCTCTGTACTACCGGCTCACCATCCCCGAGACGCCGCGTTACACCTTTGATGTCGCGCGCGATGTGGAGAAGGCCCAGGACGATGTCAAGGCCTACATCAATGGCAAGGCTGAAGGCACTCCGGACGAGGTTGCTCGTGCCACCGCCATCAGAGACGCTGCCGGGGCCATGACGGTTCCCAAGGCCAGCTGGGCCGACTTTCTCCGCCACTATTCGCAGCTGAAGAACGCCAAGCTGCTCGCAGGGTAAGTTCCAGACAGAAACAAACATCCAACCCCACCCACACAACATGCAAAACTGACATTGGCAATCCCAACCCACAGAACTGCGCTCTCATGGTGCTTCCTTGATATTGCCTACTATGGTGTCTCGCTCAACAACGCCGTCATCCTGCAAGCCATCGGCTACTCGACCGCGGGCGCACACAACACGTACGAGATCCTGTACAACACGGCCGTGGGCAACCTGATCATCGTGCTGGCGGGTGCCGTGCCGGGCTACTGGGTGACCGTGTTCACCGTCGACACGGTCGGCCGCAAGCCGATCCAGTTCATGGGCTTCGGCATCCTGACCATCCTCTTCGTGGTCATGGGCTTTGCCTACTGGCACCTGACGCCCAATGGGCTGCTGGCCATCTTCGTGCTGGCGCAGTTCTTCTTCAACTTTGGCCCCAACGCTACCACCTTCATCGTGCCCGGCGAGTGCTTCCCGACGCGCTACCGCTCGACCTCGCACGGCATCTCGGCCGCCTCGGGCAAGATCGGCTCCATCATCGGCCAGGGCGCCATCGCGCCGCTGCGCACCCGCGGCGCTGTGTCCGGAAACCCGAACCCCTGGATGGACCACGTGCTCGAGATCTACGCGCTGTTCATGTTGTTGGGTATCTTTTCTACTACGCTCATTCCTGAGACGAAGCGGAAGACCCTCGAGGAGCTGTCGGGTGATGATGACTATGCGGCCTCGGGCAATCATCCGCTTGTTATCCCCGCCGAGTCAAGCGGGTCGGTCACCCATGAGCCGGCTGGCTCGGATAAGAGGGTCGCTGACGAGTCGGCGTAAGGAAGGAGGGGAAAAATTGGAGGGAGGGGGGATAGGTGTTGTGTCTGGAGATATGATATCTTTGCCAGCATTTGCGTCGCGCGAGGATTTGCTTATTTAATCACTTCTTTCTCTTGTATACCCCCCATAGTGGAAGATTTGAAAGAATTAATACCCTCCAGCTGGACATATATATGGGTGCGCGTGTTCCATGTTTCGGGTCTTTTTTTTACGTCGTTGTTGTTGACCATGGGTCAAGCGGCATTCGCTAAGTGGTGTTGATAGGGGAGGGGGATGATAAGATTCGGACATAACCTTACATGCCACATATATATGATGCGTGCCATCTATTTGGCGATGCTAGTATTCTTTAATGATATGAATATAATTTGAAAAGGACAAGAAATTCTTGGGCAGTGGCGATGCGCTGTTGATGGAAAGGATATTGTTCGGGCGTTTTGAAGTTAAAGGAAATGGAAGGTGCTTTGGTTTGATATTAGCTACTGACTCTTGATCCGTACCTTCCTATAAACCGTTTCCTGTGCTGGCTCGCTGCTTAGTGCTGTTTTAGACTGAGGTGCTGAAGCAATCAGATGCCCCACCAAACAAACGTTGCAGCTGGCCTTGCCATGATACGAAATCTGTATTCCGTACCCCAGATTGCGCGAGTGCGTAAGGGTTACAAGCCTGCTTGCATTACATACGGGTAATTACATACATTTACCTCAAGACGCGCCAAGACAATCTTGAACCTTTCATTCATTCATCTCGAAACACACCCAACTGAACTCAACTCACCTCGCCTATGGTACATCGCCACAGAAAGAACCACACATACATGCATATACAGAAACACATAAAAAACGCCCCAACCACCAAACGATCCAGGTGAATGATACCGATAGAATAAGATACACTCACTGTTCACCCAATGCCGATCTGCATCGAATGTCGGCACCCAGTCAAGACGCTATGGCGCGAAGGCGCTGGCGACAAGTCGACGGGCCACAACATCCGCCTGACCGTGTGTAAGAACTGCGGCCGCTTCTGCGACAAGTACGTGGAGCACGACTTTGTCGTCATCTTTATCGACCTAGTCTTGATCAAGCCACAGGTTTGTTTGTTCTGTTTTTTTTGTCTCGTTCTGTCTCGCGAATAATACAAAACCTACCTGTACCTGACCTGCCTACCTCATCTTACCTGACTGACACGTATGCGCATACAAAACTCTACGGGCATGTAAACTGACTATCACCGTCCGTCCGTCCCAGGTCTACCGACACCTTTTACACAACACCTTGATGAAGGATGAGGACAAATTCGCGGTATGTGAAACCCACCTACGACCAACTAGACAGTACATGGGACTAACCTAGTCCTGATACAAAAGCCCTCCATCATCCGCCTCGGCGTGCTCCTCCTGCTCTTCGACGTCTACCTCACCTGGGCACGCATCGAGAAGCAGTCAGTCCCCGAAGTCGACGCGGCAGGCAGCAGCCTAAGCAACTTTGGCCGTCTCGCGCAGCAGCCCATCGTTCTGCAGTACATATTTTTTCGTGAGTTCACCCAACCCCCCCCTAACCATCCACATACTAACTGACTCCCCCAAGTAATCCTCTGCACACTCTCAACCCTAGCCTTCCACGGCTCGATCCGCTTCCTAACATCAAGCCGCTTCTCCCCTCTCTCCTTCCTCGGCCTCCTCCCACAATATTCGCGGCCCAACTCGGTCTCGACCGCGCTGCTGGTCTCGTCGCTGACCAAGCTGTTCCCCATCCTGATGGTGATCTGGGCGTACGACGTGCCCGCGGCCGCGCGCTCGCTCGGCTGGGCCGTCGTGGCGAATAATGTCGAGGCGCTCAAGATCCTGCTCGACTGCAACTATGGCGTAGCCGCCGTGCTGACCATGGCGGGCGCGCTGAGTCGCTGGGCGATGGGGAGGGCGGTGCTCTGGGCTGCTGGGCTCGAGGGCGTGGATTCGGCGGGCGAGAATAGTGTTGCGGAGGACGGGAGGGCGTTGGGTGCGTTGTTGGTGCATGCTAAGGAGTGGGCTGAGCGGTTGGCTGTTGGGTAAGGTGGGAGGATTGGATGGTTGACTTGCACGGTTCTTTGCACCGGAAGACACGAGCGATTCTGAGAATTGAATATCTGCTCATCATTACGTACGACGTATCCTCGTCTTCTATTAAACCCCCGTTTGTCTCCTTCACGACCTGAATGGCCTATCCCGAGTCCCTTCTCCTCTGAGCTGCACCAAAACCCCTCCAATGCACATATAAGCCTCAACAGACCTCACTTCCAAGTATGGCCCATGGAAGAAGACAGAAGACCAAGAAACAAAAGCCGCAAAATCCCATTTCTTCCAAAACGCCGAACCCGTATGGTAATGTATAAAACACACGTTATGGATGCCGCGCGTCGGGGTATTCGTACAGCGAACACGATTCCTCCGCACATATCAACAACAATAACGACAACACTTCCCCTACCCACCCCCAACTCCTCCCCCTTTGCCCCTGGGCACACAGCCTGTCCTGCTCTTTCCCGGCTTCCTCCCTTCCTTCCTTTCTTGACTTCCCTCCCCCCAGTCCTCACCTCAGTGATGAACATACTCCTTGCGCAAATCCGATCGTCGCGGCTCGATCAGCGGATGCAGCTGGGCGAGGAACGTGATGGCCCACATCAGGTAGCAGCTGACGAAGGAGAGGATGAGGGATGATCGCCAGAGACTGTTTGATTCCGAGAGACAAATGGAGGTTAGTTTTTGATTTACTTTTATCTGGGTCGGTCGGGGATGTGCTGCTGGTGGTGGTGGAGGGGGAAGGGGATGCATACACTTGGTTCTCGCCCTTGGGCGCAAAGACCCAGGCGCCGACGCACATGGCGACGATGACGGCCAGGCCGACGAAGATGCTCCATCTGTTCGGGAGGAGGCAGTCAGCGGATAATGTCTTCGGGGGTTCGTTAAGTCTGGGGGGCGTCGCTGTTTTCGTACCCGTTCGCCATTGTTGCTATCCTTCCGTGGACTGCCTGGTACCAACTCGATCGATTGCGTGGTTTCCGCGGGGCGGACCGGAGGTTGTTATCGCGACTGGGTCTGGTCTGATCTCAATCCGAATGCACGTCGTCGTTGCGTGTGATGGTGTTTCGTTTCGTTTGGTTTGAAGCGGCGCGGCGATAACGTCGAGTATGGAGTACGTAGTAGGTGCTGCGGCGGGAGGAGCTGATTGCTCCGAGCTTGGATGACGGACGGGAGTGAGGGATGCCCTGTCGTCAAAGCTACCTCCACTGCACCTGGCTAGCTGCTGCTGGGGTAAGGTAGGTACTGTAGGTAGCGGCTCAGCTCAACTCAGCCAGCAGGTGCAGTTACACAACCCTGGGTTTTGCTGAGTCATCCAAACCTTCCCTGTTGTTTTCAATTCCTCCCAAAAAAAACATCAAAGTAGCGGAGCATGCACATCGACATTGATTTCTACGAAAATCAATATGAGAGCGTCAAGCGCTCTTGATTAGGCGGTAGGTACCTATCTATGTGTCCATCCGTCTAAGCCTCGCGGCACCAACAACTGCAGGTCCGCGCAATCAAAATTATCAACGCCGCCTGGGTATCCGATATGACGTAACTATCAGTCAAAGTCTCGCTATCCCATGCTCACGGCCGGCATATCTCATCTATACCTGAACTCCGTTCCCAGGCAATCGTCAAGAAGAAAAAAGAAGAAGAAAAGAAACTAAAGCCTAGCAGTGCTGCCCGATTCCCCATGCAATCTACTCATTCTCGAACTTGAGACCCGCCTCGACACGGACAGCTCCATAAATGGCAGCAATATCGCCACGCTCGCCCCTGACCTCCTTGACCTTGACCAGGTGCGCATCCGCGACCTCGACCAAGGGCAGCCGCGTGCCTGCCGCCTGGGCGAGCGCCATGGCGTGGCCTGCATCCTTCCTGGCCAGGTCGACAGCAAACAGCGGGTTCTCGCGCTTGTGGTAGTCGCCCGACAGCATGCGGGTCGAGTAGGCGGCGTAGGGGCCGGGCAGCATGTTCTCGATGAACTTGTGCAGGTGCGCGGTGCCCAGGCCCGAGGTCTCGGCGAGGACGTGGGCTTCGGCGAGCTGCTCAACCATGCCCAGCACGAAGGTGTTGCCGATCAGCTTCAGGGTGGGCGCCTTGTGGTAGGGCTCGTCGCTCAGGTCGATGATGGTCCGCGCCATGACGCTAGTGTAGTATGGCTTGGCTTTGTTGACCGATGAGGCCGGGCCGCAGAGCACGCCGATGAGCCCGCCGGCATCTGCCATGGCGGGCGCGCCAAAGACGGGAGACGCGACGAACTCGCCGCCCGCGGCCACGACCAGCTTGCCGATGCGGTCGGTGGTGTCCGGATGGATGGTGGAGCACTCGATGACCAGCTTGCCGGTGACATCAGACTCGAGGATCGTGTTGATGGTGGCCTCGACCACCTTATCGGAGCTGAGGATGCAGAAGATGATGTCGGCCTGGGCAACGCCCTCTGCGATGGAGTCGACCACCTTTGTCTTGCCTGCGCCGAGCTTGTCGCCGAGGTCGATGGCGACTTGCTTGGTGCGGTTGTGCAGCAAGATCGGCTTCTCCAGGTTGCCTTTCTCGACCAGGTTCTTGACCATTCCCTGGAACAAAAGTTGTGGTTAGCCCAAAGCTCGAAGAGGATAACAACGCAATGAGGATCGACATGTGCACATACCCTACCCATGTTGCCTAGGCCGATGAAGAAGACTTGAGGAGCCGCCATGTTGGTAATCCCGTGAGTTATGTAGGTAGGTATTGCTTTGGGTGAGTGAGTTCGGGTGACGACGGACTTTGACGATGGTTAGAGGTAATGAAGAATGTGAGTGAAGAGTTTCTTGATTGATGATGTATGCGATTCTGGCCCTTTGACAAAGTCTGTGGGTTCCTTGATCTATTATATAGAAATATGTAATTATATACACGTCTTCTGGAGTTTCCCCGCGCAGGCAAACGTTGCCCGAGGTTTTCCACACTACCTGACGTACTACACGTGGGACGCGGTGTCGCAGGACCAACTAGCAGCTGGTCTGTCGTCCGATGCCGCCCCCCTCCCGACTGTGGCCACCCGTCGACGACTTGCAAAGCGCGGCCTCGGCATCGGCCCTCTCAAAGACAGCGACATGTCGTCTGTAGATTGCGGCGGACAACAACAAGAGCCCGGGGCACTTTTCTTGTGATCGACGGTTGAAACAGGCTCTGGCGCCGTTGGCTTTCAAATCGTTGAAAGGTGTGATGAAACCGCACCTTATCCGGCGCCCGCAGGCGTTGGTTGGGCATGCAATTGGAATGATGCAACCTGGAACATGCATCCACTTTACGCTGCGGAGATATGGGACTGAGATTCGCCTGTAAGGTACCTCTTGGTCCACTGCAATGCAATGTGTGGGCGGAGGGATGACTGAGCCGCCGACGTACACGAAGACAGTGAGCCGCACTGCCTGAGCCACGCTTGAGCGTCATTCTCCCCACGCCCTCGCCCACGTAACGCGTAAAATACCGCGTTGAAAGGTACGCAACGCACCCCCACCAAGCCACCCTATCTCGTGCATTCCCTCGGGTTACAACCACCCCACCAACCCGTGGCGTGTTCCCGACGGCTTATCAGATCGATCGTCACCGGCACTTCCAAGCTGCCCAGCGGCGGGTTCGGGCAAGCAACTGGTCAGACTTGCAACGACGTTGCTGTCGGATCCAAGACCCGAGCGGGACCGCCCCTGGAATCTAGCCTAGCCCAGCACATACGCACATGTCTTCCCGGTTGCTGAAGATTTTACCGGCCAGGCCAGAGAGCGCATGTTTCGTGCTCAGCAACGGGACCAGCTCGTGGCGATCTAATGGATGTGAGGTTGACGCGGTGTGCATTAGACTCGGGCGAATAATTGGCAAAATAATTGATATGAGCCACCTGGAAATATTTCGGAATCGCATATGTCGCCGTTGTGGTCTGACCAGCGCATGTTGAAGAGAGTTGCCTTTTTATGACAAGTCAGGTAACCTGAGCTGGTAAGAATGCACCGAAAACCTGGAAGCTGTCAATATCAGCTGCCAATACCAGCATCGTACCAAACTCACAACTCCCTTGCAGGCATTTGGCGGGGTGTCGGCGAGCCCACTAAAGTGACCGTGTGCCTCTGGTTTGAGTGTGACTGGGAAAGAGCTGCCAGACATTGGTGGTCTGTTCGTATATCTTCTGGTCCTTCCTTTTATGTTGAAGTTGAATCAATCCTCAGACGCAGGGCAAGTCTCTAAGCTACAACAGTACCTGAGCTGAGAAAACCGTGAATTCGGATAAAAGAAGAAATCAAGTATCCATCAAATGAAAATCGCCCAGGGCTTTTTCATCCCAATATACACAATAACTACACCTGTAATATAGCATCTAGAATACGTAAGGTTGAAAAGACGGGCTGCGCCTGATCTCTGATCTAGTTAGACACGGTCACATTATAGAGGCACACGGTTACTTTAGTGGCCTCGGGTGTCGGGGGCCGTTTGTTAGCGGCATTTAACTCACTCGTTACACTCCGAGACAGGTATCATGTATTCCGTAATTTCACTGCCCACATGACCCACAGGCTTTGTTAGCCACAGCAGGAGCGATTGACGAATGCTACCTCCCATAAGGTTCGCTGTTTCTGAGGGGCTCAAGGTAAACGGTTTCCTCCCCTCAACGATAACCCTTACCTGTTCTGTAATGGACTCGGGTTCTCCTTGATCAGTTCGCTTTGCTTCAGTCACCGACTTTTCAACTTGTGTATACCAAGACGGTCAGAAACCCAAATGCAGACCTGTGAATGAGGCGACGCGTCTCCCAAGGACAGGACCAGTGTGTCCTTGCCCTTGTTCATTGCTAAGGTCAGGTAATTGTGGAACTCTGCTATTACCTGTCCCTTCCTGACCTTACCTTACTTGGGTGACTCTGGAATGTCCATTGTGCAATGGACTGGTCGCGTACCACCTTCCTCGCCTAGGTCACTGTTCATGTCTTATGTCTTCGACCTGATCTCCATTTTCCAGCACGGTCGCCGATAACCAGCCCCACGTGCCGTGCACACCCAACCAACCTGGAACCTCTTTGACGCAAACTTTCGGGGACCGACCTGCCAACCCTGAGGCGTCTCGGCTTGCCTCGTCCGGCAAAGCCATGTTTGTGCGAAGCAATAGGGGGGTGTGGAAAAGGGCAGGATCGGCAGCGCAGGTGAGTTTTGGCGAGTGAGAGGTCGTTGCACTTTCACGCCTTGCACCGCGGCACCGTTATTCAAGAACTAAGCCATTCATCTAACAAGTCCGACTCGTCCACCCGACCTTAGGCCTCGATCCACAGGGAGCAGCTGCACCAACAGCCGCTCAAATGTTCGGGCAGCGGTGTGCCGGCCGCGTCGGCCTCTGGCATGTCTCATCGTCGTCACCTTTCGTCGTCGTCTTCAGAGACCCAGAACCAAACCAGCCCCACCGGTCCTCGGAGCCCGTACTCATCCCCCTCGGCCGAGGCGAAACAGAAGCGGGAGCATGACAGGGTAAAGCCACTCTTTTTCATTCTCTGTTTCGCCCTCACCGCCGCCGCTCTCATCATTGGTAGCCTCTGGCTGCTGTGTACTCACACAAAACACACCAAGCCACACCGCTGACTCTCATGACAGGAGTTTCTGATATCTGTGCTCGAGTCGTCAGCTACCAAGCGTGATGCCCGGGCCTACCTGCAGACATTTGGCTCCAAGCTAGCTGGGGCCGCCGGCACTGGCAGCGGCCCGAAAAAGCCATCCGCCGCCGGTGCCGTGGTCCTGCATGATGGCATTCGCGCCGTCACTGACGTGCCGCGCTTTGTCCAGGGTCCTGAAAAGGAGACGGCAGCGCAGATCGACGAGACTCCGCACGTTGCCATCGTGAAGCTGAGCGAACCACAGGCCTGGGACGACACACTTTTGGACGGTGTGGTAAAGACTCTTACTCAGCTCAGGGATCTTGGCCTGGTCAGCGTCATCGTGGTCGACTGCCATGCAGATCCAGGCCACGTCTTGGATTGGCAGAGCACTGTGGCTCAGCAGACAGACCGCGTCCTGAGAGCCATTGGGCGCTATGGCTTCCCGGCGGCTACAGTGGTAGACTCGGGCATATGGAAGTCCAAGTCGAGTTCAGAGTCGAGCAGAACCCTGGGCGCCCTTTCTTCTGTCACGCCCGCGGGTCATTTCGTTGGCTGTGGTGCGTCCTTTACTACACCGCTCCAACATGGCCACATTCTGGTTGTGCCACCCCGTTCATTCTGCGAAGAGACCCTCAAGTACCTGGCGGCGGACGCCAACAAGGTAGTTTTTGCCCTCGCCAGCTTCTTCTCGGGCCTGCCCATTCCCGAGCAATTTCCACGCGGGGACGAGCTGTCGGCCGAAGACGTGGAACAACCGGCACGGAGGGCCGTAGTTGACCGGATCATTGTCATTGACCCTCTCGGCGGGATACCGTCCCAGAGACAAGGTCATGTGGCCCAGGTCTTCATCAACCTGGAGGAGGAATTTAACGACATCCAGGCGGCTCTCCATGCCAAGGCGCAAACCGGTCTCCCGGATACGGCACCGGCGAATGTTCCTGGCGGGTTGAAGTCCCACCATATCCGAAACCTGCAGCTAGCCAGGTCCACTCTTGCCATCCTACCGTCGACAGCCTCTGCTGTGATAACCAGCCCAGCAGAGGCCGCAAATCTTAAGCCCCGGATAAGCAGCAGCTTGTTCGCGGGGGAGGTCAGGACGAGGAGAGGGCAGAACCCACTCATACACAATCTTCTTACCGACAGGCCCATCTACTCGTCCTCACTCCCTATCGGGAGGATCAAGCCCCTCTCACCCAACAGCGAGATCCTAGTACCTCGTATGCCGACCACGACACTTGCAAAGAAGGGATTGCCGCTCACGATATTCCCAAACACTCGAGCAGGTCCCTGGGTTCCACCGAAGCCTGGGGCTCCACGGCTCAGGCTGACCGATACGTGCATTGACCTGCCTAGGCTGGTCCACCTGATCAACGACTCTTTCAGCAGGAAACTTGACGTCGAGCATTATCTGAACAGAGTTCAAGACAGTCTCGCCGGCATCATCATCGCGGGGGAGTACGAAGGCGGCGCCATCCTGACGTGGGAGAGGCCTTTTGGTATGGACGAAGAGACAGCATACCGCAGCGGCCGACTCGTGCCGTATCTGGACAAGTTCGCAGTGCTGAAGAAGAGTCAGGGCGCTGGAGGTGTGGCTGATATCGTCTTCAACGCCATGGTGCGAGATGCATTCCCCAACGGCGTGTGTTGGCGAAGCAGGAAGAACAATCCGGTCAACAAGTGGTATTTCGAGCGGTCTTGCGGAGTGCGCAAGCTTTCTGAGAGCAACTGGGCGATGTTTTGGACAAGCCAGGGGGCATCGCTCAATGAGGACTTGATGAAGGACTACGAAGATATCTGCAGAAACGTGGCTCCCTCCTGGGCAGACACGAAGCAAGCGGCGGATTGAAACAAATGAGTTGGAAATCCATATTTTGCTGTTAGGCTGCCTAAGGATATTGTCCCGTTGTTGTCGGGGTTGATCGACCACCCGCCGAGTTTCAAACCAGACATTGTATATAGCATGGAGGTCGAAGTTTCAAAAAATGGGGAAAACAAAAAGCATTTACGGTTAGTTGTAAGCGAATAGTACCATGCCATCAGGATTGTCCTGCTTTTCCTGGAGAGCCACATTTGACTTGTAAGCACATGTCATTTGCGGGTTAAAAGATGAGAAACAACATACGGAGCCACAGACAGCAAGCATGGCACCTCAGTACCTGGTAGGTTGTTTCAGTGATCGAGTGCAGCTTGTTGCCACTGAGAGCATGCATCCAATCAGAGAGCTTGCTGGATAGAACAAGGATCTGAGGGGTCAGCCGTGGGGCCATGCGTTGCGTAACCCGCAGGCCATAACCCGTCCGCTATCTTGTCCAGGATGCAGGCAACACTACAGCCACTAACGCGGGAGACCTCAAGCTCACCTACCCTTCCCCAAGATTACCACTAAGTCCTCCCGACATTAGCTTTTGATCTCGAACAACGATCGCCCCCGCGCAAAACATCACCATCGCAACTCGAACTGCGCGCCGCATATATCTACATCAGGTCTAATTACCGAATTCAAAAACGAATCAAGATGGATACTTTCAAGGGATTCCAGAAGGGCCTCGCGTACGTGTGCCTACCCCCCCCCACACAACCGTATCCATGGCCGCCGGTTGGAGACGGAGAGCTTGGGGAAGCAAAAGCTGACATTGAAGCCGTGCAGCTCGCTGGGCGGCCAGATCACGCCGTTTGCCTCGCGCACCTTCCAGTATACCAAGGAGCAGCTCGGCCAGGCTGAGGATAAGGTTTGTAGCGAACCTCCTTGCGCTGCCCTCGATAGGAAGGGCTCGCTCCGCGACGACCGACGACTGACGCAAGCCAGACTCAGCTGCCCCCCGATTACATTGACCTGGAGAAGCGCGTCGATGCGCTCAAGGCGGTGCATCAGAAGATGCTTGCCGTCACGTACGTTCTTCTGCCCTGCCCACCTGCTCGTTGCCGTGTCGAAAGGAGAATATGATTTGATGCTAATGACGTCGCTTCCGCTGCAACGCAACAGCTCCCAATACTCGCACGAGCCCTACGACTACCCTCCCAACATCAAGGAGACCTTTTCCGACCTCGGCCGCACCGTCAGCGAGAAGGTGACGCTCCTCTCGTCGGCTAGCTCGCCCGCCGAGGCCCAGGCCGCCCTGACGGCGCCCCCGACGGCCAAACCGCAGCCCAAGACGTTCCCGCATGCCATCGCCCGCGCCAGTCTGGCCAGCAGCCAGACCCTGCACCAGCAGCACACGGGCGCCGGCGAGGACCCCCTGGCCACGGCCCTGGAGAAGTACGCCCTAGCCATGGAGCGCGTCGGCGAGGCCCGTCTAGCCCAGGACGCCCAGATCCAGAGCCGCTTCCTGGCCGGCTGGACCACCACCCTCAACACCAACCTGCTGTTCGCCACGCGCGCCCGCAAGAATGTCGAGAAGGCCCGTCTGACGCTGGACGCCGTCAAGGCCCGCGTCAAGGGCACGACTTGGAAGCTGGGCGCTGCTGGCCCGCACGATGCGCACCAGGAGCACGAGCTGAGCCCCGAGGCGCAGGAGGAGATTGAGAAGGCTGAGGACGAGTTTGTCACCCAGACCGAGGAGGCGGTTGGTGTCATGAAGAATGTGAGTTTTTTTCTTCTTCTTTTTTTCTCTCCATCACCTCCTTTCTTGATAATAGATAGGATAAGGGATTGGAATGTTGAATAAATACTGACGAGTAACAGGTCCTTGACACCCCGGAACCGCTGCGCAATCTGGCCGAGCTGATCGCGGCTCAAATGGAGTTCCACAAGAAGGCCCACGAGATTCTGAGCGAGCTTGCGCCCGTTATCGACGGGCTGCAGGTCGAACAGGAGGCAAGTCGCGCTTCAGCGTATTCTTTGCAGTAGTGTGTGGTTAGTCTGAATGATGATGATGGCCTGCTTGTGCTGACCCACGCTGTCTTTGGCGCTGCAGGCGAGCTATCGCAAGAGCCGTGAGAGTACCTCGTAAACTTGGCATGTTTCCTTGTGGACTTACCTTTAGGAGGAGCCCTGGAGAGTTTGTTGATGGTGGTGGTTGACGGTGAACGAGATGTTTTCGGGGGCGGTTTTGGTCGGTTTTAGTTACATGCGTGTCGTGTCTAGATCATGATGGATTCCATGTGGCCTGTTGACATTGTTTGACTTGTCCCCACGATGATGTTGGAAGGTGAGGATGGGGTGGGATAGCCAGGCGGTTTAGTGCACTGATGTGCGGTACGTGGCCAGACGACGCTGATAGTTGGTTTGATATCTTTTCGGCTTCTGTTCTTTTTTATTTTCTTTTTCTCCTTCAACTAGGTTTATTTTAACCCCCCATCAGGGGATTATGGTCTGTTTGATGGATGCTTTGTGGTTGTGGTCTGTTATGCGTGCCTGTCTGTCTGTCCGGTTTGGGGGGTCGATTCATACGTTAGACGCAATTGACAAATTACACCGCGTTGCCTTGTGCTGCCCACTGGATCGGATGGCATTTGCTTTTTCTTTAGAGAGAGAGAGAGAGAGCCGGGGCTGTTTAAGTATGGTGGTTATGCATGCTGTCATTTTGTCATTGCTTATAGGTTAGGTACGAGAGTGAATATCTGGGAGAGTCTTCTGCCCACGTACCTGGCACTGTCTTCATGAACAGAAGGAGCAGGCGTGGTGGAGGGTGTACCGTAGTTGGGCGGTAAGAAGATGATTGTCACTTTAGAAGGTACGTAGGTGGTCTTCAAGTTTAATGTTTCTACCTGGTGTCTTCTAGGTTGTCAATTCGTTAGTCTTGAACAAATATGTCGATTGCCGAGTTGATATGCAATGAGAATGAGCAAGGTAAGCTCATCGAAGCTCGCCTGTGATTTATTTCATCCTCCTTTGATTCAAGTTACGTTCTTTTAAGTGTAACCGTTTAGTATTTAATAGGTGGGATGTTCTGATGAAAACGAAAGCATGGATGGATGGCATGGCGGCGGAGTTAGTACGAGTTGCGAATCTAGAACGATATCAAATCATCAGATTAGGGCGTGTGGCTCAGTTGGTAGAGCGTTCGCTTAGCAAGTTTCTCTTGCGAAAGGTCCTGGGTTCGATTCCCAGCCCGTCCACATCTTTTTGCTCTCGCACTATCAAAGTTCATCAACTCTCGATGCCAATGAGATCAACAACCTCTCTTTTTGACTTTCTCCATTGAAGTTAAAGGATACAAGGCTACGAATTATCTTGGATTTTTTTTCTTTCTGCTTTTCAAACAAATCTTTCAACGTCAAGGCAACATATTGATCGGCGACTGGGTTGGCCCCCACCCACCCCTGCATCGACCGGCTGATCTCCGGCAGGCGCCGACAAACACTCTGTGCCTAGCGTTAATGCCCCTGGTTGCCGCTCCCGCTGTGCTGCGCTGTAAGGTGACGCTGCTGCGACAGGCTACCTTCCCTTCCCTCCCTGCGTCCCCGAGCTATAGCAACATTCGCCAACACCACCCCGCCGAGATACGATTGACAAGACACAGCACAACACGACGCAGCGCAACAGCAACGAGACACCCAGCGCATCCCACAAATCGCCAATCTTCACAAGCGTCAATCTACCTGCTATCATGGTGCGTTCTTACTCTTTGGAATTCGTGATCATGACGCTGCCGGTGTTTCTTTCCTGGGCCGACTGAACTAACGTTTGGTTGGATGAAATGTAGTTGCCCCTTGGGCTTTTGAATGCGGCGCAAGGCCACCCCATGCTGGTGGAGCTCAAGAACGGCGAGACCCTCAACGGCCACTTGATGATGTGCGACACGTGGATGAACCTGACGCTCAGGGAGGTGGTGCAGACGAGTCCGGTACGCTAGGGATTCTTTGGGGGGGGGAGGGCTCGCGGCTTTCGCTTCGACAGGACAGGACAGGACAGGACAGAGATCTAACCTTGGTTGTGGGCGGTGTTTTAGGACGGCGACAAGTTTGTTCGGTTACCGGAGGTCTACGTCAAGGGAAATAACGTACGTGTGGACTACGGGTGGGCGCAACGAACGCGGGACACGACTGACTTTGATTAGATCAAATACCTGCGGGTCCCGGACGAGATCATCGACATAGCAAAGGAGCAACAACAAGGCCAGCAGGGTGGATACAGAGGAGGCCGCGGCGGCGGACAGTCGAGAGGTGATCGCGGTGGCGGCGGAGGTGACAGGGGCCGCGGAGGCCGGGGCCAGGGGAGGGGGGACGCGGCGGGCGCGGGGGTGGTGGCGGCGGTCGGGGCGCTTGAGTGCCTTGCGGTGATGGTTGAGGACAGCTTTTGTTCGGTTGGTTGAGCATATACCCCTGGAGGAGGAATGGAAAGCAAAAAAGAATTACATGTGAATACGACGACGGGGTGGGAGGGTCGCCGAGGCCATCATCATGGAGCCAGACAAACGGCCAGCGAGATACACCGGCAGTATGATGGGCCAGCCCTGCGGCGCCTTGGTCGTTTGGCTTTCCGGCGTCAGGCCGAGTCGAGTCTACCCAGACAGTTGGACATACCTGGCCTATATACCGACAGACCAACCGACCGACCGCTGTTGGGACGTGACCGCCGTATCCACAGAGGGCCCTACAAACCCCGAGCGCCTCGGAGCGGACTGCGAAACAGCATCAATAGACATCGAGCGACTCTACTCTGTCCCTTTGCTTAATATAATGCGTACACGTGACTTCGCGACGTTGGCGGACTGCGAGCCCGTTAATTATCTGTTCCCCTATATTTGGTACGTCTCGCATTGGTGCAGAACCTTACCTTTTAACAGTACTACCCAAGCCCGAGGCCACTGAAGTGACCGTGTGCCTCTATAGTGTGAACCGTTTCGTGGGGAAGGAGCTGCCAGACGTTGGTGGTCTGTGCAGGCCTCGTATATCTTCCGGTCCTTCCATTTATGTTGAAATTGAATCAATCCTGAGACGCAGGTCTCATAAAGTTGGATAAACGAAGAAATTAAATTCAGGATAAAAGTCGCCCAGGGATTTTACATCCTAATACACACAGTAAATGCATCTGTAATACAGCATCGAGAATACGGCTTGCGCCTGATCTGGTTAGACACGGTCATTCTATAGAGGCACACGGTCACTTTAGTGGCCTCGCCCAAGCCGCACGCACCCTACCCACCCACCACCATCCATTGAGACGGGACGCTCGTCCTCCAACAGCCAGTCGACCGACCACTCGACCGACTCGCGCTTCAAGCATGAGCTGCCTGTCCACCTTCTCATGCCGCCATTGCCATCTCGCATTACGGTCGACGGGCTTTGGCGCTGTCTCTGCCCCTCAATTGATGCCACATTCCTAGCCAAAGCCGTGGTCGCGGCGACGCCCGCCGCCCCGCGCCCCTCTCGAATCGGTTCTTCACCTTTACGTCCACGTCCTCACCCACGCCCACGCCCACGCTCACCATGCCTGGCCCGAAGTCTACACACCGACAGTCCAGGCACGCCCGTGACCGCGTTTGACCTTGTCCAAGGCGGCGGGCTCCCGCAGCTCAAGCTCGCGTCGACGCCCGTCATCTACGAGACCCTGCGCGAGCTTAGGAACCACCAAGGCCAGGGGAAAAAGATCCGCCAGTTCGTGCAGTACCTCATCAAGGACCGCCACGAGAAGCCAAACATCTTTCTCTACGAGGCCCTCATAACCGCCAACTGGGACGTCCTGGGCTCGGCCGACGAGCTCGAGAGGATCCTCAACGCCCTGGGCCAAGATGGCATCGAGCCGTCGCCGAGCCTGTACCACAGCGCATTGCGTGTAAATGTCCCCCGACCGACCGACCTTCCGACCTTTTTGGGGGTGTGGCCCGGAGCGCTGATTCTTCTTCCGTTTAGTTACTCGCCGTGCACCCGGACTACCTCCTCCGCAACCGCATCCTGCGCGACATGCGAGCGGGCCGGACCGCGCTCAAGCCGGATGGCAAATGCAGCGTTGCGCTCGGGCTGCTCCGCGACGGCCAGTGGGAGATGGCGGTGGATTACCTAGATGACATGCTGCGCGACAAGGTTGACGTGCCAGCCTGGGTCTTGGATATCTACATGTTCACCCTGGGGAGCCTGGGGTTCGTCGACGAGGCGCTGCATCTCCTCCAGCAAAGGCTGGACGCAGCAGACAACCGCGCCACGGCCGTGTCCCACAGCGTGTGGTACTTCCTCCTCGACGAGTGCAGCCGCGCCCTGCACCACGCGGGGACAAAGCGCATCTGGGACGACATGGTCGAGCCCGGCACGCTCAACCCGTCCGACGGCATGGTGCTCAACGTGCTCAACACTGCCTCTCGCGCCAACGACCCCAAGCTCGCCACGCAGGCTATCCAGCACCTGTCGGCCCGGCGGGTCAAGCTCGGCGCCCACCACTACGAAGCTCTGATCGACAGCTACGCCAACGGTGGTGACCTCGAGAACGCGCTGCAGGTCCTCTGCATCATGGCCAGCAGCGCCGGCACGGGCTTCGTCTCCGACGCGGCCAGCACGCGCTCCATCTATGCACTACTAAAACGCAACCCAGCGCGGATAAGCGAAGCCAGTGGCTTGCTGCTCGAGCTGCGCAAACGCGTCGAGATCCCCATATCGGCAGTCAACGTACTAATCGAGGCGGCGTGCTCCCACACAGACGACGAGACAATGCTAGCCACGGCCCTGGAGATCTACAACCACGCGCACCATCTCTCCCCCGCCGGGCCAAACATGCACACCTTCCAGCTGCTCCTCCCCGCGGCACAAACCAGCGCCACAGCCGAGTTCCTTGTCTCGGAAATGGCTCTCGCGAGAATCAAAGTTACTCCATTGATGCTCAACCACATCGTCCGCTGCCACGCCCTCGACGGCGATCTTGACGCCGCGTTTCGGTACATGGCTATGCAGCGGCAGCACGCGGGGGGCGAGAAAGCGACAAACAATGTGTGTAGCGTTGAGGAAGCAGTACAGTTCTCGCGGCTGAATCGACGGACGTTGTTTGTCTTGATGGGGCGCTGTTTCAAGGACGAGGATCCTCGCGCGTGGACGTTGGTTGATGAGGCTAGGCGCAGGAAGTTTGCTGGGACGGAGGGGAGGGTTAAGCAGCTTCTTGCTGGGCGGGAGCCGCCGGTCGTCGCTGGGGCGGAAGAGAAGAAGGGTGATGATGTGGCTGCTGCAGTGCTGCATGTCTAGTGGGTGGGCAATCACAATCATATACACTAACAAAAAAAAAGATTCGAAGTGAATAATTTTCCAAAAGTAATAGTGTACTTGCCGACCTGAAGTGAGTCGGGCTTGAACCCGTGAAATTTCGAGGAGAAAAACGCCAAATAATCCGATCTAATGCCCGAGATCAGCCATTCCTGTAGCCTCCACCCATGCGAATAAACTTCCGCTTGACCACGGCGCCAAGCACGGGGTTTCTCTGGCATGTCTGAGGGAGAGTCTTGCAAATCTGATCTATAAGGTGCTTGCTTGCTGGACGGGAAGGAGCAAATACACGGGCTGCACTGTGTAGTGAATCATATGTGGTGTGGTCGGGCAAGGAAACTAGAATAGGACCTATTCTAGCCTCACTCCTAGGTAAGGTACTCATCATCATCATCATCATCATTGATGCAGGGTTTGTTTGGTGGAATAGCTCTTTCTTCGATTTCTTTTAGCTCTGTGACCTGAGCTTCTCCCTGAACTCTGGAAGGGAATATGTTGGTGTATGTAAAGTACCTATGTATGTACAGTCCATCCGTGATACCATCAACAGCAGCCAAGCAAGCAAGCAAGCAAGCAATCGACAGCTATATCTGACTGTTAAGTAGATAGCTAGACAACGCAGACCATGTATCTCAGGTATATGCAGCAAAAAAGGAAACACCTCAACCCCGTGGTTTATCCGTGTCTCCATGCAGCAGGCCTGGTAGATGATGAAGCAAAAGCAGAAGGAAGCACAGCACGGGTGGTGGGTATTTCGTCTCGATCCGATCCGGTATTTACCATCCATCCCATTCCACTCCATCCCGTTGGCCAAAAGAAAGAAGAAGACGAAGTAAAAACCCTCAGACCGATCCACCGGCGGCCAAGTTGGCACTCTCGCCGGGGACACGGTCACTTTCGCCGACTTGCCAGCAGCACAACCATTGACGACCACGAGGCCTCCAGAATTGAAACATGCAAATCATGAATAGCCTCAAGCCACGTTGAGAGGTCACCGATCTGCGTCGGAACCAATAGGGGCAAAAAGCCAAGCAAAGTACCAGGTATATAACCCTTTCTAAACCCCTGAAAATCCTTCCACCGACAGTCCAAACAAAAACCAGGCCCGCAATCTCGTTACCCGCCCCCAAAGAAGACCAACCAACGCCCTCCTCGGTGGAAAAATCTCGCAAAGATATAAACCCGACCAGCCATGGTAGAATATAGCATCACATCATTTCTCCATTCTCCGCTTCGCCAGTCCAGTCCGGTCCACTGTTATTGGCGGCATGCCCCATCCCGGAGACTATAGCTCACTTTCGTTTCGAAGAATCCCGTCCCTGTCATCCAGCCGGATTGGTGCGTAGCAGATCATACAAGGCCTGGTCGCCTCCATCGATACTGCTGTACGTGTGGCCCGAGAGGTTCATCGATCTATGATGAGACGTCTGGGCCTGGCTATACGACGCGGCTGCGCTGCCGTGGGCATGCGACCCGCTGTTGGGGTACGCAGTGTTCGCGCTGGCGCTGGTCGACGAGTAGCTGGACGGGGTGCTGTTGGATGCTCCAGAAAACCCAAACCAGTTTTGGTTGTTGCTGTGGTTGCTGCTGCTGCTATTGTTGTTGTGCTGCGGTTGCTGTTGCTGGGGCTGGTTGGAGTACGAGTTGTAATCGTGACGTTGCTGCTGCGACTGTGATCGCGTGTGAACTTGACTTTGGGGCTGTGCCGGCGGCGCCGGTTGCTGCTGCTGATGCTGCTGATGGTTGTATGCGCTCGTTGAGCTTCTGGTTTGTACTGTTGGTGGTGGTGGCGGTCGCACATTGAACCCCTGGAGGGTTTGCGACTGCTGGGTATTGGACGCGGCTACATTGTACGGCCTGGTGGTGGAGGCAGATTGATTAGTGTTATAAGATTGGGTGTTGCGGGAAGACCCAGAACTTGTCGCACCCCATTGCGACGCGCTCGGTGCCGCGGTGGTGCTCGTGCTATAAGGTGCAGCTGCGGTCTGCGAGACGGGGTTAGAGAGGGTGGTTGACGAGCTTGTGTTGTTCGGCCGCGCGTTGTAATTGTCATAGGACGAGTAGGAGCTCGACACGGCCGAGGGCTGATTATTATTGGTGTATTGATCATATGCCACGCGGTTGGTCGACGACGTCTCGGCTCGTGCAGCAGGATACTGGGTATAGGTGTTGTAACTAGAAGCCGAATTCGAGTCCGTTACCCCCGCGTTGGAGGGATAGCCTGTATTTTCGGCGAGGGTATGCTGCGCTGGAGGTTGACTAAGTGTCGTAGTCGAGACGTTTTGCACAGGAGTGCGAGTCTGTGCCCTGTTGCTCTGCCGCGAGCTGGTTCGGGTAGTTCGGGCATTGGCAAGATACGGGGAGGTCTGCGCAGGCTGGTTGCTTGCCTGAGCTGCGGACTGAGTCGCAGGCTGAGGGGTAGACAGGGCGGGAGCCGGCCAGCTCGGAGTCTGCCGTAAATCATCATACGCAAGCGGCACCGAGGCCTGGGCCGGTCTCTTGGCTCTGGAAGACCTCGGTGATGGCTTGCTAACAGGGGCTGGAGCAGGGGCCGGCGGTGGTATGGGTTGCGCCATGGGTTGGGGCATGGGCTGCGGTGCGGTTTGTTGTTGTTGATGTTGCTGCTGTTGCTGCCAGCTGTCTTGGGCCCCAGTCGAACTTTCATTGCTGGTATTGTTGTGCGCCGGTTGTGCCGAGGGAAGAGACCGCCTGGATCTGGTCCGCGGAGCCCCAAAGTTGGTTTGCGGGTTCTGTTGAACCGGGGGAGTGTGATGCTGCTCTGGGACGGCAACTGGCGACGGTTGAGGTTGAGGTTGAGGTGGAGGTTGAGGTGGAGGTGGAGGTGGAGGTGGAGGTGGATGTGAATATGTGTAGTCGCGCATCGAGGTATTCGACGTTGGCATGTATTCCATCGCGGCGGGTGAGATGCTGGCCTGGGGGGGTTCGAGAGCCGTGTTGTTTCCTGTATGCGGGAAGTTGAGGCTAGCAGATTGCTCGTAGAGGTTGGAGGGCTGTGAAAATGAGTGATGCTCCTGTATGGGAGGCGAGACTGGCGCAGGCGGAGGTGGAAGCGTTTCTGGCTCGTTGCCGAACCCGGGAGACCCCAAGTCATCTGGCTCCTCCTCTTCCTCGACAGCCACTGGCTCAGGGGTTTCATGCTCCAGTTCTGCCTTCGAGACACGACTTGGTCTCGGCTTCGCAAGAGGGTAGTAGCACGAAGCACCTGATCCAAGGCATTGTGAGCAGGATGGTTTCCGCTTATCACACTTCGTCTTCGAATCACGGCAAGATTCGCAGGACCCTCGAGTGGGTTTTTGTTCCCTGTTCCCGGCTGTTGCGGGAGGAGCAACAGCTTCAATCGATTCCTCGGGCGCGGCGCTTGGGACATCCGACTTTTTCTTCCTAGACCGCTTGGGCTTTGAAGCACTTGCAGGGGATGGCGATGCACCCTTTGCAGATACCGGACTTGCCATCGCCTGATCCCCCGCCTGAGAAGGAGTAGATTGACCAGAACTGGTGGCATCCTTGGTGGGATGGACAATGCGTAGCCGCTCCGCTCCGTATCTCACAAGCATGGCCAGCGACTCCTTCTGTAGATCCGGAGATTGGTTGGCGAAGATACTGAACTGCTCCGGGGAGAGGGTAGAGGGGTCAACATCTTGGTCGCTAAGCAGCTTGATTGCAACCTCGCGCCGTCTCGCCGCCTCTCCCTCGGGCAAGTTGAGGATCGAATGGCTATGCACGCCGCCGTTGACCGACACGGCGCCCGAGTCGGAGCGAGATGTGGCTCCGTTGGCGGCCGACGAGCCCACGAGTCCCTCGGGATAGCTGCTATATGAATTCTGCTGACCCCCATCAGGGTCCTCCGACTCCTGTCCGTTGCTGTTGTAGAGCGGCCGTTGAGACGCTTGGCCGACGGGGAGCGCGCCAGGCATCTCCGGGGGATGCACATTCGCGCCCTGCCCCGCAGCATCCGGCTCCTTCTTGCGGCGCTTCTTCGGTTTGGAACCCTCTCCATCTGGGGCGCCTTCCTCCGTCTGACGCTTCCTCCGCCGTGCTGTTCCTGGGGTCTTGGGTATCCTGGTCCTCGGCTCCTTGGGCGCCTTTGGCTCCTTGGGCGGCTTAGGCTGCTTGGGCTCCTTTGGTGGCTTAGGCGCCCTCCTAGGGGCAGCCGGGGTCCTCGGCACAGGGGCTGGTGGCGGTGGTATTACAATCTCGGCGAGCTGGGCGACGGTCTTGTGGATGGGTGTATGGTCATATTTGACCTGAATCGACCTCGACGACTTGACGAAGGCAATGGTCAAGGAGCCTCGACAATCAAATGCTGGGCGACTCATGTTGATGGAATCTGGCCCGTCCTTGTTGCTCCATTCGCCAATGACCGACTTGGCAGGATTCTTGGAGGTCTGCCGACTCCATGCCTGCCACGAGTCCTTGCAGATGTAGGTGAATGTCCATCCCTGCTCGCCTCTCGAGACCTGGCGGACGGTCCAACTGCTGCTGTCGACCTCGGCGAGCGACGCTGTGATGTGCTTGGCAACCGACATTTGCAGCGCATGGTTGTCGGACGGCTGGTTGATGAGGGTGTCGATGGCGGTGATCTGGCGCGTCGATTGACTGCCCAGCCCGGGAGTGTTGGGCGCGACGCTGGCGCGGGCTCCCCCAAGCAGCGAGTCGGCGGTTGCCCCATTCTCGCCCGCATCGTTCTCGGGCTCTACACTCGGCACAAAGAAGACGGTTGTGGAGCGCAGTTCGAAGGTGGCCGAGATATGGTCGGCGCGGCTTTCGGCGACATGGGTCACGAACAACGACCGCAGCCGGTCCTGGAGGTCGGCAACGAAGCCGCACGAGTTGCCGTTGAAACCGGAATTGGAGGCGCCTATTCCCAGCCCAAGCCCCCCCAGCAGCGCCTCCATGGTGAGGTGAAGCTGATTGCGAAAGGCGAGGGTGAAGGTGAAGGCATAAGGTTTCGAAGGCGAAGTTGAAGGCGAAGTCGAAGGTAAAGTTGACGCGAAAGCGGCGGGGACGGGGACGAGGCCTGCGAGTGTGCTCCGCGGGTGGGGCTGCTTGTTGGCCGCTCAGCAGCAGGGCGCGAAGGCCTTGGATCCTGCGAGAGGAGAGTCGGGGCAGGTGCGATGCGATGCGGTTGTTGATCGCGAACCTCGCTCGCGTCGCTTCCCTCTGCTCCGCCTATGACAGACCCGACGCGGCTGCTCAAAAAGGTGTGGGGTCGTGCCCAGGAACGCTAGGAAGGTGGGGTGTGATGAAGCTACAGTAGTAGCGACAAGTACAGGGCAGGTGCCACCAGATCCACCCCCCTAGGAAGGTACCAGGTACCTAAGTGCAGCCTCTGTGTGCTCTCCATGGAATCCTCGAAACACCTAAAACAACACCAGCGCAGTGGAATGGAAACAGTCGGGTCCATCTGGAAGCCGTAGATGCAACGACACCAGTATGGATAAATTAGGCACATGAATAATTGAAATCTCATTTTCTTTCTGTCCCAATAGATCAAACAATATCCTCATTTCACTCATATCCACGCATCCCTCCCTCAGGTGCCTGGGTCTGTAGAGCCCCTGCCACTAACACCAAACGCCACATACAACAACAAACATGCCGTGCGCACATCAGGTAATTTCACACGTTATCTTCCACCCATTGCTCGACTCTCTCAAGCAGCTCGGCCTTCTTACCTGCCGTGCTCAGCCCTTTGCTAGCCAACACGTCCTTCAAGTCAGCCACCGTCATCTTCTTCAGCGTATCCTCTTCCACCGCGAGCTTCAGCTGGGCATTGTTCGATAGGCCCGACGGCTTCTTCGCGGTGGCCTTTGCACGCTTCGCCGGTCGGGCCCCGTCGTCATCGTCTACTTCTCGCTTCACCGCTCTGCTCTTCATGAGCTCCTTTGCCTTGCTCGCAACTTCCTCTTTCCACTCGGCCATGTAGGCCCCGACCCGTTTATCCATCTGCCTGTATTTGGGAATCGTTGCGTCATCCAGCGTCTCTGGAACCTCCTCGTCCAGGGCCATAGCCTGAAGAATCTTGTAGTGCCACTGGAGCGACGGGTTCGGGTATTTGGCTGGGTTGTAGACCGCCTTGGGCAACTGGAGGTTCTGGACAATATCTCGCATCTTATCTGTGAGATCGTCGGCATTCTTCGGTTTGATGGCCAAGTCCACATTTCGGACATCGTCGATAAAGGGTAGTGGGTAGAGCCACAGCCCCGCCGGGAGTGCTTGCGACCCTGAGCCGTCTTCCTCCGGGTTTTTGGAAGGGAGGATGGCCACCATAATCGGGTTGGCATTGCTGCGTGAAATGAACCATGCTAGTCCCATCTTTTCGCTTTTGAGGAGCTTTTGCCACAGCGCAGAGAACACTCGAGTTGACCCCACGAACCCAGCCTCGCTGGGGAAGATGAAGACTGACTTCTTCACTGATGCCCATATCGGTAGCATTGCGCGCGGCTTGAACCCAATGACTCGAATGATGGGTTTGCCGTCCGGCTCGCCGAGCGATTCCTTCAGCTTCTTTGCCTCGTCGGGGTTGAAGTAGATGTATTCGCCGCCAAACTTGTATGCTTTCTTCACTTCCGACTTTTCAACAGTTCTGGCTTCCGAGTCTACTTTTGTTGTCTCGGATTGAGCAAGTTGAGCCTGCTCGCCACCCTGCCATACATAGCATGTCCGCGCTGGTTGCTGTCTGTGAAGTGGGATATAGCCATTGACCGATATGGTGAGACCTGGTGCGAGCTCAAAGGCCACGTTTGAGAAGTAGGACCGCTTCGCAGTCTGCTTCGAGTTGATGTTGGATATCAGAGATCCCAGTAGGGTGAGGCCGTCCCCTGATCTAGCGGTTTTCACCTCCTCTGATGATCCGGCCTCTGCTGCAGGGTCGCGGTAGATGATATCCTGTTGTCTCGAGTTAGCGCATACACACGAGTTACTAGTCTCTTTTGCGACACACATACATCGTAAAATTTGGAAATATCGAATTGCTTGCCCTGGCGGCTGATTGGAAACAGCTCAATGACGACTCCGAGATCATAGAGATCCTTGGCGCGCACCGCCGCAGAGGACTGGGCAGTCTTGTCCCCATCATGCGGATTGTCATTATCTGTGATGATGAAGAGCCGGCGCGAACCAAAGTTTGCGGCGTTTGTCGTGAAGACTTGGTTGGCGCAGAACAGCACATTGGCCATCATGGCAGTCTCCCCGGTGGCCGGGACGAGGACTTCGTCGGGGTCCTCCTGCTCTTCGACCATAGATTTCAACATATTGACGTCCTCGGCCGCGGGTACGTCGAGGTCAGACAAGAGGTAACAGTGCGGATAGCTGCTGCGGGTGCCGGACTCGTCCCTGAACTTTGACTTCTCTGTGCCGAAGAGCAGGATTCCCATCATATCCTTGGGCTGCGCAATAATACGCTGCTGCATAATTTGATAGACACATTTCAGGGCGGCTTCGACGGCGGAGTCCTTGTCGGCTTTCTTATCGTTGCCATGGGGTGGCGGCTCCAGCATTGAGCTGCTGACGTCAATTGCAAAGAGGACCGCATCTTTTTGCGTTTTGAAGTCCTGGAGCTAAAATTAGTAAATCACGTCAATTTGGGCTTCCTGAAGTGAAGCCTGGACAGAAAGATGGCAGAACTTACAGTCTCATCTAGTTCTTCTTCGTCTTCATCGCTGCCGCTAAAGCGTCGCTCTTCATCACCGCCCCACGCCATCATGAAGATCAATTATTCAATTCACACGTGGCTCCGGGCAGTTTTTGTGTCTATGTTTGAATATATCGATGCAATTCACTCTGTTCGACGAACCAAAGAAGGAAATGACAGTTTATGTAGGGTTGGGTATGACCTTGGCAGGAACGCGAGGCGAGCTCCAGACGACGCGACTGCCTAAACGCCAGAGCATGTGACGGGGGTTGCGCGCTAGGCAGGTACCTGTACCAGGCAGCAAATAGCCTGATCCTGACTGGCTTGCTCCTGCCCCAAGGTCTGCTAAAGTGGTCCAAGCAATATAATCCCCGATAGCGCCGGGGTGTACCGTCCGATGTGCAAGTCCGATTCGGCATGTACAGATCTCCCAAAAAGTCCAGATGACAGCAATCGATGAGCAGCTTATTGCGGCGCAATTGGAACCGGCGGATCGGTTTAGAAATCCCAACCTCGTCTGACCATAGTGTTCTTTGAATTGATAACTTCCAGCTCCCTGTTAGAGCCATCTTATTTTTTGTTCTCCTTGACCTCGCCCAGCTTCATTCTTCTTCTCGCTTCTGTCATTCTTGGTCTGGCGGGATGGCTTTCAGACTCCCCGCAGCCAGCGCACTGCGACCGCTTACTCGATCGCTGGGAGTTTCCAGAAGCGCATCGCAGCAGCTGCGATGGCTGGCCACTCCTGCGCAGCCGGTCGCTGTCGGCTCCAAGGGCCCGACTGCCATGGTGTTCCTCAACATGGGCGGGCCCTCCACGACGGATGAGGTTGGAGACTTTCTCAGCAGGCTCTTCGTATGTTTTGCCCCCGTGTGCCGCCGCAGCGTCATGTATCCGGACGAGCACGCGTCAGTTTTAACAAGCAATCCACCCAGGCCGACGCCGATCTCATTCCCCTAGGCCGCCTGCAGAACTACATTGGCCCGTTCATTGCGCAGCGCCGGACACCCAAGATTCAGAAGCAGTATGCCGCCATTGGAGGAGGATCGCCAATCCGCAAATGGTCGGAACACCAATGCGCCGAGATGTGCAAGCTCCTCGACGAGATCTCGCCCGAGACGGCCCCCCACAAGCCCTACGTCGCCTTCCGATACGCGAACCCCCTTACAGAGGAGATGTACAACCGACTCCTCGCCGACGGCTTTGGCAACGGCAGGGGCGGCCGTGCTGTCGCGTTCACACAGTACCCCCAGTACTCGTGCTCAACGACTGGCAGCAGTCTGAATGAGCTGTGGAAGTGGAGGCAAAGACTCGAGGGCAAGGCCGGGCCGCTGGAAGACGGCAAGGACGGCACTATCCAGTGGAGCGTCATCGACCGGTGGCCGGTCCACCCAGGCCTCGTCGAGACCTTTGCCAGCAATATCGAGAAGACACTGGCAGAGTACCCGGAGGAGCGCAGAAAGGACGTAGTCCTGCTGTTCTCGGCGCACAGTCTGCCCATGACCGTAGTGAACAGAGGTATGTCACCCCCCTGCCTTAATTCACAGCCCGAGGCACGAAATACTGACCGGCTCCAAGGTGATACATACCCCGCCGAGGTCGCGGCGACCGTCTACGCAGTCATGCAGCGGCTCAACTTCTCCAACACGTACCGCCTGTGCTGGCAGTCCCAGGTTGGCCCGCAGCCATGGCTCGGCCCCCAGACCCAGTCCTCGGTCGAGGAGTACATCGCAAAGGGCCAGAAGGATCTCGTGCTCATCCCGATTGCCTTCACGTCCGACCACATCGAGACACTCTTCGAGCTGGATCAGGAGGTGATTGGTGAATCTGGCCATGTCGACACAGTCAAGCGTGTCGAGAGCTTGAACGGGAACCCCATCTTTATCAAGGCTCTCGCGGAGCTTGCCAAGTCGCACTTGAACAGCGGCGTTGCCTGCTCTGCGCAGATGGGCTTGAGGTGTCCCGGCTGCAAGAGCGAGAGGTGTTTGGAGTCGAAAAAGTTTTTCGCTGGTCAGAAGACGCTCCCGGGGCAGTAGGGAAACCAAGTGTAATATATGTATAAAGTCTTGGTGTTGAAAATTGATTGCATAGTGTTATTTTACGACGAGGAAAGCTTGGTGAAACCACGGGAGTGGCTCAGATAGGGGAACCAGAGGTGCCTTGTTGAGCGAGCTGTTGTTCTGCGGATAAGGGCGAAGGATGGTCCTCTGTTTTATAACTGTCTCCCCTGCGGACCTTATGTACATTTGAAAAGACTCCCAGCGGATTGCAACATGATTTCAATGGCGTCAACTATCCAGTTCACAAGTTTAACTGGATATAATCCAACCTTTTTTTCAAGAATGTCCATTAAGTTCCTATCTCTCCTCATAAACTTTCGAGTCACGCTTCAATCAGTCACCCAACTTACAGTTGCAGCATTATTTACGCGTCTATTTCGGACAAGTTAGGAGACCGGTTCGTAACCAGAGCACCCAGACGGACTGGTATGAGATACCCCGCACACATACCTGGGCGCGCTGTGGCAAGTTACGCATCGTTTCCAGGTTGTCAGTCATCACTGGGGTCTTAGCGCACGTAGACCGAGCCTTGAACGACGCAGCAGAGAATATTATGAAGATTTGAAGGGATAAAACGCAGTTGTCAATTTCATCCCGTTTGCCCTTCTTCTCCCGTTGCCCACAAATAGTGAAAGACAGGATATGTCAAGTCTCGAGTCTCGAGTCTCAACAACAGTCATGATGATTCATTCACCCGCCCTTCCTCCTCCGCCTTCCAGGTTGTTGAGCTAGCTTGTCGAGCTTGCTAAGCTCTGTCCCACTCCTCGGTGGTCGGAGCTCATCAAGTCCGAGCCATATCCATCCATTTGCAAGCTGACCAGAAATATGTCTCCGAATAGTTTCGGGGAAAAGCCAAGGCTGCAGGCTCGTCCTGTCAGTTTCCAGCCAGTACCGAGCTCATCGCTGCGTGTGTTGGGAAGCACGTTATAGGACAGGCATTGTTGAGGCGCTCAAATCCATAAAAGAGGTCCGTCAGCTGGTTGACGTGGAAAACGAATAGTTACGTCGGCGGGCTTTCGATAGCTGCCAGGCAGGTGTTACTGTTGCGTCATCCATTACCCGCGAAACATCCATCTCGCCCTTCCTGTTGTGGAGTGTAAGAGCGGGTGTCCCTTGTCCCTGCGGCAGGAGGGACATAATATGTGGGGGTTACACATTGGGGACGCGAGGTGCTATCGTGTAAATGGGCAAAAGAGCGAATGAGGAAGGCGAGATGGAGTGGTGCGTTTCAACCTTCCTTCACTGCTGACGATGCGCCGTTGTCGTGCTGTTGGGGCCAACGCCCCACTATTTGCCTGGCAAAGGCAGTGAGTGAGTGAGTGGCTTGGAAACGATAGCGACGACAGGAAAGTGACCGGGGAACAACCTACCGGCAAGACATTGCCGATTCCCATGGACATCCCCATTGTGCATTGCATCTCCCTTGTCCAACCACCTTATCGTGTGGGACGAAAGTACTGTACCGATCTGACACGGCAAATACCACCCGTTCGGGCTGATTGGATCCATTTCCCATCCAATTCTGGTTTGCCGACTGAGACACACGCAGTTCAGGGCGCCAGCAAGCTGGGACACTTACAGTACCAATGGGCCTCCAGGGTGTTGTTCCCCACAGCCGAGTGGTGCCTGTGCTGTCATGCAGATACCGTCTGCCGTCATCCCTCCATCTTCATCAGCATCAGATTACCAACCCTCCTTGCTTCCTTCATTAGGCGCACATATGCCGCCCCTATCTTGCTCTCACACTCTCTCGTTTTCTTTGCATGCTTACCAGGTAATACAAAGTTAAGGCCTGTTCTTCACCCTTTTTTCCTTCTTGTTCTCTCTGCGCAGTCTATGGATTGCGCATCCCAGCTTGTGGTGCCCTGTTGCTACAAGCAGGTACTGTAACCCACGCAATCGATTACAACCTCGAAGCTACCCGACCAAGCAACGAATACGACTAAGATAGCAACAACCTAGCGGCGCCCTAAGGGTCCTTGGAAACGGCGCAAACTGGGACTGGTTCCATGTCGCAATAACTCGACTGATTGACAGCACTGTCCTGTCCTGCACCTCCCTCTCTTTCATTATCCTTTTCTGCCCTGGGAATCAAGGGTTGTTCTTTCGAGTCTTGATCGTTATTGTTGCGCCGGTGATTCCCCCATCTGCGCCTGCCCTGGGTTTGACAGCTTTGCTGCGCATGTGCTTGGACAACGGTACAGGGCCGACAACAACCGACACCCGAGTCGCACAGCCGCTGTGCTGAAGGGACAAGGTCATGCCGTCTCTAGTGGGCGACCGGGATACGGATGCGGCTTCGAGCGGGGAGGTCTCGGTGATCGGCTCCGAGAGCGGATATCGGATGAACGGGGCGCATGACCACGGCATCGGCAACGACGACGACAGCAACGGCGCAGATGTGACGGAGGCGACAGGTCTGCTGGGCAACTCTGGTTCAGGGTCAGGGTCGGGGGATGATGACTCCCCTAGGAGGCAAAGCACCTGGGTCGGCCTCGAGGACTTTGACCACTTGCCTCGGTGGAGGAGACCGTCCGTACGTTTGTTCATGTCGCCATCGCAGTTGCCATCGCCATCTCAGAACGCCTGAGGCTAACCTTGTTGCGCAGGTCTGGTGGCTGTTGGGGCCCTACTCGCTCTTCACGCTTGCTTTCGGGGCTTCCTTGGTCCCGAAGCTATATCTGTACGGTCTCCCCAGGCCTGTCTAATCATGGCCATATGTTCATGTTGCTGATGTTGCTGCCAGACTGATCGACCTCATTTGCACTCGGTATTTCGCTGACCGATCGGCTGCGGATCCTGACTTTGTCTTTACCCCCATTGTTCGCGGAGGCAACAATGAGCAGTGTCAGAACGCCGATGTGCAGCGCCAGGTCGCCGCCTTTACCCTGATCATCAGCGTCATGGTCGGCTCGCTGAGCTCCATCACAGCGCCCAAACTCGGAGCATTCTCGGATCGCTATGGACGAAAGCGCATGATGGTCATCTGCTCCTTCGGCGGCGTCGTCGGCGAGGTCGTGACCATCCTGGCTGCCAAATATCCCGAGACCGTCCACTACAACTGGATTCTCTTTGGCTCCTTCTTCGACGGCTTGTCTGGTTCCTTCACCGCCGGCAGCGTCCTGAGTCATTCGTATACAAGTGACTGCACGCCGCCCTCGAAACGTGGCGTCTCGATTGGCTACTTGCACTCGTGCCTGTTCACCGGCCTGGCTCTTGGGCCTCTCATGGCCGGTTACCTTATCGAATGGACGAACTCTCTTGTTTCCATCTTTTATATCACCCTCGGTTGCCATGTCTGGTTTATCCTCTTCATATACTTCGTCATCCCGGAGAGTCTGTCCAAGAAGCGCCAGCACATCGCCCGGGAGAAGTATGCCAAGGAGCTGCGGATCCCCGGACCGGTCCCTGGATGGGCAACGGCCCTCGGGTCGTGGATTCCCTTTGGTGGCAGCAACTTTAGCGAAGCCATACGCTCCTTAAATACGGCGAACCCGTTTGCTCCTCTCGCCATCCTTTTCCCACGGGGTCCTGGTTCCGCTCGGCTGCGGCGTAACCTAATCACACTGGCCATTGTTGATATGGCGATCCTGGGCGCCACCATGAGCTCGGGTACCGTGACGATTCTGTACACCGAGTACGTTTTCGGCTGGGGCACCTTTGAGAGCTCGCGATTCATCTCGTTGACGTCGTTTGTGCGGGTGTTTGTTCTCATGGGCATCTTCCCGATCATCAACTACATATTCCGCTCCAGACACGCGTCCCGACTGCGGCGTGAGTCGAATGTGCCGCTTGTTGAGACGAACGCCGGCGCCGACGAGGTGGATATCTGGATCCTCCGAGCTGCTCTCCTTTCGGATGTCATTGGTGTTACTGGGTATGTCTTTGTGCGCAGTAGCCAGCTATTTGTTGTCTGCGCCATCATCACGGCGTTTGGCGGCCTCGGATCGGCCACCATCCAGGCCATCCTAAGCAAGCATGTGCCCGCTGAGCGGGTTGGCCAGCTTCTAGGGGCCACGGGGCTGCTGCATGCGCTTTCGCGGATCATTGCCCCGATTATTTTCAATGGGTTGTATGCGGCGACTATCAAGACGTTTCCGCAGGCGTTCTTTGTGCTGCTCGCATCCGTTTTTGCTGCAGCGCTGCTGGGAACCTTCCTTCTTCGACCACATGGTATGTTGTTTAAACCTCGTTGCTCCCATCATGGCCGCACTTGCTAATTGTACTAGTATTCATGACGGAGGATGATGAGCCAGCTCCACCGCCTCGTGACAACCCACGAGCACGGCAAGAAGGAGCAGAGGATGCGGAGATCATCCCTGGCCTGTAGATTTTCGGCTCATATTGAGACATATCTTATGTGCTAGTCAACAACCGACAGCTCTAGATACACGGGAATTTTATGAAGGACAATGTCTTTCTTCATGTTGCATATATCTACACCTCTGCATATATATTTCAGTCATCGAACTGCGGTGGAGCGCGAGGTGCAATTGAGATCCTTTGGGAGACTCTGTAGAATGGTTGGTGGCTATTTGTTTTTTGTTCGAAACTTATTTACTGCAGCGCAATGTTGGGTTGGGTCATAGAATGAAGGATTACGCAGAACATTTGGAGACGGTTCTATTGGGTGGTGGCGGCTTTCTTTTGTATATACCTTGGCTTATCACGACGGTAGATGATCGAATCGCTTAAAGAATTTCACCCGTAAAAAACATCAAAATATGGTTCTGTGAACATCGTATGAAATCCTTCTTCGGATAATATCGAGGGGACGGTGGTGCAGTGTTGGTGTATTGAAGTGTTAGCGGCTGGCCTGAGTGAAGTACCTCCCTCCGGAGTGGCTTACCTAAAAATGACACAACGTCGAATCTGGGCTGGCCGCCAGTCACGAACTCTCAACCTACCAGTTTAACCTCCACACTAATAACCTGACTTGACATACCCGGTTCGTGCTCAACATACAACGGTAAGGTGCCTACCGTATGATAATCGCATAGGCGGGGGGGATCAACCTTTTGGTATCTGACTTCCAGATTGTTTTATTTGTTTCTCGCAGCCGTCATTGGCCCATTCGTCCATCAATTCACCCACCAATCCCCACCGCCGCCGTCAAACGATCCATTAATACTCAGAAGAATGCTCATGTTTGCTGCTGTCGGCCGAAGAAGCAGAAGAGCAGTCGTCGGCATTTGCAGCGTGTCTTTTTCTTCTTCATCCGCAGCAGCAGTCTCAGAGGCGGCTGTTACTCGTCGATCGAGACGGATCGTAACTACGACAACAACACCAACAAGGAGAATAAAAATGAGTACCTCGTCCGCAGCATTAGCTTCGGCGTTGGGAGATGAGAAGCAGCAGCAGCATTTTGGTAGGATTCATTTTGGGCCGTTCGAGGTCACGAACCAGGTACGACTCACCCTTTCTTCCTTTCTTTTTATTTTTCCCCCCTCTCATGATGTCAAGCCCCCCTTTCCCCTTCATCCAGAATGAAATGACCCCTAACAAACCCAGCAGATCTTCCTAACCACCCCGCACTCCTTCGCGCTGGTGAACCTCAAACCGCTCCTCCCAGGGCACGTCCTCGTCTGTCCGCGACGACCAGCCCAGCGCCTGACAGAGCTCTCGCCATCAGAACTAACGGACCTCTTCACATCCGTCCAGCGCGTCCAGCGCATGCTAGCCCGGCACTACTTCCTCTCTCCCCCTTCCCCATCCCCATCCCCCTCTCCATCCCCCTCGCCAAACCAACCCCAACAAAAACCAAACCCATCGCCCGAAGAAGAAGAAGAAGAAGAAGAAGAAGAAGAGGAAGAAAAAGCAGGCTCCTTCAACATCGCAATCCAAGACGGCCCAGAAGCAGGCCAAACCGTCTCGCACGTCCACGTGCACGTGATACCACGCATCCGCGGATCGACGGCCAAGGCAGCCGAGACGCCCTCGGACGAGCTGTACGAGCGCATGGCGGCCGAGGACGGGAACGTCGGCGGCGCGCAGTGGGACTGGGACCGTGAGCTGGCGGACGCGGCGAACGGTAGGCCAAAGCCTGGGGGACGGTTTCCGAGCATTGAGGACGCGCAGCGTCGGGCAAGGAGGATGGAGGAGATGGAGAGGGAGGCGGCGGTTTATAGAGCTGTTTTGAGGGAGTTGGAGGGGGAGGGGGAGGAGGAGGAGGGGAGGTAGGGTTGGTTTGGGGCTCCTGCGCGACGAGGTATATGCCCTCGCGATAGCTGCTCATGCATAGATCCTAGATGTCCCGGCCGTTGCATGTCATGCGGTTGGACTGGGTTGGCAGTGAGGGTTTGAGGAGGGGTTTGTTTTGATTTGTATTGAAATTGGATGGCGAGGCGAGGCGTATGGTGTGGGCATTGACTGTTGTGGTGGTGTAAGTAGATTTTGTTTGTACATACGGAAGTGATTGAGTGTAGAGCGAGGGGCTGTGTTGAGAAGTAGATGTGTACTGAGATATATATGAGGCAACTTTCTATCTACTTACCTAACCTATCTGGTATTTACTCGGCTGACCGCGTTCAAGACAGGTAGGTACCTGGACCAGAAAACCATGACGGTGAGTTTCGTCAGATACCATGCTTGGTCTCGGTGACAAAAAGAAGGAAGTGGTTAAACCTCTAATCAAACCTCACTGATACACAGCACATAAAAGAGCAGGATTCTATGTAACCGGACCAATATAAGAAAAATAAGCCGTCAAGTGTGGGACTTGCGGGTCAAAATATGTCGTATACATACGGAGTATGGCCCGGCACAGAGGTAGGTATAAAGAAAGCAAGATCTTGCATTTAAAGCATGACTGTATCTTCAGCCCTATTGAGATTGCCACCATATAATACTCCTTCCGTCCTCATCAAATCCCGATACTAAATAAAATACTAAAAGTGACACACAACAATAAAAGATGGATATCCATCCACAAGCACCGCCCCGTCCCGTCACAGTATCCCCCAAACACCTTGCATAATCCCATCACACACAGACAGACAGAGACACACACACTCAAAACAAAAAGGCACACACGCATACACATTCAGCAAGTCATCACCCAAGTCCATCCCATACACGCACGCACGCACGCTCGCTTTGCTTAATCGAGTCCCGGCAGGTGATCCATAGCTCCCATCGACCCCAACGACTCGAAACCCGAGGAATCCATCTCGTTCCCCCTCAGCCCGCGAAACATGAACATGGACGCGTCCACCATGCCGCCATTGGCGTCCCCTCCAACCCCATTGCTTGTTGCAGACAGCGAGCCGACGGGGTTGGTATGGCCCAGTCCCCAGGCCTCAAAGTTTTGCTGCCAGCTCACACCGTCCTTGAGATACCACTCCTGTCCATCGATGGCGTAGAGGGAGCTTGGACTGACATGGCGTGTGTTGTTGCGCGAGTTGTCTGCTGAGGGCATGGTGCTGTGGACTGGCGTAAAGGCCTGGTTGTTGTTGCTGCTGTTGCTGTAGGTGGGCATTTGTGGCGCCACGGCAGGCATCGCCCATGTATTCACCGCCGAGAGGGCGTCGTCCATGGACATGGAGGTGGGGTGCATCTGGTTTGTTTGCTGTGGAGGCCCCGACATGCCAAGGCTATTGAGCATTTCGGGTGACATGCTGGTTGGCGGGAGGTCAGGCGGGAGTTGCGGAGGTGTGAGTTGGCTGTACTGGCTCAGTGGGCTGTATTGATCCTGCCTGATGACTGGTGGCGAGTTGGACGCAGTTGGTGGGGAGGGTGTCATGATGAGCGAGGATCGATGTGGCGACGGGACGTCCGACGTGCTGAAGGTGCCGTACTTCTCGTCCGTCCGCTGCAGGACAATGGAAGCCTCTTCGGGCATCTCTACGTTCCATTTCCGGGCGAGCACGCTCAAGATGGATAGGGTCCTACGTGCGCAGAGCCAGTCCTCGGCAATCTCCTCAAGATGCTTGACTCCATGGATGACATCTCTCTTCGCCGTTCTCTCCGGCAGGTTGAGCATGTGTATCGTGCAGGCAGAATGGACCATGTAGACAGCAATATTACAGATCTGTCTAAGGTTGTACAACTTCTTGTACAGGCGCATGAGTTTTGAAATTGCGCCGGCATTTGCGGTGCATATCCGTCGTGGTGAGACGTGTGACGGGAGCGGAGATTGGCCCGGCGTGTACTTGAGAAACGGGCGGAACAGATGGATGTACTGCAAATGGTAAAACATGCTGTTGCCGGGTTAGCTCATGGCGCGCCTAAACAAAAGAAACAAAAACAAAGTCAGGATATCGACAGAATGCGAGGAACGTACTGCATCAAGATGACGTTTGGCAATTGCCCTTCCTTTGGCTCAAACTCTTTTGGCAGCTCCTTCTTCCAGTCTTCCAGGCGCCGATGGAGTTCGCTGAGCTTCTTTAGTTCGACTGTCTTGCCGCTCGACCTTCCGATGTGGTTCGGGTGGTAGAAGAACAGCAACAGATCGCTGCTAATCTCGCAAAGCTTGGACAGCTGCAGACCAACCGCTCGTGTCCGTGACGGCTGTTTAGACGACTGGTCGAATCCGGCATCGGTGTATGGAGACCAGGGCTCAGCATCCTCGTCGGGGAAAACGTCGTATTTGGGCACATTGTAGGTGTTCTTGGGCAGCTGTGGCAAGCGGCCCAGATAGTTGGACCAGCACTTATCAAACAGGAAGCAGCCCCAGAAGGTGATTCTCCGCGCGTCGATTTCCTGCTCATTCAGCGAGTCCTTGTCCTTTGCTAGCCCTCCAATGTTGAGGTTGAGACCAATGTCCTGGGCCATCCTAAAGCTCATGCCACTATAGACCCACCCCTTCGCCTCTCTGCCACAGCCAGCCTCGCGGACGGACATCAAAGCCAAGGCCTGCACCGTCGTGAGCCTTGGCTTTTCGTATTCATCGTTCTCGATGATCAATCTCTTGGCCTCGGTGAAGAAGTGATCGCCCTTGGTCCTGCTGTCCCCTGGTAACGCGAAGGCGCCAGGAACACTTGTGAAATGGCACCCCAGCGCAAGCATGGCGTTGACCAACAGGGACGAGCAGTACACGGTAGACCGCGGCTGGCCTGTTGGCTTGCCCTTGAGAAAGTCGCGATAGAAGAGGTTTCGGGAGAGGGTGGTGAAGTAAGGATAGTGCCAGTTGAAGTACATGTTAATCAGGTGTATGACAAGCTGGGTGTCCTTGGTGACCTCGGACCAACTAATTAGGGGGTCCTCGCCGGACAGATAGCTGTCGTACTCGGGCTCATCAGGAACATCGGACGGGTCGCCCAGGTATATCAGGTGGGATGTGCCACCGATGAAGCGAACCGAGCCATTCTCGAGGCGCAGTTCTCCCATCTTGCGTGCGAGGTCCCTCTCGCCCTCGACAGGAAGATTGCTGGTGTCTTCATCATCGACCTGGTCGTTTATTTCGTCATCGTCGTCTTGGTCGTCGGCATAGTCATTCTTGAGGATAGACTCTGCCACAGCGTCGAGGCTGTCACACGTGCGGATCCTTTTCACAATCGCGGGCACGTCTTCCTCATTGGCGTTTAGAATGGCCTCGATCAAGATCTGGAGCGTAGAGCCCCTGGCCTTCATGCTGTCCAGCTTCTCGCGGTACACGCCCTTCCGACGATGGTCCGAGTTCGGGTCATAGACACATTCGGTGCCGTAGACGCTGGAGCAGGCGGCGCAGCTGGGAAGGGCGCCATCGCACTTGGATTTCCTCTTGCGACAGGCGACGCAGGCAGTACTGACGCACCTGCGCTTTTGGTTTGCGGGATCGAGGGCGCGCCGCGACTTCTTCTTGGACGGTGGTGATGGGTCCCCTGGAGCGCCTAGACCACCCAGCGGGCGTTGTCGGAGGGGGTCCTGGGGGTTCTGGGGGTCTTGCCCGTCCATTGCATCTGCCGCGACGGGCACGGGGACGGAGGTGGAGACGGCGCAAAGAAAGACTGGGAGGCACTGCCCAGACAGGAGGCTTTGTGGGGAATTCTGCGCGGAATCGCACGTCGTCGTCCTGGTTTTTGCGAGAGGAGATCTCTGCTGCTGCTGCAGATCTAGATTCCGACTTTTCTGGGGCGGACGGGGAAGGGAGCCAGCCTGGCCCACTTGTCTTTGCGACGACTAAGCTGCAAGCCCGGTTGGGTGGTCGCCACGCATCAGGAAGGGAATCGGGAGGGGTTATGGTCAAACACTTCAGAGCTGCTTCCCCAGGACGGATAGGGATGGGTGGACGTGGAGGTAATCGGGAGGAGGGGTATCCCGCAAATATCCCGTCGTTGAATTATACCCAGGTAGTAGTCAAAGCACTAGGTACACTACAACCTAAGGCTAGGTACATAGTGTAGTGTATGTGAATGCCGGTCCACGGGTCCAGGTGCTGAGTGAGGAGGAGATTGCCGCCGCCGCCGCTGAAACGCTGCGCTGGAATGAATCTGTTTCGATTGGCGCAAGGGCACCTACGCTGGAGATGGGGGCGCGGGATGTCTTTCAGGTTGCCGTGCCGAGACGAGCGACAGAGAGAAGCATCCTCAGCTGTGAAGAGCTGAGGTCGTTATCATTGTCGTTATCAGTGTCGGTTTGGTTGGCCAATGGCAGTCTCCATGGCCCGGCACCTCATCAACTCTTTTTGCGACGACTCTGTTCCATGGATGGTAGGTGATCGCCATTGCTTCAAAAGCCACTGGACCTGGACCGGACCCAAGGTGGCCCATGGAAGTGCAAAGATTTTCGTGCCTGGCCTAATTGGGCGGTTGGTGGCTGCTGGCCGGGGACGCTGCTAGCTGCTAGCTGCTGAGATGGTCCCGGTCCGCTGTGGTTGGTTGCTTCCATCACCCGACCACTGTCGATGGCGCCCGTCGGCCGCGGGGGGGACCACTCACTAATGCACCAATTCCGTCAAGCCGGGACAAGCCTCACCAGCTCGCTGCTTGGCATGTCGGGGTGGTGCCCCCATGGAAAACGCTCGTTTTTGTAATCGAGGAAGAGCGAGGTGGATGTTCGGCATTTTGAATTCGTGTCATGGAGGAATCAAACAGATGGAGATGCGAAATAAACTCACGCAACCCACGGTTACCTCATGCGAGTAATTACAGTATGCCGCACTCCAATGGAAACCCACAAGGCAGGCGCACTCACTCGGGTCCTTCGAGAAATTAGGTACCTGGTATGTATACCTCACTCAGCCGGGAAAGCGCAACCCTCTTCTCGTTGTGTGTCCCATGGACGCAGCTGCCTGCAGGAACAAACACCCCAGAGTCACCCCGGTTGTGAAACTGAAAATCCCCGCGTCTCCATCAGACCACCTTCGATCAATCAATTCATATTTGCCCGGCTACCAGGTAGTATACGTACCTACTGTGGTATACCAGTGGCATATCCCAATATGGGGCCTATTCTCCCATCAATCACATGCCTGTTAAGTTCCATTATCCAGTATCACCATCAATCAATTTTTCATCTTCAGATCCATCCATTCAGTTCTTCCACGGCTTTGGGTATCTTCCTGGATGGGTCACGCAAAGGAAGGACTGCTTGTTCGATTGCAGCATGCGTGTATCTATCTATAAAGACCCGATGTTCTTGTACCTAGAGAAGAAGAAGACGAAGAAGAAGAATAAAAGAAACTCGAATAAGTTGCCAATTTGCCCTTGAATCTCTTTTGAACTTGCTTGTTGAACACGACATGATGGTCAAATTCTGGATCCTTGGCCTCCTCAGCACGGCTTGTCTGTCTCTGGCAACACCCTCGCATCTTGCCGGACGAGACCCTCTCCCGTTCCCGGCCCCGAGAAGTCCAAAAACAACCGGAAAGGTCTGTACGCTCAGCCCGCTGGGCCCTGGCCGCGACGACGTGCCTCAGATTCTGAAGGCCTTCGACGACTGCAACAACGGGGGCACTGTTGTGTTCCCCCAAGGCCAGGTTTTCTACATTGGATCGAGGCTGAACCCGGTGCTTTTCGATGTCGACATTGACTGGCAGGGCGTGTGGCAGGTAAATCCCAATGCCGTGAAAAGATATACGTCCAGGAAGTGGTTGAACATGGGAGAGACTCACCATCCTTGCGCGGGCGTTGCTTAGTTTTCGGACAATGCCACGTACTGGAGACGCGATGCGTACCCGGTAGCCTTCCAGAACCACGCCGCCGGCTTCGTTATCAGTGGCGAGCGCATTCACATCAACGGCCACGGTACTGGTGGGATCAACGGCAGCGGGAATTCCTGGTATAATGTCGAAAAGGGCACCAGCCTGATCGGACGGCCCATGCCCTTTGTATTCTGGAACTCCAGCGATGTTTTCGTAGAGCATTGTAAGTCTTGGCCTCTTCATTCTGGTGGTTTACATCATGCGAGCAGCCTGTCTAAGGGATGAAACCGTGACTGACGATGGTCCAGTCTTCGTCAAAGACCCGCCCCTCTGGGCTGTAAACGTTATGAACGGCACGAACATGTGGTTCGACGACATATACGTCAATGCCACTGCCACGTCGGCACCGTATGGTGTCAACTGGGTGCAGAACACGGACGGATTCGACACGATGGATACGAATAACATCACCCTAACAAACTTTGTATACCAAGGCAAGTGAGCTAACTGTGCCTTGTGGATATCCCAAACAATACATCTAATATCTTCCAGGGTAAAACACGATTCCACAACCACCCTCACACAGAGACACGAAAGGTCCTTTAACTCACAAACCCATAGAGGAGATGACGCCATCGCGATCAAACCACGATCCTACAACATATACTGCCAAAACGTAAGAGAAAAGAACTCAGCCAGTAACAACAAGCTACCTGACCTAAAACACCCCTTTTCTCCCGTGTTTCACAGAGCTCAAAGTCTCACAATCACAGTTAACCATCAACGGAGGCAACGGCATAGCAATCGGCAGCCTAGGACAGTACCTCGAGGACTCGTCGGTCGTCAACGTGACAGTCAAGGACGTCAAGATCATAACGCACAACAACGACATGCACAACTCGGCATACATCAAGACATGGATAGGCGAGCAGACTCCACAGTCTTTCTACGAGAGCGCCGGACAGCCCCGCGGAGGCGGATGGTAAGTAAATAAAAACAAATATCCGAATCTCTCTCCCCACCCCCTGTTTTTCTTGGCCTAACCGCTCAATACAGGGGCATCGTCAACAACATCCGCTTCGAGAACTTTGAACTCTTTGGCGCAGGGGGCGGGCCGACCATCAACCAAGACAGCGGCAACAACGGTAAGATAACATTCCACTCATCCTCGCGTGCTTGTTCCTCCTCCTGGTGGGGCAATCTCTCCCTCTCTTTATAAGGTGTTACTATCGCCAGACTCACTCACTCACTCACTAAACCCCTCGTCTTCTACCCGCATAGGCTCCTTCTCCGGAACATCAAACATGCTTGTCTCCAACATCTCCTTCGTCAACTTCACCGGCTACCTCGCGACGAGCCGCAGCAACGCCACGGCCTCCATCTCCTGCTCCACGCGCAAGCCCTGCTTCAACATCGAGATGCGAGACATCAAGCTGGCGCCCAACAAGACCTCGCCCGCCTCTTCGGTCAGTGGCGCGGCGGGGTCGTGCAAGTATATCGCGCCCGGCGGCGTGTATGGTATGCTCGGTAGTGGATGCTGAGCAATGAATGAAACTGAGTGTGGCCGTGTCGAGCTGCCTACCTGTTGCTTGACTTTCTTATCCTGATAGGTGGGGAGGGAGTAGGTTAGAGGCCGAGCTGTATGAAAGGGGGGCGGGTGAGAAACCAGAGAGTTGACCTCATTTGTAACACCGTCATACCACACGTATATACCATCGATATAAACACCCGACAGAAGCCCGTAAATGACACCTGAGCACAGTCCAAATAATCCATTTTTGCTTATAAATTATCTGGAAGCACCAAACACCAGAATCCGTACCAGGCATAAGACCAGCCTCTCAAAACAAAATAAAATAAACGCCATCCAGACTAATTTTACAGCTCCGACGACGACGACGGTGACATAGTGCTAAATCATGGGCATAGTCATGGTAGTAGTAATAGTAGTTGTTGTTATAAAGCGCGTGCATTTCCAGCTAACGACGCCCAGAAGAAAAAATCCGAATAGTAAGTAACCATTTCCCATTCCATAATTTCATCCACATTTCTTTTCCCTCCCACTATTGCGCGGCGGCACCGACATCGACCTTCTTGGCGGCCGGGGCCGCAGAAGCAGTTACATCATCCTCGCGAGGACGCTTGTTGTTGTTGCTCTCCCCCCCGTTGCTCACGACTTCTCCCTTGTCGTTGGTCGCCTTGATGGCTGGGGGTCCCCTGCTGTAGAGACGTTAGTATTTTTGCGCGCGGTTTGGGGGGAAGTTTTGAGGCAAACAAATGCAATTGGGGAGGGAAGGGGGGACAACTTACTTCTCCTCCCGTCTGGGGCGGCTGTCGCCATCGCGACCACCGCGGCCGCGGCCTCCCCGATCACCCCTACCTCTGCCGCGGCCACCGCGCCCGCCCCGTCCACCCTTGAAACCGTTCTTCTGATCGTCATCGCGACGCTTCTTCCAGTCATTGGAGTCGTTGTCTCTGCGAGGGCGGTCGGCTTTGTCCTGGCCGCCACGACCCCGTCCACGGAACTCACCACGGCCGCGGCCGCCGCGTCCACGACTCGCCCCCCCTCTGACGCTGCCCTCGAAGAAAGAGGACTTCTTGGTGTTGCTAGGCTCAATCTCACCCTTCTTGATCAGCTCGTTCTTCTCCTCGAGATATGAGATCTTCTTCATGATCTTGAGCTCGTGGCCATTCCAGGTCGGGGCAGGATCCAAGGTGACGAAAGCGTCGGCCAACTCGATGGTCTGAAACTCAACAAAAACAGATCCCTTGAAAATGTCCTCCTGTGTCCGCCTCAGCTTGACCAGGTTGATGGGTCCGTGCGGGGCGAAGAAGGCCTCGATGTCGAACTGTGTGGATGCCTGCTCGTCGCCAAAGCCCTTCACGTAGACGCTGCGGGCCATGCGCGCCTTCTGAGCCTCGGTGGAGATGATGTAGGCCTTCTTGCGCTTGACCAGCTCCTCACCCTCTTCGCCCACAACCTCGAGGTACGCGCTGTCCTTGAGAGCAGCGACAACAGCCGAGTAGGGCTGGAAATGTTGCATGCGCTTGAAGGCGTGTAGGGTTTTGACGGGGACGGGCTTGTTCTCGGGGCCGCCGGTCGTCTCCCACATGAACTTGTCGGTGGGTAGATTGCTGTCGCTGAAGTAAAATTCAACCTAGAGACGAGTTAGTCTCGATGGATTGCTGGCCGTTTGCATGGTGGGCTCAATTCGTACCTGGGCACGGATCTTGGTAGGATCGTCGGTCTCTGGGAGGACGCTGGGGTCGTATTTCCGGTTCTTCTTGTAGTCTTCGCGGTTGATTGTCGCGGTGGTCTTGAGGAGGGCCTTCTTCTCAGAATCGCCGCCGTTCTTTTGGTCTTTCTCCTTGGCAGCCTCGGGGGCGGTCTCTGTGGTAGTCTGGGGGGCAGCCTCGCTCATGTCGGTATCTACAGAGGCCTCGACAGCCTCGACCGGGGCGGACTCGGCGACAATAGGCCCTTTCTCCTGCACGGCGGGCTCGTTCACTGCAGCGGCAACAGGCGCAGCCGCAGCCTCGGCGACGATGTCGCTCATGTTGTGAGACGCGGGTTTTGGATTGAAGGGTGGGTGGTGATGTTGGGATGATAGCGCAACCGGGTCGAGCAGGTTTCTACGGTTCAAAGTTGCTTGGGCGGGTTGAAATGGCTGGCAGAAATAGTAAAAAAAAAAAAAAAAAAAAAAAAAAAAAGGGCCAGACACGAGTTTGAAGAAAGTCTGTCTGGCGAAGGGTTCTGGAGAAAGCAAGCTAGAAATTTGTTGGTGGGGTAAGGTGTGAATCGCGTTGCGCGGGTCACTTAATATTCAACCTTTGCGCCTCGTGCATGCAAAACGCAACACACGGCGTCCAAAAAATCGGTCTTGAGCTTGAAGAGTAGAAAGATTACAGCTCCATAGAAAACGACGATTTCGTCTCGTAGCTATTGACAGGCTTGAGCGCCCGTTGACTCTTATTGTGATCTGACTCTTCGCGCCGGCAGAACAGTCACAGGTACAATTGGAGATCCCTGGAGGCGGAAGTGGGGTTGCCCATTTTTACGCTAGCTGCATGCTTTGGAAACAGCACCACCACAATGCTTCGAGGTTCGCATTGAATTGAATTGAACTTTTTTTCGGCTCTCACCGCCCTGGCCCGGGGGCTGGAGCTGAAGACTGGCTGGCTGGCTGCTGCCACCAGGGGTACACGCTAAGCCTGACCCGCACTAGCCTCGAGACCTCTTCCATCCCTGCTTCCGCGTCCAGAGCCCAGCCAAATCCAAATCTCAATCTGAAGAAGTCGTCGGCTCAAGCTCCTCCTCACGTGAGTTCGTTGCCCATCACTGCCGCGATAATTTATTTTCCGGTCGACAGCGACACTCCCAAGCTGCCCGGCGCCCCTGACTCGACAGCGCAGGCCCGAACCGACACAGCGGGGATCAATTGGACTGGCCGAGCGTGCCTCCTCCCCAAACCGCCAAGATGAAGTTCAGGAGGATGGCCAGGTTCCACGGCCTGAAGAGACCGGTATGTCGACGTTTGCCGGGTAGCCTCTCTTGCACCCGCTAACTCTCCTTCCTGCTTCCAGCGCATTCGTCAGACATGGAACAAGTACAACCTGTTCAACTTGGCCAAGTCAAGAGAGCCCTATTTTTTCTCAAAGACCTTCTTCCAGCAGAAATGGAACGCCAAGGCCATCACGCGCGGCTATCACGGCGAGCACATTAAGGAGCGGGCATGGGAGCGCATGTTCAGCCGCCGCCTCCTATCCGTCGTCGACATGCACCCGGACTACATGGCCAGACACGACGGCAGCGAGCAGGCGGCCGGCCGTGGCTCGGGCCTCGACCAAGACCCTCGCGGGAGGAAAGGACTCGTGGTTCGCAATGGCAGTTCGACTAAACCGACACCCTACATGCAGATGACCTTCGCCCCCATGGAACGGCGTCTCGACGTGGCTATCTTCAGAGCCCTGTTTGCAAGCAGTGCGCGACAGGCGCGCCAGTTCGTCGTGCACGGCGCCGTCAAGGTCAACGGAATGAAGGTATGATTACCGCTTGCCAGGCCGAGTACCCCCCGTGGCTTTCCCGACCAACAGCCGCTGACTTGCGATTTTCAGATGACCCACCCCAGCTACCTCCTTAATCCCGGTGACATGTTCCAGGTCGACGTCGAGTCGGTCCTGACCGCAACAGGGCGGAAGAAGGAGACGTCGGCAAATAAGGCAAAGTCGAGCTCGTCCAATTCCGCCGAAGAAGCCGGCGAGGCCGAAGAATCCACCGAAACTGAAGTCCCGGCCGTCGAGCTCGACGAGGAGGTGGTAGACGCCGCAACACTCAAGGAGAGAGAAGTCGAGGCCCTCAAGAAGCTCATGAAGCGCGCCAAATCCGTCATCGAGTCCCAGTCCAAGGAGATGTCGGTCAAGCGCAAGAAGGCGCTGCGCGCCCTGATCAAGGACGTCAACAGCACCATGTCCCGCGTCAGCAGGACCACCAGCGACACCATGATCCACAAAACCGGAGACGTGGTCGACGACCTCATGAACCTTCTCTCCCGGCTGGAAGTCGGCCCCGAGGACGCCGCCAAGGCGGACAAGGAGTCACGGGAGGCCGAATACGCGACCAAGGAAGAGCAGAACCTGCTGAGAAAAGCAATCGAGGCCGAGCTGGAAAACCCCCGCGACCCCAGCAAGCCGTACGCGACTCCCTGGACCCCGCGCCCCTACATGTCGGCCTTTGCATTCATCCCGCGATACCTCGAGGTCAACCAGAACATCTGCGCGGCCGTGTACCTGCGCCACCCCGTGGCGCGGCAGGGCCTCGGTGAGGTTCCCACGCCCTTCTCGATCGAGCAGAGCCAGTTGGCCTTCAACTGGTATCTGCGTAGAGGATAGAGAACCTTCTTTTAGCTGGGTGGCTTCGGCTGTTTCTGCTATGTCTATCCATGGGTTATGTTGCGGTCCTGGGCAAAACTCGCTGCCCCCCCTTCCGCTTCCGCCCCTCAGATGTACATATATCCGGCCCGGGGCGGCCAGTGTTTGAATACGTGCCGTCCGTCTGCTCTATCTACCTATGTTGTCTGGCTCCATTGTACTCTATATGCTTGTATCATTAAAAACTTTCTTCCTTCAAGAACCGCCGGCATCAGCTCGTGAATTGTAACAACCATTCAGTGACCAAGTTAGCCATCCATTGTCCGAGAAAAGCTCTTGATTCTGGCATTTTTCTTCTCCAGACAGATACAGCTACATGAACAGCCATCATGTGTTATTGTCGGGGTTATACCAGAAAGTGAGGTAGGTGTATGGAAGCCCCGCGTAACCAAGAATAAGTGGCAGTGGTGGGTTAGTCAGAGTATGAGGTTCAAGGACGAGCTTATCTTACTAAACCCGCTCCCCCGTGGGAAACCATCCCTTGCAAAGCTTTGTCATTCGCGTAGCTGGGTAAAATAATCGTTTCTTCACGTCACTGATTCATTCGTTGGAAAAAGGAAATTTTATTTGTATTCAGACAGAGGCAGGTACTTCGGTAGTTACTTAGAAGCTCGCAACAAGACACACACACACAAACCATAAAAAAAGACAACGACATGAAAAAAGGAAAAAAAGAACCCAGGTGGAGCAGGTAGGTCGGTAGGCGATCAGTAGACTAGAAAAATGAAATAAAAGTTGTTCGACGGCAGGCAAGGGGGCTGCGGCTTTCGGGGGGTGGTGGGAGTGGTTGGTGCTGGTAGATAGATGGGCTGGCAAGATCGGACAAGAGAAAAAAAACCCCGTAGAAGAAAATTTCTGCCGTTCTCGATCTCTAGTATACAGGTTGGATATCTGGTTGGTCGTGCGGACGTGTCCCGTCATAAACCGTCCAAACAAGCCCCCGATCAATTGCTCGCGCTGCAACCGCTGTTCTCGCTAGACCAGCACTCTCAAATTCCATAAGCATCCAACCAACCAACACCAGCGCTTAACCGAGAAAAACGAAAAGTCAAATTCCCAAGGGTGGCGTCGGATGCTGGCGTGAAGGGAGACCGTCGGAGATGGAGGTAATATTTGCCGTTGATCGATCGTGTCGGAAGATCTGACGAGGCAAAGCCATAGAGCGTGGAGGTGATCCTGGACGCCTTCCCCGAAGACACGCTTCGCAGTTCCTTGAGATTCTTCATCCTTTGCCCTTCACACCTCTCTTTTTTTTTCCCTCCAAAGCAGATGTGACGGTAACTCTGATCTGACGATGTTGAAGTGGCGTGAAGGAAATGTGATTCTCAAGAAGCCCTCAAAACCAATTATATCTGCATTAAGTTTTCAAGAACAGCCGACCAGACCCCATCCACGACGACGGAAACACCAGCTCCTTGATGCCCAACCTTGTTCTTGGCACCGAACAACCTTTTTTTTGGCGCGCCTTTCTCGACAAAGAGAACGAGGTGCCCCAGTAAATTTTGGCCGCCTTCCAGGCAATCTTTTCCGCGACGATTAGGATGTAATGATTAAAAAGCGAGACAAATGGAAACAATGAAGTGAAGGTAAAAAAAGCGGCAGGCTGGTATTGTTGGGGGCATCATGGTATCGAGACAGATCGTAGAGCGGAGGAAGCGCGAGAAGCGGATTGCCACTGGATTATCGGAGCGAGAACCCCTTCCTCTTCGGCTCCTTCTCCAGTGGCCGTCCGCTCTCGACTCGCGATTTCTTCTCTTCGAGTTCCAGCCGTTGCCGTTCCAGCTGCTCCTTCATCTCCCGATGGCGGGCGTAGAGCTCCTCTTCGCTTTGCTTCAATTTGGATTCCTTCTCAGCGACCTTCTGTTGGAAGACCATCTTCATCTCGGCCTCCATCTTGGCAAGCTTTTGTTCGTGGAGAGTGCGCTCTTCCTCCTGCTTGACGGCAGGGTTGACCTCCTTGAAAACGCTGGGATCTTGAGAGACGCCCATAGCAATCAGCTTGTCTGTCCGATAGTTCTCGTAGAGGTTGTTGTTGGTGTGCTCCTTGAGCTCCTCCATGTGGGTGCGAATGAGCATCTGGCGCAGCTTGACAAAGTCACAGTGCTCCTCGTTGTCCACCTCGATGACACCCCAAGGATAGCGACGACCGCGGACCTTGCGTCCATCAGCATTGGTGATCTCGTTGGTTGCACCGACAACTGCGAAGGGGATCTTGGACAAGATCTCCTTGTTCTCCGCAATGGTCTCCTCGTCGTCAAGCTCGTAGCGAGGACCCTCGAAGATCTGGACCTTGTGGAACTTGATATCCGCAAGAATCTAAAAGGTCCGATGGTTAGAATTGAAGACAAAAAGCGGACTCAAGAAGACATACTCTCTGCTTGAAGGCGATGATTTCCTCGTCAGTCAGGGTATCCGACTTGGCGATGACCGGAATCAAGTTGACCTTGGTGTGAAGGCGCTTCATAACCTCAATATCCAGAGGCTTCAGGGAGTGACCAGTCGGCTGGATGAAGAAGACGCAAGCGTGGATACGGTTGTCGACAATGTTCATGCGGTTGACCTTGTTCTCAGCATCAAGGTAAGCGTCGAAACGCTGCTCGATGTTGTCGACGATCGGCCTCCAGGACTCGTCATTGTTGACAAAATCGCCGAAGCCAGGAGTGTCAACCACAGTCAAACGGAGGCGAACACCGGCCTCCTCAATATCCGCGCTGATGGACTGGATGGTGACGGTCTTCGGGATAATGTCGAGGCTAGGGCCCTTGCGCTCCTTGGGAGGATACAGGGAGGTGTTGAAAAGAGTGTTGACCAGGGTAGATTTTCCCAGCCCAGATTCACCTGGAAGCGCACGTATTTAGCACAAGCCCTTCAGCGTGTTGGTGGGGGAAACATACCGACGACCATGACATTGAAGTTGAAGCCCTTGCGGACACTCTTGCGGTGCCATTGGTTGGGCAGGTTGGCGAAACCGACGTAGCCCGTCAACTTCCTGCGGACAATGTTTCTGTTGTCGTTCGTAGCCTGGGGAGCTGCGGCCAGAGAGTCAGAGGAAAGGACTTCTTGTGAATCGTCCGAGTAAGATGACATGGGCTTGCCATTTGGTGCTTGAGGGACGACGGGAGACGCCCTCACTGGGGGAGGAGAGCTGGTGGGAATACCGTTTGCAGCTGTAGCAGATGGACGTTAGCTTCTCAATCAACAAATGGCTTTGGTTAGTCATGATCGAGGGCCGGTGCAAGGACACGCAGAATCTAACTGTCAAAGGGTCGCCTCAGGGGGTGTTTGTGGGAGGTAGCCGAATCGCCGGGTCTGGGGTAAAGCTCATCGTAGGACAGTGGTTTGGCCATTGGAAGCCTAGGCGTATCCTCAACATCAAGCAGACTCCTGTAGTGTCGAATAGTTGTGTTCAAAGTCTCCTTGTTCTCGCCAGTGGGCAGGCTGCTGGTCCTTGTTCCTGGAAATGGAGGTGAAGCGGCTCCGTCCCGAGAAGAGGCTCCATCGGCGGTGTCATTGAGGCTGACCTGGCTCTTCTCAAACTGGACACTCTTGGTGCGGGCCTTGTTGGCATGGTGGACCATAGTAGCAAAGTGCATCTCGGCGAAAGTGTGCAGGATGTATTCCGATGGTAAGATGATCTATCTTCCAAAAAAGAGGTTCCCAAGAAACGGTAGATGGCAGCGAACGAATGTGGCGAGTGGTATCGGAAGAACGAACTGTGATGTTTGGTGTGAAGAGGAAGAGGACCGGAGGAGGACATGGCCAGGTTTTGGGCGATTGTTCGGCGAGGTTGAGTAAGGTGCGATGCTGTCGACTTCCCGGCGGTGATGCTTGCTTCCTGCAGTTTGGATCCCCAAAATACGGGCACTGGGACACGTCCGATGAACAACAGAAAGAAAGTGCTTACCCATTTTCAACAGGTGTCGTGGCGACGGATCAGTCGAGGTCGGAGAGGCTGTATTAAAGGAAGGCACGGAGTCTGGCAAGAGATGAGGTTAGCTGGGCTCGGTTTCGATTCCCGTTGCCGTGGGCGCGAGGACGGCCAAGGCAGGCAGGTGATAAAGCTCAACAGCACAGGGCAGACCAAGGAAGTCAAAAAAACAGCCTCCTCACGCCCCAAGCTTATAGGCCGTGAGCGCCCGACACTCGCGAGATGCAGACACAGCCGGCAGCCGCACAAGAAATTGGGCAACGGAAGACAGTTCAGACGCGCGCCGGGAGGAAGGTCGCTGCTCGTTGCCCAGACGCGAGATCAAGGCGGGAACGGGGAGGGAGCGAGGCACAATCGGCTCTCGCATCACGCATCAGCGTACGTACCAGGAACGACGGCGAGCCCAGATCAAGTTTGGGTGAGGTCGCGTGTCAATGGCGCGGCGGATTGCAGATTTCTCCAGCAACCGGCAGGCAGGTGATTCTGAAAGGTAACGCTGAATCGCGTAGGAATACGAAATGAGTGTTCAAAGGTACGAAATGTAGGTGTGAAGATGGGAGGACGTTGGGTTGTCGCCAGCAAGTGTAAAGGAAAAATTTAGGTGCGACTGGGTGACGGGGTGACTTTGGGTGGGAGGAGGATTCATTCCCGACTGCCCAGCCCAGGTGGTGTCTGCGTTGTCTGGGTCCTGGCCTGAAAGCAAAAGGGGTCGGACGTCTTTCTGCTAGTTGCTCAGGGCAGGTTGCAGGACGGGAGGGAGGTGGGTACCGGCCCAGGTCACTCTGGCCGCTTTCCTGGGGTGTGCGCCCGCTGTCCACTGTCAAACTGCACACTTCTGTCCTCTCACGGGCTACCTGTGGCTGCGTGCCTGGACACGAGCGTCCCTGAGTCCTGACAGGCTCACAGGGGGGGCAGGCTTTAGGAGAATTAAGGACCAGGGTTCGGGATTGGGAGCTTGTGATTCGTCAGATGTCTAAGTTGCATTCCCCCCAGGGCCAACCAGCAGCGAGGCGACAAGGACAGAGTATTCGGACCAAAAGAAAGTCTGCCCGCTGCCATTTATCGTGTCCCAGTCCCAGAAGATAACCCACATTGCAACACATCGGACTACTAGATACCTCCGCATGCACTGCCTACCTACATATACGAGTTTACGGCAATTTTAGGTTGCGGAAAGACTGTCTGTTTCTGCACGGCCAGCTGCATTCCAACGCGTCGGTCGACATGGTGGACGTGACTGCGGTGGTAATTGCGTAATTACCTGACTAAGGCAAGGTACATTGCCTCCAAGCGAAAATAAACTTAAGTTCCCCATCTTCGGCATCGGTACGAAACAACTGGGGCCAGCTCCGCATGGAGATAAATTGAAGCGACGACCTCCCCCGAGCTAACGTCGTGTAGCCAATCCCTTCCGACGCGGGCATTCTGGTCTGGGAACAAGACAGTCCAGTCGCTGTTTCTTCACTTCAGATGCTTTCTGCCCGCTGCTGCCCCAAGCAAGACTCGAGTGATGCATGGACACGGTACACAACATACGATACACGATCCGACAATGTACCGGTAGATCTTTCCTCGAGGCCTGGAGGGGATGAACAGTCTGAAACCGTTGCTGAAGTAGGCAAACTGCACTCGGAAATGCTCCGTCAAACAGTGCAAGATGGGACGACAACCACGATTGGAAGCAATGTTTCAATCGGAAGGCCCCCATCGTCGCGGGTAGGTCGATCACAGAAAGAACGATGATAGCTAACACGGCGGCGTCATCGTCTGCTCTTTCTTGTTGTTTATCCTATTATAATCGGCGGAACCTCAAGAGTTTCGCAAAGTCCAAACCCAACATCAGTCGATTTCGCTGGGACTTCCTTCTCCAACAAGCCCAGTATCACCGCGGCCAGTGGACAACCGGCCGTTCAGGGGAACATCAAGGGTCACACCTCGCTCAAAAACCCATTGCGCTTGCTCCAATTCCAACAAGAGAGCGGGAAATTGGAGCAAAAAGTCGCTGATCGAAATTGACCTGCACGTACCCTTGGGCTAGCGTCCACTAGCGTAGATTGTGGCTAGGGAGACACCCCCGGCGTTCCTGCGGCCTGCATGCAGGAGACTTAACATTCGCAGCACGGGCAAGGGCACGGGCCTAGGAATGTTCTCGGAGCTCCCATCCTGGGCTAGCGAGATGGTATCCTCCCATCAACTTCGATCGCGTTATGTCTCCACCCGATTTTTTGTGTTTGATGAACTCAAGCGAAGCAAAGTGTAGGATAAATATCATTGACAATCAATGAAATTCAACAACATTCTGAGGCGCGGGGGACGCAACGAATAGCTATACGTACAAAACCGACAAGTGAGAGAACCGGCTTGTGAACAACCAGCAAGATCAGGGAAGATATCGCGGGGACCTTCGTTGATGTGGCATTCACGCATTGGCCTCCCGCAGAACGGCACAGACCAGCAAGTTAACAGATTGATAGGCTGCAAACCACCTGTGGGCAAGGTCACACGAAGAGACAAAGGATTGGATGCATCACACCTACAGGAGGGGTGGAGGAATGCAAGAAATCACCGAAAAAATACAGATAAGTCAGGTAAGTACAGGCGCCAGGTATTATACTTTTTCGACGTGCATAGGAAGGAACTCGCAAGGCAGGTTGGCACCTTCGAAGAATGAACCTGGAATCCATGACGATGACGGGATGAGGTGCATGCTGAGGCTAAGTTAGTCAACGCCCACGGCAGCTCCCGCGCTCAACTCGACTCAACAACTCACCTCACCCAACTTAATTGGATTTTATTCGTGTCTCACTTGCGACTAGTAGCTCAGCAGCTCAACGACCTAACAATTGAAAACTATCCCCTTGAAGTTTGACGGCTTGCGGTGCCGAGATACTCCCGCAGCTGACGCGCCGGCAGCAATGTTTAATCGAGATCAAGCACACAAAGCGGAAACTGCCGGACCCAAGTTCGGACTGTTCGGTAGTCGGTAAAGCCAACGACGCCAACGACGTCTACGCCAGAGCTTTATTTACCTGTCTGCCAATCAGCCAAACCGCAGATATCCGGCCGGTCTTTGTCTTCAAACCTACACATCTGTAACACGCCAAACGTGGGAGCCATGGCAAGGCTCGGCAGCCAGCTGAGGTTAGTCCTCTCGACCGGCGGACTGCAAACCCAAACCGCAGCGGCTTCCTTGTCCCGTCGTCAACATGGCCGGCGTAGCTTTATCTTGTGGCGGCAGAAGCCTGAACCGAAGCGCCTGAGCTTCAGGACACCAGTGGTGATAACCGCCAGCGTTTTGCTTCTTCTCTCCCTCTACCAGGCTGATGGGTCTCATTCCCAGCGTCGCGAGCTGAAGCCCAACGCGAGAGGAATAACCGACAGGGCACAGGACCAACCGCAGTTGCAGTCCGGGTCTCCGGCCACCGACTCGGCCGGGGCTGACGAGCATGGCGAGGTTGGCAAGGGCGGCGATCAAAGCGCGTGGACGGACTTCGCCAGCAGTTTCGAGGGCATATCCTCCACCATCCAGACCGAGGGTGCGAAACTGACCGACTCGGTTGTCGAGCTCATTATGCCTGAATGGACCAAGAACATTCAAGCCTATGCAAGGAAGCTTCAGCGTGAGTTAAGCATATCTCCCGGCTCGCTAGCAGACGAGATCTGGCAGGAAGCCCATGATCCCTCCATCAACCCCGAGATCAACTATGAGGCCAAGGTGCGCGTGTCCAACGACCTCTGTGATGAAGAGAGAACATTCCTAGCCCGGAGGAGAAAGGTGACCGCCGTCGCCCTGGCAAAATACCTCGATATTGACGAGGCCGATGTTCACCCTGACGACGTCCCTGTCATTGCTCTGAGCGGCTCTGGTGGTGGACTGCGAGCCTTGGTGGCCGGTACAGGATCATACTTGGCCACGGTGGAAGATGGTCTCTTTGACTGTGTCACCTACACGTCTGGAGTCAGTGGATCATGTTGGCTTCAGACACTTTTCTATTCGTCTGTGACTGGAGGAGATATACACCGCGCAATCGATCATTTGAAGGCTCGCCTTGGAGTTCACATTGCCGACCCTCCAACCGCATTTTCCTCCCTGATCTCGGCGCCCACAAACAAGTACCTTTTGAGCGGCATGGTTGAGAAGCTGAAAGGCGACCCGGGCGCAGATTTTGGCCTCGTTGATGCCTACGGCATGTTGCTGGCGGCCCGGCTGTTGGTTCCCAAGGGTGAGCTGGAGGTCAACGAGAGAGATTTCAAGCTCTCCAACCAAAAGGACTATCTTCAGTACGGTCAGAATCCCATGCCCATCTATACCGCTGTCCGTCACGAAATACCCGAGCTGGATACTGCAGGCTCACCTGCATCGGAAGAGGCCAAAGACAGGGCGAAGCAACAGTCTTGGTTTCAATGGTTTGAGATCACGCCTTACGAGTTCTTCTGCGAGGAATTCAACGCAGGCATTCCGACCTGGGCCATGGGGAGGAAATTCAATGACGGTTCTGACCTGCCCGCAGAGGAACATTTTCGTCTCCCTGAGCTGCGCATGCCGCTTCTCATGGGAATATGGGGCAGCGCATTCTGTGCAACCCTGAGCCATTACTATCGTGAAGTCCGGCCGCTCGTGAAAAGTCTCAGCGCCCTAGCACACGTTGACGACCTGATATGGGGCCATAACGAAGATCTCAGCAAGGTCCACCCAATTGACCCTGCCAAGCTGCCTAATTTCGCCTTCGGGATGAAGGGCAAGCTTCCAAATACAGTGCCTGAGTCAATCTATGGCAATGAATACTTGCAGCTCATGGACGCTGGTATGTCAAATAATCTCCCGGTCTACCCGCTTCTTCGGCCCGGCCGAGATGTCGACATCGTGGTTGCTTTTGACGCCTCAGCCGATATCAAAACCGATAACTGGCTCTCCGTCGTGGAAGGCTACGCTCGTCAACGAGGAATCAAGGGCTGGCCCGTAGGCATAGGCTGGCCAAGATCAAGGGCCTCGACATCAACAACCGCCAAGGAACTCGACCAGGCTTCCGAAGGCAACGCAGAAGACAAGCTCGCCGAGGCCAAAGACTATCAGGCGGCGCGACGAGCCGACGGCGGCTTCTCTGTCAATGAAGGCCCCCCAACAACTCCCCAGGAGAAAGCGAACGAGACAGCCCGCGAGCTCGGCTACTGTACCGTCTGGGTTGGCACGACACAAGAGAGATCTTCTGAGCCCCCACCGCCACCAGTAGACGACATGACCTCGTGGAAGCTCATGGAGCCGGACGCGGGCATCACTGTCATCTATCTGCCGTTCCTCGCCAATGAGAAGGTCGAGGGCGTGGACCCGACCACGAGCGAGTATATGAGCACGTGGAATTTCGTGTACACGCCTGAGCAGATCGAGTCGGTGGTGAGGCTTGCGAGGGCAAACTATGCCGAAGGAAGAAGAAGCATTCAGAACACGGTGCGGGCCGTGTATGAGAGGAAAAAGCGGATACGGCTGGAGAGGGAGAGGATGGTCAAGAAGGAGCAACTAAAGAGACTGTTCCGGCTGCGGGAGGGAGATCATTTCAGCTGATTGATAATGAGTGTGGAAGTTGGATGTATTTGTATCGTGTACAAATAAGGTGCGTTGTAGGCTTTGCGATCTGCTTTGTGGGATGATAAATAATGGATCTTTAGATGCGATGCAGATGCCCATACATAATTATCCCTTTAGAAATAATAATTGTGAGATAGCTCGGGTAGCTAGAGCAGGCAATGGCTAAATTATTCAGTCTCGAATCGGAGATGTGGCAGCGAAGCTTCCTTCCGTTGTGACTTGGACATATTTTATAGACGAGGAAACCGGAACAGGGACAAACAGTTTTTATTATACAAAATAATATACAACCCACCTGTTGCGTCTTGCCTATCCTTCACCACCAATTTAGACACCTGTGCCTGTCCTCACACGTGTTCAGTTTTCCTTCGAAAAAGAGGAGTTAAAAAAAAGTTATTGTACATTTCACACGACTAGGTGGCTAGCTGTTTCCCCTTATCTCCTACACTCCGCCATCTACCCCGTCCGTCTTCTGGAAGCCGGTAAGACCCATCGCCCAGCCGGATGCTGTCGAATGCTTCAGGCGAGCGAACACAAAATATACAAATTACCCCCAGGAATATGAGGGCAGGCGGTGGAGATGATGGTTGGTTTCAGCCCAGTTTTCCTTGCAAGACAGACCTTGGGACTATCCCCCTATATGCACCAGATATGGAGAACCGTCGTTCGTTCGTTTATTCTTCTTTCCCTTTTGTACAACAGTAACGAGGTAGGTAAGTTTCCCAACCGGCCAGGCAGCTTCCCGAGTTCTATCCATTTCTTTCTTTCGCCTAGAATTTCCCTCATTGTAAAAAAAAAAGAGGGGCGGTGGGTATGATATTGATATATATTGTCGGCAGCTTCCATTAGCGTGATATAATCTCTCCCATGTCGATGTGTGCGGGCTCCCAGGGTTTCGCGTCCTGGGCCAGCATGTCGCTGGGGACGCGGACATTGTCGCCGGGGCTGTAGAGGTACCAGGCCTTGAGGGCGTTCATGGCCGCCTTGAAGCGGGCCATGTCGAGGCTGGGCCCGGCGCCCTCGCCGAGTTTGTCCATGCCGCTGTAGATGCCGACGACGAAGACGGGCGTGCGCGACATACGGCCCGTCTCGGACAGCAGGCGGGCGACGGGGTGGTCGAAGTCCTCGCGCGCGCAGAGCAGGGCCAGCTCGCGGGTCGGCTGCTTGAAGGCGAACAGCTTGGACAGGTCCAGCGTCCGCGACATGATGTGCGCGTTGATGAAGGCCTTGGCGGTCTCGCGGCCGCAATGCGCGTAGACGGCGCCGACGGTGGCGCGTGCGAAGTTGGCGTGCACCTTCTCGGCAAGCTTGCGGGTCTCGTCGGTGCCGTAGGACGTGTACGAAGGCGAGAGCCCCTCCTCCGCATCGTCCATGCCGTCGTCTTCTCTCTCCTCGTGCTCCTCGGGCTCCTCGTGCTCGACACCCGGTGTTTTATCTACCACACCGCCGAAGTCGTCGTCAAAGACGACACGACTGCTGATGCCGCGCCGCCACTTGAACTTCTCCAGGTAGGCGGCCTCTACACGCTTGTAGCCAAACTTTATGATGGAAGTGACCGGCTTGTCGAGCGAGAACTGGAGCAGGCCGGGGTCGACTTCCCCACCGGGCGCGGCGGCGCTCTCAACACCCCATGAACGCGCTACTTGGTGCAGAGCCTCGTCGCCGGCATAGGCGTACACGGCCGAGTAGAGAATGTTCATGGGAAGACGGGGGTAGCGGCACATCAGCCATTCAGCGACGTGGTAGGTGATGAGGGAGTGGCCAACGAAAGCGAGGTTGGCGTTGTTGAACTGGGGGTTCTCATCGGCGGAGGCATCGACCAGTGTTCTGGCCATGGTCTGGAGGGGGATCTTTGCGGGCAGCGACAGACGGGCATGGAGAGCAGCCAGCTTGGCCGACTTCAATGCGCGCTCCGGCAGGGGGGAAGGATAGCCGGCGACAGACGCGGGCAGGCGCTCGAGAGGCGGGTATCGGGCATGGTCTGTTCCGTCTTGTAGGACGTCGAAGGAGTCGTTGTCGTTCTCCCAGGCCGGTTGCTGCTGCTGGCGACGGGCAGACAGACAGAGCTGCCTAGGTCTGGACGCAACACATCGAGGCCGGAGGGCGCCGGCAGAGGCTGGGGGAGCGCCCGGTCGAGCCGCGAGCAGCTGGCCCGTCCATCTCTCGGGCCGTAACCTCTTCATGGGCGCGGAACTGTTGAGGGGGACGGACGGTTTGCCGGCTTGACAGTGAGGGGATTGTCGGCGCCCGGTCGTGTTCCTGATTTCTTTAACGTGGAGGACCAGCCGCTGGAGAAGAGGGTTGGGAGGGCAATTGGTCGGCAGGTCGTCCTCGTCGCGTGGGTCGGATCGGTCTATTTCCCAGGGTTCGCCGTTTAAACACGGGCGGGAAAAAGTTCTCCAGACTAGACGTGTGAAGCTCAGAGCCGACCGTGTGGCACCAGACAGTGCAGGGATCACTAGAAATTTGGCTGACATAACCCACCCGACTCGCTTTGCGCTGGATCTCAGCGTTCACCTCCCGTCACTCGGGCCACGCCCAGCACTGGTAATGGAGGTACCAAGGTAACAGGTCGTATTCCATCCTCCCTCTGCGGATTAACACTTCGGCCATTTCCCATCCATCAACCCATCCAATCCCAGGCCCCCCTGCTGTAAAGGTACGTACTGGACTCCGGCTTGGTTGCGGGAGCCTCACGACCCGCGCTCTCCACTGGCTTGCCTTGCGCTTCGAGAATTGACAGCATCGAGCTTCGATTCAGGTCAATTGACGCCTCAACCCCCAAAGACACATCACAATGGTAGGTGCCTCCTCATTGTCTTGCCAACCGCAACCTATCATCCCCTTCCCTGTGCTCTTTCTTGCTAACAAACAATTCAGGGCGGCGGTCCCAAGATTCCGTGAGTTTGACAACCCCCCGGCCGATCCCGAAGTCCAATCGCCCCTCGATGGCCTCCTAATCGACCATCTCTATCTCTAGCTATCCCAAGCACGTCTGGTCGCCGGCCGGCGGTTGGTACGCACAGCCGGCCAACTGGAAGGCCAACACGGCCGTCCTGGGCCTTTGTGTCTTTGGCATCACGGCTCTCGTGTGGAAGCTCAGCGCCGAGCGCGAGTTCCGACACAAGATGCCCGAGCCCGGTCGCTTCTTCCCCAGCAGATAGTATGTCGACACTCTTCCGTGGCTGATGGCTGGCGGCTCACGGTTCCCGGTTTAACCAACGCTCTTGCTAACTGCCGTCGTCCTTGTAGCTGGAGTAAGCAGATCATTGAGCACGAGCGGGCCGAGAAGGAGAAGGCCGAGAAGGCGAAGGCGCAGCTGGAGAGTTCATGATACCACCATTCTCGAAGTGGTTTTTCTGGTGGTTCACGACCCTCATTGTACATAACACCTCGGAATGTTCCAGAGGATATAGACGGTCTCTCAAATCCAGGTGGATACTCAGCACAAAGATGTTCCCGAAACACGTGCTAGCGACCGCTGCTCTCTGGATCATTTCTCTTATCATGATGTCTGAGCAGAGGGTTTGTTTGGAGAAGTTGCAAGATCTCCCCGAGTCTGTCCGTCTTTCGAGATGGCTTGGTCGTTGCACTATAAGAGCCCCCTGGATAGCGTTATCAATCTACAACATGGCTCCTGTCCTCCATCCAGACCCCCAACCGCATGATACCTATGATTATTTTCGAACCGGGGCGCGTTGCTAAACAGTCATCATCCGCCATGCCTCATCAACTTGCGCGTTTCAGTCCAGAGCTGCACCTCGGGTGCTTCATTCCCCATCCAAGACTCAGCTTTCTTGTACACAAGCTCGACAATCTCGTTTGCCACATCTGTCGAGACACGCGCCTGACGTTTGCCAACCTTCGTGATTCGTGGGCCGAGTGGACGGATAGCACGCCTGCCCTCCTCCCCTGCGGTCATGTCTTTGGCTTCAAGTGTCTTGAGCATTGGTTGCAAATCAGCAACACATGTCCAATGTGTCGGCTTGCTGTACGTTATAAGTGTGGCCATCCCATTCCCCCAGCTGCCATCACCGCCAGCAATGTCTTTTTTCTCCCCAGAACCATACCGGACGGCGGCACGATACCCGATGAATGCACCCGATGCAAAAGCACAAGTGGTAGTCTGGCTTTCGTGAATCTTTTCGAGTGCTTGAAGAGGGCAAGGAGGTTGCATCATGAGACGGGAGACCAGGTGTGGGCGGATGCCTGCGTTAGCTATCTGAATCAGATGGAGGCTAAACTATGGGATAGGCTGGAGGAACCCTTTTGCTGGTAGTGATTCAAGACAGCGAGGGGTTTAATTTTCTTGTTATGTTTGTTGTATCTAAATATCTTGGTTTTTCGTTCCACGGGTAATTTCCAATTGAAACTGACGCTGTCCGCGATACCCGTATTATTACCGCACGAACAGCCTGGAAGTAAAATACAAGTTTGGATGAATTTATCGCGACTGTGTTGCCCAAAGTCAGGTAGCAGGTGGGCTTTGTATGTACACGTTGGTCGGCGTTATTTGTCAACAGTTCGTTTCGTCGAGTATGATATATCCATATTACCCGAAACCCTTTCAACGTTATTTGAATTTTCTGTCTTGAATCTCTATTGATATTGCTGGCATTGAAATTCTTGCAACCCCGAACGAGGAGAAACGTAGATACAGACGGGTGCGTGATTGGGTTGTAACCTGAAAGCTTGAACTTGGGGGGAATGTATCCGGATCGCACAATTGCCGTGGCCGCCTGGAAACGGACGAGGGGAGACGGGATGCCAAGATGGAACCTGGGGAACCCTGAGGAAGGGGCGGCCAAGGAGGGGGGGATTTGGAGTTGGTTCCTGAATCCTCAGCGACTTTTGAGGGTACTGCCGTCTCTGACTGGTCGCCCCTGCCCCTCTTCACAGACGCCTCAAATCAGTGATAGGCTGGCACGGCTGGGTTGCTTTGCGCCCTTGCAGCCGTCCACGGAACGTCGATTGGATCCGCTTGCTTGGCTCCTTCCCCCATTCATGATTCCATAATCCATCTTTGGTTGTGTGTCGCGCGAAGAAGCAAGCACAAGTCGACCGCAAACACACAGCACACCGTCGCATTTGCATCACACACCTCACGCCCCTCTCTAGTTGTTGGTTGCCCTTTTTTGGCTGAGTGCCGACGTGGTCTTGCTACCCGCCGCGGTCCAGAAGCCCAAACCCTCGCCAGGTCCCATCGCAGCTCACAGCGCAGCAACGACGTCCACAATCTGCATCGCATGCCGTAGAAACGTCCAGTATTGTGTATAATGAGAGATGAGACTTTTGTAAAATGGGTGAGTGTTGTTTTGCCGTTCTATCTGTTACAGCAGCGCAGCACAGTGCAGTCCAATGCCACGCACTCTTTGGGAAGCCAGGTTCGAGGTACCTACCTGGTATTCAACCCAGCTACCTGACTTGAGGTACCTCGCCTTGATTGCCTCGCTGAGGCGCCCGTGGGTTTCGCCTTTGCCAGGCGGCCTGTTCGACCGACCCCTCGTTGCGTTGCTGGGAATAATTACACAGTACCTTCCCTTACCTATGCTGACCGACACCGATCCAAGCACCGTCCCAGACGCTGCCAGACCACGAGCCGTTGAAGTTCTCGCCGCGAACCGTTTCCCGACTTGACGAGGAAGAGGATGAAGACTGGCAGAGGACGCTAAGGCCGGCCGCGCTTGATACCAGAGGAGGCGCCACCCATTCGCGGGAATCGTCGCTCGAAAACGTGCAGTGGCCAGAGACGACCCAAGCTGCTGGATCGTTGGCGCATGCTCGTGGAGGAACCCATGCGCCGCCACCAACACGAAGCGCCATCGGAGCGGCCATCGAGCGCACCGTTGACCCCAAATCCTCCTCGTACGGACACCACAGGCAGACGTCCATCGTCCATGGCATAGGCATCCAGCACTCGAGAAATGGAAGCCTTGCCAGTTCCGCCGCGAGCCCACTGAGCCCCCAGATGATCGCCGCCGCCGGCAACGGCCTCTCCCCCGACCGACCCGACATAATGATGCACGGCTTCTCCCGCCTGGACGCCGACGGGGTCTTGACCGGGTCGAACAGGCCTCTCGCCATCCTCTCGGGCACCACCGCCGCCTCGGTGGCCCTCGTCCCCGAGAGAACCTTATCCACCACCGCCGCCGCCGCGACCGAGCCGGGCACCCTGGTTACGATAAGGAGGAATCTGGAAAGAATGCAAAGCGGGAGATCGCGGCGGGACCATTCTCAGCACCCCTCGCACTCATCCCGCCAACACAAGGACGACCAGAAGACAGTTGGGGAATATGCGTTACACGTCTTGTTCACCTCCTTTATTGCGCAGGCAGAGGAGAAGCTGAACGACTGCATCACCGTCCCGTTTGACCCAGAACCCCAGATCGACCAGATATGCGGCCCTGGCGCCGATCCCGCTTTTGACCAGCTCATCACTGCGCTTGGGCACATTTCCAAGCAGAAACCAAAACCCCTGATCGACTCCATGATGCTCTGGAGGAAGAGCAAAAGCGACGCCGCCAACGAGGCCCGGACCCAGCTTCAGCAGATAAAGGTCAATGCTCCCAGCCCACTGCAGAGACGGAATACAGAGCCGCTGCAGCCCACAGCTATCAGCGGCGCCCCCGAGGCACTGCCCAATGCCCCATCGTCCCTCGCTGTCAAGCAAGAGTACGTTGCTCACGCCGAGCGCCGTTCGACGGTATCCATTTACATTCTTTGCCGGGTGCTCCTGGAGGTCATGAGCCAGAGCACACTGGCCTCCATCACGCCAGAGATGGAGGATAAGCTGGAAAACATAATCTTTGGCCAGCTGAAAATATCCGAAACCGAGCAGTTGATTTACTCACCACTCAAACTGGCCAACTGGAATCTATTTGCCCAGCTCTTGGGCGCTATGAGCGAGATCAACTTTGCCAGCGTCACGGAACGTTTCACTGCCGATCTGGATCGTTCTTTACTCGACCTGGCTACCAAGGGCGCGACTGCGGCATCCCGAGATATCGAGAGCAAGATGGAGCTCGTACTGGGTGGGATGAAGCACCTCCGAATCAGCTTACGGCCCGAGGAGGCCTGGGACCAGTCTTGCGAGTTCATGGCTTCGCTGGGAAAGCTCTTCAGCCGGTCCCATGGCCAGAAGGTCAAAGCAGCCTTCTGCCAGGTGCTTGAGATGCTTGCACTTCCCATTGCGGCCAAGGCCACCAACAGTGACCTCGCGAATCCCAAATGGAACGATGTTCTGGCCACCATTGGGCCCAGGCTTGCCCAGATGTTTGTCAAACCACGACACTGGCCCTACACTTTCCCCTTGACAGCTACGATGCTCTGTGTATCTCTCCCAGAAACCTTTGCTAGCCAGTGGCTACAGTTGCTATACCCACTTGCACCCAAGCTCAAAGATCGATACACTAGGCCGCTGTGCCTCCAAGTCATTTCGAGGCTGCTCTGGACATATCTCTACCGCACAAATGATAGCACGGCGGGGGTTGCCAGAAAGCTGGATGAAGTCGTGAAACTTGTTCTTCCCAACACCAAGAAGTCGTTTAGTGCGTCCGACACCGCTGTAACCGAGCCTCTCATCCAAATCATCAGGGTTATCGGATACAAACACCCCGAGTACTGCTTCCGGAGCATCATCTTCCCGCTAGTCAATGCTGAGCACTTTAGTTCCAACAAGGAGCTCAAGATCGAACATCTCGACCCTGACAAGATGGTTGTCGGGATTCGCGCCTTCTTAGCCGTCATGTCCGATCTGGAAAAGGGCGAACGGGGCCGACCGCCCTTCCCTGCGGCTTATGCGCCGATTTCCGCACCGGACCGCACCCCTACTTCTCCTGTACTTGGTTCTCCACGTCTTGCTCCAATCACTAGTTCCTCGGTATCTTCGGGCGACGAGAGACTTTCCAAGCCGGTTTCCAGTTCGTCCCTGACGGATTCCGTACGGGACTACTACACGCGATTCTGCGAGATACTCGGCAAGATCACCATCATATGTGACAACGCCTTTGGCGGCCAAGCTGCTCTCGATGAGAAGTTCAATAGTCCGGGGCCCAAGACTCCCATCGCTGAGACTTTCAACTTTAGGCGAGACGACCACCAGAGCCCGTACGACCAAAAACAGGCGTTCTACGAGCTACTCCATGTTGCTGTGCAGGCTCTGCCACGGTGCCTTTCGCTGGACATACCCTTCAACACGCTCATCAATCTACTCTGCACCGGGACCGCGCATGTACAGTCCAACATTGCAGAGTCCTCGGCGCAGTCTCTCAAGGCTATCGCCCGTCAGTCCCATGCTCAGCAGGTGACAATGGGGTTTGCGCGCTTCATCTTCAACTTCGATGACCGTTACTCCACCATGTCAGACGGCGGCATGCTGGGACCGGGGCACATAGAAAAGACGTTGATGCTGTATGTCGAACTCCTCCACATATGGATCGATGAGATCCGGCAGAAAACCAAGGACGTGGCCGGGGAAGTCGGCGAGCCAGGCACCGGCGACAAACGAGGCATGAAGCTTGACTTATCAGGCATCTGGGCCGAGGTCGATCAAGTAGAGGCACACGGGCTCTTCTTCCTCTGCTCTCAGTCCCGACGAGTGCGGTACTACGCGATCAATGTGCTGCGATTGATCACCGAGTTCGACGCAGCTCTCAGGAAGTCCAGCGGCCGCGAAAAAGACACGACGAGACTGATTGACATTCTTGAGAATGATTCCATGCAGGTCATGAATTTCAAGGATGAGCACCTTTCTGTAGCCGAGCGGAGCAGGTTGCAGCGCGGCATGCAAAACACCAACAACCAAGGAGCCCTCATAGAGCTCTGCACCAGCGATGTCTCGTATGACACAACTTTGTGGTTCAAAATCTTCCCCAACTTTGTCCGGATTGCGTTTGACAAATGCCCTTTTACCATCACGATTGGGCGTGATCTCATCTGCAACAGAATTCTCCAGATGTACAAGGCAATCACGATACTCTCCGAACCCTCCCGGGGGCTGTACTACGGGTCTGACCCCGGCAGTGCCCGCATGGCTGGGAGAACTCCAACCACCCAGCCAGAGGTCCTTGTTGAGCAATGGAAGCTGTACCTCGTCTTCGCCTGTACAACGCTCGCGGACCCCGGCACCGTTCAGCCCAACGGGGCCCAGAATGGGCAGCATGGACGAAGAGGGTCCAAGTCCACGGGCTCAGCTGACAAGATTGTATCGGCGCGAACCCTGTTCAAGTATCTCAACCCGCTCCTCTCTGTGTCGTCAACATCTGTCAGAGATGCCGTTGTGGTTGCCATGGGTTCGATAAACATCCACATATATCGAACACTCCTTGAGGAGCTCCAGGGGCATGTCTCCAGGTGCAACGACGAAGCCCGAGCCCGAATCCACCAGCGAACCAACAGCACTCCGCGTCGGAACCGCAAGATGGATCTGCTGCGGACGGAGATTACACATGTCTATAAGTTGACTTCGCATTTCCTGAAGCTCCCAGAGGTCTACGAGGATGACTGGGTCTTGGGGAACCTCGTTTCATATGCAAAGGATCTGAAGCTCTTTCTGATGGACGGCGAGGTTCAGATGGACTGGGAGTTTCAGAAGCTGAGGCGCCATTACTGCGGACTGGTGGAAGAACTATTTGAGGGCATCAACCGGACCAAGGACCCGTCGCGATGGATGACATTTGAGTCTCGGAAGTCTTCCTTTGCGCTGATGGAGGATTGGTGCGGATTTTCGCCCAACCAGCCCCAGATCCGACAAAGAGAGGACAGCATGAGGCAGTCTCTCATAGACCAGCAGAATGTCGGCGAGCGCGGCACGCTGACGGCGGCCATGGAGATCGAGAAGAGAAATCTACGCACAGCGGCCTTGAGCGCAATGGCAGCTCTTTGCGGCGGTCCCATCAGCGTCACTACTGAGAGCGGCATGTCCCTGCAGTTCGATATTCGGCGGATGCTCGCCTGGATCGAGGCCATCTTCAACTCAGGGAGCGACCGGATGAATGTCATTGGCAAACGGGCGCTCAAGAACTTGATTGTCCACAACCAGGAGTACCCGTATCTTCTAGAGCATTGCATCTCGCGGTGCTATCTGTCCGAGGTCCCCAAGGTGCTCGAAAGCTACTTCACCGTGGTTACAGAGGTTATCCTGGAGCGCGTTGACTATCCCTGCCCGTTCTGGAAACTCCTTGGGCTCTGCCTCTTTACGCTGGGTAACGACCAGAGCGAAAGCAGGTTCAAGGCGGCACACGTCCTCAGAGCGCTCGAGGAGCGACAGCAGCAGTCCAGGAGCTCCAAGATTCAGGATTTCGACATCAGCATATCAGACAAGACAAAAGCTGTCTTCAAGCTGGCGCAGTTTGAAATCTCCAAGCGACTGGCCAAACAGCACACTGAGTTGGCGTTCCACATCTTCTCCGAGTTCACGTTGTTCTTCAAAGATCTCCAGCCTGTCTCGCAGCGGAATGTGATTGCAGTCATTCTCCCCTGGATCCAGTCGATCGAGCTGAAGGTCGACCCAAATGGTGGGCCTATTGCCCAGTCCTATGTGCTCCTTGCCAATCTCCTCGAAATCACAATCAAGTCCAGCGCGGCGCTTCATAACGAAGTGCAAGCGCTCTGGCAGGCCTTGGCTACCGGCCCGCACCCAGGGAATGTGCGCCTGGTCCTCGACTTCATCATGTCTCTCTGCCTGGAGCGGAGAGAGCAGAACTTTGTCGAATACGCGAAGCAGATCGTGGTCTTCCTCGCGAGCACAAATAGCACGCCCGGGAACAAGGTGATCGAGTTCCTTCTGCTTCAGATCACGCCCAAAGCAATGGTGCCGAATGAGAAGCGCGAAGCGGTGCCCCCTCCGCCCGACATCAGCCAATTGCCGTATTGTGCCGATTTGTCGGAGGCTCTCCCCGTGGGGACAAAACAAGCCGGCTTCTCGCTCGGTCAGTTGTCTCTCATATTGCTAGTTGACCTGATGGTAGCCCCGGTCAGCCTTGTGCCGGAAAATGTCCCGGTCTTGCTTCAGGTGGTGACGGTACTGTGGGACCACTACACAGCTCTCGTTCAAGAGCAGGCCCGCGAGATGCTCGTTCATCTCATCCACGAGCTGGTCATTTCGAAGCTGGACGACAACACCCCTGCCGCTACGAAGAAAGAAATCGAGGGCTTGATTGATGCCATCCGTCGCCACGACCGCTCCGTTGTGTGGGCGTACGAGGACAGCAATGGGCAGATCGACGGCCACGACAACAAGGTGCCTCCCAGCATGGAGTATTTGACAACCGAGGTCGTCAAGACGTTTGAGCTCACCTTCCCAGGGATCAAGGACCAGTGGGGCAAGCTGTCACTCACCTGGGCAACCTCGTGCCCGGTCAGGCATCTTGCGTGCCGTTCCTTCCAGATTTTCAGGTGCATCCTTACCTCCCTCGACCAATATATGCTTGGGGACATGCTGGTACGCCTGTCCAACACCATTGCAGACGAGGACAGCGAGATCCAAAAGTTTTCCATGGAGATTCTCACGACCTTGAAGACCTTGATCGCGAAGCTTGATCCCGAGAAGCTTCTATCATTGCCACAGCTCTTCTGGACTACGTGTGCCTGCTTGGAGTCTATCAACGAGTGCGAGTTCCTCGAAGCCGTTGAGATGTTGAATGAATTCCTGGACAAGCTCGACTTTCACTCTCCCAGCATTCGGAGGATACTTCTCGATGGCCAACCCTCCAAATGGGACAGTCCCTTCGAGGGCCTGCAGCCGCTGTTCTATAAAGGCTTGCGGTCATCCACCTGTCTTGATTTGACCCTCAGCACCTTGGAAAAACTAGTCCAGCTGCCGACCGACCCTCTCATCGGCAACGACAGCCGCCTCTTCTTCACAATACTGGCCAACTTCCCTCGCTTCTTACACGCGATGAGCCAGGAGGCTTTCGACCCAAGTGTGGCACAGACAGCCGAGGTCCTGTTAACCGTAGCTGACGAGCAAGGACTGACCAACATCGTCATGGCTTTGGACGGCTATCTTGCCTCGAGGTACACATCCGGCACCGATTTTATCGTCGACATGTTTGAGGCTTGGAGGACTTACTACCTCCCCGAGCTGGACTTTTGGATGCTCACCATGCTCATGGGCTTCCTGACGAACTCGACCCCGTGGGTGAAGATCGAGACGATGCGCATCCTCTGCGTCATCATCCCCAATGTGGATATGAAGAAGCCCGAGATTGCCGGCCATGGCTCCGACATGATCTCTCCCCTCCTACGTCTTCTCCAGACAGAATGCTGCATGGAGGCGCTGGAGGTCTTGGACAACATCTTGAGCATGTCTGGGTCATCAATGGACAAACACCATCTCCGCATGAGCATGACGAGGCCCACATCAAAGGCCATTCGGAAGGAGTACGAGCGCACGGAGAGCTTGTTCGGCATCCCCGAGGCTTCCGGCTGGGCGATACCCACCCCGGCCAAGAAAACCGACTCGACCCGCGCAAACATCCACGCCGCATTCTACATGTGCCAAAGCGCCGGCGGCATGGTGACCGAGGCAACACCAACCCCCGAGGTCGAGTTCCACGCCGACGAGTTCCCATACGGCTATTTCCCCACCTCGGACAGGGCAGATACCATGATGTCAGACGACGCACGCGGCGACGCGCCGATGGGTGACCTGATCTCTAAGCTCGACAGCCTAGATGACTTCTTCGACGACCTCTCATCAAGCAGCCCACCGAGCGACGGTCGGTCATCCAGAACCATCACCGAGTTCTCCTCCGACACGTTTGAATCTGGTGCTCAGCTGTATGATGAACAGATCCTTCCTATCCTGCACCAGGCGTCTACCAACACGTCATTCCAGAACGGGTTCACCGACCGTCCCCCCATCCTCTCTCACAATGGGCCCGCCAATACCATGACCCCAGGGGCCTTCAACATCGGCGCACCGGGCAACAGCAATGGCAATGGCAACGGCAGCAGTGGCAACGGCAGCGGTCTTGGCCCACCCCTCTCCTCCTCCTCATCGTCCTCGGGTCGCCCAGGCCTGCACGCGCGCTCAATCACCTCGCCTTCAGCGCCCGCATCCTACCTCGCGCAGATCGGCGACTTCACGTCCGACGACGAATACGGCGTCGAGGATGTCTTTTCCGACGGCGACGACGAGAGGCCCAACACGGCGAGCGGGGAGGGCTCGTTTTTCCTCGAGAACATGATCAAGCCGCTGACGCAGAGCACCAAGTCCCGCATGAGGAGGCTGACGGGCGGGAGGTCGCGGGACGAGCGCAGGCCTATCTCGCCGCAGGTGCCCAAGGTGCCGAACGCGTTCCTGGCGTCGCAGATGCAGGGCGCGCAGGGGTACGGGAACGTCCAGAGGCCGCAGACTAGCGCCGGGGAGATGATGTGATCGGATTTTTTTTGGTGGTTAGGTGGGGATATGAGGGAATGAAAGTAGGGAAAGTGAAGCGTTCTTTCTCATATCGAGCTCGTGGAGGATGGGTGGGTGTATGACATGGGATGGGAGTTTTATTACGAACGGGCATGAAGCAAGCGGAGTTGGGAAATAATATTATTTTTTATCTTGTCTTGGCGCTGCAACGAGGTGATGGAGCTGGTTGTTGGCATAGTTTGGCGTGCGTGCATGCATGTATGTTTGGGGTTGGAGAAAGGGATTTAGGGGAGGGTTGGCCGGGCGCATGTAATAATCATGGCTGTTCTGATATTTGAGGATGTGTTTGTTTGTTTGTTGTCTTTTGTTGTAGCGATAGCACATGCATGCATGCTGTCTTGTCGTTGTTGTTGTGGTTGTTGGCTTGGATGTTGCTGGGGATGGATGGAGGCTTAGATAGAGAGAGCTGGGTGTTTGCTTCTCTATCATTTGATACCATCATATCGAGATGTCCTTCAAGTCTTTCAGCTGTGATCTTCCATACGCATTGACTTACAATGTGTGAATAAATACTGGTTCCCGTTCGATAGAGGATGCCGAGGTAGCCATCCATCACGCTTTCCAAGGTACGTGGTAGGACCTCGACAAGAAACGTTTCAACGAAATCTACAGAACAAATGAGGTAGGTGCTCGAGCAACATGGACGAGTATTCTTCACAGCACCCAAGTCACTAAATCGTCTCTCCAAATCCTCAAACCCCACGGATAAACAAAACACAAGAACGTTTGGAATTGCTTTCTCTCTCCTGATCAAAACACAAATCAAGGTACATTACATGGCAGATTAGATACAAAGAAAGAAGACAGAGAGAGAGAAGGAAAAAAAGTTAGTAGAGATATGCTCTCGCCCCTACACACCCTCCTTCGAGAGAGAGGGGTGTTCGTGTGCATGCATGCATGCAGACATACACACACATTGCCCACACCCAGCCAGCCAGCCATGATGATGATGCCCCCGGTTCATAATCCCGCTTTCCTTCCTTTTTTTTATACAGTACCAGCCGGGCAAAAAACTCCTCAGACAAAAAGCCAGAAACCCAGAACTTTCGCCTTGGATGTAGGCCCTGTGTAAAAAGAAAAAGAAAAAAAAGAAAAGCCAATCAACTCCCCCTCGCCCCAAACCCCTCCTTTTTTACTCGTGGCACACGCTGATGTTATAGTACACATGTCTGCGAGGTAAACCACGCAGGACTGAGAGCGGCCGAGCGTCTCAGTAGCTTTCAGTAACCCTTTTGATTCCGGGTTTCATTTCGGCTGGTTTGTTGTTGTGGATATTCGATATTATTGTCGTCCCATGGGTCGTTTAGAAGTTGGCGGTGAAACTGCCACCACCGCCACCACCACCTCCGCGACGGTCCCCACCGCCGTTGCCGTAGCCACGACCGCCGCCGCCGCGACCGCCGCCGCCGCCGCGACGATCTCCGCCTCCGCTCCCGAAAAGATCAAATCGATCTCCTCCAGACCTAGATCCATACGAGTTACCGCCTCCGCGGCCGCCATAGGAGTTGAAATGGGACCGGCCAGAGTCTCCCCTGAAGTCATTGTCTTCAAATCGCAATCCCCTGACACCAGGCATGACACGCTTGTATTTGATGTTGACCGCAGGCGGTTCGTCCATGCCCCATCCGTACTTGCTGAGCTGGTTGACGGCATCTACAACGTCTTGCTTGTCCATGCCCTTTGTGGAGCCTCCAAGGTAGCCACTGTAGGACTCGTACATGAGCTCGTGGGGAAGTCTGGAACAGGCAGCCAAGACCTGGTCGAACTGCTCCGGCTTGGGGCCCTCAACAGTGGCATCCACGGTAGCGCACTGGAGGTCGGTGCTGCGCTGGATGGGGAGGCCGGGGAGCTTGGAGCGGGCGGCGCGCAGCTCCAGGTCGGCAATGATGAGCCAGCCTTGACCGTCCTTGTTGGCTCTGCCAGTGCGTCCAAGTCTGTGGATGTACTGCTCTCTCTCGGGGGGGCAGTGCATTTGAATGACGTGGGTCACGTTGGGGAAGTCCATGCCTCTGGCGGTGACGTCAGATGAGAACAGGATGGCCGAGGTGGCTTTGCGGAACTCTTCCGAGGCCCGGGTGCGCTGCGACTGGTCCAGCTTGGAGTGGATGTCGCTGATCTTGGGAAGGGATGAGTCGTGGAAAGCAAGGCGGCGGAAGAGGGCACCGCCGAGGCGGACAGCGGCGGTGGTGGGCAAGAAGACCATGGCCTTGAAGGGGAGCGCGTCGGGGTCGGCCTTGGAGCGGGCGATCTCACGCTGGCACAGCTCGAGAAGAGCCGGGTACATGTTCTCGTAGCCCTTGCACGGGACGATGTACTGGGGCACCTTCTCGTGGGTGGGGGTCTCGTCTGCCTTGACGGTCTGGACGAACTCAAAGTTGGTGGGGTCGATGTACCTTCTTGCGAGGGACACTACGTTCTTGGGGATGGTGGCCGAGAACATGAGGGTCTGGCGGGGGACGTCCTTACGGTTCGGGAGACTGCGGAGAATCTCTTGCAGCTCGTCGTCGAATCCGACTTCGAGCATTCTGTCAGCCTCGTCAAGCACCAGGCACTCGAGATTGGGGGCACCAATGCCGCTGCTGGGATCCGACAGCAGATCGTTGAGGCGGCCGGGGGTGGCAACCAAGATGTGGCAGCCCTCGCTGCGCGTCCTATGCAGCATCATGCGCTTCTGGGTGCCTCCGACGGCAGTCTGGACGATGAGACCAGTTCCGCTCACAAGCTTCTTCGCCTCGGTGCCAATCTGCTCCGCAAGCTCGCGGGTAGGCGATACAATGATGGCGCGGATGTCGTCGGCGCGGGGGCGCGTCCTGCCAAGGGTGGCGAGCTCGGGTTCCTTGAGAAGGATTCTCTGGATGGTGGGGACCAGGAAGGCCAGGGTCTTGCCGGTACCAGTCTTGGCCTGGGCCACAATATCCTTGCCATCCAGGGAGGCATTGATGGTGGCGGCCTGGACCTCGCTCATGGTCTCGTATCCCATGCCCTTGGTGATGGCGCGGACGAGCGCCTCGTTGACGCCGAGGGAGGCGAGATCGGCAAACTTGGTGATGAGTCCCTCTTGTGATGGCAGACGGTCATCCGAGGCGGGCGAGGACGACTCGGCGGAGTAGAATCGGGCAAGCGAGCTGCTGAAGGGACGGAGAGTGGCAACACCTCCGCGGGCCGTCTGCACAAAGGCAGCGGCCGACGAGGGCGTGGTCTTGGAGGCAATCGACACGCGCGCCGAGAGGGCGACGCGGCAGAAGCCGACCTGGCGAAGGATGCTGGCCTTCATCATACTTGCTCTGCTCTGCTGGATTGTCTGCTGGATGGGGACGAGGTGGAGGTCGAGGTCGATTAGGCGATTGATCCAGCTGCCTCGCGTGCGTCAAGCAAGCAGATGGTCAATGTACAAAAAGACCCTCGATGATGCGGATGGCTGGCGACAGAAATGAATGAGCGGATGGATGGACGGATGGAGGGAGGGAAAAGGACGGAGAAAAAACGGCAGCACGGATGGGATGGGTTGAAGGACGGGACCACGGCAGAAAAACTTTCCAATTCGTCGGCAGCCGTTGGCCTTATCTTATCAGCAAGCGTTCCCTCAAAATTCCCAGCTAGCTCGTTCCACGTCCGGACGCGTTACATTACCGCGCTATCCCGTACGCATTTGGAGTATAGGGGACAACTGATTGGCCAGCTGGCAAGCGTGCAGGCGTATGGTGGTCCCCTTTCGTCCCTTTTCATCAAGCAACCCACACGCACGCAGCGCCCCAAAAAGTGTCGTTACATCATGACGTATTCTGTACTGTGTATATCCATCCATAAACCAAACTGCAGTTATTTATTCGAGCATGTCGTCTCTCCTTTTTTTTTGTCATTTATGCAAAAAAAATCTTTTGGTACTGCCACAATCATCTAGTTAATTACTTTACCCGTTCGCCAGCTCCGTCTTTGCAAACTCCTGCAGCGCCCCCGTGACGCCCTCAACCGTGTATTTCAACAGTTCCTGCATCATCTGGCCCGTCGCCCCATCTCCCAGCTGGCCCAGCCAGGCGGCGCCAGTCGTGGCTGCAAACATGGCCCAGTTGAGCGCCTTCCGGCCCACGTGGTGTTCTTGCTCGTACCGTATGAATTCCCCGCCGTAGTAGACGAGCTGCGGCGTAGCCCAGCGCCTGCAGGCGTCCATGCATATCAGGAGGGACAACAGTATGCTGTGGACTATGTTAGAGCGCCCTTGCGGCCGCTGCCCGAACCGAGCATCACCTCCGTCGAGGCCGAGGCCGACGCCGGGTCCCGCCCCAGAGAGCGTCCGGGGCAGCGCGCGCTGCAGGCTTGCTACCTCGTCCGTGTCCATGTCTCGTGGGAGACCTTGGAGCAGCCACGAGATGCCGTTCACGTAGGTGGAGCGTTCGAAGTCCGGGCGCGGCTCTGGGTGGTTTGGGTAACCCGGGTGGCCTTGGTGGTGGTGATGGTGATGGTCGTAGCAGCCGCACTGACTGCTTTTGGACTCGTTGATAGATTCTTGGACAAGATTGTAGCCTGGAAGATGCATATGTGTCAGACAACCAGCCTTGTTCTATCCTTCTCTTAGGGACGAAGTCAAGTTATAGTATACCTACGCGGCCAAAAGACCAGTCTACGCCCGAGTTGTTCTCCCGAGGCGATGGAAGCCTGCTGGGCTCGGACGGTGACCTAGAAGCAAAGTTCTTGCCAGGGGCTTGGGCTTGGGCATGGGTGAGCCCCTCGACAATAGCCGCCCGGTCTGCGTCGGAAATCTCCATGACGGCCGTCTCGGCTTCGGAGTCTGGCGTCGACGTGCCCGACGGGGAAGCTGAAAACATCGAGCTCGCCCTCCTGCGCGGGTCGAGCATGCTTACTGCCTTGCGGATAGGCGGGATCTGCTGGAGCCAGTTCTTGACCGACATCACTGGCACGATCAAGACCATAGTCGGGGCTCGCTCCTCGTGCGCCCCAGTCGAGTTCTGGTTCACTGTGGGTCTACCCAGGACCGGAATCCAACCTCGGGAAGGTGTTGTTGACATTTAACTTGCGAAGCCTGCTGTGCAAAAGGGGCAGGTAAACTCCTTGTTCTTTTCCTTTTCCTTGGGGGAAAAAAAAAAAGAAAAAAGAAACACAACAGATCAGAAACCGAGGGACAGGTTCGGCAGCCGGCAGGAATGTGTGTGTCTATCGTATGCAATGTGCTTACACTTTGTGATATGAGCGGCACTAAGGAAGGAGAGATAAAAGGGCACCGAAAAAGGAGAGAAAAGAAAAGCAAGGAGAGAAGAAGCAAAAGCAGGAGCAGTAAGAAAGGGACGAGACAGGCACACAGGTAGTTCAAATAAGATCATATGAAGGTTGGTGAACCCCTCCCCCGGAAGCGGCATGGCTGGGGGGGATAGGCATGCATGCACATCATGGCGGTGTCGTCGACCGATGAGCCCCAAAAAACATGTGAAAAAGAACCCGACTGGACCTACCTAACGGACTGGATGGATGGTTGCGAAACACTTACGCAGTAGAATAATAAGAATGCCTGGTAGGTTTGGGCAGCGAGTTGAGTGGGGCTGCGTGAGTGAGTGTGCGTGCGGTGCTGGCTGGGCTGCCGACAGACAAGGAAGGCACACCCACACACACCAGCCGGAATTTGCTCCACGGCGATCTGAAAACGAACAATGAAGGTGCGCACTACTAGGGTAGCAATCAGTCGGTTTTCCCATGTGTTTCTCTTTGACGTTTTCATTCTGATCGCTATTCAGGTCCCGCACAGTCAGATAGCCTCCAATCTTTTCTCGCCGGTCTTCCAGGGGGGCAAAGTTCAGAATACTATTCGTCAATCTGGCCAGGTAAGGGCATTTTGCCTTAGTTCCGAGCACATGTCAAACTCGCCTCGCAGCAAAACGCACACCGATAAGAGACCAGCGAGACCAGCCTGCAGGACTTTGCGGATGTTTTTCGTGCGAATCCTCCCTCGCCCCACTCTTTGACTCGATGATAACGACAAATGACAAGCGCGAGATCAAGCATGGGCATCTGAAAGATGAAACCAAAGGTGCTCTAGGATGTGGATGGTGCTGATGATGACGAGCATGGTCAAAACTCTGTTGTGCTCTAATTATATCATCGCCAAGGCGACCACATACAAGTGTCCACATCCTGCACGTGTGAAATATCAACCATGATTATACCATCAATTGCCCGGTCCTGGTCAAGATCTCCGAGGCATATACTACGTATAGAGTTACATAGACAGCCGCATCTCGCATCCCGCATCCGTATCAATGGGTAACCCCTCGAGCCCCTCAATGTCTCGCTGGCTGCCCAGGGTAACACTCATTCCATACCAGGGAGGCCCTTATCCCCGAGGCACCTATACTACGTACATACAGGTAGAACCCGTAAAGCTGGTATCAGCAACCAAAAAAAAAAAAAAAAAAAGGCCAAAAGTGTTTACGTCGCTGAATAATGAAAACGGACTCGTCGAGAGACAGTCAGACAGACAGTCTGATAACCGCCACACAGCCAAACCACAACATATATATCTACAAACCAACGCCAACGCTACCCGTGCAATGCAAGCGTTTGTGTCGTACTTCAAGTACAAGTAATATTTCCATTCTCAAGCAAATGACACTCCAATGTGACGCAAACCCTCCATCATCCCCATCCCCATCCCGTCCCGCAAAAGAGGAGTTCCCTCCCAACCACCGAATTCAATCAATTCAAACCACCCAATCATCCTCACGCACCACCACGCCCCTCCTTCGCCGCCTTCTCAGCCGCAATCTTGGCCTCCATCTTCCTCCTCGCGTCCAGGATCATCTGGTCCCTCCTCTTTTGCAGCAGCGACTGCCTCTCATCCTTGTTCTGGCTCCACCCCTTGGCTCTCCCCTGCCCGCCACTGCTTGCACTTCCCGACACTTCTTCCTCCGGTGCCGTCACGGCAGAAGCAGCAGCAGCCACCTTGTCCTTCAAGTTATACCTCGTGATCAGGTCCGGCTGCGGCGGCTTGTCGGCCGGCTTGGCTTCTTGATTCTGCTGCTGTTGTTGCCGCTGCTGCTGTTGCTGTTGTGCGCTGGGTGTCGCTTCGGGCGGGGGTGGTGGTTGGAACGTTATTGGGGGCTGCAAAAACATAGTCAAATTAGCCTTGTTTGTAAAGCGTAACAAGAGAACAGGTAAGGGGGAAGGGGGGAGGGGAAAGGGTACGCACAGTCTCGGTCCGCCCAGCCAGGATCCTCTCCGTCGTAGCGGCGATATTCCCGCCATTCCTCTGCAAGTTCCACAGCGCCGTCCGCCTCTCCACCTGCGGGAACATTTGTTGTATCCTCTCGACGGCTGCCTCGCGCGCCCGGCTGGCATCTCTCTGCTGGCGGGCCTGGGCGGCCGGCGATGGGGGCGCCGGCGCCGAGAAGAAGAGGTACCGTATTATCAAGCCCGAGATGACTAGGATCACCACCAGCGAGGGCACGTTGACTTGTTCGTCTGTGGGGTTGGCCATGGCTGTCGTAGGTGTGTTTCGTTGCCTTGCTGTGTCGTGCCAGTGCCTTGCCTTTGCCCGAATATCGAGATAATCCAATGCCGAGGCTTAAGACGTCCGGGAACGCGTGGGTTCTTGAATCTTGTGTCGTGTCCGGCTGACTGACGGTTGTGGAGGGGCCGGCGACTGTGGCGTTCGGGCAGTAATTAAAGTACAAGGAGGAATTAGGGTACAGCAACCAGGTAGTGATATGCGGATTAATACAGAATGCTATCTGTAGGTTTCGCAGGTTTGCGAGTCGTGGGGCAACTGCGAGGTTTGGATGGGCGGGAACCGCTGTTGTGATACGGTAACGAGGTGAAGGTGCTGGAGGAAGGAGCATGGAGTTGAGTTGAGCCCTTGTCGGAATGACGGAATTCGAAGGAAGCAAGTGGCTGATGGGCTGCGCCAAGACACGAGATGGGGAATTACCTAACCCGTAATATCCTGTACACGTCAGCACGTGCACACTCCGGGGCCAAAACCATAACGTATGACTTGTCCAGTGGCGACAACAAGGCCTGCGAGTGCCCCTCCCTTGGGGTACCTAAGTAGGTACAGGATACTTCCCCCCTTATTACTGTGGGACATTTCGATATCTCAGGGGCAACCCGGGGCTGCACCACAACCCGAGAGGGTGCCCGAACAATACGAACCCCGAACAAAGGGCCACCGAAGAGACATCACAGCACATCACATAGAACGCAAGGCACAAATGTGAGACGAGAAGCTGGGAAAGAACCAGTGCAATAAATTGTACCCCGCCAAATCGAACGAGCCCAGCGGCTTGGATGCGCGCCCGCCTTCGATTGATGGCTCGCTGCCTTGCCCTGCGTTGACCATATCGCTCGACGGGAGCTCGTCCCGTCCCATCGCTACACGCAGTACGCATCATTCAGTGCGCAGTACGCGGTAGGTACAATAATAACTCATAACTCGGCCTGTCATGTCATCACGGCCTAAACGTTAAGCGGTGCTTTGACGCCGCCGCTTCTCAACCTGTATCATGCTTAGACCATAACACCCGGCACCATACCGCCCCCCATTGTGTTGTCCAGGTCGCCGAAAAGCAGCGTGAACTCTCGCTGTAGAGACAAGTCAGTAAAAAGAGGAACGGCCAAAAACAAGGGAAGCATTGGATTTGATCGCGTACCCGTTCCTTGCGCCAGTTTACAGTGTCCCACACAATGTAGTAGCCACGCTCAATGCCAGGTCCCAGCGTTTGCGGCGTCATCACATCGTCCTTGGTCAACCAGAACCCCTGCTTCTTATGCCACCGCCAGTTCCGGGTATGCCTAGCCCAAGTGTTAGTCCCAAGCGTACAAAGTGTGAATCATACGAATGATAGCCAAGTCTTACAGCTCAATCGCAGCTAATTGCTGCTTGACATCCCCGGGACAGCTATAGAAGATCCACATCAAAGTCTCCTCGTTGAAACTCTGAATCTTGGCCTCCACCGGCTGCACGTTCTTAACCTGGTAGCAATCAGGGAGGTCAAACTGCGGAACCGCCGGCCTTGGTGCCGTATCCTCGAATAACGAGTAAATCTGAGTGGAAAACAATCTGGCCAAGGTCAGTCATGTGCGCCACATATAGCGGTTTGACACCTGGTAGGGGCAGCCGTACTCGGTAGAGTTGAGATCCAGCCCGAGGGTGGAAGGGTCAATGCCACACGTGAGGGCATTGTAGTCGGGGAAGTTGTTCATCAAGGTCCGGAGGCCCTTCAAGCCCCACTTGTCGATTGGGATCAGGTCCGCCAACGGGTCCTTAACCTCTTCACCCACTCGGCCGTTCTCTTCCTCTATTACCTTCCCTGCCGGGGGGTCGTTGCCAATGGCACCAAGAGGATTCCTGGACAGAGCTGGTGCCGAAGCCTCGCTCACAGACGAACGCGATGCTAGGCCATCTTCTCGATAAGCGGCCGCTTTCTGACGTGCTTCGTCTTCCACGGGACTCCGCGGATCCTGAGGTCGGCCAACGGCGGTCGGTGAGCGTGCTTCTGTGGCACGCGAGTTTGCCGAAAGCGCGTTCAGCAGGCCATTACCGGCCCGGCTCGGGTTCATTGCCGAGCCAGAACCAAATCCCAGACCTCCGATGAGCCCAGCCCCTCGTTCCTGGCCACCTATCTCACCATTCGGGTTTCGGTTCAATGGCGGGAAATCGTCGGCGGGGTTGGCCTGCGTCTGAGGCGGTTGCGGTTGCGGTTGGGTGGAATTCCCTTGGTTTCCAAACCTGAAGGCTCCCTGCGCGGATGGGAGTCGCGATGTTGAGAATAGGTCGTCTTGCTGCGTTTGCTGAGAGGAAAGCGGGGTGCCGCCCCTCTGGACGGCTCCGCTCAGATTCCGAGAACCGCTCGAAGACCACATTGTCGATTGGTTTGATGTTGTTAGTTGTGAGTTGTTGGACAAGGATGGAAATTCACTGTTGCACAGGTCGGTCAGCTGGTTCTCTCGGACAGTGCAGGTGGGCTTGCGATCACGGCGGAGCGGAGATGAGGGGAACAAAAGCACACATGTGGTATTGGGAAGACCCCTTGACAATGGATGAATACGGGACCCCCGCTATGGACGTTGGACGCTGGGGGCTTGTGTCCCTTCGTGTGATGGACATCTTGAGCTTGGCCTGCAGTGACATTTTTGGCGAACGAATCCAGCGCAAACCCCAAGCCCATGAAATGAAGGCGCTCTCGATGTACGGCGAGAACGGAATCGATATGGAAGGATGAGCGCTGAGAAGACGACAAAATCTCGAGAGAAGGAAGCGCTTTGCGAGGGGAAGGGATTTGGTGAAGGGGGATCACTCTCCAACGCGGGGGCAGGGTGGCATGGCCTTTTTTTTTTTCCTTTGGTGTTTTTTTTTTTTTTTTTGAGGGGGTGGCAAGTGAAGGAGCATCAAACTGGAGACGAGAGTGAGAGCGCGGTGAGGGCAACAAACTCAGCGCAACACCACCAGGGCGCTGAGAAGCAAACGCACCCTCCCATCCCCAGCAAACAAATCACAGCAAACATATTATCAACTTACGAAAGATCCAGCGGTGTTGCCGGTTGCGATCCGCTTAAGCTCTGAGCGAAACTAACGTTCCCTCCTAGTTGCCTGGCAGAACCTGGAGGTAGTGCACTGGAAGAGCCGCCCATCGGCGCACCTGCGCCAAACGTCCACCCAGATGCGGCGCTCGCCGTCGCTGCGAACAGGTTAGCCATGAACCGTAGGTTCAGCATACCCGTGTTTGCAAAGGCCTCACCAGGTTTCCCATTCGGCAATCTGTTCGAAACGGCACGGTTCGATTGTTGTTGTTGCTGTGGTGGCTGTTGTTGGCCTCCAAACCCGCCATGTATCCCGCGTATCGGTTGGGGAATTGCCCCTGGCATTCAAGAGCCTGTCAGCAAATCTATTCCTGCCGAAACGACATAAATAACGAAACCGGAGAGACGAGAAATGACAAGGGAGGGGCGCTGCCAGTGCCGCACAGCATGACGATGCAGCAAACAGCCAGACTTTTGGCAGCGCCTGGAGACAGACAGGACGACGACGGCGGGAACAAGCAGCCCCCCAGCTTGGAGGGTACGCCGATATCGCCAGCGACCAGAGATTCTCCGGCGCAGACCATACGATAGTGAGGGCGTACGCGGCTTTGTTTCTCCATCACACGCCAGGCAGCCCACTCCAGCCAGGTCCAAACGCCTGCGGCACCAGCCCCCCCTTATATCCATCCAAGTGGTTTCCACCGAGTCCCAGACGCGAGCAAGTCGAAAGAACAGCGTGCCGGAGGACTACCAGAGGCACCCGGACTCGGAGATGGGTTTCGAAACTCGGAGCAGGGCAGCAAAGCAAAGCAGCGACCAGCGGCGGGGTATTGTGAATGCAGTGGTGTTGGGGGGTCGAGGAGGAGGGCGGTCCGCCACCATACCTGGTCGGTTCATCATGTCGATTGTGGGGGACCAGTCTCGGCCGGACTTCAATGGGAGGGTGGTAGGTTTCGGTCGCGTTCGTCTCGAGGGTTGTGTTCGAAGGCGTCGAGTTCAGGCAGATGCGGCGAGCAAGCACAAAGTGTTGCGGTTGAAGAAGGTGAAGCTAGAGTGAAGCACCAGCAGCAGCTGAGGTTGGCACTGACATGGATGGATGGTGGTTAGGAAGGCTCAAGGCTAGCAAAAGCCAATGCGACTGCTGTCCGCCCGCCCGCCATCCTGTCCGCCCTGTACCAGGAGACGTACCCTGGCAGGTACCCAGGTAGACGAGAGTACCTGGTCTGTGCTTCCCCACACCCTCACCCTCGCCCTCACTTGGCCGGCCTTGGCGTTGGTGTGCTTTTGCCTGGCGTGCCTGCCTTGTCGCCCAGCTTCCTTCAGAGTTCACTTTCACTTTCATGGAGGCTTTCCATCAGCGGAGATCACGCAAGGTTTCCATTATCCACCTAACATTGAACCTTCCAAGTCACTTCCCAAGCGCTAAATGAGCCACCATCTCCATGGCGGTGGCGGCTACATGCACGTAGGTTTCCGGTCTTTTTTTGGTCTGACTACCTATTTGACATCCTCACCTCTCCTTCTAATTTCCGGAGTCTAATACGCTTCCTCGGCACATACTCCTCGGCATATCATTTGCATTGACTGCTTCAAGTCCTAAAACCAGGTCGGCTCTCAGATGAGCCGTCGTCGCCGTCATCCATAGCAGGTCTTGTTCAGAGACCTCTCCCAATGGCATCGTGCAGGCTCTTTTGGAAATCAAAATCCGCCAAGTGCCGCCCGATCAAGACCAGCTTCCCAGAACCCTGAACCCCCGGAGACGATGATTCAATAGGGTTCTCGAAAATCTCAAAGATCTCTCTTACGCCCTGAACCATCTTCTCGCTCCCATCCTCGAGAAGCAGTCGGCCCTTTAGTCGATGGATCTCGTACTTCGGGCCGCCGTCCTCGCTGTGACCCGACAGCGTGTTCTCCCAGAGGACAGACCGTAGCCAAGCATCCACGGCTTTGATGTGTTCTGTCGTCAAGGACGGAACGGAAATTGAAATAGTTGATATAGTCTAGACGAGTCAGTCACGGTGGTCAGCAGGAGTATTGAATATTTGAATCGCTGGTATGGCGTGGTTGCTCACTTTGTCGAGGTGGCTGTGCCCCTTGCCAGTCTGGTCGAGTTCTTCGACTTGGTCGTACGCGTGTAGATCCAGGAGAAAGCCGTCGAGCTGGGGAATGACGCTCTGTGTGGTGACGTGGATCTTGGCCAAGCCGTTGATAGACTCGATCCTAGACCTTACCACGTCCAGCTCGTCGTCATTCACCAGGTCGGACTTGTTGATCACGATGACATCTGCGTGGGAGATCTGCACATGGGCAGTGGTCATGACCGGCCCGTGGTCATCATGCCCGTGTCCGTCGCTGTCTTCGTGACCCTCGACCTTTCCGGCCGGGTCATCCAGGCTACGCAGGATGTTTCTCGCATCGACAAGCGTCACAATGCTGTCGAGGTAAATGGTGCTCCCGAGGCCGTCGTCCATCCAGAACAGCGGCGCAAGGTTTCCGGGGTCGGCCAAGCCCGTTGTCTCGAGCAGGATGTAGTCGAACTTGCCCTTTTTCTCCATCAGCGACTCGATGGCGTTCACGCCCGTATCTCTGCATCTCCGGTTAACATGGTCGCTCACTCACTGGCGGGGACGGCGAGGGGACGGCTTACTTGACCGAGCAGCAGATGCACCCGTTGCCGACATCCATCCACTCCTCAACAGATTCGCCGTTTCTGTTGATGGTGAGAGACTTCTCAATATCCAGAGCTAGGTTGACATGTCAGAACACCCATCGATACCGGTTTTGGGCGGATTGGGGCGTAAGCTTCGTACAGTCTCCAAACTCTGATAAGAACATATGGTATTAGTACACACGTGGTTGGTGTTGTTGCTGCTATTGCTGTCGTCACTTTAAAATGGAGGCTCGTTTAATACGCACCATTCATTATGACTGCAATCTTTTTGCCATGCTGAGCCGTGAGGATGTAATTCAGGAGCGTAGTCTTGCCCGAACCCAGATATCCTGTGATGATGTCCCAATGTCTCATGTCAACAAGCGTCATATCATAGATGCATTCATGGATAATAAAGTTTCTGGGTGGATGTATGCTCACCCGTCACTATTGTGATTGGAACTCTAGGACGCTTTTCCTCTGCCTCTGCCTCTGCATCGATCTCGACGCCAGCCTCGACAAGGTCTGGAGGGCTGTCCTCGTCATCCCACTCCATTTTCGGCGTAATTATGGTATGTGAAGTAAAAGGGATCTGACAAGAAGGAGTGCAACACAAATTATGGCCAATATGAATGTGAGGCTTGCCGGCTTGGAAAATAATTTGGCGAATCAGTAAGTCGGTTCAAGAGCTTGAGCGACTCCCCATCTGAAGCTGGTTTCTTGATGGTGGGTTATGTACCGCGTTATGTTACGCATTGGCACGAGTAATTACATGAATACGTACGGGTTATACGTGCTCCAACTTTGTTCTACCCAGCATTACGTAACGTACGTCTACTCGTCACGACAGGGAAAGGGCGCGCCCAATTAATGCCCCTGACAGCTTTCCCCTGCCACCCTCCTGCGTGCCGCCTGGGGCCTCGCGCGTCGAGCGAGGCGGGCAGTGGTCGAGGCGGGCAGTGGTTGGCGATTGATCGCAAGCGCCAATATATCCTCCCAGCCCACCAGACTCAGGCCAACGACATACCTGACCTTCACTTTGACCCGTGATATCTGCTATCCATCCCCCGATCTGTACCTTGACTTTCCCAAGCACAGCAGCCAGTTCAAAAACCACCACACCGAACCCCGTCAAAGCATACTATCTCAGCTCGGAACGAACGAACGAACAGCTCTACTACTAACAAAATAAAAGACTGAAAAAGAGTGCAGCTTGTTTCCTTCAATCATGTCGCTCGCCTCGAGCTCGCCCCGGCTTCCGAGCCCACCGCCCCCGGCCGAGATCCAGATCGGACCAAAGTCGCCGTCGATGGGTCCACACGCGACCCGCCAGGCGCAACAGATTGAACAGACGGCCATCGACGCGAACGCCAAGCGGCGCATCCATCCGGGCACCAAGTCCGCCGACATGGCCGCCGGTCCTCCGCTGGTGCCCCTCCAAGAGGTTGGTGGTCCCCTCCTCCCATCTATCCCCATGTTCCCCATCTCCATGCTAGCTACCAGGCAGCTAACACCCAGGCCAGCTCGACTCGGCCTTCCAGCTCCAGGAGCACCTGGCCGCCCTCCACTACTACCACACGGTCGGCAACACGTCGCCCATCACGCGCGAGACGGCCAAGCTGCTGGCGACGCCGCCCCCGGGCACCGACAAGACGCTGTGGCTGTACGAGCTCTGCCGCTTCCTGATCGCCCAGTGCAATAGCCTGATCGTGGGCTTCCTGTTTGACACCCCGCCCTGCAGCGCCGCCACCTGCCCCGAGATGCGCGCGAGCGAGTGGCAGTTCCTGTGCGCCGTGCACGATGCGCCCAAGAGCTGCTGCGCTATCGATTACTGCTGCCACACGCTGGACTGGGCCGCCAACGTCGTGACCAACCCCAAGATCTTCCCCAGTCGCTTCTCCGTCGACGCCCACGACAAGAACACGGCCCTGAAGAACCTGGTCAACGTGTTCCGCCGCCTGCACCGCATCTTCGCCCACGCCTGGTTCCAGCACCGCGGCGTCTTCTGGTCCGTCGAAGGCCAGACGGGTCTCTACGTCCTCTTCAAGACGGTCTGCGACGTCTACGACCTCCTGCCAGCCGAGAACTACAAGCTGCCCCCCGAGGCCGAGGGCCTGGAGAGCGCCGACACCGTTGCCGAGCGGACTAGACAGCAGCAAGCCGCCTCGGCGCCAACCTCGATTGCCAAAGCGCCAGGACCACGGGCCGAGGCGGAAGAGGACTACAACTCGGCTCTGAACCGGTCCAACACGAGGCGACACATTAAGGGTAGTCCCTCGGTCGGAAGCGCCGTCACCACGGTCCCCGAGGCGGACGAGGACGATGGCACCGAGGTCACCAGCAAGATGAGGGCTATGCGCCTGTCGTCGGTCCCCGCAGAGTCAGCAGACGAAGAGATGGAGCTGGCCAACATCCCCGTCATCGTCGAGCACAGACCAGTGGAGCAGCCTCCGTTCCGGTCCTCGAGCGTAATCCCGCCGCCGGCAGCAATCTTGGCCAAGGAGACGGCGATAGAAGAGAAAAGCCCAATTCCCGAGCCGGCCACACCAACGCCTGAACAACAGAAACCCTCATCTGAGCCAGAGCCCGAGCTTCGGGAAAAGCCCGAAGCCGAGGAAGACGCAAAGATGTCCATGTCTGCTGAGCCTGAGCTGCCGGCATCCGCAGAGGTTTCTGATTCGACCGCAGACGATCAGAGGACGCCCGACACAGATGCAGACAGCGAGCCAGCAGTGCCAACTCCGGCTTCGACTTCGGATGAGACGGGCGACATCGCCGATGCCACGGCAATATTTGATCCGGAGAGCGCAACAGCGACGGACTCGGCGCCAGACGGCAAAGAGGACCCGGTCTCTTCTTCATCCAAGGAACCAGCGACATCTGGATCTGAAGCAACCTCCGAGACCGAGGTGGAGGAGACGAAGGAGGACGACGGAGAAGTGAAGGACAGTCAGAAGAAGGCTGACGAGAATGAGATACCCACGACCACGGCCGATGATGCTTCGGCCAAGATTGACGAGCAGCCTGCCGCGGCCGATAAGTAAAAAGCCTTTTCACTCTTGTTGTCTTTGTTGTTTTTTGTTTTTATAGAGCGCGCAAGCGGAATTATGTTGAACGGTTATGAATTGAAGAAACTTGGAAGCAATGGTGTTTATATCTAACTGAGCCTTGTTCGATTCATGGTCTGCGACACGCCCCTCTCGATTCCATACAGGACGTGAGGTTGTAATTGGCCCTTGTTTTTCCTTTGTGTGTACTTGTATAGTGTTATTCCCCTTTGATATGCGTTAAGCAAGCGATGAGTTAGTTTTCCGTAATAGACATCCTCGGGATTACCGACCGGTTTTGTTTTTCTGAGGGAGTACATGCCCGAAAGCTTTCGTGTGTGTTTGTGTTAAATAGTATCTCACGATCACGATCCATTTGCATGAAAATAAATGCATGCATGCATAAAGAAGAAAGCAATACCATTACAGAATATTAGGTATTATACAAGGTAGAGACACTCTCACTCTCTCACTCTCTCTACAACGAATCGCCCAAGGGGAAAAAAGGTATAGAAGTAAAGTAATTGGGCGTCGCTGACAACGCAGTAAAACAGGTATAGTATACTCAAGCTACACAAGCAAAGAAAGCCAGCCCGTAATATGCCGCCCCAATCTATTTTTTGGTATCTCTTCGCTCGCTGGCTCACATGAGAGTACGTACACCACAAAGCAGACACACGCCCACGCAAACACAAACACTGGATAAATAGAGCAATGAAGGGATGAAGGGATAAAAAAAGAAACCATGCTGCCGTCTATATGTGTGCAATTTTTGTGAAGATATGTGAAAAGAGGATGTTGCTGATGCTGGAGGGAAAGAAGAAAACAAAACAAAAGTTATAGATACAGTTACAAGAGATAGATGATAGTACAAGAAAGATAAAAAGGGATAAGTGAAATCGGGTACTCGGGAGTTTTGTGGTGCTGCCGTTATTGTTGCGGACGCAAGCAGGTGACGACGGGTGTGTGTCGGAGCGCATTTTGACGGACGGATCCCGCAGTCAGCCGGCGGCCGGCGCGTATCACACACACAGAGAGCAGCCGGCAGGCACTCCGAGACGTGTGCCCGTTTTGCTAGTTCGACGCTTCTCACGATCGAGTTCTTTCCCATGCATTGTTTGTTGTTCGTCGGGCTTTTTGGGGATGTCGTGAATACATGCATATGACATATATAGGTATCGTCGGGTCGGCCAGGCGTGTGTGTCCAAGCGATCGTTGTCCGGTGTCGTTTGGGGGCGTGCATCTCCGCAGGCAGAGTCGATGTTGTAGTCTTGGAGAAAGAAAGACCCCAGTGGTCCCCCTCCTCCCTCCGCAGTCCCGTTGGTGTTTCAGCCTTTTTCAGGGGGGCTCCAGCTCGGACGGGCCCGTCTGTGGGGAAGAGGGGGGAAATTGGAAAAGAAGGGGAGTTGAACAGCCGGCGATCCAAGCGCCCACTCCTGCATTAGCATCGCCATCTGACCTGACGCTGCCACGCTGCAAAGTGCAAGTGCAAAGCGCAAGGGCCGCATGATGGGGTCGTCCCAGGAAACTGTCCTGGGGCTGCTCCAAAGGACCCTGCCGCCTGCCGCGTCGAGAGCCGCAAGTGAGGAGAGCCGCAAGGGGAGAGCCGCATCGTGACCGTCCAGCCGTCTTTTCAACGTCATCCCATCCCATCCCATCCACTCATCAATCCATCCATCCATTCATGACTGGCGTATCTCATCTCCTTTCATGTCCTTCCCCGAATTGCCGGCGCGGCTCATTGACCCCCGGGTCCAAAAAGGTCCAACATGTGACTCGGTAACTCGGCAGCTTATGACAGCCACCGGCCGCCGCCTCCCATAAGTCTCAGCCCTTGTTAATTTTGCTGATTCGCCTTGCGTTTGGTCGAGCCGCGGTGCCGCGTTCTCGGCCTCAGTCGCTGGCCCCCCTACTCGCTGGCCCGAGGTACATCTTGGAAAACACATGCCGGACCTGCCGCAGGTTGTCGCTCTGCGAGGACACCGCCGTGGCATTGCGATCGTCTGCCAGCGTGCGGATGCTCTGCAGGATTGGTGTGAAGCCTTCGTCGTTTGGGAGCCACCATCGGACACAGCTCTCGTCGAGAAACAGCTCGGCCATGCGCCTGCGCATTGTCAGAGGAGATATGTACCTGTCTTTGGTTAGCTTGGCCATGGTAATCCGCCCCGAGGACAGGGATAGAGGGAGAGAGAAAAGAACAGAACGGACTCACCCCATCCCCTCGAGCAGCGCAAACTTCTTCCTGATCCATATGTGGTGCTTCGCATCCCGGGGCACAAACAGTGCCGCTATGGCGAGACACGGATGCAGTATGATCAAGCTGCCCCCCGGGCTCAGCGGCCAGAACTCGACCGTCTCACAGATCTGGCATATCGCGTACGCGTGCTCCATCATGCGTGCTCGTGTCTCGTCCGACGCCTCGGCAATAGCCTGGCTCTCGAGCATGAGCGCTATTGAGTGCCACTCGCAACTGAGCATTGTCGAGGCGAAGAGAGGCGGCCGGAACAGCACCCCCGGTGTGAACGGGTTGACAATGTCTTCAGGGTCGAGTGCGTGCGTCCTAGGGAAATCCGTCACGAGGTATGCCGGATCCTCGAGTGCGGGATCCCAAGAATCTCTCCAGTTGTCGAGCGCGCTGGATAGTCTCCGGTGCTCAGCAACGTAAGCTTCTTCTGCTACTTCCTGCCTCGCGCCCTTCCCAAACAAGAGGGACATCTCCATCGAGATAAACCGCAGCCGCGCGGCAGACGCTTCGATCTTCCAGCCCACGCTGCTCGGTTCTGCCGCGGCCCGGGAGTCGTAGTAGTCGATACATGCCGTAAACCACTCCCGAGGCAAACTCGTCTCGAAACTGCCCATGATACCGATGAAGACGTCGAAACGTGCGTACCACGTCAGCATCATGCGACTTGCCGAGCTTTGCATGACCGACTGTGGCGTGAAGAGCTGGGTCAGTATCTCGAGAGCAGCCCTTTGGTGGCCCATGAGGTTGACCCAGTCGCCTAGATACTCCTTGTGCCGTGTTAGTCTCACGAACAGCTCCTAGCACACTGGGAGGGTGGGCGCCAACTACTCACTTCGATTGTCGCCAGCTGCAAGATTGTCAGCAGCGTTGTGGCTGTGGGCGTCTCCTTCCTCTTTAGAAATGCCAGCAGCAGAGTTACGCTGCTGTTGTAGTATTGCAGGAACTCCTTAATTCTTCCGTTTGGGTTCCTCAGCGAGTGGTGATATGCCGCAAAGCCCACCACGGCGTACAAAAGAGCCTCGTCGTGAAGCGCCGCCCCGATCAGGGCCGTCCGGAAGAAATTGTCCGAGTCGCTGACCATGCAGTAGTGGTAATGTGTCATGTTTTCGTAGAAGTAGTTGAGGTAGAACTGTATCTCGTGGGAGAGTTTAGACCAATCGGAACGTGCAACTGCCCCAGGGAGACCGGGCATGCGGCCGCTGCTCGTGGCGCCCGAGATCGGGGGTGATGACGAGCTCTTGTTGCCCCCATCGAGCGAGGGCGTTTCCGAGTCCTGTCTTCGGTCTGTCGCTCGACGCTGTGCACCGTATGAGGATGCCGTGCTCGATCTGCGCGGGGGGAATCTTGGCATCGACAGCTGAGTTGTCGCGCTTTGGGGTTCGTCCTCGTCCTCATCCTCGTCCATGATCGGGTCCAGGTTTGCATCCTGACCAAAGTCGTCGTCGTCCTCATCGTCCTCGTGGGATGAGCTTGGGCTGGTCTGCTGGCTTGGGCCCGTTGAGCCAACGCTTCCCGAACCTTTGGGCGCCGTCGGTTCGGGATAAACACATTCTCGCTTGCCCTTTCGGCACCCTACATGAAGTCAGCACCGGTGACGAGAGAGGTCTAGGGGGCTTGGTCCGGCGCACTTTCACAAACTGGATGGTTCTCATCGCACTGCAGATACATGGTCAGCATACGCTCCGGGGACGTAAAAGCGAGCAGCAGCAGGGAAGTACCTTGACTCGCCGGCTCCTACATGTGTAGCAGCCAGACCTTGTGCGGCGATGTTTGATGTGATCTAGTCCAGGCGCAGATTTTCGCCTGCTTCTCTGCGCCTTGGGCGCGCTGAACATGATGGGCTCAGGGAATCCCGTAAAATAGCCAAGGCTTTGATAAGGGTTGGACATGGGAGGGCCTCCCATCTGCATAGATGGATGCTGCGATATCGGTGGAGAGCCCTCGTGCAGGTTGGCGTTGGGCTGTCCACCGACGCCTGCCATCGAGGACAGAAAATGGTGATAATAGTCACTCATAGCGGCTGTTTTCTTCTCTTTTATGGGATTAACGTGGTTGTTGGAGAAAGACTGCCGAGTGCCTGCCTGTCTATGCTTGGGTATGTCGAGAAATATCAAGTAGAAAGGCTTGCCCCTACATCGATTTGGACTCGACAGGCGATACCGAAAGAGGGTGGGCGGATATCTCCAGTTTCCAGTGGTGCAAGCGGGTTTGATATCGTCTCGAAGGCAGTCCTATATGATCTGATGGGGAAAGAGAAGCGGTAGGGACACTGTCTAGCTGTCGATCTCGAGCTGGCCGGAAGTGGTTGTGTGTGGTGGTAGAGTCTCGATATTTTATGGCGCCTCCTCGAGGGGTCGTTACCAGAGATCAAGTATGTTGTTCTCTGCAAAGGGTTGTTCCAATACCGAGGACTAATTAGTAGGCCCAGCTAGTCCCAGGCTCAACCAAAAAGAAGATCTGAGCGAAAAGTGATCTAATGCGCCTGGGGCTCCAATCCGGTCACCACTATATCATACCCCCAGTCAATAGCATCTGGGCGATCTGCCAGTACAACTGTGGCGGTACGTCGGAAGCTAGGTGAAAGAATGGACTCTTCGGGGAGCAAGTGGTAGGTGAGATGCCTATAAGGGGGGCTTGAAGGGTCCAAGAGACGGGAGGTCCACTAGGTTGGGATGGTGTTTCCGATCGCCCCCAGATCAGACGAGCCCCAAGCGGGTTATAAGTGGCAATCCTCTTGTCCAGTTGGGAAGGAGGGGGCTCGTGTGGGAGAGGAAAACAGGAAGGTGTTTGATTGCTGGCTGGAGGCAGTGGCTCTGTGGTCGGTCTTATTCCAGGGCACCAGGACCTTGATACTACTGCTTGGACGTGTTTTGCACTCTGGCAGGATGTTCTCTGCTCGGCAGGTATCGTCGACGTTCTGGATCGAGAGGCGGATGTACGGTTGGGCCCTCACACAAGCTGTTCTGGTTCGCGGAAGCACGCCAGTGAAGATATCCTTGCTCCCACCAGAGGCCTTCAAGAAGGAGGTGCCGGTATCAGCTTTGGGACGGAGGCAGTCACGAGATTCTCGTAGTACTGGCCCTGACGGGTCAGGTAGGGATTAAACTACTGTGCCTTTGAGACACCCTTTAGGTTCGGACAAGGGGTGGCAATGGTGATGCACGGTTGCTCCAGCCGCCAAGTAAAGGTTGACAGCCCCCAGGATTGGATAGGAAGCTATTAACCTAGTGAGTGATGAGAAGCCGAAGTGGGTTGCCGTAGAAGAGCCGGGTAAGTAGGCTGTATAGAAGACGAAAGACCCTAACGTAGCTGATGGTAAGGTGATGGTGGGAGGAACTGCTGACACGGTGAAGCTGGCAGGTGTACCAGATATGACTCTGAAAGGAACGACAAACAGGCGGCAGGAGACAAGTGACAAGTGAGAGCGAGAGAGAGAGAGAGGAAATATGTGGCTTACCAGTCCGGGACCAGCACCAGCACCAGCACCAGCACCAGCGGCAGCGGCAGCAGCAGCAGCAGCAGCATGGACCGATGAGATGAGTTTATGCCTGTATGTGTAGTACGACGATATTAGGGCGCGGGAAAGTCAACGGCGCCTTCCTTCTGCTTGGTTTCATTAGCAGATTAATCGACTACAGAGGTCGAGTTCAATGGCCAGGACAAGCTATCCAGAATCAGCCTGGACCTGGGCCGGCCCACGAGATGCGCGGGGGCGCTGTCAGTCCTGGGTCTCGGGGCGACCCTGGTTTAGCACGCAACCTTGCGAGCCCATGTCTTTTCTAGCTGCCACATCTCAATCGAGCCGTTTCCCCGGGTCTTTGTGTGCATGTCTCAGAAGTCTCTCCCCAGAGAGGCCTGGACGGCAGTTTGTCCATTGCACGCTTCATCGCCGGAAGCCGAGGCAGCAATTATGTCACTGAGCGCTAGACACCACCTCGAGCTATCCGGTCCGGGTGCCCCCCGGTTGCGGTCTGGGGAACCGACCTTGTCTCTTCGTGTCTATCCGGACTCTCCCTATTAGTTGGTGGATAAACATGGAATAGTCCAGATTCAAGTCTCTGGGTACGCTGTGGGCTTCCATAATGACATGTGCAAGAGGCGTGTTGTCAGCCCTCCGGGCCTAGAAACGATGCAAAGTCTCCGGTCAGACAAAGACGGCTGAAATTTCGAGATGGCAGCTAGTGTAAGTGATGCCCTGTCAACATGGCGGCGGGGGGGGGGGGGGGGGGGGGAGAGGCTAGTAAGATGCGGATAGGTGGTTACCTGCCCATCTCCCTCCCTTCCTCCCTCCCTCCCTTCCTTCCTCCCTCCCTACCCACGGCCATCACCGTGTATTCGCCCTGGGCAAGTGAGCCTCCGAGCATATGTCCAGGCTCGTGGGGTAGTGGGCCGCATCAAGCAAACCAGGGCAATGCAACTCCAGCCCGGTGGTGGTGGAGAGTCAACGGGATTGATTGGGCAGCAAAAAAACATGATGCTCGCTCGCTGGCCAGGTACAAAGCATGGGTGTTTGTGTATAGGGCCGGGAAGAAACCCTGGGTATGACCCACGCTACAAGGGTACAGAGATGCCAGAGGGGCAGGGGGTGGAGGGAGAGAATCACCGCGCGCGCCGTTTGATCATCGGCGGCTAGGGAACAAAATGCGGTAACCCGCTCTGATCGTTGCGGTCCAGATTCGGTGCGTCTCTCGGGATGATCAGCTAGGGCTAGGGACAGCAGCAGCAGGTTTGAGGCCGATGGAGTAGGTGCTGGGGGTTGCTAGGCTCCCTGGCCATCATCCCACACGTGCAAGTACTACATACGGATCATGGCGAATTGCTGTGCTGACCCTATCACGGCGGCCATCGTGGGTCATTGTCGATGGTGCCATGGTGCCATTCACAGGCCATAGGTCCCCTGACCGAGACACATTCTTGACCCGACCTTGGGACGAGCCAAGGGAAGGCTGACTGTTTGTGCCAATCTCCCTGTACACTGCAGACAGAAGGCGACTACATGTGTAGATGGTGTATAAACGCTGCGCTGTGCTGCACTGCACCCGCACAGTCGCCCTTCAAGATTAGGTTGTCCTCGCACACTATGGCGGTTCCAGATACGCCTCAGATACGGTGCAGGGCTGCAGCAATCGTGTGTCGTCTAGCGTACTGTGCAGTAACCTGAAAGGGTGCTCAAATGTCAAATTGCCGAATGAGAATGCACAGCCGTTTGCTCTGGGTAGGTAGCTGGAGCTCTGGTCGATCCGGCACGCGCACAAACACCCCGCTCCAGAGCTTGCGAGGTGAGGTATGAACGAGCCACTACTGCAGGAGAAAGCGAGAGAACCGGCAGACGAGGGTGGAAAAAAAAAAAAGAACCGCCAAAAGAAAAAGGGGACTAAAACACGATGGATTCCTAAGAGCAAAAAAGCACGGGCCAACGGTCGGGAGAGCAGAAAGAAGCAAGTGGGAAGGTGAAGTAATTCCCACAAGTGCAGTGCATCGAGAAGGGGGAAGGTGGTGAACTCGAGAACTGTTAGTCCTGCGGCAAGATCTGGCCACGCCCACTGGCTGCTGCGGAGGGAGAAACAGACACCACGACCCAAGCCCAGAAGGTTAGGTAGGTACTGGACTTGCGTAGCGTTGCGTACGGTGGAGTTGTTGACACTTGATACCGCCATGGGTAAAAGCCGAGTTGCATCGTGGGATGCCAAAGCACTAGCCCAGAGGTAGCTGGCCTGGTCACGCCAGAGACGTTAGAGACGGCTGGAGACACAGGAAAAGAAAGGGCCGGTTTGTGATGGGCTCGCTAGGGTAGGGTAAGGGGATGGGGGGGATCAGGTAGCCAGCACGGTGGCATGCAGGCATGGAAGCCGGAGAAGAAGAAAAAAAGAAGATGCAGCCAATATGGCAAATAGGATACAATAAAGGTCATGGTGACATCGCATGCATCGCAGGCTGTTGCAGACTGACCGATAGCCAGACCGACAGACAGAAAATCGGGGTTGGATCTGGATGGATGCATGTGCCGGCGGCAGCTCCGCAGTGTGACACAACCTAAGGTTGCGGCCCTAGCGTGCTACCTGGTACAGCTAGTGCATGGGTTAGTCAAACGACCTACGGACGAGACAGCTGGTTCAGAATCACGTGCTAGGCCACGCTCACTGGGAAGACGCGCTTATTCACGCCTGAGATCGCACCTTCCCTGAGGGTACACAACTCATCTCACCTCTTTTACCCGGACAGTGAATAGACCCGCCCAATCATGATCGAGATCCGGGTCAAACAGTTGACCGGTTTCCGATGCATCCGCTGCTTCGGGTTGCTTCTCAATCTTGCAGATTGGACTACTGACAACGACCCAAAACAGAGGATGGTCCGTTCTGGTTGGGAATTTGCGACTTGCCTAGGTAGGAAATGTGCTCGTCAGGCACGGCCGCCGTGTCACGGTCGAGCTCAAGGTATCGTTGAACTGATTTTGTCTCGTTCTCTGGAACCAGCCTCCTCCTGCGGGTGATACACAGGGGAAGGAAAGAGAGCAGCAGGAGAATACAGGATAGGTCAAGTCGGGTACCTGATGTAGGTACCTTACATCGCACAGGACAAGGGGGAGAGAGCGGGGGTCAAAGCTTGGACCTACCCGAGCTTCTGCTGCTTCTAGAAGCCGCTTTGTACTCTTATCTGAAGTAAAGCAGGCAATCCCCGAGTCCTTTTGACGGGGTTGGGGCAGTGCCTCGTCGTCGAGAGATGCGCATCATGAAATGGCGTCAGAGCATTCAATGGTTTGGAAATGGGATCAAAGCATGCCACAGCAAATCCAGTCAGTGCTAATTGCTTGGTATGGTCGAGGCATCTGTCTGTCAATGCTGGCCACGCACTAGACGTCCTCGTGAAATTACGTGAAAATGCTGCTGGAGTCGTCAATCGGGGGAGGTACGGGATACCTTACGCAGTACTCTAATTTGGAGTCAGTGTAAGTGCCCGTGAATACACGTGTACCTATTCCATGGCAGGCGCCAGCTCAGCTTCGATGTTCAAAACGAGTGAACAGCCTGCAGTCTGCAGCCTGCAGGGCTTTGGCTTCCTTCTCGTTCTCCTCGGGAGACGGGACGGCCGAGCTCCTTCTTGAAATGAAGGTTAAAGCACGGAACAACGACAAGCCAAACGCCCGACTGGTTCGTCACACCAAAAGACGTGGATGGCCTGAGGTCAGAGGTGCGTTGTGAAGCTGCAGGTTGCGATCCAATTCCGAATGCAGTTGCAGGTCCAGTTCCAGTCAACCAGTTCCAGTTCCAGTCCATCTGCACAGACCTTTTTGGGATTTATCAGACGAACCGGATCTTCGCTGCAATGGTTTCGAGTGGTTTTTCGGATGGACAAGCCGCTGGAGTGACGGTCCATTGGTACTGGGCGGCATTTGCTCCCGCTCTTCCTGCTTCTTGCTTCCTGCCCAATGATCAAGTTTGGGGAATGCTTTGGTTTGATCATTCGTTCATTTCTGGGCCATGTCGGTACACAACACCAACTCGCCAACGAAACCAACCAGATTTCCCTTGCGCACGAGCTGCATCGTCGAGCCACTCGAGTTCCCCCGAGTCTGAGAGCAGCTCCCGCAAAAATGGAGACTGGACACTCTGTCCTTCCTTCCTCCAAATAGCGAGGTACCAGGTAACTGCCCGTGTACCAACCTACGTCATGCGTACGGGCGAGGGACGACATGCACCGAGATTGGCAATGATCGTCCTCCGATAATCCCTAGCTGCCAAGGCTCAACTCACCTCACCTCACCTCATTCATTCATTCATTCATTCATTTTCATTCATGTGTCGGCCAAGAAGATGTATTGATGTCATGACGGCAATCCACCACACCATCTATCGTCCCTCTCAGTTGATTTCGTCAATTAAGGTGCCTTAGTGCCAGACCCCAAACTCCGGACCTGCAGCTGCTTTGCCTCTCCGTTACAGATTACAGACTGTTGTCTCGAAGACCGCATCGGGAGTTGAGCAAAAATGAAACCCCCTTCTCCATCTTGAAGTCTTCACTTCTGCGTCCCGGGCGCTACGGTAGCATGGATGCCACTCTTTAGACCTGCCTACCTCAGGTAAGGTAGGTCAGGGAGGCAGGGAGGCAGGCAGGCACCTCGGTCGGCAGCTCGGCAGGTAAGGCAAGGTACCTACTACACTTGGCAGGGCAGGACAGGGCAGGACAGGGCAGGACAGGGCAGGGCAGGGCAAGGCAGGCCACAACACTACATCCATGGATGCATACCTGACCTGAGATCACGATCTGACGACGGGATGCACACACTAATTCGATGCCCAGTTGCCGCCAAAACACTGTCACACAAGCCAAATGTCACTATACCACCCCCGGGGCGGCAACCCGAACTGCACAGGGGGTGGTGCAACGGCCTAACTTCCTCGGACGACGCCGGTATCATGTCGGACTTTTTTTTCCGAGCTAGTCGCCGCCGCCGTCGGCGTTGCCTTGCCGTCTTCGTTGCCGTTGTCCCATCTCCTTCCCTCACACACCTTACGTATAAATCCTGACCACTCGCAGATTGACCCTCGGACTCCTTCTCCACAACCGTCGATATTGCCGCTTCTATCTATACTCGACATTAAGCCGTCATGTTTTTCAGCCCAAACAAAGCCGCCATGTCCGCTGACTGACCGAGTCTATCAAGAACTGCAGGGCCCAAACAAGAGAGGATGTAATGACTGACGTTTTCTGCTATCGTCTCATTTCGCCTGGGATGAGCGGCCTTGCCTAGAGCTGGCTAGGGCCTTCGCTACCCGCCACCTTTTCCGTCGCTAGCTCGTTGCTATCAAGTGTCAACCTTCCTAGATTCGAAACTTCTGACCTGCTATGACGGGCTTTTTGGAATCGACTCGGTCTGTCTCCTACTTGCTCGGTCAACGAGAGCTGAGCGCGGGGCCGAGAATGGATTCACTGTTCGGTGGCCCTCGTCGGCGTGCCGGAACACTGAGCCAGGCTGGGCTGGGCTGGGCAGGGCTGGGCGCGACGAGGTCCGCGGCTTAACTGATGTGAATTCCTTCACTTGCTACCTACACCCGGCATGTGACCTTGACGCTGACAATAAGATGGATAGTGGCACTTGGACGGCATCGACATAATCGTGTCAAATCGCCCCATCTTCCAATTCTGCGCCAGGATTAGCAGCCAGCCAATTAGCCCGACAATCAACCAACCAGCCCAAGACTGGTTTTCCCTTCCCAAAGCTTGTCTAAAGGGGTTTGCTTTGCTGCTGTCCTCGGTCGGAAGAGGAAGCCCAACGCGACCCACCCTGCGCAGCGCTCTATTACCACTATCGGCTCTGCTGAGACGGAACGGGTTGTTCCAACGAGAGCATGGAGCGGTGACCGCCCGTTGGGATTCCGCTTTGAGGTTCCAAGACTCCCAGTTGCGGTGCTTCAATCAAGCTCGTTGGCAGTGTCTCATGGATACAACCTAGGCACGTCCGTTTGAGGCGATAAGACGGGCCCATATTTTTTGTTTCTTATTTTTTTTCTTTGTGTTTTGCTACACTAGTACAGGTAGTAACGGCTACTAGCTCCAACCACGGAAGGATTGGGGGCGATTTGGCAAAAAGGTAAATTCGCATACATCCGTCGGGACGCCACAGATACTACAGCAGCACAACATCAACTGCTCAGACGGCTGCCGACCCCGCCGCTGGTTTCGGGGCGCAATGCCGCTTCCCCTGGCTGGAACCCTAAGTAGAGCGACGGGACTCTTATGAGGCCGGCAGATTTTTAAGGCGACGTTGGTGAGCAACGACAGGTGACAGCTCCCTCCGGGTTACCTCGCGGGGTGACGTCGCTGGAGCCCCGACCCGGTTTGATACATAAAGTATCTGAGGCAGGTAGGTTTTCCCCTGGAGTGCAGCCTGGTAACGATTGGAGAAGAAATCGGGCCGGCGGGGCTTGAATGCCCATCTGCGCTGCAGCCCTATGGTCGGATTCGGTGTTGTGAGCTGGCTGGCTGGCTGGCCATCTCCATTTTCTTCAGGGCATATTCGGCATCAAAACATGCAAATTTCACTGTCCCTGTTCACCATATGCAACCCTAATTACGGTTTCAAGTTGAATTATGTCTGTGAGGTGTGTGTTATTGATGTTTATGTGGAATTGAATTGACGCGGGCCAGAGGTTATTTTGGTATCCCCCCTCACGGGCTCGATAGTACTTTGGTGGGACAGTTCGCTATGTCCCGAAGAATGCATCGATCCATGATGCAGGACGGGACGGGACTTACAGTAATTAGGTGTCTAATGATAGAAACTGGGTGATGGGTGACGACGACTTTGTCGACGACGACGACTGCGCGGGCGGGAGATGATAATTACTCTCGTCTGTGGCCGGCTCCCGGCCGGCATGCCGAGCAGGCTGATCGATTGTGCATGCAGACTTGCAGATGGCAGATTGCAGACCAGGGTTGCCCTTGGGTCCAATCCATGGGCCGCAGTCATGTCGTTCTTGCCTTAGGTAATTCAAGTCAGGCAGGTACCATCCACGTTGGTGGGCAATCTGATACACTCATTGTGCGGCAAAGCTCAACCCGACTGCAACTGCACTGCCTTTACCTACCAGGTAGGCAAGGTCAATACAGGTATGTGACCTATCCCTTTCAGAAAAGCTCAGTCAGACGATGGCATGGACGTTCCGCCTCGAGATCATCCGATGCCAAAACCTATCTTAGGAACGACGAAACAATTGGCGAATGCTTACATAACATTTGCTACTACACGCTACATTTCGTACCTCGAACCCTGGGTTATTGGCCAGGCAGGAAGGTACCCTTAGCGAAGGTACCTGAGCTCCTGGGCTTAGGTATCATATCGTCCCGCGCCTTCCTTCTGAATCTTTACCTTGTCAAAGTTCACCAAGAAGAGCACACACATTGCGAACCTGGAAGCAAGAGGAAACTACGTCTCACCTGCGTTCACTAAGTTGCCCGTGCCCGACTTGGGGGCAATCTCAATTACCTTCCGTGCCAGCCTCTACCTCTCTCTCTCTACCTGGTACCTTTGGTAGCTTACCTTACTTCTATTTTGATCGGACGCCCATCACCAATGCATCCCACAACACCATTTGTATTACCTTAGACATTCCTTGCCTATATATCCGATATTATACTGCGGCTCCGTCAGCCCCGCCGCGGTACATCCCACCCATTCCATCCCGCCCAGGGGATCACAGGAAGTCAAAGTACGGTACGGCAATATACTGTTGGCAGACGCAGACGAATTAGCACTGGCATTGGAATTGGCATTGTGGTTCAGCATCGACAGCGGGATCACTATCAGGATCAGTATCAGTCAGCAACGGAGGGATGGAGAGTGCCGCAGAGGCGGTACGGGGCGTCCCGGCCTCGGCCTCGGCCTCGGTCTCGGCGATGAGGATGGGGACAGGCGTCAGCGCCGGCGGCATCTTCCTGGTCCTGGTCACCATCTGCGTCTTTTTGCTTCCTGCCTTGATCTACTTCCCCCCGACGCCACCGTCACGCAGCGATGCTCTCCTGCAGACCCACGCCCTGGCTGGCGTGGCGCCCTCGCAGTCAGGACTCAAAAAGAGGAAGAAGCAAGGCCGGGAATCATCAGCGGGGAGCAAGGAGGGAAAGATCCGCAGCCTTTGGGTCTACCCCGTCAAGTCATGCAAAGGAATCGAGGTCGCGCAAGCCAAGGTGCTGCCCAGCGGTCTCGAGTTCGACCGGCTGTACACCCTGGCCCAGCTCAAGAGCCCCTTCCCCGTCTCGCTCGACGCCTCGACCGAGGAGAAGACGCGCCATGAGTGGGCTTTCGTCACCCAACGGCAGTACCCCCGCCTGGCCACCGTCCAGGTTGATCTCTATCTCCCCGACATCGTCAAGTCCAAGTTCACCGGCCAGATCTTCAACCCGGCCGAAGCCTTCATCGTCCTGCGGTTCCCCTGGCAGGAACGCGGCTGGCAGGGCAAGCTCGACTGGCTGGTTGCCAAGCTGGGCCGGGGCCGCCACGCCTTGCCCGAGAAGGAGATTGTACTCCCGGTCGCCTTCCCGACGGGGGCCGAGATCGCCGAGAACGGCTACAAGTACGAGGAGGTCCGCATCTGGAAGGACACCGTCACGGCCCTCAACATGGAGGCCGAGCTGCCTAAGGAGCTGCCACAGTACCTGGGGGTGAGCAATAAGCTCGGCATTTTCCGTGTTGACCCGGCCCGGTTGCGCCAAGTCTATCGCTGCGCCCCGACCAAGGCGGAGGCAGGTTACCAGCCCGTGACGGGCTTCCAGGACGCGGTAAGCAAAGCGCCAATCAGTCCGTCCCCTCTGGGAGGTTGAATTGCTGACCCTCGGCGCGCATAGTATCCTCTGCACCTCCTCAACTTGTCCAGTGTGCGGGACTTGGAGACCAAGATCGAAAAGGACGAGGAGCTCACGTTTCTCGACCCGAGGAGGTTTCGTGCAAACATCATAGGTAAAGTTTTTTCCCACCGCCCCACCCCGAAAAAAGAGAAGAAGCAAGACCCCACCCTGCCTGGCCCAGCTGACAGCTTGGTATAGTTGATGGCGTGGATGCCTACGACGAAGACACTTGGAAGACGGTGAAGTTCAAGCCGGCCCCTTCTGCCACCCGGCGCGAGGAGACAACATGTCATGTGTCATGCCGGACGGTGCGCTGCAAAATGCCCAACGTCGACCCCGACAGTGGCCTTCGCCACCCCGTCGAGCCGGACAAGTCTCTGCGGAAGCACCGAGACGTTGACGAGGGAGCGAAGCACAACGGTTGTCTAGGCATGCAGCTTACTCCTCTTTTTGACAAGGTTGACTCGCTCGATTCCATGGAGAGCTGGCTCGAGGTCGGCATGTCCGTTGACGTTGTCGAGCGTGGGCAGCACAAGTATATTGCACAGTAAGGCGTGCCAGGGATATAGAGAGAGGCGCCAACTGTATGTGTATGTATGTAAATGTATCGTACAATCGTTCCGCTACTGGATGAACAATACATAGACCATCCCCTTCTTCATATATAAAAAGAAACCACAACCATGACATGTACTGCAGACTAGGTAATAATACCCGTCATCATCGGGCTGAGAGCTGATTAGAGTCATGATGCACCTTGGCATCGTGATATGCAATAATAAGGCCCAAGACATAGAAAGAGCAAGCAAGCAGGCCAGCCGAACAATAAAACAGGTTGATCATCTCATACATAACACCTTCTCCCATCTACTCCCCTACTCCTATGACCGAACCATTAAAAACCCAGCCCGTCCCGCCCGTCCATCCATCCCTAACCGTTCCATATTCCATGCATGTACATCAACTAAATAAGCACCCATACCATACACACCCACCAACCCGCAGCAACAACAACGCATCGTTATCCCCATCATCATCACCTCAGATCGGCCGGCGTGAGAGCCTGCACCATACTCGTACCTTCGCTGAAGCGGGTCCGGAAGATGCGGTTCGCGTTCTGGAACATGCCGTCCTTGAGACTGACGACGATGAACTGCGAGCCCTTGAAGCGCGTCTTGATCAGGCGGCCAATGTTCTGCGTGTGCGACAGGTCGAGCGCCGCGTCCACCTCGTCGAGGATGTACATGGGCGCCGGCTTGAACTGTAGCAGTGCCATGATGAGACTCAGCGCGATGAGCGATCTGACGGTTTTTTTCCATGTTAGCATCATCCATAAACCATATTTTCTTCATTTTGAAATTGGAAGTGGGGAAAGAAAAAAGAAGAAAAAACTAACCTCTGCCCACCGCTCAGCTCGGTCAGACTCTGCTTCCACACCTTGCCGAGACAGACCTTGACCTCGAGTCCGTCGCTGATGGTCTTGCCCTCGGGCGGATCGAGCTTGGCAAAGCTGCCCGGCAGCAGCTCGGCAAAGATCTGGCCAAAGTCGCCGTTGACCTTCTCCCACGTCTCCTGCAGCGCCTTCTTCTTGTAGTCGTCGAGGCTGACGATGGTCTCCTCAATCTTGCGCTTGTCGCGGATGACCGTCTTCATCATGTGCTTGAGGCTGACCTCCTTCTTCTCGACGCTGTCGATCATGTTCATGACCTTGGGGTTGATCTTCTTGCGCAGGCCCTGGCTGCGCTCCGTCAGGTTGCGCAGCGTGGCCTTGCACTCGGCAATGTTCTGGCCGCTCTTGAAGTCGTAGGGCGTCCCGGCGCGGCCCAGCTGGTCACGCGCGTCGGCGATCCACTCGTGCTCGCGCTCCATGTGCGCCACGGCCTGCACCGCCGCCTGCTGCTCCTTGTGGAACTTGTCCACCTGGTGGCCCAGCTTCTGCATCTCGAGCGCCTCCTCCGTGATGCGCGCCGACTTGGACCGCGTGGCTTGCTCAAGGGCGCGCAGCTCGTCGTCGAAGACGTGCAGCTTGGTGCGCTCGTCGTCGAGCTGTTCCTGGGCCGCGTCGTGGGTCTCCTTGATGGTCTGCTGTTGCGTCAGGAGCGAGGCGATCTCGTCGCGCTGGGCTTGGATGGCCAGGTCGATTTCCTGGAGCTGTTCGCGGGCCGAGGCGAGGTCAGCCGAGACCTGCTCCGAGTCGAGCTGTGCGCCTTGGAGCTCTTTCTGCAGCGTTTTGTTGGCGGCCACCATCTTGTTGAGCGAGGCGCGCAGCTTGTCGACCGAGGCCTGGAGCTCGATGAGCTTGGCGTCCTTGTTGTTGTCGAAGTCCTTCATGTCCTTCTCGATGCGCTTGACATCGGCGCTGGCTTCTGCTTGCCGCTGCTTGGCTTCTACAAGCGACTCTTTGAGTTGTGCGATGGTCTCCTTCATGTTTTGCACCTCCTGGATGATGGAGGACGACGAGTTGCCGCCGATCTGCTCCTCGGCGAGCTTGATCTCGTGCGTCTTGAGGTCGAGCTCCTGCTTGATGCGCCGGGCCTGGTCGAGCTTGGACTTCTCCCGAGCAATCTGCGCCTGCAGGCTGTTTAGGCTTGTCTCGGCCTCCTTGAGGTTTCTCGTGATCTCGTTCAACTTCTGCAGAGTAACGAGGACCCCGCTCGAGTTGGGCGCGCTGCCGCCAGACAGTGTCCCGGATGGGTCGTATGCATCGCCTTCCAGGGTGATGCTCCGCATCCGCACATTGGGGTCGAAGGTCACCCGCTTGGCCGTGTCGGCATCCGCGCAGATGAGCGTGTTTCCAAAGACGTACTCCATGGCGGCCGAGACTTCGTCGTCGTATCCGACCAGGGACAGGGCCAGGTCGACCTTGCCGGGCGCAATCTTTTGCGCGGTCGCGATTGTCTGGGCAGAGGCCTTGAAGGCAGCGATCTTGTTCAGGGGGATGATGGTGACTCGTTTCCGCAGCTTGCCGTCCTGCAGCAGATGCGTGCCAGTCACTTCGGTATCGACTACCACGTTGTACAGCCGCCCGCCCGCGCAGATCTCGAGCGCTGTGCCGGCCGCTGTGTTTTGCTTGTCGAGCGTGAACAGCTGTGCCACCAGACCCTTGACCTTGGACCGATCGAAGTTGGGGGTTGGGTCGGCATAGTTGAAGTCGATATTGGCAACCTTGCGCTTCAGGCCATCCGACTCTTGGCGCAGGTTCCGGATGGTCTGTTGAAGGGAGCTCTCTTGCTTGTACATCTCCTCCTCGGTGCCCGGTTGGAAGCCGAGTTTCCCGAGTTCCTTTCCCAGCTTCTGGGCTTGGTATTTGAGGCCCTCGATTTCGTTGAGGAGCCCGGCGTTTTGCTCCTTTGCCTTCTTCGCCCGCGGCTCCTCCTCCTTGATGCGTTTTTCGAGATGGACAATCTTGATCTTTGCTTGCTCCTGCTCGGTGACGGCGCCGGTCACACGGTTCCGCGCGTCTTGGAGCTGCCCCTGGTAGCCGTCTGCCTGGCCTTCCTTGGATGCGACACCGGTCTGCAGCGTCTGGAGTAGCTCTTCCTTGGACTCGGCTTCCTGGCTCTGCTTCTCCAACGCCTCTTTTGCCGCGTCGAACTTCGCCTTGATTTTCTCATATGCCCTGGTCTTCTCCTTCAGCGTGGCCTCCATCTCGGCAACGTTCTTCTCGCCGGCCGTCCTCCGTTCCCGTTCTTCTGACAGACTGCTTCTCTTCAGGTCGACAACGGTGGCGAGACGGACCATTTCGTTCGAGTGCTTCTTCACCGCCTCCTCCAGAGCCTGGGCCTTGCCCCCCTTTCGCAATTCCCTGTCGCGCTGTGCCTTGACCCGTTGCACGTCCTCCTCTAGATGGGAAATCTCGTTCTTGAGGCGCACGGCCGAGTCCTCGAGGTCTTTCTGGCGCTGCTTCTTGGCCTCGAGGTCGGATGCGGACTGCTGGAGCTTCTCCTGGTTCCTTACGTAGTCGTGGGCGACAACGATGCGGGTGAGGCGCTCCAGGTCGTTTTGGGTCTGCTGGAAGTCGAGAAAGGCGCGCTTTTCAGTGCGGAGCTTTTCGAGCTTGGGCTCGATCTCGTCGCGCAGCAGCTCGGTGATCTCCTGAAGCTTCATCTCCTTCTTGGCCATGGTCTTGAGGGCCTTGTCCCGCCGGTCCTCGAACATCCTGGTGCCGGCCGCCTCCTCAATCATGGCCAGGACCTCGACGGGCTTCATATTGAGCACCTTGGTGATGCGGCCCTGCATGATGAGGAAGTTGGGGTTGTTGATGTTGAGCTGGACGGACTGGAAGAGGTTCTGGACCGTCTGCTGCTGGGCGCGGTGGCCGTTGATCAGGTATTTGGAGGTGCCGCCGAGGACGATCTGGCGGGTGACGCTGATAGTGGCATACTCCTCGAAGCCGATGGGCGACCGCTTCTTGTCCTTATTATCGAATACGATGGTGACGCTGGCCTTGGTGACGCCGGCCTGGCCGCGCTTGTAGATGAGATCTTGCAGGTTCTGGGCGCGGACTGTCGACAAGCTGGTGATGCCCAGCACGAAGCAGATGGCGTCCAGGATGTTGGATTTGCCGCTGCCATTGAGGCCCGTGATGGAGTTGAAAGTCTCGTCCCTGAAGTTGCGCGCCCGCTGTCAGTACTCGTCGTACTCTTGCTTGGGCTTGGTCTTGGGCTTGTCGCGAAAGGAAGGGAAGGGAAAGAAAAGTGTTTACCATCCTGAAATGACTGTTCGCACGGCATACGACTTGAAGCCCTGCAGACAAAAACAAAAAAGAAACAAAAACAGTCAGCGCATATGCTTGGTTGACACCAATTCTTCCAATATTTCTAATTTCATCACGGTCATGTATTTTTTTCTTTCTTTTTTTGGGTTGACTCACGTCTATAATGACTTCGGTAACCCTCATGTTGGCGTTGTCGAAATGGTGCCGGTCCCGATGGTGATGTAGAGTCTCGGCTTCGCTGTGGGGGAAGGTTCGGCGCCGTTCCAAGCAGCAGCAGTGGCAGCAGCAGGAGCAGGATCAAGACCGGGACACCTTGGCGACACGGCCGCGCTTTCTCCAAAACAACTTTTGTTTACTTGTTCCGCTCTCCGTCACAGCACAGGGGCTGCCCCCGCACCACGTCAGCACGTGCAGCAGCGGGGTATTAGCGCTAGGTACCTGACGTACATAGTACAATACAAATACCGTATCCAATACAGAATACGCTATTACTGTACTTTGCATCTTCCCTCAAATCCATTGGCATTGGTAACAAATTCAGGCTCTGTATGCCCCATTACGTACTGTACCTTGCTTTGTCATCGCGACCAAGGCCGATGGAGATGATCTCGTATGCCTCTGTCTCGATGCCAGATTCATCCTGGATTAGCAGATTCGAGGACCGGAAACTACAAATTTGCCTGCAAATGAATAATCACTGGCAGTCTGCAGTATCATGTCTTTTTAACCCAGAGCGTGCCTTCCTGGCACTTCTTCCTGTGTAAACTTTACCTCTACCTTAGTGTCGATGTGGAGTTGGGGTTGCAGGTAAGGACGCGGCCTTGGCACTTAGCAGTCGTGCCAAGCTCACAGCGGTGCCACAACCGCCGCCAGAACCACCCAACTCAAACAGGCTGGAAGGGGTGGCCTGCCGCTCAAGAGGCGGGAGTGGCCCGAGGGGATACGTCGTCCAATTCCAGGTCGTCACTTCCACCAAGGAAGGTATCAAAGCCCGTCGCTCTTGCTGCAGCAGCAGCACGCCACTGTACCTGATTGGAATCCATCCAGTGAATTGACTCGCTCGGTGCTCGACACCCTGAGCCAGTCTTTTTTCTTTTCTGTTTCTGATTGTTGCTACTTCCCTTGATTGATTGCCGGGACTGTTCATTAAACCAAACCAAGTCAATTCAAAAGATACATGCGTGTGCATCCCCCCCGTGTTTGGACAACACTGCATTGTCCGAGGTGCCACCTCCCACTCCAACGCTCCAAGCCGCCTCCCAAAGTGTCCGGAATCCGGATCCTGTCCAACACATAATCGCCAGATGATTGCCAACACCACCACGGTCTGATGCCCACCCCTCTTCACCGCCGTCATTGCTGTGCGCCGAGGTCAGCGGCCTCATCGCAAGGATGCACCCAGCAGACGACGACGCAATGATCTCAGGCCGCCAGCCGGCCTCGACCACCCACTCCTCCGTCGCCCGCAACCGCAACCGCAACCGCGAACGTCGTCTCGTGGGCACCACCCTGGACGACACCGCCGCCTCCTCCCCCGCCCAGTCCCAGCCCCAGTCCCCGACGCGCGGCGCCTCGCCCATCCCCGCCGCCCACGTTGGCCGTGCCACAGGGAGGAACCATTCCGGCACCGAGTTTGCGCCGAGCCTTGTCCGCGCCAAGAGCCCGGGCTTCGTGAGCTCGTGGGCCCCGAGCTGGGCCTCGGTTTCCGACTTTGCCTCGTCGCTGCTCTCGCCCGCCGAGCCGTCCTTCACCAACGAGTCGGGCCTGCCCCGCAGCAGGGATTCAAGTCGGCCCAGGAAGCTCAGGACCCAGACGTCGGGCTACAGAGACGCCACCAAGAACGGGACCAGCTGGGGTCCCGAGCCGCCCGCCGAGTCGAGGCCACGGTTGCAGGATGTCGCGGCGGGGTCGCAAGCCAAGAGGGAGTCGGCCCTGAAGGCCATGAGGACGGCAAGCGTACTGGAGAGTTATGAGGGGGTCAACGGCGGCCTGGACGTCACGGGGAACTACAAGGCACGGAACTCGGACGAGCTCGTACGAAGCACAGCCCAAAGCCAGGAACCCGAGGCACACCTGGTCTACATCCACCACGTTCAGCCAAACGACACGTACGCCGGCATTGTTCTCAAGTACAGGTGCCGCGAGGACGCCTTCCGGAAGGCCAACGGACTTTGGTCTCGCGATAACATCCAGATGCGGAAGTGGCTGGCCCTCCCAGTCGACGCGTGCGAAGTGCGAGGTCGCCCTTGCAACGGGCCATCGTCTGCTTCCGCCCAAGTCGACTTATTGGCCAGGACGCCTGAGGCGACGAACCCGTTTGGTCAAGACATCCACCACAACGGAAATCAAGACGACTTTTTCAGCGCTGGCTCGACAAATGGTCACCCCTCGTCCGATCAATCCAAAACCAATGATGAGGACCGACCCTGGACACATGTAAGATGGGTATCCCTCGACTCGTCCCCCAACCCCGTCGAAATTGCTCGAGTCGAACGGAAAACCCTCGGGTACTTCCCCCCACGCCGGAAGAAGAGCATACACTCCGTTTCAACAATCACCACGCCCCGGGGCTCCCTCGACCTGCCGAGCATCACGCTCGGCGGCTCCGAGACCGCCCTCGAGAGCCCCGGCAGCACAACCTCGCGCCGTCCAAGTCTCCTCAGCGGCACTGGCAGCGGCCGGCCATCATTCACCACAACTGCCTACGGCAGCAGCCTCACCAACTCCAACACCAAACCCAGCCGAAGCCGTGCCACGAGCGGCGGCGACGACGCGCGACCAGCTTGGATGCGCCGGCCTGGAGGTGTCGGTTCTCTCGGGAAGAGCGTCCGCGCCCCTGGCCCTGAAAGGGACTACCTGAACTCGTGGACCAACAAACACCTCCCGGGCCTCAACATCGACTCCCTCCCCTCCATGTCCGTCATGGGCGCTGAAACGGCTCGGTTCGGGTTCAACAATGCTGCGGAGGAATACGCGGGGATAGTCGAGAGCCCGTTCGGCGAAGGCGCAGACGCCACTACATCCGCAACAGGTCCCCAGGGCACGGGCGGTACGGGTCTCGACAAAGCGGCTGCCGCCGTCGAGACATGGCTGCGCGGCGCGTTTTCAAAGCGGCCCCTCGGCGCCGGTCCCGGCACGCCTGTCCTTGGGCCCCATCGCGGCGGTCGGCCTTCAGCGCTGCCTGAGGAGGGCGACCTGATTGAGCTGACCGACACTAATAGTGATGACGGCAGAGGGTATGCCGTCCCCATTCAGTCTCGAGATTCGGGCCTGGACCTGGGTCTAGGCACTGTCAGGGGCAGAACGAGCAGGAAGTTCGATTAATTGGGGTACCTTGTAGTAGAGGGAACCGAGCTCAGCGGAGCTGATTGAATGTGTGTGTTTGTGTGTTTTGCGTCCGTGTCGCTGGGAGTTGACAAAGAAGGGGGATATCCATATATCGCATTATTTGCGGTGGGCGTTTTTTGAGGCTTGGGAATTTCACTTTTGGGACTTTCTGTTTTCTTTGGGGGGTTTTGTTTCTTGCTTTTATCGTCATCACTTTGGGCAACTTTCGGTTCGTACTGGCCCTGGTCTGTTGTTCTGGATCCTTTTTTTTTTCTTTTTCCTTTTTCTCTTTTTGTATATAGCATGCATGCACAGCACGGCATTGTTGCGGTATGGCAGCCCTAGCGCCGGAAATAGAGAGACATTACTTTGCTTGACATTGTCCATGTAGAACTAATGCTGCTTGTTGTTGTCTATGAACTTATCGTGTCCCGATTTCACGGAAAACCCAGTTAGACAAGAAAGAGGGTGAAAAAAGTAACTAACAGTCTAGTCCGAGATATACTATACTCCCTCCACTCTTTTTATGGTCCCTGGTTTTCTTCTTTCTCAAGAATTGGTTTATATGGGATGAGGACCAAGTTGCTCAGTCGATCGAGTTTCCAGAAGCGACATTAAACGCAGATATCTCTAAAAGGTCAACAGACAACGACAAAATGACCGCATAAAACATTAAAACTTGTATGTGTAACGACTATGGATATATGTAACAACTACTCCGTACATGATGAAAAAAGCGCTTCCTGAATCCAATATGCAATGCGTCTCGGATCGAAGCCGCGTCATCCTTCTTCTCCTCTACCGTGTATGTTAATGCAATGCTATCAATCAAGCGGAAGCCAGCCCAAAGGCGAAGTCAATCCAAAAACAAGAACACCAGTGCGCCGGATCCTGTGTATCTGCTCCCCTTCTTTTTGCATGCAATGAATGCCCCCGGGCTCAAAATTTTGCAGAGCCGATGCAACACTCCGGGCGTTCCTTGATATGCAACAGGAGGAACATGGAAAAAGAAAGATGGAAGCGCGCAAGGCCAGCGAGCTTCTTGTTGAGCATTCGTCTCCCACAGCGCGCTAAAGATTGATGATGTCCACCTCGGAGAAATCAGGAGGATTTCTTCCATACACTACCCGGACCTTACTATCCAGCGCTGTGCCCTCGTTACTGATCCAGATATGCTCGCTGAACTCCCTGGTCCTGGCAATCTCATCATCACTGATCCCGATATCGTCTCTCGGGATCCAGACCGTGGGTCTGCGGGCACGCAACGCATAATGCTGGAACGCTTTACGAACCAATACATCGCGCTCCTCGGGCGTCAGGTCTTCGATTTCGTCGTGATATCCACCGTACAAGGCATCTCCAATGGCGCGCTGCGCCTCCAGGTCTTTCTGGCGGCGGTGCCTTCGGTATTGAGTTGCAGTTCGCAGGTTGCCTTCGGCTTTGCCAAAGGCGGCTGCCCGAACCTTCTTGCCCCCGCGCGCCGCCCACGTTCCAGCACGGACGACACCCTTGACGGGATTCAGGCGAGCTAGTCGTGAACCACCGTCCGTGTGAGTCCGGTGTCCGTGGCGCACTTTTCGCAGCTCAATGCTGTCACCAGCTTCTCTCTGGCCGTCCCTTCCTTTTGTGGGGCCGTTGAGAGAGCTTGCCTCGTCGTCGTCATCCTCGTCATCGAGAAGACCCAGACGGCGATCCTGGGCGCGCTGGAAGGCCTCATCGCGGAGGACGGCTTCATCTTCGAAGGTGATGGGGAGGTATCGCAGAAGGGGCCCAAAGGACGAGTTAAGGAGATATTGATAGAGTGCGGTGAGGACAAGGGCGACGATCATAATAATTGCTTGTGGAAAGCAGACATTGGTGCCCTGCGCGTCTTCTGCGAGGAAGAAGAGACCAATGAGACAGAGCTCCATGACGTAAAGTCCAGTGAATGTCTGGTTGATTGCCCGCGGGTACAACACGCCGCCGGTATCCGTCCGGAACCGGGTGACATACAGCATATTGTAGCGGTGAGCGACCCATAGCAGACTAAACGTGATGATGGCAAAAATCGAAATCAGAGGAGCAACGATGGAGTAGATGAGGGCAATGCATGCAAAGTTGGTGTAGACTGGGAAGAAGGAGCCCCATGTGACGCTGGGGAGCTCGGTATTGCGAGTCCATTTCGCCCGTGCCGTGTTGTCGAATATCCTGGCGAGGATGTACCAGACCACAAGTGTTCCGATCTGAAGCAAGGTTCCGGAGCTCACTGATAGAGCCTGCAGTATCATGTACGTAAAGAAGTAGTTAGCAGCCTTGGGCAGATTCGTTGCCAACACATTGGGTGTGCTTGTGATATCCGACGAGAGGTCGACAAGCGTCCGCAAGGTTCCTGTGGCGATGGAAACGACGAGGAACACCTGGACGAAGAGAAAGAAGAAGTAGTAGACCTGGACAACTTCAGATTTCTGGGACCCCGTCTTAGATCCCTGGAACCCAGCCAACAGATCCAAGATAATCGGGACGAGGGCGAGAAGAATGGCGAGGACAACGGCAGGCAAGACACCAGCAACCGCCTTGACTGCACTGCGGACCGTCGGGTTGGTCTCCAAGAAGCTGAGCCAGCTGAACTGTTGGATCAAGGCATCGATCTGGGAAAGCGAAGCGGTCCAGGCGACGGGAAAGGCCCAGAGAATAATCATGCCGAAGACCAGCACAAACACGAGGGCACTCCTTGCCCATTCGTCCCACCATTTAATGGCCATGTTGTCCCAAATGACATCATTGGGCGAGATTTCCACCATCCGGGGTGCCATGTGTTTTGGGATGTGGTGCGTGACGGACTGGCAAGCCATGTGTGCCGCAACCTGGTGATTGAACTGAATGAAGGCCGAGTTCATGATCGGGTATCGTTCCGGATGTTCTTGGTCCTCTTCAATCTCCAGATTCAGCCTGGCCAGCTCAGCACGGCACCAGTAGATCGTGTCGACCTTTTTGTGAATAAACGGCAAGCCGGGGAGAAAGGAGGGCGTCCAGTCGAATAGGGGCAACCGATGATGAGGTCGGTCTTTTGGCTTCAGCCACTTCTCCCACTCCGCATTTGACTCTCCGTCTTTGCTATAATCGTGGGTAAAGGCCGGTGGATATTCCGGTTCCTTCTCTTCCTCGCCGAGGAAGGGGATCACGCCTTTTATCTTTTGCCATGTCGACTTGTTGCTCTTCTTCCAAGGAAACTCGTCTCCTTCGGCACGCTGGGGTACCGGAGACGCGTAGCTTCCAGAGGGAGGCTTCCAAAACTCGTACCATCTCGTCTTCTCGTTGATGTACATGGCGTCCAGGTTGGAGACCTTACGAGTGGTGTTTTGGTAGTTTCTAGCTTCCAGCTTGAACTGGGAATCCTGCGAGACACTGGATGTCGTGTGACCATGGTGGCCTCGCGGCGTATGCAACGGGGTCTCGGATGCGAAAGAGTTCTTTGGCTTCTCATCGCCATCGGCGATCTGGACTTTCCGGTGCCGTTCTGAGTGGCTTGTCGTTGGCCTAGAAGGTGGGCTGTCGACATTAACAAACTCGAAACCGCCCGTCCTCTCGATCTCGCCCTCAACTCCTTGTCCGAGAGCCTTGGCGCCTCCGAGAATGCCTTGGCCAGCCCCGCCCACAGCGGCGACTCCTTTCTTGAGGCCCGCGCCAATGCCGTGTCCCATCTTCACCAGACCACCTCCGACTTTTGGCACAAAATTTGCGCCGGAACGCTGCTCGTTCTCCTCCTCGCCTGAGCCTTCTTGGACATCCGTCAGGTCGCTATCGCCGTGCTTATCGGAGGATGCATGCACCGCTGCCAACACATCATGGGGCACCTCTTCGTGGTCGCCAACACTAATACCACCAGGGCCCTCAGCGCGCCGCAGGGCGGCCTCATCCTCAGACTTCTCGCGCTGGACCCTTTCAGCCTTGCTCTCGACCGTGCCAGTGTGCGCCTTGCGCTTCGCCTTCTCCTCAGCATTTCGCTGTTTCAACTGCCTTCTCTTGGCCTCGCGAATCAGGTCGCTCTCGGCTGACTCGAGCTGCTGGTGGACGGCGTCACGCTTGTGGATCTTGTCGAGAAGTTTGGTAAAGTCCCGAGTTACCCAGACATTTCTAATGCCTCCAGGAAACACGTCAAACAAGCCTCGCAGGGCCTCTTCAGTGAGCCACTTTTCGGGAATCGAGCTGACGAGCACGGTGTTGGCGGAGGCTCGCAGACGGTGTTCGGCGCTGGTCAAGTAGTCCTGGCGGATCTTGACATAGACTCGAAGCTCGGCAAAGAAGACGCCGCAGACCCAGATGATGACGAGGAGGGCAAGGACAAGATGAGCCCAGCGTCTCGTTTGGTGCGCTGGGGTGATGTTGCCCCAGGCCAGAGTGTCCAGACCGGTGGGAATCGTGGAATCTTCCGAATCGGTGCCGTTTTTACTAACAACGACGGACCGCCCGAAGCCCCCGATATAGTTAAGGGGAACCAATATCGGGATTACCACAATGGCGATTGGGATGAAGACGACCAGGAGCGTCTGTAGATAGCGCAAAAAGAAATAGGCATCCAAGCCGCACTTCTTGATGATCTCGCGGTCCTCAAACTTCATAAGAGCGAAGAGCAGATTCCAGGGGCTTCGAGGAGGCGGTTCTGTCCGTTCGCGCTCGGGTACGAGGAAGGTTTTAGGCTTGCTGCACGACCAGACGGATTCCTAGTTAGCGATGCCGCGGTCAACGGACGGGTGGGGGAGGGGAGGGGGGCAAATACGCACAATATCCTTGCCAGCTTGTTCCGTAAAAGCAGAAAGAGACCAGTTTGTATGCCAAAAACCACCAACGATGTTGCCAGGGCGGTGACGAAAGCAACAAGACTGATGCCCGACGACGCCTTGGCGGTCCCGGCTCCGCCTGGGGCGGTGGTGGTTGCGGCCGGCGCATCTGCGGTTGTTGACGTTGGCGAGGACGTGGTCAAGGTCCGCGAGATGGACGCCAGCGACGACGAGGCCGACGCCAGCGACGTGGTCAATATCGATGTGGTGCTCATGGCGCGAGTGCGGATCCCCTCAGTCGGGTTGTGCCGTATGCCGAGTACCGTATGCTAGGTGCAATTATGGTGGTTGATGGTTGAAAATGTTGGCAGGCGTTAAAATCAGAGGCCCAAGTCTCAGGTGCGCAAGGTCCAGAAGGTCGAGCTAATTAATGTGTAATTATGCGTAGCAATCAATGATGGAGGGCCGAACAGACATCTCACACTCGCCTAACGAGGCGGGACGGGAGAGACCGTGTAAGCCAGGAACCGTTGATTGTTCCAACGTGGTATTATTAGAAACGCACGAGGCCTAGACAAAGAAAAGGAAGCAAGAAGTTCTTAGAAGGAAAAACGAAGAAAAAGATGTAGGTACAGGGAGCGGACTAGGGCACAAAGAAAAATATTTGCCCGTCCCTCAATATTGGGGTGGATGACGGGTGAGTAAGGTGTAGAGAGCGCCGTTTAACAATGCGACAATGACGATGATGGAGCATACAGTAAAAAAGCGCGGAGGAGCAACAATGACAGCTCGGTGTCTCAGAGGCCTGCTGAGAGTCTGAGATCTTGGTTCATGGACTAGGTTTGGGGCAAGGCAAGTGCGTCCCTGATTGGGTTGGGGTCTTGGCGCTGGTGACGTCTGCGGCTGCCCTGTGTTTCTCTCTCCTCCACTCCAAAGCAGGACAGGGTATGATTGACCGCCGAGAACCAATCGATGGTGTTGCCCACCTGACGGATGGAACCGCAGTGCATGGGGTGGTTCTTCAGGGCACCGTGCCTCTCGAGTGCAGCCTTGATTGCGCGCGTGCTTCTGGCCAGTCACCTTCCCGACTGCCCTGGTTACCTCGGTAGGTCTGGCTGGCATTGAGACGCGCGCTTCTTTCGAGCTGCTCGCCAAACGGTCAAAGTAAATGTTTTCTCTTTCAGACCACGGTTCATTAGCTGCTGTTCTTTGTACCGCCGTGCAGTGTTTCAAAGACTCGAAGTAATTTCCGACCATGTCCACTCTTCTAGGTTCCCTACTGTGCGCCTGCCTGTCCGGGCATCTTGGGTACCTGACTCTCCTCTTGGTCCGTTGGAGGCGGGATGAATCAATCTGCCCCATGCAGTCCACCAACAGGTCAACTCTCAACGTTTCGCTCAGCGATAATTCAACGTTCCAGACTACAGATACCTACCCAGGTTAGGTCCCTAGGCCATATGGAGAACCCGGTTATCACTGGAGATCGCATCCCATCCGTGGATCCTGCCACCGATCCTGCCACCCTTCCCGTGTATAACCTGGGACCTATCAGCCCAGCTATGCAGCTGCCACTGTCAGAGCTTCGCCCGCGAACTACAGGTCGATCCCGCAACCCGGGTTCTCGCCCACCGGATATAGGCGCAGGAAATCGCGGGGGCGGGAGGGAGCAATGTTTCCCCTGAACCGCAAGCTCAAGCTAAAAAGTTGAAAGCGGGTTCGCCCTCGGGACGCATTAAAACCGCCGTGGGGAAATCGGATCTGGGAACACCAAACTCCGCAAGGTTTTCCAGGATGGGGCTTACTTGTAAGTGGATGATTCAGGACTGCATGAATTCCATGTGCTTCATTGTTCGAAGAGCGTTGCCCGCCATGAGGTGTTTTCTGTGATTCTCAGTCTCAGTCTGTCAGCCAATTGAGGTACCTTAGGTGGTGGTACCTTCCCTTCCAGGTTGCTTCCAAGTTCCTTCCCTCCCCAGCTAACCTTCGCTATGTGTGCCTAGCCCGGTGTGCATGGAAAGTCTAGGCCTCATGCCGTGTGCGTCAGTCGGGCTTCTGCTGCCAGCGGTTTCCCTGCGGCAGATTTATTTTCCCAGGATACCATTGCGACTCCCGCCCGAACGGTTGCGAGACCTTTTCCCTCTTCTCCCGAATCTTCGGCAGTTTCCCCGCACCCGCAGATTCCACCCTCGTCCCCCCGCCCTGCTTCCCCCCACCCACGCGCGACTCCCGTCCAGATCGAGGCGAGCGAAGCCGTCGTGAGATGCCCGCATCCCCATCAGTCTAAGCGGCGGCACATGGGTAATGTAGAGCACCGACCTAGGTTATTACGATGGGGACTCGGAATTTGGATATAACAGAAAATATCCCCAATGATTCGACCTTCCGAGGACTGTGACCACTTCTCTTGTCTTGGACTCTCTGCTCCTGGTCCCGCGCTATATACGTCTACATACACATCATAATACTTATATCTGTGTCAATATATCTACTATCATGGCTGGCTTCAAGGACCTGCGCATAGTCGTCATCGGCGCCGGTAAGTTGATATACAACCAATATCTACTTTCTACACCCCATCCGCCATTGGCTGGCTGGCTGACACGGTGCGCAGGAATGGGAGGGCTAGGTGCCGCCCTCGCCTTTGCGAAAAAGGGGTTCAAGAAGATCGACGTCTATGAGACGGCCTCCAACCTTGGCTTCGTGGGCGCGGGAATCCAAATGCCCCCCAACGTGCTCCGGGTGCTTGACCGCCTGGACTGCTGGAAAGAGATCGAAGCCGAGGCGACCAACGTCAAGGGCTCAAGTATCAGACAGGGGAGCACAAACGCTGAGCTTGCGAGCGTCTCCATGCCCGACGTCCGTGAGAAGTACGGCTTCCCGCATCTCACCGGGCACCGCGCCTCTCTCGCCGGCGGCCTGTACAACGGCTGCAAGAAGGAGAGCGCCATCACTTTCCACTTCTCCACATCCGTCGTCAGGGTCGAGTCGTACTCGCCCAAGCCCGTCCTAACCTTCCAGCCGCGCGACGGCGAGCCCTTCCAGGTGGAAGCCGACATCGTGCTAGCCTCGGACGGCATCAAGTCCGTCACCCGCACACAGATGCTCGCAGACCTCGGCACCGTCTCCTCGGAGGAGGACACAGGCCAGGCCGCCTACCGCATCATGCTGAAGCGTTCCGAGATGGAGCACGACCCGGAGATGATCGCGCTGCTCGACAGCGACACGGTTGTGCGGTGGATCGGGCCGCAGCGCCACATTATCGCGTATCCCATCAGCAACAAGCAGATCTACAACATCTCGACCACTCAGCCCGACACCAACTTCGCCGCCGCCACCAACGCGACCTATACCACACGCGCCTCCAAGAAGGCCATGCTTGACGTCTTTGCCGACTTCTGCCCGCTCGTCCAGCGCATCCTCGACCTGGTGCCCGAAGGCGAGGTGTGTGAGTGGAAGCTGCGCATCCACAAGCCGCTCCCGACCTGGGTGCACGGGTCCGTGGCCCTGCTGGGCGACGCCTGCCACCCGACCCTGCCGCATCTCAGCCAGGGCGCCGCCATGGCCATCGAGGACGGCGCCGTGCTCGCCGAGTGCGTCAGCCGCATTCCGAGCGACAAGCTCAACGACTCCGAGTGGATCACCAAGGCCCTCAAGGTCTACGAGCTGCTCCGCAAGCCCTATACCAGCCGCCTGGTCGACATGGCCTCCGAGTCCGGCCGCGGCCTGCACCTCGGCGAGGGCAAGGCCAAGGAGGAGCGCGACCGCCAGTTCCGCGAGAGCGGCAAGACGGGCTCTGTCCCCGACCGCTGGGCCAGCCCCGACGTGCAGAAAATGATTTACTCGTTCGACACTGTCCAGGACGCCCGGGACAAGTTTGACGAGGTATTTGCGAGCTTGAGCGCAGAGAAGGCATAACTTTGTTGGTCAAGTGCTTAGTGAGTGTCCTGCTGGATGTTGTTTGTTCAATCATCGGGTTTTATCGAGAGGCTCGGTGTTGCGTGGCGTAGCACTAGGTAGATTTCAAGCGGGAGAACGGTGCTGTTTGCGAAAGGAGCGCCAGCAGCAGATTTGTACATGCTAAAAGGTATATCATCCTGGTTATTCGCCTTGATCCTGTACGGTTTCTTGGGAACTAGGAAAGGTGGCAGTTCTTACCGTACACGAAGGTACATCGGTAGTAGGACGAAGAGAATAGACATACTTGAACTTTTAGAATCATTTTGGATGGCGGAAGAATGTCTATCGATAGCTAGAAACTTTCAGCTACTCTAGTTGGTCTACGTACGCATCGTAATGCCAAAGGAGCAGGTGGCCATCAACTGGATAGGTTTACCCCTGGTTGGTGAGTCAGGGGCCACAGGTGCAAACGAGTAAACATTAATGCTGTCAGTGCTGGCCGATAACAAGCAATATTGATAAGAAAGATATCGCATTACCCATATGGTAGTTGATTACTCGACAAGCATGATCCATCTGATTCATCCGTTGTTTCTCTATCTCTCTCACGCACACACACACACGGAGAGAGAGAGAGAGAGAGAGAGAGAGAGATAGACAACGCCATGGCACTGGAGAGTTGAAGGCGTACGTGATTGAAGGATGTAAGCCATGGCATAAAGAAACTGGTGGTGAAGACCATGGTAGTGGGATAGTAACCCGCTCGTAAACCGCCCGTCCAGCCGGGCTCGTCCTTAACATATAACACAAAACCAAAATGCAAGTTTCCGTAGCAGTGCGCCCCCACCGCCAACCCTTTCCAGTTATGAACAATCAAGTCTCTTCGTCTGGGGAAATCCCCCCTCCGCGAATCGCGGCAACAAAACGAGAAAACGACAATCCTAGTCCCACAGCTGCTCTCTATTTCCATGCCGTTGTGTGGCCCTGCTCCCGCTAATGTAGATTGAGCACATCTGCACGCCTCATACAGAAGCTATGTATCTCCGTTGTTGGCGATCCGCTCTCTCTCCCACCTGTCGTCCGCGTGTTGGGTGGTGGTGATTATACCGAGGGTTGTGTGATAAGAGACACATGTGTCGGTTTCCTTTGGCTCCCTCCCCGGCGACACGGAGCAGTCGTCCTCCAGGGTGTTTGGGTGCGAACTTTGCTCGAAGCCAATGGTTGTTTGGCGTTGTGCAGTGAGCTGCATTTAGAATAATATGTCCAAGCAGCAGCAGCATGCCATACCGGCCAAGCACGCCTCGAAGAAGCCCTAGAGAGAAAGAGATTGATATTAGTAGGATGCACATGCACACTTAGGAAAGCACCGAGCTGATGACACGACGACGACCACGACGGGATGGGGACGGGCACATACCGGTCCGCTCTTCCTGTCCTGGAACTGGCCCTGGGGCGGATATCCCTGCTGAGGATAGCCTTGCTGAGGGTATTGGCCGTACTGTGGTTGCTGCTGGTATCCCATCGGCGGGCCCTGCTGTGGTTGCTGGTAGTAGCCTTGGTCCTGGGGCGGGTACTGGCCGTAGACCGGTTGCTGCTGGTAGGCTGCCTGGGGCTGCTGGGGCTGGCCGTAGGCGGGCGGCTGATCGTACTTTTGCGACATTGTGGCGATGTGGTGATTTTGGTTTTGTGGAGTATTGAAAGTGGCCGGTCGGTTGCTCTTGCACTTGCGCGATCGAGAGGGTGTTGGTTTGCTTCGATTGCTTCGGGCGACGATGATGGTTTGTCGACAAAGGCTGGGAGGAAATGAGGTAAAAAAGAGTGAGAGAAGAAAAAAGCGTTGGCCGGGAAGGCTGACTGTGCTGGCGCTGGCTCAGAGGGGGATGAACAAAGGCGGGTTGCGTGCTGATTGCGGCGGGCTGGTCGGAAAGTCAAAAGGTTGCTGCAGGTATTTAGGTTGTCGTGGACCACTCACGGTTGGTCGAGGCGGCGCGGCAGTGGTGGCGGTGTTGGGACGCTACCAAGGTGGTAATTACATGTAGGTACCTGGTATGCTGGCTTCTACGGGATGCCTCTGGGAGGTTCTTTCGATTCGAGTTCACGAAATATTATCCAAGAGATGAGACATATCCCATTAGTTGCTTGAGGTATTCGTCAACGACAGATATCTATATGATAGCATGGGGCGGTCGTGAACACTGCTGGGCCTCGGAAGTTCGGCCTGTCTATATGGGTTTCAGCCTTGGCGTCTCTCTTGGCTACTCTCTTGGCTTCCACCAGTGCCGTGTCGTGTCGTTGCAGCGGCGCCCAAACATCAAGTGTCTCAAACACTCAACCGGTCCACACCCTGACGCCTCCCAAAGGACTGCGTGGGCAGTTGCATGTGGCCCTGAGAATTACGTGGATGGTGGTGCTGCGCCACTGCATTGATTGTTCCGAGTTGTGTTCGTTGCTCTCAAGTTGGCCTCTGGAGGGGGGACATGATTCGCTCCTTCTTTCCTTTGATCTGATCGTCAGGGACCAAGCTCTGAATCAGTGACTGCCCGACAAGACGGATGGATCGGCACCCTCGCAACCTTCCCGTCGCAAGGTTCCACAGCCGTTCCTTCCTGAGTGTTAAACCGTGGACGAGCTCAAGTGGCTCAGTGGACGCGACGTCCCGCCGCCATCTCTGCGACTGGCCTGTCGTTGAAGCAAACGCCCGCCATTGGCATGGTAGTGCATCTCTTGGCAGCATACTGATCTGGATCCCTCGAGCTTGGCGCAGCATTTCGTCATTCAAAGTGCAGAAAAGAAGCACACTGCCACCAAAACATGCAAGGGTTAGGGTTTGCTACCAGATAACAGATCGAAGGTCCTCAGGAATCAATTCAATCGCTGTGTGAAAGCCAGCAAACATCACAGCGAAACTGTACACAGTAATCACTAATCAGGATCAAGTCAAAGCGACACCCCCAGTCCTCAATTCTGCGGCACAGCAGCACAGCACAACACAGCACAACACAGCACAACACATCTCCAGCATAGCACAGCATGCGCAAGTGACGCGGCCAACCGACGCAAGCACGGATCGACAAACGGGCCCGACAGACAACCTGCCAATTCCAATTCAACAGCCGACCCAAAGCCGGGAGGCCGCCCACGCACGCACCCACACAAGAGCCCCTTTTTTTATCTCCTCTCTCACAGCAACCCCCCACCCACCAATAACATCTACGCCCCCCTTTTTTTTGACCCCAACCAGCCAAAACACAACACAACCATGCAAGCCCAACCCCGGGCGCCGATATCACCACCCCCGGCCGCGGCATCGGCACCAACACCGGCGCCGCCGCCAGCCGAAACGCTCGTCTTCCCCCCCTCGGACGCAGCAAAACTCACCTCTCACCTCCCTCCACAGCACCTCCAAAGCCAAGACCAAGACCAAAATGCTCCCACCCCTCAAAGCCGCCGCCCCTTCGTGACCCTCACCTTCGCGACCTCGCTAGACTCGTCCCTCTCCCTAGCCCCGGGAACGCGCACCGTGCTCTCGGGCCCGCAGTCCAAGGCCATGACGCACCACCTGCGCGCGCACCACGCCGCGATCCTGATCGGCGTGGGGACCGCGGTGGCCGACGACCCGGGTCTCAACTGCCGGATCGCCGGGGCCCGCTCCCCGCGGCCCGTCGTCGTGGATCCGCGTGCGCGCTGGGCGCTGCACAGGGACAGCAAGGTTCTGCAGCTCGCGCGGGCCGGGCAGGGCCTTGCGCCGTTCATCGTGACCGCGGAGCGAGAGCCGTCGGCGGGGGTCGCGGCGCTACTGGCGGAGCACGGGGGCAAGTTTCTCTTTGTGGAGGCCGCGGCAGAGACCGGGCGGTTCAGCTGGGCCGATGTGTTTGACGTGCTGGGGCGGGAAGGGCTTGGCAGCATCATGGTGGAGGGCGGCGGCGAGGTGATTAACTCGTTGCTGGCGGAGCCCGAGTGCGAGCTCGTGGACTCGGTCATTGTCACCATTGCGCCTACGTGGCTTGGTCAGGGCGGCGTGGTTGTGTCGCCGCCGAGGACTGTCGGGGAGAGCGGAAGGCCGTCGGCGCCATTGAGGTTGACCGGAGTGGAGTGGCATCCATTGGGGGAGGATGTTGTGTTATGCGGCAAGATCCTGAGATGATGGGCAGGCAATGGAAGCCGAGTGCTATTGATTGTCTACCCGAATGTATGTATCGCCCGTTGAGCCCCTTCACAAATGCCCTCTCAACTTGATCTCGGCCCATCGGAACGGTAAATAGACCAGAGCCGTAACCAGAAACGCCATCTCGAATCCAATATCCCCCGTCGTCCGCGCGATAGGACCCGTATACCATGGCTCAGCCATGCCCGGCACAACAAGCGCCATGCTCGCCAAACTCGCGCCCAGCGCCGCGATTCCCGGCGGTAGCTTCCTGCCCACATTCCAAATTGCATGATCGTAGGTACCGTAGTCCATCTTCCTGAAGACTACCAGCTCCTCGATCAAAACTGCGTCGAAACAGCCGGCCCAATATCCAATGACGGCCAAGAAGTTGCCCAGACTCGCCTCCCACGATTCAGCGACTTGGATCCCAAATGGGATCATAACGCCGATCGTTAGTAGTATAAATACGAAGCGGGGAATCTTAGTGAAGACCGGAAGGAGCATTTGCAAGTTAAGCGCGACGCTGTACATGGACAGGGCGATGTTGCCGATGACACTGAGGGCAATGAGGACGAGAACGAACTTTCCGAAAGCGCCGGCCGGCGCGAGCATCTCGCACATGACGCCGCCGATACCCGTGACCGCGTACGCGGCGCTCCATGACGGGACGTTGTTGACGGCGCCGCCGATGGCCGCGCCGAGGATGAGAAGCGGGACAGAGGGCAGGAGAAAGCCGAGGTAGATGTAGAAAAAGACCTTGACTCTGCGGGTGGGGTTGGTGGGCAAGGTTAATGTCCTGCGCTGCGCATTGCGGGTTCGTGATATTTGGATGCAGAAGCTAGCTTACTTTGAGACGCCTTGCGGCCGGTAGTAGACAGAGTAGTCCGAGGTGATGCCTCCGAAGGTGATGAAGTAGCCGGCGATCAGGCCGCCGTATGACAGGATCTGAGGCGCCGTGGATGGCGGGACGTCGCTCTGGAGATGGAGATAGCTGCCGCCGATGCCGACGGCAACGGCAAGGGCGATCAGGTTTGGTATCCAGGTCCAGCGCTCCCAGAAATGAACCGCGTTGAACCCCAGTAGGGAGACCGCAAAGGAGACCAGACAAGTGATGATAATACCCACTTTCACACTGACGTGGTCTGGGTTCAAGGCTGCAATGGTTTGGCCTCCGACAACGCTCGAGAGGAGCGAGAAGCCCGTCACCGTGGCAGCATTGAGAATGAGGGGAACGGTGACGAGGTATCGTCTGGGGGGGAGGAGTGTCAGCTACTTCCATTGTGGTGTGGGTTTGGGTCTGGAAATTAATTACCCGAACGAATATCTGGCTTGGACCAACTGTCTCATGCCTGTCTCCAGGCCCCCAATGCCCATGAATGCCGGCGGGATGCTTGTGAGCATGGAGAAAAACAAGATGACCAGCGAAGAGTCCCTCAGGCTCATGCCAAAGCTCAGAGTGGCAAGCATTCCGGTGGGAATACTAGAGGAAACACAAATCATCAGCCATGTTTGGGCTTTGGGGGAGATACGATACTCACGGCAGTAAACACAAGAGACCGGTGAAGAAGACGGTAAACAGGTTGCTATACCGCGTCTTGGTCCGCTGCTCGACAGGCACGGGCTTGATGCCGTTCTCCTCGATACCAGCGTCCAGGAGTCTCTGATACCATGCTGGGTTCTTCTCTGGGTGGGCTTCGTAGACCTCTCCATCCTCGACAGCAAGCTTCGCAATGAGATCAATTCCCACAAAACGGCGATCCTCGTCGTGAGAGTCAGAGGACCGCTCTTGTTTCTCGACGTCGGGAAGCACATTCTCTAGGCGGGTTCTGCGGGCTGAGTCGGGGGAAGACATGGTCATATGATCCAGTCCAGGTACGTGTTGACTTGAGCGACGAACAGTAAAAGAAGAAGTGCAGTGGGAGAAGAAGACTCAAATGCGTGGGAGAGTCGGCGATGGGGAGTATTGGGGAGGGCATTTGGGCGACGGTCGAGCCGGCTTTTTGAGAGAGAAAAGAGTTCCATATTCCCCCCATTGCTCCCATTGCTCCCAGCGGCCGCATCGTCACATCGGATGGAGAACTAACTGATGAGGAGAGTGAGAGTGAGAGTGACGAGCCGGCGGCCTCAGTTTCTGGGCTCTGTGTATCAAATCACCTTGTGGCGGCGGACTTTTCCATGTTACCTGCCTACGCGAAGGGATGAAAAGGGGTGGGGGTGGAGGTGGAGGTAGAGGCGCATGTGGAGGTGGAGGTACAGGTGGAGGTACGGATGAAGCAACATTGTAATGGTTCACGCCTTGAGGCGCCACCCCGAGTGGAGGAGGTCCCTTCCCTGGACAATGAGGCGGACATGAGATGGAAGATGGCTGTTGGTGCCAATTAATAACGCAGCAGCATGTGAATGAATGACGTTGGGCTTGTTCCATCCCTGGCACGAGTCTCTCCGTGTCCCGCTCGGACGAGGCGCCTTTCCCAATAAGAAGAACGATGCAGGTGCCATGCAGGATGAGAAAGAAGGACAGAAAGAGAGTGGTTGAATCAAGAAGGCGTCGATTGGATCGACTGGCCCACGGGGAGGGGTGCTCGAGGGAGATGGCTGGAGAGATGGCTGCAGTCGTGACTGGGCCATGCACGCACGCATTGGATGTCAGTCCTACGAAAGTCACCTTAGACGGCGCCAGGTAAGGGAATTGCCAGGTAGGTACCTACCAGGTAGGTAAGCTACCTTACCTTGGCCACACGTACCTTCCCTATGAGGTGTGAGGTGTGAGGCAATAAACGGGAATTGCCTTGACGGAAGGTGTCCCTGGTATAAGTCATGGTCCCTGCTTCCCTCTCTAACCTACAGTAATACACTGGTACGCCGCCGTAGTCTAGCGGTAGGTGCGGCACAGTGCAAGTAAGGCCAGAGGGTGCTCACTCATGCGTGGTATGGGTTCCAAGCATCCTTGGGGTAATGTGTTTAGTGTAGTCACCTTTTGCCTTCCTATTCTTCTAAGCCCTTCCGCACCTTTTTTTCCCTTCTTTTTTCTCCGCTTTGGGACCTTTCCTCTTCTCCGATTACTGAACAGTCGAGAGCCGGTCCGTGAAGTTGGTCGCTATTCTCGATTTTCCATAGGATATGAGATCTAAGGTACGTCAGGAAAACAACGGCATAGCAGCCCACACCACAAAGCTACCATATTAGATGACCGTTGTTGGCTACCTAGTAGCTACAAGCTAGCTAGCACACCTAGCTAGCTAACGCTCGGCGGCGACCGATGCGGCAATGCAGCTTTTGTGTTTCGCGTCATCGGATCCAAACTGTCGGGGCTGTTTTGATGGAGAGAAGAAGCCAATTGGCATGGCCACGGCAACTCGCGGCAACCAGAAGGAAGCTTTGACGCGCACCGCGGCAGCGAACAAGCAATCACCCACCACACCCTTCTGGGTTAATGCGGGTCAAAGGAGGATGTTCCTGGCCTCATGCACGATTACGACGACGCTGCATGGATTAATTCAAAACCAACTCAAGTTTTGCTTGAAAGAATCAACAAAAATCTCCACGTCTGCTAGGTCGAACCTACCTGGCCTCCCATGCCTGCCTGAGCATGCCTAACCATCCACGCATCCTCCATATTTCCCCACCACCCACCCAACCAGTTTTCAACGGACCGGCCCGGCCCCCCCCCCGCATGTTCCCCAGATATGGCCCTACAAGGGATTCCGGGCTTTGTTGAATCGCATAACCAGTATTCTTGATACCCGTGCTTGCTTTCTTGGTCCCCGATTTTGGCAGTGTGTGCTGCACAGGACACAACGGCGTAACCAGTTCTACGTGCTCCGGCTGTCAGCCGTGAAGAGCCCGGGGTTAGGGTTGGGTGAACCCTGCCCGTGCCCGCCAAGCCTCCCTGGTGTGGGGGAAGAGAGGGGCCCTTGGGGCCCGATGCTGTCAGTGAAACCCCGCCAAATGCCAACGCCAACGCCAACGCGGTCGATCAGATGCGACAGCAAGGCACCGACTGAGGTGTGCACGTTTCGCATTCTACACGACCGCACATCACATCCCCAACTGCGCCAGACAGCTTATTTATTGTTTCTCAGCGATACCGAAATCCGCGCACAAATGCCAAGGGCCACCGCGAAGATTAATATCGACCTCCCTCCCGTGCAACACGCAACACGCATCGCGCCTTGATCACACCCTGATCGTGTCCCGAGGTGCTGCTCTCGTCGTCGCTCTGCTTCTTCTCCCAGCCAGACCCCGAGACCTCACTGAGATTCGACATCCAAAACTCGAAAATCGAAACTCGATAGTCGAACAGGAAGGCAACTTTCAACTTCCGAGTCTCTGGTGGCTGAGAGGCCCCGAGAAAGGAAGCAGCCATGGAGCACGGGGTCTCAGCAATTAAGGAGCAACACAAGGGTGTGTAACGCACATGAACAGAATGCCCGTCCAAAGCTCATATGAACACACGTCCTGACTGCCTATCTATCTGCCACGGATAGCCATTGTCGACACGATCAAGGGAATCACGGCCGGCGATTGGAAGGTCTTGGTCGTCGACGAGACCACCAAGAAGATCATTGACAATGCCGTCAGCGAAGATGAGATCCTCAACCGCAACATCGCCAGTATGCATGGCCCCTGGCCCCCGGCCCTCGCCCAAGTCCTGAGACGTGCCGCCCAGCGCTAAAGTGCCGCCAGATATCGAGCAGATCGAGCACAGGAGGGAGATGAACCAGACCATGGATGCCGTCTACATCCTATCGCCCTTGCCACACATTGTCGACTGTCTCCTGGCCGACTTCGAACGCGGCCGGTACAGGAAGGCTTTTCTTCTCTGGACCGGCGTCCTCGCCCCAGAGCTGGGCCGCAAGTTCTCGGGCTTCCGCCAGCAGATAGCAAGTAAGGTCACACCACCGTGCTGTTTCGCTGTGCTGTGTCTCTTTCGTCGGCTTACCAACCTACCTCACCTCGCGCAGGTTTCGATACTCTATTCATCGATTTCATTCCCCGGGAGTCGCATTTGATCACGTTTAGGGACCCGTGGAGCCTCCCCATCTTCTTTCACCCAGCCTGTAACAACCTCGTGGCAGAGCATATGCGTACGGTGGCGCAAAAGGTTGGTGGTCGCAGATGCGTTTGGCCGTTGGCATTGCGGTCGGTTGACTAATCTAATAACGAAACAAAAACATGTATAGATTGCGGCCGTCTGCATCACCCTGGGAGAAATCCCCAAAGTACGGTACTACCACCCGAGGAACCCAACCCACGAGGCGAGCGTCTTATGCACACATCTCGCCCGGTTCGTGCAGAAGGAACTCGACGACTACAAAGAATGGGACCCCAACTTCCCTCCCCCGAGCTCGCGGCCACAAGCGGTCCTGCTCATCACCGACAGGTCAATGGATCTGATGGCCCCTCTGATCCACGAGTTCACCTACCAAGCCATGGCTCATGACCTGCTTCCCATCAAGGAAGGCGAGAAGGTAACTTTTCACATGTCCATCAATGAGGGAGCTGAAGAAAAGGACATGGAGCTGGGCGACAAGGACAAAGTCTGGGTCGAAAACCGGCACCGGCATATGAAGGACACCATCGACAAGCTCATGAGTGACTTTCAGCGCTTCATCGAACAGAATCCAAACTTCACAGACCAGAACCAGGACACCACAAGCCTGAATGCCATCAAGGACATGCTGGCTGGCCTGCCGCAGTTCCAAGAGATGAAGGAGGCCTACTCCCTCCACCTGACTATGGCCCAGGAGTCGATGAACATCTTTGCGCAACACAAGCTCCCCGACATTGGGTCCGTGGAGCAAACCCTAGCAACGGGCCTGGACGAAGACTTCAAAAAGCCCAAGAATATCCTGGATCAAGTCGTCCGCCTGTTGGACGACCCCGACGTCACTCCCTCCGACCGACTACGCCTAATTGCGACCTACGTCCTCTACCGCGACGGCGTCATCGCCGAAGACATCAAACGCCTCCTCGCGCACGCCTCACTCCCTCCCTCGGAAGCCGAGAAAATCATCAACCTCGAATTCCTCGGCGCCCAACCCACCCGCGCCCTGAAACCACTCCGCCCACCTCCACCCCCGCTGTTCCCTCGCAACACCAAGACTCTCGCCCTCCAAGACGAAGAATACGCCCTCTCCCGCTTTGAGCCCGCGGTCAAACTAATGCTGGAAGACCTCTGCCGCGGCGCCCTCGACCCGGCTCTCTTCCCCTACACCGTTCCGCCCCTCGACGGCAGCGACGACCCCCTCGCGTCGCAGGGCTCGCTGCGCTCCGCCGCGCCCAAGTGGGCGTCGGCCCACAACCGCCAGAAGCAGACCCGCCAGCGCATCATCGTCTTCATGGCCGGCGGCGCGACCTACTCCGAGGCGCGCTCCTGCTACGAGATCTCGGAGAAGCTCAACCGTGACGTCTTCCTCGCAACCACCCACATGCTCACCCCGCAGCTCTTCCTCCGCCAGGTCGGCGATCTGTCCGTCGACCGCCGCCGGCTCGACTTGCCCATGGACAGGCCTAAGCCCCGCGCGCCAGCCCATCTGTTTGAGCGCCCTGCGCCGCCACCCATGATCACGCCGCCGGCTGGCCCGGCCGCGAACAGGCCTGCTCCGCCTCCCGGCGGCGCGGGGGGGCCGCGCCCGCCGACAAAGGGCCTGGGCGCCATGACGCTGTCAAGTGGTTCGTCCTCGTCGGTGCCGCCGCCACCTGCGATGGCTGGGGATGGGCAGGATGGCGGCAAGACTGGGAAGCTGGGCAAGGAAAAGGAGAAGAAGAGGAGGAATTTCCTGGGTATGAAGAAGTAGACTGCTTGACAGGCAGCGAGGAAGAAGAGGAAGAAGAAGAAAAGAAAGTCCCGGGGTCATGGTACGCCTAGATGCCTTCTTGTATTGGGTGGGTATGGGTGGTATGTACATATATACTGGCTAGAAGTTGGGATATCTGTGTCACTGGAGTCTTTTTTTCTCTCTCCGTATGTGTGTGTGCTTTTTGTCGTATCATAGATACCTATCCAGAACTTGTGCAAAAGCCAGTAATAAGACCTATGCTGTCATATCGTCGTCTCTCAGAGGTCCGTGGCGGTGTTGTAGTTTATGATACATGACTGATCATCTACAGAAGGGGGTGGACTTTATTTGGACCCTCAAGCAACTACAATGTCATCCTGTAGGGGGCCATGGCTTTGCTTAAATTCCAAAACTCATACCCACATCAGCCCATCCGTACTAGTGTAAACTTCACGATCAATCTCGATCTCACAGTTCCCATTCCATCCCACTGCTTCTTTCTGTATGAAAACGAGATAGAATAACCGAGCTGCCAAACATGTGGCTGGCCCCTGGTATGAAGTTTATTGTACACGTGCATTTAGTTTCCTAGTCATCTTTTGACGCCCTCCAGATCGCTCAGTTTAACGCCAACCTCCGAGAGTCTATTGCTTACCGCTGTCCCAATCCGGGTTCTGAGTTATAAATAGTTAGCTGTCTGATCGTTCACATCGGAAGTTATTCACGAGAGTGGGATGTCATGTGCATGCATACCTTGCGGAGGATGACCAGGCCCTCGAGGGTGTTACTCAAGCTAATGTACTCCTCATCCTCGAGCTCTGCTCGCTCGCCGTACGCTAGGAGCACAGGCGTGCTCTGCGTCTGCCAGCCCGTGATGGTCTTGGGCCGACCGGCTTGGCCAACAACGTCGACAGCTTGGCCGACGCGGACGTTAACCGTCAGCGGCTTGAGGTTCTCGTCCAGCGTGACGAGGAAGCGGGGGTGCATGGCAGTGACCAGGAAGTAGAGGAGGTAGTGGGAGTCCGAAGTGATGAAGGACTTGGCATCGATCATGGCAACCAGGACCGCCATCAGACCAGCGGCGGACACCCGTGAGAGGATCTGGCGGTCGGTGTGGAAGGGGCTCAGGGAGAGAGTACCCTTGCCCATGTGCAGCAGACCCTGGGCGATGCGCACCATGAACAGCGATTCCTGATCACGGTGATAGTAGCTCGCCAGCTGTCGCAGCAACTGGGCCAGCCTTGCGTTGTTGGTTCCCGCGCCGAGGAGACCCATGGCAAAGATGGCGTTCAGGGCAACCTCGTTGTCATTGTCGTGGCTGTACCTGGACAGCGTGTCGTAGACCTTCATCTGTGGGTTGCTCGGGCTGACGAGACCCATGGCCAGGGGAACTGCTCGCCGAATATTCGCCTCACCATAGTGCATGAGGTGGCCAAACTGGCGCAGAACCATCTCCTGACCAACGTCCTCGCCCATCGCAATCAGACCAATGCCGAGGACAGCATATGACTGCAGGAGTTCATCTCCCTTCTTCTCATCCGACTCCTCCATATGCTCATTGCAGATGTGCAGCAGCTCCTGGATCTTGAGCACCGCGCCAGTGCCGGCCCAGGCGCAGATCTCGGCGAGAACGGCAGTGGGCTTCGCCATGGGGTGTTCCACCGCCTTCAGGGTCTCCAGAATGACGTCTACCTCCTCCTGGCGGCCAAAGAAGAGGAGTCCGAGTCCGAGAGCCAGGAAGCGTGTCCATTTATCAGTCAGCTGACCCCGACGATCCTCGTCCAGGAGGGTAGTGATAATAGCCTCGCTGACCTCGGGGTTCGAAGAGCCGACAAACACCAAACCGCAAGAGAGAGCAGCCATAGCCGATACCCGCATCTCCTGTGTGGTGTCGGTGATGATTGGCAGGAGGTGCTGGAGGATTTCCTCCTTATTCGAGCCAGCGTATGACAGACCGAGACCCATGATAGAGGCAACCCGGATAAGCGGGTTCTTGTGGTTGAGTTTATCCGAGTCTCCCAGGAGAGCCAAGGCAGGCTCCGAGTCCAGCCGGACACCGGCATTCATGATGCCGATGGCAAGATATGCGCCAGCCTGAATCGGCTCCTCCTCGAGATACGTGTACTTGTCGATCTGGTCGAGAGCGTTCTCGACGTCCCATTGGAGGAGGATTCCCATGGATGCCACGGTCGACATCATGCCCTCGTCCTTGGTCTTCCACACCCAGCTCTCCTTGTCCTTCTCCACCAACATCATCTTGTCGTTGCCGAAGCCCGCGTTCACGAAGCCGTTGACAAAGGCTGCCGCTAGATTGTGCCGAGCAGAGTCGAAGTTGGTCATGCCGGCAACACGGCTGCTCTCGAGATGGCTCTTGTAGATGTCCTCGGTCGTCTTGGGCTCCAGGATGTTGAGCTCCTTTCCGAGAGACTTGAAGTGCTCGGGTAACCGAATGTTGGCGAGGCTGTCCATAATCTCGTCGTCATCGGGCGTGTCTCTGGGGTGCTCCAGCCATATCCTCTGGCGCGCGATGAGAAAGGCGAGCTGCTTCTTGACCGCGGGGTCCGTCGCGTCGTTGAAGTCGTTGTAGACCAGGTCCATATCATTCAGTCTGATGGAGAGCACCATGGCCTGGGTGTACTGCTTGTATGTCTTGTAGATGTCGTGCGCCACGCGGAGGAACTGCTCGTTGTCGGGGTAGGTCAGGAGGTTGACCATGGAGACCATGTACAAGCAAACACGGGCGTACGTGTCGGCATCGACGAACTTGGGGAGCTCCTCGATGATCTCCAGCTCGCTCATCAGGTCGACAGCGTCGGCCTCGGCATTGCTCTTGAGAAACTGCGGTACGAGAACCAAAGCGAGATCGACTAGCTCCGCAGTTGACTCGTCTGCTGCTATGCGCTTGCCGTAGACCTCTCCGATCTCGAGCGCCAAGTGGCGGACGTATTCGTGGCCCCAGGAGCTGATGTCCTGCGTGGGGGCAAGGAGCCTGTACTTGAGAGTGTCTTGGCGATCCTCATCCGAGAAGGTCATGCCGATGACGGACAATACATCGGCGAGAGAGGTCTTGTGGTCGCCAAGCGGCCAGTCGTCGTACAATTTCGTTAGGGTCTCATAGTGTGGTCGGAGGAATTTCAGAGGCTTCGGTACTGCCGTCATGGAGGATGTCGACGTCTTGATAAAGTTCTTCATGGCCTCAAGGGCCGGTTTGTAGAGGGACTCGTCCGATTCCTATGGGGCACACACATGGACATGGTCATGGTTAGGAGCCGCTATGATGTATTGCACGGTTGTTGGTACGCACCGTCAAGCGCTCGACAAGCATGTCGAGTTCATTCTTGAGTTGCTGGTCCTCCTCGCTGAGGTCTTCTGAGGCTGGATGGCAGTCAGCAAGCTGCAACTTTGGGCCAGCACCAAGCAGGCCACTGCAGGCAGGGGCAGGGGAAACAAACAGTCCGCCTTCTCATCGGCCTTCTTTCCGTTTGCTGCAGGCTGCCCATCTTCACCCGACTTCTGCACATCGTCTGCTTTCCGGGCGTTGTCGACGGCCTTTCCCTTGCCCTTGTCGGCGGCCTTGGACAAGTCGCTGTCTTGCGCCATCGTATCGTGTCGCCGGGGAGGGAGGGAGGGAGGAGGAGGGATGGAGAGTGTCGGAACGTGGCCCTCGTCGGGGAATGCGGAGTTTTGCAGCGGGTGCAGCGACAGATGTGCAGATTCGTTTTTTGTGATGTTGTTGATGTTGAGTTTTGGTTGGGCTGCGGGTAGGGTTGGTTGAGGTTAGGTATGGCGGATGACGGAAGCTTCACGAATTCTAGGGAGACAGGCGAGGCGAGGCGAGGCAAGGTGAGGCGGGCAGGTACTGTAGCTCCCAGGTCCGCTGGTTACGCGACTCTCCTGCCGCCTGAAGGCCAATGCCCGTGCCAAGCCAAGCCCCCAACCTGGAAGCAAGACAGGCAAAGGCAAACAAATAATGCCCGAGCTCCTCCTCCTGCCTTTGGCCCCACCGGGTTAGCTAGGGTTTAGGCGAAGACCTGGGGGGGCCCTAGTCACCTTCGGCCGCAACAAATTCCGATCCCTCCTGTAGAAAAGCAACCCACCTGCCAAGCTATGTATCCGTCTGTCTTACGCTAAAGCTTATCGATTAGACAAGACATGGCAATCAATTTAATTATTGCTTATCGGCCGCCTTCTTGTAAAGCCACTTTTGGAATTTGGTATGCCCGCACGACGAAGTTTTGGCCGGAAGGAAACCAGCGCCGCCGCCGCCCAACAGCTACATTTTTAACGTCCGCCCGCCAGGAGATTGAAACATAGAGGGAAAATAACGGAGGACTCGAGACCGCGATCATGAAGCTAGACACCAGGGTGTTGCGCCATCTGACGCAGGAGGACTGGAAAGTGCTCGCAGCGGTTTGTCTGCCCCTCGTTTTACCCCCCTATCTATCTATCTGCCTAACCCCCCCTGTTGCTCCCATTGATGTCCCCCATCCACCACACATATCAGACAACAAACACGTACATAACTAACTCGCCCCCCCTATCCCGTCACAGGTCGAGCAAGGCACCAAGAACCACGAGAACGTCCCGACCGTCCTGATTGAAAAGCTATCCCGTCTCAAAGGCGGCGCCAGCGGCGTCCACAAGAGCATCTCGGCGCTCGCCAAAGCCTCTCTGGTCGCCAAGACCCTCCACGCCAAATACGATGGCTACCGCCTCACCTACGGCGGGCTCGACTACCTCGCCCTCCACCAGCACGCGCAGCGCAAGCAGGTCTACAGCGTCGGCAGCCGCATCGGCGTAGGCAAGGAGTCCGACATCATGGTGGTCGCCGACGACGCCGGCGTGCAAAAGGTGCTCAAGATCCACCGCCTGGGCCGCATCTCGTTCCGCACCGTCAAGGCGAACCGCGACTACCTCAAGAGCGGCCAGGCCGGCTCCTGGATGTACCTGTCTCAGCTCGCCGCCATGAAGGAGTTTGCCTTCATGAGGGCCCTCCGCGACGAGGGCTTCCTCGTGCCCGAACCCATCAGCCAGTCCCGACACACCATCCTCATGACGCTTATCGACGCGCTCCCCATGCGCCAGATCTCCATGGTCCCCGACCCGGCCAGCTTGTACGCCGACCTGATCGCCATCCTCCTGCGCCTGGCCCAGCACGGCCTGATCCACGGCGACTTCAACGAGTTCAACATCCTCATCAAAGAAGAGCGCACGCCCGCTGCCCTCTCCACATCCACATCCACCCCCTCCGCATCCACATCTACAGCCACATCCACATCCACACAGACCTCCTCGGCACAACCAGCCACTGCGGACCAAATAACACTAGTCCCCGTCATCATCGACTTCCCCCAGATGGTGTCCATGGACCACGTCAACGCCGAGATGTACTTTGACCGCGACGTCGCCTGCATCAAGCGCTTCTTCAAGCGGCGCTTCCACTTCACGGCCACGCAGCCGGGCCCCTTCTTCAAGGACGCCAAGAAGACCGTCGGCAAGGACGGCGCCAGGAGACTGGACGCCACCGCCGAGGCCTCGGGCTTCACCAAGAAGATGGCCAAGGACCTGGAGCGAGCCATCGCGCTCGAGAAGAAACTTGCCGAGGAGAAGGCCGAGTTGAAAAAAGAGAGCAAGTACTTTGGCGCCGATTCCGACGAGGATTTTCATGATGATGATGACGACGACGACCAAGAGGAGGACGATTCCGAGGACGATGATGAGGCCGAGGAAGAGGAAGGAGGGCAAGCTAAACAGCAGCTTGATGATGATGACATCCCTACTTTCCCACGCCCGGAGAAGGAAATACCCATTGAGAAGTTGACGATTAGTGAAGCGACTTGAAATCTTGAACAAGAATATAAAATAAACTACTTGCGACTTTCTGCTGTAGATTTGTCAGCCATCATATTCAATGACTTTTCTCTCAATGTTTTTGTTCACCCCTTTCAACTACCACCATTCATTATCCGTGTCCGGGACTGACTACAAACCATCTTGAACGTCACTGGCAATGTGTGTTTTGTTTCAACTCGTGTGCTAGCTTTCATTGTCTATTGAGTGGTTGGTCGGTATACTAGCATAGCTTTCTGAGCAGGTCAGGGGAAAAGGATGTGCTGCATTTACCACCTGGGGAACCAAGTGCGAGCTGCATATCATCCACAATATATGCTCGCTCTGTGAAGTTTAGCAGCATGCAAAGCCAAGGTGAATTCCACTGAACACTTTCAAAACTTTAACACTGATACCTCCACAGAAACCGATACTTCCCGCTCAACTACCAATTCGAAGTCCAGGCTCCCAGCAAATCTTGAGATCCTCCCAACACAACCGATACTGACCCGCTCGATTCGCGATATCGAACAACAGGTTCCCAGTGAATATTGACCACGTACCAGCATAAAAGCTCCAGTGCATGTGCACTCATCCGCCATTTTATCAAAGTGCCATAGCATGCCAAGATAGTCCCCCTCGCAACGGGCATGTAGTTGAGAGTTAATTATGTGAGCTGGCAACCCAATTAGAAGTAACCGTTTCCCTTGCCAAAGGGGAGATCAATGGACATCGTGACCAGGAGCAAGATGAAGATAGGACCTATGTAATATCATGGCGTCAAACCTCCAAAGACAAGAAAAGCGATGTGATACAACTGGAACTTGGAAAGCACCCGTATCAATAGTCAGGCGAGACAGTGAGTCGTAGCCAACTACGGCTTCTCCTTCTTGATGGTCGGCGATGACTGGGTGCTTCCGTTCGCGACAGTCGGAGAGTCCACGATCGTCACACCCTCATCCACCGACCCATCATCGGAAGACGTGCCGGACACGGTGGCGCTCTGCCTGCAAATATGTTAGTTGAAACGCCGAGAACCTTCAGCGCGGCGCTTAGAGGGTCCATACTTGAGAGTATGGCCCAAGCCCTGAGACAAAGAAGATGTCGAAGGCGCGCTGCCACCACCGCACATGGCGCGGATTGGGACACGCGGAGCGTAGGAACTATTTTTCGAGTCAGCAGTGGACGGTGGTAATGTGCGGAGGGACAAGCACGAACGTCTTAGTTCCAACACCGCCGCTGCCAACACGACGGTTCCATGGGGCTTGTTGATAGATGCTGGGATGGATTCCAACATCAGCAGTTCCGTAAGCACCAATATTGTACTCGTTGGTACGGAATTGCCGGCGCTCCGCGGTGATTCTCTTGAGCTCCTTCTGAGCGGGGGTGTCGGCGTAGCGAACTTGCATCAGCATTCCCTCCTCGCCAATGGATGCGCCGTGGTATTTCTTGATGATATCCTCGCATTCATCACGGGTCTCGAAGCTGGTTGACGGTCAGACAACCTATGGTATGCAAAAAGGCGACATTGAAGCGAAATGAAGTGAGCTGTGACCTACCGAGCAAACCCCACTCCGCGGCTGTTTCCCATGCTGTCTCGGAGGATCTTGCTCGAGACGACGTGATAGCCATGAAAGATGGCATTGAGTTCCTGGAGACTGTTAGGGCTACGCGCAATAGCGACATGGATGGCCACTTACCGATTCAGTCAGACGCTTGGGCAGATTCGAAAGGTAGAGATTGGCAGAATTATCATCGCCTTCCGCCTTAAGTCGAGCATTGAAGCTCTCCTGTTCAGAAGGTCAGTTCGTCAATCTTGGAAGAATGGACCAGAGGATGCTCACCCGAGCAAAGCCAACTTCATAGCCAAGATGGTAAAAGCCTCGAATGCACTTCTCCGAATCCCGAACATCGGCAAACTTGGCAAATCCGAAACTGAAGCAGGATGAGTACAACGACAAATGGCGGGAGAAACAGCATCATTACCCTTTGCAAGCACCCGTGGAGGTGTCAATTATGGCCTTGCTCTGCTCGACTTTTCCGAAGCGTGACGCATAATGGTGCAGAAGTTCGTCATCAGTGGTTGGATGAAGTCCACGAATGTAGACGTTTCGGTTGCCATTGATGCGGTTCTCCAAGCACTGCTCGATGGACTTGGTATGAGTTGGCGGAGTGAAGACAGCGGGGACAGCTTCCGGAATCGCAGGGTCCTGCTTGAGGAGTGCCAACAAATCCTCGTCGATGGGCTGAGGAGCTTTTGGGGCCACACCCGGAACGACAACCTGCTCGGGCGAAGGCGTGTTGTAGCTGGAACGAATAACAGCAACTCGAGAAACGCCACCACGCTCCGACGTGCTGCCAAAGAACGGCGTAGCTGGAGTCGACTCGGTAGTGGAATATGAACCACGGCGGTTCTCCAAGCCAGGGACCTCACTGCTGCGCTCGCCATAGGAGGCCACACGACCTGGGGTGTATGGCATGGCGTGATAAGGTACTGGCAATGGAGCATAACCGCTCTGGATTGGGAACTGACCGGAAACACCAAACGGATATGCTGTCTCTGGGGCCATCCCGACGTGCATGGGGACATGGTAGCCCTGGTAGGCAACCTGCTGCTCCTGAGTGCAGTAGGCATGGTGTGGCTGGATCTGGGACAGATTCGAACCTGCGGTCATGTTGGGGCCGGACGGGAGCGCAAGAGTGCTGAATTGGTTCAAAACAGCGCCCATGCTGTCGGCTGGGTGACCAACTTGATGGCCATGGGATGCAGACACATCATGATGAACACCAGTGCCGGCTTGCGCGCTTAGATATGCCTGGAAGCCTCCCTGGCGATTATTTCCACCAATGTCGGAAGACATCGCGGCCGGGCGATAGTGGGCCATGGTGAATTTCTACAGTCTGTTAACGCGAAGTCAGTAACAATTCTTTCCCCTCCTGAACCAAGAATGTGGTCTGATGTGAGTTGTGAGTTGTGAGTCGTTGGTCTTTGGTACCGCCGAATGCAGGACAAAGGCAGACCAAAAGAAAACCCGTGGTCGACCACCTCCACCAAGCTCAGTCATACCCAAGTGTCGACCCAGAATGGTGCGGCGGTGCTAGGCAGAAAGGAAGAAATGGCTGGAAGGCCTAGGAGGAGTGTTTGCAAGACGGGGGTGAACGGAAGAAGCGGTGACTCGGCCGGCGGAGCGGGCGGTTTAATCGACGAACCTTGGCGAGATCAAACAATCGAGGAGCTGTCAACGGCAGAGTAAGAATGCGTCTTTCAAATAAGAGGGCTCTGTTGGGGCGCGCCGTTTGTTACTCGCAACAAACGGGGAACGATCGGAAACCGTGGCAACGAATGGGATGAACCAAGCTGCAGGTAGGGAAGAAAATTTTGACACGAGACGGAAGACGCGGTTTGGGCAGGACCAAGAGAGCACAGTGCCCGAAAAAGAAAAACCGTGCCTTCTCTCTCCGCCTCGAGGGGATGGGTGGGTGCACGCTCTCTCTCGGGTTGAGTGGCAGGTGAGAAAGGGGTGAAAAACCTACCTCCAAAACAAAGCTGGGTCCGAGTGCAGGACTGACAGAGTTGGTTCAGACGACAAGAAACCGGGTCGCTCAACGATGGAGTATGTTAGTACCAAAGACGCCGATACAAGCGAGTGCGAGGGGGAGGTGGTAAGAAGATAGATCAAGCTATCGAGCAAGATGAATGGAAGAGACTGTGGTGGCTGCTGGGATGGAGTGTTGATGCTGTAATGATCGGGAGAAGTCCACGAGAACAAAAACTGGATCGATGGTACTGCAGAAGGGAGGACAGCTTTTAAAGGCCACTGCAGGAAGATAAATAAAACGCACTCGGGCCCGCTTCGCGTGGAGGTGAGGTAGTCGCGGTGCATGCATGGAAGGAACTGGGGCAGAAGACATATGATAAGGATGAGGGCACGATGGAAGCCGGCGCTTCCTGCCGTTCTGCCTCCCCCTCTCTCTCCCTGGCACGTCACCATGCCCTGAGCTAAGAGTCCGAGATGAAGCTGCAAAGCCAGCCGAAACAGAAACCGACGGGAAGGGGGAGGAGGGATCACTAGAAGTTGATCCACCCACTCCATGCAAGACCGAGAACAGGTGAAGGGAATCTTGAGCTATTGCTTACCGGTACCTCCAGTTGTATATGCTCCGCTAGGGAAGCAGCGCTGTTGCAGCAGTTGCGAACGATAATTCTATTTATGTCGATGGGCAAGAGAGGTGTCGCAAGCTCCCGCCTTCTCTCGTTGTAGCTTCTTGTGCTGAATCTTTGGCGTGGAAGGCAGGCAGAGACCAGCAGGCGAGGTGGGTCGGGAGGAAGGAACGAATTTCAGGTAGTCGCGAACGATGAGGTACCTGACCTTGGACAGTCGAAAGCCTCGGGCACCAGATGGTTGCCCAAGTAAACCTAGAAGGCAAAGTATCTAGTATCTAAGTTCAGCATGCCTTCCTAAGCGGGAACCACGAGCCGGCAAGAGACCACCTACCTCGTACCTTGGACACCTGGGTACCAGGTATGCAATTACCTGAACTTATCCACACACACAGCTGAGGTGGTCGCACCTCAGCTTCCGCCGTTGTTGCCGTCGGCAGAGCTGAAGAATTCGGAGCTGCGTGGCGAAATGGAGTGAGGACAGTCAAGAACAGAGCAGTCGACAATTTGAGTGATGGATGTTGAAGCTGTCGGGTGTTTCTTCCACTCGCTTCCAGCTCGCGAGAATACAACGGACTCCTGCTGGACACCTTATGCTGAGATGGTCAAGCTGCAACCTGTCGAAGATATTACTGTTGGGGCTCAATTGAAAGATATGTAATGTATCTGAGGTAGTTATGTCAGCCCCGTGTGGTTCTTTGGCGGCACCGACTTCGATTCGAACGGCTTACTGATGCAGGCCTGCCAGCAGCACTCTCGGGAGACCGTAGAGTTTTTTTTCTTTCGTTTCTTTTTCTTTTTGTCCTCCTGTCACTTCTCGGTTTCAAGTCGGGCCAAGACCGTGGAGACGGTCGAGGACAAGGAGAGATTCTAAGAATGCCTAAAAAGAAGAAAAAGATGAGGTTGTAGGCGGCGCGGGATAAAGATGCTACATATTCTCTTCACAAAGTTGAGACGGTCCTTTAGAATTCTAAGTTGACGCTGGGCATCGAAAAGGAGAGAAGAGGCGGGGGGAAAAGACCAAACGGGGACTCCCGATCAACTTATGTGGTTGCGCACCTTATCTACCCACCTCCCTACCTCCTTACCTGTAGTCATCCCTTGGATCGTGATAGATGGATGCCCGGTTAGCAAAAGCAACAAGCCGGCCAGTCGACGCCTCCTCGTCCACACGGGCAGCCACATGCACACGCACATACACACACACCCTCTCGCCGGGGCAAACGAGACGTGATTGGTCGACTGTTCACACGATCTGAGATGTCATACCCTGATGCACGCACTTGTCGTATGCCAGATATATGACCCCTCCCAGGACGGGGAGACGGGGAGATGTTCTGAACATCACAGCCCATCCCTTCCTTCCAAAAGTCAAGCACCCAAGAAACATCTGGTGAGAGTGTGTGAGTTTGGGGATTTGAATCATTGGCTCGTCCCACGCCCCCCATGTCTCAGATGTCTCAGATGCCTTTGCCCCAAAATCCCATCCCGAGCAAATAGAAATCTCTGTGGCTTGATGGGGCTGGCTCGGCGCGGAGAAGGTCCAGGTTTTGTTGTTGTCCTTGATCCATGTCCCAACATGGAACAGACACACTTTGTCTCATTGGGCGTTCCTGGGTTGATCGACATGCTCGCTCCCGTTGTCTTTCGGTCCCCTGTGACTTGACAGCCGGATCTGTGACTTGGGACAGAGTGCCAGGGCCCTGCTGTTGATGGTGGTGGAATGGAAGGGGAAACAAGAGCATCCGACAACCAGGTCATCCCCTGCTCCCAATCAAACGCAAAGCTGTACTGGATTTTGGGCTGGGAAAAACAAAAGGAAGAGGGAGCAGGGAAAGAAATCCCCAAGCATCTCGTGTCTCACCCACACGCACATCTCCTCTCAAGCCAGGTCTGCGTGCTGTGTGCCGCGTGCTGCGCTTTGAAAGAGGTAGCTAGGGAGGAATGGAACGAAAGCCTGACCTTCCTGAGTGTCTTGGGCAATGGCAGTCTAGATTCTGGGGGGAGATAGGGAGGTAGAGAGACGAGGTGAGACTTCGACGGGTGGGCCTCGCGTTCTCACCCGCGCAAACACTCTCTTCTTGTTGGGACCACACCGAGCCTTTGCCAAATCGGAAGCCTCCCCCGCTCCCTTCTCGGGTGCCAGATCGCCATCGTGGTGTGGCTGTATTTGTGACCAATCACTTTCCCCAACTCCCTAGCTCTAGGTGGATTGAATCCAAGCACAGCCAGGCAGGCACTTTTCATTCCTGCAATTGAGTCCTGCAAAAAATGGGAGAAACTGGCGCGAAAAATCAAGGATAACTAGTTTATTCATCTGGAGAAAAAAGTATCGAAAAAAAGCACAGTCGAACTAGCAGGAAATCCCAGAAAAGCCAGCCGAAAGGCGCAAACAGATACAGTGAGGGTGGTGTGGACATACCTCTCTTACTCCTCTATGACCATTCACGCCCGCATCACATGCATTATCATACTTTGCCCGACCGTAACTCCCCGCTTTGCCAGGGTGCCTGCCCATTACCACCACTGCCGTCCTCACGACCAGACATCCTCCTGTAGAAAATTGTTAGCGCTGGTCAAATTTCGTCTTCGCGAGTGGGAAGGGAGTTTAGAGGGCTTACCTGATACTGGTTTGCGGCTCTCATGTTCTTGACAATCTCCTCGCCCTTGGTCTCCGGGATTCCGCGTTGCTCGGCCAGGATTTGCCCCAAAACGGTGTTGACTTCGCGGGCCATGTTGGCGGCGTCGCCGCAGACGTAGAAGTAGGCCTTCTTCTCCAAGAGTTCGTTGACCTCCTTCGCCTTCTCCTTCAGCCTATGCTGGACGTAGACCTTCTTGGGGCCGTCCCGGGAGAAGGCCGTTACAATCTCGAGCTTATCGCCCAAGACTGCCTTGGCTTCCTATAGTCAAGGTTAGATCAAGTTCCGGCCCACGATGAACAACGGAGTCGTCACATACCTTCCACTCATCCGCATACATGAAATCCTCGCTCTCTTTCCTGCAGCCGAAGAACAGTATCGACTTGCCAACCTCCTCACCGTGCTCCGCCTGCCTCTTGCGCTCGCGGATGAAGCCCCGGAAGGGGGCGACACCAGTTCCAGGGCCGATCATGATGATGGGCTTTGTGGGGTCCGAAGGGAGCTTGAAATTCGAGTGGCGGACGTGGACGGGGACGTGAATACCGGTGTACTTGTTGCGGGGGCCCATGATTTCGTAGGTCTGGCCAAATGGCGCGGGGTTGGGCTCGCCGTTCTGCTTCTCCTTGAGAGCCAAGAGGTAGTTGGTTGCGACTCCCCTGAAGGGGTCCTCACGGCCGGGAAGATATTGCTGTTCGACTACCGCAGTGATGGAGATCATCTTTGGTTGTTCAAGAGACGAGGACGAGATAGAGTAGTAACGCGGCTGAAGCTTGGTGATGCCTTCGATGAGGGCAGAGAAGGGGACGTTGGACCACTTCTTACCCTTTCCGACCGTCTCCAAAACTCTAGCGATGTTGAAGTGATAGATGTTGACCTTTGAGTGAAAGTAATCCTTGTCTCCGCCGAGCTTGGTCATCTCGGCCTTGGCCTCCTCGTCGGGAGCAAAGGCAGCGAGGGTGGCGAGGAATTGACGGGAGACAGGAGCACAGATTTCCATGTGGTAGCGGACAATTGCATCATAGGTAGTCGGGGTAGGGAAAGGCACTTTGGCGGTGGGTTCGAGGGCCTTGACACTGATAACATCGTCGCGCTTGTGGGTGAGGTCGAGAACGTTCATGAAGCGATCAACCTCGGCACCGGGGTTTGTCGGCCAGACAGCAATGTGGTCTCCAGTCTGGTAGGTCAGGTTAGAGCCACTGATGTCCACCTCCATGTGCAGGCAATTGCGGTCCTTGACAGAGAAGAGCTCGTACGACTTGGCGATCGGGGCGATGTAGGGGTTGTGGGCATTGAAGGGGCCCTTGGGCGATCCGTCGAGGTGCATCTTGTTGGGCTCGCCGAGGTAGACCTCGGGGGAATCCTTGGTGAAACCATCACGCTCGACAATGCCAAAGACGGGCTCGTAGACGGCCTCGCGCTCCTCCAGTCCCATCTTCTCCTGGAGCGCCTTCCACATGGGATCCTTCCAGGCCAAAAAGTCCTCTTCCATGGTGCCTGCGCCGTCATCTCCCTCGCCGGCCTGTCCGATTCTAGAGGCGCCGAGTTTCTGCAGCGCCTTGTCGACGTTGCGGACCATGGAGTTGTAGTGCTCGTACGTGTTGTTGCCCAGGCCGAACGCGACGTAGTTGAGGTTACCAAGAGGGGGCTCGTTGCCGGAGGAGAAGGAGACGTCGTCGTTGTAGATGAACTCGTAGAAGTCTACGGCGTTGTCGGTGGGCTCGCCCTCGCCGTAGGTGGCCAGAACGAACATGACGATCTTGTCGCTGGGGATCTCGTCGAGGTTGTCATAGTCGTAGTCCTCGAGGTCGGCTACCATGGTCTCGAGCCCGAAGCGGCTCTTGCCCTCCTTGGCGAGGCGCGAGGCATAGTCCTCAGCAGTACCGGTTTGGGATCCGTAGAAAATGATGCAGTTCTTGCCCGACTCGTCCAGCTTCTCGACGATGTTTCTTGTCTTGCCCGCCTTGGCTCCGTTGGCGTTTGCGAAGGAGCTCGCGTAGGGGTCCTTTGTGATGCCCCAGAATTTGCCCTTGGTGAAGTACGCCACCGTCCCCAGGAGGATGGCGGCCAGGACAACAATGTCCAGAGTGTCGAGCTCGGCCATGTTGGGGTTCTCGACGGTCCAGGATGGGGTAGGCGGGCTGGCTTTGGGTGATCCTCCGCACTGAGGCGACCGCACAGCCTCGCTTCTCCAAGAAAATAAAATAAAATAAAAATAAGCTCGCGGCAATGTTTCAATCACCTCGGGCCAGGTCGTCAGGTCGTAAAAAAAAAAAAAAAAGATTGCTCCTCTGGGCTCTGGGCTCGAGACACTCAATGTTTGAATGTCGCGGTGTGCCGAGAAGAGGAAATCTAGGCAGGCAGGCGGGCAGCGGTCGACGGTAAATGTCAGCCGGAGAGATCGGACCAACAATTCGGGGAACAAATGCGACAGAGTCAGGAACGGGCGACCGCCCCACTGGGAAAGTTGAGGTGCGATGGAGCTGAGCACGGCCTGGCAGGGGACAACCTAGCCGGAAAGGACAACCTGGCGGGACGGGGAATCGCTGCTCGAGGGACGGAATACGGGGTTAGGGTACCTTACGGTACGAACTGGGCGTGTACCGTGTAATACACCTCAGCAGTTCATCGCATGCAACAAATCTGCAGCGCGAGAAGCATAAGGTCGCCGCGCTCTGGAGCAAAGCAGGAGCGCAAAGAAAGAAACAATGAATATGACGAGAGAGGGCGGCGGCGGCGGACAACGAACACAGCAACCGGACTCTCAACAAGAGGAGGAAAAGAAGAGAGAGTTAGTTACCTGGTAGCAGATCAGATCAGGTCAGGTAGTTTGGTTGCGGGTGGTGGTGGCGGCCGTGGTGATAGATACGTATAGATAGGCAGTGTTGATCGGAATAGGCAGACGCCCGGTAATGCATCCATGTACAATAGTACTGGGCTTACGATGTGGTACAACTGTGATACGGCGGATGCCACCTTTCAGTCCCCAGATCTGGAAGTCTCGAGGGCTAGACTTGTTAACCAATTGTCGACAGATTGACACATGCCGGGGACTGAGGTGGGAGCCAGCCAACCAATTAATTCAAGAATGGCAAGCAGCCGTCACCCATTCATTCATTCATTCATTCATTCACTCAGACCTGGTGCCCTACACAGTGGGTGCCTGGTTCCCGGATGAAATGTCCATGTGGGGTCGTGTATAACCCGTAATACCCAACCCCAAGGTCCAGGTCGGTCTCCGTTGATCAATTGATTCTGCTCTGCTGGCCCATGGATGGAAGTCCGGCCCCGGACCCAGGCCCTGCCTGCTGCTGCCAATGTGCTCCAGCTTCAACACAAGTTCCAACATCCACTTCTCCAGGTCTCGTTCTGTCACCAGACTTGACGTCCCCAATCGCCCCCTCAAGGTGGGCACGATTCGCCCGCCTTCGATGCGTATCCATAGATTTCGGTGTGGGGGTGGGTGGAGGACGGGTCGTTTTTACCCCAAGTCCCCAACACCCCATCCCCCAAGCCCACTTTCGGATGCATTGTACGGCAAGGAATCGAATGTTGGCTGGGCGTCACCGCTTTGCTCGCCACGACCTGTACTTCCCCCCTTGGGACTTGGACTTGGACTTTTGCACAGTTGCTGTGCCTCTGCGAATCGTGAATTGTGTGCAAAGGAGGACAGACACGGGTTGGTTGGTACGGGTACCAGGTATGACTCGGGGATAGGTGCTCTCTCAATTCGCTGTCTCCGAAGTGCCCCTCGAGAAGAGGAGCACAGGTGTTTCGAGGGCGGGCGGGAGAAGGAATGAATCATGGTCGCCTGAGTGGCTGGCTGTACGAATGATGTTACAAGATGCAGTCCATCCAATGTCCTGCATCTGCTGCACTGTCATCCAGCTTGTGCATGGCTATGCACCGTAATGGTGTTCGCGTAGCGTGCCATCCTTTGCTCCTCCATCGGACGACACCAAGACCGGCGACTGCTTGGCGCTTCTTCTTCTCACACCCATCCACCCATCCCACTTCCACCCGCCATCCCGATTCCCGGCTCGGCTTCTATATGTATTAGGCAAGGTGAGATTCGATTCGAGCTCGATCGCTTCCATCGTGGCACGATCAATGGTAGCCGAGCCAGTCCACCCACCATTCACTCTGAATATTGTATAGTACACGTACATGTACACTCAGGTCCTTGGGGTACGTAAAGAACGGGGATGGTGGTTCACCTTCCTTGCTGTCCACGGCCTGCGCCATCCATCCAGTCCGCCCGCATCAAGTCGGATGCTGGAGCCGAAGCCGAAGCTGAAGCCGAAATCCGGCAGATATGTACAGCTCGGACAACGCCAGATCAACTTGGATTGACCCATGTGTATTTAATACAATCCTTTTTTGTCTTGTCCGTCTTGTCCTGTGTTGTGTTTTCAGATCCTCTCATGCAATGTTCTGATGAGTGAGCTGCTTCGTCTTTAATAGGTCTTTTCTGTGCCAGTGCGAAACGTTGTGGCAAGATCTGATAACAAAAATTCAACGAGTGGCGCTGACCCTCAGACAATACTACCTGTATTTAGCTGTTCCCGCACGTCCTTTTGACTGTCCTCGGTGACAGACATCCGAACGATAAAAACGCCCCTTTGTGAGGACCATACCACTCAGTCTTTCATGGTGACAGTAGGGAGGAAGGTACATAATAAGGTGCCATCATAAACATGTAGGTCTGCTTGAAATTTCCCTTGCCGCACGGGCCGTGACCGTGAGCAAATCGGTATTGTTTATGCGAACAAAAAATACCAAATCCGAGGTCAAATATACCCAGGCAAGCTGGCTGGGCAGATTCACCCCCTCAAACTGGGGATAACAGACAGGAACAAAGAGTGGTGGGGGATGGACCCGCTGTTGTTTTCCACATACGTCAATGGTGAGAATTCCCCTTCCATTAGTCTCACCATGTACATGGGCTCAACGAGAACAGATAAACTCTGTCTTGGCAGGAAATAAAAATAATCTGATATCCCTTTTCGTATTCAACGTGGGGTATTCTTCCATGTCACCCAGCTCAACCAGTCAGCCTGATCTTGTAAACATCCGTTGTAGAGAATCCCTTGCGCTGTATCGACCCGAGCGATGGCCCTGATCTGATCCCAATATCAATCGCTTGCTCCTATAAAAAGTAGTCGGCCACCGGCTTCTTGGCCGGCATGCCCCTCGAGTCCTGCGGCGCGGCCTGGAACACTCGGTAGCGCCTGGCCGGGCCACTTCTCAGGCCTGCTAGGTCATTCTCCATCAGTACACCCCTGGGTCCGCCCACGCCCCCGTCGCTGCGGTTCACATCCCCGTTCGTCCTCGACAGGATGCCCAGGCCGGAAGAGTCCTCAGACAGCTCCAGCAGCGCCGCGACGTTGCCACACCGGTAGCAATAATTGGGTGCTGACCAGACCGTGACAATGCTCGCGTCAAACATCTCCTTGAAGCCTTCCATGACAAGCTGATGAGCGCGTGCGATTAGGCTGAGGTCGTTACGGTGGTTAAAGACCTTGACAATATCAGCGCCAAAGAGGAAGCCCGCCCCGCGAGGCGACAGGCCCCAACCGTCGATCTCATCCGGGTCGGACCAAAGCAGGTCGCACATGGCGCCTTCGTGTGGGACCTCTTGTTTCCGGTCGAGGAGCCGGATCTTATCCACCGTGTCGATGAGCGGGCTCAAGCCACCGTGCACGCAAAGCACGGCGCCAGCCGGGTTGCCAACCGTCCCGCCACTCGAGCCTGAGGCCCCCGAGCCCGGAGGACCTGTTCTGCTCGGTGCGCCCGCCCCGCCCAAGCCGCTGTTCCTGCTGCTGTCAGCCGCTCCACCGATGCCGTTCGTCGCCGTTGCCGATGGCCTCATGGCGCTGCCGACCGGGTCCAGCAGCCTGCTCGCGCCTCCTTCTAGCCGGGAGAACTGGCTCATAATATCGCCGTCCGCGTTGCAGACTTCGATCTCGGTGTCTTCCTCGACTTCACGCGCAGCCGAACCGGCCTCGCTGTTGGGGGAGAGGGTGTTGGAGGCGCCCAGCACGATGGCGCCCAGGGCAAGATAGTCGAAGACGTCGCAGCAGTAGCGCCATACGTTGGCGCTGCCGTATTTCCGCAGGCATTCGTCGTAGAAGCCGTAGACGGTTGTGATTTGACGGGACTCGTGGTTGCCTCGGATGAGCGTCATGCGGTCCGGGTACCGCACTTTGAGGCAGAGGAGAAGGAGGAAGGACTCGAGGGAGTAGAAGCCGCGATCGACAAAGTCTCCTGTAGTAGGACTTGTTAGCTGCGACCCCATGCCCACGATGGGATGGAAGGGGCGCACCCATGAAGAGATAGTTTGTGTCGGGCACGTCGCCGCCCACACGGAATAGCTCCATGAGGTCGTGGAATTGGCCGTGGATGTCTCCACATATCTGCGGACATGATGAGCGTGTGTGTCTGAATGGCCGGCTTAGCACTTGGCACGGCGACTTCATACCGTTACCGGCGCGTTGACCGTGACGACATTGCCCTCCTCAATCAGAAGCTCCCTGGCCTTGTGGCACAACTCGCGAACCTGCGCCTCGGGGATCGGCCGGCAGGCCCTCAGCTGGGCGATCGCACTGGGCCAAGCAGTTAGGTTTCCGGGGACTCCAGATCTCGGGATAGGTACCGGGTAGGTAGGTAAGTAGGTAGTATAGAATCGCGTGTCACTTACTTGTCGAGGTCGCTCATTTTGGCGGCTGGCGGCTCGCGGCGGGTAGGTGAGAAGGAGGGTCGAGGTCGAATGCGATCTGGGCTTAGATTAAGCAAACAGACGTGGGCTTTTTGCTCGTCAACTGGGCGTCATGGTAGTAGTATTTTGGTGTCTCTATCCGCTGCCGTCTGTCTCTGTCGGTATCTATTAAACCGTTATTGGTGATGGGGGAGTGGAGGGATGGCTCAGGCCGAATGCAATGCGAAACACACCTCTCCCGACTCTCGGTGGCTGCTCCTCCACAAATTACCATTTCCAGGCCTCTGGGATCACTTGTCGCGGAAGGGGAGGTAGCGTGGTGGCCCGTGCGTCTCCTCTCGCGCAGTGTGGGGGCAGCAAAAGCTGGGGTTCGGGGGGAGACAAATTCGATTGAGCTTGAAGCCGCGGCGAGGCACGAGGCGACGACATCCATCCATCCATCCATGCCCTAGGCCCACGAGAGCGGACTCGGCCCCCTCCCTGCGTATGATCTGGCGGGTGTTGTGTTCGACTCAGCATTGGTGAGTGTGGCGCGCAGAGAGAGAGAGAGAGAGCCCAATGGCCGTTTCCAGGTTGCAAAACGATTGCCGACAGTCAAGCTAACCGGGCAGTTGGCAATTGGCGCAGCAGTCCGTCGTGTCCTATGTGCCGTTGATCTCGCCGCTACCTACCAGGGGCCTATCGCGATCATGGCGCCACCTCACCTCCACCCCAGGTCGCGCATGACCTCGACCCTATTCGCAGCCACCATCGTCGCAAGCTTCGCCGTCGTCGCCCTTCCTCACATCCTCCCCTGCCCTGCGCCCCGGATCGCCTATGCCGACGGCGAGATGTCGCCCGACGGGACCATCAAGAGGAGGAGGAGGAGGCGTCCCGACGCCGCCGAGAAAGATGGCATCATTCAGTTTCAGACTGCCAGCGGAGAGGACCCCGAAGCGACAAAGTCGCAGCTCGAGAAGCGAGAGTGCCCCGTGCCTAAGCCCCATGGGAAGCTAGGCGAGCTCTTCGGCTTCACCAAAGAAAACAACAACAGCGGCTCCGGACCGACTCGACCCGACAGATGATCGTGGGCCAGATTGGGAGATAAAAGCAACAAAGTTAGAGATTCTGCCACCAGGAGGCTTGTTGCGGGGTTACGGCATCGTGGTGAGCAGGCCACAAGGCACACTCTCCTCGGGAAGGCCAGACGGGGCAGACCCTTTATTCCGCCCCACGGCCAGGGAAGAGAAAAAAAGAAGTTACCGACGTGAGGCATATGCCCACATTTGCCGAACAGGAGAAGCAACGCGCATGCGAGGGCATTCGAGAAGATCGAACTTGAATGGGGCTGTTCATAGGAAAACATGTTTGGTAGAGACCGCATATTGCATCTCCCGCGCCTGCTCGGATAACATCCCAGGGATAGATGCCATCGCAAAATAACTCAAGACGAGTCCTCTGGAAATCAGCCCATTCCTTGTCGCGATCCGTCTGCTAGCATTATTCTTACCATTTTCGGGGTATGCCCGATTTCCGTGCTTTAACACAGCTAGAAAGCTTACCAGTAGATCAACAAAAGTTGCCCACGTGCTAACAATGCCTCCCTTGTTACAGACGGCCTCGAGCAAGCCCTCGGTCATCTCAACGGCGTCTCAACCAGCTTTTCGTGCCTCCAGCCCGTGTCTTGGCACGGTGAAACGGACGATGAGAATGCTCAACGATATATGTTGCCCGGTTCGGCCAAGATCCCAACCGCTAGAATCTTGGGTCTCTCGCTCTCCCTTTCACCGAGCTTCCACCATCACATGTTTCGAGATAAGCAGGAGATGCCTAAGCCATAGAGATCAGTCGTGAGTTGAACGGTAATGTCTGCTGCTCGGAGACACTACCTGTTGCATCCACGCCTTCCCATCCCTCAAGCTCCCGGTTGCATTATGCATTGTCGGCACTCGGGGCGCAATGGTCTTTTCTGGTTGTAGGAAAGGTGCTTTGTCACATCTTGACCCTGATGCTGCGCCTGGCACATCATTTTCAATGCAGCGTTTCATCGACAGCTCATCATTCCAACTTTTGGACCTTTTTGAGAAGCAGCGGATAGTAACACCACGGCTCAAGATATAACATGCTGTGCACGCTGCGCGCATCCTGCTGGTGTTCCCGTTCTGCTACTTCCAGTCTTAGGAATTCCGTGCACTACACACAGAGCCAGACTCTGTTCGACCAAGTTCGTTATTTTATTAATTAGAGGTCCGTACAAGTTTAGAAAGTGTCAATCTTCATCGTTTGTTGGGTGTCTCGCTGACATTTTGCTACAGCTGTGCTCTTTGACTTTCTTGTATTTCCTTGCCGTCGGGGTTCTGGACAGCCATCTTCTGCTTTGTCGACCGCCACCCACCTGGTCTGGTACCTTCCTGGAACCTTCACGCTCCCGTCATCATGAAGCCATTCTGTCTTCTTCTTTCTGCCGGCCTGGCGTCGGCCCTCAGCCTGGCAAACCCCTTTGCGCGCAACGGGGTTGTCCAGTCCGGCGTTATCAGCAACTCGTCTGCCATCGCCAACAATAGCAGCGACATTGCCAACGGCAATCTCAATTTGGGGGGCAATCTGAACCTCAACGGTATCGACCTCAGCAACCTGGACTTCAGCAACCAGAACGATGTAGCACAGGCAATTCTCGCATTGCTGGGCGGCTTGTGTCTGAGCAATGTGCTGGACCTAAATGGGATTCTCTCGCTCGGCTTGAGCGGTGACCTGGAGCTCTTCCAGGAACTTGTGCAGCTCGTCCAACTGCAGCAGCTAGGCTTTCTGAACAACGGGGGCGCTTCGGCGCTCTTCAGCAGTGGCTTGATTGGCGGCAATTTCAACATCGGTAGGGTCACTTTCTCCCTTGTTTGGATTCCGCGGCTACATAACAGTGCTAACAACTCTTGCAGGTCTTTTCAAGCGTGAAGTCGCCGAAGCCAAGAAGTCGATGAAGCGGACTAGGCTGAGACGCGGCTCGAGGTCAAAGGCAAATGCGCAGTGCAATGCTGCAAACACGGCCTCGAATGTTTCCAGCAGCTCCGACGCCTCTGCTGCTACGCCAGAAGCTGTCGACAGCTCCAGCTCTAACGCTGCTGCGGATTCGAGTGCTGGGGAGAATCTCTCTGACTTCACCCGCTGAAGATGGAGCGAGGCCGTCGTGTATTTTTCTCCTTGGCTCATGTCGAGATATCGAGAATCTATTCTTAGGAACCGTGTGGATCATGGGACGAAGCTACGTATTTTTCGTGGTGTTGGGTGGGCGACCTCTCTGGGACAAAACATCACGCCCGGCGCGCATGTATTAGAGCAAGTAGAATGGGATGTAGGACTGACTTCAGATGACCCCGAGACGGTGGACAACTGGAATACACAGCAGGAAAAACAATCCAAGTAGCGTTGCGCTTCCAAGGTGACATCAGGTTGGCGTTTGCAAGTTTCTCCTTGCCGAATGACGAGCTCGGATGGGTTGCAGTTCCGGCGGCCGGATCGTGTGGACTCGAAACATGGACGGTACCTTAGGAACGGTACCTCGGGGGTGCCAGTACGTGCGCGTATATACGTGTACCGGGCGATATTGATACCTGATGTATAGGTACCCGCGATAATGTGGCGGATGGGTAACCGAATGCCAACATGGGGCAATGCAATGCCAAAGCAAACGCCAAAGCTTAAAGGCAAGATGCTTCATAAGTCAACATCTGTGACAGTTCCCCACCCAAAGCAGGACAAGCCCAGGGTGCCTTGCATGAGCGCTATGACCGGCCTGCCGTTGCATCGTACGGGGTAGCACGGCTCACAATCGTCTTGGCCAATCAGAGAGGCATATCAAGTCTGGGGACCTCCTGCGTCGCCTTCAGGCTTTAGAGCCTCAGACGTTTGGGGGCGTGCACGTGCATTTAACCATGCCGTTGGCAAGCTTCTGCGTAGGGATGACAGCCGCAAAGGCGCGGGCTGATTGGCCACGGAGACCGGATGATCGCCAAAGCTTAAACCAAGAGCCGATGAAAGTTGAAGAAACTCGATGGTCCGTGTTTCTCAGCGTGGTATTCTGTACTGCGTACCTACCTAGCGTCAACGTCTAAACCGCCGTGTCCCGCCCTGCTGCCTAGGTAGGTGCCTTCTGTGATCACTTGGGCAGGGTGATGGGTGACAGCAAGGAAGGTGCTTCCTTCAGTCTATCTGAGGTGGGCTTAGGACTTCCAGGTTGCCAAGAAGCTCGCTCCTTCCGCTCGTCATCCGACTAGGACCAAGGGGCAGCCAGCCAAGCAGGGAAGGAAAGGCCATACCGGCAGCATGGGACTGATAAACGTACGACAGATGGCGCTGGCCTCGACGCAACTGTCCGCCGTTGTTTGATGCTTCCTTTATTCCCACGGCCCCAACCTAACTAACGTACCTGTATCGACCCAGATGCCGCTTGCTAAGGTGTTCCAGCCTCCAGTATCAGTCAGTCCTTCTGAGGCCTTTCTTTTCGAGAAGAGCTACACGGAAGTAAGGTAGGTACCAAATGGTAGGAATGTGGTTTTGCACTCTTGTCAGGTGAATTCCCTGCCCCGTCGAAACCCTGCGAAACAATATGCGGTCCCCGACGTCGATCAGGGAATACCTTTTTGTACCGTTTGGCCCAGACTCCTGCTCGGCGTTCCTATGTGTTGTACAGGGCATCAGACGGCGGTGTTTTCTCCCTTGGCCTGACATCGCCCCTGTCTTCACCTCTCCCCCCTCCCCTGGGTTGATTCATCCCATGCAGTTCCCGATGCCAAGTTGAGGTTAACTCTACTCCTGACGTTCCGCTTCCCATGTTTCCTCTCCTAGGCAAGGCTAATACCCTGTCAGATCTGAGCCCGGCCACACGACTTTCCGCGCATGACGTCGCCGCAGGACTTGCGATGGCCTCTTTGCTGTCGCTTCTGCACAAGGGAGATCCCTGGCTGGGCTTGGGGGGTTGGACTCTGGCTGTCTGTCGGCCTCGGCCTCCGTCTTCGCCAGTTTGTTTTAGCCGATCCTTTTGGCCCAGTCAAGTGGCCCATCTGACACGCACGGGATCGCTGCTGCTCACCCCTTCCGAATATAATCATCCTGTTCCTGAAATGCTTGGCGCCGCGGCTCTTCCTCATGCCTTGACATGGGTCTCTAGGCCAGGCGCTTCCGGCAAAGCCTGGACGGCCTACCTGATATATAAGACTGGCTGGGCCGTCGGTAGCTGTCTCTCCCTTTTTTTGTTTCCTCATCCCACTCACACTTTCAGCCTTCAGACCTTCTTCTTCTTTCAGTCATTCATTCTTCAGAGGTAAGCCAGCTCACAACCTGACATCTCATCATCAGGGCTTTGAGGACTGACAGTCTATCTCGGTAGCTGTGCTCGTTGTTCGCTTCACTCTTTCAGCATTTTATTTTTGAACATATTCGAGGTACGCAAGCGATCTTGCTGTCTGCATCACTCAGAAGACTGCCCCGGGATGGCGGTGGAGATGGATAGCTAACCTCCAGACAGCTGTGCTCTTATTCTAATCTTTTAATCACCAATCCGCCGTTCTCTTCCAACCGCAAATATGAAGGCCTCCACCATCTTTATGTCGGCTCTTGCCACCGTTGGCTTGGCTGCTCCCACCGCTGTCGAGAAGCGCAGCTCCTTCGATCTGTCGGGACTCAACAACCTGAACAACTTCAACCAGGTCAACCTCAACTACCTGCTCAGCATCAACCAGCTGAACCTCCAGGGTCTCGGCCAGCTCGGCCTGAACAACAACTTCAACGTCTTGGCCTTCCAGGATCTCTTCCAGGCCCAGCAGTTTGACCTGCAGCAGGTCCTCCAGCTGCAGCAGCTGCAGATGCTTCTCCAGCTCCAGCAACTCGGCCTCTTCAACCAGTTCGACCTGGCCAGCCTGCAGCTCCAGCAGCTCCAGCTCGGACTTCTCAGCAACGTTGGTCAGCTCGACCTCCAGCAGTTCATCCCCTCCAATGTCGTGACCCAGGTCCAGACGGTGGCTTCGCAAGGTTAGTAATTCTTCTTATATTCCATCAGCCCTGCACACAATTCACACACGCCAGCCGTGTCGGCCTTTGTCCCCGGCGCCGCGGTCGCCCCAGCAGTTCCCGCAGCCGCGATCGCTCCCGCAGCAGTCCCGGCAGCAGCCCCTGTGGCAGCCCCTGTGGCAGCCCCTGTGGCAGCTCCTGCGGCAGCTGCTCCGGCAGTACCGGTCACCGACATCGTCACCGACGCAGAGCAAAATGCTCAGGAGGGGAGCAGCTCACTCAACAGGGCTTAGACAAGCCAACCTCCAACACTCGGGGAAACGCACAATTCCGCTCGGATGACGTCAAGCTAACACATGGTGTTTCAAGTCATCGTTCTCTCCAAGGAGTAAATCGACTGCTTCCACTAGAGCGTATGGTGGCGACAGCGGATCGGGCAGCGCGGACATGGATTTGAGCATCGGAGTGGGACTCGCAAGGGCTGGTCATGCCAAGGTTTTCTACTTATTACCCTGGGTGTCTGATCTCTTCTCTCTCTCTTTCTCTCTTTCTCTCTGTTAAGGGGGCAATGGCCAAGCTTGCCTATGGTCTTTGTCCGCGTTTGTATCTCTGATTTGTCCGCTGGAGAGGCGGAACTGTTCACATTTTCCTTACGGTATTGGATTTCATGTTTTCTTTGGACTGGTGTTTGCGGGTAGACAAGAAGAGATACAGAGAGAGGTAGGCAGAGAGATGGACAATCAAACCGGCAGGCCACTTGGTTTTCCTATTTCGTTATCAAATGAGAGAGACTGTTTTTTAATCACGGAGGAAAAAAGAAAAAAAAAACACAAAAACAAAACGGCGCAGACTACACACGGTGCTTGTTCCTCATGCCCGATGACTTTGTTTTGAGATAATAACCTGATCCGGGGGCGGAAGAAATCTGCTCTGGGAGGAATATGATTTCGCATGAGAATCAGGAGATGGCAGGACGACTGTGTGGTCGATCTTACACGGTTGGAAAGCTGTCCGGGATGGCAACCGGGAGGTTCCCGGCATGATGCGTCCCGTGCTAGGTTTCCAGACAGCCTTGCAGTCGTGATTTTCGAATATGTACGTACCTGGCACGGAGTTTGCCTGTAGATTGCTGATCATGCTGTTGCTTATCAACTCCACTGCAAGGATTCAAGGACATCCTCTCGGTCGAGGTTCCACATGAGCACAAAACATCCAATGTACCTGACCCGAACTCCACTCGCCAACACAAACCATTGTGTAATGGAAAATTCGAGCCAGAAGAAAAAGAAATAAAAGGCTCCTCCTTGTTGCCAAGGAGGAGCCATTTACAAAAAATATGGACAAAGCAAAAGATTGAAAGGTCCTACCCGGAATCGAACCGGGGTTACCGGAAGAGGTCAATCCTTCGTGAAGAAGGGGATTTCAGAATCCGATGTGATAACCGCTACACTATAAGACCTGCTTGAGGTGTTTGATGCACAATTTGGCCTCGCATTGACATTATACCGCCAGTAGTGTTCTCCTTTCCTCGACACAGAAACGTTCCCGCTTTTGCCTCTGGCTATGTCGAGACACAACAGACGGGCTCGTCACACTCGCACTCGAAATCAAGTCGGACAATCGATACCGCACGGGTTCGACGATACGAAGCGGGTCAGCTGCCGAAAAAGGAGGCGACGATGGCTTCGTCAGCACTCAGCCCAGCTCAGCCCTCAGCCCTACTCCGATCAACGGCCCATCTTAGCCAACGCAATGCGCAATGCGCAACCTGGAATATGACCTGGAAAATTCGGAGGTTCACGTGTCAGCTGTTACCCCGCGATCCGCTGCTTGCTTTTTTTCTTCTCCAGACTTTGATATACGCGATATATCGACATGTATACTTTACGCGATGCAAAGACGGGAAAGGGGCAAACGGAGAAATGCGATGCCCATGTGCGTGTGCGGCATGCCCACGATGCAGCGATGCGCCGAGCCCAATCTGGGTGGGGTCCCGAATAACCGCGCAAGTGCGACGCGAGCTCTATCTATTCTACAAGTCTAGGGAGTGAAGAATTTTCTCCAGTTCTTATTTTTTTTCTTCTTCTTTCTTTTTCATTTGTTGTTGCAACATGCTGGTGATAAAACAATCCATAGCATGCTGGATAGGCGATAAAAGGATCGCGTGTTCGTATTTGCGCTGCGTGGCTGCGCATCCATGTCTGGCTGGCCCTGGTCGATCCCGTCGGTACCCGGTAGGTTGCTTGTATACACAGTAAGTCGAGAGCCCGCGCGTCTCCCGTCGTCCGTGGGTATTGGCGCCGATCCGCCCCCGAGATCTCACCGGGCTCCCAGAAAAGAACAACGGACACGAGCGGCACGGCCGAGTGCTGGATGCCGGTAAACGCCTCAGTAACCAGAGCCCAAAGACACACAAATGGAACAGAAGAAGGCCGTTGACCGACCCGGCCACCCCTATTTGATAGCTCGTCAATCGTGGCGCCTGGGCCCCTGCAATTGTTTCCCAATTCGTTGGTGTTTTGTGCTTTTCATGACTGACCGCCAAAACCTCCAAGAGCAACAACGGTGTCTCGTCCAGCGCGCGGCGTGAGCAGCGGAGAACGAAATAGGACACTAACTCTGCACCCTGGCAAGAGACGGGTTGCAATGACTGTAGATTCAACAACGAGAAAATGGAAGAACCAGAGATGCTTCAATTTTTTAATTTTTTTTTGCGAATGCACAACCGGCAAGTTTCCATTGGAACGCATTGAAACGGCCTGTGGTCCGAGGTACGTACCTGCATGTACCTACGGTATCCCATACCTTCTAAATAAATTGCCGGCAGGTGCAAGTGAGTGAGTGGTGTGCTTGCATGCATTGGAAGGGAAAGAAACAGCCGCCGCCGCTGCCCGCATTCGTGCCTTTCCCCGGATTCCATCTACGTGTGTGTATCCTTATTCTTGTCATGTGTGGTTTGCGGATTGATGCTCGAGGCAATATAAATCTGGACGCTTCCATCGCTTCCATCTTCCATGCCTGGCCCTTTCATCCAGATATTAAGCAGTCGTCAGCTGCGAGAGTTTAGCCAGCGTTTTGCTGCTTCCCTGCCGCCCCCTCTCCCCGTCCATCCATTCCCAGAGCTGCAGCTCCGCAGCCTGCAGGCGGCAGGCTGGAGGGAGGCGGCTTGAGCTTGAGCTTCATCTGAAGTGAAGCCAACACAACGACCACCCAGACGCGCCAGGTCAGGGTCGGTCGAACACGCATCGCTGGCCGACAAGGTCATCTGGGAACAAACCTGGTTCCTAGCGGCCGCCTCCGTGCACTGCACTGCTGCACCACCACTGCGCATCGGACGCCAGGTGCTGCGCTTGTCCGTCGAGCACGATCAAAGCACACGATCAGAGACCTTGGATGAGGTGCTCGAATATTTGGCCACCAGCCATTCATCCATCACTCATTCGGGTCCCGTCCTTTCATTCATCAACACTCAGGCACCTCACCTCATGGTTCACATGTTGAGGAGGTGCACCTGCCCTGCCCTGCCACTGCCTGCCCACCTTGCCCACCTTGCCCACCTTGCCCTTGCCCTTGCCTCCACTGCCAGCAGTCAGTAGTGGACAGGATAGGCATATTTTAACGCACTCCGATCTCCATCTGGACTTGGCCGGACCAGGGCCGGGGTGCCAGGGTCTGTCTGGCTGACACCAAGCGCAGCAAAAGCACCCGCAAGGCCGCACAGCACACAGCGCACACAGCGCAACCTGGGACCTAACATCTGACGAAACGCCTGCCAAGCTTACCTCCACCCGTCTCTTAGCCCAAGACCAGACGGGCGAATGTTTACCTCCCGACGGATACCGCTATTCTCAAGGTGCATAACAAGCTCGACTTTTTCAAGGGATTATCCGTACCTGAAGGTGAGGTCAGGTCAGGTTGGGTTGGTGCTTTGGCGTCTGTTCATTCTCTTCAAGCTCCCACCGCTACCTGGTACCTCCCAAGCTCTTCTCCCCCCCTCCATGCTGCTGCACCTTTCCCTTCCTTGCCTTGCATGTAGGTACCTTGGCTCTCGTACCTTTCTATATCAATTAACGATTCCTCCTTCCTTCTCTCCGTCTCACCTCTCAAAGCTTGCCTGGGTGTTACTCGAAAACTCGTGTTGCTTCCCACCCCCCAAAAGAGTGTCAATTGTTATATAACACCGGCGCCCACCCTCACCGATAGAGACCAGAACCTGCCCTGCCTTGCCTTGCCTTCCCTTGCATTGCCTTGCCCTCGTGAGACAGTGGAACTGGCCAGCTGCAGATCCTCGTCGCGTGATACTTGCAGAAGAATTCGTCACTGCCTCGATCCGCCCTGGGGTGAATATGAGCAGCTCGACATTCTGCTCTTTTCAGTTGTGCCCCGTTGGAAGCACCGGCAACCGGCAGCCTTGAATCCCGGCAACCCTCGGTCCCCTTCCCTCCCCCTGCCTTCGCGCCCGACCCGGAACAATGGCCAAAGACCACTGTCCGTACTACGTCGACCACGAAGTCGACATTGACCTCGACATCAACATCGACATCGACGACGACGACAACAACAACAACAGCGAGGACGACGACCTGGACTTCGACCACGAGTACTTTGCTCGCACCTATCGGCCCCTGTCCAACCTCCCCACCCCGCCGCCTTCGTCGCAGAACTCATCGGCCGCCCAGAGTCCAAAGACCACTTTGGAAGATGGTGGCCTCCTGGAGTCGGAATTGCTAGGTCCGTGCCAGACATCCCCAACCCCTCCCGCCAACCTACTGCCGCGAGTCTTCTAACAGTCCATCGACAGGTCCCGCCGTGCACCTCGTCAACCTCGTGCCGCCCTCGGCCTCTCTGGCCCTCCCCTCCGTCCCCCTCGTCCACGAGATGCTGACCCGCGCGGACCTCCCCCACGACACCATCGCCCTGGCCGTATGCATCCTGGACTCGCTCAACTCGAGGTTCTCGCTAAACTGGCGGCTAGTCTGCCCATTGTCTCAGTGGGAAACGTCAACCGAACACACCAAGCGCCACACATTGCCGGCGGGTCCGGTGGCGGGCAATCGGCTGCACATCGACTGCGTCAACCCCGAAGTGATCGTCCTTGCATCGCTGATCATTGCTGTCAAGTTTCTGGAGGACTGTTCGTCACCCACGCAGTACTACCGCTCGGCTTGGGGGAAGGACATGTGGACGTCTGCCCAGATCAATGTCACGGAACGATGCATCATGGAGAGCTTGGGCTACAGAATCCTGCCATTGTGGGACCCGCAACTTATCGGAGATGCGCTAAGCGACATGGAACGAGCTGGGAGACAGGGCATCAAAGGCAATAGCTGCCCGCGCCAGCGCTCCATGAGCTCGGGGAAGGCCGTCTTCGGCTTGGGGTTGCAATTGACGCCCGCGGACACACCCGGGTCTGAGAATGGCCCATTGTGTGCGGGCCGGGCTGTCAATTCCCCCATGACAGCATTTGGCGGGCCTCTCTCGCCAATAACTCCCGATTCTCTCTACCTTCCCTCGAGAACTCAACTGGACAAGAGCTTCGAGAGCTTCGATGCGGTTGTCGGAGGTGTCTGATTGGCTGATCGACTTTTCTTGGCGCATCCTCTCTCTATTGGGCATTGGCGTTCTTCTTTTCGTCTTTCCAACTCCAGCGGCATCATTTTGGCGGGAGTTTACATCGGAACCAATCATGGCGCTCGTGCTTTTTCTCGGGGCGTTGACTTCATTCTTGGATTGGCCGGGACAGGAATGCCAAAAAACAAAAGTTAACAACCGGCATTTGTTTGGTGAGGCGGCATAGCATACGGCGCCCTGATGACCTATTTGTTTTTTATCATACCTTCCTTGTCTAGTAGCTCTACACATCATGATTGTCTTCCTTTCCCTACTTTGTATGTTTTTGTCGTTATTCGTTTTACGAGTCTCGGAAATTCCCGTCGCCAGCGTTAGTTGGTGTAGACCCCTCCAACCTTTCATCTTTCAATAATAACATGGGTCGATAGTGGACGCGTGTTGTGGGCGGTTATGGCGTATGGGATTTGGCTTTTAGCCGTCGACTGCGGAGGGGCCGACTGTGCGCGAGAAAGGGGGCGATATGAGAAAGTCAACTGGTCACTCATTACTCGGGGAGATACATTAGTGCTCGGATACCTCAGCTTTGAACTGTGACCCGTTTCTGGGAAAATATTCCGGCAAGTCCCATGTATCCAATTATATATATCCACATATACTATACCTATCTACACCAGCTTCCTCTGATGTCTTGATTGCCTACCGTGCCTACCTAATCTTGCAGCCTCACCAATGTCATGACGTAAACCACGGCCCTCCATGTCATGTCTATCCAGCACCACATGAAAGAAAGCAACGGCCGCATCGCATCGCCGGGAATGCAGTTCAGATAATTCAGCCCGGTCGTGACGTGACGTGACGTGACGTGATGTGATGTGATGTGATGTGGAAATACCAGATGAAAAAATGCCCCTGATCGACGAACGCTGTGCCGACAATCCCTACGTCAGGTGCCCGTTTCCCCTGACGCAAAGTGTATATGTTCAAGCTCCAACGTGCCCACCTACAGTAGCACGAGTAGGTACCAGCGGGGATCCAACCAACCCCCCCCACGAGACCATCCATGTTTGTTGCTCGGCAGGACTCCGCTTCGCCGATCCCGTTTCGCCCGGCAATGAAACCTACCGTCCGGGCCCGCGCGACACGGTGCAGGGGGGGGGGATTGCCGGGATATGTCTTTGGCAGGCGACAGACGGACGGATAGATAGACAGATTCCTATTGATTTGTTTAGCTAGCATTTAGTTGCTTTCTATACCTAGAAACCGATTATTGCACTGAGATAGGTTCAAAAAAATAAGAGAAAAGGAAGAAACCACACAACCAACTCACACCACATAGAGACAAAACCCAGTCGCCAATAGAAAACCATCGAGGAGAGATGAAAACCATACACAAGGGCACAAAGGCACAAATACGTATATTAAAAAACTATAGACCTATAAACAAAGATAAACATACACACAGTTATGCATAACACATAAACCCAAAACCCAAAACCCACAAACCGATAACCAACACACATAACGCATACCCCCCACAACGCGCACACACACACATACACCCCCACACAAACCATACACATACGTACATAAGGTACATACGGAATTATCTACACGGATTTTGTACTTATGTACAAAAGATATTACGCAAAAACCGTCCCCGAGCCGCCGAGGTGCTGTCACGCTACGATTCATCAAAAACCCAATGGACCTTTAAGTGTGTGTTCTTCTGAAGAAAGAACACGACTATCTGGCCCGCATCCGTATCTCACCTTACCAACTTACCGAGCAGATGGACCAAACTTTCTTCATATCGCAGAATAGGGAACCGCGCGGAGCGTAAATGGCAAAATCTTCTCCTTTTCCCCATATCCTATTTTTTTTTTGGTTTCGAGCTCCAGTCGTCGTTGTTAGTTGCATCGAGAGACTTGCCCGGCGAAATGTCGATAGATCTCATAAAACATCGTTTACTCGGACATGACGAGCGCGAGCAAAGCCATGCGGCAGTAGAGGCCATATCTCATCTGAAGGTGCATGTGTCAGCACGCTCATTTCCGGCCGGTGGATATTGATCAAGACTTACCTGTCTGAAGTATGCAGCCCTCTGATCAAAATCAACTTCCTCAGCAACCTCGTCGTTTCTCGGCAGCGGGTGCAGCACGATCATGCTGGTCTTGGCGTGCTTCAGTGTGCTGTTATCGATCCTGTAAGAGTCCTTGACTCTCTCGTACTCCTGCAGATCCGGGAACCTCTCCTTCTGAACGCGAGTGCAGTAAAGCACGTCGCTCCTGGCCAGAATCTCGGGAGTCAGCTCCTCTGACTCGCAGAGCAGCTGGCCAGCCTCCACCAACTGTGCCCGAACTGCGGCCGGCAGGGCAAGTGATTTGGGCGACACCAGCTGGACCTTCACCTGGTAATGACGGAGGAGGTAGACGAGCGAGTGCACCGGTCTGCCGTAGAGGAGGTCACCGACAAACGTGATTGTCAGGCCCTGGATGGTGCCAAGCTCTTCTCTGATGGTGAAGAGATCGAGGAAGGCCTGGGTCGGGTGTTCCTTGCTTCCGTTGCCGCCGTTAATGACAGGCACCGGGCTGAAGCGTTTGGCAATGTCGACACAGTGCTCGTCGGGGTGGCGGAGCACAATGGCATCACCGTAGCAGGCAAGCGTCCGCAGGGTGTCCTCAAGCGTCTCGCCCTTCTGGACCGACGAGTGCTGGGTGGAGATGGGAATGGTTCTGCCGCCAAGCCGCTGCATCGCGGCGTCGAAGGACGCAGAGGTGCGCGTCGACGGCTCATAGAACAAGGTGCAGAGCACACGTCCACGGAGTGTATTGAGAACACCCTCTCGCTGCACGCCAAGACGCATCTCCTGAGCGACGGTGAAAAGGACGTGCAGATCCGCACGGGTGTAGGGCGACACAGACAAGACATGGCTCTTCTTGAATGAAGACGGGGCCCGGAGTAGGTCTTGAAGAGACGAGTTGATCATGGGCTGCAGAGACAGCGAAGAGCCAAACTCCTCTGCGCGAGTGTGCAAGGGGGCGGTGGAAGAAAGCGCCCCGTCAACATACTTGGACTTCGACGACCCAGGCCGGGGTCCAAGATGCTGGCGTCTCGAGCCATGGGGGAATTCTGGCAAGGGTGATATGGGCTGGTGCGTAGGTCTCATTGTGGGCGATGTGATGGCAGCTGGCGGCGGCAATGCGTTGTGTGTCGACATGTCGGTTCCTCTGGGGCCGACCGGGAGGATGGCACCGTCAAGGCAAACAACCTGGCCCTTGAAGGTGACCCGCTGAACGGCACCTCTCATGGTTTTTCCAGTGAAGGGTGACCAGTTCTTGGTTGCAGACACGGAGTAGGGGCGATCGATCTCCACCTCCAGATCTGTGCCAATCTGGTCGTGCAGCTCAAAGATGCTCATCGGATTGTCGTGGAGTCGCGTCTTGATATCCTCGACTGTGAGCTTACCCTCGGTGACCGAAGTCAAGAGGAGGGGAAGAGCATCGGCGATCCCGACAGAGGCATCCGCCGTCTCGTTCAAGAACCGGGCGAGCTGATACGGCAAGCTCCCGATGGAGAACACGTCGATGGTTTGCAGATGCTCCCATAGCGCAGCTTGGTCCTCAACCGTGGGGAGGAATTGGCAACCAGGGTAGTCCTTCTGGGAGAGGTAGAGCGCGTAGATGGACACGTCGCAGGTGACCTTCAGGCCCTTCTCCTTGCCAAGCGCGATCAGCTTGATATCGTCCTTGGTCGTCACTGCCGTCACGTGGATACGGCGGCTGTGCAGGCTGGCAAGAAGGAGGATGGAAGCCAAGTCGGTTGTTCTCGCGTCAGTGATGATGGGCTTGTGCGTGGGCCAGGCGTCAAAGTGGGCCTCAACCGCCGCAACCCGGCTGATGTTGTCCGAGAGGTGGTTGAAGGGAATGAACAGAGACCCGACGTCCCCGGCAACCGTGCTGATCTGGTTGGCGTTCGTGGAAGTGGCAGTGACGGAGAAATTGAAGTCACAGTAGCCGCCAAGCTTGCTGTTCTGCTGGGCAACCTTCAGGGAGATGGCGTCCGTGATCGAACCGGTCAGCCCAAGAGGCATGACACGGATCATGCTGAAGCCGGCAGCAATCGAGGCCTTGGTCACGCTGTTGAGATCAGTGCTTCCGGTGGACACGAGACCGGGCACAAACGCGGCGATGTTGATCAACCCAGGAAGCTGGAGGGTGCGGTGGCTGGTCTGGTAATCACGCACGCTGATGTCCAGATCAAAGTGTCTGGCAATTGCCTCAATCAAGATCTTGGCATTCTTGACGTTCGTGACCAACGGGATCTGGTAGTCAACTGCCATGCGGCGGGTCTGGTATCCCTTGCTCATGTAGTTGGCCGGCCGTCTGTACTTGTTGTTCGACGGCAGGTTGATGTACAGGTCAATGGTGTTCTTGGCTAGATGCTGGGTAAGAGAATACTCCAGCTTCTGCTCGTCGTCCTCGTTCTCCAGCACTTCCAGGTACTGCACAGGAATGCTGTGCTCTTGCAGGAAGTCTGCAGTTCCGGCAGTCGCAAAGAGCTTATACCCGAGCTTTTGCAGCTTGGCCACGGAAGGAAGCATCTCCTTCTTATCCTTGTAGGATCCGATCGAGAGAAGGATGTTGTTCTTGGGGATCTTGAACCCCGTCGAGATCAGAGCCTTCAAGTAGGCTTCGTACTTGTCGCTTCCGAACGAGGCCACCTCTCCGGTCGAGGCCATCTCGACGCCGAGCACAGGGTCGGCGCCCGACAAACGCGAAAAGCTGAACTGGGGAACCTTGACACCAACGCAGTTGGCAGGGCGATCGATGGGAGGGTATGCCTCGAACGGAATGCCCATGATGGCCTTGGTGGCCATCTCGATAAGATCAACTCCCATGACCTTGGACACGAATGGGAACGACCGAGACGCCCGGACGTTGCATTCGATCACCTTGATATCATTGTCCTTGGCGATGAACTGGATATTGTAGGGGCCAGTGATGTTGAGCGCCTCGCCAATCTTGCGAGTGGCTTCCTCGATGCGCTGGATAGTTGTCGCCTCGAGGTCCTGGGGAGGCAGGATGAGGGTGGCGTCTCCGGAATGGACACCGGCGTTCTCGACGTGTTCGGAAATGAAATGGCCAACCATCTTGCCATCCTTGGCCACGGCATCCATCTCAATCTCCTTGGCGTTCTCGATGTACTTTGTGATGACGACCGGGTGCTCCCGCGAGACATCGGCAGCTTGCTTGAGGTAGGCCTCCAAATCCGCCTCGGAGTAGACAGTGTTCATGGCGGCACCCGAGAGAACGTATGAAGGCCGAACCAACACGGGGTACGAGACCTTGTTGGCAAAGGCTTTCGCTTCCTCGAAGCTCGTCAACTCCTTCCAGGTTGGCTGGTCGACGCCGATCTTATCGAGCATACGAGAGAACTTGTACCGGTTTTCCGCCGTGTCAATCATATCGGGCGACGTGCCAAGAACCTTGACGCCGGCGCGCAGAAGGGGAAGGGCAATGTTGTTGGGCGTCTGGCCACCCATTGCTCCCAAAACACCACTGGCAGACTCCAGCTGGTAGATATCCAGCACCGTCTCCATGTTGATGTTCTCGAAATACAGCTTGTCGGCCTCGTCGTAGTCCGTGCTGACAGTTTCGGGGTTGTAGTTGACCATGATGGTCTTGAAGCCCGACTCCCGCAGGGTACGGATGGCACGAACGGAGCACCAATCGAACTCGACAGATGAACCAATGCGGTAAACACCTGAGCCGAGCACCATAACACCATGATCGTCAAACGTGATGTCGTGCTCGCTCGCGTTGTATGTGAGGTAGAGGTAGTTGGTAAAGGCCGGGAACTCAGCAGCCACTGTATCGATCTGCTTCACAAAAGGGGTGATGCCAAATTCAAGGCGCATCTGCCGGACTGCGAGCTCATTTGAGTCCCAGAAGTTTGCCAGCTGCCGATCGCAGAATCCGAGCTGCTTTGCCTGCCGGAGGAGATCGGGACGAAGACTGATGTCGCTGGTCGTCAGGACATTCATCTTCTTGCTGAAGTCGTCAAGACCCTTGAGCCTGCTCAAGAACCACTTGTCAATCTTGGTCAATTCCCAGATTCTGTCGACGGAATATCCACGATGCATGGCGTTGGCAATTGCGAACAGCCGCTGGTCCGAAGGCGTCTGCAGCTCGTCATCGATGGACATGAGCGCCGTCGGGGTCTCGTTGAAGCCCAAGTTGTGGAAGTCAATGGCTCGGATGGCCTTTTGGATAGCCTCTTCGAAGGTCCTGCCGATGCTCATGACCTCGCCAATGCTCTTCATCGATGATCCCAGCTGGGTAGAGACACGGGTAAACTTCTTCAGGTCCCACCGGGGCATCTTGACGACAACGTAGTCAAGGGAAGGCTCGAAGCAGACGCATGTGACCTTCGTGACGGTGTTGGAAATATCCTTCAGCGGGATGCCAAGACCCAGCTTAGCAGCAACGAAGGCGAGCGGGTAGCCAGTTGCCTTGGACGCCAATGCTGAAGATCTCGACAGTCTCGCGTTGACCTCGATGATGCAGTACTCCTTCGAGAAGGGGTTCAGCGCATACTGGATGTTGCACTCGCCCACGACTCCGAGGTGGCGAATGACGTTGACAGCGGTGGTGCGGAGCATGTTGTAGTCGTCATCCGAAAGCGTCTGCGAGGGAGCAACGACGATGGAGTCGCCAGTGTGAATGCCAAGCGGGTCGAAGTTCTCCATGTTGCAGACAGTGATGCAATTGTCCTGGCAATCTCTGACGACCTCGTACTCAACTTCCTTCCACCCCTTCATGCTGCGTTCAATCAGAACCTGAGGGCTGGCCGCCAGGGCCTTGTTGCAAAGATCAACGAGCTCAGGCTCATTGTATGCAAAGCCACTGCCCAGCCCACCCAGCGCATACGCCGCTCGAACAATGACGGGGAAGCCAATGTCCTTGACCACGCGCAACGCCTCCTCGACGTTGCTGGCGGTGGCCGACTTGGCACACTTCTCGCCAATTGACTCCATGCTCCGGGCAAAGAGCTCGCGGTCTTCGGTGGTGATGATGGTATCAATGGGTGTTCCAAGAACCTTAACTCCAAGCTGCTCGAACTCATCCTTGAGCTGGATACCCACCGAAAGCGCAGTCTGCCCACCAAATGTGCAGTAGATCGCATCGGGTCGCTCGTACAAGATGACCTTGCGAACGAACTCAGCATTGACCGGAAGGAAGTAGACCTTGTCGGCAAGGCCCTTGGAGGTCTGGATAGTGGCGATGTTCGGGTTGATGAGGACCGTGTAGATGCCTTCTTCTTTCAGAGCCTTGATAGCCTGGCTCCCCGAGTAATCAAACTCTCCGGCCTGGCCGATACTGAGACCGCCACTTCCGAGAACAAGCACCTTCTTGACATGGACGCGGGGGTTTAGGGCGGTGTTCTCCTCGGCCGTGCCACCAGGGAAGTGAACGGGCTGCTGGAGGAGGCTACTGTCTTGCGCGCATTGCGAGACGGTGGAGAGGAAGACATCGAACAAGAACTCTGTGTCACGCGGTCCAGGAGTGCTTTCAGGGTGGAACTGAACGCTGAAAAGCGGCCTGTCAACGTGCATGATGCCCTCGTTGCTGCCCTCGTTGGCATTGACAAAGAGCTCTTTCCAGCTAGAAGGCAAGGTCGCAGCATCCACAGCATAGCCGTGGTTTTGCGAAGTGATGTGACATTTTCCAGTCACCATGCTGGTGCAAGGGATATTGTGTCCTCGGTTGCCGAATTTCATCTTCTTTGTTGTGGCTCCCACAGCCCTCGCGAGCAGTTGATGGCCCAAGCAGATACCGAAAATCGGGGTGCGGTTCTCTTCAACTGCATGGGCGATGTGCTTCACGGTCTTGTCCATCACAGCGGGATCGCCAGGACCGTTGGAAATAAAGAGACCATCGTAGTCTTGGCCAGCCAGCGCGGGGAAGTCGTAGTCCCAGGGGCAGACCAGGACCTCGACTCCGCGCTTGAGGAAGCACCTCAGTTGGTTGTACTTCATGCCGACATCAAGACACAGGATACGGAGGGTGCGCCCCGAGGAGTGCTTGAGGGCGGTCTTGGGGTCTGGCTTGTATAGTTTCGGAGACTTGATAGACACTAATGGTGGATGAATGAGCATGAGTTCGACTGGGGGTTTCCAAGTGAGCACTCACCCTCGGCCACGAGGTTTTTCTCGTTGGGGTTGACCCATTCGATTGTGTCGTAGTGGGACCTCCAGTCGCCAGCAATGTCTGGGAGCGCGATCGCAGTGCCATGGCCATTGACGGCTCCGTTGGCCAAGCCCTGTTTCTGGAGCAGCATGCGACCCAGCAAGCTCCCCTTGTCGCGGATTCGCTTGGTCAAGGCTCGTGTGTCGACACCGTACATGGCAGGCACGCCTTGCTCCTTGAGCCATGCTCCGAGGGAAGAGGTCGCGAGGTAATGCGAGTAATCCTCGCCCGCGTACGAGGCGACCACAAGACCGGCGATGTGGATCTGAGAGGACTCGAAATGCGCGGCGAGGTCGCCAAGGAGTTCGTCCACCGTCTCCCTCGAGGGGACACCGTAGTTGCCAACGAGCGGGAATGTGATGACGAGGATCTGTCCACGGTACGAGGGATCGGTCACGGACTCAGGGTAGCCAACCAATCCGGTCTGGAAAACAAGCTCCCCGGCGATGCTCTTCTGGGCACCGAAGCTGTAGCCGTCGTATACGGCGCCATCCTCGAGTTCAAGGCAGATTCGGCCTTCGACCTCTGTGTTGGCAATGGGTGCCGTGGCAGGGCGGTATAGTTTGGCGGCCATGGCGATGGAAGTGGGATGTGTTGAGAGGGGAGGGGATGGCGACGAAAGAAAAAAAAGAATAAACGAGAGCAGCTGGGCAACGGAGGAAAGGGCCTGTCAAGACCTCGAAAGCTGCTTGAGGCGAGTTCGAAAATCGGGTTGAGGATTGCCCGAGAAGTCTTTCGCCTGGAAATCCTCACAATACTGAAAATGAAAGGTCAAGCAAGAGCTGGATTTCTCGTGCACATATTTGGAGCGAGGGAGGGAGGGGGCGCGAGAGAGAGCCAGAAAGTTTTTTGTTTTCCAGACCTGGACCCCGCCATCCACCACAGCCTTGAAATGCCGATCAAAAAGTTTTACAGGGTTTGTGTCGCTCCAGCCAAGAACCAATTGATGCGGAGCCCCTCGAGCTCGCGTGGGTCTGGCCTGTTTTGCACATTGCTGCTTTGCTAAAAGAACTAGGTCCTCAACCCCAAAGGCAGCTAGGCGGATACAGTCGGCTTTAAACCGCAACTCACCGTGCTCTCACCGAGCGAGGCGAGCTACGGGTTAACGAGACGCATTTCCTCGAGGAGGGTCATTTCTATTAAAGGAGCAAAACGTGCTAAGGTATCACGTTCCATACTACCAGGTACCTACCTACCTACCCAGCTTTACTAATAGTTGTATTGGTAAGTCTCCCCTCTCCCTAATGATGTTGCTAGGTTCTGGTGTCGTTAGACTACTTTTGGGGGGTTATATAAACATGCAACGGCACAGTGTGTCGGTTTTACGTCAAAACCCAGTCTAAATAGCCCAGCCATAACCCGGAGATCTCAGAAGCAGACCAGCTTTCCAGAAGCGATGTCGCAGCGGCCGCCGAGCTCGAGGAGATTTTCTTTCAATGCCCAATCAGAGCATGCGCGACCGGCGGTCTGGTGGGGTGTGCGCCAGACCCTTGAACCTTGGCTTGCATCATGCACCGCTGCCGGGTTTTCGGGTTGTCTGATAGGCCTAGACTTTGACCGCCTTGAAATCGCCAGAAAGCTAGCAGAATGTTTTCAGCTCAAGGCTGCTCCAGGAGCCAATCATTTCCCAGACTGAGATGCCCAGCCAATTCCTCGTTTCTCATGGCCCTTTGGCTGCCGTGAAGGAAGGGCAGCATTGGTTGCACGGCGCCTTCAGTGACGACCAACGGCGCACCTTACGTAAGGGATTGTAACTTTGGCAGTCGAGTGGAAACAAACTGTTGGATTTTGTTTTTCCCCGCTCAGTGATCACCGGGAGCTCCGCATCTGCAGCGCGAGTCAAGTCCGTGTCGGTGGCCGCCGACGGGAAAAGCGGGGCTTCGCCGGCGCCGGGGTGGACCGGCTTTCTCTCTGTGTTCCATACCTCCTGGAGCTCGCAGGATCAAAGAAAGGCTGTGCAGCTGAACCAAAGTCTGCGACATGGCTGTCTAGTACATGCATAACAGAACATGCTGAATGGAATGTGCCAGAAAAAGTGTGATCAGTAGGTACATAGTAGATACCTACATAGGTATGCATGTCGTGGTCGGTCAGGTCATGTCTCAAACGCGCAGCTGGGCAGGCGCGGTCTCCGAGTACCAGGTACACCATAGAGAATATGTGCCTTTGGCACCTGGTAATCTGCAGCTTTGTCGCCGAGGACGAGATGTTTTGTCAGGCCGTCCTCTTGTATCTCAATTGCCATCTTTTGTCGTCGCAGCGTGCAGGAGCAGCTTACTTGACACAATCCCGGGTCTGGCAGCGACTAGGTGTGAAGGCTCCGGTCAAACGTCCGGCTCACCTGGCCCCCGCCCCCCAACTCCCAAATATCCCCCGCAGCTCGGGTCGTACTGTGGTAAAGTACCTACACCTTGCGAGCAAATCAAAAGCTGTTCCATCTCACCATGGCCGTGCGTCTGTGTGCAGGACTGCAGGAGGTCCCACCCGCGACCGTCCTGGCGAGATCTGGGCCTTCCATGATGGCGAACCCTCACAAGGTCATGCGTGCAAACAAACTTCACGCCCTCACACCCTCAGCCTCTCAGCAGAAGCTCGAGGCGGGGACATCGATACGGGACTTGGTATGGTGACATCTAAGGGCCAACGGGAGGGGAAGCGAGGCACACCTCGACTCGCCATATCGTCTGGTATTGGCCGGCCATTCGTGGACATTCCTGCATCGTAGCTCGCTGTTGCTGCCGCTGCTACCGTCGGACGGAATCAACTTGAGTGCCTCGTTTGTTGTGACAACTGCTATGGCTTTTGTTGTATTGTAACCGTCCCGTGCCGGAGCGGCATTTGGTGCTCGTACGGATAGCGGCTCACTCGAGATAGAAGAACAACCTGGAAATATGGGAAGAAAAAAAACGTTTCCGATTTCCTCTTGGGAGATTTTTAGACTCTTTTTTTGTGGTGTTTTTGATTGAGATTGAGGGGGACAGGAAAGGATTGTGGAGGCAGGGGCGCCCCCAACCTCTCTCCGCACGCTGCTGCTACCTCAGGTGCCTTCCTGACATGTTAGTGCGCATTCACCTGGGCAGGTAGTTCCATCTTGAACTCTCCATGCCACGCCCCCTTATCTCTTCATCCCCAGTTGGGGCACCTAACTTGTGCCAAGGTTCTCAATCCTCCCATGGAGGCTTTTCTAGCAGAATCCCCTGGTGCACCGTCGCGCTCCACGCGTGTCATTTGCTTTGAGACAGGCCGGGAAGTATGCGACGTTAGCAAGACCCCAAGTTCCCACTGTCTAAGTGGGTACCTCCCTCCCGGGTCCCCAAGGTGCAGGCAGGACTGCTGCTGCTGCGCACCCAGGTAGCCGTCGCCAACTCCGGAAGTGGTGTCGAACGAGTGGGCGGGCGGCTGGGCTAGGTGTTTCTCCATCGCATTGCCAGCCTTCGACTTCCATAACCACCCTCTCTGGTGTGCCCGCGGTTACTACCTCCAGCTTTGGGCTCCTGTCTGATCGAAATCCGGAACCGAAGCCCCTCCTTGGTTCAAACCTCCAAAGGCCAAGAACAACAACAACAACAGGACAGCATCGGCTGGGCCTCCCCGTACCTCACCCCGCCGAACAGAAGCGAGTCGCCAACATCGGCCTCTGAACGTCGATGGCGTTGTGACAGCACCAATCCAGCGCTGGGGCTCCAACGCGCCCATTTCAAGAAATGCTGTCTGCCTTGCTGGGACCCTTCAAGGGCACCCGTCAAAGCGAGCCCGAGAACGACATTGAACATGTCCAACAAGCTCGACCTTCGGCAGCAGAGTACACACAGCACCGTCATGCCACCGCCGACTTTACCGAGGCCGACGACGACGACGACGATGACGATGATGACGAGTTCAATGGTGCGGAACAGCCGCTGCATTATCGTGTCAGCAACCGTGCCGATGAAGACGAAGATGGCTTGCCCCAGCCTGCAGGCGCCTTGCCTCTCTTCTCTGCCGGCCATCTGGGTACTGTCGTTCCACCCTCGATTGGTTATGTGTCCAGCCATAGAGACTTCATTGCTAACCATACAACCCCCAGACTCACTGCCAATCTATAGCATGACCCATGCCGTTCGTATTATCGTCCAAGCCAGAACTGAGACCACCCTGACCTGGGACCAGCTGAGATCCCCCCAGGTCTCGCAGTTTCTCGTCAAGCCGATGCAGCAACAGATCCGCACCCAGCACTTTTCTCGAGGGACACTATATGCGTTGATGGCAAACTGCTTACAGTTTGAGAAAGAAGGGCAGATGTATCCGGGGAATGCTGGCACGAGCAGCACGAGAGCCAAGGTGTGCCAGCTGCTCGCCATCAAGCTGCTCAAGGAATACACCACCCGCGAGCTCATTGACGCGCTCTCGTATGACTTCTACCCCCTTCAGGGCATCCCTGGGTCGCAGACACCCCTCACCCCGGGCAACAGACCAAAGCCTGCCACGATGAGGACCTCGACCCTAGAGGTCGCCATCCGAGCCTCTGCCAAGCATTTTTTGTCCCATCCGTTAGTTGTCCAGCAGCTCGAGGCAATCTGGAACGGTGCCATCAGCTTCTACTCTGCCGCGGATCAACTTCATCGCAGGGACTCGATAGCCAGCCCCGTGGCCACCGCGGGGAGCAGTCAGCCCCGCCGTCAGAGCACCGTACGAACACCGCTCTTGGGCAGCCAGCACCCAAAAGATGAACATGCCCGTTTTCAGTCTCCGTCGCCCGGCAGACGGTCCGTCTCGCTGTACGACCCCCGAAACGCTTCCCTCTTCAAGCTTTCGAGGTTGAGGGTCCCGCGGTATCGACAGTTCCTATCCACATGCTCTCTAGCCGTCCTGATCTGCCTGTTCTTGGCAGTTCTGATCGAGAGGTCGAGCAAGATCACTACGCTGGAGCTGGTCTTCTGGTTTTGGAGCGCTGGTTTCATGCTCGATGAGCTGGTTGGTTTCAATGAGCAAGGCTTCTCGCTCTACATTATGAGCTTCTGGAACATATTCGATCTGGGCATCTTGGTGCTTCTGATTGTGTACTATTGCATGCGCATATACGGCGTCTTCCTCCTTGACCCCCACAAGTGGAACCAGAATGCCTATGATGTTCTTGCCGCGAATGCGATTCTTTTACTTCCCCGGATCTTCAGTGTCCTGGACCACTACCAGTACTTCTCGCAGTTGCTGATAGGATTCAGGCTGATGGCAATCGACCTGGCCGCAGTTTTTGTTCTCATCATGGTCTGCTGCAGTGGCTTCTTCGTATTCTTCACTCTGTCGCAGAACGAGAACGAGCCGGGCGTTGTGGCCTACAAGATATTCCAGATTCTTATGGGCTTCACCCCGGCTGCCTGGGAAGTGTGAGTGCAACCAAACGGAACAACACACCGTGGCCCTAGCAACGCTTGCTGATCCGTTTTTTTTTATAGGTGGCCTACTTATAATTGGATGGGAAAGGCTCTGATGGGCTTGTTTCTCATCATCTGCCATTTCGTCGTTGTGTGAGTCCATGCCTCAGTTCTTCGTTTATCACACTTGGAAGGCGCTAATTTGGTCTCAGGACGATCCTCATCACCGTCTTGACAAACTCGTTTATGTCTATTGCGTCCAACGCAAATCAAGAGCATCAGTATGCGGTTATCACCGAGCGCTCTACCGTTTGATAGCTGACACTTCTAGGTTTCTCTTTGCCATCAACACCATCTCCATGGTGAAGAACGATGCTTTATTCTCGTACATTGCACCCGGCAACATATTTGCGTGGGCATTCATACCCCTGAGATACTGTATGCCGCTCAAACAGTTTGTCTGGCTCAATCGCTCTGTGATCAAGGTCACCCACTTCCCGCTGTTGTTTTGCATTTATGTTTACGAAAAGTACTTCTTGGCGCCGTATATGTACGAGCCAACCGACTTGGTGGAAAACCCTAGCCTTGGTCTGGGCCGTCCGCGGACCCTTTCTTTCGGCGATCCGACAAGCAGGGCTGCCCTTTTCAGTCCCAACATCCGAGTTCGAGAGGAATCCGTGGTCGGCTATCAAAAGGACCGCGCCCTGGAAGAGGTGTTCCGGCGGCTCCCTGACTTTGCAACCATGCGGACGCAACGGAGAAACGAGAGGCGAAAGACGCAAAATGCAATCCGAACTTGGATGGACCAGCACGACGCCGGATACATCTCTCCCCAAAACTATTCGACTATCGACGGCCGGGCTGGAAATGAGTGGCAGAGGAGGCTAAGCATGAATCGAGAGAAGCCGTGGCGGCTTCCCAGGCATTATTCAGACGCCAGGTCAGCGGCCAGCGATCCGGCTGATCTGATTTCCAATGCCCCTTACCCTGGCGGATCCGGCGCCTACCACGACGGCGTAGCACGTCGGGACTATGCAACGGTATTGAAGGGCAACGTGGACGTAGACGCGGACGGCGACGATGAGCTTGTAACAAACGACGAGGACGAAACAGACAACGGGACGAATAACCAGGAGGAGATTCAAGGCCACCCTGCAGAAGCGGTTGATGAGGAAGACTACTTCACAACACCTGTTGCCACTCGGTTTGGTAACTCGGAACTCTTATCGGCTGGGTCCTCGGCGCATGCACGGCAGAGGAACCTCGCATCGCCTCGTCCGGGTTTATCGCGACGGCAAACGCTGCACAGCAGGACTCTATCAACCAACACCATCCTATATGCCCCACAGGATGCACGGAAACAGCAAAGCTCCTCCTCACCTTCGTCACATCCCAAGTCTCGCCCCCTGAGCACCCGACAGACAACGGCAACAACAACAACAGCCGATACGGCCCCAGCAACGCCCGGACATCGCTCTCCCCGCCGCTCACTATGCATAGCTGCCGCCCGGCCACGGACAGCCGGGCCGGCCCGAGACGTTGCTCGCACCGCTCCAAGTCAGACAACTCTAGCAGTTGACATACCCGGCCGGAAAGCCCCGATTCGGCGGATGTCGTCGGTCGAGCTAGACACGTCCTCGGATCTCAACGCTGTCTTGGCAGCCGATGATTTTGGCGCCGTCCCGTCCAGCTTCGCCACCCAGATGAACCAGGCGATGGCTGCTGCCATGCTGGGAAAGAGCCAGCAGGGCGATAGCGACCGCATGAGCAGACTTATGCTGGCAAAGATGAAGACACTAGAGGAGAGTCTTGGTGACGTGGTGCGAGAGATGAGAGTGCTCCGGAGCACAGTCCCGAGCACGGCACACAATTCCGGGGACGAAGCCAGTGGAAGCGGTAAAAGGCCCAAGAAAATATCGGGCGGATCCGGCTCACCCGGCCCCGCGACGATTGAAATTGCGGGGCGTGGTCCCCGGAGACCCAGGACGGGTATGATGAGGACTCCGGAAAGGAGATTTGTTGGCTTACGAGGTACCAAGGAGCTAGCGGGAAGCTTTGGTGGCGATACCAAGAGCAGGAGGTCCAAGGCTAAGGGAAAGGGGAAGGCGGTCCAACTTGGTAGCTCGGGTGATGATGATGATGAGGACGATGATTTAAGAAATTTCTCCATGAAAGGGAGTTCGTATTAGGAAGAGGGGGGATCCGTGAGGCGGGGTGTATTCGATGGGGGAAATGGTGGTTAATGTGACTGTTTTGGCGTTTTCAAGGAAGTTCATGGCATGCGAGCATCATAGGGCCCGGACGCATTGGGATGGCGTTTGGCGGGTTGCATTGGCAGCACAAGAGATGCTGCTGGTCGGTTGAATTCTGGCCGGCAAGCCGCCCAGGGAGGGTTGTTTGACATACGTCGTCCTTGTTTGTATAGGTACCTACGGCAGCTATATGATTTGGGTTTGGTGTATCGTGGCCAGTTATACATACGGTTGGTTAGCATGCTATATGTTTGCCGTTGGGCATTGGAGGGCGCTTCCTTGCATCAGTCTGGGACAGATGGATGAGGCTCCCTGAGGATAATTTAAATGGGTGATTGACCAATCAATAATGGGACGGCTCCTGTATACGCTCGCTTCGTCCTGGATCGATCCGCCGGGGATATCACCACTGTCTGTGATATTTTTTTTTTTTTTTTGGTGTGTGTGTGTGTGTGTGTGTGTGTGGAAGCTGAAACGGTGACATTTTTGAACCTCTAAACTAATATAACTGCATACCTAGACATGGCTTGATAATAATTTTTGCCGCCATTGATCTATCATCGATTACTAGCATCCATCTCATTCCTTGCCTCCTCCCTTTTCAACATGCCCACATCACGGCGCCCAAAGCGTGGTGTAATCATGTCTGCTATGTGATGATCCAAAGGTCTTCACAAAGAGCAAGCTAGTGTGCCTCGAATAAAGCTGCGCCGTCCTCTAGCCATCCCAGCAGGCGTTTGAGCTTTGGGTCCCAAAACGATGCCATGTTGATTTCCTTCTTCCCTTTTTGCTCTTTTATTTCCGTATGCCTCGTCGCTGACGCCTCAGATACCGCCGCCGCTTCGGTCGACGGTCACGTAGAGGTTCTGGTGGCCCGAGATATCATTCTTCTGGGCGAGCTCGTTGTTGCGAATGGTTGTCGCCACGTACTTGAAGCCGAGGCCTGTACCCGCTATGGCGAGGCCGACAAAGGCCAGGCCGGGGCGGCGGCGTCTAGGTTGGAGGGGAGGTCTCGGGTTAGAATTTGGGGAACCGGTGGTAGGGTAGTAATGTGAGATGTGACTTGTAAATTTTGCTACGGTACTGTAGCTTGCACTTACAGAAACAATGGGAGCGACGAGGTCCGGGGTTGGGAAAGCATCGCGGACGAGTGTCTGGGTTGGTTCTCAGTATGAAGTGAGGCGGTGAACGCGGGTAATGGTGATGGTGGCTGTCCTTATTCGGGATGCATGAGAGAGGACGTACGGTACGGGTTATGAGATTAGTAGATTGAAGACCTGATGGGCTAGAATAGAAGGTAGGCACGTAGGAGGCTCGGAGGGTAGGTGGGTGTAAATAGACAGCATCACAACTCCATTCATGTGTTTCTGCATTACGCATACAGTTGGTCTGATAATCGACTGACGTCGGGGGGCACGCGACACTCCTAGTGTACTGGACGTGCGCGCAGCTATACATAGGTACCTACCTAGTAGACGACGTCTTCCGGGAGCTAGCCAATCGCGTCCTCGATGTGGAAGATCTGGCTTTCGTTGGTTCAGCTCCCTTAGCTCAGAAAGATGAAGCAAGTCCGCCAGTCCATACAATACAGGCCTGGTTTGTTTGTTAGCGTGGTTCCCGGCGCCAGGGGCCCTGGTCAGATATTGAAAAACTCACAACTCAACAGAACAGAAAGGCAATTAGAAGCAAAGAAATGGATGAAAATGACCAGGGTAATAAGGTGAGTTTTACCAATATTTTTTCTTTTTTGAAAAAGTGCTGGTTTTGCTGTTGAATTCGGCAGATATGATCTGGTGGCGTCCTTGGCGTCTTGCGCTAACAAACAAACCAGGCCTGTATTGTACGTACAAGACGGATCAGAGCCTAGATCATGCCCCGGACGGACGAACGGAGAGACAGACAGACAGACGGAACGATGGACCCGATCCTCTCAAGAATGTCGCGTGTGTGGTGTCTCGCTGTCCCAAGGCTGTGTAAGGTGAGGTACCTGTAATGGCGAGCGTGGAGGACGGGACAGGAACCCTGCCTCAACCTGCCCGGCTTGGAGGGAGGACGAGCAGTGGAATGTGGGGTCTTGCAGGTTTGGCTTTCACACTAGTGTAGCCCGCGGTGGGTACGGGTTGCGCCCATGGATACATGAGTACTTCGTCCACGTGTAATTCGAAGAAAGCTCGAATAACCCGTCACCGCGACAGACAAAGGGATCTGTGGGTTTTGAAGATACATCCCTCAACTATAAAGGATCTCGAGATAGGCAGCAACCCGGGAACCGGATGCATGCGCGGCCGCCAAAGCGACCTGCAACTTACTGTGTACAACACCGCCGCCGCTTGCATGATCTTCAGCACTGCCAACCTGCAGCCAACCTCGAAACCTACATATGTGCCTACTGCCTAGTCTAGAAGTCTACTGCCTACCAGGCACCCACGTGGTACCGAGACAATGATGCTGCAATTCTAGGTCTTTAAGGTCAGGTCAGGCGCATCCATCATCTCTGCCGCTCTTGAGGCTCAACGTGTGGGAAACGCCCATACTCATCCGATTCCCGTACTACCGGTAGAGCATCCATGCATCAGACCGAATGGAAGGGCAGTGAGCCACTGAGCGTGGACGTTCTAGGCTACCTACCTGGTAGATTGTTTGTGTGAGGCCGAGCTGCTGCCTTCCATGAATGACTCAAAGCTCTGCCTGAGGTGAGGTGGCCTGCGCCCCCGCATACGCACCTGCCCGACTTCGCCTTGCGTGCAGCTTCCCCGGGCCTCCCTTGTTCTTCCTCCCCGCCTATCGTACCTGCCTGGTAAGGCTGACAGCCTCCCACCTTGAGGGACGACAGATGTCGGCCGTCTCGATCATCTTCGCCAGAACCCATCGGCAGACAGCCTCATCTCTGAAACATCATCTTTGCAAGAACGCCTGCCACCTTGCCTACCTGGCTTTCTTTGCCAGTGCCCGCCACAGGGAATCATCATCATAATACCGGGTTGTACTTACGTACTAGACAATACAGGTATTCGCAGCTGCTGCCAGGGTACGTACATACCTTACCTATGTCTATTAATCTAGTAGTCCCTCCATACCTACATGGTACCTTAGCTCACCTCCCTTGCCCCCTTCCTTGTGTGTCTTAGCTGTCACCGTTTGCAATCGGCGGCGTTTTATGGTCGAGAGAAAAAAAGAAAACCAGATCGCCCGCGATCCTCCCTGTGCAGCCATTTGATCGTGGTGTTGATTGCCAGACTAAAATCCCGATCAATCTTGCTTGCCTGGTATGACCTGACCTACCTAAACACCTCCCTAAACAAGCAAACGGCTTTCACTGGCTCCCACGCCACACGAACCTCCACGTCCATTTGTTGATATGAGAACTTGAATGATTTTTTAACACTAGACGAACCATACTACTATAGCTACCAAGATGGCGGAGCAGCACTATTCCTTCGAGCCAGAGCCCAGCATTGTGGGCAGTGCAGCAAGCGGTGCCGTCGAGAGCCATATCTGGGAGATAGCTGCACTCATGCAGACCGGCGCCGATTACAACGAAGGTGACTCTGTCCTGGCCATCGTCACATTCCCCAAGGACAAGAACCCAGGCACAGCTTGCAGTAAGCATCACTCCGTCAAACATCCAAGGGCCGCTTGCTGACCTGATGGAACATAGATGGGAGACCGTGGCAGGACCTACATCTTCGCATGAACTATGCCAGGCTCGTGAACCTGGGATCAGCCAAGATCACGGAAATGCTCCAGCCAAGATGGCAGGCACGACTCCGCCGGAGGCACCATATGGAGAACAGTCTGCCTCCTGGCGTTGACTATCTTCTGGACTTTACCCCCTCGGACGAGGGTAGCGAGCAAGCTGATCTCACTGCCGCCCTCTGGCTGCCCAAGGGCATCAAGACGTGGTTTCTAGCTGGACATTACATTCCTAGACCAATACTGAGAATCGGCCCGGGTTTGGTGGGCATGACCCGTCCTCTTGCAGGTAATAAGCCATACCCGTCCCCTCATCTCCCCAACCACAAAAAAGAAGAAGAAAAAGAGAAGGAAAAAAATACAGATATGAATGATGCCGAGTATCTAACATTGAGCTCATACAGAGAAGGCCGTCGGCGCGACTCTCGCACTAGGCCACGACGATGTTTGCAAGAGTCCGGTTTGCGAGTTCACCCGTAAGCAAAAGTTCCAACAGGTCAGCCGTCTCATACTGACGAGACGCCACCCAGGTCATCCTGATGTATCACAATGGACTGTCGCCGCGAACACACCGGGCATCTTTGAAGATCCCTCCGTTCCGATCCCCCATTTCCGCAAGATCGAAGATTACTGCCCTATCAGGCACCGGGTTGCGATCATGCGAGTCCTCAGGGCCATCAACGGCCACGGCCTTCTCCTGAACTCGGCTCCGCGCATGTGGACAGTTGCGCAGGTGGCGATGCACCTCGAGGTCCCAGGCAGTGTCGTGAGTATCCAGCCAGATAGTCCTCGATTTGGTCACTGAAACATAAACATGGTGCTGACCAGAAGCAAACACAGGTTGATCCAATCACCCAGTGGCTGATCGCACCACCCAACACCAAATTCATCGAAATCTGCCCAGAAAAGGCCTTCCAGCTGGCCCTCGGGCTCCGGATTCCAAGCGTCCTCACGGCGGCCTTCAGAATCCTGGTAAATGAGCTCGCGATAGACTACGCGGCCGCCATGCCCGTGCAAAAACGACCCGAAACCACGTGGGCTCAGCGTAAACGAGACGACTACGGCGATTTCCCATCTGATCCAGTCGAGTACGCAAGCCGTGCTTTGGTCGACAGAATGAACAGCAAGCTTGCAATGCTATTATCAGACGACGTCTTCACCCGCTTTGACACTGGGATTGATGAGTGGGACAGGTTGTTGATTGCGGGCAGTTTTATTGATCAGCTTCGCGACCCGGCTTTGAAGGCCGCATACGTGAACCTAAAAACGGCCTTGCTGGCCGTGTTCCACGACAAGGTTCGCGAAGCTCTACACAAAGATGCTCCTGTCGGTCACATGGCCTCCTTGATCGACGCCCAGAGGCGACATTATCTCAAGGACCCTACTCCCCTGGCGACTCTGTACAAGGGTCTCGATCCATCGCAGAGAATCCTGGTTCCCTTCTTTTGGGACGACCTTCAAGACCTGGGCACCTTCAGCACTTTCTCCCAGTCCATATATAACGGGGATAGCCTCGCGACCGTGATTTCGGCTTTCAACCTCAACCGCACACGAATGCTGAACTCGCCATCTACCGCTTCTGCCCCTGAACCGGCGACGATATCGATCTTCCAACTTGACCAGTTCCTCACTGATTTACGTCATTGTTTGCTTGCCATGTGCAACCAAGTGCTGGATCGCGGCAGCAAGGCCAACGACATCGGCTTCTTCCTTTCGGACCATCTCATCCTGAATCTCGACGAAAAGGAACTCAATTATCTGCCCATCTGGGCCGATGGACTTGACGACGGCTCAGGAGGCGTCTTCTTGGACGTCATCCCTCCTACGGACATGGGCCCCAGCGAGCCAGGACCTTCCTATCACACAGGCCACACCGTGGGGACCGACACGTCCACCATGGGTGGTGGTCCTTCCACCGTTGCGGCTTCGGACTATGGCATGCGCGATCTCGACCTCAACGATGCCACTGTGGCAGGGAGCATGGACGCCGAACAGAGCGTCACAACTGGCATAGCTCGCAATCGAGTCGTGGCTATCGGGTCGCTGTCTGGCGACTCTGAGCACTTCTCTCTCGGCGATCATGAGTTTGCTGCCGCAATGCACAACCAACCAGCATCGGGTCAAGCGCATGCCGAGGCACTGGTTGGCTATGTCGAAGACGTTGAAGGCGAAGACGGCAGAAGCGAGAACGACTTTGGAAGTGACGAGGATACGGCAACGATGAGCGGCGGAAGCACTATTGGCAGGGATGACGATGACTTTGATGAATTCATGAACGATGCCGAGGACGATGTGCCCGGATCCGTCGACGACGTGGAAGCTGCTGGGTCTGATGGCCGCAGCTCGACCGCGGATGCGTCTGACTTTGAGATGATCTAGCCTTTGGCTGTGACGATACTGGAATTGGGGATCGAGGATAAGGAAGGCAGGATTGGATAGCGGTAACCACGTGGCTGAATGAGGGGCAAATGAATACGGCCAATAACTGATATCTAGGACTTTTCTTTTTCATGTATGGGAGCGAAGTACGATGAGTGCTTGAGATGTACTCGATATACGGGACTACTTGGATCTCGATATGTGCGACTTCGCCTATGTCTGTTTCTTGGCTCTTGACTGTTTCCCATGCCTGATTTCAAGTACACAACGAGAAAGGCATTGCGAGGGAGAAAACACCCGAGAAGCATGGGCGAAGAATCAAGGGGATGGACCCATGGGTGGTAGCCTTCGTACATAGAAAAACAGACAGGGTATATATTGACGGGTACTAGTGTAATCATTATTGTACATGCCGACAGGCATTTCCGAGGGGCCCAAAACAGCAGAGCCATGCATGATCTAGACGTAAGTTCTCTTTGTTTCATCGCTCATCGCTCATCCCTCTAGCCCCTGTTCAGGGTATTGCCGCTCCCCTTGGCATTCGACTCGGTGAACTCATCCCACGCCCTCGCCTTGTACGTCTCTATGTCGGCTTTCTCGTAATTATCCTCATCGGGCTCGGGTCTGCGCCCGCTCGCCTCGCCGCCGCCCTCGATGATGCCTCCCCTCCTCTTCTCCTCCTCGAGGTACTCGTCAATTGTCATGGTCGGCAGGTTATGCCCGGGCCGGAACACGCCCTTGGCCAGCTCCTGCCTGTTTCCCAGCAGCGTAAAGGGCTGCAGCGGCTTTCCCTGCTTGGTGAGCAGCGGCCCGCCGAGGGCGCTCTGCAGCCGCCGCAGCGGCATGTCGACACGCGAGCTTGACGCGCCGCTGCCGCCGTCCTCCTCAGCCAGATGCTCGCGGCGGCGCTGGTCGTCTTCCGCCACGCTGGTCCACGACGGCATCAGCGGCTCGGGCGCCTGGGCCAGCACGTCCCATTCGCGGTTCATGCTTTCCAGCGCCTGGAAGGTCATGTGTGTGCTGAAATCCAGGTGGGCCAGGTGGACGGCGCGCACGGCCTCCTCGTCGGCGCGGCCCGATGCGGATTCGAAGTCCGCGTATTCGGGGCGCGAGCGCAGGAGGGCGAGCTTCGACCGCAGCGCTTTCTCGGTCTGGAGGTTGGCGATCTTGGCGTTGCGCCGGAGGGTCGCGTCCGTGGAGGACACGGTGCTGAATGTGTTGGGCGAGTCGGTGTACTGGGCGAGCAGCTTCTTGCTGGGAGGGGCGAGGAGCTCGTAGGAATCAAGCAGGTGGAGGAATCGCTCGTAGGCGTCGCGCGCCGTGGAGAGGGTGCATTTGCGCTCGTGGGGGGACGGGGAGGGCAGCTGTTGAAGCAGCTCGGCGAGGTGGAAGTTGGTGAGCAGGTAGGGCAGGTCGGACGTCGAGAGGTCCTCAAGAGCCTCGTTGGGGGAGAAGAGCGAGATGTCGCTGATGAGCCGGAGGACTTTCTCGTAGAGCGCGATGGAGGAGGAGACGGCGTCCGCGGCCGAGTCGCGCGGGAGAGAGCCGGCTTCGAGCGAGAGGCGGAGGGATTCGGCCGAGGCGAAGAGAGCCTTGAGCGATCTGGGTTGGTCGTTGTCGTCCATCGCGGGGGTGTCTTTCTTTTCTTTTTTAGGTGAGGAATGAGGTCGAGGTGTGGGGAGGTTTCCTTTTTTTTCTTTTCCCCTTCTTTCGGGATTGAATGCAAAGACTAGTTAGTTTGAGTGATTCGAGGGGTGCGGCTGGGGATGATATCCTGGTTTCTAGGCAAGAAGCCTGTTTCGGCGTTCTAGCTGATGATGATGATTGTGATGATCAAGGGTGGTGGTGGTGGTGGTGGTGAGGGGCAGTTGTCTATTTGCCCGCCCCTCTCGAAATCCTTATCGCTTATCGGCATCGTCATCTCTCATGCAAGGGGGTTGCTTCTGACAGGGGCCTCGTCCAAGGATCAGGTTCGGTTCCGTAAACGACCTAATTAACCTGCATGTCTTTTGCAGCATGGAAGAGAGCGGCTTAACTCTACATTACAGTTGATTTATTGCAGTGTCTCTAGAGTGTCAGCTACAGGTCCGATTGTTACTTACACAACCCCGGAAGCGGTGTGAGCCTGTTGCAAACCGTTCGTCAGGTACACGTGCAGTAGTTGGAACAGAGTTCTTGAATCAATGGCATGACCCCTGCTGGCTTTCATGCAAGGGTAACTCCCTTATAAGCTGATTGGACGTTGTGGGGGGGCGTGACAGCACAATAAGCATTCGCCCGCACGCCCGGCCTCTTTGTCAGGAGATGTCGGTCCCGTCCATCACTTTTAGGTTTCCATGGTTCGTCGCTCGCACACAGGGAACTCCTGCCCGAATGTTCCCCAGGTAGACATATTAACGCTCCAAGTATACCAAGGCAAATGCGACCCGCTTGCCGCGGCCTTTTCTCAACCTCGACAATCTTCAGGAACCGAATCCATACAACCGCGCAAAGGATCATGGCGCTCCATCCGCCCCAGGACACGCGCAAGCTCATCTGTAAGTGATTTTTTCACCCCAACCCCTCCCCACTCTATTTTCTTTTTTATTTTGTTTTTCTTTATTTTATTCTTCATTTTTACTCATGCTGCCCAACAGTTGCGCCCACAGGCACGCCCGGGGCCGTCTCGCCCACGCCAGATGCCGCACCAGGGCAAGCCGGGCAGTTTGTAAAGGCGGAGCAGGCAGGCGGCCTGAAGCGGAGTGACGTGGACCCGGCGAGCCCCATCGCCCAGTTCCACGCGTGGTTCAGCGGTGCATCACAGCCCGAGGCGGGCGTGGCACACCCCGAGACATGCACGCTCGCGACTGCGCAGCTGCCCTCGGGCCGCGTGTCGGCGCGCATGGTGTACTTGAAGGAACTGGACGCCCGGGGCTTTGTCATCTACAGCAACTTTGGGACCAGCGGCAAGGCGCGCGACCTGTTTGGAACCGCCGACGGGTCCAGCACAGGCAACCCGTGGGCGTCCCTCGTCTTCTGGTGGGAGCCGCTGGAGCGCCAAGTGCGCGTCGAGGGCCGCGCCGAGAGGCTGACGCCGGCCGAGAGCCGCATCTACTACGACACACGGGTGCGCGGCAGCCGCATCGGCGCCTGGGCGAGCCGGCAGAGCGCCGTGCTGCGGCCGGACCCGAGCGACAAAGACGACGACGGGCGCGCGCAGCTGAACAGCTGGTTGGAGGAGACGGAAAAGCGCTTCGAGGGCTCTGACCAGATCCCGGTGCCAGACTTTTGGGGCGGCCTCCGCATTGTGCCCGAGAGAGTCGAGTTCTGGCAGGGGAGACAGAACCGGCTGCATGACCGCTTTGTGTACGACCGGGTCCACAGCGATGGCGCCGAGGGAGAGGGAGCGGGAGAGGGAGAGGCAGATGTCAAGGGCGACGGAAAGTGGACCTTGGAGAGACTGAGCCCCTAGGGAAGACCGGCGGGATGGAAGCAGGGCATAGCCACCTCCCGTCACTATGATGATGCAGCTGCCCGGCTTCTGTTGTTCTCATCTCGTCTCAGGCTACTGTAGCATTGTCGCAGCAGCTGAATCAAGAACAACGGGATGATAACCCCCTGCTGACCACGACAGCAACGACTCATCTCATGTCTGCTCTTTGCTTTGCTTTGCTTTTGCTTTGCACTTCTTTGCGGCTGCTTGCTTGTCATGACTTGCACCCTTTTCCTCCAATTCTTGACTATAATAGGCACCAGGTAGGTATCTACCCGACGCAAACGCCAATCGGCAAACGACAGGCGCACCGCACCTTCCATCTCTGCTTTGCCCTAGGCCGGCGGCAGGCAGCAGGCAGCAAGAGGCAGCAGGCCCTCCTCGCACAATAGGGCCTTCTGCTGCTATTGAAACAACTCAAGGTGCCTTCCCAGACTGAACGTCTAGAATAGACCCTCCTCAGCTTCCAGGCTCTCTCCTTCCCTTTTTTATTCTCTCTTCTTTCTTCTTTTTTCTTTCCCTCCTTCCAAACCTTCCCTTTATTTCTTGGTTGCACTCCAGCCCACGCTGCAAAGATGGCACAATCCGCGGCGCCGCTACCCGCCCCGCTGCCCATCGGGATGGAGATCGACATTGACATTGACCTTGGCACCGACCCCGGCCTTACCCCCACACCCGGCTCAGCCGAGCCTACCCAAGAAATGGCGGGCGCGTCCATGGAGCTAGGCGAAGGCCACAGCGACAGCGACGGCGACAGCGACGATGGTGTCAAGCGTTGGGTCGTGAACGAACCCGCCAAACGGCGCAAGATATCCGACAAGAGACGCGCCGACAATGCCGGTTTCGAGCTGTGGGTGGAGAAGAACCAACAGAGCCTGTTCAAGGGCCTGGACAAGATCCTCCCTGACCAGGACAAGTCGGTCAATACACTGGTCCGAGAATTCGAAAAGAAGAAGATCATCACCAGCCCGCGTGACTACCAGCTCGAGCTCTTTGAGCGCGCCAAGACGCAGAATACAATTGCGGTCCTGGATACTGGATCCGGCAAGACACTGATTGCCGCCTTGCTCCTGCGTTGGACCATACAGAACGAAGAGGAAGACCGGGCAGCCGGCCGCCCAAAACGAATCGCATTTTTTCTCGTCGACAAGGTGGCGCTCGTGTTCCAGCAACACGCTGTCTTGGTTAGCAACCTGGACTATCCCGTCGAGAAGCTGTGCGGCGAGATGGTTGACGGCGTCTCGGCCGAGTTCTGGCACAAGACATTCAACGACAATATGGCTATCGTGTGCACCTCGGAAGTCCTGTACACCTGTCTGCACCATTCATACATCCGCATGGACCAGATCAATCTCTTGGTCTTCGACGAGGCTCACCATACCAAGAAGAACCACCCATACGCCCGCATCATCAAGGACTTCTACGTTGCCTTGGCCGACCCGGAAAAGAGACCACGTATTCTGGGAATGACCGCCTCGCCCGTGGACGCCAAGATCGACCCGCGGAGAGCTGCCGAGGAGCTCGAGGCTCTCCTCCACAGCAAGATTGCTACCCCTGCCGATCCGGCCTCTCTACAGCACACGGTGAGCAAGCCGAAAAAGGAAACCATCGTTGGATATGACCGCAAGCCGGCGGACTGGGAGACCGAACTGCACAAATCCTTGCACGCCATTGTCGGTGGCCAGAAAATATTCCATAAACCGTTCTTGTTCACCAGACAAGCAACAGCTGAACTGGGTCCGTGGTGTGCCGATCGGTTCTGGCAACTCTTTTTCCGAGAGAAGGAGATTGTCAAGCTCGAGGCCAGGACCGAGCGAGATCTCATGCGCGGGGCTGCCGTCGATAACTACTTGGACCAATGCACCAAGGAGGTCCGGGATGCCCATGAGCAAGTGGACAGCCACGATTTCGTGCCGCCTGCTCTTAATCGGGACCTCCTGTCTCCCAAAGTCATTGAGCTCATCAAGATCCTCCAAGACCAGCACAAGGGCCCGGACAGCAACCGGAGATGCATCGTCTTTGTCAAGCAACGGAACACGGCCATGCTGCTGGCCGATCTCCTTCGGCAGCCGGAGATCAAGATTCCAGGTGTCGAAGTGGGTGTCCTGGTCGGAAATGGGAGCAATGATTCGGGATTCGACTACCACAAGGTCAGTTTCCGCGAACAAGTCTTGAACATTCTCAAATTCAAGCGAGGCGAGATCAACTGCATATTTGCAACATCGGTTGCCGAGGAAGGCTTGGACATCCCTGACTGTAACGTTGTGATTAGGTTTGATCTATACAATACACTGATCCAGTACATCCAGTCCCGAGGCCGAGCTCGCCAAGAGGGATCCGAGTACATCCATATGATCGAGAACGGCAATCTCTCGCACCGCGCCAAGATACTTGAGAACAAACAGAATGAGGATGCCCTCCGGAAATTCTGCGAGGCCCTCCCCGAGGACAGGAAGCTGACCGGGAACAATTTCACCTTCGACATGGAGTACTTCATGCGGAAGGAGAAAGGCCAGAGGCAATACACCGTGCCCGAGACTGGAGCCAAGCTCAACTACAAGCAGGGTCTTATCTGTCTCGCCACGTTTGTTGCTTCTTTGCCACACCCACCCGAGATCCATCTGAGCCCGGAGTACGTGATAACTACGGTCCCTGAAGGATACCAGTGCGAGGTCATGCTGCCTAGTGCCTCCCCAGTCAGAAGCGCCACGGGTAGACCGTATGGAAGAAAAGCGGTGGCCAAATGCTCGGCCGCGTTTGAGATGTGTCTAGCCCTTCTGAAGGGCAAGTATCTTGATGACCATCTCCAGCCAACCTTTACCAAGCAGCTCCCCCGCATGCGCAACGCCCGAGTAGCTCTCAGCTCCAAGAAGAGGAAAGAATACGCCATGCGGATCAAGCCCGAGATTTGGTCGACAGTTGGTGAGCCCGTCGAGTTACATGCCGTCGCCTTGACACTGACAAACCCGGCTGCACTCGACCGACCATCCTCCCCAATGCTGTTGTTGACTCGACAGCCACTGCCCGAAATTGCCTCATTCCCGCTGTTCTTTGGGGAAAACCGGTCTTCAAAAGTCTGCTGCGTTCCTGTCCCAGGTCATCTAAAAGTGGGAAGGGAAACACTGCGCCAGGGTCTGACAGCTTTCACGCTGAAGATATTCAGTGACATCTTCAGCAAGGAGTACGATGCAACTGCTGCTCAACTTCCCTACTTCCTAGCTCCGACATCCAAGGATCATGCATTCGACTTCGCTTCGGCCGAGAACTTGGACGAAATCATCAATCTGGACATTTTGGACCTCACCCAGAAAACTGGTGCAGTTGGATACCGGTTTGATGAGCCAGACGAGTTCTTCCAGAACCGGTATGTGGTTGATCCATATGACGGTTCGCGCAAGTTCATTCTGCAACAACGGCGCCGCGACCTCAAGCCCACTGACCGCGTTCCTGAGGGAGTCCCGGCGCCAAGTCATCATGCTTGGAAACGATGCGAGACCAAGGACATTTTGAATTACAGCTCCAGTCTATGGAGCAAGTCGCGCGCCCATATCACGTTTCGCGAGGACCAGCCGGTCGTGCAAGCCCAGCTTCTCTCAGTTCGTCGGAATCTCTTGGATGACAACGTCAGTGACCAGGATATGCAGCCCAAGCAGTGCTTCCTTGTCCTCGAGCCGCTCAGGATATCACCTCTGCCGGTTGATGTGGTAACCATGGCCTACAACTTCCCGGTAATCATCCATCGGATCGAGTCAAACCTCATCGCTCTCGACGCATGCAAGCGGTTTAGCTTGAATATCCGTTCCGACCTTGCACTGGAGGCATTCACCAAGGACTGTGATAATTCCGACGAGCATGATGTCGAGAAGGTGAACTTCCAAGCGGGCATGGGTAACAACTACGAGAGACTGGAGCTCCTCGGCGATTCGTTCCTGAAAATGGCGACCACCATCTCCATCTTTACGCTCATCCCGGATAAGGATGAGTTCGAGTACCATGTGGAGCGCATGCTCCTGATCTGCAACAGAAACCTGTTCAACAACGCTCTGGAGGCCAACCTGGAGGAGTATATCCGTTCGATGGCCTTCAACCGCCGTACATGGTATCCCGACGGTTTGGTCTTGCTGAAGGGCAAGAGATCTGACAATAATGCCCGCCATGTTCTTGCAGACAAGTCCATCGCAGATGTTTGCGAGGCCTTGATAGGCGCCGCCTATCTCACCGGCGGGGAGTCAAATGATGGCTTTGACTTGGCTGTTCGGGCGGTCACTGCTGTGGTCAAGGACAAGAAACACAACATGGGTAGCTATTCCGACTACTATGCCGCGTACAAGATGCCTACATGGCAGGCAGCGCCCACGAACAGCATCCAGAAAAACATGGCCGAGAAGTTTCGGAACCGCATGGGCTACAATTTCAAGTACCCACGTCTCCTGCGCTGCGCGTTTCAACATCCCACATACCCGACAATCTATGAAAAGCTGCCCAGCTACCAGCGCCTAGAATTCTTGGGCGACGCCCTTCTCGACATGGCGTGCGTCGATTATCTCTTTCGCCGATACCCCGGCGCCGATCCCCAGTGGCTCACCGAGCACAAGATGGCCATGGTCTCGAACCAGTTCTTGGGCTGCCTCGCCCACGCCCTCGGGTTTCATAAATCCATCACCTTCTGCTCTCCGAGCGTCCAGAAAGAAATCCTCGACTACGTCACGGAGATGGACGAAGCCCTGGCCTTGGCCAAGGAGGATGCCGCCGCCGCCGGCAAGTCTGAAGCGGGTTTCTCGCGCGACTTCTGGGTTAACTGCTCCCGCCCGCCCAAGTGCCTTCCTGACGTTGTCGAGGCATACGTCGGCGCCATGTTCGTCGACAGCCAGTACAACTATGACACCGTTCAGGAATTCTTCACCACTCATGTGCGGCCGTGGTTCGAGAACATGCATCTCTATGACGCGTTTGCCAACAAACACCCCGTCACCTTCCTCCAGAAGCTAATGCAGAAAGAGCTACACTGCCAGGACTGGCGCCTGTTTGTCAAGGACTTGGTGGGCGATGACGATGTTGTCAACCAGCTTGCGCCGGGGGATCCCCAGGTCGTCTGCGCGGTGCGTGTTCATGGCCATACACTTGCGCATGCTGTCGCGGCAAGCAGTCGAAATGCAAAGATAGCAGCCGCCAAGATTGCTCTGGGCATGCTGGAGGCCATGCCGGTCGAAGATTTCAAGAGGACGTATGGGTGCCACTGTGCTTTCACGGATGGGGTCGAAGAGAAGGTTGAGGCGTTGCATGGTTCAGCAATCTAGAGAGTGAAAGATGGTTTTGCATGAGGTTTTGGGGGGAGAGGGGGAATTGTTTAGTTGGTTGGTTGGCGAACTTGGCTCTGGTTCTTTTGGGGAATTTATTGGGCTTATATGACGGCTTTTCTCTTTGGGTTGGTTCTGCGGTTTTCCAGTTGCTACTTTGCCAGTCGACGAGATTCGTCTATATCGAGTAGTCATTCTAGCACGAGCAATACAATGTATGCCATTGTATCGTCGACATCCGCTCTGGGCGCCAAGGTCATCCGACTACGAGCTAGGGAAGTAACTGCGTGACGCAGGAAACAATAACTGAACGCCGCCATCAACCATTCGAGATTCGGTGTCTATGTAAATATCGAACTTGGCTTCCCCAGAGAACCGTATAGGCCCGTTCGTGGTGGTCCCTGGGTTCGACACCAAGTCTGCATAAATTTATTCATTCAAAACCCAAAGCTCTTACCAGCCACGTAAAAGAGCGCTTCTCAGTAATATTGGCTGTCCCTTTGGTAACAACACGCCGCCCAAGAACCCGGTGTTTTGGATATCAAATTTCCCGCCTCCCGCCGCCAAGATCCGTGCTATCTATCCTCTACCCCTGAGGGAGGTAAATAATGAACCCCAAATTCCGCCTCTAACAATTGCACCTCCCTCCGGCCTTGATATATATGCAGATTACCGACCAATGTAAAATCCCTATGCAACAAAAGAGAAAACAAAGAAAAGCCAGGTAAGATGGAGAAAAGCAACAAAACAAAAAGTGTGCTTAGAAAGAACAAGAAGAGAAGGAAAAGGGGTGGGGGGAAGGATTCTTCTCACTCAGCATCAGCCTGCTCCCCTTCATCCATTTCTCCCTCGACCTTGATATGCACTTGTAGGCCCAGCCCATGCGAGCTCCCCTTGTCTTGCCCCTCACCGTTCAGAAACGTGGACCTACTGCTGCCGCCGGCCCTGGCCTTTGCCGCCCTCCTTCCCGACACGCCAGCAGCCCTTTTCCTCTGCTTCGCTTCCTTCCGCAACCTGACAGCAGCCGCAACATCTACCTTGCCCTCGTTCTCCTCCTCAATCACCTCATCCGTAGTGTAGTAACAATTCGGGACGGAATGCCTCGCGCCCCCTCCGCCGTTTCCACCGCCATGGACACGCAGCGCAGAGAGCCTCTTGGTTGCCCCGCGCTGCGGGGATCGTGTGATCTTTGAGACGGCGCCGTCAAATATGCTGTCGCCGTCGTCGTCGCCGTCGCCAATGTCGTCGTCACCGTCGTCGTCGTTGTATTCCGGGACGGTGTCGGAATAGTAGTCAGAGTCCGCGGCCGTGTCGAGGACGAAGCGTCGGCCAGCCGCGCGGCCGAACGAGTCGCCGCTGTAGGTCATCTGGCGCCTGCTGGGCCCGGTCGATGAAAGTGCCGGGCTGGAATGGTGACGTTGCGCCAGGGAAGGCTGCTGCGGTCCGGCCCGGCTGGGGGAGGTGAGCGAGTCGAAGAGGCCGGGGAGCTGGAAGCCGTTGGCTCCGTAACCGGCGTCGCTGAAGAGCAGGTCTTCTTCGCCTTCGGCGCCGGCTGCGCGGTGGGCGGTGGTGAATGAGTCGTCATCGGATGAGATGTAGTCGTCGATGTTGAAGTTGGCGGACTTGGGCGTATTGGGGGAGGCAGCACAGGAGCTATGACTGGAGGCTTTGAGGGAGGCCGAGGCGTTGCTGAGGTCAACCGAGGTGTTGGCTGTATGGTGCGACTGGGGCCGTTGGAACGAGTTCGAGCTCACGTCGGAGGCGGTGGGCGTCGCTGAGGAGGAGGACCAGGCGCGGAGACTGCGTGTTCGTAGCGTCGAGTGCTCGGTGACGTCGTCGAGGCTGGTGTTGGGGTGCGTAGAAGCGGCAGTGAGGCTCCTAGTTGCCGCCGCTGTGCGGTTGTCGAGAGACTCGCGAGTTTCACGAATAGTCAAATGTGCCTTTGAGTCTAGGGAGAGGAGAGATGGGGTCAGTAAGTTGTTGGCTAAGCAACCATGACGGGACAAACGCAGAAAAACACTAACAGGGTGGTGATGGCGCAGAATCTACAGCTTCAGTCTGCGAGGCAGCACCTTCGCCTTCCGAGTCAACGGCGGCCAGCTGGGTAAGAGAGCCAGGGCCAGCAGACCCCTCCTCTTGCCTCTGCTTTAGTCTGCTAAAATGACGCGATCGAGTGCGCGGATAAGCCAGGGGGGTGACATCGCCAAGGGTCTCGCAACTTGCGAAGGGCGACGAAACGGACGACTCAAGGGTGTGCAGGCTATGACGCTGGCGGGGGATACCGCTGGCCGGGCTTGCGCTAGCTGAGCCGCGATGGGAGTGGAAGGAGGAGCGAAGGGGGAAGGACCTTTCGCTTGGCACATGAGCACTGGAAGGGTCGTCGTCGGCGTGGAGGTCTGGTGTCGATGCTCCGGCCCTCCTCTTGGCTACCAGGACAGAGTCACGTGGAAACTTGGAGGGCCGAGTGTGCGGACGGTGCGACATGCCGGGCGGCGGCAGGACGACCGGAGCGCCTTTGTTGGGCTGAGACGGAGGGAGCTCAAACGTGTGCTCAATGCCCGTGGTACCAGCATGCTGCCTGGGCTGCTTAGAGCCAGAGCCAGAGCCAGCACCAGCGTGAGGATTCTTGTCCATAAGGGGGCCAGTCTTGGCGTTGGATGAGACAACGGCCATGAAGGTGTTGAGGGAACGACGTCGCCTCGGCCCTTTCGTAAACGGGGAGCCATCAACAAGCTGTGAGCCCCGGACGTGGTGGACTTGGGAGTTTATTTTGGGCAAAGATTGCGAATAATGACTGGACGAGTTTAGGGATTTTGTCCGGATGCCCGCTGCATATGCCATGGATTGCAAGTCATGCTGGGCGGCAGCCGAGCGGTCGTCGATGGGGCCTTGCCGGGACCTGTTCGCCGACTGTGCGTAGAAAGCCTGCACCTGGGGTGACTCGAGAAGGAACCCGTTTTCGCCCATGTTCCTCTCGGCGACGTCCTCGCCGTAGTCCCTGGCACCGGCTGCCTTGATTCTCGTCTTGAAGTCGGCGGGCCTGATCTCGGACTGGGCATCCAGGATGTCCTTGAAACCCCTTCCGCCATCGCTCCGAATCGAGTTGCTGCGTGAGTGGCTATGGGCAGCACAAGGTATTTCTGTGGTCTCACCCGTGCCACGCGAAGTCGGGCGGTAGTCCATGTTGGCGGAACCACGACTCACCATGCGGAAAGATACAGGAGGGGGCCCCCTCATCGTGCCTTTCTTCATCCGAGAGCTGGCACTACCCCACGCGGTGCTTGGTTGGCTTCCATTCGGTGCTGTGCTCGGCCTCTCCAGAGATTCGTCCCGATACCGAGGCACCGTGGGTGCAGGTGCAGATGCAGGTGCAGCATGGTCGGCAGCAGGCACTCCGTCCAAGGAGAGCTGGGTCTGACTGAATTTCGCACGCGAATTGTTCAGAGTCTCGATGATGTTCGGACCATTACCGGCAACCGGATACGCTCCTATTCTGTGTCAGCCCTAGCTCGCTCCAATGTTTTGCTTTTGGGAGAGAATCATGAAAGGTTGTAAGTTGGCGCGTTTACCTTGTACTGGGAGCATGCCCGAGGACGCCGAGTGATAAGCCTTGGCCTTTGGGAAGCCATCGGTCTTGCCCTTGTCAGTTGGCTTTCTAGAGAAGAAGCTCAGGAGGCCCATTGTGGCAGACAGTGGCTGCCATCAGCGGCCAAGTATGAGGAGTGGTCGTCTAGAAGTCGAAAACAGGGATGAGTTGGTTGGTCGTTCGGGGGTATGATGGTGAGAGTGAGACTGTTGATGTGAAAGAAGAGGAGAAGAAGAAGAAGAAGAAGAAGAAGACGGGAATGTTTCAGCGGCTAGAGTAGGAGATGGTGGGTAGATGCTGGGATAAGAAAAATAGACAGAGAGAAGGGCAGAGCAGCGGCACATGGAACGGGAAACGAGGCACGGCGCTACTGAAGCTGAAGAGAGACTATATGAGATGGCAGCCCGGGGCGCTAGGTGACGCCTCGGAGCTTGGGGTCAATAGCGATCTGATTATATTGGCGAAGCACGCACTCGCTTCGGGCCCTGCCGCACAGCTGCGGTACGGTGTATATATAGTGTAAGATGTATATATCCCGTGCTACATAGCACACACGCTGTAATACTATGTGTATTGTGGGATGTCCACTCCAAAAGGCGGGGACAATACATGGATGCGGGCGGGCGTCGAGAATGACGCCCGGGAAGATGCGCCAGGATCCTCCATGGAATCTTTTGCATCTCCTGATGGTGTGGCTGGAGGGCGGCGTTTTCACCAGTTCAGTCCGGCGATGGCGTTCAGCCTATCGCGAAGAAAATCGTCACGGCACGGCAGATGCAGAACCAGGGTGGGCGGCCAAGCGCGCATCCGGGATGAGGCGTAAACAAGGGGAGGAGGGGGAGGGGGCGGCGGGATAGTGTACATGTACAGTTGTATGGAAATGCTGCTGCTTGTCAAGTGCCAAGCACCGCCAGCGAAGGGGGTGGGAACGGGAAAAGGGGAGGAAAAGAACGAAACAGTCAGACAGACAGGCGGCTAACCAACTCGTGCTTGGCATCGTCGGTGTCCGGGTTGGTGTTATGTTAGCCCCCGTTTGCTCGGACTGGACTACTGTGTCTGGAGCTGCAGGACAACAAGGTCCGGCCGTGCGTTTGTCTCTCTGCATTTGCGTTTGCGTTTGCTATCAACGCAACAAGAGCTCCCGCCCGTCTTCCCGTCTGGTCGTGCATCCGATAGTGTGGCCGTCCGACCAGACACAGAGCGCCAGAGAGCCAGACGGGCAAGGAGAGGAATACCGGTACCAGAAATCAATGGCTCGATGGATAAGCATGATTCGTGCGAAATTTCATATGCTGCTGGCCTGGGCCGGTCTCTCAGAGAGGCGGTAATAGTGGACTGGCTCACGATCGATCGATCTCGCCATGTCGTATCGGTCGGGAAGGTGTCAAAGGAAGACGAAGAAAAAGAAAAAAACAGCAGAGACACTTCCTCCCCGCTTGCTCGCGCGAGACGCACATGGCACACAAGCGTGCCTAGCTTTGCGTGCCGTATCCCGTATCCTGTGCCTTGGCTTGTTCTGGAACAGCGGAGTGGCCAAACAAGGTCTGCCATGACGTTCTTGCAGAATCAAGCCCAGTCCAGGGGTGGTGAGATTCCATGGTGTGTCGTCGGCGGCTTGGCCAGGAGATTGGCGCATTTTTCTTTGGTAACAAGGGTCTATCTATACTACTCGTACAGTGAGTGTACTACACGTGTGCGTAGTGTAGGTATTTGTGCGCGACCGACTGTGCAAACAAGGTATTCTTCAGCGCGTGTCCACAGTCCACACAAGTCGACAGAGAGCAATCGGGCGGACGAACAAACAAGAGCGCTCTGCGAGTTCTAGAAAAGGAGTCCCTGGCGCAAGCCACCAAAGGCAAAATTGACAAAGTCTCAGTTCTTGGCCTCCCCTCTCTTCCATGCAGGGAGACCCCTAGTTGCAGATCGATCCTTCAGGGGTTTGCCGCCAGGGGCTAGTGATCGACGCCAGGCCGCGCCTGCTGGATTGTGGACCAGCGACGACGACGACGACAGACGCGGGGAGGCTGGAGCCACTCACTCACCTACTTCAATCCAATGGATGGAAAGACGTCCGTCCACCCGTGCGTGAGCCGCTGCCCTGGAGCGCCTGTCACTTCGTTAGCGGACGAAGATGTCAGGCGTTAAGAAAGAAAACCGCCGGCTGCCCTTCCCATACAATAATACGGACGAGATGATGGCGGTAGTGCATGCACTAGTTGGTGCAATTCCCGGACGACCCCAAACCGTGTCCATGGATTCCTATCGCCACAATGTCTCGTCGAAACGCCAGCATTGGGGCCACCCACCACAAGAAAGCAGCGCCGGGATCCACCTGGATTCGGCTGCCCGTCCGCAATATCGAGTCAGCCCAGCCCAGCCCAGCCCGTCCAATGTCATGCGATGCGATGCGGATGCGGATGCGGATGCAGGTACGGGAAAATTAAACAGAAATCACGAATGTCTGGGGGCAAAAAAAGAAAGCAAAAATGAAGAAGCAAAAAAAGTGACTGACTGCCGCGTGCCGTCCGTCAGCCCGACAAGACCCCGTATGCATGCAAAAAACAAACGCAAAATAATGAGCAGCGAGAACAAACGAAGGCTACCTACCTACCAAAGGAAGGAATTCGAGTTTGCATTGCTCGGAACAGGGAGGCAAGCTGCATAAGTGTGTGCCTAGTAGGTACACGTGCATCCTCGGTGAGCTGCGTTAGGACTCTCTCTACACTAGGAGCAGCAAAAGCAGCAAATTGTCCAACTACTGGGATGCGCAGGTTGTGCCTTCCCTGTCAATCCCCAAGATTTCAGCGCAACGCATGGATCCATGTACAACGACAACGACGACGACGACGACGCACTTGCCCGTTTGGATCGTTTGGATCAGCACAGACCCAGCGGGCACTGCACTGGCTCGAGATTGGGAGGCAGGCACGGCAAGAAACAGCTGCGAGCTTTCCGAGCTGAGCTGGCTGGGAGCTTCGAACGGAGGTTCGAGCACCTCGCCATTCGCGGGGAAGCTCTCGCTCGCTCAATCCCATGGAAAACTGGGAAAACCGCAAGAGGCAAGTCCGAGCGCAATGCACACACACGCCGCGGCTGTCTTCCAGGTTATCAAGAATTTCGATTCATCCCTCTGCGACTCGAGGGGGTCCGCTCGCACCACACTATTCCAGGCTCGGTTTCCCGGGACAGCTTGAGGGAAAAAATAAAATCAAGTAAAAATCAGGTATCCATTTCATCGTCTCCAAGTTTCGCCATACCTCGGGTCAAGTGCGTTGCTGTGTGACTCGGGATGCGTCCATGCCGTCGTGTTGATAGCCGATCTTGGAACCCCAGTGTAATTACACCGTAGCTCGCCAACAACCAGAAGTTGATCCCCAAGGAGGACTTGTTCAATTCTGGTCCCTCTCTGATGTTATCCCGTATGCCGGCGGCCCTTTTGTTTCGGCCTCTACTATATAGTAGTAGTATTTATTTACTTGTCCTATCTGGTGATATAAACACATACATCATGGCTTCAGCCTCTATTTGTGTCCAAGTACCGCCCCGCTAATCAAAACTCCCCGCCAAGGCAACGCAACTGAACCTCAAATCGGCCCCCTCCCTCTCCAGAAACCTGCCGGGCCCCAACAGCAACGCCTTTTGGCTCAACACATCCTCCCCTTCCTCCAGGTGGCCCCGGTTTAGCGGCCCCTTTCGCCGTCCATCCAGCTCCCACAGGTTCCCGTCGTCTCCCTTGACGAAGCACACGTAGTGCAGATCGACGCTCTCGTCTGCGGCTGGCGCAACCGTGTCGCCCTGGGTGGCCGCAGCGCGGTGGGCCTTTGCGAGGGCGGGGTCGCGCTCCAGCAGGCGGGCGCGCTCCTCAGGGCCCAGCGGCTCGGCCTCGGCGACCAGGCGGGCCAGGTCCGAGCCGGGCTCGACAAAGGCGCGCGCGGGCCCGTTGGTGGCGGCGTGCAGCAGGCCCATCAGGCCGCAGGCGTTGCGGATGGTCTGGCGGAACCAGAGGACGGGCTGCTCGGCGCCGCGGCCCGTGTAGGGCTCGGCGAGCGCGTCTTCGGCCAGCCGGTGGGACTCGAAGGTCGCCGAGACGGGGAAGACAAGCAAGAGCGCGAGGGCCGGCCGCGGGACGAAGGCGAGCATGTCAGGGTCGGTGAGGGAGTAGACGTCGTGGATCTGGAGCGCGGGCGAGACGCCCAGGTTGTGCAGGAGCGTCGTCATGATTTCGGGGTTCGCTTCGAGCGGGATGAAGGACACGCGCGTGTCGCTCTCGTCGGCGGCGGCGTCTGCGGGGTTGAAAGCCATGATTGCCCGGGTCGTGGTGGATGGCTGAGGAATGGAGGGGTGGAGGGGTGAAAGGTTGTCCGAATAGTTGTTGTGTGTTTGATGTTGGGGAGGCGAATGACTGAATGCCCCGCGGTACCGCCAGGGCGGGGTTCGTTTGGGTCTGCCCTGGTCTGGTCTGGGTCTTGTCTGGATGTTGCTGATTGTGAATCAAGGTGAATCAACTCTTGATCCCGCATATAGTAGGCCTCTTGTACCATAGGCACGGACAAAACGGAAGGGAACGGTTGCGACCGCTTAGAACACCATACGTGCACAGCACATGGAAAACTCCAGGCAGCTACATACCTATGTATGTAGCTGCGCGCGGTCGCTGATGATCTCATTGACAGGGGGACCTGCAAACGGTGTGCTGTGCCGTGACAGTGCGCCGTACCCTCTCGGGATTTAATCCCGTACTGTGTGCAAGTACACAGTATAGTACAAGACGTGAGATTTTGTTCTTCCTTTCCTTCCAAAAATTCATCTGGAAGGTAGTGGTGTTGTGTTCTATACGTACACTTCTTTATTTACGCCTTGTTCCTCGTCGACGACCGCAATAAGCCTCTCTTGGTCGTTCTCTCGGGCAGACCTCGTACATGCATTGCGTACGTGCGTACCCGGTGACCCCCATCCCATGTATACATATATATTTCCCAACAAACCTTACAAACTTACAGATACCATATAGTTACATTTTACAGTAATGTACAAAGCCAAGTACCTTCGGCGGCCTAGAAGCTGGCAGTCTTGCCCTTGTCTCCATCATCATTGAAAAAGGGGCTCTCCGTGTCCTTCCTCGACCCATTGGCCAGGCCCCGTGATGATATGACCTGCTTTCTCCTCCACCGCTTCACGCCCCAGGAGAGCCTCTTCCTTCCGGCGGTGCTTCTCGGCCGCGAGGCGCGCCTCTTTGCGGAGCTTCTCGCGGCGCTCGGCCTGGAAGCCGATATTGTCTAGATGAAGGGTAATCTTCTCCTCGACCAATGCTTTGACGTGGAAGGCCAGCTTTTGGCTCTGAAAGATACCCGAATAGCGATAGCTCAGCCAGAGGTAAAGCGTGATCGTCTTGTGGAGAGACTCGAGACGCATAAGGTACTTCTCGGGGGTAATGGGCATGTTGTCGACGTCCAGATCGAGGACCTCAATGTCAACCTCGGGGATATCCAGCAGGTGCCCACTCGTCATGTCGGCCACGCATCGCGCGAAAGCTTTCAGGACTTTTACATTCGTCGCGTCGCTCAGCGCGCATGGAGCTGTGAGCAAAACACACCTGTCCTCGATGCTCATGGCCAGCGACTGGATGTGCTGGGCGATCTCGAGAGATTCGCGAGCGTCGCACATGTGAAACCGGCGATCAAGCATTGCCATCTCCCAGAGCCTGCCAATGACAAAGCTGAAGGGTGTGCGGTCGGGGAAGAAGGAGTAGAAGCGCTCGAGGAGGTAGTGCGGAGGCTTCAGGCCCGCCGTCAGTATGGGCTTGGCTTCGGCCTTGAGGCACCTTGTGATTTCAGAGAGATCCTCCGGGTCCAGCGTCGTGACCAGGCCAGGTGCCGGTGCCGGTGCCTCGGCATCGCCACCGAGGGCGGAATCGAGGGCGGGATCAGACGCAATAATGGCATGGCTAGCAGTCCGGTACCGGCCGGCACGGCCGCTAATCTGCTTGACTTCGGGGACGCTGAGATTGCGCTGAGCTACGCCGTCAAACTTTTGGACCGTCTCGAAGATGACCCGTCTGATCTCGAGGTTCAAGCCCATGCCGATGGCATCGCTGGCAGCCAGAAAGTCATAGTCGTTGTTGGGGTCGTTGAACAGGGCGGCCTGCTGTGCTCTGGTCTCGGGCGGCAGAGAGCCGTAGACGATGGCGCACTTTCGGCCCGTCGCCTCCTCGATGCCCGACTTGATGGCATGCAGGCCGACTCGGGTGAAGGACACCACGGCGTCGCCCTTTTCGAGCTTCTTGAAACTGCCACCCAAGCTCCTGTTTAGGGTTCGAAGCGGGTTGAGCCGCTCGTATTTGTGGACGAGGCAGTCGTCCCCAATCATCTGACAAAGCTCCTGGATGAGACCGACGCTTCTCTCTTCTCCGCAAAGGTGCACCTCCTTGGCTTGGACGCCGAGGAAGGCCTGGGTCCAGGCCCAGCCGCGTTCCTCGCTCTCAATCATCTGGATCTCGTCGATGACGGCGCAGTCGACCCTCTGGTTCAGCGGCGTCATCTCGACGGTGCAGCTCGAAAACCACTGGTCGGCGCCCTCGGGGACGCGCTGCTCCTCGCCCGTGATCAGGGCGCACTTCTTGCCCTTGGCCGTGAAGCGGGTGTAGATCTCGTGGGCCAGCAGGCGCAGAGGGCCGGCGTAGATGCCAGAGCTGGCCGACTCCAGCGCCTTCAGAGCGTTGTACGTCTTGCCCGAGTTGGTGGGGCCGACGTGCAGATGGACGGTGCGCTTCATCATGCGCGTGGCCGGGAACCATTCGGCAGGGTAGCGCATGTTGTTGGCGAGGTCCAGGAGCATGTTGGTGGCCGCCTCGTCGAAGCGGTCGCGCAGCAGGAACGACTGGAAGGCGTAGGCGACCTCCTTGGCCATGTCGCCCTTGACGAAGGCATTGCGCAAGCGCCAGAAGAGAGTGTTCTCGAGCCGGCCCGTCTCGCCCTTCTCGCGGGCCCGCATGAAAGCGTTGCGCAGGTCCTTCCGGAATCGCAAGAGCTCCTTGTCGAGGTGCTCTTGGTCCTTGATGTTGAAGGACAGATACTCGTGGTTTTCGGGGTGCCATTCCCCCATCACAGCCAGCAGCCTGTCGAACTGGGACATGACGAGCATCTCGAACGCCTTCAGGTTCGTCTTGACCGCTTGAGCGGCGTGGTGCCGCGACTTATCAAAGCTGGTAACGGCGCGGTCATTTTGCATGCCGCGTCGGAGCGCTTTGTCGGAAACATATCTTGTGATTGAAGGCACAGCAGCCGAGGAGAATGATCGGAAGCAGTAAAGGCGGCTGCTGCTGCTACCTCGGACTGCGCTTCTTGAACAGCATGCCCGGGCAGTCGCGAACATGGATTTCATGACCGTGACCGTGACCGATCATGCTGGGGGCTTTACAAAGGCAGCAACGTGGATGGAGCGTCTTGGGAGCTGCGCGTACGGGATAGTGGTGATGGTGGGTGGATTGGTGGTCTGTAGACTGGCGGTGGATCTGGATCACTCCAAGGCTCGGGCAGCGCAATCAATCATCAATATTTTTTTTTTAGGTTTTTTTTCATCCTTGTTTGGGGGGTTTACCGTAACTACAGTGCAGTCGCGCGCTGTCCATCCCCAATCCACACGGTGCCATTGGTTCCTCCCCCGCCACCGTTGCCCATTCCCCATTTGACCCAACCTAACATGGAAACGACAAAGCGGGAGGGAAGGGATTTGAGTGGAGTGGCCAGCTTCGTCATCATGCAGGGCAGACACGGTGCCGTGTGCTTGTGCTGCTCTCCGCTCCTCCACCACCTATCTGCGATCCAGTCTCCCATCCACTGCGCTTCAACCCATTCCGGCTGCACAATTACAAGTCTACGTCGCCGACCTTTGCACAATCAACTCTACCTGACCTGAATCACTTGGCTTGCGAATAACACGACACGCACGACAAACAGGCCAGCAGCAGCCAAGATGGCGTCCTCATCAACACCAGCAACACCGCTCCTTTAGTAGGTCCCGTCCCATCACTTTCCCCCCCTCCCCCATTTCGCTCACGCTGGCGTCAACTGACACCCGCCTCCCCGCCCCAGCTCGTGCGTCGCCCACGACTCCACCATCCTCGCCGAATGCGCGACATCGGCCTCCTCCCAGACCTCGTCCCTCGCCTCCCTGATCCTGCCCAAAATCGACCACAGCAGTCCCCAGAAGCTCACCTACACCCACGGTTCCTACCACATCCACTACATCTCGGAGTCCCCCTCGGAGCATGGCCCGCAGTCCTCCGCCGGCGGCCTCGCCTTCCTGGTCGTGGCCGACAGCAGCTTAGGCCGCCGCATTAGCTTCGGCTTCCTCGTCGAGGTGCGCAAGCGCTTCTTCGCCCAGCACCCGGCCGACACAACCGACTTCGCCGGGATGCCCAACTACGGCGCCGGCGGCTTCAACGGCGAGCTGCGCGCCCTCATGATCGAGTACGGCACGACGGGACAGGGCCACGACGACGCCATCACCAACGTGCAGCGCGAGATTGACGACGTGCGCGGCATCATGACACGCAACATCGAGGGCTTGCTGGAGCGCGGCGAGCGGATTGATCTGCTGGTTGACAAGACCGATCGGCTCGGTGGCAGTGCCAGGGAATTTCGCGTGCGGAGTCGCGGGCTCAAGAGGCAGATGTGGTGGAAGAATGTCAAGCTCATGAGCTTGCTGGCCTTGGTGCTCGCCCTGATTGTCTTGGCGATTGTGATTTCGGTCAAGAACAGCTTTGGGGGTTGAGGGTGAGGGAGAGGGAGAGAGATGGAGGGGTCTGGCTTGCTTTGGAGGATGCAGGCTGTGTTTTTGCGAGTTCTAGTGGCTTCATGGCGTTTTCTGCATTGCGTTGCGTTGCGTTGCGCTTCGATGGACGTTGTGAAATTGGTTTTGGTCCAAAGAGAACCTGTATAACTGATGTACGGTAGCTATTGGCTTGCTCTTCTTTTCTTTTTTTCGGGGGGGTTTTTTTTTCTTTCTTTTTTTCTTCTCTTTCGCTGGGTGTTTTGGGTCAACCGCGGAGGAAGGGGGGAACGAGGATACAGTAAAACAAGAAGGTCAAGCGTCATTCTCTTTTCTTCCAGCCAGCACGTCGATACCTACGTAGTCTACTTCTTGAGGGGCATTCATGGTCATGTGCGTCGCCCTTGGTTGTGCTCACGCTTTCCAACTTGAGACTTCTTCGAGTGGGCCGTACGTTGACCGCAAAAAGAAGACGAGGAGAGAAATCGAATCGGCGTGCAGTTATGTGCGAATGTGAGACTCCTACTAATACAAATCAATTGTCCTCATGTCGTCCAGACAAACTGCACAACACCATACATCTACCACATCTACCCTATACCACAGGCATCGAAAGCTCCGACCAGTCGACAGGAAAAGCAACACCCACATCCATCCGCCCCCAGACCATCGGTCACTTCCGTGCTCGCGCTCGCCCCGCCTCCCCCCAACCCCCGTCCCTGGCCTCGGTATCAACCACTCAATCGGTGTCAGGTCATAACCTCGGCAACGGCCCCCGGACCGCCTCAAACACATATCCATGTGCAACCGGGTTGCTCGTCTGCGGCGGCTGCACTGCGGCGGCAGGTTTGGTAAAATGTGGCAACCTCAGCTTATCTGTGAAAAACACGGGGTGGCAGTGCGCTGCGTTGTGGTGGTGCTGCTGATGCTGCTGGTGCTGCTGCTGTTGCTGGTGTCTTTGGAAGTGAGTACTCTTGTTCCAGGCTGCTTGAAGCGAAGCTGGCGGGTTTGGAGGGGGGCCTGCGGATGCCATTTGTTCGATTGGATTTGGTGGTTTGTTTGTTCGTTGATGAAGGATGATGATTTATCTCGATTCCAACAACCTTAGCCGGGGTTGCTTTCGGTGAGCAAGTACCCTGTTGCCCGCCAAGCTAGGTAGTTCCGTACCAACCAACTTATCTCTGCAAGCACTTATCTCGGTTATCTCAGTTCCTCAGACCCTGGGCGATGTAGCCAATGTACAATTGGCGCCACCCACCCTTGTAGACAGCCAGTAGCCAATCAGAACACGCCCCCAACTCACATCGCCAGAGGGTCTGAGGACGTTCGGGCGCTTATCGCTTTTGCGGTCATTAAGGCCTATATACTAAAAAGGATAAAAATAAAAAATAAAATATACAAAAAATACTATTAAATAAAGCCTATTATAAAAAGCTTATTCTAATTTTTATAGATTTTTATTATTATTATATTCTATATAAATTTACTATGTTATCTATTTTATTAATTTATATATTGTCACGGTTCAGACCTTGACTGTGGAGAAGGAACTAGACGGGCAGGTGGGGCATGCAGGAAGGTGGGGCCTCTAGATGCCACTGGACCGGTGGAGATGCACTCGAGTTCACTGGACTCGGGACGTCCCGATCTTGGAGGATTCGGGACGGTCAAACTTGTGGAGGTGTACCCGAGTTCGCTGAATTCGGGACGTCCCGATCTGAGGAATTTTGGGATAGGTCTCTTTGACTTCTATATAACGAGTAGGACTTGGCGACATTAGGTCCCAGGTTAGTAATTAATATAAGTTCTTAGGCACATATTGCATAGTCTTTAAAAATAACCGCTTGTTTATTCGATTATTTATACCCCCTTACACTTATTTTTTTGACCCTTACCGTCTTAAGGAACCTTTGGTTCTTAGGATTGTAATATATATATTTATATATAATATATAGTATATTATAATAAAATTATTTTAAAATTATATTATTTTAATTATATTATTTTATTTATAAAACTATTTTTAATTTATTTTTTATTATATTATTTATATATATATTATTAATTTTATTTTATATATTTTATATAAAAGGGTATTTTTACTTATATTGGAGCGAATAATAGCTTAAATTAAAAACGGGTTTTAAATCTAGATTTTATATAATTAAACGATTTTAATAGTATATATATTGCTCGATTTGGATAAGTCTATACAATAAAAGGTAAAATAATTGGAAATGAAAAAAGGAAAAAACTAGAAAAAAATCTCCTTTTAATTTACATTTTACCAAATGATAGCTTAAATTAAAAACGAACTTTAGATCTATAATCTAGGCATATAGGCCATCCTCAGCATATCTATACTTCCTAATTTGGCCTAGTGTGGCCGGAAAAGTAAGCGAGTGATTGATAAAAAGAAAAAAAGAAAAATAATAAAAAATCTCTTTTTAGGTTGTATTTTGGCTAATAATAGAGCTAATCCAAATTTAAAAATAATTTTAAAATCTATATAGAAAAACTATCCTTAAAACTCATTGTTAATAAAATAAAATATTATTTTTTTATTTTATTATTTTATATAATAAATTGAAAAAAATGGAAAGTTTTTTTAGTTTAATTTGCTTTAACCCTATAATTTTACTAATTTAAAAGATAATAAAAATCTAGTTAAAAATCTAGAATCTTAAGATTTAAACAATCTTTAATATATATTTACTTCTTAATTTAGCTTAATATAGCCTTAAATATTAAAAAGCAATTAAATTATTTGGAAAAATTAAAAGAATAAGTGATTGTAAAGTGTTACAATCCTAAAAACTAAGGGTTCTTTAAGACGGTAAAAGTTAAAAAACTAAATATAAGGGAATATAAATAATCGAATAAAGAAATAATTATTTTCAAAAATTATACAATTTATATTTAAAAATATATATTAATTATTAATTTAAAACTTAATACTGTTAAACCCTATTCGTTATATAAAAATAAAGAATAAAAACCTGAATATTTCCTATTTTAAGTCCGCTTTAAGACTTAAAAAACTTAAACTCTAAATCCCTCGCTAAAACCCGCTAATCCCAATCTTTAAATCTTTTAAATTCAAATTTATTAATTTTATACCCTAAGTCCTTTAAATCCACCCTAATTTGTCCGCTTTTAAATATTTTATTAATAATCTTCCCAAATAAATACCTTTCCCTTTTATTTTAAATAAAAACCCCTTTTAAACCTATAATATAATATTTTATTTTTATTTTTTATTTTAAAAGCTTAATTTAAATATTTAACTTTATTATAATAATTATATTTTTAATAAATATTAACTTTCTTTTTATATTTATTAAAAACGTTTATTAATATTAATATATTTAAAATCTTTAAACCTTATATTTTATATTTATAATAAAAAAAATTAATTAATACGGCCCTAATGTTACAATCTTGAGAACTAAAGGTTACTTAAGATAATAAAGGTTAAAAAGATAAGTATAAGGGGGTATAGGTAATTAAATAAATAAATGGTTATTTTTAAAAATTATATAATATATACTTAAAAACTTATATTAATTATTGGTTTAGGACCTAATATTGCTAGGCCCTACTTATTATATAGAAATAAAATATGTAAAATATTTAAAGTATTTAATTTTTAAATTTATTAAGTATATTAAATAAAGTATATAATATATTAAATATTTAAAGTGTTTAATCTTTAAAGTAATTAAGTAAATTAAGTACTTTTTTATTAGTATATTTTATTCAGGGCTTAAGACTAGTATAACTTTTAAAGCCTTATAATTCCCTAAAATAGGCGCTTTTACTTTATTTAGGTTTAAATTATAATATAATACCCTTCCCTTTATGAGTTTGCCCCGAAGTTATTTTAAAAACCTTGTAATAAGCTAATTTTTTAGGTTTTAGTTATCTCTCTTTTTTCTACCTCCTAGAATGCCTCTTTTTAACCGAGTTTAAAAATATACTTTTATTAGTATTTTTTATTAATATTTTTTAGCCCGCTATATTAAAACTTTTAATATTATTATAATTTGCTATATTTATTATATTAAAAAGAATTTTATTTATAAGTTATTTAATAAGTTTAATTTATATAGTTTTTATTTAAAGTTAAGGTATTCCTTTTTTTACGATATTTTTAGCTATAATATTGTAATATATTTATCCTTTCTCTTATTTTAAATGTAGACTATATTTTAACGTTTTTTATTCTTTAATTAAATTCTTTTTTAAATAAAAAAAATGTTTTAACTGTAAATAAGATGAGATTTTTATAAAGATTAATAAGTATTTTGCGAAATTTTACCGATTAAAATAATAATTATAGGCTTTTAAAGCTTATATTAAAAAAGTGTTTATTTAAGAGTTGGCTGTCCTATAGGAGTAAAAGGCGCGTAAAGCCTTTATTACTACCTTTATTTCTATTAAGATTAAATTCGATTAATTTTCCCTAAATCCGGTATTAACGGCTAATTTAAGTTTTATTAGTAAAATTATTAAAAAATTTCGGGGTAATTTCGTAAATATTTAAATAGTTTTTATATATTTTCTTTAGGTCTATAATTTTCTTATTTAACTAAATATTTTACCTCTTTTTTCCCAATTTATTAGAAATCTAGAATTTTTTTTATTATATACTTTTTTTTTATAAAGTTAATTTTTATTATAATATTTAACCTTGTTTTTATTAGTATTAATTTTAATAAAGAAATATAAAAAATAGGGTAAATTTTTATAGATTTAAATAATAATAATTAATAATTTAAAATAAAAATCTTTTTTATAATTTAAAAGGGCCTTAATTTCTTAAAATTTAATTTATTATTAAGCTATTTTATTTTAATATTTTTTTTAAAAAAATGAACCTTATTCCCATTCCGAAAAATTAATCCTTTTAATTTTTTTTTATTATAATAAATATTAATATATTCCCGGATAAAAAAAAGGTTATTATATAATATATTATAAAATATTTAGAGCTTTTTTATTAATATTTTAATTTTAGGGGATTAATTCCCTATATTTTAGTATATTTTAATTTTAAAATTATAATTTATAAAAAATAGTAAAACTTTTATTATTTTTAATTTTGAATTATTATAAAAGAATTATATTATTAGTAATAATTTTATTTAATTATCTTATTTATAATTGAAAAATATTTTTAAATATTATTTTATTATTTAGTTTCTCCATTTTATTTATTTGTTTATTTGTAAATAATAGGTTATTAAAAGCTTATATTTAATATTTATTTATTTTATTAACATTTATTAGAATTTAAATATAAAAAATATATTTTAATCCGAAACAATCTTATCAAACTATACGTAATTATTAACAATCGTTTTTAAAAATATATATATTAGTTATTTTATTATATTTATTTTTTAAAATAATAAAAAATAATATTATTTAATTAGTCGATTTATAACTATTAAAATTATTATAAATTATATTAATAATTAGGTTTTTTGAAAATAAAAACTTTATAATAAAGTTTATAAAGATCAACCTTTAAACTTTTTCTATTATAAATAATAATTTTAATAAATTAAAAGGTTTATATTATATACCCTTATTTTGCGTATAAATTTTATATTTATTAATTATTAATTTAATTGCTTTTCTTAATTTAAAGAATTTAAAATATTAATATAATTTCATTATTATTTAAATAATCCCCTAATATCTTTTAATAGATAATATATAAATATTTTTAATTAAGGCTTTTTTAAACATTTTTAATATAAAAAGCTTTTTATAAAATATATCCTTTTAATTAGGTTTTAAATTTTATTTTTTAAATAGCTTTTAACTATTAATTATTTAATTTTATCGAAAATAAAGCGTTAATTTTTATAGCCTTATATAATTAAAGTATTAAAATCTTATTTTAAGCTTTTATTAAGATTTTTTATAGTTCCTATTTCTTATTTAAACAAAGGTCCTCTTTACGGCTTAATATATTTACTTTAATATTCTCTAAATTTTTCTAATAAAAAATCTTAAAATTAAATTATAATAAGAATTTTAATTATTTTATTTATTTCTAATTAAATTCTTTTATTAAAATAAAATAAATTAAATTTTTATAATTTATTAGAACTTTAACTTAATAATTTATTTTATTTAAATATAGTTTTTATTTTTTAAATATTTAAATAATTAATATTAACTTTTTATTATAAATAAAATAATTAAATTTTATTTTTTTTAATTATTAAAAAAGGAAAACTATTAAATATAATTATTTTTCTTTATTTTATTAGCTAAATATATTTTTTAGTATATAATTAGAAATATTAGTTTTAATTTCGAATTTTTTATTTAAATTTAAAAGCTTTAATATTAGGTTTGTTAATACAAGCTTTTTTAATTTTTTAAAAGTTTATTATTTCCGTTTATTTTAAATAAATATTTTTCTTTTTTTAATTAGTTTATTAAAAGGTTTTATAATTTACCTAAATTTTTAAATAAAATGCTAATAAAAATTAATAAAATTTAAAAAGCCTTTAATTTATATAATTATTATTAAAGTTAATTATTTTCGAATATTTTATACTTTTATAAGGTTTATTTAGACCTTTTTAAATATAATTTTATACTTTAAAAAGTTTACTTTTTAGCAATAAAATTCGCTTTTTTTTGGGTTTATTTAAAATTTATATTTTTATAAGGTTTTTAAAACCTTATATAGTTAGCATTAGTACTCCTTTTTTAACAAAAAATAAATTAAAATATTATTTAAATAAACTTTTTTAAAATATAATTAATTATAAATTATTAAATAATTAATACATTTATAAGCCCAAATAATATAATAAAATATCTATAATAGTTAAAAAAATAATAAAATACTATTTTTTATTTATCTCCTTTTTTAATCCTAATCTAAATATAAATAATTTTAAAATCTAATTTAATAAATTATTTAATTTTATTTAATCTTTTTTTTAAATTATTAATTAAAAATAAAAGATATTAATTTTTAATAATCTTTTTATTTAAATATTGGTAATTTATATATAATTTTAATTTTTTATTTTTTTTAGGTATAAATAAAATAGGGTAATTCATTAACAATTATAATTCCCAAATGTGTTTTTTTTATAGATTTTTTATAATATATTTTTTAGTGCTTTTTTCTATATTAAATTAAAAGGGTACGTTTTTTAATAGCGGGGTTAAATTTTTCCTTTAAATTTGATTTTATAGTTTTATAGGCTATAATTAAGTAATTCATTTTCCGACTCTTTTTAAAAAATATTATATTATCGATATTTTAAAAGGATATTAGGTTTTATTAAATTATTTACTTTTTCTTATTTTACTTTTTTAATAATTATTAGTAATTATAATAATATATTATATTTTAGGGAATTAAAATAATCTCCTATTAATTCCTTTTTTAAGCTTAATTATTAAGTTAAATTAATCTTTTTTAAATTTACGCGGCTGCTATTTTAATTAATCGTAAAATTAAATATTTTTAATTATAAATAATTAAAAAATATTTCGTATATATTTAATTTTATAATATTAAAAACTATTTATTAATAGTTTTTATTAATTTTAATATTAAAAAATTCCGTTTTTCGTCGGATTTAACCGTTTTTATAATTAGATTTTTTTTTAAAAAATCCTTTTTTAGATATAATTTCTTTTTTATTATTTAGGGGATATTTTATTTTTCGACTAATTTGAGTAAAATTAGGTTTATTTTAATTTTTAAATTAATAAGTACGATAATAGTACGTTTTTTTTAATTAATATTAATTATTAATAAGTCTATATTTTTATTATAATTTATTATTATAAAAACTTATTTCGCCCCTTTTATTTATTATTTTTTAATAAATAAAAGACTTTATTTTTTAAATATTTACTTTAAAATCTTTTAAAATATTATAAAAGTATTATTTTATTGCCTTAAAAAGCCTTTTTTTTAATAATAGAATATAGTCCTTATTTTTATTATATTTGCTTAATTATTATATTTATTTAAACTAAGCGCGGTGCCAGTTTTTTAATTAATAGGCTTATTTATATATAAGCTATATTTTATATATTATCTTATTTTTCGTATTTTATTTGCTTGTAAAAAAAGCAATCCTTTAATAAATAAAGGGCAATTTAATTATTATCGGTATATACTTTTGGTTAAATACTATTATTTATTATAATAATAAATTTTAAACTATAATTAATTAAATTTTTAGCTCGGTAGACGATTAATTTATTTAGTTCTTTATCCGGTTTTTCCGTTAATTTAATTAGCCTATTTTTATTTTTCCTTTTCCTTTAAAAAAAAGAATCTTATTTATATTTTTTCCTTATATATTAACGATAAATATTATATATATAATTATATTATATAATTTATTTGTGGTTTTCGTGGTTAGGGTTTATTTTAAAAATATTGTATTTTACCTTTTAAAAAAATTTAAATTTTGGGGTAAAAATAATATTAATATCTTTTTATTAAATTTTTTAATTAATATTATCCTATATAAACGTGTTTAAATTCTAATAAAAGATAATATTATTATTTTAGGGTCCTGGTTATATAAACGCTAAATTATTATTTAAATTCTTTAAATTAAATTTAACGTAAGCTTAATAATAGCTATTTTTTCGTAAAGTTATAATAATAATATATAATATAATAAGATATTACTCGCTACTTTCTTTATTATTTTTATAATTGAAATAATTATTATCGTAATAGGCTATTTCTAAAAAACAATTATAATCGACCTTTTTAAATATTTAGTTAATCTGCCTTTTTATTAAGGTCTCCTACTAATTATTTTTTACTTTACCTTTATAATCTCGAAAAATATAACCCTTTTTACCGTATTAAAAATATTTTATAAGCTTTTAATTAGGTTAGCGATCCCTATTATATATTATAATATTAATATTTATTAGGTTTAAATATGTATTTATAAAAATCAGAAATATTTATTATTATTTAAACATATTAGTTTTATTTTTATATATAAAATAATTATATTCTTCCTTTTTTTTTTATTTATACTTGTATTAGCGGTTATTAATTTTAATCGTTAATATAATAAAATTATTTAAATTATTTAAATAATTAATTTTTAAAATTTTGTTTTTAATTTAATTTTTTAATTTATTATAAAAAATATAAATTAATACGTTTTTTTTTAGGATATTTTTAAAGCGTTCTATTAGAATTCCGAAGCGTAAATATTAATTATTTTAATTTATTAAAATCGATTTAAACATTCCGCCGCTTTTTTAACCTTATCTTACTCCCCGAATACCCTAATAAGGGCTTTTTAAAAAAATCTAAAAAATTTAAAAAGTTTATTTATCTTTTAGTCGTAATTTTTCGGCTTATTTTCTAAATAGTTTTTTTTAACGGGTTTAAACTAATATAAAATATAGTTTTTTAAAAAGGACAAAATAAATAAAATTTTGTTTTTTTCGTTACTAAATTGATCGTTATTATAATAAATATATATATATATTTAAATAAAGAATCCCTTTAATTTCTTTTTCTCTCCGCTAAAAATAAGCGGAGGATAAATTTTGGCCTTTTTAGCTTTTCTATCTTTTAGCCTAATAATATCCTAAAGGGCTTAATTAGTTTTATAAAGCGTTTTATTCGATCCTTGCAATTTTTCGACTTTTATAGCGAAGATTTAGTATAAAGCTTTTATATTTCGTTCTAATTTTATAAATTTAATTTGGAAATATATAATATAATTATTTAATTATATTATAATAAGTATAGCCGGTATAATAAGGGTAACAAGGGTTATTTTCAAAGTAGTTAATATAATACTTATTTAATATATTAGCCTATATTTAAATAAATAATTAATATATTATAATTTTAAAAATTAAAGGTTTTTTAAAATGGTAAAGGTTAAAAAAATAAATATAAAAGGGTATAGGTAATTAAATAAATAAACGGTTATTTTTAAAAATTATATAATTTATATTTAAAAATTTATATTAATTATTAATTTAGGACTTAATATTACCAAGCCTTATTCATTATATAAAAATAAAATATATAAAATATTTAAAGTATTTAGTTTTTAAACTTATTAAATATATTAAACAAAGTATACAATATATTAAGTGTTTAAGGTATTTAGTCCTTAAAATAATTAAATAAATTAAACACTTCTTTATTAATACATTCCGTTTAGGGTTTAGGATTGGCATAACGTTTGGGGCCCCATAGCTCCCTAGAGTAAGCGCCCTTACTTTATCTGGGTTTAAACCGTGACACCTAACTTATTTTATATTTAATTTAAATAATTTTTATTTAATATTTTATTTTAATTATTTTCGTTATAAAAATATTTATTTTTTTATTAATAGTTTTAAATATTATAATAAATATATTAAATATAAAATATCCTATAATAAAAATAATTTTATTTTTTATATAAATATTTTATTTTTATTTTTATATTTATTTATTTCCCTAATTATTTATAATGTTAATAAAATAAACTTAATTGAAAAAAAAAAAAGTTTTTTAATTGTTTTTTTATTTTTTTAAAAAAAATATATTATTTAAAATTACGCTAAAAGGCTCTTTTAATACAAGTCCTAATATATTGAAGAGGAATGCTTTATTTATATAGCCGCCTCTTTCCTTTTATTTTCTTAATTAAACCCATAATTAGCTAATCTTTTCCAAATTTCTATTATTTTAATTAATCCGGGTTTTATTAATAAAAATATTAAAAGATTTTAAACCAATTTTGCAAAGATTTAAACAATTCCTATATATTTTTTTATATTTATAATTTTTTTATTTAATTAAATATTTTATTTTTTCTTTTTAATTCGCTAAAAATTTAAAATCTTTTTTATTACATACCTATTTTCCATAAAGTTAATTTTTATTATAATATTTAATTACGCTTTTATAAATATTAATTTTAATAAAAAAATATAAAAAATAGGGTAAATTTTTATAAATTTAAATAAAAATAAATGAAAATTTAAAATAAAAATGTTTTTTATAATTTAAAAAGGTCTTAATTTTTTAAAATCTAATTTATTATTAAGCCGTTTTATTTTAATATTTTTTCTTAAAAAATAAACTTTATCCCCCTTTTAAAAAATTAATTTTTTTAATCTTTTTTTATTATAATAAATATTTATATATTCCCGGATAAAAAAAAAATTATTTTATAATATAATATATAATATTCGAAATTTTTTTATTAATATTTTAATTTTAAAAAACTTATTTTTAATATTTTAATATATTTTAGCTTTAAAATTATAATTTATAAAAATTAATAAAATCCTTATTATTTTAAACCTTAAACTATTATAAAAAAACTATATTATTAAAATTAATTTTACTTAATTATTTTATTTATAATTAATAAATAATTTTAAATATTATTTTATTATTTAATTTATTTATTTTATTTATATATTCATTTATAAAGAATAAATTATTAAAAGTTTATATTTAACCCTTATATACTCTATTAATATATTTAAATTTAAAACAATCTTATTAAGCTAAATATAATTACTAATTATTATTTTTAAAAATATATATATTAATTATTTTATTATATTTACCTTTTAAAATGGTAAAAAATAATAATATTTAATTAATTAATTTATAACTATTAAAATATTATAGTAAATTATATTAATAATTAAATTTTTAAAAATAAAAGTTTTATAATAAAATCTATAAAAATTAATGCCTAAACTTTGTCTATTATAAATAATAATTCAAATACATTAAAAAGTTTATATTATATATTTTTATTTTACGTATAAATTTTATATTTATTAATTACTAATTTAATTATTTCTTTTAATTTAAAAAATTTAAAATATTAATATAATTTTACTATTATTTAAATAATCCTTTAATATTTTTTAATAAATAATATATAAATATTTTTAATTAAAGTTTTTTTGAAACGCCTTTAATATAAAAAGCTTCTTATAAAATATCCAATTTTTATATTATTAAAAATATACTTTTTTAATTAAATTTTAAATTTTATTTTTTAAATAACTTTTAGCTATTAATTATTTAATTTTATTAAAAATATAGCATTAACTTTTATAGTTTTATAAAAACAAAATATTAAAATTCCGTTTCAAACTCTTATTAAAATCCCTTATAATTTCGATTTTATATTTAAATAAATATCTTCCCTATAACTTAATATATTTACCCTAATATTTTTAAACTTTTTTAATAAAAAATCTTAAAATAAAATTATAATAAAAATTATAATTATTTTATTTATTTTTAATTAAATTCTTTTATTAAAATAAAATAAATTAAATTTTTATAATTTATTAAAACTTTAATTGAATAGTTTATTGTATTTAAATATAATTTTTATTTTTTAAATATCTAAATAATTAATTTTAATTCTTTATTATAAATAAGATAATTAAATTTTATCCCTTTTAATTATTAAAAAAAAAAGGCTATTAATTATAATTATTTTTCTTTATTTTATTAATTAAATATATTTTATAATATATAATTAAAAATATTAATTTTGATTTTAAACTTTTTATTTAAATTTAAAAATTTTAATATTAAATTCGCTAATATAAACTCTTTTAATTTATTAAAAGCTTATTATTTACAATTATTTTAATTAAATACCTCCTTTTTTAAATTAATTTATTAAAAAAATTTATAATTTATTTAAATTCCTAAATAAAAGATTAATAAAAATTAATAAAACTTAAAAAGCTTTTAATTTATATAATTATTATTAAAATTAGCTATTTTCAAATCTTTTAAACCTTTATAAAGTTTATTTAAATTTTTTTAAATATAATCTTATATTTTAAAAAATCTACTTTTTAATAATAAACTTATTTTTTTAAAAATTTATTTAAAGCTTATATTTCTATAAAATTTTTAAAACCTTATATATTTAATATTAAAAAAAATTTTAATAAAAAATAAATTAAAATATTATTTAAATAAATTTCTAAAAAGTTTTTAATACACTCTAATCAAATATAATTAATTATAAATTATTAAATAATTAATATATTTATAAACCCAAATAATATAATAAAATATTTATAATATTTAAAAAAGTAATAAAATACTATTTTTTATTTATTTCCTGCTTTAAGTTTAATTTAAATATAGGCAATTATAAAATTTAATTTGATAAACCATTTAACTTTATTTAATTTTCTTTTTAAATTATTAATTAAAAATAAAAAATATTAATTTTTAATAATATTTTCGTTTAAATATTAATAATTTATATATAATTTTAACATTTTATTTTTCTTAAATATAAATAAAACAAAATAATTTATTAATAATTATAACTTTCTAATATATTTTTTTTACAAATCTTTTATAATATATTTTTTTAATATTTTTTATTATATGAAATTAAAAAAATATATTTTTTAATAATAGGGTTAAATTTTTTCTTTAAATTTAATTTTATAATTTTATAAATTATAATTAAATAATTTATTTTCTAACTCTTTTCTAAAAATATTATATTATTAATATTTAAAAAAAATATTAAATTTTATTAAATTCTTTCCTTCTTTCTATTTTACCTTTTTAATAATTATTGTTAATTATAATAATATATTATATTTAAAAAAATTAAAATAACCTCTTATTAATTCTTTTTTTAAATTTAATTATTAAATTAAATTAATTTTTCTTAAATTTATATAATTATTATTTTAATTATAAAGAATTAAAAAATATTTTATATAAATCTAATTTTATAATATTAAAGATTATTTATTAATAATTTTTATTAACTCTAATATTAAAAAGTTTTATTTTTTATTAAATCTAATTATTTTTATAATTAAATTCCTTTTTTTAAAAATCACTTATTAAATATAATCTCTTTTTTATTATTTAAAAGATATTTTATTTTTTAACTAATTCTAATAAAATTAAATTTATTTTAATTTTTAAATTAATAAATATAATAATAATATATCCTTTTTAATTAATATTAATTATTAATAAATCTATATTTTTATTATAATTCATTATTATTAAAACTTATTTTGCCCCTCTTATTTATTATCTCCTAATAAAGAAAAACCTCTATTTTTTAAATATTTATTTTAAAATCTCTTAAAATATTATATAAATATTACCCTTTTATTATAAAAAGCATCCTTTTAATTATTATTAATTATAATCTCCTTTATAATTTAATATATTTAATTTAAATTTATATAAAACTAATTTAATTCAATCTTTTAATTTCTAATAATCTCTTCCTCTTAATTTCGCTATTATTAAAAAGCTTTTTTTAAAATATATTATTAATTAATCTTTTTTTATTTATAAATTATATATATTTTAAAAAAGTAATAAACTAATTATTTTCCTTTAATATATTTTTTTAATTATTTATTATTATGAACTATTATTACTATATATAAAGTCGTCATTTTATTATACAACTATTATATAATCGATCTTTTTATAGCTTCTTTTTATAAATCTATTTTTTTTAATTAATTTATTTTAATTTTTTCACTTTTACTAAAAAAAAAATCATTCTAATATTTTTTTCCAAAATACTATATATATATATTATATATATAATAATATTATATAACTTATTTATAATTATAATAATTAAGATCTAACGTTAAAATATTTCTTAAATAACCTTAAAATATTTTTACCTTTTAAATAAATTATAAATTAATATCCTTTATTTAAACTCTATTTAAAACTCTTATTTATTGGGGGCTATTTATATAATATTTCCAATTATAATTTTCATTAATCTGTTCCCAATTTAAATTAAATTATAAATGAAGTTAATTAAATACTAAATTATCGTTTTAATCCTCTAAATTGATCTTAATATATATTTAATAATGACGAATCCCTTATAAAACTATAATAATAATATATAAAATAATAAAATATTATTTATTATTTTTATTATTATTTTTATAAATTAAATAATTATTATTAAAATAAATTATTTTAAAAAAAACGGTTATAATTAACTTTTTTAAATATTTAAACAATTTACTTTCTAATTAAGGCCTTTTATTAGCCGTTTTTGCCTTACCTTTATAATTTCTAAAAGTATAATTTTCTTTATAATAATAAAAATACTTTATGAATTTTTAAATCGACTAATAACTTTTATCGTATATTATAATATTAATTTTTATAAATTTTAAATATATATTTATAAAAATTAAAAATATTTATTATTATTTAAATATATTAGTTTAATTTTTATATATAAAATAATTATTCTCTCCCTTTTTTTTACGTTCGCATTTATATTAACAATCGTTAATCTTAATCGCTAATATAATAAAATCGTTTCAATTATTTAAATAATTAATTTTTAAAATTTTATTTTTAATTTAATATTTTAATCTATTATAAAAAACATAAATTAATATATTTTATTAAAGTTTTAAAATATAAATATTAGCTATTTTAATTTTTTAAAATTGGCCTAATTATTTAATTACTTTCCTCGCCTTATCTTATTCCCTAAATACCGTAATAAAAATATTTTTAAACCCTTAAAAAAACCTAAAAAATTCGTCCATCTTTTCATTATAATTTTCTAATTTATTCCCTAAATAATCCCTTTTAACTAATCTAAACTAAAACAAAGCAAAACCTCATAAAAAAAACAAAGCGAATAAAACCCTATCTTCTTTATTATTAAACTAATCGCTATTATAATAAATATATATATATATATTTAAATAAAAAATCCCTTTAACTCCTCCTTTCGCCGTTAAAAATAAATAAAGGGTAGATTTTAACATTTTTAATTCCTTTATTTTTAAATTTAATAATAGTTTAAAAAGCTTAATTAATTTTAAAAAGCGCTTAATTCGACTTTTATAGCTCTTCGACTTCTATAATAAAGGCTTTATATAAATTTTTTATATCTTATTTAAACTTAACAAATTTATTTTAAAAGCGGACAATATAATTATTTAATTATACCACTATAAACATAATAAGGGTAATAAAAATAATAAAGGCTATTTCCAAAATAATTAATATAATACTTCTTTAATACACTAATTTATATTTAAATAAATAATTAATATATTATAATCTTAAAAACTAAAAGTTCTTTAAAATAAAAAATATTAAAAAAATAAATATAAAAAAATATAAATAATTAAATAAATAAATAATTATTTTTAAAGATTATATAATATATATTTAAAAATATATATTAATTATTAATTTAGAATTTAATATTATTAGATTTTATTTATTATATAAAAATAAAAAATAAGAATTTGAAAATTTTTTGCCTTAGTTTCGTTAGGACCCGCTAGTTGTTATAGTTTAGACTTTGATTGTGGAGAAGGAACTAGATAAGTAAGTAGGGCATATAAAGAGGTAGAACTTCTAAATACCATTGGATTAGTGGAAATATACCTAAATTTATTAGATTTAGGACGTCCCGATTTTGGAGGATTTAGGACGGTTAAACCTATAAAAATATACCCGAGTTCGCTAAATTTAGAACGTCTCGATTTAAGGAATCTTAAGATAAGTCTTTTTAACTTCTATATAACGAATAAGATTTAAAGGCGTTAAATCCTAAATTAATAATTAATATAAATTTTTAAGTATATATTATATAATTTTTAAAAATAACCGTTTATTTATCCAATTATTTATATTCTTTTATATTTATTTTTTTAACCTTTATTATTTTAAAAAACCCTTAATTTTTAAAATTGTAATATATTAATTATTTATTTAAATATAAGCTAATATATTAAATAAATATTATATTAATTATTTTAAAAATAACTTTTATTACCCTTATTATACCGGCTATATTTATTATAATATAATTTAATAATTATATTATATATTTTTAAAATAAATTTATAAAATTAAAATAAAATATAAAGATCTTATATAAGGTTTTTATTAAAAAGGTTAAAAAATTAAAGAAATTAAATAAAGTTTTTTATAGGGTTAATTAAACTTTTTAAGCCGCTATTGGGTTAAAGGACGGGGGGGCTAAAAAGGCCAAAATCTATTCCCTACTTATTTTTACCAATAAAAAAGGAGAATTAAAAGAATTCCTTATTTAAATATACGTATATATTTATTATAATAATAAATAATTTAATAATAAAAAGGATAAGGTCTTATTCGCTTCGTCCTTTTTAAAGGGCTATATTTTATAATAATTCGAATTTATTAAAAAAGATTATTTAAAGAATAAATTTAATAATTATAATTAAAAAACGGATAAATTCTTTAAATCCTTTAAAAGGTTTAAAAATATTTTTATTAAAGTATTTAGGGAGTAAAATAAAGCTAAAAAAACAGCGGAATACTTAAATTAATTTTAATAAATTAAAGCAGCTAGTACCTATATTTCGGAATTTTAATAAAACGCTTTAAAGGTATTTTAAAGAGAAAATACGTTAATTTATATTTTTTATAATAAATTAAAGAATTAGGTTAAAAATAAAATCTTAAAAATTAATCGCTCTAATAATTTAAATAATTTTATTATATTAATAATTAAAATTAATAATTACTAATATAAGCGCAAGTGCGAGAAAAAGGGAGAATACAATTATCTAACGTATAAAAATAAAGCTAATACGCCCAAATAGCAATAGATGCCTCCAACCTCCACAAGTACGCACCCAAGCCCGATAAATATCGACGCTATAACGCGCGGCAAAAATCGCCAATCCGGCCAAAAGCCTATAAAATACTTTTAATGCGGTAAAGAGGGCTATATTTTTCGGGATTATAAGGGTAAAGCAAAAAATAGTTAGCAGGAAACCCTAACGGGAAAGTAGGTTGGCTAAATGTCTAAAGAAGTCAACTATGATCGCCTCTTATGGACAGCTTGCTACGACGACAACTACCTAAGCTATAAGAGCGATAAAAAGGGCAGTAAATGGTATCCCATTGCGCCACGCACTATTGCTGCTGCTGCGCGAGGAACCGGCAGGTACTAGGTATATGTTGAATCGAGCCCCGAGGATTTAGATGATGGCCCGGCGTCTAGTCAGCCCGGCCCACGGCTTGACTTAGACTGGGAAGAGATTGATTAGAACCGCGATTGGCAGCTCTATATTGGTGGACCCCGACGAATGAGAATCTTAGAGGGGATTTAAATCGAAAACATTAATTTGGTTTTTATTTAATAATCGGCGACCTTTAAAGGCCGCCTAGGGGATGCTCCGGAAGTGGATCTTAGCTATTTTGAGTATATGTAAGTGGTATAGTATTATTATATGTATAATATATATAGGTGGTACTTGGGGGAGAAACTTTAGAACGACTTTTTCCCGTAGTAAAGGGGGTATAACGAGACTAAACCCATTAAGTAGACGGATTTGTAGGAAGACGCCTTGGATAAGTTAATTATTTAGTAACTATGCGACGAGACGGCAACCCTATATTTAATAATAATAGTTAATAATAATAAACGACTAAAAAAGTACGTTGAAAGAGGATAATTAGCTTATTACCCTTTTAAAACCTATATAATCTATAAATAAAAAAAGATTAACTAATAATATATTATAAAAGAGTCCTCCTAGTAAGAGCGAAATCAATAGGAGAAAATGATCGGTAATTGTAAAGTGCGGCTAAACTGGTTCTATGCGAATTTAGATTAAATACGATAAATTACGGAAGGGACCACGGCTTATAGCAATAGGGAGGACGCTTTCCGTAGCGAAGGGCAGGTACCCTTATAATATTTTAAGAGATCTCGAAGTAAATATTTAGGAAATGGGGGCCTTTATTTATTAGAAGACGACGAATAAAAGGGGTAAAGTAGGTCCTTATAGTAATAAACTATAATAAAAATATAAACCTATTAATAATTAACGTTAATTAAGGGGAATGTATTATTACCGCATTTATCAACTTAAAAGCTAAAATAAACTTAATTTTACTAAAATTAGTTAAAAAATAGAATATCTTTTAAATAATAAAAAAAAAACTATATTTAATAAAAGATTTCGAAAAAAAAAAATCTAATTATAAAGATAATTAAATCCAATAAAAGATAGAACTTTTTAATATTAAAATTAATAAGAATTATTAATAAATAATCTTTAATATTATAAAATTAAATATATATAAAATATTTTTTAATTATTTATAATTAAAAATATTTAATCCTATAATTAATTAAAATAATAATTGTATAAGTTTAAAGAAAATTAATTTAATTTAATAATTAAGCTTAAAAAAGGAATTAATAAAAAATTATTTTAATTTTTTTAAATATAATATATTATTATAATTAATAATAGTTGTTAAAAAAATAAAATAAAAAAAAATAAATAGTTTAATAAAATTTAATATTCTTTTAAAATATTAATAATATAATATTTTTTAAAAAGAATCGAAAAGCGAATTATTTAATTATAAACTATAAGACTATAAAATCAAACTTAAAAAAAGAGTTTAACTTTATTATTAAAAAATATACTCTTTTAATTTAATATAATAAAAAATATTAAAAAATATATTGTAAAAAACTTATAAAAAAAATATATTAAAAAATTATAATTATTAATAAATTATCTTATTTTATTTATATTTAAAAAAATAAGAAGTTAAAATTATATATAAATTACTAATATTTAAATAAAAATATTATTAAAAATTAATACCCTTTATTTTTAATTAATAATTTAAAAAGAAGATTAAATAAGGCTAAATAATTTATTAAATTAAACTTTATAATTATTTATATTTAAATTAAAATTAAAGAAAGAAATAAATAGAAAATAATATTTTATTACCCCTTTAATTATTATAAATACTTCGTTATATTATTTAAGCTTATAAATACACTAATTATTTAATAATTTATAATTAATTATATTTTATAAAAATTTATTAGAAATTTTGTAAAAATTTATTTAGATAATATTTTAATTTATTCTTTATTAAAAAAAAAATACCGGCAATAAATATATAAGGTCCTAAAAACTTTATAGAAATATAAATTTTAAATAAACTTTAAAAAGAATAAATTTTATTATTAGAAAGTAGATTTCCTAAGGTATAAGATTATATTTAAAAAGGTCCGAATAAACCTTATTAAAATATAAAATATTTGAAAATAATTAATCTTAATAATAATTATACAAATTAAAAACTTTTTAAATTTTATTAATTTTTATTAGTATTTTATTTAAAAATTTAAATAAATTATAAAACCTTTTAATAAATTAACCAAAAAGGGAAAAATATTTATTTAAAATAAACGGAAGTAATAAGTTTTTAATAAATTAAAAGAGCTTATATTAGCAGATTTAATATTAAAATTCCTAGACCCAAATAGAGAGTTCGAAGTCGAGACCAACGCTTTTAATTATATGTTAAAAAATATATTTAATTAACGGGATAAAGAAAAATAATTATATTTTATAGCTTTCTTTTTTTAATAGTTAAAAGGGGCAAAGCTTAATTACCCTATTTATAATAAAGAATTAATATTGATTATTTAAGCATTTAAAAAATAAAAGCTATATTTAAATAAAATGAACTATTAAGTTAAAATTCTAACAAATTACAAAAACCTAATCTATTTTACTTTAACGAAAGAATTCAACCAAAAATAAATAAAATAATTGGAATTCCTATTATAATTTAATTTTAAAATCTTCTACCGGAAGAGTTTAGAAAATATTAGAATAAATATATTAAATTGTAAAAAAAACCTTTATCCGAATAAAAAATAAAAACTATAAAGGATTTTAATAAAAATTTAAAATAAAACCTTAATATTCTAACCTTATAAAACTATAAAAGTTAATACCCTATTTTCGATAAAGCTAGATAATTAATAGCTAAAAGCCATCTAAAAAACGGAATTTAAAACGTAGTTAAAAAGGTACGTTTTAAATAATGCGGGAAATTAAATACTCTATAAAAAGCTTTTTATATTAAAAGCGCTTAAAGAAACTTTAATTAAAAATATTTATATATTACTTATTAAAGGATATTAAGGGATTATTTAAACTATAGTAAGGTTATACTAATATTTTAAATTTTTTAAATTAAAAAAAATAATTAAATTAATAATTAATAAATATAAGACTTATACATAAAATAAAAGTATATAATATAAACCTTTCGGTTTATTAAAACCACTATTTATAACGGAAAAAATTTAAAAATTAATTTTTATAAACTTTATTATAAAACTCCTACCCTTAAAAGACCCAACTACTAATATAATCTATAATAATATTTTAATAATTATAAATTAACTAATTAAATACTATTATTTTCTATTATTTTAAAAAGTAAATATAATAAAATAATTAATATATATATTTTTAAAAATAATAATTAGCAATTATATATAACCTAATAAGATTATTTTAAATTAAAATATATTTTTTATATCTAAATTTTAATAAATATTAATAAAATAAATAAATATTAAATATAAACTCTTAATAATTTACTATTTATAAATAAACGGATAAATAAAATAAATAAATTAAATAATAAAATAATAATTAAAAATATTTTTTAATTATAAATAAAATAATTAAATAAAATTATTATTAATAATATAACTCTTTTATAATAATTTAAAGTTAAAAATAATAAAAATTTTACTATTCTTTATAAATTATAATTTTAAAGCCAAAATATATTAAAATATAGAAAATCGATCCTTTAAAATTAAAATATTAATAAAAAAACTTTAAATACTATATAATATATTACGTAATAACCTCTCTTTTATCTAAAAATATATAAATATTTATTATAATAAAAAGAGATTAAAAAAACTAACTTTTTAAAAAAGGGATAAGGTTTATCTTTTAAAAAAAAATATTAAAATAAAACGGCTTAATAATAAATTAGATTTTAAAAAATTAAAGCCCTTCTAAATTATAGAAAAAATTTCTATTTTAAATTATTAATTATTATTACCCAAATCTATAAAAATTTACCCCGTTTTTTATATTTCTTTATTAAAATTAACGCTGGTAATAACAAAACTAAATACTATAGTAAAAATAAATTTTATAAAAAAAGAATATATAATAAAAAAGATTTTAAACTCCCGTCGGGTCGAAAAAAAAGAGGTAAAATACTTAGTTAAATAAGAAAATTATAAATATAAAGAAAATATATAAGAATTAATTAAATATTTAAAAAACTACTTTAAAAAGCTTCGGTAATTTTATTAATAAAATTTAAATTAATTATTAATATAAAATCTAAAAAAAACTAATTAAAATCGCTAATAGCATTAGTAAGATTAAAAGCGGGCGTTTCGGCAAAATTATTAGCAGAAAAAATATTAGAGAATTCCTTTTCGAATTCCTAAATATTACGCCGGAATAATTATTCCCTATACCTTTATAATAAAATTATTCATTTCTTTAAAAATAATAATTATTTACTAATTTTCCATAATTATATAAAAACCTATTATTTTTCTTCCTTTAATTTCTTTATTTCTTTAATATTTTTTAATATTAAGTAAAAATTAATAAAACAATAATATTATAAGGCGGGAAACGCTTATATTTTAAAGCGACCTTAAAACCGTCGCAAAATACCTTTTTCTTTAAATATTCGCCGCACCGGTTAAAATTAGGAGCGAAAAAGCATTCGTAATACTCGCGGAAACAATTTAAATAAAGCATTTTAATAAGCCTATTATAATTTAAAATATAAACTATAAAGGCCTTTTCAACTAAATCTTAGCAATTAAAATAATAAATTTTAAATACATAATTCATCGTAAAGCAATATTCCGGGAAAATTAAAAAAAAGAAATTTACCGGACTATAATAAAACAAGCATTATTAATCTTTTAATCTTAGACAAACTAAGCCTTTAAGGCAAAGACCAAAAGGGAAGGGTATTATATTATAATTTAGACCTTAACTATAAAAAAAGAACTAAATAAGCAAATAGAATATATAAGGAAATAAGGCCTCCAAATGCCACTAGACCGGTAAAGATATACCCAAGTTTATTAAACTCGGGACGTCCCGATCTTAAAAGATCCGAAACGGTTAAACCTATAAAAGTACACCCGAGTTCGCTAAATTCAAAACGTCCCAATCTAAAGAATCTCGGGATAGGTCTTTTTAACTTCTATATAACAAATAAGACTTGGGGGCGTTAAATCCTAAATTAATAATTAATATAAGTTCTTAAATATATATTGTATAATCTTTAAAAATAACCGCTTATTCATCCGATTACCTACACCCCCTTATACTTACCTTCTTAACCTTTACCGTCTTAAAGAACCCTTAGTTCTCAAGATCGTAACACTAGTCCTAATCCTCGGGTCTTTTAAATCTAGACCCGTTAATTTTATACCTTGGGTTTTTCGGGTCCGCTTTAATTCATTTACTTTTAAGCGTCCCACTAATAGTTTTCCTAAGTAAGTGCCCCTCCCTCCTACTTTAAGTAAAGACCCCTCTTAAGCCTATAATATAAAGGCTAAAAACGTTTAAACGTTTATAAACCCTTTTTTTAAAAAAAGAAAAATTATAAACTTATAATATAAATGTATAAGCTATAAGACCTTCTAAAGCCTCGGCGCCCTAGCGCCCTAGCAATATAAGTTCCATAAAGACCCTCGCCTATATATAACTTTTTAAAAAAAACAAGTTTATACCTATAAAAATAAATATTTTTTTATTTTTTCGCATAATTATTCTTTAATAAAAGACTTATATAAGCTATTATTAATTTTTTATCGTTTTTAATACTTATTAATTAGCTTAAGCAAATAATATTCCATTTTTTATTTATTATTTTCGTAATTATAATTTGGTTATTTAATTAAACTTTTATAAAAATTATTATCTATTTTATTATAATTTAAAATACGTTTTATTTTATATAAATCGCGGGATTCTTTAAATAAACTTTAACTATTTTTAATAGAGCCGGGTAATAATAATCGTTAGTAAAAAAAGTTTTTTTTTCTTAAGTAACGGAAAGGCAGCTTATAAAGATAATAGGGTAAATTTTTATAGTTTTAAAAAAGTTTAATTAATATATAAAATTACTAATTTTCTTTTGGGATTTTTTATAGTTCAAAATATTATTTTCCAAAATTTATATAATAATTTATTTAATAAATAACATTTTTTATTATATTTTAAATAGATTTTTTAGTCTTTTTAAAAATTAAATTAATTTATATTTTCAACCACACTAACTTTTTATAATAACGGCTATAAAGTTTATTATTCAGCGAACATCTTTATATAAAAAATATTATAAAGCGGCAACCTTTTTAATAAATAAAATATTATTTTTCTTATTTTAAACGTTTAATAATTCGGGAAATTTAAAATTAAAGAGTTATTTATATAATATCAAATTAATCAATTACAAATAAATATTATTAAAATTCTATTATAATAAAAGCAATAAGCTAATTTAATCGGCGGTTAAGTATTTAAAAATATAATAATAAATAATGATTTTACATTTTAATTTTTCTATTTAATTATATTATTAGCTTATAAGTATTATATAAATCTTATAGATAAGCGGGTATTTATTTTCTTTTTATAATTTATTCAAAATTAAAAGTAAAATTTCAATTTTTATTAAAGATAATATTTTAAAGTATATTTTAATTAAAAAAGATTAATTATTAAATTAAATATAAACTTTATGTTTTAATTATATATATTGCGTTGTTGAGAATTAGTAATAATCTTTTTATTGCTTTATTAATATAAAGTAATAAAGTATTATAATAATTATGCTTTTTAATTTTTTTAAAAGAATATTAGCTATTAAAATTTTAAAAAATCCTATAATAAAAGAAATTACAATAATATTTATTAGTATATTATATTTTCTTTTTATAATTTACTAATATTCGCCTTTAAATAATTTATATAAACTTTTATTAAAATAATAACTTTAATAATATTTAATATATTTGTTTATTTATTTTATTTTATTAATAATTATTAAATCTTTAAAGTCATATATTATTTAGTCTCTTTAAAAATAATATTTAATATTGTATATTATATTAAGTATATTGAATACTAGATTTAATACATCTATAGATTATATATAGATATAGTGCATTCCACGGATTAGATCCTATAAACTTACCCTATAGGGCCCATTTTATAAACTCCTATAAAACCCTATAGATTTACAGGGCACGTATTACCGCACGTAACCCTATTATATACGTATATAAAGCAAATATAAAGCTTCCCTATATTAGCCCCGTATATTATATAGTTTAATAGTTAATTTATTATCTTTCTTTTTTTCTTTTATAATATTTCCTAATATTGGCTATTAAATAATAATTATAATAATTTAATCGATTTAATTAATTCTAAAGTATTTAGTTAATTAATTAGTCAATTATTAATTAATATTATATTTGATTAAGTATAAATTAATAAAATCTTTTGTAATTATATAATTTATAATTATATATAACAATTTATTTAACTTAATAAATTTGATTATATAATTAAGTTTTATTTTATTAACCCTATTATAATTATATTGTTACGAGTTTAAGAGGGTTTTGCTTAAGGTAGGAAAGAGGGGCGCCTGTATTAAAAGATTATTAGCGGGTTATTTAAAGATAAACGAATTAAGACGGACTTAAAGGACTCGAAGGTCGGGATTAGCGGGTCTAAACTTAAAAGACCTAAAGGTTGGGTTTAACGGGTTTAAATAGAAAATTTAAACTTTAAATCCTCTAGGTTTTAAAGTAAACCTAAAGCAAAATGCCTTTAAATTTTTTTTTTTCTTCTCTATATAATAAATAAAGTTTAATAATATTAGATCTTAGACCAATAATTAATATAAATTTTTAAACATATATTATATAATTTTTAAAAATAACCATTTATTTATTTAATTATTTATACCCTTTTATATTTATTTTTTTAACCCTTATTATTTTAAAAAACCTTTAATTCTTAAGATTATAATACGTTAATTATTTATTTAAATATAAGCTAATATATTAAATAAATATTATATCGACTACTTTAAAAGCAACCCCTATTACCCTTACTACACCGGTTATACTTATTACAATATAGCTAAATAATTATATTATACGCCTTTAAAATAAGTTCATAGAGTTAAAGCAAAATATAAAAGCCTTATATTAGGTTTTTACTATAAAAGTTAAAAAATTATAAGAATTAAACGAAATATTTTATAAGGCTAACCAAACCTTTTAGGCTATTATCGGCTTAAAAAATAAAGGGGCTAGGAAGGCTAAGATCTATTTTTTACTTATTTTTAACAGAAAGAAAAAGGAACTGGAAAAATTCCTTATTTAAATATACGCATATATCCACTATAATAATAATTAATTTAGTAACGAAAAAAATAAGATTTTATTTACTTTATTTTTTTTAAAGGGCTTTATTTTGTATTAGTTTAGACCTATTAAAAAGGACTATTTAAAGAATAAGCTCGATAATTACGATTAAAAAATAGATAAATTTTTTAAATTTTTTAAAAGATTTTAAAAAGCTTTTATTAAAGTATTTAAAAAATAAAATAAGGCTAAAAAAGTGGCGGAACGCCTAAATTGATTTTAATAAATTAAAGCAGCTAATACCTACGCCTCGAAATTCCGGCAAAATATTTTAAAAATATCCTAGGGAAAAAACGCATTAATTTATATCTTTTATAATAAATTAAAAAGTTAGGTTAAAAATAAGATTTTAAAGATTAATCGTTTAAATAATTTAAATAATTTTATTATATTAGTAATTAAAATCGACAATTGCTAATATAAATATAAGTATAAAAAAAAAAAAAAGTATAATTATTTTACGTATAAAAATAAAACTAATACGCTTAAATAATAATAAATACCTTTAACCTTTACGAATATATATTTAGGCTTAATAAATGTTAATATTATAATATATGGTAAAGATTGCCAATTTAATTAAAAGCCTATAAAGTGCTTTTAATATAATAAAGAGGGGTATGCTTTTTAAGATTATAAGGGTAAGGCGAAAGATAGTTAATAAAAGACTTTAATAAACAAATAAATTAGCTAAATATTTAAGGAAGTTAATTACGATCGTTTTTTATAAATAGCTTATTATTATAATAATTATTTAAATTATAAAAGCGATAAAAAAAACAGTGAATAGTATTTTATTATATTATATATTATTATAATAGCCTTATAAAAAAACAGCTATTATTAAGCCTATATTAAATCTAATTTAAAGGACTTAAACAATAATTTAGCGCCTATACAATTAAAACCCTAAGATAACGAAGTAAATATCCCCTACCCAATTTTAAATATACTTATATAGGATAATATCAATTAAGCGAATAATTAAGAGGCTTATATTTATAGATAATAGAAGGCAATACCAATTAAAAAAATTTAATAAGAGGATATTAATATCGTTTTTACCTTAAAATTAAAAAACTTCCGAAAGGTAAAAGGTAATATTTTTAAAATAAACCCTAGCTATAAAAACTACAACTAAATTATATAATATAATTATATATATAATACTTATTATTAGCATATAAAAAAAAATATAAATAAGATTTTTTCCTTTAATAAAAAGGAAAAAATAATGACAAATTAATTAAATTAACGGAAAGATTAAACGAGGAACTAAGCAAGTTAATTATTTACCAAGTTAAAAACTTAATTAATTATAGCTTAAAATTTATTATAATAATAAATAATAATATTTAGCCGAAAATATACGCTAATAACGGCTAAATTGCCTTTTGCCTATTTAAAAATTACTTTTTTTATAAATAAATTAAATATATGTGTTACGATCCTAAGAATTAAAGGTTCTTTAAGACGGTAAGGGTCAAAAAAGTAAGTATAAGGGGGTATAGGTAATTAAATAAACAAGCGGGTATTTTTAAAGACTATGCAATATATGCTTAAAAATTTATATTGATTATTAACCTAAGACTTAATATTGCTAGGTCTTATTTATTATATAAAAATTAAAAAGACCTATCCCAAGATTCCTTAAATTGGGATATCCCGAATTTAGCGAACTCGGGTATACCTTTACAAATTTAACCGTTTTAAATCCTTTAAAATCGGAACGTTTTAAGTCTAATAAATTCGAATATATCTCTACCAATCTAGTAGTATTTGGAGGCCCCACCTCCCTATATACCCTATTTACCCGTCTAGTTCTTTCTCTATAATTAAAATTTAAACTATAATATAATACCCCTTTCCTTTAATCTTCACTTTAAAAGTTTAGTTCGTTAAAAACCAATAACGCCCGTTTTATTATAATCCGGTAAATCTCCTTTTTTCAATTTCCTTAAAACACTACTCTATAATAAATTGCATATTTAAAACCCATCGCTTTAATCGTTAAAATTTAGCTAAAAAGGCCCTTATAGCTTATATTTTAAATTATAATAAGCCCGCTAACATACTTTATTCGAATTGCTTTTACAAGCACTACAAATGCCTTTTCGCTCCCAATTCCAATTAGTACAACAAATACTTAAAGAAAAAAATATTCTACAATAATCCCAAGGTTGCTTTTAAGTATAAACATTTCCCGCCCTATAATATTATTACTTTGCTAATTTCCGCTTAATATTAAAAAATATTAAGGAAGTAAAGAAATTGGAGGAAGAAAAATAATAAGTTTTTATATAATTGTAAAAAATTAATAAATAATTATTATTTTTAAAAAAATAAATAATTTCGTTATAAAAGTATAGGGAATAATTATTCCGGTATAATATTTAAGAATTTGAAAAAAAGTTTCCTAATATCCCTTCTACTAATAATTTTACCGAAACGCCCGCTTTTAACCTTATTAACGCTATTAATAAATTTAATTAATTTTTTTTAAATTTAGTATTAATAATTAATTTAAATTTTATTAATAAAATTATCGAAACTTTTTAAAATAGTTTTTTAAATATTTAATTAATTCCTATATATTTTTTTCGTATTTATAATTTTTTTATTTAATTAAATATTTTACCTTTTTCCTTTTAACCCATTAGGAATTTAAAATCTCTTTTACTATATATTTTTCTTTTATAAAATTAACTTCCACTATAATATTTAGCTTTATTCTTACCGGTACTAATTTTAATAAAAAAATGTAAAAAATGGGGTAAATCTTTATAAATTTAAATAATAATAATTAATAATTTAAAATAAAAATTTTTTCTATAATTTAAAAAGGCTTTAATTTTTTAAAATTTAATTTATTATTAAACCGTTTTATTTTAATATTCCTTTTTAAAAAATAAACTTTATCCTTTTTTTAAAGAATTAGTCTTTTTAATTTCTTTTTATTATAATAGGTATTTATATATTTCCGGATAAAAAAGAGGTTATTATATAATATTTTATATAATGTTTAAAGCTTTTTTATTAATATTTTAATTTTAAAAGATTAATTCCTAATATTTTAATATATTTCAGCTTTAAAATTATAATTTGTAAAAAATAATAAAATTCCTATTATTTCCGATTTTAAATTATTATAAAAGAATTATATTATTAATAATAATTTTATTTAATTATTTTATTTATAATTAAAAAATATCTTTAAATATTATTTTATTATTTAATTTATTTATTTTATTTATTTATTTGTTTATAAATAATAGGCTGTTAAAAGCTTATATTTAATGCTTATTTATTTTATTAATATTTATTAGAATTTAAATATAAAAAGTATATTTCGATTTAAAATAATTTTGTCGGGCTATATGTAGTTATTAGCTATTGTTTTTAAGAACGTATATATTAATTATTTTATTATATTTACTTTTTAGAATAGTAAAAAATAATAATATTTAATTAATCAATTTATAATTATTAAAATATTATTGTAAATTATATTGGTAATTAGGTTTTTTAAAAGTAGGAGCTTTATAATAAAGTTTATAAAAATCGATTTTTAAGCCTTTTTTATTATAAATAATAGTTTTAATAAATTAAAAGGTTTATATTGTATATTTTTACTTTGTATATAAATCTTATATTTATTAATTACCGATTTAATTATTTCCTTTAATTTAAAAAATTTAAAATATTAATATAATTTTGCCGTAATTTGGGTAATTTTTTAATACCCTTTAATAAATAATATGTAAATATCTTTAATTAAAGCTTCTTTAAACGCCTCTAATATAAAGAATTTCCTATAAAGTATTTAATTTCCCGTATTATTTAAAATATATTTTTTTAATTATATTTTAAATTCTATTTTTCGGATAGCCCTTAGCTATTAATTATTTAGCTTTATCGAAAATAAAATATTAATTTTTATAGCTTTATAGGGCTAGAATGTTAGGGTCCCGTTTTAAACTCTTATTAAAATCCTTTATAGTTTTTATTTTTTATTTAAATAAAAGTCTTCTTTATAATTTAATATATTTGCCCTAGCGTTTTCTAAACCCTTTTAATAGAAGATCTTAAAATTAAATTATAATAAAAACTCCGACTATTTTATTTATCTTTAATTAAATTCTTTTATTAAAATAAAATAAATTAAATTCTTATAATCCGTTAAAACCTTAATTTAATAATTTATTTTATTTAAATATAGTTTTTATTTTTTAAATATTTAAATAATTAATATTAATTCCTTATTATAAATAAGATAGTTAAACTTTATCCTTTTTAATTGTTAAAAGAAAAAGGCTATAAGATATAATTGTTCTTTTTTATTTCGTTAATTAAATATTCCTTTTAATATATAATTAAAGGCGTTGGTCTTAACCTTGAATTTTTTGTCCGGGTTTAGGAGTTTTAATATTAGGTTCGCTAATATAAGCTCTTTTAATTTGTTGAAAGCTTTTTATTTTTGTTTATTTTAAATAAATATTTCTCTTTTTTTAGTTAATTTGTTAAAAGGTTTTATAATTTATTTAAATTTTTAAATAAAACACTAATAAAAATTAATAAAGCTTAAAAAACTCTTAATTTACGTAATTATTATTGGGGTTGGCTATTTTCGAATATTTTATATTTTAATAGGGTTTATTTAAACTTCCTTAAATATGATTTTATACTTTAGGAAATTTATTTCCTAACGGTAAAATTCGCTTTTTTTAGGGTTTATTTAAAGCTTATATTTTTATAAGGCTTTTAAAACCTTATATATTTATTGCTAATATTCCCCTTTTAATAAGGAATAAATTAGAATATTATTTAAATAAATTTTTATAAAGTTTTCGATAAATTTTTATAGGACGTGATTAATTATAGATTGTTAAATAGCTAACGTATTTATAAGCCCGAATAATATAATAAAATACTTATAATAATTAAAAAGGTAATAAAATATTATTTTTTATTTATTTTTTTCTTTAATTTTAATTTAAGTATAAGTAATTGTAAAGTTTAATTTAGTAAATTATTTAATTTTATTTAATCTTTTTTTTAAATTATTAATTAAAAGTAAAAGGTATTAATTTTTAATAATATTTTTATTTAAACATTAATAATCTATATATAGTTTTAGCTTTCCGTTTTTTTTAAATACAAATAAAATAGGGTAATTTATTAATAATTACGACTTTTTAATATATTTTTTTTACAAATTCTTTACAATATACTCTTTTAACGTTTTTTATTGTGCTAGGTTGAGAGGGTATATTTTCTAGTAGTGGGGTTAAATTCTTTTTTTAAATTTGATCTTATAATTTTATAGGCTATAATTAAATAACCCGCTTTCTAATTCTTTTCGAAAAATATTATATTATCGATATTTTAGAGGGATATTAGACTTTATTATATTATTTATTTCTTTTTGTTTTGCCTTTTTAATAATTATTATTAATTGTGGTAGTGTGTTGTGTTTAGGGGAATTAGGATGATCTCTTATCGATTCCTTTTTCGAGTTTGATTATTGGGCTAAGTTAGTCTTTTTTAAACTTATACAGCTATTATCCTAGTTAATTATAGGGTTAAATACTTTTAATTATAAGTAGCCGAAAAATATTTCGTATGTGTTTAATCTTGCGATATTAAAGACCATTTATTAATAATTTTCGTTAACCTTAATATTGAAAGGTTCCGTTTTTTGCCGGATTTAATCGTTTTTATAGTTGGATTCTTTTCCCTTAAAGTCCTTTATTAGGTATGGTTTTTTCTTTATTACTTAGGAGATATTCTATTTCTTAACTAATTTTAATAAAATTAGGTTTATCTTAGCTCCCGAGTCGATGAGTGCGGTAATGGTACGATTCCCTTAATTGACGTCGATCGTCAGTGGGTCCACATCTTTGTTATGATCTATTACCGTAAGGACTTGCTTCGCCCCTCTTATTCGTCGTCTTCTGACGAACGAGGGCCCCCGTTTCCCGAGTGCCTGCCCCAAGATCTCCTAAGGTGCTGCGAGGGTATTGCTTTATTGCCTTGGAGAGCGTCCTCCCTAATAATGGAGTGAGGTCCCTATCTCCGTCGCGTCTATATTTGCCTTATTATTACGTTTAACCGGAATAACTGGGGCACATATCTTCTGGCTTTTGGGCTTGTCCGTGCCCAGACCGCATTTTTTATAGTGTGCTACTTTTCCCGTTTGATTCGTTCGTAGAACTAATAATCTCTGGAAGGGTAGAGGGTGACCGAACCGCTATTGGCGCATCCTCTTGGTCGGGTGTCGTTATTTGCTATTACGACGAATTCTAGGCTGCGGTTGACTGGGTATCTGGCTCGGTAGACGATCGACTTGCCTGGCTCCTCGTCTAGTCCTTCCGGCAGTTTGACTGGTCTGTCCTCGTTTTCTCCGTTTCGCCGGGGAAAGAAATCTTGCTCGTATTTCTTCCCCATATGCTAACGATAAGCGTCGTGTATATATTTGTATTATACGACTTAGTCGTGGTTCTCGTGGTTGGGGTCCACCTCGGGAGCATCGCCCTCTACCCCTCGGAAGTCCTCTGACTCCGGGGTTAGAATAACATTGGCGTCCTCTTATTGGATTCCCCTAATTAGTACTGCCCTCTTGGGTCCGTGGATGTGGGCCTCCTACTCTCTCTTTTAATTGATGTCGTCCTACACGGGCGTATTTATGGTTGGGTGCGGGAAACCCACCTCGTGGTTCTAAGGACCTGGTTCCTGATCCCGAGTCGGGTGATCGTTCGAGTCCTCCGAGTCGGACTCGACGTACGCTTAGTGGTAACCGTTTCCTCGTGAGGTTGCGGCAACCGTACGTGGTGTAGTGGGGTACTACTTACTGCCCTCTTTGTCGCTTTTGTGGCTCAGGCAGTTGTCGTCGTAGCAGGCTATCCATGAGAGGCGATCATGGTCGACTTCTTTAGACACTTGGCTAACCTGCCTACCCGTTGGGGTCTCCTGCCAACCGTCCTTTGCCTTGCCCCTGCAGTCTTGGAAAGCGTGGCCCTCTTTGCCGCATTGAAAGCACTTTATAGGCTTTTAGCCGGATTGGCGTTCTTTGCTACGCGTCACAGCGTCGACATCCATCGGGCCTAGGTGCGTACCCGTGGAGGTTGGAGGCATTTATTGTTGCTTGGGTGTATTGGCTTTATTTTTATACGTTAGATAATTATATTCTCCCTTCTTCTCGCGTTCGCGCTTATATTGGCAATTGTCAATCTTAATTACTAGCGTAATAAAATTGTTTAAATTATTTAAACGATCAATTTTTAAGATTTCATTCTTAACCTAACTCTTTAATTTATTATAAAAAACATAGATTAACGCATCTTTTCCTTAAAATACTTTTAAAACGTTTTATTAAAATTTTAAAGCGTAAATATTGGCCGCTTTAGTTTACTAAAATCGACCTAAATATTCCGCCGCTTTTTTAGCCTCGTTTTATTCCCCAAATACTTTAGTAAAAATATTTTCAAACCCTTTAAAAGATTTAAAAAATTTATCCGTCTCCTAATTATAATTATCGGGTTTATTCTTTAAATAATCCCTTTTAATAAGTCCAAACTATTATAAAATATAGCCCCTTAAAAAAAATAAAATAAATAAAATTTTATCTTTTTTATTATTAAATTATTTATTATTATAATAAATATATATATATATTTAAGTAAAAAAATTTTTTAATTCTCTTTTTTTACCGGTAAAAATAAGTAGGGAATAGATTTTGGCCTTTTTAATCCCTTTATTTTTCAATTTAATAATAATTTAAAAGGTTTAATTAGCTTTATAAAAAGCTTTATTCGATTTTTTCAATTCTTTAACTTTTTTAGTAAAGATTTAGTATAAGATTTTCGCATTTCGCTTTAATTCCGCGAATTTGTTTTAGAGGCGTATAATATAATTATTTAATTATATTATAATAAGTATAACCAATATAGTAAAAATAATAGGGGCTATTTTTAAAGTAATCGATATAGTACTTATTTAATATATTAGTTTATATTTAAATAAATAATTAACTTATTATAATCTTAAAAATTAAAGGTTTTTTAAAATAGTAAAAGTTAAAAAAGTAAGTATAAAGGGGTATAAATAATTAAATAAATAAATAAATATTTTTAAAAATTATATAATATATATTTAAAAATTTATATTAATTATTAACTTAAAATTTAATATTGCTAGATTTTATTTATTATATAGAAGTTAAAAAGATTTATTCCGAGATTCTTTAAATCGGAACGTCTTGAATTTAGCGAACTTGGGTGTACTTTTATAGGTTTGACCGTCCCGAATCCTCTAAAATCGGGACGTTTCGAGTTTAATAAATTCGGGTATATCTTTACCGGTTTAATGGTATCTAGAGGCCCCACTTCCCTATATACCCCACTTGCCCGTCTAATTCCTTCTTTATAATTAAGGTTTAAACCGTGACAATAAGGAATAATATAATATATAAAATATAGTTTATATACAAATAAGCTTATAAACTAAAAAATAGGTACTTTAATTAGTCCGGTTGGATATAATAATAAAGCAAATGTAAATATAATAGAAATAAAGACTATATTTTATTATTGGGGAAAATATTCTTTAAAGCAATAAAATAATACTTTTATAACACTTTAAGAGAATTTAAAGTAAGTATTCGGAAAATAAAGGCCTTTGTTTATTAGAAAATAACGAATAAAAAGGGTAAAGTAAGTTTTTATAATAATAAACTATAATAAAAATATAGACTTGTTAACGATTGACGTTAATTAGGGGGAATATATTATTATTATATTTATTAATTTAAAAGTTAAAATAAATTTAATTTTATTAAAATTAATTAAAAAATAGAATATTTTCTAAATAATAAAGATGAAACTATACCCAATAAAGGATTTTGAGGGAAAAAAATTTAATTATAAAAACGGTTAGATCTAATAAAAAATAAAACCTTTTAATATTAAAGTTAATAAAAATTATTAATAAATAGTTTTTAATATTATAAGATTAGGTATATATAAGATATTTTTTAATTATTTATAATTAAAAATATTTAATTTTATAATTAATTAAAATAGTAATTATATAAGTTTAAAAGAAATTAATTTAATTTAATAATTAAATTTAAGGAAGGAATTAATAAAAGGTTATTTTAATTCCCTTAAATATAGTATATTATTACAACTAATAATAATTATTAGGAAAGTAGAATAAAAAGAGGTAAATAGCTTAATAAAATCTAATATTTTTCTAAAATATTAATAATATAATATTTTTTGGAAAGAATGAGAAAACGGGTTATTTAACTATAATCTATAAAACTATAAGATTAAGTTTAAAAAAAAAGTTTAACCTCATTATTAAAAAATATATTTTTTTAATTTAATATAATAAAAAGTATTAAAAAAGTATATTATAGAAAATTTACGGAAAAGATATATTAAAAAATTATAATTATTAATAAAATACCTTATTTTATTTATATTAAAAAAGAATAGGAAATTAAGATTATATATAGATTATTAATATTTAAATAAAAATATTATTAAAAATTAATACCCTTTATTTTTAATTAGCGACTTAAAAAAAAGATTAAATAAAGCTAAATAATTTATTAAATTAGATTTTATAATTATTTATATTTAAATTAAAATTAAGGAAAAAAATAAATAAAAAATAATATTTTATTACCCTTTTAATTACTATAAATATTTTATTATATTATTTAAACTTATAAATACGCTAATTATTTAATAGTTTATAATTAATTATATCCTATAAAAATTTATCGGAGATTTTATAAAGGTTTATTTAAATAATATTTTAATCTATTTTTTATTAAAAGAGAAATATTAGCAATAAATATATAAAGTCTTAAAAGCCTTATAAAAATATAAACTTTAAATAAACCCTAAAAAGAGCGAATTTTACCGCTAAGAAATAAATTTTCAAAAATATAAAATTATATTTAGAAAAGTCTAAATAAACCTTATTAAAATATAAAATATTCGAAAATAGCTAACCTTAATAATAATTATATAAATTAAAAACTTTTTAAACTTTAATAACTTTTATTAGTATTTTATCCGAAAATTTAAATAAATTATAAAACCTTTTAATAAATTAATTAAAAAAGAAAAAATATTTATTTAGGATAAGTAAAAATAATGAGTTTTTAATAAATTAAAAGAGCTCGTATTAGTGGATTTAATATTAAAGTTCCCGGACCCGAACAAGGAGTTCGAAATCGAAACTAATACTTTAAATTATATATTAGGAAATATATTCGGTTAATAAAATAAAGAAAAATAATTATATTTAATAATCTTTTTTTTTTAACAATTAAAAAGGGTAGAATTTAATTACCCTATTTATAATAAAAAATTAATATTAATTATTTAGGTATTTTAAAAATAGAAATTATATTTAAATAAAACGAGCTATTAGGTTAAGGTTTTAATAAATTATAAAAACCTAACCTATTTTACTTTAATAAAGGAATTTAACTAAAAATAAATAAAATAATTGGAATTTTTATTATAATTTAATTTTAAAATCTTCTATTAAAAAAGTTTAAAAAACATTAGGATGGATATATTAAATTATAAAAAAGACTTTTATTTAAATAAAAAATAAAAATTATAAAAGATTTTAATAAAAGTTTAAAATAAAACTTTAACGCTTTAACCTTATAAGGTTATAAAAGTTAATGCCTTATTTTTAGTAAAACTAAATAATTAATAACTAAAAACTATTTAAAAAATAAAATTTAAAATTTAGTTAAAAAGATATATTTTAGATAATATAGGAGATTAAACACTTTATAAGAAGTTTTTTATATTAAAGGCGTTTAAAGAAGCTCTAATTAAAAATATTTATATATTATTTATTGGAAAATATTAGGGGATTATCTAAATAATAGCGAAGTTATATTAATATTTCGGATTTTTTAAATTAAAAGAAATAATCAAATTAATAATTAGTAAGTACGAAATTTATATATAAAATAAAAGTATATAGTATAAACTTTTTAGTTTATTAAAATTATTATTTATAATAAAAAAGGCTTAGGGATTGATTTTTATAAATTTTATTATAAAATTCCTATTTTTAAAGGACTTAATTATTAGTACAATCTATAATAATATTTTAATAATTATAAATTAATTAATTAAATATTATTATTTTTTATTATTTTGAAAAATAAATATAATAAAATAATTAATATATATATTTTTAAAAATAATAATTAATAATTATATATAGCTTAACGAGATTATTTTAGATTAAAATATACTTTTTATATTTAAATTTTAATAAGTATTAATAAAATAAGTAGGTATTAAATATAAGCTTTTAACGGCTTATTGCTTATAAACGAATAAATAAATAAAATAAATAAACTAAATAATAAAATAATATTTAAAGATATTTTTGAATTATAAATAAAATAATTGGATAAAATTATTATTAATAATATAGTTTTCCTATAATAATTTAAAGTCGGAGACGATAGGAGTTTTATTATTTTTTGTAAATTATAGCTTTAAGGCCGAAATACGCTAAAGTACAAAAAATCGATCTTTTAAGGCTAAAGTACTAATAAAAAAGCTCTAAACGCTATATAATATATTATATAATAACTTTTTTTTTATCCGGAAATAATATATAGGCATTTATTATAATAAGAGAAGATTAGAAGGATTAATTTTTTAAAAAAGGGATAAAGTTTGTTTTTTAGGGAAAGGTGTTGGAATAAGACAGTTTAGTAATAAATTGGATTTTAAAAAATTAGGGCCTTTTTAAATTATAGAAAAGATTTTTATTTTAAATTATCAATTATTATTATTTAAATCTATAAGGATTTACCCCGTTTTTTACATTTTTTTATTAGAACTAACGCTAATAAAAGCGAAATTAGATTATAGTAGAAGTAGACTTTGTAGAAAAAAAATATATAGTAGAAGAAATCTTGGACTTTTAATGGATTAAGAGAAAAGAAGTGGAATATTTAGTTAAATAAGAAAATTATAAATATAAAAAAAATATATAGGAACTATTTAAATATTTATAAAATTACCCCGAAAAACTTTAATAATTTTATTAATAGAACTTAGATCGGCCAGGGCCGTAAGAGTTTAGGAAAGGTTAGCTAATAAAGGGTTTAGTTAAAAAAATAAAGGGGAAAGGGCAGCCGTTTGGGCGGAGCGTTTTTCTTTAATTTATTAAGATTTGTATTAAAAGAGTTTTTTAGTACGGTTTTGGGCGGCGCGTTTCTTTTTCGATAGTGTAAAAAGGCAATTAAAAAATACCTCCTCTTCTTTTTTAATTAATTTTATTTCGTTAATATTATAGATAATTACAAAGGTAAATAAATATAGGGGTAAAAGAACAAATTAGCACTTATACGAAAAAGTAAAGTTATTATTATTATAAGATATTTTATATTTAATATGTTTATTATAGCGTTTAAAATTATTAGTGAAGAGATAAATATTTTTACAATAAAAATAATTAAAATAAGGTATTAAATAGGAACTACTAAAGTTAGATACGAAGTAAGCTAGAGCCGTATTAGCCGTTTTCTTTTATTACGAGCGTAAAATATAAGGTTTAGAGATCTTATATATATTAATATTAATCAAAATCCCTAATAGATAAAAGGGGGAAATTAATATTTATTAGGGTATAGTTATTATAATAAAATTAAGCACTTAAAATTAAACCTTTAAAATAAAAACTAAAGGGGAAGGGTATTATATTACAAGTTTAAAAGGGTTTTATTTAAAGTAGAAAAAAGGGGCGTTTATATTAAAGGATTATTAATAGGCTATTTAAAGATAAACGAATTAGGATAAATCCGAAAGATTTAAAGGTTAGGATTAATAGGTCTAAATTTAAAGGACTTAAAGGTTAGGTTTAATAGGTTTAAGCGGAAAACTTAAATTTTAGATTTTCCGGGTCTTAAAATAAACTTAAGGCGGAATATTTTTAAGTTTATTTTCTTTTTTTTTTATATAATAAATAGGGTTTGGCAATATTAGGTCTTAAATTAGTAATTAATATAAGTTTTTAGGCATATATTGTATAGTTTTTAAGAATAATTACTTATTTATTTAATTATTTATACCCCTTTATATTTACTTTTTTAACTTTTACTATCTTAAGGAACCTTTAGTTTTTAGGATCGTAACATATATTTCGCTATTAAATATAAATTAAGCGTAAAATCTATTTAATAATACCCTTTTTAAACCCGTTAAATTTAAATTAGGTATAATTTATCCTTATTTTTTACCTATTAAATTTTAAAAGTTATTTATTTGCCGAATTTAAATTAAATGTTATAATTATTTATTATTTTACTTTTATTTATTTATTATTTTATTATTTATATTTATTTGCTTTATATATATTAATTAATATTATATATAAATTTATATTACGAAAAATAGCTAATAATAACTTAGAAAGCAATTTATTTAAGTATTAAATTAACGTTAAAAAAACTTTAATAATATAAAATATTTAAATTTATATTAATATAATAAAAGTGTTAATAATTTAAATTAAATTATTTTTAAATATTTTATTAATATAAATAAAGAAAAAGCGATTAAAATAAATATTATATAAAATCTTTATATTAACCTTATTAAATTCCGTAAATAAGAAAAATAAGCTTGAAGGTCTAAATAAGCTCCGCCTAAACTAAAGTACCTATTTACCCTATTGTATATTAATTAAATAATTTAAAGTTTAATTTAAAAATATTTACGTTTTATAAGTTTTCTAAAAAAACGATTTTATAATAGTTTGTAATTTTTGCCGACTTTCTTATAAAACCCGTACCCGTTTTAATAAACCTAATAAAGCCGGTTATAATAATAGCAACATTATATTTAATAAATTACCTTTTAAATTTATTAAATTAAATAAAATAAAGCTATGATAGAATAATTAAATTATTATTATACTATTATTATATAAAAATTAACGGAAATTAAAGTTTGAAACAAATCTTTTACTAATTAATTTAATAGGATCTTTGAATAAATAGCGAATTTCATTATATAAAGAAAGCTAAATAAAGCTATTATATTAATTAATGGTTTAATAATAATTTTATTAGCCCAAATAAATCATATTAAATATTAACTAATTAAAAATAAATATTAAAAAAATAACAATAAAACTTTATCTAATTTTTTTAAATTAGTATTAGTTAGTTTAAAAATTGCCGTATTAATAATTTTAAAGCTATTAAAGCTAAAGTTTAATAAAAACGAGATTAGTAAAAAGTTGAAATATAGATCTTTTTTATTAATATAATTAATATAATAAAATAAATTATTGCTTAAATTTAAATGATAATTATAATATTTATATTATTAATACTATTAGTTTTATTACATTTAATAACCCATATTTTAAATACTAACACTTTTATTAATCGTCCCTCTTTATTTAGCCGGACCCTTACCGTTAATTTCGTTATTACTAAAAAATTTGTTATTTTTTTACAAATTAATATTAATATAATAATTAATTTATTTATATATAATTTATTCGCAAATATAATTATTATTTGCTCGCTTTTAATATTTAAATTAATAACCCCAAATATTAATTAATTGTCTTTTTCTTTCGCTTTTATAAATATTAAAATTTAAAAGCCCCAAATAAAGCCTATTAATTTTATTACTTTTAATACTTTACGTTTTAAAAGATTATTATAGGCTATAAAGTATATTTGCGTTAATTTAATAACTTTATTATTATCGAATATTTCCACTAATTTATTTAATTAACTATTTATAACCTAAAATATACTTATTAAATTAGCTATTATATTAATAGCTAAATTAGCGCCGTTTTTAAAGCTAATACTATTCTTAAAATTAGCGTTACTTTTAAAGCCGCTTATTATAATAATAATTACCGCGTTAATAAACTCTATATTAGCTATATTTATAATTCATATTAATTATAATACGATAATTTAATTATTAAATATATTATATTAAAAATATAATATAGTTTATTTTATATAAATTATTTTTACTTTTTTTATAATAATATTTACTTTTAATATAAATATCAATTTAAATTTAATTTAAGCCTTTATTACTTAATAATCGTATAAATTAAACTTAAGTATTATATAAGAATATTTTTACTAGTTAAATTCTTAATATTATAATTTTTAATATTTTTAATAGTAATAAGCTTAAATAAGAGGAAATAAGCGTTTTCGACCCTAATTTTAACGATTCCGACGATTTAAATATTATATAAAATGGCTTATAAACCGTTTATATTAAGATCTTTTTTTTTAAGAATTATATTTTTTCGTTTTTAAAAAACCTAAAAACCTATATATAAAATAAATAATAAATTATAAATATATTTTAAATATTATTAAATAATAATATTTTAATATAATAAAACTTCAAGCTAATTGCGGATTAACACGCTAAATACTAAAAATAAAAGTGTCAATATATTATAAGAATACTAGCAATATAATTCCGTTTAAACCCCCGGTAAAGCTATTAATAAATTTAATAAATTAATCTTTATATTTAAAAATTTTATAAAGAATAAATTAGCTTTAATCTAATATATTTAATAAAAAATGAAATATATATATATTTATAAAACATTTGCTGTAAATAATAATAATTAATATAAAATCATATATATTCTCTAATTTATGATATAAAAGAAGATTTTTTTTTTTTATTAATTATTAAATTAGGAAAATTTTACTAATTATATATATAAAATTAATATTTAAAAAATTAGCTTTTATATTAAAACCTATAAAATTTATAAAAAATCCTCTAAATTATCTAAAGTTAGTTTTTACTTATTTTAAAATAAATATAATAATTATTATAATAAATAATATAATTAATTATATAATACGTATTAAAGCTAAAATGGTAATAGTAGATATAAATTTGATAATATAAATTATAAAAATTCGTATAAAAATTATTGGATTAATAGGAATTTGTATAAAAACTATTGAACTAATAAAAACTCGTATAAAAATTGTAAAACCGATAAAGAAAAAGGCTAAAAAACCGAATATATTTATTTTGCGAATAATGATAATAAAAAAAATTGGACTGACAATTATTTAAATAAATCTTATAATGTTTAATTTAATAAAAAAGCCTATTTTACCCTAATTATTATTAACCGCTATTTTATTTATTATAAATATTATTACGCTTTTTTTAATAATAATTAAGGAATAAAATTATATCTATAATTACTCCCTTTTCCGCCCAGCTAAACCTAAACTATTATTTTTTATAAATAAACTAATTAAATAAACGTATAATTTTTACTTAATAATATTCTTTTACTACAATTATTTTTTCCGCTATATTTAAAAGTACAAATATATATATAAAAGTATTATTTATTACTTTAATAAGGTAAAAATAATAATAATTATAACTAAATTAGCCAAATCAAAATATAAGATCGTTATTATACCGATTAATAAGATTAAAGTGTTTAATAACGATTTTAAACCTTTTGATATTTATTTACGTATTGAAATAAAAATTTACCCAATTATTATTTTAGTAAATATTTATTTAAATAATAGTATTAAATAATTTTTCATAAATTATAAATTCTTATAAAATTATAAATATATTATATATTATTATAAAATTAATGTTTATAATATTTTTCCGGGATATAATAAATTTAATAAATAAATAAAGTTTATATTTTATTTATTTAATAAAGCTAATAAAAAAAATATTTTATTTAAATTTACAAAATCTACTTAGATTATAAAAGACTTGCCCTTATTTATTTTATTAGGCTAGGATTTTACTAACTTTTATTAAATTATTATTAATATTAAAAAATATATAATTATATTCTATAAATTTAATAATTTTATTATCTTTTATAATATTATTATTAATGTTATTTTATATATATATATAATTAAAACTAAATATAAACTTATTATTTTACCGGAATAAAAAGCTTTTTTTATAATTAATTATAAACCTTTTTTTATTAATTATAATTTTTATTTTTATTTAAAATATAATATAATAATAAATATACTAATTAAAACTTTGGCTTTTCGAATTATTTTTATTAAAAATACTTTAATAAATATAATAATTATTTTATAAAGCGAATATATTAAATATATCCGCGAAAATATTAATAAAAGCAATTTTACTTTAATATTTAAAAATAGTAAAAAGGTAATTATTTTTAGTAAAAATTTATAAATCCTAATTGCTTTTTTAGGGCTTTACGCGACTATTTCCCTAATTGCCAATTTGTTTGCTAAATTACTATCCAAATTATTGCCTTTTATATAATTAGTTTTATTATAAATAACTATTTTGAATTCGGAATTTAATATATTTAATATAATAGCAAATATCATTATAGGCGTATATTAACCTTTTATTACGCTAGTTTAATAGATTATTAATATTATAGCCTCCTACTTCCTAATATCTAATATAATCGCTCAAATCGCCGGGATAGGCAATATTATGCTAATTAACTAACTCCTTATCGTTTTTTTGCTAACTGATTAGCCGCCCGTTATTTTGAGCTAAATTTTCCTATTGGTTATTAATAAAGCAAATATTACTACTCTATTAAAGGGTATTATTAAATTACTATTAACGATTATTAACTTTTTTTTAAAACCTTTATTTAATATTTTCGCTATTTTTATTAATATATTTAATAATATTATTTACTAAATTAAATAATTAAAAGTAGCTGATAATTTTAAACCTAACCTATTAGAAATTGTAAACGGATTTTTTAATATATATTTTAAAACTTTAAAAAAGGCCTTTAATTTTAATATAAAAAAAGGCGAAATTTTTTTAGAAATTTTAATTATAAATAGGGTTTGTATTTTTGCAAAAAAATCTGGCCTTTACAAAATAATTACAGAAAAGAATAAAAGGGTTATTAAAATTTTAGAATTTAAAATAATAAAAATTTGATTTATTAAAAGATAATAAAATTGAATGATTATTTAACGATAATATCCCCTTAGCCTATAAGATCGTAAGGTTTTAAATAAGGTTTTTAATACTTTATATATTAAAAGCCAAATAAAATAATCAATTTAAATATTACTATTTATTACATTTATTTTTATAATATAAAAGATAATTTATAATAAAGTAAAAGGGCGTATTATAATCGACTGTTACATATTAATAGTCTTAGATTTCTACTTTTTACTATTATAATCCTAAATTATCGTATAATTATATACCAAAAAATATATTATAATTATTAATACGTTAAACTTTTTTTCTTAATTTACAATTTATTTAAAATATAAAAACTAATTTATATTAATGACCTAATAAAATATAAAACGATTTAAAATATACTGTATAAAATATTATAATTTACTAATATATATTTAGCAATTTATAAATTAAATATTATATAAATTTAAATATTATATTTTTATATATATTAATAATATAATTATTTTTTTTAATAATATTTACAATTATATTTATTCTTTATATAAATTATTTAACTTATTTATAAATAAAAATTTTAGCTTTAAATTTGTCAAATCTTTTTTTAAATATTTTAATATTAAATTATTAAACTATTAAATTAATTTATTAAATTTAATTATTATTATAAAATATATCAAAGCCTTTTACAATTTAATCTTTCCAATTAATTTAAAATCATTAAAATAAGAAATTAAAAGTATTAGCTTTTTATAATATTTTATTTCTTATTATACGCAATTTTCGGAGCCTTTATAAAATAAAAAGGTTATAATATTTGCTAAAGGCCGTAAATTAAGCAATATTATTAATGGTAATCTATAAAAATAAACCGCTTATTATTAATATTTTACTTTTAAGCTTATTAAAGCAAAAAAATTATTATTTTAAGCAGTATAAAATATTATCTATATAAAAAAATCAATAATTTTATATTATTTAGACACAAAAAAACAATTTTTTTTACAAATTAATCCTTTATTAAAATAAGGTTTTAAAATAATAATTTTCCAATTTAAAAATGAATTTATTTAAATATTAAAAGTACTGATTTTATCTAACTGAATCCTAGTAATTATATTCCAAAGCTATTATTTAATATAATTAAAATATAGTATAGACCTTTCAAAATAAAAATAGCCTATTGAAGATAATATATTTGTAAAATATATATTTTATTATATTTTTCCGAGCTTTTAATTATAGCGTTAACTGATTATTTTATTACTAAAAGAATCATTTTTTAAATTATTATAATAATATTATTAACTAATAAGGCTAATTATTGCCTTTTTAATATATTTATTTATTTATCCTAATATAATCTAAACATTCATTATATCGCTAAAAAGTTAAATTTTGTTCTAAATGCTTTAAATTAATTATAAATAATATAAAATAATTTAATAAATAAATAATTAAATAAAGATATTATTTTCGACTAAATATAATTTATTTTTACCGAAATATAAATAAACCTAGATTTAAAAGCTAAATTTTATAAAGGCTATAAATCCAATATTATATATATTATAATAATTGAAGATTTATATAAAATTTTACAAAATTTAGTAAATTTTAGTATTTTTTAAAGCTAGATTAGCTATTTATATTTACTAATTATTTATTATATAATATTTACCCTAATAGTTTGCAAGCTCTCTATATTTTAGGGTTATTAGTTTTAAAGGTTTTAAAAATAATATATAATAAATACTATTATTTTAAATATAACCGGATATTATATAATTTATAAAACGTTATGATTTTAAATAAAACTTATTATATAAAAAATATATTAATTATTATTTTAATTATAAAATCTATATTTTAAATTAAAAGCTATTTTTAGGTAATTATTAGCTTATTAGCTTGTTTAATATTCTTTTTATAAATATAATTATTATTAATTTCATTATTAAATTCCCTCCTATTAATTCTAAAAATACCCTATAACAAATATTTAATTATTTAAAATATATTATATTAATAATTATTTTGGATAAAATATTAAAATATATAATATTTATTTTTAATAATATTAAATATACTATTAAAAAATAAAAAATAATCTTAATATATATATTTTTATTATTAAATTAGAGAGTACCCTATAAAATTATTTTAGATAAAGATTATAAATTTGTAGGCGATTTTTAAAGAAATATAGAAATTGTTTTAAGTATAAAATTATTAATAATGATAGTATATTACCCTTAAGCTAACGGGTTATTAGAGCGAAAAAACCAGACAATAAAAATCGCTTTAAGGTTTTATTACTACGATAATTTTAAATTAAATTAAATTAATATTAATTTTTTCTTTTAATAAAATTTAAATAATACTTATATAAAAGGAATAAAATCGTTATTATATAAATAATTATTTAATTTTAAATTATCTGGTCCCTTAAATGCGGTTTTAAACTGATTAAATATAAGACCCAAAAAACTTGTAATTATTTATAAATATTTACGCGCTAATAGTTAGCTAATAATAGATTTCGCCTTTTTAGCGGCTAAATATTAATATAACGTTAAATACCGCCTTTTAAAATTTAAAAAAGGTTAAAAAATCTATTTATATTTATATTATAGTTATTGCCTCTTTAATTAGCCGCTTTGAAAGCTATTTTAATAATAATTAAAGCTATAAATAATAATAAAGTATATTAGCTAATTAGTATATTAATTAAATTTTTTACCCTATTATTAAATTTATTTTATTATCTTTATAATTTAATTATTATTAATATTGTTACGGATTTAACCCCGGAATAGGAAAAAGCGGCTATATCCTTTAAAAGGATATTTAAAAAGGGTAAATAATTAATTAATCTGAAGAAGTCCCGGGGTCCCATTATACGGGACTATAGAACGTCCCGTAAGGAAGAATTTTAGGACCTATTGAGTCTCGCAATTCCTAAAAACGGGACCTTATTTTTCGTTTCTATATAATAAATAAAGTCAAGCAATATTAGGTTTTAAACTAATAATTAATATATATTTTTAAGCATATATTATACAATTTTCGAAAATAACCGCTTATTTATTTAATTATTTATACCATTTTATATTTACCTTTTTAACTTTTATTATTTTAAAAAGCCCTTAATTTTTAAGATTATAATATATTAATTATTCTAAAAATAGCCCTTATTACTTTTATTATATTTATAGCAATATAATTAAACAATTATATTATTTACTTTTAAAATAAATTTACGGAATTTGAATAAAATAGAAAAATTTTATATAAAGCTTTCATTATAAAGGTTAAAGAACTGCGAAAATCGAACTAAAGGTTTCGCGAAACTAATTAAGCCCTTTAAGCCATTATTAAATCGAAAAATAAAGGAGCTAAAAAGGTTAAAATCCACCTTTCACCCGTTTTTAATAAAAAAAAAAAGAGAATTAAAGGGATTTTTTATTTAAATATATATATATATTTATTATAATAACAATTAATTTAATAATAAAAAAGATAAAATTTAATTTACTTTATTATTTTTCAAAAGCTTTATTTTATATTAGTTTAAATTAATTAAATAGGATTATTTAAAAAATAAGCTAGAAAACCACAATTAAAAAATAAACAAGCTTTTTAAATCCTTTTAAAAGTTTAAAAACGTTTTTATTAAAATATTTAGGGAATAAGACAAGGCGAGGAAGGTAGTAGAGTAGCTGGGTAGGCTTTAATAAACTAAAACAACTAATACTTATATTTTAAAATTTTAATAAAATACTTTAAAAATATTTTTGGGGAAAAAATATATTAATCTACATTTTTTATAATAAATTAAAAAATTCAATTAAAAACGAGATTTTAAAAATAGATCGCCTAAATAATTTAAATAATTTTATTATATTAGAGATTAAAATTAATAATCACTAATATAAATACAAACGTAAACAAAAGGGGGAAAATAATTATTTTATATATAAAAATAAAACTAATATACCTAAATAGTAATAAACAATTCCGATTTTTATAAGTATATATGCGGAGCCTATAAATATTAACGATATAATATATAATAAAGGTCGTTAATTGAATTAAAAACCTATAAAATATTTTTATTATAATAAAAAAAACTATATTTTTTGGGATTATAAGGGTAAAGCGAAAATAAATAATAGAAGGTTCTAATTAGAAAATAAATAAGCTAAATATTTAAAAAGGTTAATTATAACCTCTTTTTTTAAATAATTTACTTTAATAATAATTACTTAACCTATAAAAACAATAAAAAAAGTAGCAAATAATATCTTATTACCTTATATATTATTGCCATAACCTTATAAAGAATTAATAATTATTAAGCATATAGTAAATGCGACCCCAAAAATTTAAATAATAATCTAATACTTAATTAACCCCATTTTAGCCTAATTTAAATTAGGAAAAAATTAATTAAAATTATAATTAAAAACGCTATATAAGTAGCCTTGATAAATAAAGGTCCTAAATAGAATTTAAAGAGAGGATATTAATCTATAGTTTATTTAAAAAGTAGAAATTTTTTAAGGCTATTTAAAGCATATTTTAAATTAAACCTTAATTATTTCGAATACAAATAAATAATATAGTATTATTATATATATAATACTTATATATAATACTTTAAGAAAAAATATTAAAATGATTTTTTTCCCCGATAAAAAAGAAAAAATTAAGACGAATTAATTTAAAAAACGGATTTATAAAAGGAAGTTTTGAAAAAGTCGGTCGTATAATAATTATAGAATAAAATATTAACTTTATATATAATAATAATAATTAATAATAATAAATAATTAGAAGAATATATTAAAAGAGGATAATTAGCTTATTACCCTTTTAAAATATATATATTTTACGAATAAAAGAAAATTAATTAATAATATATTTTAAAAAAAGCTTTTAAATAATAGCGGAGCTAGGAAAAAAAACCAATTAAAACCCAAAAATTTCGTTTAAATTAATTCTATACAAATATAAACTAAATATATTAGATTATAAAAAGTTATAACTAATAGTAATAGAAAGGATATTTTCTACGACAAAGGGGCAATATTTATATAATATTTTAAAAGATTTTAAAATAAATATTTGGAAAATAAAGGCCTTTATTTATTAGAAGACGATAAATAAGAGGAATAAAATAAGTTTTCATAATAATAAATTATAATAAAAATATAAACTTATTAATAGTTAACATTAATTAGGAAAAATATATTATTATTATATTTATTAATTTAAAAGCTAAAATAAACCTGATTTTATTAGAATTAATTAAAAAATATTTTATTTTTTAAATAATGAAAAAAAAATTATATTTAATAAGAGACTTTAAAAGGAAAAAATCTAGCTATAAAAATAATTAGATTTATTAAAAGATAAAAAATTTTAAAATTAGAATTAATAAAAATTATTAATAAATAGTCTTTAATATTATGAAATTAAATTTATATAAGATATTATTCGGTTATTTATAATTAAAAGTATTTAATTTTATAATTAATTAGGATAATAATTATATAATTTTAAAAAAGACTAATTTAATTTAATAATTAAATTCGAGAAAGGAATTAATATGAAATTATTTTAATTTTTTTAAATATAATATATTATTATAATCGATAATAGTCATTAAGAAAAGAGAATAAAAAAAAGGAAATAATTTAAAGGAACTTAATATCCTTTTTAAATATTAACAATATAATATTTTTAAGAAAGAATTAAAAAATAACTTATTTAATTATAGCCTATAAGATTATAAAATCAAATTTAAAAAAAGAATTTAACTCTATTATTAAAAAATATACCCTTTTAACCCTATATAATAAAAAGTATTAAAAGAATATATTATAAAAAATTTACGGAAAGGATATATTAGAAAATTAAAATTATTAACGGGGTATTTTATTTTATTTATACTTAAAAAGAATAAAAAGCTAAAATTCTATGTAAATTATTAATATTTAAATAAGGATATTATAAAAAATTAATACTTTTTATTTTTAATTAATAATTTAAAGGGAAAGTTAAATAAAGCTAAATAATTTATTAAATTAAACCTTATAATTACTTATATTTAAATTAAAATTAAAGAAAAAAATCAATAAAAAACAGCGTTTTATTACCCTTTTAATTACTATAAATATTTTATTATATTATTTAGGTTTATAAATACGCCGGCTATTTAATAATTTATAATTAATTATATTTTATAAATTTTTTTAAAATTTTTATAAAAGTTTATTTAAATAATATTTTAATCTATTTTTTATTAAAGAAGGAGTATTAATAATAAATATATAAGGTTTGAAAAGCCTTATAAAAATATAAGCCTTAAATAAACCCTGAAAAAAGTAAATTTTATCGCTAAAAAATAAATTTCTTAAAATATAAAATTATATCCGGAAAAATCCAAATAAACCTTATAAAAGTCTAAAATATTCGAAAATAGTTAATCTTAATAATAATTATATAAATTAAAAACTTTTTAAATTTTATTAATTTTTATTTGCGTTTTATCCGAAAATTTAAATAAATTACAAAACCTTTTAACAAACTAATTAAAAAAAAAGAAATATTTAATTAAGATAATTAAAAATAACAAGCTTTTAATAAGTTAAAAGAGCTTATATTAGTAGATTCAATATTAAAGCTCCCAAATTCAAATAAAAAGTTTAAAATTAAAATTAATACTTTTAATTATATATTAAAAAAAATATTTAATTAATAAAGTAAAAAAAGATAATTATATTTAATAGCCTTTTTTTTATAATAATTAAAAAGGATAAAATTTAATTATTTTATTTATAATAAAAAGTTAATATTAATTATTTAAATAATTAAAAAATAAAAATTGTATTTAACGGAACAAATTATTAAATTAAAGTTTTAATAAATTATAAAAACCTAACCTATTTTATTTAAACGAAAAAGTTTAATTAAAGATAAATAAAATAATTAAAGTTTTTATTATAATTTAATTTTAAAATATTTTACTAAAAAATTTAGAGAATACTAAAGTAAATATATTAAATTATAAAGTAGACTTTTATTTAGATAGGAAATAAAGACTATAAAAGATTTTAATAGGAATTTAAGATGGAATTTTAATATTCCGCTTATATAAGGCTATAAAAATTATTTAAGGGACAGAATTTAAAATTTAATTAAAAAGGTATGTTTTAAATAATATAAAAAATTAAATATTTTATAGAAAATTTTTCGTATTAAAGACGCTCCGAACAACTATAATTAAAAATATTTATATATTATTTACTAAAGGATATTAAGGGATTATCCAAATAATAGTAAAATTATATTAATATTTTAAATTTTTTAAATTAAAGGAAATAATTAAACTAGTAATTAATAAATACTAGATCTATATACAAAGTAAAAATATATAATATAAACCTTTTAAATTATTAAAATTATTACCTATAATAAAAAGGGCTTAAAAATCGATTTTTATAAACTTTATTATAAAATTCTTACTTTTAAAAGACCTAATTACTAATATAATTTATAATAATATTTTAATAATTATAAATCGATTAATTAAATATTATTATTTTCTACTATTTTAAAAAATAAATAGAATAAAATAATTAATATATATATTTTTGAAAACAATAATTAACAATTATATTTGGCCTAATAAGATTATTTTAAATTAAAATATACTTTTTATATTTAAATTTTAATAAGTATTAATAAAATAAGTAAAAATTAAATATAAACTTTTAATGGCCTATTATTTATAAATAAATAAATAAATAAATTAAATAAATTAAATAATAAAATAATTATGTAAAATTATTACCAATAATATAGCTCTCTTATAATAACTTAAAATCCAAAATAATAAAATTTTTACTATTTTTTACAAATTACAATTTTAAATCTAAAAATAATCTTTTATTTAATAATTATTTATACTTTTTTATATTTATTTTTTTAACCTTTACCATTTTAAAGACTTTTAATTTTTTATATCATAATATATTATTTATTTTTTTAAGTATAAATTAATATATTGAATAAATATTATATTAATTATTTTGGAAATTATTTTTATTATTTTTATTATATTATTAATAGTATAATTAATAACTATATTGTTTGATTTTAGAATAAATTGGCCGATTTTGAAAAAAATTTAAAAAATTTATATAAAATATTTGCTTTAAAAATTAAGGAGTTTTAGGAGATTAATAATAGTTTCGCTTTAACAGTCAGAGAGTTATAGGTTTTTAACGAGGCGTTTTAAAGTTTTAATAAGATTTTTCAAAAAGTAATTAAAGAGGTTCGGGCTAAAAAGGCTAAAATTTATTTTTTATTAGTTTTTAACGGAACAAAGGGAGAAATAAAAGGATTTTTTATTTAAATGTATATATATATTTATTATTATAGTAACTAATTTATTAATAAAAAGGATAAGGTTTTATTTGGTTTTTTCTTTTTTTTTTTTAGGATTTGTTTTATAATAGTTTAAGCTATTTAAAAAGGATTATTTGGAAAATATAAAGAAAAATTATAAGTAAGAAACGGATAAATTATTTAGCTTTTTAAAAAGTTTTAAAAAAGATATTATAAAAATATTTAGAGAATTGGATAAATTATATAAAGTTAAAAAAAGGCTTTTTTGGCTTTAATAGATTAAAGCGGCTAATATATATATATTTTAAAATTTAAGTAAGATTATATTAAAGTTAAATATGGGACGGGAATTTTAATATATACTTCTTATTTTTACTTAAAAGATAAGGTAAAAGACGAGCTAATTAAAGACAATTGACCGGATAATTTAAATAATTATATTATTAAAGTTATTAAAATCGACAAATATTTATATAAATGAAAACGAAAACGATAAGGGGCTAAAATATATTTTATAATTTATAATAAATTTAATTTAGTAGCTAAATAAATTATATTATTTTTGGTAATAAATATGTATTTTGGACTTATAAAGATTGATATTATTTAAACAGGCGATTAATAAGCTAAATAAAAGCTTATAAAATATTATTATTATAGTAAAGAGGAATATATTTTTAGGGATTGTAAGTGTAAAGTTTAGAATAATTAGTAGAAGGTGTTAATTAAAAGGTAGATTAGCGAAATAATTAGAGAGGTTAAATATAACTGTTTTTTTTTAGACTATTTATTTTAATAATAATTACTTTAGATATAAAAGTAATAAAAAGGTTAGCGGATGGTAGCCTATTAAATTATGAATTATTACCGCGGTTTTATAAGATATTAGTAATTATTAAGCGTATCAAAAGTCTATATTAAAAGATGTTAATAACGATTTTATAGCCGACTAATTTGCTAAATAAGCTAATTAGAGAAGGGAAGATTATTAATAATGCTTTATACTTAATTAGTATAATAACTTAATAATAAAAGGCTTTATTTAGTATAATAATTGCAAGTTTTATATTAAAAGACTTGGAGACGAAAAAGTATTAAAGGGAGTTTAATAAGAAAATATTAATTTGGAATTTATATTTATAATAGCCGTTTTTTTTATAGTATTAGGAAATATATTAAAGGTTAATTTTAATTATTTAAAATATAATTAGATAGTATAGTACGAATGTATATAAGATATATATATAGTACCTTAGAAATAAGCTTTAAGAAGATTTTTTTCCCTATTAAAGAGGAAAGGATAGAATTAATCCTATTAAAATAATTATATTATAGGATTATATTAGAAGATCGATTCTATAATAGTTCCGCAGTAGATTTTCGAGTTTAAAAGTTATAATTATAATTAATAATAGTAAATAGCCAGTAAAATATAATAATAAAAGATTATTAGCGAATTGCTTTTTTAAAGATTATAAATATTATAAATAATAAAAAATCAAATAATAGTATAAATAGTAGATTTTTCGACGATAATAAAATTTATAAGAAAAGGAATATTTAAGCCGTAGAATTAAATTGGGATAATTTAAGAATATATTAAATTAAATATATTAAATTTTAGGGATTATAATTAATGATAATAGAGAAGATACTTTTTAGAACGGAAATATAACGTTTTTATAATATTTTAGGGAATTTTAAAGTAAATATTTAAAAAACGAGGACCTTTGTTTGTTAGGGGACGATAAATCAAAAGGACGAGATAAATTTTTTTATAGTAGACTACAACGAGAATGAGGGTCTAATAATTATTAATGTTATTTAGGAAGATTATTTTATTATTATATTTATTAATTTAAAAATTAAAATAAATTTGTTTTGCTAAAATTAATTAAGAAATAGAAGATTTTTAAATAATAAAAAAACAAATCTTATTTAATAAAAATATTTAAAGGGGAGAAATTTAATTACAAGAACAACCAGATTTAACAAAAGAAATTTGTTTTTATTATTAGAGTTAATAAGAGTAATTAATAAGTAGTTTTTAATATTATAAATTTAAGCTAATATAAAATATTTTTTAATTATTTATAATGAAAAATATTTAATTTTATAATTAATTAAAATCACAGCTATATAAATTAAGAAAAAATTTATTTAATTTAATAAATAGATTTAAAAAAAGAATTAATAGAGAGTAAATTTACTTCTTTTAAATATAATATATTATTATAATTAATAATAATTATTAAAAAGGTAAAATATAAAGAAGGAAATAATTTGGCAAATTTTGATATTTTTTTAAAAATATTAATAATATAATATTTTTTAAAAGGGAATTGGAGAATAGGCTATTTAATTATAATTTATAGGATTATAAGATTAAGTTTAAAAAAAAGTTTAACCGTATTATTAAAAAATAAACCTTTTTAATTTAATATAATAAAAAACGTTAAAGGAGTCTATTGTAAAGAATATATAAAAGTGTTATATTAAAAAATTATAATTATTAATAGGATATTTTATCTTATTTATATTCAAAAAAAATAGGAAGTTAAAATTGTATATAGATTATTAGTATTTAAATAAAAATATTATTAAAAATTAGTATTTTTTATTTTTAATTAGTAATTTAATGGGAAAATTAAATAAAGCTAAATGGTGTATTAAATTAAATTTTATAATTACTTATATTTAGATTAGTATTAAAGAAAGAGACGAATAAAAAATAGTATCTTATTATCTTTTTAATTATTATAAATATTTTATTATATTATTCAGATTTACGAACGTAATAGTTATTTAATAATTTATAAAAGTTAATTAGAGATATTATAGAATTTATTTGGATAATATTTTAATTTATTTTTTGTTGGAAAAAGAATATTAATAATATATATATATATAAGGTTTTAGAGGTTTTTAAAAAGTCTAAATTTTGGATAAATTTCGAAAAAAGCGAATTTTATTATTAAAAAGTGGATTTTTTAAGATATAAGATTATACCCGGAGAAATTAAAATAAATTTTATAAAAGTTTAAAAGATTTGTAAATAGTTTATATTAATGATAATTATATAAATTAAGAGTTTTTTAATCTTTATTAATTTTTATTAATATTTTATTCGAAGATTTAAATAAATTGTAAAACTTTTTAACAAATTAATTAAAAAAAGAAAAATATTTAAATAAAACGATTTGAAAATGATAAGTTTTTAATAAATTAAAAGAGCTTATATTAGCGGATTTAATATTAAAATTTTTAAACCTAAATAAAGAATTTTATATTTGGGGAAATATTTTATTAACGGGACAAAAAAGGACGATTATATTCGGTAGTTTATTTTTTAATAGTTAGAAAGGGTAGAATTTAATTATTTTATTTATAATAAGGAATTAATATTAATTATTAAAGCGTTAAAGGAATAGAAATTTTATTTTAATAAAACAAATTATTAAATTAAGGTTTTTATAGATTATAAAATCCTAATTTATTTTATATTAATAAAAGAGTTTAATTAGAAATAAATAAAATAATTAAAAATTTTATTATAATTTAATTTTAAGATTTTTTACGAGAAAGGTTTAAAAAAATATTAGAATAAATATATTAAATTATAAAAATGATTTTTATTTTAATAAGAGTTTAAAATAAGACTTTAATATTTTGTTTTTATAAAGTTATAGAGATTAATACCCTATTTTTAATAAAATTAAATAATGAATAATTGGAAATTATCCGGAAAATAAAATTTAAAATTTAATTAAAAGGATATATTTTAAATAATATAAAAGATTGGATATTTTATGGGAAATTTTTTGTATTAGAAGTATTTTAAAGAGTTTTGATTAAAAATATTTATATATTATTTATTAGAGGTTATTAAAGAATTATTTAAATTATGATAAAATTATATTAATATTTTATATTTTTGATGTGGGAAAAGGCCTTGCGCTGGATTCCTAGGGTGTAGGGCAGCCCTTTTATAGATTACACTAAGAAGCGGGGTCGCCCGATTAGGACTAGCCTATTAGGTGACCACGTACCGCGCTAAGCAAGAGGGTATAAAAATGGCCTTTCGCCGCGTATTAGTAATTACGGGTATGTTTCCTTTTTATATATATAATATACTTATTATTACGCTATGAAATAGTAGCTGCGATAGGCTATATATATTAAAAGATTAATATAAACAAATATTATAAAAGACGGTAGTCTTACCCGTTAGCCCGGTGAGTATAGTTTTGTAGCTTCCGAGCGGATTGCTTATCGGTCGCTATACTTATAAAAAAAGGGTAGTAAATCGCTTAATATAAAGCTATTACAACCTTAATTATAATAACCCCTTTTAAGCCAATTACGCGCTTATCGCTCGTTGCTTTCGTATTATTACCTAGATTTTATTTAAAGCTTCGCTTTTATATAGCTACAAAAGGTTCATTTAGTTTGCTTCGTTTAATATTGTTAATTTTTATACCGAAAAAGTACATTTATCGTTTTTTTTATTCATTTTCATCGGTTACGCCTATTATTACCCATCGTCTTTACGGCTAAATTACGCTTAATATTACTAATTAACTATTCTTTTTTTTTCGTTTTTATTTTTATCATTTTTATTTATTTTTATTCGTATTAGTTTTTTTCCTTATATTAGCTTTTTTCTTTATATTAGTTTCTTTTTTATATTTATAAAATAAATAACTTTATTAATTATAATTAATAATAATATATTATTATAATATTTAAAACTTTTTAAATTTAATAAATTATTTATAAATACTAAAGCCGGTCTATCTATTGCCGGTAATACTTTTCTTTCTATAGCTAATTTATTAATTTTAACTATTAAAATAACTATTTATATAAATAAATTTAATATTATAATAAAATTGGCAAACCTCGCCAATCCCTAAATGGGCCTTACAAATATAAAACCTATATTAATACTAAAAAAATAATATAGCGGCTACTATTTATAAACTTAGTATAAATGGTCCTAATTAATTACTACCCTAATTAAACCAATTATAACTTATAAATATAATTATAAAAAAATAATTTACAAAACAACTATTAAGTATAACTTTCCTTTAATATATAATATATAAAATTCGGAAATTATAAACTAATCAATTATAATTATTATTATTAAACCTTTAAAACGTGTTAAAAATATTATAAATAATACTAAATCCGTTAAATACTTGAATAAATATTTTATATACTAAAATAAAATAATCAATAAATAAAGCTAATAAGTCTAAACTAGATAAATTAATATTAATAATTTAATTAATATTATTAGATTTATTAAAGACCTTTAAATATATATAAAATAAATACAAACTAAATTTGTTATTAAATTTAGCTTTTCTACTTTTTCGGTTAATATAGCTTATAACCCTAAAAGTAAGTACTTTATTTGGGATAATAATAAATCCGAGGTTTCTTATTTGCCGAATAAAAGTTATACAACCTATTAATTTATTAGTAATATAATTTGTAACGATTTTTGTAAAAAAGCTACCATTATATTTAAAGGTATTTTAAATTTTAATAATAATAATAATAATAATAATAATAAAATAATAATAATAATAATAATAATAATAATAATAATAATAATAATAATAATAATAATAATAATAATAATAATAATAATAATAATAATAATAATAATAATAATAATAATAATAATAATAATAATAATAATAATAATAATAATAATAATAATAATAATAATAATAATAATAATAATAATAATAATAATAATAATAATAATAATAATAATAATTATAATTATATTTACTACGCTTATAATAAGCCTTATAATAATAGTTCGTATATTAGCTATAAAGACGAAGATTTTATATAGTATTTTATAGCTACCGTTACGGGTATATATAACGCTCGCTATAACCTTAATTATGCTCCTTTAACTTACCCGGACCCTAATAACCCTAATAAAGGTCGTATACTTTACTACCCTACGGGTAATAAAAGAGGAGGTAGGCAAAGCCTTTTAATTATTTATAACCTAATCGGAAACGACCCGCCAAAACCTATATATAATATCCGCTATAAAACCGTCGAAACCAACTATACTAAAATCGTAAAAAATGGTCAAATCCGTATTAAATACGAAAATATTAATTATTTTAACTTTCATTTTAATAATCTTTATAATTTTGGTCTTATCCAAAATAATAAAAATTTTATTTTTATGAACATTTTTTGCTTTGAAGATTATATTAATACTTTCCTTAAAAACGATTATATTTTGGAAAAAGCTTAATATTAACTATTTTTTTAATTTTTAATTTTATTTATAAACTTCATTTTTTTTAATAAAATAATAAATTTACCCTTTTAAAACAATATAAGCTCCGCCGACGCGGATTAGATACTATAATGTAAGCCTTTATAAACCGCTTTTTTCCTAATTTAGCTATTATTATTATGAAAATTTATTAAAGCTAAACTTTTAATTAAAAATATTAGTAAAAATATTTTTTTTATTGAATTTATTTAAAAAAAATTTACTAAATATATAAAATCAATTTAATCGCTATTAATAATTAAAATTAATATAAAATTATATCTTAAATATAATTTAATATAAATTTAAAAATCAAATAACACTCCCACGTTTTTAAATGGTTAGAAATTTTATTTTAACATATATTTTTAATTAATAAAATATATATAGTATTTATTTTTACTATATATGACCGTTACTTATATTTATCGTATAAATATAAAGATTTTTCTAAAAATAAAAATAAAGATAAAAATTAAAAGAAAATACTTTTTTATTAAAAATAATTATATTTATATTATTAAAATAATTATGAATATTAATTTAATTATAATAATTATAATAATTATTTTAACCATTATTTTAATTATTGCGACCGTAATTATAAGAATTATTATTATAGTAATTATAATAATCCCTTATAATAAAAATAAAGATAAGGATTAAAATAAAAATAAAAATGAAGGTAATAATAAAGCCTAATTTTGTAGAGGTTATAATTATTATAATTGTTGTTACGATAACTGCCTTTATAATTAAGCCTATTTTGCTAGCAACGTTGATAATAAAGATAATATTAACGTGTATTTAAAAATATTAATAAGACTTGTTAATATTTCCTTTAATAATTCTAATTATAATTATATATTTATTATCTTCAATTAATATTTTGTTCATTATAAATATTATATGGATTTTATTATTTATATAGCTATTTATATTTATATTTACAGCTATATTTTATTTAAAATGGTTTAATTTAAATCCTTTTATATTCTTTCCCCTATATTTCTATCCTTATATATATATAGGTTGTTACGATCTTGAGAACTAAGGGTTCTTTAAGACGTTAAAGGTTAAAAAAATAAGTATAAAAAAGTATAGGTAATCGAATAAATAAGCGGTTATTTTTCAAAATTATACAATATATACTTAAAAATATATATTAATTATTAGCCTAGGACCTAACGTCGCCAAACCTTATTTATTATATAAAAAAGAAAATTAAAGTCTTATTTTAAAGAATTGCGGAATTTAATAAATTCCGGGATTTTTTCCTACAAGACATTTTATAGTCCTATATAATAAGACCCTAAAACTTTTACAAATTAATTAATTATCTATTCTTTTTAATCATTTTTCTAAAGAATATAGCCACCTTTATCTATTACGAGGTTAAATCTACAATATAATACCCTTCCCTTTTAATATTTATTTTAAAAGTTTAATTAAAATCCCTCTAATATATATACTTATTATTCCCTAATATATTTTCCTTCTCACAATTAATATAATCTATTATAATTATTTTAATAATAAATTATATAATTAAAACCTAAAAAATTAAATAAAAAGTATTTTTTTTAAAAAAATTTAATATTTTATATTATTAATTTTAAAATAATATTTATTATACCCTATACTAATTATTTTTAATATTAACGTGAATATTAAATAATTAAAGGTTTTTCTAATATAATAAATAGTTTATTTAAAAAATTTCTCATAATAGTATTAATATTTCCTGTTGTTATATATTTCAGTCTTTCCCCTACCCCATTTTATTTTAACTACTATTTTAATTATTAAAAATGTTAAAGAGAGGAAAAAATTCAATTAAAAGAATAATAATTTTTAAAATATTTGTTATTTTTAGAAAATTAATAAAAAATATTAAAAATTATAAAAAGGCTTTATTTTATTAAAATATAGAAGATTTCGAAAAAATAAACTTTAAGGCCTTTAAATTAATAATTTCTATTTTTAATTTTAAACCCCTTTTTAATAGCGTTTTTAAATTCGAATTTAACTAATTTTCTTTTAACTTTGTTTTAATAATTAATTTAAATTTTATTAAGAAAATTACCAAAATTTTTGAAGCAAATTTTTAAATATTTAAATAATTTATATATATATTTTTTTATATTTATGATATTCTTATTTAATTAAATACTTTACTTTTTTCCTCCCAATTTATTAAAATTTTAAAATTTCCTCTATTTCGTACTTTTTTTTTATAAGATTAATTTTTATTATAGTATTTAACTACGCTTTTATAAATATTAATTTTAATAAAAAAATATAAAAAATAAAATAAATCCTTATAAATTTAGATAATAATAGTTAATAATTTAAAATAAAACTCTTTTCTATAATTTTAAAAGGTTTTAATTTTTTCAAATTGAATTTATTATTAAACTATTTTATTTTAATATTTTTTTTTAAAAAATAAACCTTATCCCCTTTTTAAAAAATTAATGTTTTTAATTTTTTTTAATAATAAATATTTATTCATTTTTAAATAAAAAAAATTATTATAGAATATTTTATATAATATTTAAAGCCTTCCCACTAACATTTTCATTTTAAGAAACTTATTTCCTATATTTTAATATATTTTAGCTTTAAAACTATAGTTTGTAGAAAATAGTAAAATTTTTAATATTTTTAGTTTTAAATTATTATAAAAGAATTATATTATTAAGAATAATTTTATTTAATTATTTTATTTATTGAATTTACTTTTTTATTTATAAATAATAAACTATTAAAAGCTTAAATTTAACCTTTATTTATTTTATTAAAATTTATTAAAATTTAAATATAAAAAATATATTTTAATTTAAAATAATTTTATCGGGCTATATAAAATTATTAATTCTTATTTTCAAAAATATATATATTAATTACTTTATTATATTTAATTTTTTAAAATAGTAGAAAATAATAATATTTAATTAATTAATTTATAATTATTAAAATATTATTATAAATTATATTAATAATTAGGTTTTTTAAAAATAAAAATTTTATAATAAATTTTATAAAAATTAATCCTTATATTTTCTTTATTATAAGTAATAATTTTAATAAATTAAAAGGTTTATATTATATATTGTTATTTTATATGTAGGGTTTTTATTTATTAATTATTAATTCAATTACTTCTTTTCTTTTAAAAAATTTAAAATATTAGCATAACCTTACTATTATATAAATAATTCCCTAATAGCCTTTAATAAATAATATATAAATATTTTAATTGGGGCTTTTCGGAATATTTTTAATACGAAGAGTTTTTTATAAAATATTTAATTTTTTATATTCTTTAAAATATACTTTTTTAATTACATTTTAAATCCCGATTTTTAAATAATTTTTAATTATTAATTTTTTAATTTTATTAAAAATAAAATATTAACCTTTATAGCCTTATATAAATAAAATATTAAAATTTCGTTTTAGGCTTTTATTAAAATCTTTTATAATTTTTCCTTTTTATTTTAAAAAACGTTTTTTTTATAATTTAATATATTTATTTCAATATTCTTTAAACCTTTTTAATAAAAATTTTTAAAATTAAATTATAATAAAAACTCTAATTATTTTATTTATTTCTAATTGAATATTTTCATTAAAATAAAATAGGTTAAATTTTTATAATCCGTTAAAATTTTAATTTAATAGTTTATTCTGTTTAAATATAGTTTTCATTCTTTTAATATTTAAATAATTAATATCAATTTTTTATTATAAATACAATAATTAAAATTTACCCTTTTTGATTATTAGGAAAACAAAGCTATTAAATATAATTATCTTTTTTTATTTTATTATTTAAATATATTTTTTAACGCATAATTAAAAATATTAATCTCGATTTTAAACTTTTTATTTTGGTTTAAGAATTTTAATATTAAATCTATTAATATAAGCTTTTTTAATTTATTAAAAGCTTTTTATTTCCAATTATTTTAATTAAATATTTTTTTTAATTAATTTATTAAAAAGTTTTATAATTTATTTAAATCTTCAAATAAAACACTAATAAAAATTAATAAAATTTAAAAAGCTCTTAATTTATATAATTATTATTAGGATTAATTAATCTTAAATATTTTAAATTTTTACAGAATCTGTCTAGACCTTTTTAAATATAATTTTATAATTTAAAAAATCCACTTTTTAATAGTAGAATTTATTTTTTTCTAAATTTATTTAAAGTTTAAATTTTTATAAAATTTCCAATATTTTATATATTTATTGTTAATATTCTTTTTTTAATAAAAAATAAATTAAAATATTATTTAAATACACTTTTATAAAATTTTTAATAAATCTTTATAAAATATAGTTAATTATAAATTATTAAATAGCCAGTATATTTATAAGCTTAAATAAGATAATAAAGTATTTATAAAGGTAATAAAATGTTATTTTCTATTTATTTTCTTCTTTAATTTTAATCTAAATATAAGCGGCTATAAGGTTTAATTTAATAAATTATTTAGCCTTTTTTAATCTTTTTTTTAAATTATTAATTAAAAATAAAAAATATTAATAATCTATATATAGCCTTAATTTCCTATTTTCTTTTACGTATAAATAAGATAAAATACCTTATTGGTAATTATAATTCTTCAATATATCCTTTCCGTAGATTTTCTACAATATTTTTTTTTTAATATTTCCTATTATATTAAGTTAAAAGGGTATATTTTCTAATAATAGGGTTAAACTCCTTCTTTAAACTAGATTTCATAGTTTTATAAGCTATAATTAAATAATTTACTTTCCGATTTTTTCCGGAAAATATTATATTATTAATAATTAAAAGGGATATTAGGTTCTTTTAAACTATTTACCACTTTTTATTCTACCTTTTTAACAACCATTATTAATTATAATAATATATTATATTTAGGAAAATTAAAATAATTTTCCGTCGATTTTTTCCTTAAATTTAATTATTAAATTAAATTAGTCTCTTTTAAACTTATAAAATTATTATACTCATTAATTATAGGGTTAAATATTTTTAATTATAAATAATTAAAAAATATTTTATATTAGCCTAATTTTATAATATTAAAACTTCTTCGTTAATAATTTCTATTAACTTTAATATTAAAGGGTTTTATCTTTTATTAGATTTAACCGTCCTTATAATTAGATTTTTTCCTTCTAAAAATCCTTATTAAAAATAGTTTTTTCTTTATTATTTATAAGATATTCTATTTACTAACTAATTTTAATAAGATTAAATTTATACTAGCTTTTAAATCAATAAATATAATAATAATATATTCTTTTTAATTAACGTTAATTATTAATAGGTCAATATTTTTATTATAATTTATTATTATAAAGACTTATTTCGCCCTTTTTATTCGTCGTCTTTTAACAAATAATGGCCCATATTTTCCAAATTTCTATTTTAAATTCTTTTAAAGTATTATATAGGTATTATACCTTCGTTATAAAAAATGTCCTCTTTATTACTATTAATTATAATCTTTAAAACTTAATATATTTAATTTGATATATTTTTAAATCGTTTTATCTGATTTTTATAACTTAAACGTTCTTTTTTTTATAAGTTTTATTTATATTAAAAAACCTACTATTTATATTATTACTGAATTTTTCAATATTTATAATATTTATAATCTTTAAATAAATAATTTAATATTTATTTATAATTACTATATTTTATTAGCTATTTATATTTATTAATTATAATTATAGTTTTTAAATTAGAAATTTTATTATAAAGCTATTATATAATCGACCTTTATTATATATAGTTTTAAAACGTGGTTATTTTAATAGGGTCGACTTCATTTTCCCCCCCTTATTATTAAAAAAATCTTCTTAAAGTTTTTCGCTAAAATATTATATATATACATTTTATATATATTTATACTATATTATTTGATTATATTTAAAATATTTAGAGTCGAATTTTAATATATTTCCCTATATTAATGGAAATATAGCTAATAAAGGCGTAAATTATAAACTAACATCTTTTTATTAGAGTTTTTTTAAGCTTTTTTATGTAAAATTCCTAATTTTTATATTAATCAAGACCCTTAATTATTAAATCGGTTATAAAATTATTTTTAAAGTCCTCCAATATAAACTTCTAATATACCTAATAATTATTAGATTTATGTATAATTATAATAATTCTATAATAAAATAATAAGGTATTATTTACTACCTTTTTTATCGTTTTCATGGGTTAGATAATTATTATTAAAATAGGCTATTTAAAAAAGGCGGTTATAATCAATTTTTTTAAATACCTAGCCGATTTATTTCCTAATCAAGATTTCCTATTACCAATCTTTTATTTTACCCTTATAATCCTAAAAATCATAGCTCTTTTTACTATAATAAAAATATTTTATAAGCTTTTAATTTAATTAGCAACCTTTATTATGTATTATAATGTTAATATTTATAAGCCCTAAATATATATTTGTAAAAATTGGAAATATTTATTACTATTTAAATATATTAATTTTATTTTTATATATAAAATAATTATTTTCCCCTTTTTTGTATAGTTATATTTATATTAACAGTTATTAGTTTTAATTATTAATATAATAAAATCGTCTAAAGTATTTAAACGATCTATTTCCAAAATCTTATCTTTAACCTAGCTTTTTAAATTATTATAAAAAATATAAATTTATATATTTTTTTTAAACAATATTTTCGAAATATTTTCTTAAAATTTTAAAATATAAATATTAGTTATTTTAATTTATTTTAATTTATTTAGCTATTTTATTACCCTTTTAACTTTATTTTATTTTTCAACTTATTTATAGATTTAAAAAATTTATTTATTTTTTAATGGTAATTTTTTAGCTTATTCTCTAAATAATTTTTTTCAATAATTTAAATTAATATAAAATGAAGCCTATAAAGAATAATAAAGCAAATAAAACCCTATTTTTTTATTATTAAATTAATTATTATTATAATAAATATATATATATGTATTTAAATAAAAAATCTTTTTAATGCTCCTTTTTTTCCGTTAAAAACGGGCAAAGAATAGATTTTAGCTTTTTTAGTTTTTCCGTCCTTAGATTTAATAATAGCCTAAAAAATTTAATTAATTTTATAAAATACTTAATTTAATTTTTATAACTTTTTGATTTTTATAATAAAAGCTTTTTATAATTTTTTTTTATTTGATTCGAACTTTATAAACTTATTTTAAAAGCAAATAATATAATTATTTAATTATATTATTATAAATATAATAAAAGTAATAAAAACTATTTCTAAAGTAATTAATATAATACTTATTTAATATATTAGTTTATATTTAAAAAAAATAATTAATATATTATAATTTTAAAAACTAAAGTTTTTTTAAAATGGTAAAAGTTAAAAAAATTAATATAAAAAAGTATAAATAATTTAATAAATAAACAATTATTCCTTAAAATTTTATAATATATGCTTAAAAATATATATTAATTATTAGCCTAAAACCTAATATTATTAGACTTTATTTATTATATAAAAAAAAGATTGAAGTTTTATTTTAAAGAATTATGGGATTTAATAAATCCCAAAATTCTTTCTTACGGGACGTCCTATAATCCCGTATAATAAAACCCCGGGATTTCTCTAAATTAGTTAGTTGCCTACCTTTTCTAAGCATCCCTTTAAAGAATATAGCCGCCTCTACCCGTCGCAGGGTCGAATCCGCGACATAGGTTTTATAATAAATATTCTAAATTTTATAATTTATTTTTTTAAATATTTAAAATTATATAAAAACGTTAAAAAAAGCTTTTTTCGCCCTTTTATAAGCGTGGCTAGAAATTTCCGAAATTTTTAGCAAAAATGAATTTCATAACCTAATAAGTGCTCATAACGTTAAAAAGCCGTTTAATAACGAAAAATTAAGCCATTTTAAAATTTAAATTATTTTTTTAACCTTTTTAAAAAAGCTAATAATAGTCTAATATTTAATTATACTTATTTATATATATAAATTAAAATTTTGGAGCTAGTTAAAAAATCTATTAAAATTTGCTTAGACTTAAAAGCAAGTAAATTATTTATTAACCATTACTTTTTAGAACAATTTTATTATTTTATTATTATTAAATAGAGCTATATAAAAAAAATGGGCAAAATATCCTAAAACTCTTTAAATAGGCTATATTTAATATTTTTATGATTAAGAAAAATACAGCCACAAAAACTATCCTTTTAAAAGTTACTAAATCCGCCTAAATAATCAACTTTTATTTAAATATTAATTTATTTTTAAATAATAATTTTATATATTTAATTAAGGCTAATTTTAATTCTTATAATTATATAATTACATTTATAGCTTTTAATTAATTTTTTATTAAATTTAAAATATCTAATTAAATAATATAATATTGCCGGAAAGTTATTTTTTAATATAACGTCATTTTTTTCCCTAAAAAATAAGTAATTATTCCGGTTAAATTTGAATTATTATTAAAAATTATTATCTTATTTAATCCTATTAAAGGTATTTTTAAGATTTATAAAGGTATTAAGCTTAATAATATATACGAGAATATTAATTATAACTATATTATAATCTTTTAAATTAATGCTTTTAAAACTATAATAATAAATACTATTACAATTATAATAGCAAGCGCTATACTAATAGCTTTTTAAATATCGGATTCTATAGCCCCTTTTATATAAAAGCTACTAATTATATATAATAAATTCAAAATTAACGATTTTATTAAAACAATAGCCGACGAATTAATTAAAATCGAAAATTCGCGATGCATTAATATCCTTATTAATTTTAATAAATTATCCATAAATTTTATTAATAATTTTCTCTCTATTTTTACCTATTTGAATTGTATCTTCGAAATCGCGTTTAATATTTTCATAAATAATTTATTAGTTTTATATATAGCTTTTAAAGAAAATAAAAATATTAAAATAACATTTTTTGAAATTAATAAATAATCCCCTTTTAATATTAAAGCTTTTATTAATTTATTTAAAATCATTATTAATAAAAACGTGTATATTTATGCTGATTTAAAAGATTTAAAATAAATCGTTAAATTCTCTAATATAATTAAAAAGTTTCTTAAAGTTTAAACAAACAATAATTTAATAAATACTTTTAAAAGCAATATAATAAAAATTGTAAAATTAATAAGATTAAAAGGTTAAGATATAAAAATATACCATTGATAAGCAAAATATAAAAATAATTAATAAGGTTTTTAACAAATTATACAATAAAATTCAATAAAATAAGTTTTTAAATTAACCCTATTTAATATTCCGTTTTTTATAATCTAATAAATTGTTTATAATAAATTTAAAGGAAAAGTTGTAATTTATTTACGAGATTTAAGTCGGGTTATTATATTAAATAATCATTTTTAATTTTTATAAATTAATTTTATATAAACTTTATAAGGAAAGAAATATATCTTTATTATTAATATTATATTATTTTTTTAGTAATTTAAAATCTATTTTTTTATTATAATTAATTAATTATAATTATTTTTTATGGTTTGAAATAATTAAAAGTTTATTTAATAAAGTTTAAAAATTCGCCAATATATATTTAATATTTTATAAATTATATACTTATATTATATAATATTTATATTAAATTTATATTAATAATATTGATTAATTTTATTTAAAATCTTCGTTAATAAAAACCTTATATTATAAGCTAAAAGGGCTTTTTTAAATTTCCTGAATATAAAATTATTGAAATTTTATATCAATGCCTTTAAATTTTCGAATAAAGCCAAATATTTAAAAGTTTTCCAAAAAAAAAAATATTTTTGAATTAATTAAAAATTTAAATTAATATATAAGCGCGACCGGCTTTTTATATTATTTGATTCCCTATTTCGCTAAATTAGTCGAATTTTTATAATTCTATAACATAATATTTTTAGTTAAAAATAAAAAAAATAATGTAATATTTTAAAAAATAAATAAATAGTATATTATTATAAAATACATTATAAGTTTATTAATAAAGCGCGAGCTATTTTTAAAGCCTTATAAAATCTTCTTTATTTCAAAAAAAATTTAATTTTCGATTATTATAATTTTATTAAATAATTATTCTTATAAATTAATAGCTGTTTTAAATATAATTATAATATAATATTTTTTATATTAAAAATAATTTTAATGAATTTTTTAAATTACTAATTTTAGTAAATTAAATATTTTTGATCTTTTTCCAAAATAAAAACCTTATTAAAAAAAAGCTAATTATAACCTTTCAAAACTAAAAATTATTTATTTTATATAAACCGTTAAAAAGCTGTATATTATTATTTATTCAAATAATTACTTTATTAATATTTTTACCGATTATTTTATGAAAAAGAATATTTATAATTAAATATATATATTTTTTTTTACTTATAAATTAATTAAATTATTATTGAATTTCCGCTTTTATATATCTTTATTAATTTAACCTTTATATTTTTTATATTTTTAACATACTAAATTTTATCTTAAACGTTCTTTTACAATTTTAAAAATTAATAATATCAATAAGAAATTAAATAATAAGGGAATATTTAATAATATATAATATATTTTTTAAAAATATTTATAAATAAAAAAATAAAGCGTAATTTTACAAATAATTATAAAAAACAATGAGGATATTCAAAGATTCTTTTGCTTTAAATATTTATTTAAACTTATTTACAATTTACTTTATTATATAATCCCTACTAAAACCAAATTCTATATTTTATATAATATAATATTTACTATCTTTATAATTATTCATAATAAAAAGTATTATTTTAACTTGAAATATATAATAAAGAACTTTTAAATTTCATTATTTAATAATAAAATATATTAAATCGATTGATATATTAATTATTATTATACTAATTATTTTAACTAAATTAATTAAAGCCCTTTATATAATAATCTTTAATTAATTATTATTAAATTTAGATTTAAGTTTTTAATAAATATTATTATTATTACTAAAATCTCCATCCGCCAATATTTTATACTAATTATTTAAATTCCTTATATATAATGTACCAATATTGGTAATTAATAAAACTAATAAATAATTATTATTAATTTTAGAATATTTTGTATATAAAGCAAAAGATTAAAGTTACGCTTTAATTTAATATTTTTTTCTAATAAATTAAAATATCTCTAAAAGTATTATTTTTAATCGTAAACGAAAATTTATTTTTGAACTTTAATAAAATATATAGCAGAAATTTACTATTTATTTAATAATAATAATTATATACCATTCAGAAGCAAATGATATAATTAAATATAAAAATTAAATAATTAAAATAATTATTGATTTTTATAAATTTAATAACTTTAATTTAAATTAACTGAAATTATTAGTAATCTTTTAATAATATTTATTTTAATATTATTAAATTTACGCTTTATGAATAATTTTTCAGCTTTAAATTATTAAGTTTTTTAAATATTTAAATTAAAAAAAATAGTATTAAATTAATTAAAAAAATCGTAGCTCTTTATAACTACTTTTATAAAAATACCGAATTAATTATAAATTTCGCTACTATTATAATTATATATAAATATAATAGAAGCTATAAACCTATTAAATTTAAAATTAAATAAATAATAGATTTTAAATTTTATAAAAATTATTATTTATTTAATTAACTTTTAAAAAAATTTAATTAATAATATTTAAAATTTTAAAAGATTAAAATTTAAATAAGCCGTTTTATTAATAAATTTAATTTTATTTTAAATATATATATTTATTTTATTATTTTAATAGCTTATTTTTCCGCTATATTTAGAAAACCAGACCTTTTTAAACGGGAAATCCTAAAATTAAGCCATATAAAAAACAATTAAGAAGATTCCAATTTAAAAAAATCAATTTATATAAAACCGAATATATTTTATAATATAAGAAAATAAATAATAAAACATATAAATATTTAATTAAATAAATTAATTATAATAATAAATATAATATTTAAAAAATTACTTTTTAATTATAATATTTACAAAAAGTTTATTAGAGTTTATTAATAATGTTTAAAGCAAAAGATTCCCGCTGGACCTATAATTGTTATAATAAATAATATAGGTAAAAAAAGAGGCTAAAAAAAGCCCTATAAAATTACGGTATAAAGAAGCCTTTAGCCTAATACTTATCTATAATATAGTTTAAGATTATTATTTATTAAAAATAATGGCGATTTCTGTATAACCCGGTATTTAATATGGGAAAAGGCCTTGTGTTAAATTCTTAGGGTATAAAGTAGCCCCTTTATAGATTATGCTAAGAAGCAGGGTTGTTCATTTAAGACTAGCTTATTAAATAATTACGTATTACGCTAAGCAAAAAGGTATAAAAATGTCCTCTCGCCGTATACTAACAATTAAGGGCATCTTTCCTTCTTATATATATAACATACTTATTATTACGCTATTAATTTTTTAAAATGAAAAAAATAATTAAATTAATAATTAATAAATATAAAATTTATAAATAAAATATAAAATTATAACATAAATTTTCTAATTTATTAGAATTATCACCTATAATAGAGAAAATTTAGGGATTAATTTAAATAAATTTTATTATAAAATTTTTACTTTTAAAAGATTTAATTATTAATATAATTTATAATGATATTTTAGTAATTATAAATTAATTAATTAAATATTATTATTTTCTACTATTTTAAAAAACAAATAGAGTAAAATAATTTATATATATATTTTTAAAAATAATAGTTGATGATTATATTTAGCCTAATAAAATTGTTTTTAATTAAAATATATTTTTCGTATTTAAATTTTAATAGGTATTAATAAAATAAATAAAAGTTAAATATAAACTTTTAACGGTTTACTACTTATAAATAAATAAATAGACTAAATAAATAAATTAAATAATCGAATAATATTTAAGGTCGTTTATTAATTATAAATAGGATAATTAGTTAAAATTATTATTAAGAATTTGATTTTTTTATAATAATTCAAAATTAAACATAATAAAAGTTTTATTCTTTTTTACAAATTATAACTTCACGGCTAAGGTATGCTAAGGTATTGAGAATATAGTCTTTAGAGCTAAAATATTAGTAGAAAAATTCCGAATATTATATAAAGCGTTATACGATAATTTTACCTTTATTTGGGAATATATAAGTATTTATTATAATAAAAAGAGATAAAAAGGATTAATTTTTTAAGAAGGGGATAAAGTTCATTTTTTAAGAACCAATATTGAAATAAAAAGGAATATTAAAACGAAGCGGCTTAGTAATAAATTAGATTTTAAAAAATTAAAACCTTTTTAAATTATAAAAAAAGCTTTAATTTCGAACTCTCGATTATTATTATCCAAATTTACAAAGATTTATTTAATTTTTTATATTCTTTCATTAAAATTAATATTTATAGAGGCGCGGTTGGATATTATAGTAAAAGTTGATTTTGAAAAAAAAACAATATAAAGTGAAGGAAATCCTAGATTTTTAGCGGGCTAAAAAAAAAGAGGTACAAGACTTAATTAAATAAGAAAGTTATAAATATAAAAAAATATATGGGGATTATTTAAATATTTACGAAATTATTTTAAGAAATTTTAATAGTTTTAATAGAGGGGTTTGAATCGGTTAAAGGGTTTATTAAAATAATTAGTTAAAAATTTAATTAAAAGAAAAAATTAGCGGATTTAATAAGCGGGATAGGGGTCGAGATTTAGGGGTTTTTATATTTATAAATAGCGATATTTTATTTCAATAAATCTTTTTTACAAATACGAAGAATATTATTTACGCTTAATTGTAAATAAACATTTATAAAGTATATTTTTTATTTATTTAAAGGTTTATTTATTAATAATTTTTTTATTATTATAAAAGGGATTAGGGAATAGGAAAAGAGCTAGAAAAGGCCGAGTATTTATACGTATTAGTAAATTCTACTTTATTATAAAATATTTTTTATTTAATATATTTTTTATATTATTTTAAATTTTTAATTATAATATAAGGATAGTTATTTTTAAAATAGTTAATATGGGAGCGGAATTATTATAAACGGTAATAAAAGAAGAAAAAGTAAGTTTTAATATAATTTTGCGTTTAATGGTAGCGTTATAAGATTTTGCGATTTTAAATGTATTATTAATAAGCAATAACAAAAGTGGTAAAAAGTAAGTTATTTATACGATTAAAAGGAACGGGAAATATTATTTTTATAATAAATAAATTAAACCTTGAAGGTAAAAGCTTAAAAAAAAGGGTATTATATTACAATTTATAATTATTTAAAGGTAAAGTTAACAAGGATTTTATATTTAATTATTAAATTAATTTTTTAAGAGAGTTTTAAAGTTTTAAATATTCAAAATAAGCGGGACGTTAATAAAGTGTTAGGTTTTTAAAACTTTAAAACCGGCTTTTATAATTTTATATAAATAAATAATATTTAACAATAATAGCCTTTAAGTTAATAATTAATATAAGTTTTTAAACATATATTATATAATTTTTAAAAATAAACCTTTTTTTAATAACTATTTATACCCTTTTATATTTACCCTTTTAACCTTTACTATTTTAAAGACCTTTAATTCTCTAGATTATAATATACCGGACTTAGCTATGCGTGGAAGGCGGGGCCGCACCGGATAGAATAGGCCGTACTTAATGGTCCGACCGCATTTAGCAGTGCGGAGGCCCACCTCTATAATAGAGGATAAAAACTCTTCCCTTTAAAAGACCCTTATTATATAAAATTTTCGTTTTATATAAAATTTTAATTATTTAACCTATTTTTAGCCCTTATACTATAGCGCTAAGCCTATTATATTAAGTTTTACCGCCTTATTTTTTATTTTATTATTTTAGCGAAGATATATATATAGCTAATAATAAACGGCTATAAAACGTATAGCGGAATACTTAACAATAAATTTGCCGGATAGTAAAATATTTATTTTAAAAATACTAAAGATGTAAATTGCTATATTCTTAACAATTTAATAGTTTTTATAATTATAATTAAATAAATACAACGAATTAATCGCTAAAACATAATAAAAAGATAAACAAATTTATTTTAGCTTTATAACCGTTAAAGTTATTATTAAATAATATATAATATACGCCACAAAAATTACCATTATAATAGAGGAAGCCGTAATCAAAAATATAATTATTACAATTATTATTCCCATATTTATTATAAAGACCTTTTTAATAACCTTTTTTTTTATAAATAATAATATATAATTAATTTTTCAAATATAATTTATAAAATTACAATTATAATTAAAATAATTAAAGATTATTCAAACCCCCTAGTTTATTAAGCAATAGCCTATTATATAGCTTAAATAAAATAATAAAACTATATCCTTTTTGTTTTACTATAAACGATTTTAAATTAAATATAAAATTAACCTTTTTACCAATCTTTTAGACAAAAATATATAATTTTATATATAAATGAAAACTTTTAATATACTACCCGTTAATAAATAATTTTATATTTGGGTATTTTAGCGAAATGGCGGCTACGACTGCGATTTTCAATTTTAAACATTATTTAATTATATTATTTAAATTTTCGGAAATATTAACAAAAGATGACAGATATAATTAAAATTATATAGGCTTTTTTAAGCAAAAGGTTAGCTTTTTATAGATTATATATTATATTTTAAAAGGGCAATTATAAACTTTAGCGTTAATAAATAAAATAAAAGTTTCAAGTTAATATAGCTTTAAATTTTATTTATGCTTGTATTATTCTATATTATAATATTTATAATTATATTATATAAATATATTTTATTTATTATTTAATTTTATAATATTTTTTATAATTTTAAATAAATTAACGAATTTAAAGCCATTAATAAGCGCTAATATATAAAGGGAGATTAGTTATTTATAATAAATCTTTATTTTTAAATAGGTATAATTATAATAATTAATAAAAATGAGGATAATATTAAACTGTATTTTCCGGATTTAAAGTAGCAGAAATAGTATTTAAAAAGGCGTTAAGAAGATTAGCTAATATATAAAGTAGGCTATTATAAAAAAATATTAGAAATATAAGGAAGGAGGGAAAGATTTACATTGTAGAAAAAGCGGTTATATAATAATAGGGTATTTATTTATTACTTTTTATTAATTAGAAAAAAAAATATATTATTAGTCCATATTAAAAAAAGTCTATTTTACGCTTTTATTTGATAAAAAGATTTTTTAAACGATAAATGATTTTTTAAATAGGGAAAAGTTTAATTTTAGAGCAAAATTATATTTCAAAATAAAAAGAAACATTAGAAAAAAAAAAAAGGAAAATATAATAAAGAAATAAAATTAAAATTAATACTTATTTTTATAATTTTTATTAAAACAAATTTCTTTTATATTTTTATTAATAAAGATTACTAATATTATATAATTATAAATAAGGCTTTTATATATAAATTATATTTGATTATTAAGAATATAAGAGGGTCGATAATTAAAAATATTGTTTATTTTTAAATAAAAATTATTAGTTTTATCTAAATAGTTTATATATATATAATTTTATAAATAAATAATAATATTGTTTTTAATAAATTATAGTTTAAATATAAATAAATTTTTTTACTTTTTTATAAGAGAAAGCTTTATTATAAGAGAGTAAAAAAGACGGTCGGCTATATTGGTATTAAAAGATGGTCGGAATAATTTTAATAATAATAATTTACCGTTTATATTAAAACGGCGGTATTTAAATTTATCATTAATAATATTATTAAAAAGGATTTTTTTACCTTAAAAAGGAAAATAAGTTTTACTTTTAGCTTTAAAAAGGCTAAGAAAGTATTAATAGTATTAAAAAAAAACTTAAAGTTTTACAATTATTATTTTGTTTTAAAGGTCTAATTAAAAAAATAGAAATATTTTTATTTTTAAAATTAATACGAAAAAATAAAACTATTTTATATTGTTTATTTTTAATTTAAAGAGTCGGAAATATAAAAAAATCTGACAATTAAATACCAAAAAAGCCCTTTAAATATTAATATTTGTAATTATAATAAAAGATATTCAAAAAGCTTTTTTATTTAAAAAATGAAAATCTAATAATAAGTTAAAAATAATAATTTTTAAATAGTTTTATAATTTACTTTTATTATTTAAAAAGCGTAACGTTAATAAATTTAACCCTTATAAAAGCGGAACTAATTATGAAATATTATTAAAGGTCAATAATAATAAAAAGTTGCTTTTTTTTCCATTTAAAATATTTTATAATATATTAAAAGAAGAATTGTTAGTTTTAAAGAAGACTTTAAACAATTTATTAATAAAAGGGTTTATTAAAAAAAATTATTTAAAAATAATATTTCTAGGTTTATTTATATATAAATTAAAAAGCGGTTTATATTTTTATTATAATTATTAAGCAGTAAATATTATTATAAAAGCGGATAAATACCCGTTTTTTTAACGAATACTATATTTTATAATTTCGTAAATATAAAATAATTTATTAAAATAAATATTATATAAATATTTTATAAAATTTATATTATAGAAAAAAAGAATATAACATAGCTTTTTATAATTTATTTAAATAATTAATAATATTTTTTAGTTTAAATGGCGTTTTAGCAATCTTTTAAAGATATATTAAAAAATATTAAAAGAATATTCTAACAATTTTATTTTTATATACATAGAAAATCTTTTTATTTAGTTTAATAAAATTAAAAAGGATTATATATAAATATTTAAGAAAGTTTTAGAAAAATTGCTAATATATGGCTTATATTTTTTAAATTCTAATAAATACAAATTTATAGTTAGAATTAAATATTTTTGTTTTATTATTTACGCTAAAGTAAACATTTAAATAGACCCCGAAAAGATATATATTATTATTAAATAAATTATATTAATTATATAAAAAAGTATGCGGGTATTTTTAGGTTTTATTAATTATGATTAAATTTTTATATTGGAATTTTCTTAAATTTTAACGCTGATAATTATATTAATTAGGAAAAGGGTATTATTTAATTAGGTAACGGAATATGAAAAAAGCTTCTAATTATTTAACATATCATTTATTAAAATTCCGATTTTAATTTAAAAAATATTACTATATCAAATACCGATTATAATAGTTTTATATTCAGAGGTTTTTTTGACTAATAGAACAATGGGAAATTATATATAATAATTTTCTATTTTGTTAAGCTGATTATAATAAAAAGATATTTATAATAATTTATTATTTAAAATAATCATTAATAAAGTTTTATAATTTTAACTAATTATTATAACCTATTCTATTTTATTATATATTAGTACTTTTTAAGGCGGTAAATTAAATAGGCGGAATATTTTTCCCGCTTTAATTTTAAGATTTAATATTGCCTACATAAAAAACTATAATATTTAATATTTTATTACAACGCGACCAAAATAAGCCGTCCGTTAAAAAATAAGGCGCGTACAATATACAAATAATTCCGGATTTAGTGCTATATAATATATTAAATATATAAGTAATAATAAATATAAAAATAGCGGAATTATTTAAAATATAAATATTTGAAAATTTAGAACTATAATAATTATAATTAATAATAATTAAAAAAATATATTATAGTAGAAAAAGGCAATTATAATTTTAATAGCGCTTTAAAGCTTAAACTTTAAATTATAGAAAATTGATTAATATATTAAGGTAAACTTTAAATATTAAACGTTTTCATTATTATAAAGGCAATATATAAGCTATTATTGAAAATTAATTTAATATTCAATATATTCAAAATGCGTATTATATAATAAATTTATAATATTTAAATAATTGGTTAATTTAAACGAAAGGGGACGATAGTTTTAATATTAAAGGATTATTATTAGCCTTTTTTCTAAGTTTTAATGAAGTAGTTCTATTATAATTTTGATATTTATAGAAATGTTAAACTATAAAAAGATCATAAATAAATTTTATTACAAATTTTCTTTTAATATATAGAAATTATTATTTATAGGTAATTAAAGATTGATTAAATAAAAAGGTTTTATTAAAGCTAATATTTTGAATAAATATAAAGCTTTATATAGAGTGCTTTTTTTAAATATTTTATTTGCTTTTATAAATAATTAATATTAATTATAAGCAATAAGGGCTTTAAATAAACGAATCGTTTTTAGGGCTATTTATATCAACTATTTTAAATCCAATAATAATTAAATATTATTTATTATTTTTAGATAAACGGTGGATTAAAAGGTTTACGCTTATTTTTATATTTATATTAGTTTAAATTAAAACAATTAAAATTAGTAATTCATGGCCGTTTAATTAATAATTAATAATCAAGTTAATATAATAATTAATATAGCCCTTTTTTTATAATGTATAATTATAATCTATTTTTAGTAATAATTTTAATAATTATAAAAAGTAAAATAATATTTTTTATTTATTTGCTGGAATTTAAAATTAAAATATTTATTAAAAAAATTGCCGAAATTAGCGATTTATATGAAATTTTTATAGTTGTAATATGAGTAATAAGAGCAGTTCGTAAATAAAAAGAGGACTTTTATAAAAAAATTTAATATTGAAAATAAAATTTATTTATATTTATATAATTATATATTAATTCGCCTAAAAAAGAAATTTTATTAACTATATATTAAATTTACGGTTTTGAAAGTATTAGGATTATATATAATTAAATTTAGCGGGCTATTAATAGAGATTTATAATAGGTTTTATATTAATTTATTAAAATACATAATAGATAACCCGCTTTTTAAATAGGTTTTGGCTAATTTATAGCCTTTAGTATTAAAGGTAAATAATTATAATAAATATTAAATTAATATAATCTTTTATATATAAAATAGGAAAATAAGCTAGGGTAAAAGGTATAAGGTTTTTATATATTGGTTTAGATATTTAATCTTTATTAAAAAGCCTTTAATAGACTTTAAAAAAACCGCGGCCTTAAAAGCGTTTAAAAAGTAGTGAAATAAAGGCGTAGTAAATAAGGTAGGGAGTAATAGAAGTTTAAATTATAATATTTAATAATATAAATATTTTAATTAATTAAAGCTTAAAAAACAGAATAATAAATTTATTAATACCTAGATTTTTAATAATAATAACCTTTTTAATAGGCTTAATAGGAAGCATAAATATATCTATATTTTCCTACGCCTTCTTTTTTATATTTTTTTTTTTAAAAATAATAGCTATTTCCATATTTTTTATAATAAACCCCGCCTTTTTAATAACGGCCCCTATACGGCCACAAATAAGGGAAGCGAATATATAATTATTGCCGGCGATTTTAATAAAAAGGTTAAAATTATGCTCTAGGACATCTAGATTATTGCGAGCTCGATCTAATTTAATTTTTAAAGCGTTGGTTTAATTTTTTAATATATATATTAATAAAGGTTATATTTAAATATATATTTAAGGTACATATTTAATTTTAGAATTTAGCGAAAATATTAGGGGCAATAGTAAGGGTAAGGGTAAAAGTAGCGGTAATAATAGTAACGGGAGCAAAGGTGTATTATTAAAAGTAGTAAAAGTAGAGTCATTATACGGCAAAGGGTTAGTAATACGTAAAAAAAAAGAAGAAGATAATATTAAATTTGGTTTACGTAAATAAAAAAGACCGTTTTCCCAAATATACGAAATAATGGGTAATAGTATAAATAGTATTAAAATCCTCTTTTTTTTCTTTTATTTAATTTAGTTAGTATTATATATAATATATTAAATTATTTTAAATTATAATACAACCGGAAAAGTAGGAAAACAACCGTAATTAGTAATATAATATTAAAAATAAACAATAATACAATTAAAGTAAATTAATTAATTAGTATAAAAATAATTTAATTAATAATAATATAAATAATAAGCTTTATATAAGCGATTAAAATTAGAAATAAGCTAATAAAATAAAATAAAAATCAGTACGTATTACGATCTTGAAAATTAAAGGTTCCTTAGGATGGTAAGGGTTAAAAAGGTAAGTGTAAAAGGGTATAAGTAATTAAATAAATAAATAATTATTCTTTAAAATTATATAATATATGCCTAAGAATATATATTAATTACTAATCTAGGACCTAATATTGTTAAATTTTATTTATTATATAGAAAAGGAAAATGAAGTCCCGTTCCTAAGAAATATAGGATTTAATAAGTCCTAAGATTCTTTTTTATAGGATATCCTATAGTCCTATAAAATAAAAACCAGGGATTTCTTTAAATTAGTTAATTATTTGCTTTTTTTAAGTATTTTTCCAATAAATATAGCCGTTTTTATTTATTATAGGGTTGAATTTATAATATAATACCCTTTTCTTTTAATATTTATCCAAAAAGTTTAATTATAATTTTTTTAATATATATATTTATTATTCTAAAATATATTTTTCTTTTTATAATTAATAGAATCTTATTATAATTATCTTAATAAAAAATTGTATAATTAAAACCTAAAAAATTAAATAAAAAGTATTTTTTAAAAAGGTTTTAACGTTTTATATTATTAATTTTAAAATAATATTTATTATATTTTATATTAATTATTTCTGATATTAATATAAATACTAAATAATTAAAGGGTTTTTTTAATATAATAAATACTTTATCAAAAAAATTTCTTATAATAATATTAATATTTCCTATTATTCTATATCTCTTTTTTTCCTCTTCTCTTTTTTTATTTTATCCGCTGTTTTAATTATTAAAAATATTGAAAAAAGGAAAAAGATTAAATTAAAAGAAGAATAATGTTTAAAATATTTATTATTTTTAAAAAAATAATAAAAAATGTTAAAGAATTATAGGAAGGCTTTATTTTATTAAAATATATAAAATTTTAAAAAAACGAATTTTAACGCCTTTAAATTAATAATTTCCTTTTTCAATTTTGAATCTAATAATACCTTTAAGCTTGTGTTTAATTAGTTTTTTTTTAATTTTGCCTTAATAATTAATTTAGGTTCTACTGATAAAATTACCGAAATTTTATAAAATAATTTTTTAAACCCCTAAATAATTTTTATATATTTTTTTTATATTTATAGCCTTTTTTTTTAATTAAATATTTTATTTTTTTCCTCCCTATTTATTGAAAGTCTAAAATTTCCTTTATTATATATTCTTTTTTTATAAGGTCAACTTTTATTATAATTTTTAACCGTACTTTTATAAATATTAATTCTAATAAGGAAATATAAAAAAATAAGATAAATTTTTAGAGATTTGGATAATAATAATTAATAATTTAAAATAATTTTTTTTTTATAATTTACAAAGGTTTTAATTTTTTAAAATCCAATTTATTATTAAGCCGTTTTATTTTAATATTGTTTTTTAGGAAATAAACCCTATCCTTTTCTTAAAACATTAATCTTTTTAATCTTTTTTTATTATAATAAATCCCTATATATTTTTAAATAAAAATAAAATTATTATATAATATTTTATAAAATATTTAAATTTTTTTTATTAATATTTTAGCTTTAAAAAACCTATTTTTAATGCTTTAACGTATTTTGGCTTTAAAACCGTAATTTGCAAAAAATAATAAGATTTTTATGATTTTAAATTTTAAATTATTATAAAAAAACTATATTATTAATAATAATTTTATTTAATTATTTTATTTATAATTAATAACCAATTTTAAATATTATTTTATTTTTTAATTTATTTATTTAATTTATTCGTTTATTTATAAATAATAAATTATTAAAAGTTTATATTTAACCCTTATTTACTTCATTAATATTTATTAAAATTTAAATATAAAAAATATATTTTAATCCGAAATAATCTTATTAGGCTAAATATAATTATTAATTATCGTTTTTAAAAATGTATATATTAATTATTTTACTATATTTATTTTTTAAACGTATAGAAAATAATAATATTTAATTAATTAATATATAATTATAAATTATATTAATAATTAAGTTTTTTGAAAATAAGAATTTTATAATAAAATTTATAAAATTAATTTTTAAGCCTTTTTTATTATAGGCAATAATTTTAATAAATTAAAAGGTTTATATTATATATTTTTATTTCATATATAGATTTTATATTTATTAATTATTAATTTAATTACTTTTTTTATTTTAAAAAATTTAAAATATTAGTATAACTTTATTATTATCTGGATAATCCCCTAATAATCTTTAATAAATAATATATAAATATTTTTAATTAAGGTTTTTCAAAGCGCTTTTAATATAAAAAATTTCCTATAAAATATTTAATTTTTTATATTATTTAAAATATACCCTTCCAGTTAAATCTTATATTTTATTTTTTAAATTTTTTTTAATTATTAATTATTTAAATTTATCGAAAATAAGGTATTTATTTTTATAACCTTATATAAACAAAATATTAAAATTTTATCCTAAATTTTTATTAACATCTTTTATAATTTTTATTTTTCATTCGAATAAAAATCTTTTTTATAATTTAATATATTTATTTTAATATCTTTTAAACTCTTCCGGTAAAAGATTTTAATTATTTTATTTATTTTTAATTAAATTCCTTTATTAAAATAAAATAGTTTAAATTCTTATAATCTATTAAAACTTTAATTTAATAATTCGTTCTATTTAAATACAATTTTTATTTTTTAAATATTTAAATAATTAATATTAATTTTTTATTATAAATAAAACAATTAAATTTTGCTCTTTTTTATTATTGAAGAAAAGGCTATTAAATATAATTGTTTCTTTTTATTTTATTATTTAAATATATTTTATAATATATAATTAGAGGCGTTAGTTTTGATTTTAAATCTTTTATTTAAATTTAGGAGCTTTAATATTAAATTCGTTAATATGAGCTTTTTTTATTTATTAAAAGCTTATCCTTTTTAATTATTTTAATTCAATATTTCCTCTTTTTTAATTAATTTATTAACGGATTTTATAATTTATTTAAATTTTTAGATAAAATATTAATAAAAATTAATAAAGCTTAAAAAACTTTTAATTTATTTATATAATTATTTTCAAAATTAGCTATTTCCGAATATTTTAGACTTTTATAAGGTTTATTTAGACCTTTTCAGGTATAATTTTATACTTTAGGAAATTTATTTTTCAATAGTAAAATTCCTTTTTTTTGAGGTTTATTTAAAGCTTATACTTTTATAAGGCTTTTAATATTTATTACTAATCTTTTTTTAACGAAAAATAAATTAAAATATTATTTAAATAAATTGTTATAAAATTTCCGATAAATTTTTATAGGATATAGTTAATTTTAGATTATTGAATAATTAGTATATTTATAGGCTTAAATAATATAATAAAGTATTTATAATAATTAAAAAAGTAACGAAATATTATTTTTTATTTATTTCCTTTTTTGATTTTAATTTGAATATAAGCAATTATAAAATTTAATTTAGTAAATTATTTAATTTTACTTAATCTTCCCTTTAAATCGCTAATTAAAAGTAAGGGGTATTGATTTTTAATAATATCTTTATTTAAATATTAATAATCTATATATAATTTCAATTTCTTATTTTTTTTAAGTACGAATAAAATCAGGTATTTTATTAGTAATAATAATTTTTTAATATATTTTTTTTGGAAATTTTTTATAATATATTTTTTTAGTATTATCTATTATATTAGGTTAAAAAAATACGTTTTTTAATAGCGGCATTAAACTCTTTTTTTAAATTTGATCTTATAGTCTTGTAAGTTATAATTAAATAACCTATTCTTTAACTTTTTTTTAAAGATATTATATTATTAATATTTAAAAAAGATATTAAATTTTTTCGAATTACTTTCTTTTTTTTATGCTATTTTTTTAATAATTATTATTAATTATAATAATATATTATATTTAAAAAGATTAAAACAACCTCCCGTTAATTCCTTTTTTAAGCCAAATTATTAGGTTAAATTAATCTTTTTTAAATTTATATAGCTATTATTTCAATTAATTATAGGGTTCAATACTTTCAATTATAAATAACCAAAAGATATTGTATTTAAATTTAATTTTATAATATTAAAAACTATTTATTAATAATTTTTATTAATTTTAATATTAAAAGGTTTTATTTTTTATCGAATTTAATCATTTTTATAATTAGATTCCTTTTTTTTCAAAATCTTTTATTAAATATAGTTTTTTTTTATTATTTAAAAAATATTCTGTTTTTTAACTAATTTTGATAAGATTATATTCATCCTAATTTTTAAATTAATAAATATAATAATAATATATTCTTTTTAATTAATATTGATTGTTAATAGGTATATATTTTTATTATTATCTATTATTATAGAAACTTATTTCTCCCTTTTTATTTGTTGTTTTTTAATAAATAAGGGCTTTTATTTCCTAAATTCCTATTTCGAAATCTCTTAAAATATTATATAAATATTATTTCTTCATCGTAAAAGATATTTTTTATTATTATTATTAATTATAATCTTTAAAATCTAATATATTTAATTTAAAACTTTTTTAAATTATTTTATTTAATTTATACGGCTTAAACGATTTTTTTTTATAATTTTTATTTCTGTTAAAAGGTTTGCTATTTATATTATTATCGAATTTTCTAATATTTATAATATTTGTAATTTTTAAACAAATAATCTAATCTTTATTTAAAATTGCCGTATTTTATTCATCATTTATTATTATTAATTATAATTATAGTTTTCAAATTGAAAAATCCGTTATAAAGCTATTATATAATTAATCTTTATTAAACGCGGTTTTAAAATATAGTTATTTTAATAAAATCAATTTTATTTTCCTTTTTTCGCCGTAAGAAAAAATCCTTTTAAAGTTTTTCGCTAAAATATTATATATATATATCTTATGTATATTTATATTAGGCTATTTTATTATAATTAGGGTAATTAAAATTGAATTTTAATATATTTCCTTTTATTAAAAGAAATACAGCTAATAAAAACGTGAATTATAAGTTAATATTTTTTTATTGGACTTTTTTTAATATTTTTTCGTTTTTAAATCTTTTTATATAAAATTCCCAATTTTTATATTAATTAAAACCTTTAATTATTAAATTGGTTATAAAGTCGTTTTTAAAGCCTTTTAATATAAACTTTTAATATGCTTAATAATTATTAATTTTATGTATAATTATAGTAATAATATATAGGGTAATAGGATACCACTCGTCACCCTTTTCATTACTTTTATAAACCAAACAATTATCACTAAAACAAGCCGTTTAAAAAAGGCGATTATAATTAATTTTTTGAATATTTAGCCTATTTATTTCTTAATTAAGACTTTTTACTATTTATTTTTAGCTTCACCCTTATAATTTTAAAAAGTATAGCTTTTTTTATTATAATAAAAGCATTTTATAAGCTTTTAATTCGATTAGTGATTTTTATTATATAATATAATATTAATATTTATAAACTTTAAATATATATTTATAAAAATCGAAAATATTTATTACTATTTAAATAGATTAGTTTTATTTTTATGCGTAAAATAATTATTTTTTTCTTTTTTTTTATATTTATATTTATATTAACAGTTATTAATTTTAATTATTAATATAATAAAATCGTTTAGGTTATTTAGGCCATTCATTTTTAAAATTTTGTTTTTAACCTAATTTTTTAAATTATTATAAAAAATGTAAATTAATATATTTTCTCCCTAAAATACTTGTTAAGCATTTTATTAGAATTTTAAAGCGTAAATATTGGCTATTTTAGTTTATTAAACTCTATTTAACCGTTTTACGGCCCTTCTTACCTTATTTTATTCCCCAAATATTTTAATAAAAGCGTTTTTAAATCCGTTTATATATTTAAAAAGCTTATTTGTTTTTTAATTGCGGTTTTTTAGCTTATTTTTTAGATAATCCCTTTTAATTAATCCGAATTAATATAAAATGAAATCCTCAAAAAAAATAAAAATAAAACTTTATCTTTTTTATTATTAAATTAATTGCTATTATCATAAATATACGTATATATTTAAATAAGGAATTTTTTAATTCTTTTTTTCCCCGCTAAATATTAACGGAGGGTAAATTTTAGCCTTTTTGATTCTTCCTTTTTTAAACTTAATAATAGTTTAAAAAGCTTAGTTAATTTTACAGAATATTTAATTCAACTTTTATAATTCCTTAATCTCTATAATAAAGACTTTATACGAGTTTTTTATATTTTATTTTAATCTAATAAATTCATTTTAAAAATAAACAATATAATTATTTTGTTATAAATATAATAAAGGTTATAAAGGTTATTTTTAAAATAATTAATATAATATTTATTCAATATATTAGCTTATATTTAAATAAATAATTAACGCATTACAATCTTGAAAATTAAGGGTTTTTAAAAACGGTAAGGGTTAAAAAAATAAATACAAAAGGGTATAGGTAATTAAATAAATAAACGGTTATTTTTTAAAATTATATAATATATATTTAAAAATATATATTAATTATTAGTTTAGGACTTAATATTATTAGACCGTATTTATTATATAAAAGAGGAGAATAAAGTCCCGTTCCTAAAAAACGCGGGATTTAATAGGTCCCGGGATTCTTTTCCACAGGACGTCCCATAATCCTATATAACGGGACCCTAGAACTTTTCCAAATTGGTTAATTACCTAACCTTTCTTAAGCATCCCTCCAAAAGATATAGCCGCCTCTGCCTATCGCGGGGTCGAATCCACGATAATACGTATAAAAAAGGAAAAATAGGGCTTAGCAGAGTTTTTATTAAAATAAGCGTATTAAAAGGGGTATAAAAAATATAAATAATATAATAATAAATAATAAATAAATTTAAACTAATAATTTTAATTAAGCTATTTATAAACTTTACGTTTTTATAATTATTAAGGGTTAAAAAGACTTTTTTATTAAAGGGCACAATAAATAATATAATACCAGTAAATAATATAGTTCATAAAAGTTAATAAGTATTTATTTTATAGTTCAATATATAAAGTGGGGGATTTAAGCAATAAAATTTATTAGTATAGAAAATTGATAAATAATTAATATAAGGGAAAAAAAGCTTAAATTAATTTAACTTTAATGAAAACGGCGTATAAAATTAAATATATATATATATATAAGGGAATAGGTAGATTTACAATTTAATAAATAATATTATTTAAAGAAAAAAAAGAAAAAAAAAAAGGGAAAAGGTATTTAAAGTAATTTTATACGTTAGTATAAAAGTGGCTTAAGCGTAACGGGCGGTAAGGGGTGGCGGGAAAAAAGAGGGGCTAATATTACGGGGCTACGCCCTTTAAATAAATCTAATACTTATAGCTAATATATAAAAACCGGGGCTATATTGGATAAAATAGGCTATAACTAATGGTCCGACCGCATTTAGCAATGTAGAGGCCCGCCTCTATAATAGAAAATAAAAACTCTTCCCTTTAAAAGACCCTTATTATATAGAGTTTTCCTTCTATGTAAAACCTTATTTAACTTACCCTTAGCCCCTATACTATAGCGCCAAGCCTATTATATATAAAACTAGTACTTTTGCTTGTATTAGAGCGAATAGTAGCACAAATTAAACACGGGCTATCAATATAGATTTTATATAAAATTCTGATCCTAATGATATACATATCGCTTAATTTAGATTAATTTATATTAGAATAAGTAAAATAATTTATTGGAAAAAAAGAAAAAAAAGTAAAAATAACCTCCTTTTTGCTTATATCAGAGCGAATGATAGCTAAAAATAAAAATAAATTTTTGATCTAAATTTTTATAATTGAAAAAGAAAAAAAGAAAAAAGTTAAAAATAAACTCCTTTTTACTTATATCTAGCCAAATAATAAGCCAAATTAAAAATAGGTTTTAGATCTATAATCTAAGCATATAGACCATCCTTAGTATATATTTACTTCCCAATTTAAACTAGCGTAGCAAAAGTAATAAGAGAGTAATTAAAAGAAAAAAAGAAAAAAAAGTTGAAAAAATCTCCTTTTAGGTTATATCTTAGCCAATTTTAGAGCTAATTTAAATCGGGAAATAATTTTAGAATTTAAAAGTAATAACTATCTTCAGTAATTATTATTCCTTTAATTTATTTTTTTATATATTATATTAAAAAAAATAGCGTATAACGTTAGATAATTACCCCTTCAACCCTATAATTTTACTAATTTAAAAGATATTGAAAATTCCATTAAAGATTTAAAATCTTAGGATTCAGACAATCTTTAATATATATTTTTTTTCTAAATTAGCTTTATCTAACCCTAAATATCAAATAGTAATTAAATTATATATCCAAATTTTGCGACGTTAGATACTAAAATCTCCCAAACGTCCACAGACTCTTCTCAGAGCAAAACAATCCCGGACTCACAAATACCTACACACGGCCCAAATACAAAGCATAAGCGAGGTACCCCCAGTTTTCCCATGGTTCTCGCCCGCCTACCCAGCTCTTGCTTTAAGAAGAGGCTGTGCTTGCAGAGATAACGTTTTTAGCATCTAATATCGTAAAAGTTTTTGACTTTTTTAATTATTTTAATTACATCCCTAATATCTATGGCTAGGCTAAACCAAAATAGGAAATAAAGATATGTTTAGGACCGTCTAAATACCAAGATTCCAAATCTAAAATTGGATTTTAATTAGCATTTAAATTAGTAAAGCTAAAAGCTCAAAATAAAATAAGTGTTATTTTTTTCCATTTCATTTAATCTATTATATAAATTAATAATGTAAAAGAATAATATTTTTTTTGTTAATAAATGCTTCTAAGGATAGGAATTTTATATAGATTTCAAAATTATTTCCTGATTTAGGTTAGCACTAAAATTGGTCGAGATGCAATCTAAAAGGAGATTTTTTTAACTTTTCTCCCCCCCCCCCATTTTTTTTGGCCACGCTAGTCCAAACTAAGAAGTAAATATATACTAAGGATGGCTTAATTACCTAGATTATAGATTTAAAACTTGTTTTTGATTTGGCTTATTATTCGGCTAGATGTAAATAAAAAGGAGTTTATTTTTAACTTTTTTATTTTTTATTGAAATCTTTTAACTTATTTTGATATAGACTAGTCCAAATTGAGCGATAGAGATATCATTAGAATTGAAATTTATATAGGATCTATATCCGCCACTCGTTTTTAATTTGAGCTATTATTCGCTTTAATATAAGAAAAGATACTAGTTTTATATTAAATATAAAAAGCAAATCCTATATATTTTATATATAAATAGTAATAATAAAATTAAATAGAAATATCTTTCTATATAAAATAATATAATAAAAATTATTCAGTTTTTAAATAATTTTTATAAATATATTTAAATATATATAATTATAGATTTATATAGAAAATAAAAATTGTAAAATTCTATAGAAATTACAATGAGCCTCTTATAATGGCTTTTATATGATAGCAATTTTTACGAATTTTATTTGAATAATATTTAATTTATAATATGTTAAAAAGGTAACTATAATAGTGATAATAGCTCGAATATCCTTATATTATAATCTTGAGAATTAAAAGGGTCTTTAAGATAGTAAAAATTAAAAAGATAAATATAAAGGGGGATATATAATTATTAAAGAAAGGGTAATTTTTTAATTATATAATTAATACTTAAGAATTTGTATTAATTATTAATTAAAAGCTTAATATTATCTAATTTTATTTATTATATAAAAATAAAAAATTAAGTTTTAAGATCTTAATAATTTATATTTATTTCGTTAATCTTAACGCTTAAAGTTTTTAAGTTTTTCCTTTTATAAATCCCAAAGCCTCGGAACCCTAAAACCGTCTTTATTAATAAATAAAACGATTAAACGTAATTTTTTTAATTACGCCGCCTAATTTAATTATAACCTATAATATAATACTTCCCCCTTTCGGATTTTAATCCCGGAAATCTATCTTTATAATTTAAGACTTCTCCCTTTTTTATTATAATTCGGAAAAAAAAATTAATTTTTCTTTTCTATCAATATATATTATAAAATTAAATCCCGTAATATTGCTTTTAAATGTAAGGTTTCGTTTAAATTTGCCTTTCTATCTTTTATTTTAATTATTTTAAAAATAATTGTTTTTATATTATAGTCAAAAACTCCGCGAAGTATAAAAATTGTATTAAATAAAACGTTTTTTTATAATGGGGTTAAATTTAAAAACGCTTATAAAGATTCCCTTTTTAGCCGCCCTTTTTTTCTAACACTAATTTTTTTATAATCTTAAAAAATATTATTAAAGAATAAGCCTTTAAATAAAATAAGGATATATTTTATAAATATTTATTAATTATATATAGAAAACGGCGTATTTCCCGTATACGGGGAAAGGATTTAGTTAGCTAAAAAAGCGCAATTTATAAAAAAACCTTTAATTTATTACCCCCACTCTATCTTCTAAACCTTTTAATTTTCTTTTAACTAGATTTTTAATTAATAACTATAAATGGCCTTTTTTTTGCTAATCCAAATTCTTTGAATAAAACTATTGAAATCTTTTAAGGTAGTTCCGCAAATATTTAAACGGTTTTCATATATATTCTTTTTGTATTTATAGTTTTTTATTTCATTCAATATCCTATATTTTTCTTTTACAAGGTTAACTTCCACTATAATATTTAACCACGCTTTTATAAATGTTAACACTATAAAAAAATGTAAAAAGGTGGGTAAATCTTTATACATTTTAGTAATAATAATTGGTAATTTAATATAGAATCCTTTTTATAATTTGAAAGGGGCTTAGTTTTTTAAAATCTAATTTATTATTAAGTCGTTTTATTTTAATATTTTGTCGAAAAAAGTAGACTTTATACCCGTCCCAGAGAATTGGTCCTTTTAACTTATTTTCATTATAATATATATTTATTTTATTATAAATAAAAGTCAGATATTTTTGAGTATATTTTAAAAGGTCTAAAATTGTCGTTTTTATTAGTATTTTAAGGATTATGTTTCCTTCACCCAAATACATTTTGGCTTTAAATTTATATTTTTTAAAAAAAGGTAAAACTTTAATTATCTTTAATTTTAGACTATTATAAAAGAATTTTATTATTAATAATAATTTTACCTAATCATTTTATTTTTAAATAATAAAAGACTTTAAATATTATTTAATTATTTAATTTATTTGTTTATAAATAATAAAAGTTTATATTTAACTTTTAATTATTTTACTAATATTTATTAAAATTTAATTATAAAAGGTTTATTCAAATTGGAAATGATTTCATTGAGCCAAATACCATTATTAATCATTTTTTTTTAAAAAAAATTGAATATAATAATATTTAGTTAATTAATTTATAATTATTTTTAAATTATTATAAATTATATTCATTATTAAATCATTTAAAAATAAGAGTTTTATAATAAAGTCAATTAAAATTAACTATTGAATTTTTTTTATAAATAATAATATTAATAAATTAAAAAAGTTATATTAAAATCTATTATTTCGTTTGTAAACTTTATACTTACTAATCATTAATTAAATAGTTTTTCTTATCTTAAAGAATCCAAAATATCGGCATAGCTTAATTATCATTTATATAATTTTTTTATATTTTTTAATCGTAAATATATAGACATTTTCAATTAGAGCTTTTTAAATTACCTTTAGTAAAGGTTTTTATAAAATATTGAGTTGTTTAAATTGTTCAATATATATTTTTCAGGTTAAGTTATAAATTTTGGTTTTTAGATTGTTTTTAACTATTAACTGTTGAATTTACATAAAAATAGAACCTTTACTGTTATAATTTTATATAGTTTAAATATAAGAGTTTTATCTTCTAATTTTTAAAGATATTTTATTGAATTTATTTCCTTTTTAACCGGGAATCGTTTTTACGGCTTCATATGTTTATTTTTGCATTTTCCGTTCTTTTACAGTAAAAGATCCTAGAGTTAAATTCCGAGCAGAATTTTAACTATTTTATTTAATTGTAATTAACTTCTTTATTTCTTCCAAAATAAATTAGGTTTTTATAATCTATTAAAAATTCAATTTTATAATTTATTCCGTTTAAATAATTAATATTAGCTCTTTATTATATATAAAGTAATTAGATTCTACCCTTTTAAATTGTTAAAAAAGGCTATTAAATATAGTTATCCTTGTTTATTTCTCTATTTTGAAATTCTATGTAATATAAAATCTAATATATTTGTTTTAACTTTAAATTCCTCATTTAAATTGGAGAATTTTAATATTAGGTCTTCCTATATTGGCTCGTTAAATCTCTCGAAAGCTTTTTATTTTTGAATATTCTATTTAAAATCTTTTCTTTTTCAGTTAATTTATTAAAAGGTTTTATAATTCATTTTATTTTTTAATAAAACGTCGATGAAAATTAATGAAGCTTAAAAATCTCTTAATTTATATAATAATGATTAGGATTGGTTAATTTTAAATATTTCTAACCTTACCCAGGTTTATTTTAATCTTTTCTAACGTAATTTTATATTTTTAAAAAATAGATTTTTTAACAGTAAAATTCGCTTTGTTTTGGGTTTATTTATAATTTGTATTTTTTCAAGCTTTTAATACTTTATATATATATTATTAGTAATTCTTTTTCAATAAAAATTAGATGAAGATATTATTTCAATAAACTTTCATAGAATTTTGAATAAATCTTTATAAAGTATAATTAATTATAAAATATTAAATAGCTTATATGTTTAGAATTTTCTATAAGATAATAAAATATTTATAATAGTTAAAAGAGTAATAAAATACTATTTCTTATTTGTTTCTTTCTTTAAATTCCATTTACGTATAAATAATTATAAAATTCAGTTTTATATATCTTATTTTGCCTAGCCTTCCCTTAAAATTGCTAATTAAAAGTAATAGGTATTAATTTTTAATAATATTTTCGTTAAAATATTAATAATCTATATCAAACTATAATTTTCCGTCCTTTTTAAATACGAATAAAATGAATGTTTTACTAAGGATTATTATTCCCTAATATATCCTTTCCTTGTATTTTCCTTAATATATATTTTTTAAAAAAATTCTGTTCTTAGTAAATATTTTTGTTTTCTTTTAGCTATTTTTTACTAGTTATTTAATTTCTTTAATAATTATTATTTATTATAGTAATTCGTTTATATTTGGGGGAATTAGGTTTTTTCCTTATAAATTTCTCTTTTAAATTTCTTTATTAGGATAAATAAGTCTTTTTCCAATTTACATAAATACGGTCTTAATCAATATACAAGTTTAATTAAAGTTTATTAAAAAATATTTTATATTTACTTAATTAAATAATATTAAAAACTATTTATTAAGTTTTCTTCTTGATATTAATAATAAAAGGTTTTATTTCCTATTAAATCTAGTTATTTTTGTAAATAAATTACGTCCTTTTAAATATTTTTATTAGGTAAAATTAAATTAACGCTTAATTATGTCGGGGATTATATATTAATTTACTAATTTTACGGTAATTAGATTTATTTTAATTCTTAAATTAATATATAATATTTCTTTTTAAATATTTTTATTAATATTTTAATTAAAGTTTATTATTAGACTTATTTTACCTCTTTTATTTATTGTTTTTTAATATAAAAGGGCTTTTATTTCCCGAATATTGATATTGATTTTTTTTTTATCTTTTAATTGCTTTATCCTAGCTTTTTGTAAAGCGTGCTTGTTTTCCGTCCTAGATAGTGCTGTCCCTTTTAGCTTTTGTACGCTTTGTATATAATTGTGTTAAATATTTGCAATTATTTGTTACGGGCTTAGAAAGGGTTTTTACTTAAAGTAGGAAAGAGGGGCATTTAATTAGGAAAATTATTAATAGGACGTTTGGGAGCGGAAAAATTAAAACGGACTTAAAGGACCCGAAAAATGGGAAGAATAAATTTAAATTTAAGGAATTTAAGGATCGAGATTAGCGAGTCTTAACGAAGGACCCGGGGCTCGGGTCTTTCAAATTTCGAGGCGAACACGAGGCGGGAAGCCTTTAAGTTTTTATTTTTTATTTATATATAACGAATCAAGTTTAATAATATTAAGTCTTAAATTAGTAATTAATATATATTTTTAAATATATTTTACATAATTTCTAAAAATAACCGTTTATTTATTTAATTATTTATACCCTTTTATATTTATTTTTTCAATTTTTATTATTTTAAGGAATTTTTAGTTTTTAAGATCGTAATACATTAATTATTCATTTAAATATAAGCTAGTATATTAAATAAGTATTATATTAATTATTTTAGAAATAATTTTTATTATTTTTATTATATTAATTATAATATAGCTAAATAATTATATTGTTTACTGTTAAAATAAATTTGAAAAATTTAAACGGGATATAAAAACCTTATAAAAAGCTTTTACTATAAAAGTCAAGGAAATGCGAAAATTAAATTAGGCATTTTACGAAGTTAATTAAGCTTTTTAGGCTATTATTAGATTTAAAAATAGGGGAATAAAAAAAGGTTAAAATTCATTTTCTATTTATTTTTAATAAAAAAAGGGAAAATTAAAAGGGTTTTTTATTTAAATATATATATATATTTATTATAATAGCAATTAATTTAATAGCGAAAGAGATAGGGTTTTATTCGTTGTATTATTTTAAAGGGCTTTATTTTATATTAGTTTAAATTAAGTAAAAAAGATTATTTAGAAAATAAATTAAAAAACTACAGTTAAGAAACGGACGAGTTTTTAAGATTATTTTAAATGTTTGAAAATATTTTTATTGAAATATATAGGGAATAAAACGAGGTAAAAAAGTAGTAAAATAATTGGGTAAATTTTAATAAATTAAAATAATTAATATTTATATTTTATGGTTTTAGTAGGATATTTTAAAAATATTTTAGGGAGAAAATATATTAATCTATATTTTTTATAGTAAATTAAAGAGCTAAATTAAAAACGAGATTTTAAAGAATGATTATTTAAAGAATTTAAACGATTTTATTACGTTAATAATTAAAATCGACAATTATTAATATAAATATAAGCGTAAAAAAAATGGGAATATAATTATTTTATATATAAAAATAAAATTAAGAAATTTAAATAATAATAAATATTTCCGATTTTTACAAATATATATTTAGGATTTATAAATATTAACGTTATAATATACGATAAAGGTTGCAAATCGATTTAAAAGTTTATAAAATGCTTTTATTATAATAAAAAAGGTTATATTTTTAAGGATTATAAAGGTAAGGCAAAAAATGGTTAATAAAAAGCCTTAAATAAAAGGTATGTTATTTAAATGTTTAAGGAAATTAATTATAATTACTTTTTTTTAAATAATTTATTTTAATAATAATTACCTAATTTATAAAAGTAAGAAGGAAAATAATGAATAATATTTCATTACTTTATATATTATTATTATAATTTTATAAAGAATTAATAATTATTAAATATATATTAAATTTAATTTAAAAGATTTAAATAATAATTTAATATTTAGTTAATTTAATTTATAATTCGATTTGGATTAGAAAGAAATTAATTAAAATTATAATTAAAAATATCATATAAATAGTTTCCGATAAATAAAAGTTTTAAAGAAAGTTTAAAGAAAAAATACTAATCTATAGTTTATTCAAAAAGCAAAAATATTTTAAAGTTATTTAAAAGATATTTTAAAATTAAATTTTAATTATTACGATTATATATAAATAATATAATATTATTATATATATAATATATATATATAATATTTTAAAGAAAAATAATTTTTTTTCCCGGCGAAAAGAAAAAGATTAGCATAAATTAATTAGGGAAATAAATTTATAAAACAAAGCTTTAAAAAAATTAATTATATAATAATTATATAATAAAATAATAACCTTATATATAATAATAATAATTAATAATAATAAACGGATAAAAAAGTATACCGAAAAAGTATAATTAATTTATTACTTTTTTAAAATATATAGAATTTATAAATAAAAAAAGATTAATTAATAATATATTTTAAAAGAAACTTTTTAATAATAGCGAAATTAAAGGGAAGAAATTATTAAAAACCAAAAGGTTTAATTAAATTAATTTTACGCAAATATAAATTGGGCGCGCTAGATTATAGAGGGGATTATAGCTAATAGTGATGGAAAGGACGCTTTTTATAATAAAAGAGTAATATTTATATAATATTTTAGGAGATTTTAAAATAGGAATTTAAAAAACGGGGGCTTTTATTTATTAAAAAACAATAAATAGGAGTGGTAAAGTAAATCTTTATAATAATAGACTATAATAAAGATATAAACCTGTTAATAATCAATATTAATTAGAGAAAATATATTATTATTATATTTATTAATTTAAAAATTAAAATAAACTTAATTTTATTAAAATTAATTAATAAATAAAATATTTTATAAGTAATAAAAAAGAAACTATATTTAATAAAGAATTTTAAAGGGGAAACATTTAATTATAGGAACGGTTAGATTTGATTAGAAATAAAACCCTTTAATATTAAAATTAATAAAAATTATTAATAAATAGTTTTTAATATTATAAAATTAAATTTATATAAAATATTTTTGAATTATGTATAATTAAAAAAATTTAACCCCACGATTAATTAGGATAGTGGCCGTGTAAGTTTGGGGGAGACTAATTCAATATAATAATTAAGCTTAAAATAGAAATTAATAAAAAGTAAATTTAATTCTTTTAAATATAATATATTATTATAATTAATAATAATCATTAAAAAAAATAAAATAAAAAGCGGGAAATAATTTAGAAAAATTTAATATTTTTTTTAAAATATTAATAATATAATATTTCTAAAAAAGAGTTAGAGAATGAGTTATTTAATTATAACTTATAAGATTATAAAATTAAATTTAAAAAAAGTTTAATTTTATTATTAAAAATTTAAATTTTTTTAATTTAGTATAATAAAAATCATTAAAAGAGTATATTATAAAGAACTTATAGAAAGGATATATTAGAGAGTTAAAATTATTAATAAGTTATTTTATTTTATTTATATTTAAAAAAAATAAAAAGTTAAAATTATATATGGATTATTAGTATTTAAATGATAATATTATTAAAAATTAATACTTTTTACCTTTAATTAGCAATTTGAAAAGAAGATTAGGCAAAATTAAATAGTTTATTAAATTAAATTTCAATATTATTTATATTTAGATTAGGATTAAAAAAGAAGATGAATAAAAAATAATATTTTATTACCTTTTTAATTATTATATATATTTTATTATACTATTTGGGCGTATAAATATATTAATTATTTGATAATTTATAATGAACTATATTTTATAAAAATTTATTAGAAATTTTGTAGAAATTGATTTAAATAATATTTTAATTTATTTTTTATTGGAAAAGGAGTACTAACAATAAATATATAAGGTTTTAGAAACTTTATAAAAATATAAGCTTTGGGTAAATCCCGAAAAGAGCGAATTTTACCATTATGAAGTAGATTTTCTAAGATATAAGATTATATTTGGAAAGGTCCGGATAGATTTTATAAAGGTTTAAAATATTTAAAAATTGTTAATTTTAACAATAATTATATAAATTATAAAAATTTTTAATAAATTAATTAAAAAAGGAAAAGTATTTAATGAAAATAATTAAAGATAATAAACTTTTAATAAATATAATATTTCCGATTATATATTAGGAAAATTATTTAGTTAATAAAACGAAAAAAACGGTTGTATTTAATGGCCTTTTTTTTAATAATTAAAAGGAATAATATTTAATTACCCTATTTATAATAAAGAGCTAATATTAATTATTTAAATATTTAAAAAATAAACACTATATTTAAGCGGGACGAATTATTAAATTAAAATTTTAATAAATTATAAGAATTTAATTTATTTTATTTTAATAAAGGAATTTAATTAAAAAAAATAAAATGGTTAAAGTTCCTATCATAACTCAATCCCAAAATTTTTTACCGGAAGGGTTTAAAGAATGTTAGGGTAAAGATATTAAATTATAGAAAACACCTTTATTTACATAAAAAATAAAAATTTTAAAAGATTTTAATAAAAATTTAAAACAAAATTTTAATATTTTACCCTTATAAAACTATAAAAATTAATACTTTATTGTTAATAAAATTAGATAATTAATGATTAAAAATTATTTAAAAGACGGAATTTAAAATTTAATTAAAGATGTATATTTTAAATAATATAGGAAATTGGATATTTTATAGGAAGTTTTTTATATTAAAGGCACTTTAAAAAGCCCTAATTAAAAATATTTATATATTATGTATCGGAAATTATTAAAGGATTATATAAATAATAATAAGGTTGTATAAATATTTTAAATTTTTTAAATTAAAAAAAATAATTAAATTACTAATTAATAAATATAAGGTTTATATATATAATAAAAATATATAATATAAATTTTTTAATTTATTAGAATTATTATTCGCAATGAAAAGAATATAAAGATTAATTTTTATAAATTTTATTATAAAGCTTTTACTTTTAAAAGATGTAATTATTAATATAATTTATAATATTATTTTAATAATTATAAACCGATTAATTAAATATTTTTTTATTATTTTAAAAAGTAAATATAATAAAATAATCAGCATATATATTTTTAAGAATGATAATTAGTAATTATATATAATTCGATAAAATTATTTTAAATTAAAATACATTTTTTATATTTAAATTTTAATAGGTATTAATAAAATATATTAGGGTTATATATAAATTTTTAATAATTTATTATTTATAAATAAATAAATAAATTAAACAAATAAATTAAAGAATAAAATAATATTTAAAGTTATTTATTAATTATAAATAAAATAATTAAATGAAATTATTATTAATAATATAATTTTTATATAATAATTTAAAATTTAAAATAATAAAAGTTTTCTTATTTTTTACTAATTCTAGCTTTAAGGCCGAAATATATTAAAATGTTAAGAATAGGTCTTTTAAAATTAGAATATTAATAAAAGAATTTTAAATATTTTATAAAATATTATGTAATAATTTTTATTTTATTTAAAAATATATAAATATTTATTATAATAAAAAGAAATTAGAAAGATTAATTTTTTAATAGGGGGATAAGGTTTATTTCTTAAAAAAAATATTAAAATAAAACAGTTTAATAATAAAAAAGATTTTTATTTTAAATTCTTGATTATTATTATTTAAATTTATAAAGGTTTATTCCATTTTTTATATTTTTTTATTAGAATTAATATTTATAAGTGTATAATTAAATATTATAGTAAAAGTCGATTTTGTAAAAAAAAAGTATATAATAAAAGAGATTTTAAACTTTCGACGGATTAGGAAAAGAAAAGTAGAATATTTAATTAAATAAAAACGTTATAAATATAAAAAAATATATAAAAATTATTTAAATATTTACGGAATTATTTTGAAAATCTTTAATAATTTTATTAATAAAACTTAGAGTAATTAAAATAGTAAAAATTTGGAAAAAATTAATTAATTAAAGCTCTAATTAGGAAAATAAAGGGGAAAAAACAACTATATAAATAGAATATTTTTTCTCGATAAATTAAAACCTACGTTAAAAGAGCCTTTTAATATAATTTTGAGCGGCGCATTTCTTTTTTTTTAATGTAAAAAAATAATTCAAAATCATTTTTTTAAGTAATTTTATTTTATTAATATTATAAATAATTAAGGAAATAAATTAATATAAAGACGGAAAAACAGAATAATATTTATATAAAACAATAAAATTATTATTATTATAAAATATTTCATATTTAATATATTTATTATAATCTTTAAAATTATTAGTAAAAAAATAAATATTTTTACGAAAATAATTAAAATAAAATATTAAATAAAAATTATTAAAATTAAATATAAAATAAATTAAAACCGTATTAACTATTTTTTTTATTATAAAGATAAAATATAAAATTTAAAAATTTTAAATATATTAATATTAATAAGAATTTTTAATAAATATAAAGAGGAAGTTAATATTTATTAAAAATATAATTATTATAATAAAATTAAATATTCGGAATCAAGCTTTTAAAATAAAGATTATAAAGGAAGGGCATTATATTATAAGCTTAAGGGGGGTTTTTATTTAAAATAGGAGAAAAGGGTATTTAATTAGAAAGATTATTAGTAGGACGTTTGGGAGCGGACGAATTAGGACGAATTCGAAAGACCCGAAGAATAGGACTAACGGATCCGGATTCGAAAGACCTGAAGATTAAAATTAACAAATTTTAACAAATGATTTAAAGCTTAGGTTTTCCAAATTTCGAAGCGGACCCAAAACAAAAAGGTTTTAAATTTTTTATTTTTTATTTTTATATAACAAATAAGGTTTAGCAATATTAAATCTCAAATTAATAATTAATATATATTTTTAAATATATTTTATATAATTTTTAAGAATTGCCATTTATTTATTTAACTATTTATATTTTTTTATATTTATTTTTTTAACTTTTACCGTTTTAAGGAACTTTTGGTTTTAAGATTATAATATTATCCTTTGTACGGATTTAAATTTTTTTTTTCTTTTAGGTTTCGCCGTTTTTGCGTAGCCGTTTAAATTTTGTATTATTAATTAATTTTTTATTTTATATATTTATTATATTTTTTCAATAGGTAATATAGTAATTATTTTCCGTTAATATAAATTTTAAGTTATATTTTATTATTGGTATTAATAATATAACCTAGTAATTTTCGATAATTACATATAATTAATTGGCTTAAAGCATCCCTTATTATATTAATAGACTGAATTGGGTTTATCCCCTGTTTTTTAATACGTTGCGGAAAGAAATCATTGCTTAATTTATTTCTAAAATTTTTATAAATATTAATTATATTTATATTATTATTATATAATTTATTAATAGTTTATAATTTTTATATGTTTTTTTAGCGTTTTTATTATGTATTTAAAATGCTTTTATAATAAACCGTAGGTTAGCGGTTTTTTATTAAACTTTTATAAAAACCTTAACTTTTCTAAATTTATCGATATATTTTTCTTAATTATTAGCTTATTTAATATCTTTTATTATTAGACTTTTTAAAATGATATATCGATAAATATTAATAAATTTATTAAAATTGTTAAAATTGGATTTATAATAGGCTTTTCGGTTTTTTATTAATTATTAAGTAATTATAATAGTTCCAAGCTTAACAAGGTATTACTTTTTAATATTTTTATTATTTTTATAGATAATATAATCGTTATTGAAGTAGGTTTATAAAAATCGATTATAATTTGGATTAAAAAGATTTTAATAATTTATTTCCTTTTTAAAACCTTTTTCTATTTTTTATACATTTTACCTTTACAATCCTTAAAAGTATAATTTTTTTTATTATAGCGGTAATATTTTATTGGCCGCTGTTAAGCTTATTAATTCACTTATTCGGTTGTACTAACCCTTATAAGCCCTAGGTAAGCCCCGGTTATTATGGATAGTATTTAACGTTTTATTAAAGTATTGAGTTTATTATAGGCAATAAAATACGTTCTAATCATTTAGTATTTTTTTTTTCTTATATTATTAATTACTAATTTTAATAATTATAATAATATAATTATTTAAATTATTTTATTCGTGGATTTTTAATTGCTCGTTTTTTATATTATTTTTTAAACTAGAGTAAAAAGGCTTTCCTTCCCTACTTTATTATAATAAAGTGCTATTTAAATGCCGAAAAGTAGATATTTATTGTTTAAATTTCACATAATTAAAGAAGTCTTTCCTCCTCCATATATATTTTGTTTTATTCCCCGAATATTTAGGTAATAGCCTTGTTAAAAAGTTTTAAAAATGATTTGTTTTCAATAATATCATTTTTTTGTTTGTCTCCTTTGTATTTTATATTATTTTCTTTAATTAGACCAAATTAATATAAAACTGGGCCCTAAAAAAAGGAAGAAATTAAAATAACTTTATTTTCTTTATTATTAAATTTGTTATTATAATAAATATAAATCTAGATTTAGGTGAGAAATCCCTAAAGTTCTCCCTTTTATTTTTTAAAAGTAAGAGGGGAATAAATTTTAACTTTAGTTTTAAGTTTATTGTTAGTATTAGCCTTTTAAAGGGATTTATTAATTTTTTAAGCTCTTTATTAATCTCTTCGAAAAATATTATTTTAATTATAAGGGTTTTATATAAGCTTTTCAATTTTTTTTTTTTTGAATTTGGCGATTTGTTAATTATATAAAGCGACCTATTGAATAATAAGAGAAATAAAGATGGTTTTAGTAAATAATATGTTTAGCTAGATATATCGGCTTACACCAAAAAAGAAATTAATATATTATAATTTTAAAAATTAAAGCGGTCTTTAAAACGGTAAAAGTTAAAAAATAAAATGTAAAAGAATATATATAATTATTAGATAAAAGGTAATTTTCTTGATTATATAATAAGTATTTAAGAATTTATATTAATTATTAATTTAAGGCTTATTATTATTTGATTTTATTTGTTATATAGAAGTGAAAAATTAGGTTCCGAAATCCCGACGACTTGGGTCCTCGCGCCCGTCCCGTTAGTTTTAATGCTTAGGGTTTTCGAATCCTTCCTTTTTACAAGTCCTAAAGCTTTAAAACCCCGGGACTTTTTTTATTAATAAATAAAACAATCAAACGCGGGTTTTTTAATTACCCCGCCTAATTTAATTATAATTTGTAATACTTTAAACTTTTTAGCAATATAGTTTACCCGATATATAACAATTAGCTTTATATAAGGATTTTAATGGTTAAAGATAAATTATCATTATTATTAAGCTAGTAAGCCCCATTTAATTAGCATGCTTTTTACTTTTAAAAGCAGAAAAGCTTATAAAAATAGACTTAGCTCTATTATAAATAGGTTAAACAAATAAGTTTAAACGATCATTATAAGTTAAGCCCATAATTATTTAGGTTTAATATAATAGTTTATATAGTAGAAAATATAAATTCCTTACAATTATCATAATAATTAAAAAATTGTAATTTCCTATATAAATTTAGGCGGAAATTTAAGTTTGACCGTTATAGAGCGAAAATCGCTATAAAGCTAATTATTATATATAGGGCAGACTATACGAATGTAAGGTGTATTTTAATTAGCTAATTGAAGTAATATAATTAGCTTAGCGGGAACGGTATTTATATTTATAAAAGGAATATCGCCTAAAAATTTCAAAAATTAAAATAATATATTATAACCTTCATTATTATATATTATAATATATTAGCCCGCTTTATAAAAGATTTAACCGCTTTAAAAACGCTATATTTTATAATTAATTAATTATATTTATAAAACGGTTAAATTTTAATAATTATTATTAAATTTATTATTATATTTATTGGCTATAATTAATAAAAGAAATAAAATAATTAAAATTTTATAATAGTAAAAAGCGCGCATTAGAAGTGTAATTAAAAGTGCTTTAAATTCCTATAAAGGAAATATATAGGTATTATAGGCCGCGTACCTTATGGGCGCGTACCCTAGCACCCCAACGCCCTAAGCGCGGCGCCCCACAATCCCCGTGCGCCATAGCACACGGCTATTTATTACTATACACCCCCTAATTGTACGCCCTAAGTCGCGTAATTGATTTTTACGTAACTTTAACGCGTTTTCCCGCGCGCTATAGCGTACGAAAAAACCATACCCGTATATAAATTACTTTATATAAATATAAACAATTTTCGCATAATCCTATTTATACGTCCCGTTTTTATTTTTATACAATTTTAAAATATTAGCTAAGACCTTTATAAGGCGTACCCGTGGCAATAATTATAATTCGCTTCTATTTTTAAAACGAGGCTTTAATTGCCTTTATTATAAATAAGTATTTTTATTTAGTTTTCCCTTTTTGCTTTATATATATATATATACGTATATAAACGCCTATAAACGTTTTTATAATTTAAATCTTTATTATTATTTGAAAAATATAATAAATTAGATTTTAACGATCTTTTCCTTATATCCCCTATATCCCCTATTCCCCTAGCCCTTATTAAAAAAACTACTATAATTATATTTAAAAGATTTACTATTATAACCTCTAAAAAATTTACTATTATATTTAAAAAGCTAATTTTTATATACCCTTTTTATTCTCCATTTTCTATATTTATATACTTAATAGACTTTATCTCGTATATTTTTCTTTATATATAATACTTATTTTTTATAATTATTAATTATAATAAAGTTTATTATTATAATATATAAAATTTATATATTTTTTATTATTAATATTATATTATTAATTATTTATATATTTTTATATATATTTTTAACTTTATTTTATAATATATAGTTTATAATTTTTATTAATTAAGATTTTCTTATCTTTTTTTCTTTATATTCATATATATTTAATATTTTTTTATATATATAAAATATTAATAATATTTGTATTATTATTTATCAATTTATTATAATTTATAATAATTATATAATATAAAAATATAAAAGTATATAAAAGCGTATATTTATACGTAAATATTTTATATATAATTTATACTTTTAAAGGGAATTTATAAAAGTAGTTAATTTTATAAATAATAATTAAAAAAAATTAAAAAAAATAACGTTTATATATTATTATACTATTTTTGAACGTATATTAAGTAAAGTAATTAAATTTTTTTTTTATAATTATTCTTTTATTTTTTTTATACTTTTTAATATATAAGTAATTAAATTCCCGCTTTTAATTTCATTCGTTTTATTTTCTTTTTTTTTTATAATTTTTATATATATATTTTATAAATTCAATAATATATAAAAGTGTTTCAATTTTTATTTTAAAAGGTTTTTTACAAAGTTATTTATAAATATTATTTATATAAGTAAATATATAATTTTGAATAATTTTTTTATATATTTTTAATATGCTTAAAAATCATAAATATTAATATATTAAAGATTTATAATTATTTTTTTACCTTTTATAATTATTAAATAAATAATTTATATATTATTATAGAATATATTATATTCGCTTTTTCAATATTATTATTTTTTTATAACATATATATATAAATATAAATCATTTTATCTTTATATTTAATATAATAATTATTATTTAATAAGTAACATTTTAATTTATAATATTTTTATATAAAATTATAATATATTTTTATAATACTTTATATAAATTTTATTATTTATAATTATTAAAATCTATATTTTAAATTTTTTATTATATTAAATTATAAAATAATAAGTATTAAATAAGTATAAGATTATTTATTTTATTATATTTAAATGTATATTATTTAGGTTTATTAAGAATTAAAAAAGTTTAAAAGCTATAAATATTATATTTAGCCTAATTATAATTATCATATAAAAAATAAAATTAATTTATTTTTAATAAATTTTAATTTATATTTAAATTCCTTATTTTATATATTTTATTAAATTAATTAAAAATAATAAAATATTTAAAAATAATATTTTTTCGTTTAAATTATATTTTATAATTTTCTTTTTTAATATATTTATCATAATAAAACTAAATTTTATATACAGTATTATCCTTAAATATTTTAGTTTTTGGTAATTAAAAGTTATTATTTAAATTATATAAATTATATACGGTTTTAATTTTTAAGATTATTATTTAAGCTTTTTTTCGTTTATTTTTATAATAGAATTTAAAAAAATCCTTAATATGAAGGATTATTATAATACGTTTTTTTTTCGTTTAAAAATAAATATAGCTTTTTTATTAATATATTAAATTTTCAAATTTAAAGTATTATTAAAAATTTATTATATTATAATAATAAAGATTTTTTTAAATTTATAAAATATATAATTTAATTTAATTACATATTCTTTTTTTTAACGCTATTAGGGAATTTATAGATTATTAGGTCGTTTAATTTTATACGTACGTTTAAAAAGGTTTATATAATATTAAATTGTTTAATTTTTAAATTAAAATATATTATAAAAATTATTATTAATTTAAAATAATATATAATTAAAATAATAGTATATATCTTTTTTTTAAAAAAAATTATCAATTTTTATACATATAAATTTTTATTTTATATTTCTTTAAATAATTAGTTATTTTCTTAAATTTATCCAAAAATATTTATTTTAAAAATAAAAGTATTATATTTGTAAAAAAACTATTTTTAAATCTTTTATAGTATATATTTTTATTTATTAGGTTTTAGCTTTTTTTATATATATTTTTTAAAAAAAGTTCTTTATATAAATATTTTATAACGTTTTTATAATCTTTTAAAGGTTTAATAAATTTGTTTTTATAGAATTTTATTTTTATTAGTGTAGTTTTTAGGCGTTATATTATATTTTATAATATTATAGCGGGTATTTTAAAATATAGGATTTTATATATTTTACCCACGTTTTTTGCTTTTTTTTATATATATATATGAAAGTATTAAAAAATACCTTTTAATAATAATTATTTGATATATAAATTTTTATTTCTATAAGTTGATTTTTATATGTTAAAATAAGTTATTTTCATAGCGTTATAAAGTTTTTTTTCCCGTTATTTATCTCCAAATTTTAGTTTTTTTTATTTACCTTTATTATAAATCAGTATATTTTTGCTTTTTTACACCTACCTTATTTTTTTAATTATATAGGTTTTTGGTTTTTTTTCAATTTAATTTTTAAACTTTATTTTTTAATTCTTATTGTTACTAATAAATTTCCAATATTTTTAAATTGAAATATCTTATTTTATATATTTATTATATTTTTTAATTTATTCCGAATATTAAGGAAATATATATTATTTGCGTTTTTTCCATTATTTCTTTTTAAAAGTTTTTTTTTTTACGCTTTTCGCTATTAAATTTCCATTTTTTAGCTTTATAAATTTCGGAATTCTTTTAAAGTTTAAAAATCTTTTATATATATTATTTATAAGGTTATTAAATAATTTATTTATATTATATAATATAATTCTTTTATCTACGGTTATTTTTAAATTTTAACCTAATTTTAGAAGTATTATGTTTTTAAATTTTTCTATATTAGGTTTATTAAGGGAATATATATTAAAAAGGCTTTTTTATATATTTTTTAATATTTCTTTTCTATTTCAAACATTTTTCAAATTGTTTTGGCATTTTAAATATTTTCCAATTTAAACTTTTATAACAAGTATATAATATTTTTTATTTTTATAATTTAAAATATATTTTATACTTTTATAGCTTTATTATAAAAGATTTTTTTATTAAAGGTTATATTTTAGGTTATACATATTATATATATTAGAAATTTTATATTTAACTAAATAATTAATATCTATATGGGGATTTATTTTAAAAGCTTATTCATTATGTTTACTTTTTTTACTTTTTTTTAAAAAAGGTATATTTTATAGCCAAATATATAAATATAGTTTTAATTAAATTTTCAATTTATTATTAAAATATATATAAATATAAGAATATATTAATAAAAATATTATTAAAATTATTTATATAAAATTTTATTTAATAAATAAAAGTTATATTTAGAGTTTAAATTAATATTATAAAAATATATTATTATATATATAACTTCGTTTCAACGCTTTAAAATGAGATTAATAGCTAAAATTATTTTTATTATTTTTTAATTATCTTTTTCTTATATATTTTATATTTCCGTTTAATTTATATATATTAAAAAAATAAAAGTTTAATATTAATCTTTTATTCAGAGCCGGATAAGATGAGGGCGCCTATCCCAAGAAACTGTGGGGCCCCAAAGGGTACGCCAATCCTAACCCTTAGAATAGAACGCACTAATGGGGAGGTACTCAGTCTACTCAATCGTTCTAAGGACTGAGTACCCCGAGCATTCGACATGTTGTATACCTCGTTCAATATGCTTAGTAGGTTTAAAAACTAAGCACCCTAAGCATTTTATATACTTTATTTTTATATAATAAATAGGGTTTAGCAATATTAGGTCCCGGATTAATAATTAATATAAGTTTTTAAGTATATATTATATAGTCTTTAAAATAACCATTTATTTATTTGATTATTTATATCTTTTTATATTTATTTTTTTAACCTTTATTATTTTAAAAAACCCTTAGTTTTTAGGATTGTAATATGTTAATTATTTATTTAAACATAGGCTAATATATTAAATAAATATTATATTAATTATTTTGGAAGTAGCCTTTATTACTTTTGTTATACTAGCTATATTTATTATGGCGTAGTTAAATAATTATATTATCCGCTTCTAAAATAAGTTTGTAGAATTTAAGAGGGATGTGAAGGCTTTGTATTAAGTCTTTATTATAAAAGTTGAAGAATTGCGAGAGTTAAACTAAGCGCTTTACGAAGCTAATTAAACCTTTTAAATTATTATTGGGTTAAAAAATAAGGGAATTAAAAAAGTTAAAATCTACCTTTTGTTTATTTTTAATAGAAAAAAAGGGGAATTAAAAAGATTTTTTATTTAAATATATATATATATTTATTATAATATTGATTAATTTAATAACGAAAAAAATAAAATTTTATTTACTTTATCTTTTTTAAAGGGTTATATTTTATATTAATTTGGACCCGTTAAAAGGGATTATTTAGAGAATAAGCTAGAAGATTATGATTAGGAGATGGATAAATTTTTTAAATTTTTTAAAAGGTTTTAAAAAGCTTTTATTAAAGTATTTAAAGAGTAAAATAAGGCTAAAAAAATAGTAAAACGCCTAAGTTGATTTTAATAGATTAAAGCGGCTAATATTTACGTTTCGAAATTTTAATAAAACGTTTTAAAGGTATTTTGGGGAAAAGATATATTAATTTATATTTTTTACGGTAAATTAAAAAATTAAATTAAAAACGAGATTTTAAAAATTAATTATTTAAATAACTTAAACGATTTTATTATATTAATAATTAAAATTAATAATTATTAATATAAATATAAATATAAAAAAAAGGGAGAATATAATTACTTTATATATAAAAATAAAACTAATATATTTAAATAATAATAAATATTTTTAATCTTTATAGGTATATATTTAGGCTTAATAAACGTTAACGCTATAATATATAATAAAAATTATTAATTTAATTAAAAGCCTATAAAATATTTTTAATATAATAAAAAAAGTTATATTTTTTAAGATTATAAAAATAAAGTAAAGAATAATTAATAAAAGATTTTAATAAAAAAATAAATTAGCCAAATATTTAAAAGCGTTAATTATAATTATTTTTTATAAATAATTTATTACGACGATAATTATTTAAATTATAAAAATAATAAAAAAAGCAGTAAATAATATTCTATTATATTATATATTATTATTATAGTTTTATAGGGAAACGGTTATTATTAAGCCTATATCGAATTTGATTTAAAGGATTTAAATAATAATTTAATACTTATACGACCGGGACTTTAAGATGATGAGGTTGTCCCTTATTAAATTATAAATATATTTGTATAAGATAATATTAATTAAATAAATAATTAGGAGGTTTATATTTATAAACGATGGAAGGTAATATTAATTAAGGGAGTTTAATAAAAGGATGTTAATATTGTTTTTATTTTAAAATTTGAGAATTTTTAAAGGGTAAAAAGTAATATTTTTAAAATAAACCCTAATTATAAAGACTATAAATAAATTATATAGTATAATTATGTGTATAATATTTATTATTGGTATATAGGGAAGAAATATGAGTAAAATTTCTTTTTTTAAAAGGAAGGAGAAAATAAGGATAGATTAATTAGGTTAATAAAAGGATTGGATAAAGAATTAAATAAATTAATCGTTTATTAAGCTAAAAACCCAATTAATTATAGTTTGGAATTTATTATAATAACAAATAATAATATTCGACCGCAAGCGTATACTAATAGCGGTTAAATAGCCCTTTACCTATTTAGGGATTGCTTTTTTTATAAGTGGATAAAGCGTAAAAAATAGCATAATATATAAAATATAGTTTATATATAAATAAGCTTATAAGCTAGAAAATGGGTGCTTAATTTAGTCCGGATAAATATAATACTTGGGTAAATATAAATATAATAAAGATAGGGATTATATTTTATTATTAAGGAAAATATTTTTTGAGGTAATAAAATAATATTTTTACAATAATAAATTATAATAAAGATATAAATTTATTAATAATTAATATTAATTAAAGGGAATATATTATTATTATATTTATTAATTTAAAAATTAAAATGAACTTAATTTTATTAAAATTAATTAAAAAATAGAATATTCCCTAAATAATAAAGAAAAAACTATATTTAATAAAGGATTTTAAGGGAAAAGAACCTAATTATAAAGACAATTAAATTTAGCGAAAGATAAAACCTTTTAATATTAAAGTTAACGGAAATTATTAATAAATAGTCTTTAATATTACAAAATTAAACACGTATAAAATATTTTTTAATTATTTATAATTAAAAGTATTTAACCCTATAATTAACTAAAATAATAATTATATAAGTTTAAAAAAAACTAATTTAATTTAATAATTAAATTTAAGGGAAGAATTAATAAAAAATTATCCTAATTCTTTTAAGTATAATATATTATTATAATTAATAATAATTATTAAAAAAGTAAAATAAAAAAAATTAATAATTTAGTAGAATTTAATATCCTTTTAAAATATTAATAATATAATATTTTTTAAAAAGAATTAGAAAATAGATTATTTAATTATAATTTATAGGATTATAAGATTAAATTTAAAAAAAGAACTTAATTATGTTATTAAGAAATATATTCTTTTAATTTAATATAATAAAAAGCATTAAAAAAATATATAATAAAAAATCTATAGAAAAAATATATTAAGGAATTATAATTATTAATAAATTACCTTATTTTATTTATGTTTAAAAAAAACGGGAAGTTAAAATTATATATAAATTATTAATATTTTTAACTTTTAATTAATAATTTAAAGGGAAGATTAGGTAAAGTTAAATAATTTATTAAATTAAACCTTATAATTATTTATATATAAATTAAAATTTAAAAAAAAGAAATAATATTTTATTACTTTTTTAATTATTATAAATATTTTATTATATTATTTAAACTTATAAATATATTAATTACTTAATAGTTTATAATTAATTATATTTTATAAAAGTTTATTAGAAATTTTATAAAAATCTATTTAAATAATATTTTCATTTATTTCATATTAGAAAAAGAATATTAATAATAAATATATAAGGTTTTAAAAGCTTTATAAAAATATAAGCTTTAAATAAATTTAGAAAAAAGCGAATTTTACTGCTAAAAAATAAATTTTTTAAAATATAAAATTATATTCGGAAAAGTCTAAATAAACCTTATAAAAATATAAAATATTTAAAAATAATTAATTTTAATAATAATTATATAAATTAAGAGCTTTTTAAATTTTATTAATTTTTATTAGCATTTTATTTAAAAATTTAGATAAATTATAAATTTTTTTAATAAATTAATTAAAAAGGGAAAAATATTTATTTAAAATAAATCAAAATAATAAGTTTTTAATAAATTAAAAAGTTTATATTAATAAATTTAATATTGAAATTTTTAAACCTAAATAGGGAATTTAAAGTCGAAACCGACGCTTTTAACTATATATTAGAAAAAATATTTAATTAACGAAATTAAAAAAAACAATTATATTTAGTAGCTTTTTTTTTGTAATAATTAAAAAAAATAAAATTTAATTACCCTATTTATAATAGAGAATTAATATTAATTATTTAGGCATTTAAAAAATAAAAACTATATTTAAACGGAACGAATTATTAAATTAAAGTTTTAATGGATTATAAAAATTTAATTTATTTTACCTTAGTAAAAGAACTTAATTAAAAATAAATAAAATAATTTAAGTTTTTATGATAATTTAACTTTAAAATTTTCTATTAAAAAGGTTTAAAAAATATTAGGGCGGATATATTAAACCGTAAAAAAACCCTTTATTTAAATAAAAAATAAAAATTATAAAAGATTTTAATAAAAATTTAAAATAAAATTTTAATATTCCGGCCTTATAAGGCTATAAAAATTAATATTTTATTTTTAATAAAGTTAAATAATTAATAGTTAAAAGTTATTTAAAAGATAAAATTTAAAACTTAGTTAAAAGGATGCGTTTTAAATAATATAAAAAATTAAATACTTTATAGAAAGTTTTTATATTAAAAGCATTTAAAAAAGTCTTAATTAAAAATATTTATATATTATTTATTAAAGGATATTAGGGGATTATTCAAATTATAATAAAATTATACTAATATTTTAGATTTTTTAAATTAAAAGAAATAATTAAATTAAATTAATAAATATAAAATTTATATATAAAATAAGGGTATATAATATAAACCCTTTAATTTATTAGAATTATTACTTATAATAAAAGGGGCTTAAAAATTAGTTTTTATAAACTTTATTATAAAACTTCTATTTTTAAAAAACCTAATTACCAGTATAATTTATAATAATATCTTAATAATTATAAACCGACTAATTAAATATTATTATTTTCTACTATTTTAAAAAATAAATATAATAGAATAATTAATATATATATTTTTAAAAATAATTATTAATAATTATATATAGCCAAATAAAATTGTCTTTAACTAAAGTATATTTTTTATATTTAAATTTTAATAAACATTAATAAAATAAATAAATATTAAATATAAACTTTTAACAGCTTATTATTTATAAATAAATAAATTAAATAATAAAATAATATTTAAAGATATTTTTTTAATTATAAATAAAAAAATTAAATAAAATTATTATTAATAATATAATTTTTTTATAATAATTTAAAATTAAAAATAATTAAAATTTTATCACCCTTTATAAATTATAATTTTAAAACTAAAATATATTAAAATATAAAAAATTGATCCTTTAAAGCTAAAATATTAATAAAGAAGCTCTAAACGCTATACAATACATTATATAATAACCTTTTTTTTATTTAAAAATATATAAATATTTATTATAATAAAAAGAAATTAAAAAAACCAATTTTTTGGGAAAAGGATAAAGTCTATCTTTTAAAAAAAAATATTAAAATAAAACGGTTTAATAATAAATTAAATTTTAAAAAATTAAAACTTTTTTAAATTATAAAAAAGATTTCTACTTTAGATTATTAATTATTATTGCCCAAATCTATAAAAATTTACCCTATTTTTTACATTTCTTTATTAAAACCAATATTAATAAGGATAAGGCTAAATATTATAATAAAATTAACCCTATAAAAGAAAAATACGTAGTAGAAAAAATCCTAGATTTTTAATAAATTAAGAAAAAAAAATAGAATATTTAATTAAATAGGAAAATTATAAATTTTAAAAACATATATAAAAGCCGTTTAAATATTTATAAAATTACCCTAAAATTTTTTAATAATTTTATTAATGAAATTTAAATTAACTATTAATATTAAATTTAAAAAAGATTAATTAAATTTAATTTTAATAAAGATAAAGGCGGCAATAAAAGCCTTACGCGCTTTTTACTTTTATAAAATAGCTAATTTTTAAATAAATACCTTTTTAACGCGAACTTTAAAGGTTTATGATTATTATTTTAACTTATAAAATTTCGTAAAATATTTATTAATTTTTATAAAAATCTTGTCTTATTTATAGTTAAAGTACTTTTTTTATTCGAATAAAGATTTAATTAGAAATAAAAAAGGTTAAAATAAGGACTATATTTAGGAAAAAAGAGATAATAAATACGTTACGGTATTATAATTAAAGGTATTACAAAAAAAAATACTTTAATTTTAAATAAAAGTTGTACAAATTAGACTTATTAGATAATTTATAAACAAGGTTTTTTTTAATATAACGGGTATAGCGGACTATAATAATATTTAAGGTTTTAATATAGCGGGCTAAATTATATCGACGAAAGGTATTAATAAAAGTACGTTTTTAAATTTAGTTAGGAGGCATTTTAAAAGGTAAAAAAGAAAGGGATAATTATAACCTAAAGAATTAGCTTATTATAGGGTTTTTAAAATAGTTTTGGGGTAAACTTATAAGGGGAGGGGTGTTATATTATAGTTTAAAGCCGGATAAAATAAGGGCGCCTATTTTAAGGAATTATAAGGCCTTAAAAGATATGCTAATCTTGACCCTTGGAATAAAACGTACTAATAGGGAGGTGTTTAATTTACTTAATTATTTTAAGGATTAAATACCCTAAATATTTAATATATTATATATTTCGTTTAATATATTATATATTTCGTTTAATATATTATATATTTCGTTTAATATATTATATATTTCGTTTAATATATTTAATAGGTTTAAAAATTGAATACTTTAAGTATTTTATATGCTTTATTTTTATATAACGAATAGGGTCTAATAATATTAGGTCCCGGATTAGTAATTAATATAAGTTTTTAAGCATATATTATACAATCTTTAGAATAACTGCTTATTTATTTGATTATTTATATTCCTTTATACTTACTTTTTTAACCCTTACCGTCTTAAGGAACCCTTAGTTCTTAAAATCGTAATATTTTTTTAATATTAGTTTTTACTATATAAATAGAAAAACATTCGCATTTTAACCTTTTATAAAGAATTATTAATATATGAATTTTTTAAACCCCCCCTTTTTTAATAATATATTTTATTATAAGGATTTTAATAAACGTTTCGAATTTCGGACTATTTAAATTATTAGGGTTAATATATTTTTAAAATTATTTTATATATACATAATATTTAAATTAAAAGAATTATACACTTTATTTATATTAGTTTTTAAATTTAATATTTATAAAAATAAGTGTTATATACATAGCGTTTGGTTATATTATAATTAAATTATATAATAAAAAGGAAGTTTTAAGATTAAAAAAATAAATAAAAATAGAAAAAGAAAGAGAAATATAATGATCTTTTTATATTATTATAATTAAATTGCGCTAAAAACGCCGGGTTCATAATTATAATAGTAAAATGCGCGTATTGGAAATATAATTAAAAATGCCTTATATTTTTATAAAGGAAATAAATAAAAGAATATTTAGTTATATAGGTAATTTAGGCCGCGTACCCTATATATGCGCTTTATTAGCGCTCTTTTAAGCGCGTACCCTTTATACACACTTATGGACGCCCATTTTAACGCTTTATTACCCCAAACATAGCGCTTTATAATCACCATACACTATAATATACAGCTATTTATTATTATATATAAATTATTAGGGAAATTAATATTTAAATAATATTAAAAAAAAGGGGAATAAAGAAATTTACGGGTTATAATAAAATTATTATTATTATAAGATATTTTACAATTAATATATTTATTATATATTGTAAAAATAGATCTATAATTATAAGCTAATAATTACCCTTGATATTATTATATACTCTTTAGAGCGTATTATAAGCTAGCTTTAAAAGCTTTAACTTAGTCTATTTATAATCGCGGCATATTAATTAGATTTTTATACCCTTTAGTTTTTAAGAAGCGGCTTTAATAAAGGTCGAACCTAAGCTTCTGAGTAGGTAATAAAGGCATAACCACTAGATTAAAAAACGCAAAAACCCGGGCTTATAATTATTATAAAAATAAATCCGTAATTATAAGCTAGTAATTACCCCTTTAATGTGGGAAAAGGCCTTATATTAAATTCCTACGGTGTAAAGCAACCCCTTTATAAATTACATTAAAAAGCGGGGTCGTTTAATTAAAACTAGCCTATTAAATAACCACGTATAACGCTAAGCAAAAGGGTATAAAAACAGCCTTTCGCCGTATACTAATAATTAAAAGCATTTTTCTTTTTTATATATATAATATACTTATTATTATACTGTTAAATAGTAGCTATAATAAATTATATATATTAAAAGATTAATAGAAATAAATATTATAAAAGGTAGTAATCTTCCCCATTAATTTAGTAAATATGATTTTATCGCTTCTAAATAAATTGTTTATTGGTCGTTATACTTATAAAAAAAGGGTAATAAATTGTTTAATATAAAGTTATCGCGATTTTAAATATAATAACCCTTTTTAAACTAATTATACGCTTATTATTTGTTATTTTCGTATTATTACCTAAATCTTACCTAAAGCTTTATTTAATATTATTAACTTTTATATTAAAAAAATATACTTATTATTCTCTTTTCTTTATTTTGATTAATTATATTTATTATTATTTTTTATTTTTTTAATTAAATCATATTTAATATTATTAAGTATCTATTTTTTCGTTTTTATTTTCCGCTTTTATTACCTTTATTTATTTTTATTCGTATTAGTTTTTTTCTTTATATTAGCTTTTCTCTTTATATTAGCTTTTTTTTTATATTTATAAAATAAATAATCTTATTAATTATAATTAATACCCCCAATAATAATATATTAATATAATATTTAAAACTTTTTAAATTTAATAAATTATTTCTAAATGTTAAAGCTAGTCCGTTTATTGCCAATAATATTCCTCTTTTTATAATTAATTTATTAATTTTAATTATTAAAATAGCCGTTTATATAAATAAATTTAATATTATAATAAGATTAATTAATCTTATTAATCTTTAAATAAGCTTTATAAATATAGAATTTTTACTAATATTTAAAAAGTAATACGGTAATTACCGTATATAACCTTAGTATAAACGGTCCTAATTAGTTACTACCCTAACTAGATTAATTATAGCTTATAAACGTAATTATAAAAAAATAGCCCATACAACGATTATTAAATATAATCTTTTTTTAATATGTAATATACAAGATTTGGAAATTATAAGCCGATTAATTATAATCGTTATTATTAAACCTTTAAAGCGTTTGAAAGATATTATAAATAAGATTAGATCCGTTAAATATTTTAATAAATATTTTTTAAATTTATTGTTAGATTTAACCTTTTTACTTTTTTAGTTAATATAGCTTATAATTTTAAAAATAAGCGTTTTATTCGGGATAGTAACAAATTTAAAGTTTTTTACCTATTAAATAAAGGTTGTATAATTTACTAATTTATTAATAATATAATTTATAATAATTTTTATAAAAAAGCTATTATTATAATTAAAAATATTCTAAACTTTAATAATAATAGTAATAATAATAATAATAATAACAACCCGAATAGTTTTAATTATTAATTTAAATATATATTTTCTAATAATATATAAAATAATTTTTTTAATAATATTAATTAAAATATAGCTAATAATAATTATTATTATAATTATATTTATTATGCTTATAATAAGCCTTATAATAATAATTTATATATAAGCTATAAAAACGAAACTTTATATAATATTTTATAATTATTATTATAGGTATATATAGTAATCGCTATAACCTTGATCGTATTTACCCAATTCATATAAATTCTAACGACCCTAATAAAGGTTATATAATCCACTATTTTATGGGTAATAAAAAAAAATAAGCAAACCTTTTTAATTATTTATAACCTAATTAACAACGACCCGCTAAAACCTATATATAATATTTACTATAAAACTATTGAAATTAATTATTAAAATAAAGGATAAAATAATTAATATTTTTATATTTAATATAAATCTAACTACTTCCTATAATTTTAATACAATTTTTATAATTTTAATTTTATTTAAAATAATAGAAATTTCGTTTTTATGAATGTTTTTTATTTTAAAAATTGTGTTTATGTTTTCTTTAAAAATAATTATATTTAAGAGGAAGTTTAGTATTGATTTTGTTTTTAATTTTAAACTTTATTTATAAATTTTATTATTTTTTAATAAAATAATAAATTTACCCTTTTAAAAGAATATAAACTTTGCTAATATAAGTTAAATATTATAATATAAGCTTTCATAAACTATTTTTTTCCTAATTTAACTACTATTATTATTCAATTTATTAAATTCAAACTTTTAATTAAAAATATTATTAAAAACGGTGTTTTTTTATTTAATTTATTTATTATTAATAATTAAAATTAATATAAGATTATATCTTAAATTTAATTTAATATAAATTTAATAATTAAATAATATTTCCATATCTTTAAAGAATTGAAAACCCTATTTTAATATATACTTTTCATTAATAAGATATATATAGTGCTTATTTTAGCCGTATACGATTATTACTTATATTTATCGTTTAAATATAAGAATTCTTTTAAAAATAAAAATAAAAATAAAAATAAAAAAAAACCTTTTTTCCGTCAAAAATATTTATATTTATATTATTAGAATAATTATAAATAGTAATTTAATTATAGCGGCTATAATAATTATTATTTTAATTATTATTATAGCGAGCGTAATAATAAAAATACCCCCCGTAATAAAAATAAAAATAAGGATAAAAATAAACATAAAAATAAAGGTAATAATAAAATTTAATATTATAAAGGTTATAATTATTATAATTATTATTACGATAATTGCCTTTATAATCGAGCCTATTTTATTAACGACGCTAATAACAAAAATAGTACTAGTACACATTTAGAAATATTAATAAAGTTTATTAACGCTTTTTTTAATAATTTTAATTATAATTATATATTTATTATTTTTAATTAATATTTTATTTATTATAAGTATTATATAGATTTTGCTATTTATACAGCTATTTATACCTATATTTATAATTATATTCCGTTTAAAATAATTCAAGCCAAATCTTTCCGTATTTTATTTTTTATATTACCGTCCTTATATATATCTAATTTTTATAATCTATTTTTTTAATATTTAAAATATTACGAAAATATTAAAAAAAGCTTTTTTCGCTCCTTTATAATTATAATTAAAGCTTTTAACCGAATTAAATCAGATAATTTAATAAGAGCTTATAATATTAAAAAGTTATTTAACAATAAATTTAATAATTTTAAAGTTTAAATTACCCTTTTTAACCTTTTTAAAAAAGCTAATAATAATTTAATATTTAATTATATTTATTTATATATTTATACTAAAATTTTAAAATTATTTAAGGGTAATATTAAAATTTATTTAAAGTTTAAAATTAGTAAATTATTTATTAACCATTATTTTTTAAAATAGTTCTACTATTTTATTATTATTAGGCAAAATTATATAAAAGGTATAGGCGACAATATTTTAAGGCTTTTTAAATAGGTTATATTTAATGTTTTTATTATTAAAAAAAATATAAGCAGAAAAAATATTTTATTAAAAATTATTAAATCCGCTTAAATAATTAATTTTTACCTAAATATTAATTTATTTTTAAATAACGATTTTAGATATTTTATTAAAGCCGATTTTTAGTATAAAGATTATACGGTTATATTTATAGCTTTTAAATATTCTTTAATTGAATTTAAAATATTTAACCAAATAATATAATATTACCGGAAAATTATATTTTAACATAAAATTCTTCTTTTTCCTAAATAATAAATAATAATATTAATTAAATTTAAATTATTATTAAATAACCGTTATTTTGATTTTAAAGTTAAATATAATACTATAATTAATATAGTTATTAATATAAAAATATTAAAAATTATTATTTTATATAATTTTATTAAAAGTATTTTTAAGATTTATAAGGGTATTAAATTCGGTAATATATATAAAAATATTAACTATAATTATATTATAACTTTTTAAACTAATACTTTTAAAGCTATAATAATTAATATTGTTATAGCCTTTATAATAAGTATTATATATATAATATTTTAAGCAATAAAATTTAAAATAACCCTATTTATATAAGAGCCGCTAATTATATATAATGAATTTAAGGTTAATAATTTCATTAAAACAATTGTTAATAAATTAATTAAAATTAAAAATTTTCAATACATTAATATTTTATTAATTCCGATAAATTATTAATAAATTCTGCTAATAATTCCCTTTTTATTTTCATTTATTTAGATTATATTTTTAAAATCTCTTCCGGTATTTTAATAAATAACCTATTAGTTTTATACGTAGTTTTTAAAAAGGATAAAAATATTAAAGTAAAATTTTTCAAAATCGATAAATAATCCCCTTTTAATACTAAAGTTTTTACCGATCTATTTAAAATTATTACCGAAAAAGGCGTATCTATTTATACCGATTTAAAAGATTTAGAATAGATTATTTAATTTTCCAATATCATTAAAAAGTTTTTTAAAGTCTAAAAAAATAATAGTTTAATAAATATTTTTAAAGAAAATATAATAAGGATTTTATTTATTAAAAGTTAATAAAATTAAAAGGTTGATATATAAAAATACGCCGTAAATAAATAAAATATAAAAATAATTAATAAAATTTTCAATAAATTATATAAATAAGATCAAATAGAATAAGTTTTTAAATTAATTTTATTTAATATTTTAATTTTTATAATTTAGTAAATTATTTATAATAAGCTTAAAAAAATTATAATCAATTTATAAGCTTTAAATTAAATTATTATATTAAATAATTACTCTTTACTTTTATAAACCAACTTTATTAAAGCTTTATAAAAAAAAAATATTTTTATTATTAATATTATATTATTCTTTTACTAATTTAAAGTTTATTTTCCTTATTATAATTAATTAATTATAATTATTCCCTACGGCTTAAAATAATTAAAAATTTATTTAATAGCGTTTAAAAATTTACTAATATATATTTAATATTTTATAAATTATATAATATTTATTATAAAGCTTATATTAATAATATTATTATATTTTTTAATATTAAAATTAATTATTCAAAATACTTATTGTCCTTATTTAAAGTTTTTATTAATAAGAATTTCGTATTATAAATTAAAAAAAGCTTTTTTAAATTTCCTTAATATAAAATTATTAAAATTTTATATTAACGCTTTTAAGCTTTTAAATAAACCCGAACGTTTAAAAACTTTCCGAAAACTATTTTTCCCAAATTAATTAAAAACTTTAAAATAATATATAAATATAACTGATTTTTTATATTATTTAATTCCCCATTTTACTAAATTAATTAAACTTTTATAATATTATGAAATAATATTATTAGTTAAAAATAAGAAAAATAATATATTATAATAAAATATATTATAAATTTACAAATAAAAAATAAGCTATTTTTAAAATTTTATAAAATATTATCTATTTTAAAGAACTTTTAATTTTCTATTATTATAATTTTATTAAATATCTATTTTTATAAATTGACGGCTTTTTTAAACATAATTACAATATAATACTCTCCCACATTAAAAATAGTTTTAATTAATTTCCTAAATCATTAATCTTAATAAATAAAATATTTTTAATATTTTTTTTTAAATAAAAGCTTTATTAAAATAAAGGCTGATTATAGCCTTTTAGAACTAGAAATTATTTATTTTATATAAATTTTTAAAAACCTATATATTATTACTTCCTTAAATAATTATTTTACTATAAAAGGCATTTATAACCAAATATATTCATATTCCTCGTTTATAAATCTGTTAAATCGTTATTTAGTTTTCATTTTTATATATTTCTGCTAATTTAACCTCCGTATTTTTTATATTCCTAATAAATTAAATTTTATTTTAAATATCCTTTCTATTTATAAATAATCAACAATATTAATGAAAAATTAAATAATAAAACAATATTCAATAATATATAATATAACTTTTTAAAAACGTTTATAAATAATAAAATAAAATATAATTTCATTAATAATTATAAAAAAAAAAGAAATATTAAACAATAATTGATTATTTAATTCTAAAGGATAATAAAAACGCTAAAAAAAAATTCGTTTTAAATATTCGTTTAAACTTATTAATAATCTGCTTTATTATATAATCTTTATTAAAATTAGACTTTATATTTTATATAATATAATATTTATTATTTTTATAATTATTTATAACGAAAAATCTTATTTTAATTTAAAATAGATAATAAAAAACTTTCAAATTTTATTATTTAATAATAAAATATATTAAATTGACTAATATATTAATTATTACCGTATGCACTGCCTTAATTAGACTTATTAAAACCTTTTAAACGGCGATTATTTATTAATTATCGTTAAATTTAAATTCGAGCACCAAATAAATATTATTATTATTAACTTTATTATTAGCCTTTTAAAGATTTTATTTACTAATATTTTATAATAATTACCCGGGTTTTTTATATATAATATACTAATATTAATAATTAATAAAGCTAATAAATAATTATTATTAATTTTAGAATATTTTATGTATAAAATAAAAAATAAAAATTCTGCTTTAATTTAATATTTTTTTTTAATAAATTAGGGCATTTCTAAAAATATTATTTCCAATTATAATCGGAAATTTATTTCTAAATTTTAATAAAATATATAAAAGAAATTTAATACCCGTTTAATAATAATAATTATGTATTACCCGTAAATAAATAATATAATTAAATATAAAAATTAGATAATTAAAATAATTATTTATTTTTATATATTTAATAACCCTAATTTAAATTAAGTAAAACTATTAATAGCTATTTAATAAAACCTTCATAACGCTTATTTTAATATTATTAAATTTACGCTTTATAAATAATTTTTTAATTTTGAATTATTAAGTTTTTTAAATCTTTAAACCACAAAAAATAATATTAAATTGATTAAAAAAATTATAGCCTTTTATAATTATTTTTATAAAAATACTAAATTAATTATAAATTTTGCCGCTATTATAATTTAATATAGATATAATGAAGGTTATAAGCTTCTTAAATTTAAAATTAAATAAATAATATATTTAAAATTTTATAAAAATTATTATTTATTTAATTAACTTTTAAAGAAGTTTAGCTAATAATATTTAGGATTTTGAAACGTTAAAATTTAGGTGAATTCTTTCGTTTATAAATTCGATTTTTTTTGAATATATATATTTATTTTATTATTTTAATAATTTATTTACCCGTTATATTCAAAAGATTAAATTTTTTTAAATAAAAGGTTTTAAAACCAGATTTTATAGAGAAAAATTTGGAAGCTTCCGGCTTAAAAAAAAGCAATTTATATAAAATCGAATATATTTTATAATATAAGAAAATAAATAATAAAATATATAAATATTTAATTAAATAAATTAATTATAATAATAAATATAATATTTATAAAAGCTTATTAAAGCTTATTAATAACGATTAAAATAAAAGGCTCTTATTAAATTTATAATTATTATAATAAATAATATAAATAAAAAAAAAATAGGGAAGGCCTCATAAAATTATAATATAAAGAAGCCTTTTACCTAATATATATATAATATAATTTATAATTATTATTTATTAAAAATAATAGCAATTTTTTTATAGCTTAATATTTAATATAAGAAAAGGCTTTATATTAGGTTTTTAGTGTATAAGGTAGCCCCTTTATAAACTATATTAAAAAACAGGGTTGCTTAATTAAAACTAGCCTATTTGGTAATTACGTATAGCGCTAAATAAAAGGGCATAAAAATAGCCTTTCGCCGCATACTAGTAATTAAAGGCATCTTTCCTTCTTATATATATAATATATTTATTATTATGTTATTACATTTATATTATTACATTATAATAAGAGGAATTTATTATAATTAAAGAAATATATTTATTATAGAAGTAATTAGTATAAAGTATATTAAAAATATTCTCGAAATTAAATATATAATGAGAAAAGGCGATTTTAGCGGATTTCTTTTAAATAAAATACGTAAAGTGAGGTTTTATTATTTTAAATACATTAATATTAGGACCTTTAAAAAAGGATATAAGAAGGAAAATATTTATTAATCCAGTTAAATATTAAGTTTCCAAAACAAAAGTTAAAAAAAAAGGGTATTATATTATAATTTGCAATTAATAAATAGCTAATTTATTTAATTAGGAATTTATTAATTACAAAGGATTTAAAAAACCCGTGATTAGGTTTAAAAGGTCCTACAAAAGACCTAAACGCGGGTTTATTAAGTTTATATTTTATAATTTTTATATAAAGCTAATAGAGTTTAACATTATTAAGTCTTAAATTAATAATTAATATAAATTTTCAAGTAGATATTATATAGTTTTTGAGGATATTTACTTATTTATTTTATTATTTATACCCTTTTATATTTATTTTCTTAACTATTACCGTTTTAAAGAACTTTTAATTTTTAAGATTATAATAATAAGCTTTAAAGGTTTTTTAAATTATATTTAATATATTTTATTAAAGTATATTTAAATTATTTATATTTTTATGGTTTTTATTAATATTAATTATACTTATTATTAAAAGAGTAATAAACTTATTAAACAATTTTACTTTAATTATTAAATTTACTTTTTTGGAAATTATTACGTTTAATATTTTAAGCCTTTAAAATTGTTATAGCTATTATAAAGAATATTTTTAGCAAATTATTTAAAGAAATATTAATTTTATTATTAATAAAGAATTTAAATTAATTAATATATTTTTAAAAAAAACTTAACGGTTTTTTAAATACTTTATATTATAAACTCAAAAAAAGTCTCTATTTAAAGCAGGAAAAAAGAGCACTTATATAAAAAGACTATTGGCGGGACATTTAGAAGCGGGCGAATTGGAGCGGACACGAAAGTCCTAAAGTACGGGATTAACGGGTTTAAATTCGAGAAATTTAAAGATTAGGATTAATGGGTTTTAATAAGGAATTTAAAATTTAGGTCTTTTAAATCTCGAAATAAACTCAAAATAAAAAACTTTTAAATCTTTATTTTTTATTTCTATATAATAAATAAAGTTTAAAAAATATTAAATTTTAAATTAATGATTAATATATGTTTTTAAATATATATTATATAATTTTTAAAAATTATTATTTATTTATTTAATTATTTATATTCCTTTATATTTATTTTTTTAACTTTTATTATTTTAAAAAAGTTTTAATTTTTAAAATTATAATATATTAATTATTTATTTTAATATAAGTGTATAAATTAAATAAGTATTATATTAATTACTTTGGAAATAGCCCTTATTACCCTTATTATACTTATAGCAATATAATTAAACAATTATATTATTTGCCTTTAAAATAAATTTATAAAATTCGAATAAAATATAAAGGCTTTATATAAAGCCCTCGCTATAAAAGTCAAAAAATTACAAAAATCGAACTAAGCGCTTTATAAAGCTAATTAAATCCTTTTGGCCACCATCGGATCTAAAGATAAAAAAGCTAAAAAAACTAAAATCTACCCTTCTATTTATTTTTAATAGAGAATAGAGAAAATTGAAAAAATTCTTTATTTAAATTTATATATATATTTATTATAATAGAAATTGACTTGGCAGCAAAAAAAATAAGGTCTTATCCGCTTTATCTTTTTTTAAAGCTTTAATTTTATATTAATTTAAACTAATTAAAAAAAACTATTTAAAAAATAAGCTGAAAAATTACGACTAAGAGACGGATAAATTTTTTAAATCTTTTAAAAAGTTCGAAAACGCTTTTATTAAAATCTTTAAAAAGTAAAACGAAATAAAAAGGGCGGCTAAACGGCTAAACCAATTTTAATAAAATATTTTAAAAATATTTTAAAGAAAAAACGCGTTAACTTATATTTTTTATAATAAATTAAAAAGCTAAATTAAAAATAAAATCTTAAAAATTAATTCTTTAAATAATTTAAACGATTTTATTATATTAATAATTAAAATTAATAACCGTTAATATAAATATAAGCGCGAAAAAAAGGGGGAAAATAATTATTTTACGCGTAAAAATAAAATTAATATACTTAAATAATAATAAATATTTCCAATTTTTATAAATATATATTTAGGGCTTATAAATATTAATATTATAATATAAAATAAAAATTATTAATTAAATTAAAAGCTTATAAAGTGGTTTTATTATAGTAAAAAAAGCTATACTTTTTAAGATTATAAAAGTAAAGTAATAAATAAATAATAAAAGGTTTTAATTAGGAAATAAATAGGCTAAATATTTAAAAAAATAATTATAATCGTTTTTTTTAAATAATTTATTTTAATAATAATTATCCTATTTATAAAAATAATAAAAAAAATAGCGGGTAATATTTTATTACCCTAAAGGTTATTATTACGATTATATACGGATTTAATAATTATTAAAAATATTAAGAATTAATATTAAAGGATTTTAAAAACGATTTTATAATGAACTTTATAATTAGGGGCCTTAATTAACGTAATAATTAAAAATTTTATATAAAAAAACTTAAATATAAAAAAATATTAAAAAAAATCTAATAAGAAAATATTAATTTAAAATTTATATTATTTTTAGCTATTTTCCTTTTAATAAATGGAGATATAATTAAACTTAATTTTAATTATTGTAATTATAATAAAATAGTTTAATATAAATATATATAAAATATATATATATAATATTTTAATAAAAAGCTTTGGAAAAACTTTTTCCCGTAATAAAGTAAGGAAAATAAAATTAACTTTATTAAGTCGATTATATATTAAAAATATATTTAGTAAAAATTAATTATATAATAATTTTATAATAAATCTTCTAATTGAAAAGTTATAATTATAATTAATAATAATAAATAATTAATAAAATATAGTAATTTTAAATAAATATAGTAATTTTAAATAAATATTAAATTATTAATTTAAAAATTATAAATATTATAAATATTAGAAGATTTAATATATTACGATCCTAAAAACCAAGGGTTTTTTAAGACAGTAAAAGTTAAAAAAAAAAGTATAAGGGGGTATAAATAATTCAATAAATAAACGGTTATTTTTAAAGATTGTATAATATATGCTTAAAAACTTATATTAATTATTAAATTAAGGCTTAATATTACTAGTCTTTTATTTGTTTATATAGAAAAAAAGAAGGTAGATTTAAAAATATTTTGCTTCGGGTTTATTTCGAGATTCGGAAGACCCGAGCCCCGGGTCCTTCGCTAGGACCCGTTGGACCCGACCTTGGGTTTTTTAAATTTAGACCCGCTAATCCAAACTTTTAAATTTTTTAGGTCCGTTTTAATTTATTTATTTTTAAATAACCCGTTAATAGTTTTTTCATATAAGCACCCCTTTTTCTTACTTTAAATAGAACTTTTTTAAATTTATAATATAATATTTTTCCCTTTTAATCTTTATTTTAAAGGCCTAGTTTTAAACGCTTAACCTTTTTATGGCAATTACGCCTTAATAAATACTAATTTCCCCCTTTTTATTTATTAAAAATTCTTATTAATATTAATATATATAAAATCTCCAAACTTTATATTTTATATTTATAGTAAAAGAAAACGGCTAATACGGCTTTAGCTTATTTTATATTTAATTTTAGTAGTTTTTATTTAATATTTTATTTTAATTATTTTTATTACGGGAATATTTGTCTTTTTACTAATAGTTTTAAACGTTATAATAAATATATTAAATATAAAATATTTTATAACAATAATGATTTTATTTCCTTATATAAATGCTAATCTATCTTCTTATTTCCGTATTTATTTATTTTTATAATTATTTATAATATTAATAAAGTAAAATTAATCAAACAAAAAAAGAAGGTACTTTTTAATCGCTTTTTTATATTATAGAAAAGGAAATATATTGTTTAATGCTGTATAAAAAGGTTTTTTTAACGTAGGTTTTAATAAATTAAAAAAAAATATTCTATTTAAACGGTTGCCCTTTTTTTATTATTTTTTTAATTAAACTTTTCATTAATTGACTTTTTCCAAATTTTTATAGCCCCGGCTAATCCGGGTTTTACTAATAAAATTATTAAAGTTTTTTAAAGTAATTTTGTAAATATTTAAACAGTTCTTATATATTTTCTTCGGATTTATAATCTTTTTATCTAATTAAATATTTTACTTTTTTCCTTTTAACCTATTAAAAGTCTAAGATTTTTTTTATTATATACTACTCCTCCACGGGGTCTATTTTTACCGTAGTATCTAGCCTTATTTTTATTAATATTAATTTTAATAAAAAAATATAAAAAATGGGGTAAATCTTTATAGATTTAAATAATAATAATTAATAATTTAAAATAGAAATTTTTTTTATAATTTAAAAGGGTTTTAATTTTTTAAAATTTAATTTATTATTAGGCCGTTTCGTTTTAATATTTCTTTTTAAAAAATAAACCTTATTCCCTTTTTAAAAAATTGGTCTTTTTAATTTTTTCTTATTATAATAAGTATTTATACGTTTTTAAATAAAAAAGAGGTTATTACATAATATATTATATAATATTTAGAGTTTTTTTATTAGTATTTTAACTTTAAAAAATTAATTTTTAATATTTTAATATATTTTAGCTTTCAAGCTATAATTTATAAAAAATAGTAAAATTTTAATTATTTCCGATTTTAAATTATTATAAAAAAATTATATTATTAGTAATAATTTTATTTAATTATTTTATTTATAATTAAAAAATATTTTTAGGTATTATTTTATTATTTAGTTTATTTATTTTGTTTATTTGTTTATTTGTAAACGATAAGCTGTTGAGAGTTTATGTTTAATGTTTATTTATTTTATTAATATTTATTAAAATTTAAATATAAAAAATATATTTTAATTTAAAACAATTTTATTAGGTTATATATAATTATTAGCTATTGTTTTTAAAAATATATATATTAGTTATTTTATTATATTTGTTTTTTAAAATAGTAGGAAATAATAGTATTTAATTAGTCGATTTATAATTATTAAGATATTATTGTAAATTATATTAATAATTAAATCTTTTAAAAATAGGAATTTTATAATAAAGTTTATAAAGATTAATTTTTAAAGCTTTTTTATTACGAGTAATAATTTTAATAAGCCGAAGGGTTTATATTATATATTTTTATTTTATATATAAATTTTGTATTTATTAATTATTAATTTAATTGTTTTTTTTAATTTAGGGAATTTAAAATATTAGTATAATTTCGTTATTATTTAAATAATCCCTTAATATCCTTTAATAAGTAATATATAAATATTTTTAATTAAAGTTTTTTTAAATATTTTTAATATAAAAAATTTCCTATAAAGTATTTAATTTTTTATATTGTTTAAAATGTATTTTTTTAATTAAGTCTTAAATTTTGTTGTTTAAATAACTTTTAATTATTAATTATTTAATTTTATCGAAAATAAAGTATTAATTTTTATAATTTTATAAGGGCGGAGTATTAGGGTTTTATTTTAAGCTTTTATTAAAAATTTTTATAGTTTTTATTTTTTATATGGACGAAAGTCTTTTTTGTAGTTTAATATATTTGCTTTAGCGTTTTTTAAACTTTTTTAGTAAAAGATTTTAAAATTAAATTATAATAGGAATTTTAATAATTTTATTTATTTTTAATTAAGTTTTTTTATTAAGGTGAAATAAATTAGGTTTTTATAATTTATTAATACTTTAATTTAATAATTTGTTTTATTTAAATATAGTTTTTATTTTTTTAAATATTTAAATAATTAATCTTAATTCTTTATTATAAATAAAATAATTAAATTTTGCCCCTTTTAATTATTAAAAAAAGAAAATTATAAAATATAATTGTTTTTTTTTTATTTTATTAATTAAATATATTTTTTAATATATAATTAAGCTATTAATTTCGATTTCGAATTCTTTATCCGGGTCCGGGAATTTTAATATTAAATCTATTAATATAAATTCCTTTAATTAATCAAAAGCCTATTATTTTCTTTTATTTTAATTAAATATTTCTTTTTTTTTAATTAGTTTATTGAAGGGTTTTATAATTTATTTAAATCTTTAAATAAAATACTAATAAAAGTTAATAAAATTTAAAAAAAAATTAATTTATATAATTATTATTAAGGTTAGTTATTGTTAAATATTTTATATTTTTATAGGATTTATTTAAAAATTTTAAATATAATTTTATATTTTAAAAAGTCTATTTTTTAATAATAAAATTTACATTTTTTAAGGTTTATTTAAAATTTATATTTTTATAAGGCTTTTAAAATCTTATATATTTAATACTAATATTCTTTTTTTAATAAAAAATAAATTAAAATATTATTTAAATAAATTTTTATAAAGTTTTTAATAAATTTTTATAGGATATAATTAATTATAGATTATTAAATAATTAATGTATTTATAAATTTGAATGGTATAATGAGGTATTTATAGTAATTAAAGGGGTAATAAAACGCCGTCTTTTATTTATTTATTTTTTTAATTTTAATTTAAATATAGGTAGTTATAAGGTCTAATTTAATAAACTACTTAGCCTTATTTAATTTTCCCTTTAAATTATTAATTAAAGGTAAAAGGTATTAATTTTTAATAATATTTTTATTTAAATATTAATAATTTATATATGATTTTAATTTTCTATTTTTTTTAGGTACGAATAAAATAAGGTAATTTATTAGTAAATATAATTCTTTAATATATCCTTTCCGCAGATTTTTTATAATATATTTTTTTTAATGATTTTTATTATTTTAAATTAAAAGGGTATATTTTTTAATAATAAGGTTAAACTTTTTTTTTAAATTTAATCTTATAATCCTATAGGTTATAATTAGGTAATTTATTTTCTAATTTTTTCCGAAAAATATTATATTATTAATATTTTAAAAAAATATTAGATTTTATTAAATTATTTACTTTTTCTTATTTTACCTTTTTAACGATTATTATTCATTGTAGTAGTATATTCTATTTAAAAAAATTAAAATAAAAATTTATTAATTCTTTTTTTAAGCCGGATTATTAGGTTCAATTAGTTTTTCCTAAACTTATACGGCCGTTATCCTAATTAATTATAGGGTTAAATACCTTTAATTATAAGTAGCTAAAAAATATTTCGTATGTGTTTAATTTTATAATATTAAAGGGTTTTATTTTTTATTAGATTTAACCGTTTTTATAATTGGATTCCTTCCTTTTAAAATCTTTGATTAGGTATAATTGTTTTTTTATTACCTAAAAAATATTTTAATTTTCGATTAATTTAAGCAAGATTAAATTTATTCTAGCTTTTAAATTAATAAATATAATAATAATATATTCTTTTTAATTAATATTAATTATTAGCGGGTTTATATTTTTATTATAGTTTATTATTGTAAAGATTTATTTTGCTTTTTTTATTCGTTATTTTTTAATAAATAAAAGCCTTTATTTCCTAAACGTTTATTTTAAGATCTTTTAAGGTATTATGAAAATATTGCTTTATTGCTTTCGAGGGCGTTTTTTCTATTAATATAGGTTATAATCCTTTTTATAATTTAATATGCCTAGTTTAAATTTATATAGAATTGGTTTAGCCGAACTTTTTAATTATTAATTATCTCCTTTTTTTAATTTTATTGTTATTTAGCGGCCTCTTTTATAGTGTGCTATTTTTTACGCTTTTCTCGTTCGTAAAAAAAAACAGTTTTTAAATAGGTAAAGGGCAATTTAACCGTTATTAGTGTATATTTTTAATTAAATATTGTTATTTATTCTTATAATAAATTTTAAGCTATAATTAATTTGGTTTTTAATTCGGTAGATAATTAATTTGCTTAGTTTCTTATCCAATTTTTTTATTACTTTTATTAGTTTATTTTAATTTTTTCCTTTTTACCGGGGAAAGAAATCTTATTTATATTTTTCTTTTATATGTTAATAATAAACGTTATATACATAATTGTATTATATAACCTATTTATAGTTTTTATGGTTAAAATTTACTTTAGAAGTATTGTTTTTTATTCTTTAAAAGTTCTTTAATTTTAAAATAAGGATAATATTAATATTTTTTTATTAAATTCTTTTAATTAATTTCGTTTTCCGGTTATTATAAATATAAACTTTTTAATTATTTACTTAATTAATATTATTTTATAAGGGCACGTTTATAATTTAATAGGAGGCAATTTTATTATTTTAGGGTTTTGGTTAAATAGGCGTTAAATTATCGTTTAAATCCTTTAAGTTAAATTCGATATAGGCTTAGTAGTTGTTAGTTTTTTGTATAGTTGTAGCAATAATGCGTAGTATAGTGGGATATTACTTACTATTTTTTTTATTACTTTTGTAGCCTAAATAGTTATTATTATAGTAGGCTATTTATAAAAGGCGATTATAGTTGACCTTTTTAGATATTTGGCCGATTTATTTCCTAATTGGGGTTTTTTGCTAATTGTTTCTTATTTTACTTTTATAATCCTTAAAAGTGTGGCTTTTTTTGCTATAGCGGAAGTATTTTATAGGCTTTTAGTTCGGCTAGCGGCCCCTACCGTATATTATAGCATCGATATCTATAAGGCCCGGGTACGTGCTTGTAAAGGTTGAAGGCGTTTATTGTTATTTAGGCGTATTAGTTTTATTTTTACGCGTAAAGTAATTATATTTTCCCTTTTTTTCGTATTTATATTTATATTAACGATTATTAATTTTAATCGTTAGTATAATAAAATTATTTAAATTATTTAAGTAATTAATTTTTAAAATTTCGTTTTTAATTTAATTTTTTAATTTATTATAAAAGATATATATTCATGCGTTTTTTCCCTAAAATATTTTCAAAGTATTTTATTAGAATTTTAAAGTATAAATATTAGCTATGTTAATTTATTAAATTTAGTTTAAACATTTAGCCGTTTTTTTAGCTTTATTTTATTCCCCGAATATTTTAGTAAAAATATTTTAAAACTTTTAAAAAAACTTAAAAAGCTTATTTATTTCCTAATTATAATTTTTTAATTTATTTTTTAAATAGTTTTTTTTAATTAATCCGAATTAATATAAAATATAGCCCTTTAAAAAGGATAAAATAAATAAAATTTTATTTTTTTTACTATTAAATTAATTAATATTATAATAAATATATATATATATATTTAAATAAAGAATCTTTTTAATGCTTCTTTTTTTCTATTAAAAATAAATAAAGGGTAGATTTTAGCCTTTTTAACCGCTTTATCTTTTAATTTAATAATAATTTAAAAAGCTTAATTAATTTTATAAAACGCTTTATTTAATTTTTATAGCTTTTTAATTTTTATAGTGAGGATTTAATACGAGATTTTTATATTTTATTTTAATTCCGCAAATTTATTTTAAAGATGGATGATATAATTATTTAATTGCGCCGCGATACGTATAGCTAATATAATAAAGGTAATAGGGGTTATTTTTAAAATAGTCAATATAGTGTTTATTTAATATATTAGTTTATATTTAAATAAATAATTAATATATTACGATTTTAAAAATTAAGGGTTTTTTAAAATAATAAAAGTTAAAAAAATAAGTATAAAGCGGTATAAATAATTAAATAAATAAATGATTATTTTTAAAAATTATATAATATATATTTAAGAATTTATATTAATTATTAAATTAGGGTTTAATATTGCTAATCCCTTATTTATTTATATAAAAAGAAAAATGGTAGACCTAAAAATATCCCGCTTTGGGTTTATTTCGAGATTTAGAAGACCTAAGCCCCGGGTTTTTTGCTAAGACCTATTAGACTTAACCTTTGAGTCCCTTGGGTCTGGACCCACTGGTCCGAACCTTTGAGCCCTTTAAGTCCGTTTTTATTTTTTTATTTTTAAATAAACCGCTAATAATCTCCCAATATGGGCGCCCCTCCTTCTTGCCTTAGGCAAAACCCTCTTAGGCTCGTAATATAATAATAATATAAATAATAAATTTTTTAATAGAAATAAAAATTATAAAAAAAAGAACGTTTAAACCGTATAAACCGAATAAAATAATTTAAAAAAGCCTTAAATTAAATATATTAAATCTTAAAGATTATAATTAACGATATTAAAGAGGACATTTCTTATAATAAAGAAATAATATTTATATAATATTTTAAAAAATAAAAACTTTTATTTATTAAAAAATAATAAATAAAAGGGGCGAAATAAATTTTTATAATAATAATTTATAATAAAAATGTAGACTTATTAATAATTAATATTAATTAAAGGAAATATATTATTATCGCATTTATTAATTTAAAAGTTAAAATAAATTCAATTTTATTAGAATTAGTCGAAAAATAGAATATTTTTTAAGTAATAAAAAAAGATTATATTTAATAAAAGATTTCAAAAAACAAATTTTAATTATAGGAATAATTAAAATTAATAAAAATTACAAATAAATAGTTTTCAATAGTATAAAATTAGATTTATACGAAATATTTTTTAATTATTTATAATGAAAAATATTTAACTTTATAATTAATTAGGATAATAGCTATATAAATTTAAAGGAAATTAATTTAATTTAATAATTAAACTTAAAAAAAGAATTAATAAAAAATTATTTTAATTCCCCAAAATATAATATATTATTCTAATTAATAATAATTATTAAAAAAATAAAATAAAAAAAGGGAAAGAATTTAAAAAAACCTAATATTCCTTTTAAATATTAATAATATAATATTTTTTAAAAAAAGTTATAGATTAAATTATTTAATTATAAACTATAAAATTTAAAAAAAGAGTTTAATTTTATTATTAAAAAATATACCTTTTTAATTTAATATAATAAAAAATATTAAAAAAGTATATTATAGAAAATCTACGGAACAAATATATTAAAAAATTATAATTACTAATAAAATACTTTATTTTATTTATATTTAAAAAAAATAAAAAGTTAAAATTATACGTAAATTATTAATATCTAAATAAAAATATTATTAAAAATTAATATTTTTTATTTTTAATTAATGATTTAAAAAGAAGATTAAATAAAGTTAAATAATTTATTAAACTAAATTTTATAATTGTTTATATTTAAATTAAAATTAAAGAAAAAAATATATATAAAACGGCATTTTATTATTTTTTCGATTATTATAAATATTTTATTATATTATTTAAGTTTATAAATACACTAATTATTTAATAATTTATAATAAATTATATTTTATAAAAATTTATTAGAAATTTTATAAAGGTTTATTTAAATAATATTTTAATTTAGTTTTTATTAAAAAAAATATTAATAATAAATATATAAGGTTTTAAAAGCTTTATAAAAATATAAGCTCTAAGTAAACCTCGAAAAAAAGCGAATTTTATTATTAAAAAATAAATTTCCTAAAATATAAGATTATATATATTTAAAAGAATTTAAATAAATTTTATAAAAGTTTAAAATATTCGAAAATAGCTAATTTTAATAATAATTATATAAATTAAAAACTTTTTAAACTTTATTAATTTTTATTAGCATTTTATTTAAAAATTTAAATAAACCTTTTAATAAATTAATTTAAAAAAAAGAAATATTTAATTAAAATAATTATAAATAATAAGCTTTTAATAAGCTAAAAAAATTCGTACTAATAAACATAATATTAAAGCTTATAGATTTAAATAAAAAATTTAAAATCGATATTAATATTTTTAATTATATATTAGGAAATATATTTAAATAACGAAATAAATAAAAAAAATTATATTTAATAATTTTTTTTTTATAATTAAAAAAGGTAAAATTTAATTATTTTATTTATAATAAAACGCTAAAATTAATTATTTAAATATTTAAAGAATAAAAACTATCTTTAAATAAAATAAATTATTAAATTAAAGTTTTAATAGATTATAAAAATTTATTTTATTTTACTTTAATAAAAGAATTTAATTAAAAATAAATAAAATAATCAAAGTTTTTATTATAATTTAATTTTAAAAAATTTTTATTAAAAAAGTTTAAAAAATGCTAAAGGAAATATATTAAATTATAAAAAAGACCTTTATTTAAATAAAAAGTAAAAATTATAAAAGATTTTAATAAGAATTTCAAATAGAATTTTATTGCTTTATTTATATAAGGCTATAAAAATTAATATTTTATTTTCGGTAAAATTAAATAATTAATAATTGAAAATAATCTAAAAATTAAAATTTAAAATTTAATTAAAAAGATAAATTTTAAATAATATAAAAGATTAGATATTTTATAAAAAACTCTTTATATTAAAGGCGCTTCAAAAAACTTTAATTAAAATCTTTATATATTATTTATTAGGGAATATTAAAAAATTATATAAATAATAATAAAAATATATTAATAATTTAAATTCTTTAAAATGAAGAAAATAATTAAATTTGTAATAAAAAAGGCTTAAAAATCGGTTTTTATAGACTTTATTATAAAACTTTTACTTTTAAAAAACTTAATTATTAATATAATTTATAATAGTATTTTAATAATTATAAATCAATTAATTAAATATTTTTTTTTTATTATTTTAAATCGAAATATATTCTTTATATTTAAATTTTAATAAATATCAATAAAATAAATAAAGGTAAAATATAAACTTTTAATAATTTATTATTTATAAATAGATAAATAAATTAAATAATAAAATAATTAAATAAAACTATCATTAATAATATAACTCTTTTATAATAATTTAAAATTCAAAATAATAAAAGTCTTATTATTTTTTACAAATTATAGCTTTAAATTTAAAATATATTAAAATATTAAAAATAAATCTTTTAAAATTAAAATATTAATGAAAAAACTCTAAATATTATATAATATATTATATAATAAATTTTTTTTATTTAAAAATATATAACTATTTATTATAATAAAAAAAATTAAAAACATTAATTTTTTTAAAAAAGGATAAAATTTATCTTTTAAAAAAAAATATTAAAATAAAACAGCCTAATAATAAATTAGATTTTAAAAAATTAAAACCTTTTTAAATTATAAAAAAGATTTTTACTTTAAATTAGTAATTATTATTACTCAAATCTATACAGATTTACCCCATTTCTTTATATTTTTTTATTAAAATTAATATTTATAAAAATATAATTAAATTTATAATAAAAATTAATTTTGTAAAAAAAAAATATGTAGTAAAAAAAATCTTGGATTTTCAATAGGTTAGGAAAAAAAGGGTAAAATATTTAATTAAATAAAAAAGTTATAAATATAAAAAATATATAAAAACCGCTTAAATATTTATAGATTTATTTTAAAAAAATTTAATAATTTTATTAGTAAAACCCAAATTAGCTAAAATAACAAAAGTTTAGGAAAGGTCGGCTAATTAAAAGTTTAGCTAGGAAAATAAAGGAGAAAAAATAACTATATAAATAAAAAATTTTTTTTAATATATTAAAACCCGTATTAAAAAAGCCCTTTAATATAATTTTAAATAATATATTTCCTTTTCTTCAAAATAAAAAAGCGATCAAAAAACGCTTGCTCTTCCTCTTCAAATAATTTTACTTTATTAATATTATAAATAATTAAAGCAATAAATAAATATAAAAATAAAAAAATAAAATAATATTTATATAAAAAAAATAAAATTATTATCATTATAAAATATTTTATATTTAATATATTCGTTATAATATTTAAAACTATTAGTAAAAAAATAGGTACTCTTATAATAAAAATAATTAAAATTAAATATAAAATAAACTAAAATTATATTAGCTATTTTCTTTTATTATAAATATAAAATATAAATCTTAGAAATTTTAAATATATTAATATTAATAAAAAAAATTGGTAAATATAAAGAGGAGATTAATATTTATTAAGCATATAGCTATTATGATAAAGTTAAATATTTAAAATTAAGCCTTTAAAATAAAGATTAAAAAAGCAAAATATTATATTATAGGCTTAAAAAGGGTTTTTATTTAAAATAAAAAAAAGAGTACTTATATAAAAAGATTATCAGCGGAATATTTAGAAACGGGTAAATTAGAGCGGACCTAAAAGATTTAAAATATAGGATTAATAGGTTTAAATTTAAAAAACCCGAGGATTGGGACTAATAAGTCCTAATAAAAAACCTAAAGTTCAGGTTTTCCAAATCTCAAGGCAGACTTAAAGCGGAAAGCCTTTAATTTTTTATTTTTTATTTTTATATAATAAATAAAGTCTAAAAATATTAAGTTCTAAATTAATAATTAATATATATTTTTAAAAATTACCATTTATTTATTTAATTATTTATATTCCCTTATATTTACTTTTTTAACCTTTATTATTTTAAAGAACCTTTAATTCTTAAAATCGTAATACTTTAATTTAAACAAGGTTATTTAATTATTAAATAACCTATTTTAATATTATTTTAACCTTAATTATTTTTAAAAATTAATATATAATAATATATTAATATATTATTTAGGTTATAATAAAATATTTATAAATAAATTATATTATATTTAAAAATTCTTTTTTAAAAGATCGAACTTTTTAAATTGGTCTTTTAAACCTTAATTTATATATGAATTTAATAATATAATATATAATCGTGTCGGAAAATTATATCTTCCTAAATTCCTAAATAATCATTTACAAAAAAAACCCTTGTTTAAATTTACAATTAAATAATCTATAAAATAAGCATATAAAATATTATAATATTAATTTAAATTTATAGATAAATATGTTTTATAATATATGATTTTTTTTATTATAATTCTTTAATATAAGTCTATTTTTATTATTAGCGTAGCTTAAGATAAATAAATTCGATAAGCTAAAACATTTTTTTAAATTTAAAATTAATATATATATTTTTAAACAAATTATTAGTAATAAATAGTCTAATTATTATATAAAGCATTTAAATACAAATATTGTATATTTCTTTTGATATTTGATAGATTTATCTCATAAATATATATTCTATTTTTTATTTAAATAATTAATAAGCCCTAATATCCTTTTTTGTTAGTATTAGATTTTCCGCAAAAAAAATAGGGTAATTAAGAAATAATATTTAAAATATAATTAATTTAAATACTCTTAATAGTTAAAAGCATATAATAGAGAATAAGATTAAAAATATTATTATATTAATAAGATAAAGGTAATTTTTTAAATAATACCTTTTTTTAAAAAGTATTAATAAATAATTAATAAAAGATTAAATAAATATAAGGTTCTAATTTAACTAATATACATTATAAAGTCGCTTAGTTTATAATTATTATAAAATAATATATTTAAATATATAAAGTATAAAACCTTTATTATATTAATAAAAGATTAATTATCATATTATATAAATAAGTTAACGGCTTAATTTTATAATATACGCGTTTAAAGCGCTTATTTATTTAAATTATATAAACGCAAATTGTTTTTATTACGTGACGACATAAGGGGTAATTGCTAGCTTACAATTACAAATCTATTTTTACAACATATTAATTAATAGCTTATTCTTTATTTTAACGTGCTCTTTACTTTAAAAAGTGGCTTACCCTTAAAATATAATTTACTTTAAAAAGTATCCTTAATTTAAAATTTACAATAAATTATTTTAATCATTAATGATTATTTAAGACTTTATTTTATAAATTTTATTTTTATTATTTAAAAATAATAAAAGTTTTTAAACTTTAAATAACAAATATATTTTTATTTTATTATATTTAAAATATCTTTCATTTTTTATTCATTTTTACTTAATTATTATATTATAATTACCTTCCGTTAATAAACAATTACGCTTAATTAAAATGTAAAGAAAAACAAGATTTTAAAAATATTAAAATTTTATTTAAAACTAGCTAATATTTATTAAATTAATATATATAATATTATATTTTCAATTTTATTTAACATTTCTTATTCCTTTAGAACAATATTAATCAATTATCATATAATATTTTCCATAACCCTAACTTCGACTATTAAACCTCGTATAGTATATATTTTACTTTTGATCTACCGCCAACCATATCGCCTTTTGCAGCTCAAATTCTTTTTTATCTTTCAAACTTATGACAGGCCTTTTCTCTCCCCCCTCCCCCTCAGGCTCTCCTTGGTGGTACTGAGCAAAGAGCGTGGGACCTCTGAAGGCGAATCTAATCTCATCGATACAGCTAACTACTCAATTCAGACTTCCCCCCAAAAAAACCCCGGCTGGCTCTTGGTCTTGGCCTACCTACCTAGTACTTACTAGTCTCGTGAAGGTCTGGTGGTGATGACGGATAGATGCAGCAGCAAGGCGTGATCATGGGGGGATTCCCAACACTCGACCCCAGACCCCGTACGTATCCCGCATTCCCTTATCATGGCACACGTGTGTGTAGTAATTAGCATCCAGCGAGGCTAGCGCACCGCCGGGCATGGTCCGACTATACTCTTATCAGAACGCCTTGCCATGACGCCATGGGGTCGGCGAAAGACGACACAGCAATACATTTGAACAGCGACTGGATCGATAAGATGGCCCGGTGCCCGTCTCCATGGGCGGAGCAAGGGCCCCAGTTTCCTGCTCGCCCTCATGTTCGATACTCGCCAACATGTCACAAACACAAGATAAGATCCCTCAGAGCACCTTCGTCGTCGACGAAAAGGTGCTGGATATGGAGTCACGGCATGCGGCACACCACGGTGCATTGCATGAAGATGGCGGCGCCGCATACACCGAGCCCAAGAGGACATGGCGTTCTTTTGTCTGGTCATGTCAGTTCCAGCCCAGTCAGTCTTGGTAATTAATTGATTTCTAGGTCGCTAACCACGAGTACCAACTCGCCGACAACAGCACTCGACGTGCCCAGCGACGAAGCCCGCTTCCTCACGAAGCTCGATCTCACGCTCATCTCGGCGTCCGCCCTTGGGGTCATGTGCCGCTATCTTGATCAGGTCAACATCACCAACGCGTTCAGTGAGTTCCCACGTTTTGCGTGTGTCGAGTTCGTGTTCCATATATATGTACATGGAATCATGTTTGCTGACTGGAGACGCCTATCTGCATTTGTACCTACCTAGACAGCGGCATGAAAGAGGATCTTTCGCTGTACGGAAACGAGCTCAACTATGCCAATGCTGTCTGGAGTGCAGCATATGTCTTTGGGCAGGTTCCTTCAAATCTGCTCCTCACACGAGTAGGTCCCTGCCTGTGCTCCATGCGCAGACTTGCGGCCGTTGGGCAGCTTTGTTGACAAGACATATATGATTTATTAATTGATCAATTACCCAGGTCAACGCCCCTCTGTACATTGCCTTTCTCGAGCTTGCCTGGACCGTCTTCACCTTTGCAACAGCCGGCGTCAAGGATGTTAACCAACTCTACGTCTTCCGTTTCTTGTGCGTCATGGGGCCACTCCATCCCTCCACCCTCCTCCCCTGATGAGCTGATCTTTGTTAATTAACTCGCTCGGCTATCGGCGTTGACCTCAACAGTGTTGGTCTGTTCGAAGCCGGCCATTTCCCAGCCGTCATGTACATCTGCTCGAGCTATTACAAACCGCACGAGCTTGCACGTCGCAACACCATAATCCAAGTCTTCACCGCAGTCGGCCCGCTCTTCTCGGGCTTCTTGATGGCGGCCGTGTTCTCCGGGCTGGACGGAGTGAGGGGGCTGGCAGGGTGGCGATGGATGTACATGTACGTGCAAGCAAACATCCCAATCATATCACGGTGTGCCGGAAAACTAATCCAGTCAACGACCATGTGGGCAGCGTGTGTGGTTTTGTGTCCTTTCCCTGCGCCATATGGACCGCCTTCGCAATGCCGCAGCTTCCTGGCCGAGCAAAGCCCAATTGGTCCGTCCAGTCCTCCACGTGCAATAATTACCTACCTATCTTTGTCTACCTGATTCATAGTAAAGCCGGTCGGTCTGAGCTGACTCCCTTTGTTCGTGCTTTTCTCAGGATCTTTACCCAGGCCGAGGTGGATTTGGCTCGCGCCAGGATGCCCACCGAGGTTAAGCCCCTGACCGGCCTCTTTAAGTGGAAAGATATCAAGCGCTGGCACACGACGTGGCACGTCTATCTCTGTGAGCCCATCCGTGCGCTCAAACCTATGATTATTCTGGTACCTAGCCGAAAGCTGACGAGCTCATTCAATCATAGTCCCCTTGCTGTTCACGTTCATGGCTCAGGCCTCTCAGTCTTATGGGTCAAGTACGTTTTCTTCCGCCGCCGTGGCCGCAGGTGTCTAGGTAGCCTTGGGCAACCAGAAAAGCTGACTTTTGAAATGACAATAGTGATTTTCTGGGTGAAAAGCTACAACGTCAAGGGCCAACCGCCCGTGTTCTCGGTTGCTCAAATCAACATCATCCCTCTTGGTGTAAGTTGCCAGTGTTGATTCCGCCCCCAGCAAGTCAGCCTACCCGCCGACGTGGACGTGGACCTGACAACATGGCCTCGTGCACCTAGATAAATATCATCATCATTGTCGGTGCTCTCCTCAACTCTTGGATCTCAGACTTGCTGCCAGGCGCGGCCAGGTGGCCGGGTATCCTGTTTGCTAGTTTCATGGGCATCATCTTCCCAATCGCCCTTGCCGCCACGCCTGTGCACCCTACGCATCTCGCATCTCGCTGGGTGCTCTACTGTATGTCTCATTTCCTTCATGCTGGAAGAATTGGAAGCCCTGATTTGATTGTTTTGTCTATTTCGAGTTCATGGCTAACTACTTACTGAACTATGTTTTTCGGTTTCTTCAACTAGACTTGAACGCGCTCGTGGCAACAGCTGCTGGTCTTATGTGGACCTTTGTGAACGAGGTGAACAGAAATGACCCTGAAAAAAGGGCATATGTCTCTGCCATGGTCAGTACCTAGTGTCATATCTCCATCCTCCACGCCACCCACGGCCCGCGAGCTGACAGTCTGTAATCATTACGTTGTTGATTATTATTAGATGAACGCGTTCGCTTACATCTTCACCGCCTGGGTTCCCATCTTCACCTTCCCCACCAATCTGCAACCGTACATTGTCACGGGCAACTACATAACCGCAGGGTTCGGAGCGGCGTCAGTGGTGACTGTCCTCGTTGTTCGCCACCTCCACCTCCTGGATCTCAAGGGGCAGCAGCATGTTCAGCGTTCTTCATCGCCCGAGGACAGCGAGTCGGCCAAGGATACCGGGAAGGTTGTCTAAAAACCGACAACTGTGAACTTGTCCACAGTACACGTACAACAACTAGTCGGTCTCGTTGACCTGTTGCATTGTAATCGTTAAATGTTCTAGGCAGGAGACGGGTCTCGCAAGGTCAGCCTAGTATACAATTACATATATTGCCCTATAGATAGCCATAATCTATCACGCTTTCCGAAAGAAAACAGGGAGAGATGCTAGTACATGTGTGTATTATATGATGCGCGGCTGGCGATCCGTGATTGATACAATACAGCGATTTGAATAGACTCTCCTTTTTATGAGCGGATATATTGATCCTAGTGCCTGAAAGAGTGGCCAAGACCACACGGGGGCCGTTGGGAGGGACAATAGGAACATGACATATTCAAAGAGATAAAAATGACGAGACTCTATTCTTATTCATGGCAACGGGAAAGTCCAACAAGGGGCAAAAGGTCAGGATGAAAAGGAGGCAAAAGGACAAAAAGCACATACCACACCAGGGATTCGCTGGTCGTCACCGACCCAGCTACTAGTCTGGACCCCACTTGCTTATCTAGGGCAGAGCGGACGGGATGCCGAGTTCTCAAGTGGGTATGGTCGTATGCGATATCGGTAGGCGTTAATCGTGTTCAAGTTGATGGATATGCCTGGAACAGAACACGTATTGCTGTTTAAAGCGGGAAACAAAAATGAGTGTTCTGCTCTAAATGTACAAGAGTGGGAATGCATATATCTCCAAGAGCCGAGAGTGTAACCAATAATTGCCCGAGTAGGTAGTCCTACATACCTAGGTACCAACCAATGGGCTGTCGGGCTTGTTACTTACACACGCCTCCCACCAACACTTCCTGTGGTAGTCAGGTACCCGGTACCCCAAGTGGATCATGATGTCATTGACGGGCCCCCGAAAGCACCCCCAAATTTACTACGTTTGCCTTGAGCTCTCGAACTTTTATCAATAAAAGCACGGCGAGAGAGAGGAGAGAGAGAAAAACAGAGAGAGAAAAAAGCAGGCTGCATTCTAGTTAAATAATGGGGGACAACACACAGGCCGAGATCATCATGGTAAGGCAATATGATAATCACATATCATACACCTTCTTCCAACAGACGGCCCCCAGTCTGCTTGACTGGTCTGGTGCTGACGTCTAGTCCTCCCCCTCCCCTCCCCTCCTCACCAGGCTGGTGCGCTGGCGGCTTTCACAGTCGATCTGCTTGTCTACCCTCTAGACACCATCAAGACGCGGTACCAGAGCCAAGATTACCGCGGTATGTTTGCCCAATCGGTCTCAGGCTCAGGTTCGGGGATACGGGCATCTAGAAGGATCTTCAAGGGACTGTATCAGGGTATCGGCAGTGTCATATTTGCGACACTCCCCGCTGGTGAGCGAGCACAGGTCCTCCGAACGGCAGTTCACGAGGCTAATCAATCATCATATTCGCGGGCTCGACCACACAGCCGGCATCTTCTTCGTGACGTACGAGTCCGTCAAACCCATGCTCGGGTCTGCCTTACCTTCCGGCATGATCCCACAGCCAGCCGTCCATGCTCTCGCATCGGGCACCGCCGAGCTCGCATCGTGCCTGGTGTTGACACCGGCCGAGATTGTCAAGCAGAACGCACAGGTGCTGCAGAAGCCCAAGCCCGGCGGACAGTCCATTGCCTTTATGCCGACGTCGATGGAGGCGCTGCGAATGGTCTGGCGCAGCGCAGGCGGTCCCGGGCGCAGGTTATGGGCTGGGTACACGGCCCTGGCTGCGCGAAACCTGCCCTTCACGGCGATGCAGTTCCCCATGTTTGAGTTTGTTCGCGACCATCTCTGGAGATGGCGACACCGGAGCGGCCGCGTCGCATCTGGGACGACACGGGCGGCCAAGGTCGAAACGGGATTGGTCACGGGGGTGAGCGCCGCCCTGTCGGGTGCCGTGGCTGCCGTGATAACCACACCCACCGATGTGGTCAAGACACGGATGATGCTCGCGGCTGGGCGTGATGCGTCTGCGTCTGCAACTGCATCTACACCTGCACCATCGTCGGGAAGGCCACCAGCAGGGGGCGGGGGTTCTGGATCCTCTGGATCGCCATCTAGAAACACATCATGCAAGCTGCGCCCGCCGCCGGAGAGACGGGCAGACGCGAGCGGGCTCGAGGTGGCCAAAGCTGTGTTTCGCGAGAGGGGGTTGCGTGGCCTCTTTCGAGGAGCTCTGCTGCGCGCATCATGGACCGCTCTCGGAAGTGGCCTTTATCTCGGCTCGTACGAAGTGGCTAAGAGTTGGCTGCGGGAAAGTTGAGCGATGATGAGAGCATGACGGTGATGGTGATGATGATGACGATGATATCTGATAAGTGACAGAGATAGGGGAACAGAAGGGGTAGAGGAGAGGCAGCAGGAGGCGGCAGGAGGCAGGAGGCAGGAAGACGCTGAGAAAAAGGAGGGCGACAAAAGGCGGGGCGAGGAATATGAAAAGCGAGCGAAAAGAAGGCGGAAGGGTGGGATGCGGTTCGTCGACACGAGAGAGCAAACCATGAACGCGCATGCGGGAATGGAGGGTAGCAATCCGCAGACGGGTGGGAACATGAGCAGACAGAGCGCAGCGGGCGGATGTGGATTGTGTGGATTGTGTGGATTGTGGATGTGGATGGATGGACATGATGTTCTCTGGATGGACAGCATGGATGCGATAAGGGCAACGAACATGAACGGCACGGGCAATGGTGCCTCGGAGTTGTGGCTCTCCGAAGTTCAGTCAAGCTGGAATAAGTCCATAACACGACCTTATCTGGGGTGGCCGGCGGCAGATCCGAAGTCGCCTTCCGCAACCTGTGCTTCCATCCCATTATCCATGTCGTGTCAGTGTATGGCTGTGTGCTGTGTGCTTTTTTGTGCCTTGTGCTTCCAGCGCCGTGTTTCGTGCTCTGTGACTGGTGATTCTGCACCTGCACCTGCTGCTGCTGCTGCTTCTTCTTCTTTTTCTTCTCCTTCAGGCGTTACACGATGCCAGATGATGCATGACTCGGGGCACTCGGGGCGGCGCTGTCATTGTCAAACAAAGACCCCGAGTTTGGTGAGCTTGGCTCACGCTGCTGGGGAAAAAAAGAAGGATGCCAAAGGTCGTGTCGTAGCTTCGAGTTTTCGAGCGGAAAAAAATTATGGAAGGGAGGTTTACCTAGTATACCGTATACCAATAATGTATGTCCAGATATTGGTGTGTAATGTTTGTTGGGCACGTCGTATCTGTCGCAACAATTCCAGGGCTTCCATCAAGGCGGGGATGTCGGTGGCGATGCCGAGTCGCTGTCCTCGTGTTGGCGAAAGAGAGGGGACCAGGTACCGGGTAATTTTGGCTGTAATGGTCCTGCAAGGTCTCAATGTACAAACCGTACATGCATTATTTCTGGTCCTTTGCCGGCGCTGTCTTGTCGCTGTCACTTGGAGGTAGGCAGCCAGGGCAAGAAGATAGGACAGGGCGTTATTAGCCTAGAGCCATGCCGCCAGAAAGAAAAAAAAAGTGATCAGAGAATGGAACTGATAAGGGAGGTGGCACTCCGTCTCTCCGTGTAACCAGCTAGCCCCGCCGAAATCCAATGTGCTCGCTTCCCGTATCTAGCGGTGAACATAACCGAGCGAGCCAGCCAGCGGGCGACAGCGTTGGAGGTCGCAGACAGTATTACAGCCGAGAAGGAAGGAGACTGCGAAAGAGACAAAGAGAAACGGGGCCAAGAGCGGGAGGGGTGGCCGCGGGAAGTCAAGGATGAAAAAAAAGGAAGAAGAAGACGAAGAAAAGAAGAAGAACAAAGAGCAGGACTAAAGAGAGACAAGGGCGAGAGGAACCCGACGCATGGCAGTCTCGCTCATTCTCCATTGTTGGACATGGGATTACATCAGACCCATGACCATGGGTTTCGCCATAGACATTGACACTGACGAGCAAAAGTCTAATTACCTGATTACCATACCTTAACCGTGTGCCTTTCTGGCTTTGGCATGGCACCACCCCTGTAGCCGATTGCGCGATCGACACAGTTCCTGCAACATACATGGTAGCTTCAGATGACTTTCGAGTCTCCCAATGCACACGGCCTCGAGGGGAGCGCCTTCCCGCAAGGCTCGACGAGCCAATCGCGACTTCCCGGTATGGGCTGGACTGGGCTGGGCAGGTGGGCAGGTGGGCAAGTGGTTCCAGTGTCTGGGGGGCAGGTGCCGACCACAGCTCAAAGGCGTCGCGATTTGTTGACGCCATGTCACCAGAAATCGTAATGCGGCCGGGTGTGCCTCCTTTGCGTCCGACGTCGCCCCGTGGCCTGCCCTGTCCATACTGCCATCGTCAACCGTCCGCGTCCACCACCCGAAAAAAAAAACCCCCCAAAAACCAAACCGAAGAACAGGAAAGGTACCTGCCACGGCTTGCTTGCCGGCCTGCAACCATCAACCCAGACAACCTAGACCCCGACTTGGACTTGGACTCCGACTCAGCTCCTATGTCTGACCCACCTCACCCGGGATTGGTATCAGGACAGACCATATAAAACCGACAGATCTCCACTAGGATTTCTCTCCTCTCCCTACGTCCTCCCGTCTGCCCTGCTCTGTCCTATACCTGCTCTGCCCAGCCTAGCCCAGCCCGCCCCGTCCCTCTGCCAGCTGTTGTTTGCTGTCCTTTCTCCTACTGCCGCAGCAAACTGCACCTCCCCGCACACCTACACCGCACAGCCGCCACTTTCTTCTCGACGGCCATGGCAGTACTCCAGGATGGGGCTCCAAGCCGGTCCGCCTCGGACCGTTACGACAAGGCGCCGGCAGCAGTCTCCGAGGTGGAGATCCCCGACATCACAGACGGATGGGACAGCGACAGACGCCTCATCGTCTCACCCTATACCGAGAGAGAACACCTCCTGGATCTCGATACCCTCGACGTCGAGAACCAGCTCTTGGCACTTGCCCTGGTCCAGCTCCGATGCCTCCGCGAGGATTATGCCACAGCCCCGTACCTGGAAACCTTCAACTGGGACGAGGTCATCACAGCCCTGCGAGCACTCGCCCTGCAGCGGAGCCACACGTGGAAGGAGACTTCATTTTTCGTCGTCGCCTTTCGATCCCAGATCCCCCCGACGACCGTCTATGCGGATCTCGGCACGCTGGACAAGGCGGCCCATGCCGAAGCGACTGCCAGCGGCGGCTTTCTCAAGTAAGTTATGGAGAGTTGTGAGAGAATGAGGGGATGAAGGAAAGAGGGAGAGAGAGGAAAGATAAGAGTCCGTGTGCTGATACTGGCCGCAGGTACTGGTTCGGAAGTCCAGATGAGGAGGGTCGCAACCTTGCGACGTGCATCTGGAGATCGCAGGACGACGCAAAGAAAGGGGGCATTGGCCCAGCTCACCGCAAAGCCGCAGGTTCGGCCAGAAACCTGTATTCCTCTTGGAAGATTGATAGGCACCGGCTCACCATCCGAGACGGCATCGAGAATTGGGACTTGACAGACTGGTAGGAGTGTCCTGTGTCGGGTGGAGTCTTGATTTTTTTTCCCCCCGTTCTTTCTTCCTTTCCAGCGGCTTGGGGCGGGCGAATTGGGTCAACTTGGGAAAGGCCAGCGAAGATATCCTTATAGAATGCTGGCATAGATGGGGGACGGTAGACATATATAGGTTAATAGAGAGCGAGTGCCCTTGACTCGTTGAATTTGGATGTCGGCGGAATGCATTCATTGTATGTGTGCGTGTGCATATGCTTGCGCATATACGTTTGTGAGCGTCTGTGTCTGTGAAGCGAGCATGAGGTGCTGGAGCGCAGCGCCGTGCACCGTGGGTTGACAAAAGACGAGACGAACGAGGGTTTGTTTTGGATTGGAGATACTGGGCCGGGCAGATGGCCGGAGATCAAAGCTAGCGAGAGCTACCAGGTAGTTCCTCGAGAATGATGAGCGACATAGAAGAAAGAGAAAGGAACAAGGCGACCGCAACGGCGCCGCCGTTCGGGCGTCGTTCCATTTTAACAAGTCCAAGGCGCATTTCAAAAGGAGCGTGGACGTGGGGGAAGCGTGGGATGGTCGCCGCTTCACGCAAAATCACTGGTCGGTCCTTGGATTTCGTGACAAGGTCCAATTGACAAAAGAAGCACCTGCCTGCGCTGGTCAGGCCGGGGTGCTTTTCATGTTATTTTCTGCCTGTGGGGAGAAGGGGGTGGGGGGGAGTGGGAATAGCATCACTTGTTGTCTCTCTTTTCTGTCTCGCCCTATCTCTGTGTGTTTTTTATGTGGTCTCATGATCCCTCTGTGCATGTTTTGCATGCTGGTCCACTACACTACCTACAGCTTCGATGCATGAGTGCTTGGTGCCACCTCGGTGCACGGCGGCGCACACAGCCAGCAGCAGCTCAGCTCGCTGGGGCTCTCGCCGTTGGGGAAAAGGGTACCTGTGGGTGCCACTTCCCCAAGGTACCGAGGGGTGAAGGTACCTGATGGCCGGCAGGCAAGTCGGGCAAAGCTCGCTTTGCGGACTCGCGGACTCACAAGCATGCTCGGGCAGGCGCGCTGGCACGGCGGGACATCAAACTCGTGCCCCACATCAACTTGAGAGCCAAGGCGGGGTAGGTACGGGCTGGGTACGTCGGTACGAAAGCCAGGTACAAAGGCGTTACCCAACCCGCTTTGACGCCACAGGACAAACCTGCACCAGCCACATTTCTTCCGCTTTCGTCCGTTCTTTGCCTCCACCCATCCTGGCCAAGGTCGTCGCTGCCCACAAATTACTAGCGAGAAATCCGAAAAGTTCTCCGCGCAGGACGACCACAGCAGCAGCAACCACGACCGTCCACCAGCAGAGCAGCGTCCAGGTTCCCGTCCATTCCACGAATTCCACGAACCCGGTTCCCACGGCGCGTCGTCCCCCCCCAACAAAATATTCGAATAAAATTAATAGGCGACCCCATTCGTCCATCCGCAATCATGGTCGACGCTCAGAAAGATGTGTCCGTCAAGTCGGTGCAGGTCGAGGCCCTGGTGAGCACCACGCCTTCCCCCTCCCCGCCTCCCCTTCCAGAGAGAGCCCCGCTATGGCATGGCTGGCCGGCTGCCTGCGATATATGGCGATTTATTTCATGATACTGCATGGTCCAGCATCTGGTCACAATCCGTCATGGCATGGTGCTAACGCGTAGACGACGAATAGGTGGTGATGAAGATTGTTAAGCACTGCTCGTCGAGCTTCCCTACCACCGCCACCGGATCGATCGTGGGCATGGACACCTACGGCTTGCTCGAGATCACAAACTCCTTCGCCTTCCCGACAACTGAGGTCGCCCACACCGACAGCCACCAGAACAGCAGCAGCAGCAGCAACGATGCCTCGAGCCTCGCATCGGCCGCCCCCCGCGCAAAGGCCAACATCGCCTACCAGAACGAGATGATCAGGCACCTCAAGGAGGTCAACGTCGACGCCAACAATGTCGGCTGGTACACGAGCGCCACTATGGGCAACTTTATCAACATGAGCTTCATCGAGAACCAGTACCACTACCAGAAGGAGAATGACAAGACGGTCGCCCTCGTCCACGACGTCAGCCGGAGCTCCCAGGGCGCCCTGAGCCTGCGCGCCTTCAGGCTGTCGACCGACTTCATGGCAGCCTACAAGGAGGGCAAATTCACCACCGAGATCCTCACAAAGTCCAAGCTCACCTTCAACAACATCCTCGTCGAGATCCCCATCATCGTCCACAACTCGCACCTCGTCACCTCGTTCCTGCACCAGATCCCTGCCCTGCCCGAGACGCCCGAGATCCCTCTCCCCACATCGCTCGACGACATCCGCCGCGACCCCGTCCGCGCCTCGGCCCACCCGTCGTTCGACTCGCTGGACCTGTCCATCGACCCCTTCCTCGAGAAGACGTGCGACCTGCTGCTCGACAGCATTGAGTCCCACTACACCGACCTGAACAACCACCAGTACTATCAGCGCCAGCTTACGCGTGAGCAGTTCAAGATCACGCAGTGGCAAACGAAGCGGAAGGCCGAGAACGCTGCGCGCGTGGCGGCCAAGCAGCAGCCGCTGCCCGAGGACCAGTGGCAGACGTTGTTCAAGCTGCCCCAGGAGCCCAGCAGGCTCGAGGGTATGCTCAACGCCAGACAGGTGGAGCAGTACAGCAAGCAGGTGGACGGTTTCACAGCGACCATCACATCCAAGATGTTTGCCGTCAGGGGGAACTTGCTGCCCGAGTAGGCGTGTCGTTGGGGTTTGCAATGGACGGGATCGGGACGGCGATGGACGGGCCCGTGTTGTGTGGCCACGATACCTTCGTCTCAGCCGCATTGGGTTTGGCGTTCCGGGGGGTGTTGATATGATAGTTATGCCTCGTCTACGGGCGGCCAACTCAATCCTGGCCAAGCTGAGCGCTACACGGACTGGCAGACGGGTTGGTAGCCTCCTGAGTGGGAACCGACCGACCTAGGCGCCTGTAGTTTAAGGGCTACGCGTAGGGTGCGCCTGGAGGGAAGAAGATGAGAGGAGAGGGTTGGGGTTGGGTTGGGGGGCAGGCGCATAAGACGGCGCAGGATGAACTGTCAATCAAGATAGACTAGACGATGGATGATGATGGCATGGGCCCAAGGAGCCCGAAATGCTACTAGCGTCTTGCCCCTCTTAATTTTTCTTTTTCTTTTTCGTTTCTTTCTCTCGTCTCCTCTCCTGGGCTGCGCAGTCAATAGCACCCAACTGGTTTAGTCGACGCACTCGGAGTCCTCTTCATAGGGGAATGGACGAATGCCGAGCCCCAATCAGAATGTCCCATGCAAGACCCTCCAATACTGTGTAAATCAGGAAGCCGATGGCTGGCCGGAGAGTAAAAATGGAACGTCGAGCGAACGGCGCAGTTCGGGTATACGACGGTTTACTACACCTAGCCTGCTTTGTGGGTTGGTGACGGACAAATAGTTTTGCGGAAGGTGGGTGACTGACAGAGAGAAGAACACTAAGTCTAGGCAGTTGACGGGAGGTATGAAAGAGGCCCTTCTGCTTTGAAATTTTTTTTTTTTTTCCTCAACGGCATTTTGAACAAAAGAATTCCCCATCATGTCCCGAGGACTCGACTCCAGTGCATCCGTGCCTGACTGAGGGGTGTGCAACTCCCGAACACGGCCGACATTCCTGACACGCTGTTCCATTATCAGGCATCCGTTCTGGACAGTTCTGGGGGGCAGAGAGGGGCAAGCTGGTGGGGGGAAAGAGGCGCACCGAAAGCAGCCTAGGCCGCATCAATCCTCCCATGGACCCCTCTCTGCCGCCCGCCAAAACGCCTTTCTGGCTCTCACCGACTCTGCAGCCAGTTCAGTCTCTGCTGCACTTCCTGGCCTGGTTTGGTGTCCGCCCCACCCGCCCACTCGCCCACTTGTGACTTGGCAGACTTTCGCTTTCACTTCTTGCTCCCATCCGGCCATCCCTCCTGGTCGCCCCATCCACCTCGCTCCACTACATAACTCGAGTCCTCCCTTCAATTCTTCTCTACCCAATCCACCTCATCTCACCTCACCTCTCCTCTCCTCTCCTCTCACATCGTCAATTGTCATTTGTGTCAATTGCCAGCAGGTAAGAAGAAAAGGAGGCCCAACTGCCCACCTCCAGCGCCCGGCTCCCAGAGTCCAGAACCCTTATTCCAGCACATCCGAACCAAACCCTTCTCCCGTTCTTATCAGCCCAATCTAACCAAACCGCCCCAACAGATTGTGACCGCCCCTCTTTTTCAATTCCCAACCCCGCCCTTCTTTCCGTGAGTAGCAATCCATTTTCTCCCCCTTCGCCCTCTTTTCCCGATCTCCTCCCCGCCGCCGAGAGGGAAACAAGGAAGAGCCATAACAACAATAACAACATCCAAAAAATAAAATAAAAAAGCCTTGTTTCTGACTACCCTCCTCTCATCTTCTAGTCAAGACCAAATCCACCCAGCATGTCTGCTCCCGCCCACACCTTCAAGGTCGCCGACCTGTCCCTCGCTGCTTTTGGCCGCAAGGAGATTGAGTTGGCCGAGAATGAGATGCCTGGTCTCATGGCTACCCGCAAGAAGTATGCCCTCGACCAGCCCCTGAAGGGTGCCCGCATCGCCGGTTGCCTGCACATGACCATCCAGACCGCCGTCCTCATCGAGACCCTCACCGCTCTCGGTGCCGAGGTCACCTGGTCGTCTTGCAACATCTTCAGCACCCAGGACCACGCCGCCGCTGCCATCGCTGCCGCCGGCGTCCCCGTCTTTGCCTGGAAGGGTGAGACTGAGGAGGAGTACAACTGGTGCCTGGAGCAGCAGCTTGTCTCCTTCAAGGACGGCAAGAAGCTCAACCTGATCCTCGACGACGGTGGTGACCTCACCCAGCTCGTCCACTCCAAGTACCCCGAGCAGCTCAAGGACTGCTTCGGCCTGTCCGAGGAGACCACCACGGGTGTCCACCACCTGTACAAGATGCTCAAGAACGGCGAGCTCCTTGTCCCCGCCATCAACGTCAACGACTCAGTCACCAAGTCCAAGTTTGACAACTTGTACGGATGCCGCGAGTCCCTCGTGGACGGCATCAAGCGTGCCACCGATGTCATGGTCGCCGGCAAGATCGCCGTCGTTGCCGGATTCGGTGATGTCGGCAAGGGCTGCGCCCTTGCTCTCCGTGACATGGGCGCCCGCGTCCTGATCACCGAGGTCGACCCCATCAACGCCCTGCAGGCTGCCATGGCCGGTTACCAGGTCACCACCATGGAGAAGGCCTCCAAGGTTGGCCAGATCTTCGTCACCACCACCGGCTGCCGCGACATCCTGGTCGGCTCCCACTTCGAGAGCATGCCCAACGACGCCATCGTCTGCAACATTGGCCACTTCGATGTCGAGATTGACGTTGCCTGGCTCAAGGCCAACGCCGCCTCGGTCCAGAACATCAAGCCCCAGGTCGACCGCTTCCTCATGAAGAACGGACGCCACATCATCCTGCTGGCCGAGGGCCGTCTTGTCAACTTGGGCTGCGCCACTGGCCACAGCTCTTTCGTCATGTCCTGCAGCTTCACCAACCAGGTTCTTGCCCAGATCCTGCTCTTCAAGAACAACGACGCTGCCTTCAAGGAGAAGTACGTCGAGTTCGCCAAGTGCGGCCAGCTCGAGAAGAACGTCTACGTTCTGCCCAAGATCCTCGACGAGGAGGTCGCCCGTCTCCATCTCGACCACGTCAACGTCGAGCTCACCACCCTCACCCCCGTCCAGTCCGAGTACCTCGGTCTCGGCGTCGAGGGTCCTTACAAGCCCGACCAGTACGTCGCACCCCCCTTGTGCACATTCTCTTGATCCTGTCATTGCCGGGCATTAGCTAACCTTGGCACACCTACAGCTACCGCTACTAATTCTTCCTTGCGTGATATATCCTCGCCCCCTCTCCAACGAGTGAGGGCAGGGGGGAAATATTACTCGTGGATCTTTCTTCAACACTTTAGATCTTGGACACTTTCTCAGCGGCATATAAGGAAGGTTTCAAAGCATTGTTTTCAACAGGCATGACTTGCATGACAGGGTATGGGCAGGGGTTTATAAAAAGGCGGTGGGTCTGGTACACATTTTCAACAAAAGTACGGCGTTGGCTTGGCTCATGATATCCCACCCTCACCCAATGGAAGGCGTTGTAACGTAACTGGTCATGTTGATACAGGGAGCTCTTATTTTTTGGGGGGCCCAAAGAGAGACACAGAGAGAGAGATAGTCGCTACAGGCCCGTCAACCGAGGCTTATGCGATAGAAGAAATAGAAGAGGAGGCCAATGGTCTTGTGTATAAACAATGGTGGAGCAGTCGATGATTAGGGATCCTTTAACGTGATTATGCTCAGATATTCATACATGTGGTTTGGGTGTGCATCCTGTTCTTTGGCGTTTCTTTCTTGACTGTCACGAGCCTGAGCCGAGGTTAAATGTCATTTTAGCAGTCTGGAACAACTGCCGGGGGCATACATGAGCAGATCCCGTCCTTTCCTCTATATCTATGGCCCCATCACAATCCCTAAGTTCGTCCCCCGTTCTGATCCGTTACATGTCGCTTTGTTCGGGCACGATACTCCGCAACTGTCTGGATTCCAGGGCCATGGCCACGTTACTGATGGCCCACTCCTCCATCTTCTGGTGGGTTTCGACGGTGTAGGTGCCCATGTGGGGGACCAACAGGACGCGCGGGTTCTCGAGAAGGCCCGGGTGGATCTTGGGCTCTTCCTCATAGACGTCGAGACCGACTGAGTTGACCTGGCCCGAGCTGAGGGCTTCGACGAGAGCTGCCTCGTCCATGACGCCGCCCCGTGCCGTGTTGACGATGGTGATGCCTTTCTTCATGGCCGCGAACTCGTTGGACGAGATGATGCGCCGTGTGTTGGACTGTCAAAAGGGGGGGGGGGGGGGGGGGGAAGGAGAGAATCGATTCAGCAACGGTGTCGAAAATAATGGCATAGGTATTTTGCCTTTGGGTGTTTTCAAAGGGGGAGAGGGAAATATAAATCAAAAACTCACATTCAATGGCAGATTCAGACTCAGCACGTCGCTCTCAGCCAGGAGGGTCTTGAAGTCGACATATTCGGCCTCGATCTCCTTCTCGACGGAGGGGTCCAGCCTCGTACGATTCGAATACCGGATCTTCATGCCAAAGGCCAGGGCCTTCTTGGCCATATTCCGCCCAATGCCGCCCATGCCCAGGATGCCCAGCACCTTGCCCTGGGGGTCGTGGCCCAGCGCCGGCGGCGTGGCGCCACGCCACTGGCCGGCCCGGAGCGAGGCCATGCCCACGGCCAGGTTGCGCAACGCGCCGAGCAGGAGGAACATGGCCATGTCGGCAGTGGCATCGTCGACGGCCGAGGGCGTGTTGGACACGCGAATGCCGCGGGCCGTGCAAGCTGGCACGTCGACTTGGTCGTAGCCGGCGCCGTTGTGGCAGATGAAGCGCAGCGACGGCGGGAGGGCCGAGAGGAGCTCGCCGTCTACCCTGCCAGTCACGGAGAAGCTCTCAAAAGTCCGATAGGCCACGGTGCAGCCGTCAAAAGCGCCCGAGGAGGCCTCTGCGAGGAAGGACGCCCGGTCTGTTGAAGTGGGAGTGAGGATGTCTGCTGCTGAGGCGACCGAGGCCCAGGCTGAGTGGGCGCTGCATCTCCGGGAAAAGAAAAGAAGAGCAAGAGGAAGTTAGTTAGTTACAAGACTCGAACCCAGGGGGAGCTGAGAAAGGTTAACAAGAAAAAAAAAAAAAGGGAAAAAAAAAGAAGAAAAAAAGGCCCATCTCACAGTTCAATGACGCCCAGTAACAGCACCCTGGGGCGAGTGCCATTGACAGAAGCCATCTCGGGTTGCGGGTACGGGATCCAGGCGCGGGGGAATATCGGTCAGGTACAGGCCCACCACGTCTTGGAAGGCGGGATGCCGTGTGCTCACTGCAGCGCCGAGCAAGTCTGGTTTGAGCAGCAGAGAGGAGCCCACCCGGGATCGTCTACAGTGTACAGTAATTAGCAGAACTTATTAATTTCAACCGCGGGGTACCGTATCGGTAACAACGAAGGCCGGGAGTCAAGGACTGTGGGGGCGGGTGAGAGCTGGGAATGTCTGGTGGGGGGAGAGGGAAGTCGAGTGTTGAGTGGTTGAATGGTTGAGTGAGTGGTGGGGGAAGTAGGGGGTTAGGGAGGGGAAGAATGAAGTAAGAAAAAGAAGTAAAAGAAGCAAAAGAAACAGGAAAAGGAGCATCTGGCATGGCAACTCGTTGGGATGTGACGCAATGCCATTTCCTCGCCTCCTCTCATTGTCCTGAACCGGCATCACATCTGACCAAACCAACAACCCAACATTTGACATCCGGGAACCGCACGTACCTCGGCGGGGAAGGTGTGTACCAGCAAGATGTGGTATGGATGGGTGGATGTGAGGCGGGGCGGCTGTTCCCGTCCCGGCCGGCCCCTGAGCAAGGAACAAGAAAAAAGGGGGTGTCGGCCTACCTCAGGTACCTGGTAGGTATGATGATGATGAGATGAAGCAAAAGTCCAAGTTTGGGCCACTCAGTTTGGATTCAGCTACAGTAGCTCCTTCCCATTGGTGACATGTCCCTTGGAACTCGTCGTCTGCCATTGCAATATTGCTGCTCACCTCAAACGGGATGCCCAGCCATACCGCTCCGTCAAAGATCAGTTATTATATATACACCACGGCGTCTTCCTCTGTCCATGGGACTGGCCGAATTAAAAAGCAGAAAACCGACTGCCTGTACCCGCCTTGTATAAATGCAAACAAAACGCTCTTGAAGGTTTTGTAATCCAACCGCCCACCCAATCCCCCCCCCTCTGGTGCGCCATTGTTACTTAGATGCCCGACTGAGACATCCCGCAACTTGCCATCTTTTGACTGCCTTCTTCATGGGCCTTGATCCCGGGAACCCCTTGTCCTGCTTTTTGTCCGGACGATATAACCCAGCACCTGGTGACGCCCACGCCGGATCCTTTCTATGATGAACCGAGATAGGCCAAGGAAACGCACACACATCCGCACACATAGATATACTTATAATACATTGACACCTGAAGGGTCAAAGCGGATAGAGAAGATGCAGGCCACTCCAGCTGGGAGTGACCTGAAGAAGTGATGTGGTGAAATTGTCTGCAGCCGCCCGGCCACTTCACGTTACGTGTCCCCCCTTCGAGCCGAGCGATGAATTGGGCCTGGATCCTGACTGCAGCTCGGTATCAGAATCCGCGTTGTATTTCGATAGCACGCGGGCTCAGACAGCCTTCAGCTCCTCTTTCTCAGGTCGACATTCACCCCGGGTCGGACAAAGGCGCGATAGGCGAGGTCTGCGAACCGGCGGACCACGTTTGTTGTTCCGCCCGTCGATGCCGATTCGTCCCGGATAAAACGAGTGGCCACCGCCAGCTTGCAGTGAGGGTCGGTTTCTTCCAAGTGCGTTGGCACGGTCTGCTCATTGAGAGCTGCATCCCACTGGGCCGAGTACTCGCGCAAAACAGCCATGCTGTAAAGAACATCGCGGTTCTCCCGGCCATCAAGCAGCGATCTCATCTGGTTCAGGCTACGCTCTCTCGCCAAGCAGTCGCTATGTGACGTTGATGATTGCGACACGAGGAGAAACTGGCCAAGGTGGTGCCAGAATTCGAGTTCATTCCGCCGGACTTTGCTGGAGCTGTTACCGACAGGCGGCGGAAGCGGGTTGCTTGACAGCAGACCGCCCGAAAGAAGCGTCTCCAAGACGTACAGCCGGTTGCGCGCCTCGAGCTGTCCATCCTCGACGGGAATCAGCTCCGACGGTTCGCTGGGCATATATCGTGGAAGGGTGGCCAGGGCCCATATGATACACGTCTCGAGGTGGCCAGCATACACCATGTCCGCAGGATCGGTGCTCTTGATGGCGACTATGTTTTGGAGGAAGGAGGCGAAGAGGGCAACCAGCGACGGGTTACTCCCGAGAATAAAGGCGGTCTGGTCTTTCTTAAAGTTGTACCACCGGCTTTCGAAGAAGAGGGCGAGACCGGGGACGTAGACCTCGTGGTAGAGCCTCGTGATCTCGTCGACGACATGAGAGGAAGGCGGCGAGCTCGGGGTGGGGGGAACGGCGCCCCCCAGTGCTATGAGCTCATCGACCTTCATCTTCTTTGCTGGAAAACTTGTATGAGTCAATGTGGTCTCGCAGGGCCGAGGCAACATCCGCCGGCGGGGCAAGAGTGGATGGGGTGCAACCTCTGTGTTGTTGACTCTTGACAGCAGTGCTCTTGTCGGTGCCCTCAACCCTGATCTGCTGGTACTGCGATGGCAGCTGTGGCTGCGGAGCAGGGGTGCTCGCGGCACTGGATATGTCGGCGCTCTGGAGGGCCGGGTCAATGGCTGTCGAGTAGTCAAAGTGCGTTTCGGTCTTGACGACGGGCGGGGCCGGCGAGTAGGAGCTCGGGACTACCGGCGGATGGTATGGAAGGGCGGTCGAAGACGGTACGGTTGGCGTGGACGCAAGGGTAACGGGGGCAGAAGACGGTGGTGGTGGTGGCGGCGGCTGGTGCTGCTGCTGCTGCTGCTGCTGTAGATGGGCGTGGCTGTTCGGGGCCGGTTGGATAGGTGAGGGACCTTGTTGCTGTTGTTTAAAGATGGGATCATAGCCCAGGCATTCGCGCTTTGACTTTTTGCAATTGTTGCACGTTGGGTGAGCCTCGTCGCACTAGATCAAGGAGCAATGGACAGTGCCAGGTTAGAAATCCGATCGCGCATGCTGTGTTTGAAGCGAATGGGAGGAAGGGCAAGAGATCGTATGTGGCGGGGGAGAGCAGGGACGAGAAAGACCAAATGGAACCCCACCCCCACCACAGCGACGCAGGGCCAAACGGTGAGCGGGGGAAGGAGTTTGCTTGCTCCCAGTGCTGGGTGGCATGGTGGCATGGACGGCTTTTTTGCAACGGGCAGGCAGGTGCATGCTGGGCTGCTGGGCCGCTGGGCTGACTTTGGCTCGCTTCGGCGTAGCTCCGAGTCAAGCGACGGGAACTTGGCCAAGCGATCACAAGCGAAAGCAAGGCAAGCATGAAAACCGATCCAAATCGATCCGATCGAAACAAGCAAGCAACTTCTTTCAATTCTCCAATTGCCGTGCACGCAACCCAAATGCAACCTCCTTCCTCTTCCGTGCTCCAACCACAACAGCGTCCCATTACCGCCAGGACCGCGACGTGCCTCGATTCAAGCTGTCGCTGTCGGCTGCCGCTGCCGCTGTCGCCGTCGCTGCTGCCGCTGGATGCACGGTAGACCCGGACGCGAGATCGATTGGATTTCATGAGGGGCAAAAGGGGAGAAAAAATGACAGAAAGGGGACGAGGAGGGAGACAGAGAGAGACCGTGAGTGACGCACCTTTATTCTGCGCTTACGGCAGGTCAAGCATCCGGTTTTTGTCCGGCGCTTGATCTCCTATCAGCCCCGCCAAAAAAATATCTTGTCAGCACATCCGACCTCTTGTTGTGTGGAACCATGAAGGACTACTCCTTTCTTGTGCCGGTACCTTCTTGTGCCTTCCTCCGCTCAGCGCGATGCGCGGGTCTGGGGGCAAGCCCGGCGCAATCGCATACCGCATCGCATTCGGGTCTTGGTGCATGGCATACGCGTGGGCGTGGACGCCATAGTACCCCATTGGGGCCGGCACGCCCGCCATCGGACCCCCCATATGCCCATGCCCGCCCATGGAAAGCTGTTGTTGTTGCTGGTGGTGGTGTTGCTGTTGATGGTGTTGTTGCTGCTGCTGTTGTTGCTGCTGGTGGTGATGCTGCTGCTGCTGCTGCTGCTGCTGTTGTTGCTGCTGCTGCTGCTGATGTTGTTGTTGCTGTTGTTGTTGCTGTTGCTGCTGCTGCTGTTGTTGTACATGGTCGAGCGTTCGCATGCTAGGTAGGGCACTTGGCCGGTAGGGGTCGGTCGGCGGGACTGGTTGTGGCGGATAGGGGTATTGAGGGACCATGCCGGCAGGCGTGTAGGAAGTCGGGCTCGGGTAGCTCACGGGCTGGCGAGGAGGGCCCGGGGGCGGCTGGACGTTGGACATGAGCGGCGAGGTCGGCAACGGCGTGTCGCCGTTGTGCCTTGTCCCGTTCTGGCCGTTTTGAGGATCCCCGGCCGGTTCTGCAGAGCTGACAACAGTGGTCACGCGATTGTTTGCGCTGGCGTTCGTGGTGGGCGTTGGATTTCCACCATTCGGACTTGTAGTGCCCTCCTCTTCACCACCGCTGCCGCTGGGAGCGTGTCGGGCACCGTTGGTGTTGTTGGAGGGATTGCTGCTGGTGCTGGTGCTGGTGCTGGTGCTGGCAGTGTCGAGGTCAATGACGGCGATGGAATGCGTGCAGTGCTTGGGCACCTCTACCACAAAAGCCGCTGCCCTGCTCTTCGCGTCCTTGCCGTGGCCGTGGCCGTGGCCCTTGTCGTTGCTGCCGTCTCGGTTAGGAGGCGGTGGTGGTGGTGGGCTGCTGCTGCTGCTGCTGCTCCTGCGGTGGTGATGGTGGTGGTGGTGGTGGGCGGCGTGGCGGGTCGTGGTCGTGTCGCGAGGTTTGTTGTCGAGGATGGGAATGCTGCTCGGAGTCGTCTAATGGAGGGTGCAGCTTCGCAAGTCTCGAGTCTAGAGGCTGCGGTCGAGACTGGGTCTGGGACGACCTGGAGGGTTGAGCCATACTCCCCGTACTGGGAATTTAATTAGATTTTTTATGGAGCCACGATTCCTAACAACCAAAAAAAGCGACAGGGCGACAGGGCTTGGGGACCAGGGGACGACGCGACCCTGGGCCGGGTTTCCTGTCAAGCGTCACGGCAAGCCTCCACCGCCAAGGTAACCTGCCCTGCTGTGCAGAAGACTCGGACTGGGCTGTATCCTGCGTCCTGTACACAGTATCCTGTTTCCTGTAGCTAAGGTACTGTATCCTGTAACCCGTGGCCCATAACCCGTAACCCGTAACCAGTCACTCGTACGGATACCCAAGGTAGAGAGATGAATAGATGATGGTGTGGTGTGCCCTCGCCCTTCGTGGCTGTTCAGGCTTTCACGGGTCCATCGATATTGGGTCTGTATTCCGTAAAAGGGGAGGTACCTTGGGAGCTGGGTATGGTTGGCATTGGAGATTGGCCCGCTCGTCCAGTCCACACGGAAATTCAATGAAGGCGCAAGCGCAACCGCAGGTGTAGGTGCAAGAAGTGAATATACTACGTAGGACTGACAGGCGGAGAGCAAGCTGGAAGGAGCGAGCGTTGTAGAAATGCACGTAGATGCACAAATGCACCTACGCAAGGTTTTTTTATCACTCGGGAGGAAGGTGCAGCAGGCTCAGCAAGTACAGCAAGGGCAGCAGCGCTGTCTCCAATGTCTCCTCCACTGTCTCGCTCTCCTACACAGCTACCAGTTCACCAGAAAAGACAGCAACAAGCTGGTAGACGAGTACCTGAATTGACTTGACAGGATTCGTGTTCTTTGTCTCTTCTATGCTGTTGTCATCTCAAGCCTCGTTCACAAGGTGCTTATCCCGTAATCTTGGATAATATCTTATTTTCTGGTCCAAACAAGGTACAACACCCAAGGCGAAAAAGAAAAGAAAAGAACAGAAAAAGCAAAGTTTGTTGAGGCAGGCAAGTTGTCGAGCATCGAGCAAATCTTGACGCGTCTTTTCTTCTACTCTTCCTTGGGCTGGTAGGGTGTTTCCTTTGGCAAAACAAATAGACACCCTCGCCGGAGGCTACTTGCATTCAGTTGACGATTTTTCAACCCAAGCACTCTATGGCAAGGGAGGTAATCAGGCTGTTGCCCTCGCAGCGTTCCGCCTCCCTCCTCGAGTTTTCTTCACCATGGTGGCCCCTGTGGCCCCCTGCCAGTGTAGTTAGATGCCTTTTGGAAAGCGTGTGGATCTTTTATTAACTAACCCTCGAGGTTGGGAGCGAAGGAACAGCAGACAGGCGGGAGGGGATGCAGGAGAAACAAAGGAAATGAGATTTATGGGTGCCTAGGTGGTGTCGACGTAAACAGTTCCTCGCCAGCTGCCCCGTCAGGCTATTCCAGTGCCGCTCTGACAAACACGCAGAAGGCGTATGATGGACGATGACAAGCAGTCAACCTATGGGCTCGTCTGGTGTCAAGGAAGTCGTGCGCTTTGGGCTCTCTCGGTTTTGGGCTTGGTCAACAACCACTTTGGCTTTTTGGAGCCGACCACGGGCAGAAGCGAGAAAACGATGGGGATTGAGCGTTAGTGGGTCGAAAAGTACGGGTCTCGAGCGGGTTAACGGGCATGGGTCCAGGGTACTCCCACCGGTGGTGGGGCACAGGAGATGCGCCAGGGTACGCGAGGGTTTTCAGTTTGTACCTCCTACCTCGCTCGGCTTAGTGGGAAAACGAAACCTGGGCCTCCAGCAACACCCATCATCTTGGAAGGTGCAGATGTGCAAGCGAGCCAAGGTACCCGGCATCGACCTTCACCACCATGACGAGCAGGACAACAGTTATCCCGAGACGACATAACGTCGGCCTTGTGTCATTGAACACGAGGTAGCTTGCATCGGTGTATGGACTGGAGCTTAGATCGGGTATCTGGTATCTTCGGTGGTGAGTGGTGACAATATGATCGACAATTCGAATACACTCTGGCCTAGTGTGGCCAACAGGCCGCTAAAGCGAGGCCCAGTCCGCCTACGATGTTGGGGCTTGTCTGTCCGATTAGCGAATGTCCTGCCAGGGGGGCATTTCATCTCCATCATCCCGGGATTTGCTTGCATGCTGGGAGGGTAAGGGTGTTTGGCTGTGATGGCCGAGTCTTGTCTGCACTTGATTGCCCAGCCGGCCAGCAGAAGGGATGGAGAGTCAGTCCTACCTGATCGTGCAATTGCCTCGACCATCTGCGCCTCAGACACCTTCGTTGCATGTTCTTTTGCCTCCCGTACCATTGCAGTCGGATCTATGGGACATGCAATACGGTAGTAAGTATCAACAGCATCTTGATGTGACAGCCGGCTATCTGCATACGGGCTAGCTGGCGCAATCTTCACCCGTGGGTTTTTAGCGAGCGCCCGGTTGACGGCTGACGGGAGGAAAGAGCGAGGTACATCCGTACCTGACCTTTGATAGGATGAGTTGGGCCTTCTCTGCGCGGTTGGGTTAATATGGAAGGAAGCACCGAGCACATGTTGATGGACAGCCACCATCCAACTCGATCCTCTTTGCCCCGTCTAGAGTCCAGACAAGTGCCTCGTCTTTCCACTCACTCACTCTCGGTCTGGCTTTTTTCGACTTTGATTCCGCCCAGCGACCTGCACTCACCTTACCTTCCGTATGGGTCACCGCAGCTCGGCCTGCCAGCAGGTACCTGGGTACCGGGCGATCACTCCCGTCGTTACCTGCTCGATTATTCTCCTTGCTTGCATGCATTAGCTGGCCACATCAAACACAACATGGAAGGTACCGACCTTCGTACCTTGGGTTACCTTCCATCCTAGGGTACCTTACCTTACCTAAGGGTCAGAGATACACACCTGCATGGAATTATCAATGCCGCCGAGAAGGATGTGCTGTGGTAGGATTGAGGACGACGAAATCAACTGGGACCTCAGCCGCGCCAAGACATCCTTTCCCTCACGCCGCGTCCGTTCTGGACTCTAGACGCCGTCGTCCGTCTCAATTTCATCTCTTATCCATGCAGCTTCCATGCGCGTCCGGCGGTTTGCCAGCTTCTGCCCGTGGACCAGTCAATCGCTTGGCCTTGGTGGACAGCCGCCGGCCGCCAAAATCGACCAAAAGATGACGCCTGCGCGTGTCTACACTCTGCACTCTGCACTCTGCAGGACGGCAACGGCTTTCTCCACCTTGGTGCCATAACCATTCATTTTATCCCAGATGAAACAGGTGAACATGCAGCATCGCTTCTGGCCGGTAGAAAAGCCTCGATCCGCAGCCTTTGTCAGTGCGATGCTTTGCCATGCCATGGTTGTCGAGCAGGAAGCGCGCCACACTTCTCACATGCTCGCCTACCTGACCTACAGTACTTACAATACCTTCCTACTTGACAGGTGTTACGGCACGCAGGCATGAGCTCAGGTCGGGAAGACACGACAGCTGTCTCCGCCCCAATGGAACACCATGATCCTCGTCACCAGCTCCGACCGGCAACAGGGCCGGGGGCAACGCCGGCGGCGGTGACACCACGAGTGATGCAACAGCATCCACCCTCGTCCGCCGTTGGGCCGCCTCCACAACTCCACAACTCGCCTACTTCTCGTGGCCGCATCTGGGGCGGCCATTTATCCCATCCTCCCCGAGCCTCCACACCTGTGCGGCCGATACAACACGCGCCTTGGATATCTCAAGCCGCCCCAATATAGAGGTCGATCTTGTTTCCCCTACACCCGTACTGTGGTAGAGATTGGGGAAAGTACTTTGGGGGACTGGGGATTGATGAGATGATTGTGGCTGGACCGCCTCTCTCCACCGTCCTCATCCTCCCGTCCAGCAAGCCCGTTTCCCGGCGGCGGATTGGGAGCCGCAATAACGAACTTGGTTTAATGCGGAAGCCCAGCGCTGGTGTGGTGTACCCAGCCCTTTTACCTCTCCACGATTTATTTCAGGCTACCAAGGGGGGGGGGGGGGGGGGGGGGACGGGGGTTGTTGATGGCCAGCCAGATTGACGACGGCTTTTGGCTGATTTCAACGTGGCATATTAGCCTCTTCTCCCGCCTCCTATTTCTCCCTGGTTTTCCTCTCCTGCCTGCCGCGTCAATCCTTTGCGCATCACCTTCGTCCAGGCGCGCTGGGACCCACCAAAGCACGGCAGCATGTCTAGTTTCTGTCTTGTGCATATGCAACGGACAGAATTCGACCTCTGGACACGAGCCTTTCGCGGAGTTGGCTGGATCCCAAACGTGCCGCGAGGGCATTTCGGAGCCTGTACCAATGTCGGCGCTGGCGGCTTTGTTGTGCATCCACCTGAACCCCCTGCCTTGTTCGCAGATCTGATCGATGTGCTGTAAGGTACTACGATACTGGGCTGGTGGTTTGAGGAAGAGCGGAGACCCAGATCCAATCGACGCGGCTTCGCGGGCCGACGACACCAACAAGATTTGCCTGGTGCTCATACTACCTCCGTCCAAAATAGCCATCTGGATTCACCACGAGCAGAAGCGGAGGAAGGCCTCGAGACAGGCGTCATGACGCCACCGCAACACGCATTTTACACATGATGGGGTACCATGCCTGGGCTCGGTGGTACCACACCTGGGTCAGCCAAGTCTGCGGGACAGTTTTCGGGTGCGCCATCTCCAACGCTTTGGAGGATAAGCCCCTATCTCGGACTCATTGCCTGGCGTGTAACAGTTATATGCCTCGCGAAAGCTCTCAGGGACCAGGGTTCCGGCTGGCCTGCATGTAGTGTAATGCAGATGTCTGGCGGAGAGGTCGCCGCATGGTCTTATACAACACAGTCTCGGGACTGGTCGACTGATATTGCGTCCTGTCTTGGGATCAGAAAGCTCACCAGCGAGTGATGCAGCTCCCATGATTGCCCGCTGGTTTTGATTCCCGCCGGCTCCGTCTTTCCATGTGTCACATGCTTCTTTCTCAAAACCTTCTCGAATGCTTCCACGCGGTTTTTGTATTGGCCGTATCGACGCTTGAGTGGACGATCTGTCCCCTGTTTCCAGCCCGAGCCATGCTAGCTGGGCATGCTGTACCCTGGTGCAGACATGGCCGAGCGTTACCGAGGCGAGCATCCCTGGCCCCGGTCTTGGGCGCACCCCTGGAACGACCGACCGTCCGAGCTCCCTGGGCAGTTGATGGTAGTAAGTCGGCATAAGGCCCGAGTGCTCAGCCGGTGTGTCCTCATCCGGCAAGAAACGGCCGATATGGCTGGCACATTACACTACGCTGTGTCGAACCAAGAGTTAGACCTTTGTCAATCTCTTCTCTCCATACCAGACCTGTGTCATCCCGAGCGGTTCGTAGGTACTTGCTACCGCGCTGCATCTCAGGCTGACGCAGACACCTTGGCTGGAAGTTGGCGTTGAGCATGCTCCTTCGGGACGTCAATGCTATGATGGACGGGCCGAAGCGACTAGGTCGAGCGGATCAACTGCCTAGGTAAGCTTTTATATCTTGACCCGTACAGTCAGTCATTCATGTTCATACCCATACATCCATACATACATACCTACATGCGGTTAAAGAGAAAAGAAAAGAGAAGCAAAAAGAAAAGGGAAAAAAAGAACAGAAAAGAAAACACATTCGTCTCCAAACCCACCAATACCGCAGCCGAAGCACCAGTTGACGCCCACCGTTCCCTTCCATGCCTGCCCCTTGCCTGCCCCTTCCTAGCCTGTGTTTTTTTTTTTTTTGGTGGCCCAAAAAAGGTCCCTTTACCTCACCAGCCTTCGATCGTCTCGGCGATTCGCCTGTGGCCCCGTTGTCTAGCTACGCCTGCAGGAGTCCCCTGGCGGTAGTTCATTCCTTCTTTGAGGTCATGGAGGTTATCAAAAACCGCGTTTGCGATGAACTGTCTTGCCCCTCTCCGCAGAAGCAGTTTGGTACTCTCACTTTGGCCCAAGCCAGCAGCGACATGGAGAACTGTGGCGCCGCTATTGTTTTGATGGTTGACGCCTAATGCTGGGCAGCTTGTTGATGCTAGTCGCATCCAATTGCGTGTGCTGGCTGTTTCGGCCCGCTCATCCTTTAGCCCGAGGAGGAAGCGTAGGACTTCTGGATATGCTGCAGCTGCGAAAAGCAAGTGCTCGTTGGCAGCCGTGCGGGCAAATATGTTGGCACCATGTTTATCGATCAGTAGCCGGACTGTTTCAAGGCGCCCGCCCTGTGCTGCGAAAAAGAGCGGGGTGTGGCCTGCCCATATAGGCTTCTCTATGCTCTCCTTGCCGGCGTGAGAAAGCATCAACTCGACAATGGAGTTCAGGCCTAGCCGCGAGGCTTCATGGAGGGGTGTGATCTCCAGCTTGCCTTGCGGTGCTGTCACGTCCGCGCCGGCCTTGATGAGCAGGCAGATGATCTGGGTGTGTTCTGGGCTTGTCTCGTCCTCGTTTGCTTCTGCGGGACCCGTCCTGCCACCGCTGCGCATCTTTTGGAGCAAGCGCCAAAGAATCGACTGGTTGCCGGGGCCAAGAGAGTTTGGGTTGGCACCGCCGTCGAGGAGGATCCTCACGACCTCGACATGGCCGGCAAAAGCAGCCAAGTCCAGCGGGGAGAACCCGTCGTTGTTGGTATGGTCCAGCGGCGCATGAGCTCCGACGAGCATTCGGACAATCGCGATGTGGTTCTTCTGCGCGGCCATGTGTAACGGGGCGTTGCCAATTGGACTAGAGGCATGTACGTCGGCGCCGCGAGCCAGGAGCAACTCTACAACCTCTTTATTCCCCAATGCCGAGGCCATGAGCAGAGGAAAATTCCCCCGCGTGCTCGGGAGATCCGGACTCGCCCCCGCGTTGATCAGAACTCGAGCGATATCGGTGCAGGCCGAAGTAATGGCAACCATCAAGGGCGTAGACTCTCCCATATCTCCATCCACGACAGCTCCACGTTCACAGAGCACCTTGACCATGTGAGCGGACCTCTTGGCGATGGCCAGGTGCAGGGCGGTCTTGCCCCCATGGGAGGTAACGGCTTCAACATCGGCGCCACAGTCTATGAGCCTCGCAATGGCCTCTGGACGTTGGTTCAGCACAGCGTCGTGAAGCGGGGTGTAGCCGGCCGTGTCTCGCAGACTCAGGGCGGCCCTGTAGCCGCAGAGGGCCAAGATGGTGTTATCTTTGGGCGCCAGCTCTGCTGCATAGTGCAGAGCGGACCGCCCCAGGAAGTCCACGGCATGGGCTCGGGCTCCGAGCTCACACAGCAATGCAACAAAGTCATCGGGAAAACAGGATCGGACGGCGCTGATGATGGCGGTTTCACCCGTCTTGTTTCGAGCCTCAAGATCCGCGCCCGAGAGAACCAGGAAAACGGCAGCTTCAAAGGAACGAGCAGCGAGGGCTTTGTGAAGAGGGGTTGTGGTCGAGCCGCCGCGCAGAACATTCGGGTTGACGCGGGCATCCTGGAGAAGCCTCAGAACGGTATCGCTGTCGTTTTTCTCGATGGCATGATGGACCTGCTCGGCAAGCTGGATGGTGCTACAGTGTTGCGAGGCTGGGCGTGGGCCTAGTTTGGCCGACAATGCCTTGATCTCTGGGCGATCTGATACACGAGGGAGACGGAGGGATATTCTTGGTTGAAGTTTTGGGTTGGGCGGAAACGCGCTCTCCTCAGACGGCGGTGGTGGAGGGGGAGGAAGAGGAGGCTCTCGCTGTGGCGGCTCGGGGAGAGCGGCTGATGCCAGGCCTGGAGAAGGGGCACCTCCAGGGATATCTCCAGGGACATGAGAGAAGGTTGGAAGCACTGGGCTGGATATGCTTATGGCTTCATCAGACGGCGCAGGCAGAGGAGGAGGTGGTGGTGGAGGCTCTCGCTGTGGGGGAGGGGGGACGGGGAGCCTTTCCCCTCTGTCAGGTGTACAAGGTCGAGCTTGGCTTGTCCCTTTTATAATGTAAGGTTCTTTGCTGCGCAATGTCTTTGTGTCAATTCTCGGGATGAAAGTCGCGGGACGGCGAGGACATACGATTGCATGAGGTCTGCCAAGTATCCCCATGATAGAGGGCGCTCGGGGGAGACTTCGCACCGCGGTGAGGATGGCGGCGACGACATGTCAAGACCGCTGTCCAAGCTGCGCGCGTCCATCATTTTTGCGACCAGGACGCTGATGTTTTACAAGAGGTTGACCCGTACGGGTAATGGGAGGGCTATGGATGATGCCAATCTCTACGCGGCATGTGGATGGTGAGAGGCGAGGAAAAGAAAAAAAAAAAGACGAAGAAGAAAAGAAACCAAAGGGTGGATGACTTGTTCTTATCATGGAAAGGGATGGAGGCTGGAGCGCACAGAATCGTCGTCTACAACCTATAGGTATTCTGCCAAAGACCACACCCAAGCGCTCCATACTGGCGACCCATTGGGAGGGAGATTGGTGGCTCACGATGCCAAGTCTTTGGCGTGAATAGATCGAGCTGACGCTAGGAGAGGCCAGACCGAATGAGGCTGGAACGTGGGCACTAGACTACTTGGTTAGAGTGTAGTGCGTGCAGGTAAACTAAGGTACCTGGCAGGAGAAGATGGTGGTTGGTTTATTTCTTGTTTGTCCTTTTCTTCTTTTCTTCTTTTTGCTTTCCTCCCCTCTTTCCTTTCTTTTTGCTGAGGTTGTTCTGGGTTGGTTTTTGATTATCAACGACTACATGTGGATGCTCAATGATGTGATGTGATGTGATATCCAGTCGGATATCCAGTACGTCTACAAGTTGGCTCAGATAGGCACCGGGTAGGTAATTATACATGGACTTGGAATTTAAAGTGGAGAAAAGGCCATCTTGGGGGGAAAAAAAAAAAGGCAGGGTAAACAATTTCTCATGTCGCACAGGTGAATCGAGGCGTGCATGCCACTCGAGTATCGCGCAGGACGAGATCTCCCACTCTCGATTTAGGTTAGGGGAAGCTGAAGAGGCCGACAGCATCCCCTCTTCCCCCGCCCCGCGGGGTTGCGTCTACCTACCAGGTACCTTAACTGTACGCTATTGGGGTCTGGGCTTCCAGACTTTTCAGCCCTGCCCAGACACAACCTAGTGACGCCATGAGCCAGGTGGGAGCTCGGGTGGCGGGAGGGCGACCTGGCTGCCTGGACCCGCAGAGCTATGGACCTGCACTTTATTGTACACGACTTGCTGGACGTGAAGGCAAGTGCAAACGGCCAAGTCAAGTGCCGTCCCGCACGTTGGAACCTCCCAGGTACCTTGCCTCGTATCAATGAACAGATACCAACTCGCAACTCGCAACTCTTACCGTGAAGCTCCCGTCCCAAACATTGCATCCAAGAGCACTGGGTCATTCCGGTCACTTCGCGCCCTGAGATTTTGCAAAACCCGAGTCGATCGGTATTTTTGGATACCTTGGACCAACCAATCAACCCGAACAGCAACACAACACGGTGGCGGGCGTCTTGTGGTCGAAACACGCAGCAGCTCCTTCTGGGGAGACTGCTGATGCTGCGCAAGCGAAAGCCGGAGACACAACAATGGCGCAGCCGTTGCAGCTGCCGCCGTCGTCTTCTTCGTCGCCGGCTATCCTGACACCACAATTCTGCTTCTCGACAACCGCGCTACGAGGTGTGCCTGGTCTTGCCTTTGTCTTGCGCACAACTGACCGCGAGAACAGATTTCCTGCGGATATCTCGGAGCTCTGTCGATGACACGATAACCCAGCACCTGAATGCGCTGGTAACACCAGCCCGGGCTGGCTTCGATCCGTCGTCGACATCACAGCGGGGCGCCCGACCGCTCTCGCGCCAGGTCGATGCACGCTCGTGCCAGAGCTTCAAGGACAATGTCCTCTTCCCCTCGTGGCAAACTCGCTCGCATGTTTTGAGCTACTGCGCACTGGTGGCCACGAGTCCTGACCCCGATGATCCCGAGACCGCGCTCCGGGAGGCCGAAGACGAGAAGAACCGGGAGAGGGTCGTCAACGAGAGGCTGGATCCGTATTCGGGACGTTATTTCCCCAGGGAGCCTCGGACCCAGCAGCTGGCATCCCTCATCCGGCAGGAGCGCAGCGTGGAGAACATTGTCCGGGCCAAGACGTGGGGAATCGTCACCGAGAGATGCGGCGAGACGGCCACCACCTGGGAAGAGGCACTCGGGACATGGCGAAAAACACGGGACACGACATGATCCCGTACGGCTTGCGGGAGGCGGGAGGCGGAAGCGCTGATGTGACGATCATCTACAGTATTCTGTCTGTCTCTGTACGATATGCACCTTTACCAAGGAGAAGCTGGAACGAGACCAATCACCACTGTTTTCTGGAACCTGAACCACCCGTGTTGCATGCCTAGTATGTAATTTAAAAATGTGTACAAAATAGCACCTACAATAAAACGAACAAAATCACAAGCCAGCTGGGTTCTAGGTTGTGTTTTGGGCCGTTGCGTGCGTCTGTTTTCAAGTGGCCGAGATCCACGGGTTTAATGGACGAGAACAAGAGTCTGAAGCTGCACGGTTTAACCGTCCATGTATGTCAGGTAAGGTGTGTAACCTACTTAGTCTAATTACTACATAGGTATACCTACTGTAGGTGAGGTAGGTGGTAGGTATTCCCATAGAGGTTGTAGTGCAAAGAGAGCCGCCGGGCTGGACTGGGCAGCGAGCGGGACCGACCAAAACAGTGGTAGGTGGAGGGTCCCACAATTGACTAAGGCTGAGAGGCTCTGGCTCAGAATCGACTTTCATGCTTTGCAGCTTCGCTCACTGGCACTAATTTCCAAACGCGCAACTCAATTCCTCCTCGCACCTCGACCGCAGTTGCCCTCGACTAAGTATAGCTACCGGCCAACTACCCTGACCCCGATCCCGGCCCCGACCCCAATCATCTTGGCCCACGCCCCACTCCATTGCACCGCATCCCGTCAAACGAGTAGCCAGGCGACAGATTTGTGGACGTTATCGCAGCCCACGATTACACACCACCACGGCCATCACCCGCTGCCCCTCCTCCTCCCCCCCTTCGCGACTCGACCTACCTAGACACCGAGCCGCCCGGCCGACCGCTGTCCCGATGCCGCAACCCCTGAGCACGAGGGAGGCCAACCTCTTCCGCACCGTCATCCGCAACTATGAGGACAAGCAGTACAAACGGGGCCTCAAGGCTGCCGAGCAGATCCTCAAGAAGAACCCCAAGCATGGCGACACCATGTCAATGAAGGCCCTCATCATGAATGCCCAGGGCAAGACTGACGAGGCCTTTGCTCTGGCAAAGGAGGCCCTCAAGATCGACATGAAGTCGCACATCTGCTGGCACGTGTACGGCATCCTCTACCGCACCAACAAGAACTTTGACGAGGCCATCAAGGCCTACCGCTTTGCCCTCAAGCTCGAGCCCGAATCCCACCAGATCCAGCGTGACCTGGCTATCCTGCAGATCCAGATGCGCGACTACCCGGGCTACGTGCAGAGCAGGTTCCTCATGCTCAAGGCGAGGCCCCAGCTGCGCCAGAACTGGACTGCCCTGGCCATTGCCTACCACCTCGAGGGCAACCTCCAGCAGGCCGAGAACATCCTTACCACCTACGAGAAATCAATCACCACCGCGCCCCTCAAGACCGACTTTGAGAATTCCGAGGCCATCCTGTACAAGAACTCCATCATTGCCGAGCAAGGCGACATCGAGCGCGCCCTGGAGCATCTCAACACCGACGCCAAGAACAGCCTGGATCGCTTGGCTGTCATGGATCTCCGCGCCCAGTACCTGTCGCAGCTTGGCAGAAAGCCCGAGGCCGCTAAAGCCTACCGGGCCTTGATCGAGAGAAACTCGGAACATCCGGCATATTACAAGGGCTTGACCGCGGCGCTTGACATCCCCAACGATGACGAGGCTGCTCTCAAGGCAGTTTACGACGAGTATGCGCAAAAGTGGCCTCGCTGTGACGCCGCAAAGCGCCTGCCTCTGGACTTTTTGACCGGTGAGCTCTCCTTTTCCCCCTTCTTCCTCTTCCCCTCTCTCCGCTCTCGGAGTCCTTGTAATACAGATACAGCAAACAATTTCGTATTGACACAGACCTCCCAGGCGACGAGTTTCGGTCAGCGGCCAAGAGCTATCTGACCTTGATGTTTGAGAAGGGTGTACCATCCACATTTGCCAACCTGAAGCACTTGTATGCCGACTCGTTCAAGAGGGATACGGTGCCCGCCGTAGTGGAGGAGTACGTGAAAGAGCAGGAGAGCGGTGCAGACGATAAAGAGAAGGTCAATGGGGATCGCTCAAAGGGCAAGGGATCGGCTCTTTACTTTTTGGCGCAGCATTATAACTACCACCTGAGCCGCGATCTTACCAAAGCCCTCGAGTACGTTGAGAAGGCGGCCGAGCTGGACCCCAAGAGCGTTGAGCTCCAGATGACCAAAGCCAGGATATTCAAGCACCAAGGCGACACTCAAAAGGCCTCTGAAGCCATGGACCAGGCACGCTTGTTTGACACCCGGGATCGCTACATCAACTCCAAGGCGGGCAAGTACCAACTACGGAACAACGAGAACGAGAAGGCCCTGGCGACATTGGGGCTCTTCACCCGCCAGGAGACGGTTGGCGGCCCGCTCGCTGATCTGACTGACATGCAGTGTATTTGGTTCCTGACCGAGGACGGAGAAGCTTGGCAGCGACGAGGCAACGTTGGTCTCGCGCTCAAACGATTCCATACTATCTACAACATCTTTGACATCTGGCAAGAGGACCAGTTCGATTTCCACAGCTTCTCCCTGCGCAAGGGCCAGATCCGGGCATATGTCGACATGGTCCGCTGGGAGGACCAGCTCCGGGAGCACCCATTCTACTTCCGGGCTGCACTGGACGCCGTGAGGATCTACCTGTCGATCTTTGACAAGCCCCAGGGCGCAAACGGGGTCAATGGAGTCAACGGCGATAGCGCCAACGGCGAGGATGCCGCTGAGAAGAAGAAGGCGGCCAAGAAGGCCAAGAAGGAAGCCCAAAAGGCGGAGCGGGAGGCGGCCGAGAAGGCTGCCAAGCAGGATCCCAATAAGGCGACGGCGGTCAAGAAGGATGCCGAGGACCCCAAAAAGAAGGATGACGACCCGAACGGGTTGAAGCTGGCTGCGACCAGCGATCCGCTTGGTGATGCCATGAGGTTCCTCGGTCCGCTGCTTCAGTTCTCCCCCAAGAACATTGATGGCCAGATCGCCGGCTTTGATGTCTATATTCGCAGGAGTAAGTCTTCTTCCCTCCCCTGCCCCCCCTCTCATTCTGTCGAATCATCCTTGTCCTTTCTATGATGCTGTCTGGTGCTGATGCATGGGCTGTAGAGAAGTATCTGCTCGCCCTGCGCTGTTTGAACGTAGCTCTGGCTCTCGATAAGGACAACGCGCGAGTGCAGGAGCAGGCAACCGAGCTGCGTAGCATTATCGAGCCCATGTTCGACTCGCTGGCGCCGACAGCTCAGAAGGTATTCAAGGCCAAGTTTGCCGCCCTCGGCCGCTCATAGCTCGGGAACTCTCGAGAGATGGGGTGACGGAATGACGGGCCTTTATCATGAACTCATGCGACGACTGCCAACTTCACTGGCTACTCATTACGGACCGCCGACCTTGCATGTTTTTTCTCCCCTCTCGCAAAGGGCAAGAAAGGTAACAACAGTAGAATAGGGCGCGAGTATAAAAAAGTTTTTGTTTTGTGTACTGTGTACCCTAGAAGGCAGCATGGTCTTTTTTTTTTTTCCTTGGGCACATCACGACTATTACCTTCTTGTACCGGACCGACGGTCTTTTTTATTGGGATGACAAAGACGATGAGATGGGATGGTGGGAGTAGGGAGATGGAATGGACAGCATGGATATGGATATGGCCATATACGGGGCATGGCGGCTCGATCCGGGTCAATCTCCGAACACTCCGAATGGTGGTGTGAAGCTTGAGTTGAAGCTGAAGTTGATGAAGCCGACAAGGCCTTGTCGCTGTCCCGACCTTGGCGATCCCCGCCGCGGCCCCCACCTTAGCGCCTACCACAGTATACCCAGCTGCGTGGAGTGCAGTAGTGCCCTGCGTGCAGTGACCGATGACGGTTTCCGTTCACTCCCGGTCACGTCCTTCAATTCAGCTTTACGTTCTTGAAGGCTTGAACTCCTGTCAGCAAAGCCGAATTGGGTGCTCAATAAGAACCGGAGTAAGCTTACCTGGGAATAAATCGTCGTGTCTACTGGACACGGTAGTTTGCAGTCAAAAAAGAATCCAATTGGTGCAGTCGATGTGAGGAAGTGGCGGTCTGTTGGGGACACACGGGGGACAGACAGCCAACCGCACAGTCGCGGAATCCCATGCAGCAGTTGGGAAAGAGAAGTGTGAGGAAGGAGCATTGAGGTGCTTGGCAGCCACGAGAAGCAGCCTTACCAGGGCAGGTACACCCAGTACTAAAGGACGGGAAGGGAACGTCCCGTTGTCACTGTCTGCACCCACTGAGAAGAAACCATCCGACCACCTCTGGACCTACCTGGCATTCCAGGTTCCATGTGCACCTAGCAAGCAGTCTTCCCGCTTGCCCCCATCTCCCCCCAAATACCCAAAGGTAGCGTACGTATAGTTGGGTGTCCCTAGTCCGCTATGCCAAACGCAACCGCAACCGCAACCGCGAACGCAACCGCAAACGCAAATGCAGATGCGGATGCCGGCGACGCGCCCTTGACGACCTTGGCAACGCCGCCATCCGGAGCTCGGGCAGCGTCGGCTAAGACGCAGCCGCTGCTCGCTGTTGAATCCAGAGCAACCGACGATGCCGGCGCCGCCAGAGACGTTCTCATCCTCTCCCGCGACGTCATTTTGATACAAAAGGAGGACTCTCTCCTCGTCTCTGGTAAGGGGCCATTTTCCCCATGCTGCTGCCGCTGTCGCCTGTGTGACTGTCTATTGGAAACCTTTGCTGACGCGTGCTGCTGTTTTGTTTTTCGTGTGCAGAAAAGGCTGCGTCGGCCAAGTCAGGTAGATCTTGTGCGTTTTGGGGACGAGGTAAAGCCCCTCGCGGGTGCTTAAGTCGCATGACGAGCTGACCATCTGTTGTTCCCTTCGTCCATCTAGCCCCGAAGCCGCCGCGCTCGATCCCGTACTACAACATCCTCTGGGTCGAGATCACCGAGGACCAGAAGCAGCTACGCATCGACTTTGTCGCCCAGGCAAGCCAGCACGTCCTCGAGCCTCGCCATGTCGAGTTCCCCATCCCCGCCCTCGCTGCCGAGCAGTCGCCGCACGGCAACGATGACGAGATCCTGTCGTGGGTCGAGCGCCTGATGGACCGCGCCTACGGGAATGCCGCCCGTCGCAAGCGTGCCTGGGTCCTCGTGAACCCCCATGCCGGCACCGGCGGCGCCGACAAGATCTGGGACAAGCAGGTGCGCCCCATCTTCGCCGCTGCACGCATGCCCATGACGGTGATACGCACCACCTATTCGGGCGAGGGAGTCGACCTGGCCCGGGACATCAATATTGACGACTATGACATTGCCATCCCCTGTTCCGGCGATGGGCTTCCCCACGAGGTTTTCAACGGCCTCGCCCAGCGCCCCGATGCCCGTCGCGCTCTGTCTAAGATCGCCGTGTGTCACATCCCATGCGGCTCCGGGAACGCCATGAGCTGCAATTTGTACGGCACCTACCGCCCGACCCTAGCCGCCTTGGCCATCGTCAAGGGAATACCCACGCCGCTGGATCTGATCAGCGTCACCCAGGGCGAGAAGCGGATCATCAGCTTCCTCAGCCAGGCCTTAGGCATGATAGCCGACCTGGACATCACCACGGAACATCTGCGGTGGATGGGCGCTTCACGCTTTACCTACGGCTTCCTGGTGCTGGCCATGAAACGGAAGGTCTACCCATGTGACATCGCGGTGAAAGTCGAGATTCATCACAAGGACGACGTCAAGGAGCACTATCGACGGAACATATCCAATGCGGGCTCCGAGACGGAGACGGGTGAGATGGGTCAACAATCGACGCATGGCGGCTTGGACAATGACCACGAAGACAAGAACAACGGCATCGAGGCCGGGCCGGGGACCAGCTACGGCCCATCGTCGATAGCCCCAAGCTCCGCGGAAAGCGAGAACAGCCCAGGCCTCCCGCCCTTGAAGTACGGCACAGTCAAGGACAAGCTACCGGATGGGTGGGAACTTATCCCTCACGAGAAACTGGGCACCTTTTACTGTGGAAACGTGAGTCTCACACCCCTTCATCCTTCGTTTCGGATTTCCAGTCCACCCAACTCAAACAAACTCTGCAGATGGCATACATGGCACCAGATGCCAACTTCTTCGCCGGCGCCCTCGCAAACGACGGCCTCATGGACCTCATCACCAGCGATGGCGACATCTCCCCGCTCAAGGCCATTGGACTGCAGATGTCGGTGGATTCGGGCCACTTCTTCGACAGCCCTCTTGTCTCGTATCGTAAGGTGTCGGCGTACCGCATCATCCCGCGGCCGGGTCAAGATCCGTCGTGCTGCATCAGCATAGATGGCGAGGCGATCCCCTTTGAGCCCTTCCAGGCAGAAGTCCACAAGGGGCTAGGCCTCACGCTTTCCAAGAAGGGCGGGTTCGAGGCCCCGGGGCCGATAAACTGGGACAAAGTCACCAACACGGAGAGGATGCGGGCGTAGTGGCCCGTACCTAGCCGGTTGAGGAGAGCTGTGGTGCATGCTGTGGCGGTTGTTTGGTCCGTTGCTGGCCTCGCCTGCTTCCGACCCCACGGGTTTCTGTGGGGCGCCTTGATGTTTTGATACCCTTGTTGCTAAGGCGGCTTCGGCCCATGGCAGCCTCGTCATGCCTTGGTACCGCGTAGAAGGAGCGAGGATGACGGCTCCTCGATGCTTCGAGAAAAGCGGCTGGTTCTGGGCGTTGGCGATGTTCCCAACGGATGGATGCTCGATGCTTTTCCTTGTATTTTTTCCACACTACATAGACAAGCAGCGTACCATGTAGATTTCCTTGTATACATACATCACAAAAGGAGCTAGAGGTATAAGAAGAGCGTGAAGTGTGCATGTGGTTTGTTTGCATAATCAGCTTGTACATTAGTCATTAAACCCGTCCCAGCTGCCATCGTCTGACTGGATATCGTCGTCGTCATCCATATTTACGTCTGCGGCCTCGGGCTTCGCTGCTGCGGAAGCCTTCTTGTTGCCCGGCAGACGGTCGTCGGCCAGGGATTCCTTTGACCGAATCTTGACAGCCGGGCTATATGAGCGCTGCTCCAGCAAGTCGACGAGGGTAGAAATCCGCTGCAGAATCTCGGCCGCAGCTTGGTCCTCGGCATCCAACAAGCCCACCTTCCCGGCCTCGTCGACCCAGATATCCAGTACGTGCATCTTGAGCCCCACGGGTATCGTGTGCGGCGCGCACGGGTCCTGCTCGCCCTCCAAGTTTTGCCTGTCCGCCTCCATGGTCGCCTCCTCGAGCGCAAACGGATACTCGCCCAGCAGCTTGACGATCTCATCTACCCTCTGCGCATCCCAAACGCTCTCCTTCTCTTTCTCCTCCTCCTCCTTCTGGGCACCAGCGGCAGCGGCACTGTTCTTCTTGGACGACTTCTTGCTGGAAGCGGCGGGGGCAGCGGTCACCTTCATCCACTTGAAGCCAGCGCCGACGACCCGTCTGACGAGGAGCAGGAACTTCTCCATGCGCAGCACGTCGATGCCCGTCCACTCGCGCGACATGGTGGCCCAAAAGGCGCGCAGCCACGGCAGGACGGCCTCGCGCGGCAGGATGAAGATGAGGTCGGCCAACTCGGCGCAGAGCGTCTGCTGTGGGATGGCGCGGTCGCACATCCAGAGGGCGAAGAAGAGGCCCTTCCACAGCTTGAGCACGTCCAGCGGCCCCAGGGCCGACGAAATGTGCTTGGCTGAGAGAAAGGTGTGGAGTGAGGCAAGTGCTGAGGTGCGGATTTTGCGGTCTGCGTCGGAGAGAAGGGTGTTCCTGAGTTAGTTTGGGATTGCTTGCTTGTTTGCATAGCGTGTAATTAGGTAGGCAGGCAGGTAGGTAGGACAGGTGAATGAAAGTATTGGGTGTGTTGGAAGGAGGCTGGGAATAGCGGTTTTGAAGGGATTGGCGGGGGGGGGGACGGACCACTTGAGGCAAGATTCCTGATGAAGGGCATGTTCCCTTGAGACGCCATCTTGTCTGTGAATACCCGGACCTGGGGTGGAGGGGGTCTGTCTGGCCGGTGGAATCGGATTTCGGTCTGCTGTCGGGGACGTCCTCAGGTCGTGATTCTCAGCAACTCTAATCGGTTTGCTGGTTTGCTTGCGGTGGGTTGGATGCGAGGTACGGGACTGGCAAAAGTGAAGCTTGTTTCAATGCGAGAGCGAGAGCGGGAAGCGGAGGGCTGAAGCAGCGACAGGTCAAAAGCAAATCTTGTCCGCCTGGCAGAAAAATTAGAACTAGGTACCAAAGCCTAAAAGGTCCCCAGCGGCGGGCGCCATGCAGGGTGCGATTGCGATTGCGCTTGGGCAGTGATTGGCGGCGGTCGCTGTGAGTGGGCTGCGGGGCGGGATGTCACTGGCGGGGTTTCATGCAAAACGCTCCATGGTATAGATAGAATAGAGCTTTGGATGCAAGATGCTTCCATCTTCAGGTTTCTTAGCAAACAGTTGGCTTGCCAGTTCCATGTTTATTAGGTACCAGGTAGCTTCAACACACTTCTCAAGATTGTGCAAGCATTTCCTTTCTCACAATGGTGTTCGTTCGCCTGAGGAATGGCAATGGGCACATGCACAGGGTTTCCTTCACAGCCGAATAAGACAATCAAGTGCGGAAATAGGAGAGTTATGAACAGGGTCATTTCGATACCACCCGCACATGCGCGCCCGTTTATATAGAAATAAAGTGTGCAAATGTTCTCGTCGAATACGTTACGTGCATCAGACCTGACGAAAATGCCATTGAATGACATCTGATTTACTGTTTAGCAGCTGATACCGATGGATGCAACAACGAGCATCCGTGAGTGGGGAAGCTGGAAGAGCGGCATATGGGTGGAACTATATAGGCTTTCAAACCGACCCTTTCATGCATCAAAGAACAGCGGTCTTATAGTGTAGCGGTTATCACATCGGATTCTGAATCCCCTTCTTCTAGAAGGTACAACCACTTCCGGTAACCCCGGTTCGATTCCGGGTAGGACCTTGATATTTGTTTTTCTTTTGCTCTTTTTTGCTACACAACTCGACAGGTAAACGAACTCCCGTTTCTTTTTTTGGCCAAACGTATACTCCCGTACATGCATTAGCATACCCCATGTTTTGGCTGGCCGCGGTGGATTGATAGGTGTGCAATTTGGAGGCAATCATCATTAGCGCTATCCCCCCTTGAGTTAGAGAAACCGAGAGTGTGATGCGAAGCCCGCAACCCGAGTCTGGTCCGAGGCGCTAGGTACGTGTACTTTGGGCACCATATCCCGTACGGAATTGTCCGCTGCGTCAATCCGGTTTCCGGTTTGCTTGGCATTCGGCATGTTTTACGGATTGCCGAACGCCCAGATGGCAGACGGTCATCTATATCCTTGTGATCCTTCATTGGTTACTGAGTAGACGGCGGCATGGATAGAGTGAACATAAGAGAGGATCCCCCCGGGGCCGATATGCCAATTCGAGTTGGCAAGTGGCATTAGCTTGCGCGTTAGGTTGGAGCGAGCCCTGAACCCAGTCGTGGTCTGATTAAGGTTGAGACCACGAGACGCGTCTGTCTCCATACCTTGGGTATAATGTTGCGGGTTGGAGGTGAGGCAGCGGGCAGGCAGGTGCACACGCCGAGACACAGGCAGTTCCGGACGGGGAGGCTTCAAGGTGCCTCGGTCCCTTCTTCGAGCCGGCTCAACGATGCTCCCTTTCTCCATCACATGCGCCAGCGCCAGCCGTTGACGGAGCGCTGATCTCATGAATGGCATTTTATCTGGCAGGGTTCGTTTTAGCTGTACTATAATTACCTGGTACATAGGAGGTCGTGGTCTTCTCGACAGCCCGCTTTGTTGCTAGTTCTCTTCAATTTGTTTGTTCCGTCTGTTCCGTGAGGCATCTTGACACCTCTCGGCTGCTAAACTTAATACCTCACCTTGCGTCGCCGCTCTTGCATGTTTGCGCCTCTTTCATCCATTACTGAAAGCTTATCGGACAGCTCCCTGATCAGCTGTAGCCCTGCCTACAAGTGCCCTGTACGAGTCGTGCCTTCCGCATCTCGCGGCACGCTGAGGAACTGGCAAGGCAACCTGGAATCTCCCGCCTCTAGTAAGATCGCCCGGCAGCACCTTCCTTCCCCAATACCTATTCCTTCTCCTCCAGGCCGGTTCGGTCTCAGGAACCCAGGCTTTGGACATCAGGCTGATTGTCAAGCTGCATCTTTAGCTGCATGCAAGCCGTGCACAACAATCCGCGAAATACAACAAACGAATCGCTGCAAGGCAACGGTGGCTGCAGGAGCGTGCACGCGGTTTTCGGTCATCCCCCGTCACTCCGCAGGGTAGCTTACACAATAAGGCCGTCTCGGCGCAGGGGAAACGATCTCCGGGCAAACCGCTGTCTGGTTGGGATCCAATAGGTGTTTTGAGTCACAACAGGGCCGCAGCGCAGTGGCAGCATACGTCAAAAATGTCGTCCGATTCAGCATCAAATCGCCGCACCGCCGCCTTATCCTCTTCCTCCTCCTCCCCCCCTTCATTCTCCACGGCAACCTCTCCACAAGCATTATCTTTGTCGTCGTCGTCGCCTTCCTCCTCCTCTTCCTTCTCCTCCTCCTCATCCTCGCCAATTTCCAGGCTTCAGAATATCGCAAACCACATGTCGTCCTCAACAATAACGAGCTTCCCCGCCGATGCGGTCCCCCAAGCTCCCGAAGATGCTCTCTTTGGGCTGATGCGCGCATATCGTGCGGATGAGAGCCCGGACAAGGTCGATCTTGTATGTTTGTTTGCGTCACTTTTTCCCCCCCTCTGTATTTTCTTCAACCGGCTCCCTCCTGGAACTTGCTCGCATCTATCTGCATGCTGACTTTCCCTGCTACAGGGCATCGGCGCATATCGCGACGACAATGCAAAGCCCTGGGTTCTTCCGGTAGTCAAGAAGGTTAGTTTGTCACTTTCAATTGCACTTTCCAACGGCGCAGGATGCAAGCTTTGCCGTTGGCAGCTCCAGCTCCAGCTCCAGCTCCAGTCCCGGCTCCACGCATGCTTCAAATAGGCTCGTCATGTTTTCTCGCGGCCCGCCAGGGAGACGCGCCTGCCCCTCGACGCCCCTCCCCCCACCATGCATGCTTTGCAATACGCTACTGCTACCGTATTGCATCACATCCGTGGGGCGTTTTGCTGCTCATGCTCCCCAGCCAAAACAGACACGTCCCTCGAGGCAAGTTAACTGACATTCCTTTCCTCCTCCCAGGCCGATGAAATTCTGCGCAACGACCCCGAGCTGAACCACGAATACCTCCCCATCGCTGGCCTCGCTTCCTTCACCAGCCGGGCCGCTGAGCTGCTTCTCAGCCCTTCCTCCCCCGCCCTCGCCGAGAAGCGCGTGGCCTCGGTCCAGACCATCTCGGGAACCGGCGCCTGTCACCTCGGTGGTCTCTTCCTCTCCAAGTTCTACAAGGTTGCCGGCGCCAGCCGCACCGTCTACCTCAGCAACCCAACATGGGCCAACCACAACCAGATCTTCACCAACGTCGGCCTGCCCATCGCCCAATACCCCTACTTCGATAAGAAGACTAAGGGTCTGGATATCGAGGGCATGAAGCGCGCGCTCGCCGATGCCCCTGACCACAGCATCATCCTCCTGCATGCCTGCGCCCACAACCCGACCGGCGTCGATCCCACCCTGGCCCAGTGGCGCGAGATTGCCGAGGTCATGGCCGCCAAGAAACATTTCCCCTTCTTCGACTGCGCCTACCAGGGCTTTGCCTCAGGCGACCTGGACCGTGACGCCGGCGCCATCCGCCTCTTCCTCGAGCTAGGCTTCGAGCTCGTCATTGCCCAGTCCTTTGCCAAGAACTTTGGCCTGTATGGCGAGCGTGCTGGCTGCTTCCACTTTGTTGCGTCTCCCTCGAGCAACGCGGCCGAGATCACCACTCGCGTCGCCTCCCAACTCGCCATTCTCCAGCGCTCCGAGATTAGCAACCCGCCCATCTACGGCGCCAAGATTGCCTCGACCGTCCTGAACGACAAGGCTCTGTTTGCCGAGTGGAAGGAGAACCTGCTGACCATGTCGGGCCGCATCATCGCCATGCGCAAGGCGCTGCGTGCCAAGCTGGAGGAGCTCGGCACCCCCGGCACCTGGAACCACATCACCGACCAGATCGGCATGTTCAGCTTCACGGGCCTGACCGAGGCCCAGGTCCTGAAGTTGAGATCCGAGTTCCACATCTACATGACCAAGAACGGGCGCATCAGTATGGCGGGGCTCAACACCAAGAACGTAGATTACTTTGCGAGAGCCGTGGACAAGGTAGTTCGGGAGGCGCAATAAGCCGCCGCGTGGGTCGGAGTACTACTAGACAGGATTTTCTAGACATTACATGTACCAGTCATAAGGATAGAATGGGAAACGGGAGAGAGGGACGTCGTGGTCTGCAGCACAGCGTCGCCGCCACCGTAAATCTCGACTCAGAAACAAAAGCGAAAGAAAGGATCAATCGCTATTTCTTCACGGCGCTGGATATAGCCCGTATGATATTATATATATGTCTCCAACTTCTGCTTATCTCCTTCCGCGTCACATGTTTGAATTCGGGCAATAGCCAGTGTAAACTCCCAGCCCCTTGCCCGCCGATGATTGCCTCTTTCTTCATTCCTCCGATAGAGAAGCTGATGTCCTCGAGCTCATGCCCCTGCTACCATTCTGCTTGCCTACTCCGTACCCACCGCCCGCCTTCCGTCGCGTTTAGTTACCCCGTATCTTGAGATCGATACGGGCCTGAACAGATTGAATGAATCTCAATCTTCATTCATAGCCATGCCTTGCCGATGAGGTGCGCACAGCTGTGGAGGGTAAACCAGTCTCCATCCCTGTGCGTCTCGATTCCCTTCACTTCCGCTTGGGACGGGCCCTTTTCCTCGTTCAAAATGGGCAGCTTACCTTGCGAGCCCTGTGCTGGCCTTGTGTTGGAATGTCCCTTGCTGCTGGTTATGCGATGTTTCCTGCAGCCAACGATTTGTTTAGACGATAAGACCACTCGGCTCGGTTTCTGCGCCTTGGGTTTCGGCAGTCCCCTGCGTGTGGTGATACCACTGTCAAAACCGAGCACGCGATTCTCCACAGGTTGTGCATGACTGGAAGTCAATTTGCCCATGTAAGTCAACCCTTTCCCTTCCACTCACGCAAGCGCTCGATACACCCGGTCGAATCAAGACTGCTCACTTGTTCGATGCAGCTTCCATGAAAGAGGATGCTTCGTAACAAGACTTGGATTGGTGGTGCTCGGCTCTGGTACACGGACGGGGTGCGTAGCTGACGGCAACGCGCAGAAACGGGGACCGGTGGGCAGCCTTGTTGTTTTGATTGTTTCTCAGCTCGTCAATGAAGGGTTGCTAATACACCAAGTCCCAGACAACAAGCAGCGCACACAGGCCGGCAGCGGCATAGCAGGTGTACCGAGCCGGCCCAGCTCTTTGAGCAGCACTCTTCAGTTGCTTGTTTCCCTTCTCGACCCCTTCGTTGGTCTCGAAGGAATCGACAACCAGCTGGTTGATGCTCTCGGACTGGGAACTGAGGTTGCTGATGAGCTCGTTATGCAGCTCGGCGATCTCAACAAGAGATCGGTCTGCGGTTCTGTGCCGGCTTTAGCGTCTGCCTTTGAGGTGTGGGTACGAGCAGGAGATCGACGGGCAACATACCTGATCTTGTCCAGCGTAGAGTCAAAGTGTTTCAACATGTCTTGGTTCCCCTTTTCAAACATTTGCCTCTGGTCTTCGGTGAGGTCGTCTAGCGGTGGTCTCCTCTCAAACTCATCAGCAGGCAAGCTGGGGGATGCACTAGTGGTGGCAAGACTGCTGATAGACCCGCGCTTGTGGAAGTTGCTGGCATCTCGTCCGGTCGATATGGAGGCGCCCCTCGCTTTCGCCAGCACGCTCCTCTTCTTCTCCTCCTCCCGCGCCAAGCGTGTTTCGATCATGACGCGCTGGGTCTTGGCGGCCTCCTCCAGGCGCTGCTTCAGAAAATCCAGGACGCCCTTCCGATGGTCGGCCAGCTGACGCGCGGCGGCCTCGGCGGCGGTATGCTCGGCGGTCTTGCCCTTCCCCGACGCCCCGCCACCCCCTCCGGCCGCCCACGACCCGAGGGAGCCGAGGACGCGCGAGTACTTTTTCTGGATGAGGACGGCGTCAGTGGCCTGGCGCAGATTCTCGGCATCCTCCAGGGCACGGAATCGAGCGATGAGGTCCCGGAGCGTCAGCTTCGCGTTGGCATCGATTTCCTCGCGGTCGCGGTCGGTGAGGTAGACGGTCTGGGCCGGACCGTTGCGGCTTACGGTGCGGAGGTGCGTCTTGCGCGGGGCGGCGGTCGACAGGTAGGCCTGGCGCAGGTTGCGAAGATCCGAGTGCAGCTGGGCGACGCGTGAGTTTATCCTGTAGGCTTCCTTCAGGAAGTCGTCGGCGGTGTCGGTGTTGAAGCGCCTAGTCGGGGGTGCCTCGTGGCCTTTCAGGAGCCCATTGAATGTCGTCGTCAGGTCGGCCATCGTGTCGTGTGCGTCAATCGGGCCGGCCTGGCACGGGAGGTAGGTGGGTGTGGTCGAGGAGCGCTGGCGCTTTTCGATTGCATGTGGTTGAAAGTCGGAATCGTCGAAATCAAAAATCTCGGGATAGCTTCCAGGTTCCGTCGACGTGGCTGTTTGGCTGATGACGGCTTTCCAGGTTTCTCGGTTGCTTCACCCAGGAACCTGCTGGGGTCAAGGTACGTACTAACCCGTACCTAAGGTATGATGGACATAGTGTGCACAGTGTGCACAGTGCCTGGACAAGGTTCTCTCCAGTGTCATTGGGGACCTCTCAGATGCCGATACCGCTGGGGGCAGGCACTCCCGGCACTGACTTCATCGCGCGTGCCCCTCCCTAGCTCCACAGCGATAACCAAGCCAGTGCAAGCTTGCAGTCGTCGAGAAGGAGCTTCGGAGCCTTGCAAGGTTGATGCGTCGCTCCTTCCCGATCTTGCGCATGCCGCATCCGAGCCCTCCACCCCAGGGCCCTTTTCTTGGCGGGGAATCACACGGGAATAAGTCATCGGCCTCCATTTTCCACACTCTGACTGCCCTGGATTATGGATGCTTTCCATTGATTTATTTATTTCCTGCAGGCCCCGGGGCCGGGCCGAGCTCGTTGGCCAGCGGCCTGTGGCCATTGATGCATGAACTCACATCTGGCTTTTCTGCCTATTTTTTGGCCCCTCCCTCTTCCTGTTTTCCTCCTTCATCATCTTTCTTTCTCCAATGCCTTTCTCCGGCGGTGACTTGACATCTCACGGTCACCATGAGTTCCGGTGAACTCCTCCCCCCAGCATCGACGCCGACGGCACGGCAACTCAGTTGCTCTCCTGCCGAGTTGGCCGACCGCTCCGTCCCCCCGACCACGGAGAAGGGTGACCTTGCCGGAATTCTGCCCGCCGCCGGGCATGAGCCGAGTATGACCGCCAAGTCTCCGTCCGATGACGACGGCGATGGTGGATCCGGCTCCGGCTCCGGCCCGGACCCCGATCCCGGCCCAGACCCCGAGTCTCTCTCTCGCGTGTCTAGTGGCCCTGCCTACAGCGCCTTCTCAAAGTCGATGAAGAGATGGATCGTCGCCATGGCGACCCTGGCTAGCTTTGTCTCGCCCATGTCAGCCAACATCTACTTTCCAGTGCTCAACCCCCTCGCGGCCCAGCTGGGTGTGTCGGTCGGTCTCATCAACTTGACCTTGACCACCTACATGGTCTTCCAGGCCTTGTCGCCCCCCGTCCTGGGTGATTTTGGCGACATGGCCGGGAGGAGGCCCGCCTTCATCATCTGCTTCGTCATTTACATACTTGCCAACCTGGGTCTCGCGCTCCAGAGCAACTATGCTGCCCTTTTGGTTCTGAGGATGCTGCAGAGCGCAGGCAGTAGCGGCACTCTGGCACTGTGCTTCGCCGTCGTGGCTGACGTCTCGGTGAGCGCCGAGAGGGGCAAGTACATGGCCATCATGGGCGCAGGCATCAATATAGGGCCTGCTCTCAGCCCCGTCATTGGCGGAGTGCTGTCACAGTACATGGGCTGGAGATCGGTTTTCTGGTTCTGTCTGATATACAGCGGTGCTTGGCTCGTCCCCTTTGTCTTATTCATTCCCGAGACGTGCAGGAATGTCGTGGGGAACGGCTCCATCCCCCCGCAGAACTGGATGAACATGACCCTTATCGACTACATCCGTGCTCGCCGTCATCCCCCTACCGAGAAGAGCACGGCCCCGGAGCGCAAGCTCCGATGGCCTAATCCGCTGAGCGCGCTGAAGGCTGTCCTCGAGAAGGACATGTCTCTGCTCTTCTTCTACAACACCTTAATCTACCTGGCATTCATCCTCATCATCGTCACCCTCTCAACCCAATTCGCCGAGATTTACCACTACAACGAGCTGCAGATTGGTCTCTGTTACCTCCCGTTCGGCCTTGGCTGCTGCGGCGCTGTCGCGTTGCAGGGTCGGATCCTTGATTGGAATTACCGGCGGACTGCCCGCAAGATTGGCTTCACCATCGACTACCGCCGTGGCGACGACCTCTCCAAGTTCCCCATCGAAAAAGCCCGCATCCAGCCAGTCGTTCCGATGCTAGCCGTGGGTGTCGCTGCGACTATTGCCTATGGCTGGGTTTTGCAGGCCGAGACGAACCTTGCGGGGCCCCTCGTCCTGGTCTTCATCATCGGCCTTTGCGTCTCGGGCTCATTTTCTGTCCTCAACACGCTCATTGTCGACCTGTATCCCGATGCTCCCGCGACAGCAATGGCGGCTAATAACCTGGTGCGCTGTGTATTTGGCGCTGGCTGCACTGCGGGTATTGAATATATGCTCAAGGCCTTTGGAAGGGGTTGGACGTATACGTTCTGGGCACTTCTGCTTGTCGTTTTCTCTCCTATACTGTGGATCTTGACCACGCGAGGCCCTGGGTGGCGAGAGGAGCGGAGAGCCAAAAAGCTCCAAGCAAAGGCGAACAAAGAGGCGAGGAGAAGTGTTAGCTCGGGTTGAGGATGTCTTGATTGCTGGACATCAACGAGCTTCGTTCGAATATTTCGGCGGTAAGTTATGACACGGATCATAAGTGCTTTCAGACAACAACATGATTGCCCATAGGGATAGCACGAGGGTGTTAGTTGTCGCTACTTCTTAACGACTTGATTGGATTCCTGTGGAGGGTACAATGCGGTAAGAAACGGAGATATACTCGCCATACTCAAAAGCCATGTTCGCGAAAACTAACTGATGGATGATTTTTGGTATTACGTAGAAGCTAGAACATACAATAGCTGAAAGCAGGAGCACAGGGCCGGAGGGGCCCTGGCGCGGAGTAATTAATGTGTAATGTGTCTTCACATGTACCTCAATGCTTATAGTTTCTCTGTATGTGTGCTGGCTGGGACCTTGAAAGATGGATTATTCAGGTCCCCCTTATGATTTTGAAAATACACTAGCTAACCCGGAGCAGAGAGTCTAATTGTCGATGGGGTGATGTTCTATTTGCTGTTTTCTGGTTGGTGGTAATTGCGGTAATTTAAAAGCCGATCAAGTTCAAATACATTCCAGTTATCGACAGCAAAGTAGCAATACGAACTCGGAAGGATTTCGACTTGGACAGCCAGCCCCCAAGATACGGCGGAGATCTGACTGACGAACATACATAATTATCATCAAGGCCCAAGATTAGTCTACTGTACAACTTAACAGATCTTTGACCTCCCGCACATCACTTGAGCCATGATCGGTACAGCTGGAAAAGCTGAAAAGGTGAGCTCAGCTCAAGTTTTGGGTTCCAATTGGATCGTGCTATCACAAGTTGACGACAGATATAAAAAATCAAAAACACTACTACAGAGAATGCTACATGGAGCTCTGTGGAATTGAAATTATGTGTGTAATTAGGAAGCTCTTTGGCTTGGTCAAATTTCCCTCGAGCTGATCATTTCGACTGCCAGTGGTATGTTGCCGAGGAGGGACAAAGCAGATATTCAGCTTTGCCAAAGCCCGCCCCGGATTTCCAAGGATTTCAGACACAGTTTGGTGTCGAAATTTGTAACGATGAATTCATTGATGATTGCGGGCGGGGGATTAGGATACCGGCGCTGGACGTCGCTGAACCCGACCTATCAGCGGCGAGAAGCATGCACCCATTTGGAAGGCGCACGGGCCGCCATCAGCATTCCTCCCGGCTTCCATTCCTCCCCGGCGCATTCTTGTGCCCCTGAGCCCCGCGCGAAGCATGTACAATTCGTCTCCGAGGCCGGCTGCAGGCGGCGACCGGAACCAGCACCTTGCACTCTGCCGTTGGGGACCCGAGAGAGAGGAGAGAATGCATTGGTTTACACTACGGGTTAGGTAAGGTAATGTCCCACATGAATCCAACCCAGCCCAACCCCCGCCGCCAGCACGGGCAACCTAGGAACACACACCACGAGGTGGTCCTCTCTCATTTGGCAACCAAAACATGTGGCCAGCGTTTATTAATCCCACGGATGCATCGGGTCACTTTCGCACACAAACAACGAGTATTTATATCATTGAGAAACAAAGCCCGACTGCCAAAAATACACCCACGTGGAATCCTGATTTGTCTCATCTTGAGCGTCCGTGAGATGGTCAGGCGCACGCAGGGCAAGAGAAGGGACATGACGAATGAGAGCCCCCACGTCATGGGCGTGGGGCGGGTACAACCGTGCTGTGGACCCATCGCAGCGGGGCTCTGACGCAGCCACTTTACTTTAGGGGTTGACAAGCAAGACGGAAAGGACGGAGCTCGGAACGGAGACGAGGGGGCGGATGCGAAAAGAGGGGTCCAGCAAAACGGAGTAAAACAACAAAGCTTCTGAAAAAAACAACTGACCTAGATGTGTGTTGACTATCCGAACAACACTGGAAGACAGATATGCCCTGGAGAGTTTTATTAGGTCCGGCGGGTCAACAAGCGACAGACGTGGCAGCATGGCATTGCCAAACGCTGGAAGATAGTAGCGGCCGAAAACGGCTGTAGCGTACCTGAGGTTGGCGGGGCATGGAATTTAACGAGTTCCATTCAAAAGCTGCAAGGATCCCAGGGATGGGTTAACCGCCGTGACCGTAGCCGTAGCGTGGGTTGATGCCCGGCCGTACCCGCCAGGCTCATTCCAGGCTATTCGACCACGGGCCGGGTGGGGTTGCTGTCAGTGGTCGCGGTGGGTGAGGACCTCGTGGTGGTGGTGGTGGTGCTGGATCCATCTGTTTTGCTCCGTCTTGGGCTTGCCCGTTGACAACCAGGACGACACCCTGGACAGCTCCATACAACGACAAGGTATAACTACCCATGTCGACCACTTCTCAGGTTCCCTGACCCGAACATCCCTCCCCCATATCCATCCCTCGTTGTCGTCATTGTCATTGTCGACCAACGCCAACACAGATCCATCTCAAGTTCCCGACCCTCACAACAACAACCACAACCTCAACCCCCGGCATATTTAACATGGCCATCCTCGCCGCCCCAACCACGGAGCCGAGCGTTGCTCAGATCCGCCAAATCTCCCTCGTCTACTCCACTCTCTCCCCCCTGATCACCCACGCACTCCAGGTCCAACAAATCCTGCGCTTAGCGACCCTCCTCGTCGTCGTGCGCACCTACTTCGCCGCCCGGATCCTAGCCACGGCCTTTTTGTTTGCGAGCAGAGTCGTCGTCTTCCGGACCTATCTCGCGTCCAGGTTCCTCATGATCAGGACTGCTTTGGCCGCCAGGCAGGCGCTTTGGGCCCTGTGGGACTCCAAAAAGTCTAGGCGCATCAGGAAGAAGATCGAGTTCGAATTTTTCGTCTTGCTCCTTGGGCCCGGCGGCAACTCGCTTCTTCTGCTGCTCTTCTGGCCCGGGTGGATCGTGCTGATCGCAGCAGTCTGGGGCCTCTCGTCATGGGCTGGATGAAGGTGAGTCTCGTGGGGAACCACCAAATCGAAAAGAAATAAAAGAAGATAAAAATATAAAATGCTTACAAGGAGACAGGACCAATTTCTACATAGATATGAGAAAAATTAAATCCAACAACCCCGACGACATTCCGGCGCCATTAATGCATGGCCAGCCAGCCAACCAGCCAGCCCGGAAACCAATTGGGGACGAACGTCAAGCCGCGTCAGTCACCCCGAGAAAAAAAAGGCGTTCCCGCCCGGGTCGCGTCGGATCTCGCTCTGGTAGTCCTTCTCGGGGTCAAAGTCCTGCCACACGCTGGCTGGGTAGATGTGCTTGTTGCGCTGATACCACCGCCGGTCGACGACCTTGGTGAATGTTGGATCGTCGGACACGCCCTCGAGTGTGCTGAGGTCTGGAAGCGCTCTGTTGGCCGTGGCCTTGTCTGGGTTGGAGAGCCCATCCCCGGCACCCGTATCCGGCGACACCAGGGGAGCTTCGGCGCTGTAGTCGAAGAGGAGCTTGTCACCGGGGCCAACGGTTTTGTTCATAATGAAGAAGTAAAACTCTAAATGCTGTAGCGAGAAAAAAGTTCAGTTAGTTATTTAGTTAGCCCAGCTGGCCCAAGGTAGACAGAAAGACATACATGTGGTATGATGATGGTGCCCCGGACAAACATCAAGTCGTCGACACCAACACGGGCCCATGCACGCCGTGCATTCGCCGTCTTGTCGCTGCCGACACCGAGCTCGGCGCCGACCTTGCGGCTCTTGTCGAGGAAGGACCAGATAAAGTCGCCCTTCTTGACGCGCACAATGCCGCCGGGGATGTTGGTGCCGTCGTAGAAGACAAAGGGGATGGCGATCTCGGTGGATTTGACGGCTGCCTGCAGCAAGAGGAACTCCTTGCGCAATGCGTCCCGCTCCGCTGCCTCGCGTCGAAGCGCGGCCTTTGTCAATGCGCGTGGCACGATTCCGACCGACGAGTTGGCCGTGAGCTTGGCGGCTTTCCTCTGGTCCTTGTCCTTGGTGTCCTCCTTGGTGTCATTGTCCCCGCCGTCTGCGTCCTCGTTGGCCTCAGGGGCCTCTTCCTTTTCGGTGGCCGCGTTCTTTTTCTGCTTCTTCTTCTTGTCGACCATTACCGGGCCAGGGCCCTCGTTGTCTTCATCTTCGTCATCCCCAAACGACACCAGCGCCCGGGCGCGCTTGGTCTTCTTCTTCTTCTGCTTCTCGGCCTCGCTGTTGTCGCTCGCGTTGTTGGGCGTTCCTGTGAGGGACCGGTCGGGGGTCGAGACTCGGGTGCCGGTGCCGGAGCCGGGGCCGGGGAGGGCGGCCTCGCGGGCTTCGCGCACCTGCTGCTCGAGCACCTCGGCGCGTCGCTTGCGGAAGTCGGCGAGGTGGACGAGACCGACGGTATTGGTCGTGAGCCGCTCGTGCGTTGTCTTGTTCTGCGCTGTGAATCGCGCTGGCGGCTGCTCCGACATTCTTACAAAAAATGACTTTTTGTTTTGATGGTTGTGGTGGTGGTAATAGGGGCGGAGGTGGTGGTGGTGGTGGTGACGACGAGGTGCGATTGCAACGGGTTGGTCAGAAAATCATCCATGCATCATTGCCATTGGTTTTGGTTTTGGTGGATGATGCATTGGAAAGTCGCGGGAGCAAGAGTGGGTGGGGTCCTTGATCGCCGCAGGTACCACAGGGCGGTACGTACCGCCACAGAATACACTACAATGCAACGCAATACGACACTATAAGATACAATAATACAACAACAAATTCTGTTGCCTCAGTAGACATCCTTGAGTTTGCCCTGCAGAAACCCGCCCAGGCTTTCAAACATGCTGTGATCATGGCCCTCGACCCAGCGCAACGAGGCTGTCGTCTCCGTCACCCCAACCTTGATCTCAATGGCGAACCCAAGTCTGCATTCTTCCTCGCCGCCCGTATCTCCACGACGAAGAGAAGAAGAAGAGGCACTATCCTCCCTCTCTGCCACCTCGCGAAGCTTCCTCCTCCTCCAGGCCCGGCCCCATACATTCTCCGACACCCTTCCTATGCCCCTCAGCTCCTGACTCTCCCAAGTCCAGGACATCATTTCAAGCGACCCGATGACCTCATTGATCCGATCACTTAGCGGCGGCACCTCCTTTTTCGATGGTACCGCCAAAAGATCAATCCTCACAATTGGCGGTAATATCCTCTTCCAGATGCCCGCCTTCATCCCCCTTGCGACGTGCTCATCCGGCCGCATCGGCCCAAAGCTCCACCCGAGCGCCCACCGCCGAGTTTTGTTGCCCTGGAGGAACTCAGTGACAGCATAGTTGTCGATACCGTTCACACGAAGCTGCTCAACAAGTGCCTCGAGACTAGTGACTTTCCCGAGCATCGAGGTGTACCACTGAACACGATCACGCAGCACCAGGGACTCGCGCAGCATGCGGCTCACATAGGCCACCTCGCCGCCGTCGCACACCATCTCCACGGGGGCGCCGGTGCAGGCGGAATGCGGGGGCCGCGCCTTCTGCCTGGCAGAGGAGAGCATCTCGTCCTCGGATGTGTAAAAGGGTGGGTTCATCATCACAAAGTCCACCGAGTGGACGCCGATGTCGTCGAGGGGCACCAGGTCGTCGGTTGCTCTCCGCTCAACGACGCGGATTCGGTCTTCCAGCTTGTTGATCTCCACGTTTCGCCGAGCATGGGTGAGGCTCTTGGCGTCGATATCTGGGGGGTCCATGTCAACACGGTGTCCGTAGAGGCTATGAGGGCGGCAGCAGACTAGACCTGTTGCGACAAAGTACCAGGGGCGCTGGGCGGTCCCGAGAAGGGGATAGATGCAGCTGGCGCCTGTGCCGACATCGAGACCGCAGACCTTGCGTCCTAGCTGCTCGTAGGAAGTTGTGTCCATCAGATCCTTGAGCCATAGTATGTAGTTGTGCCGGTTTGGAACCTGTTGCTTGGGTGAGTGGGCGATCTATACCAGTCGAGGGTGTGGCCCTCTAATCAAGGAATAGGGTTCTCACGGGTGGACAAAGTCTGTCGTCAGGGAGCTCAATCTTCAGGCCAAAATCGGCAGCCAACAGGGTCTTTGTGAGTTGCATCATGGCAGCCGGGTCTGTGAAATCCAGCTGCCCATGTTTCTTGAGACTGAGGCCTGAATCAGGATCGGCATCGGCATCGCGATGGGCGATTTGATGGGGAAAGCAACGACATACAAGGGTGCAAAGTCGGCATCTTGTTTGGCTAGCTCTCGAAAGTCTGGTTCCGATGAGTACAGTTCGCGAAAGTAACGATCAGTCTCATGCATGAGCGACGTGTTTGCTTTTCCTCTCTCATCTCCAAGGCGAGGGCGACCAGGGTTGGGCCTGGAGGGCCGAACAGCGTTCAACTGGTCCATCAAGAAAGGCGGCGTTTTTTTATCTTTTCTTTCTGGGGAACTGTGGAAGAACCGTGCATCTCCACCGACTGGGACCGGGACCGGGAGCAGGACCAGGACCAGGGCCAGGACCACGGCGAATGCGCGTGCGAGTGCGAGTGCGAGTGCGAATGCGAATCATGGGCGCGCGCATATGTAGAGATTGGCTGCGAGGAACAAACAAAATCTTGACGATGACGACCTACAGTATGATGGTCCTGAGAGAATCCAATCCCTATAACCCCTAACCCATAGCGAGGAAGTGCCACAAGTATAGGGCAGGTTCCACAGTCATCTCCGGTACAAGAAGCCCAACACCAGGGCAGGGCAGCAGGGCAGGCAGCAAGGCAGGCACCGACTGGGCAGACACAACACGCCTAACCCGTAAACCCGTACTGTGAACCTGGAAGGCTATGTATGTACATGCAGTTCCTCCACTGCTTCTCAACGTCACCTCGCCATCCTCACAACCTAGTTGACCTTGATGTTGCCGAATGGAACCTGGCACAGGCCAAGACTCTACTTCTGCTTTACCACTTCACTTACCACTCTTTTTCTCCATTGCAAGCACAAACACCAATCCATTGTCTCCGCACGCTTGCATGCTTCCTTGCGACACGTAGGCTGTCGTTGCAGCGCTCAATGCAGCAATCCCCGAGATGAAGCTGCGGGAAGCTGAAGCTGACGCTGAAGCTCGGAAGCTCGCGTGCCCCGCTTACTGACTGCCACCTGGCTGATGCTGGCTGGTAGACTACCTCCACTGCTACTGTGTGGTATTTGGTCCGACATCTTTCCAATGGATCTCGACCGACTTCGAACAGTCGGATGAAGAATCTCGATACCGGCACCGGCCATCAGTTCGGAACCCATGCGGGCATCTCCAGGTCCGACCTTCGGCATGCTGCGTGCTGCACAGGTAAAGCTTCAGAAGAAAGCCCTTACCCAGTCAATGGACCGACCTATCATGCTCTGCCAGCGACAACAGCATCGGGCCGGCGCGCCAGCGGATTTGGTCGGAACTCTTGTGTATCGCAGAGTCTCACGTTGCAAAGGAACAGGTGGCTGGCTGTCGACCAAGGACCATCCATGCCATGCACTGCAGCAGCAAGAGACCCTCAATGTGAATTCCCTCCTGCCCCTTCACCGCACAAAACTATCCCATCTCGAAACGGCCAATCGCCGAATTTCTCACCCACATACATCTCGATATATCAGACGAGACCATCAATTCGCTTCGGCACGGAGCCACGCTAGTGTCCCACAAAGGCGATGCAAAGAGAAAAGGACGTCGACCATGGCCAGTGAGACATGCAGACTCCCGCATGTCAGTGAACTGCCCTCACCCATCCGGTCCCCTGGCGAGCCTGGCTCCCTGGACGCCTTGAAGGCGGTCAAACAATACGAACCCCCGGCTTCACACACCTACCTATGCAGCTAATGCTAGCGCGTCATTTGTGGGGGATTTCCTAGTTGGGTTATCGGCAGTATCGACATACGCGGGCAAGAACCTCACCACCAGTCACGAATTGCAAGGCTTTTCCATAATGCGCGCCCTGTCCCACCATGTGCACTACATGATGGCAGGCAGACCAGGCCCAGCCAGCCTGGTGTTTGTTCACGGAGAACCTGGAAGCAAAGCGGCTCTGCATCTGCCGGTGGCTCCGGCCTTTTTCTGTCTTTCAGGCAGGCAGGACACGGGGAATACCCGTACACAATATGCTCAGCCTTGTTGGATGCCTATCCTGCCTGATGCTCACCATGAGGCTTCTTGGAGGTTCGAGTCGGTCTGGGGCTTTGATGCCTGGATAAGTCCCACAAATTATTCTTCTGGCGTAGCTTTTGGCTTCCCGTCCCCATGGGTGGGTTTTGCGGACGAGACGCGCCACTCGTCCGGCATCCCACCAAGCGAGACAAGGGTCTCGCCCGGCCACAATGCAACTGCTGCCTGCCGACTTGATTAGTGTACGGTGTACCTACCAATGTTGTGCACACATGCATGCAGGACTTTGGCTTGATCTGGAGACGGAGAGCGGGCTACATAGTGTGCTCTTGGTTCGACTCATAATTTGTCGGCAATGGACACTGGCATGCTGTGTGGAGAGAAAGGGATGGACGGGCAAAGGGTTCAGGAGCTTTGAAGGTCCGTTCGTCCAAACTTCTGTCTGATGTGACGCTACCGATTAGCTCAAGCTTTGCCTGGCGGCGTTCCAGGATTCACACCCCCACCCGCCTTATTTTCACTTTAGTGATAGGAGAACCCGCAACCGCCTGTCCATTTGTTGATGACCAAGAGATCGTTCGCTTTCAGTTGCTATATGCCATCGTGTGCTGTTCGAGTCTTGACGGCATTTCTGGCTAGGAACCAAGATCTGAACGGTGGCTTGCTGTGGACGACAGGCTGTTTTCTGGCAGGCCCAAGCAAGCCGCGGGCCTCTTTCTCAGAACCAAGGCCAAGCTCCAGGCCGCTCCAAGCCCCCATACAGACAGACAGACCATTTACGATCCTTGTTGCAACGGTCTCGACGGATTGGACGACGAGCTAGGGTATCAGAAGAGCGTTGGTAACAAGGACGCTTCATCCAATGTCACAACCTGCCCGCCTGACCCGACGCACCAAAGTCCAGAGAGCGACCTTCCTATATTTTCACGGCTGAACCCGCCGCCAGCTCGGCAACAGGCAGGCCACAGGCGCCAGGCAGGCGGCCCCAAATCCAATAAAAGAGCCCCTTTGATGCATCCAACGACTTGAACTTGAGGCTGCCAGCGAGTAACCTCCATTTCCTCGTCGTCCTTCGATGACCTGCCTAGGGAAGGGCGCTTGAGAGTACCCCGTCTTCCTATGGGTGTCGAGCAGGTTGAACGGCTGCGCCACTGCGGACCTGCCTTACTTAAGAAGTGCGGCTTTCCATCCCAAATCTATGACACGGCGGAAAGACGATTTGGACCTCGCTGAACCCCATGGCAGCTTCCATCCCATCTTATACCGCCACTGCTTCCAGGTTCCTCTTTTTGCTTCCTTCGCAATCCCATCCCCCCGTTTCTGCCCATCATCTATTTAAACCGGCTGAGGTCTCCCTGCCACGGCGCCTTGCCCTGTTCTCCCGTTACACCCTCCCCAAGGAATAATTACATGTTACCTGCGAAGTACGAGGTCGGCGAGCGTGACACCCTATTCGGCGCAAGGATCTGAAGCTCGGCCCCCCCGGCCTGGTTCTATTAGACTGCTCACCACCACTACCACTGCTCACCACCACCACCACCGGCCGCCACACCACAACCTGGGCACCTCCTCAACAAGAAGCTGGTCGGTTCACCTCACCGACTCGTGCAGCTCCTCCCTGCTGAACAGCTCACCCTGCATCAACCTCGCTTCCTGCCGCCAGTGACGCGACGGTGACGGGCACTGGAATAAATATTTGATACGCACCGCATTGCAGGCTCGGCATCGTACCGCAGCCGCAGGTGCAGACGCCGACGCCGACGTGCTGCTGGTCGAGACGCAGACAGATAAATGTAAGTAAGGCATTGATTGCATCGTGCCCTTCTTAGCACTCTTGTTCCCACTTGGGCTTTCTCGGTCCATCGCATCGCATTGCATCGCATTGCATTGGACCCTACCGCACCTCCCTGCACAGCACCACACCACACCGCACCGCACCTCGTTCTCTCTGTTTCTCCTTGGTCGCATTCTCCTTGGAGGCCTTTCTCTCCCGCCTGAAGATTCTGGACTCTGCACTGCAGTCGCCTCGCTCTATTCATTGGCTGTACTTTGCTTTGCTCTTCCCGTTTGTCCCTCCAGCCAAAGAGCCCACCCACCCCGGCATTCACCTCATGTCGTTCGGCAGTCTGCATTTACCTTCTACCTCTGTGGACCACCTAGATCACGCCGCCGGCAAACAGACAGCGCACAGCAGGCATCAATCACATCACGTACACCGCACATTATACCTGTTGACGAACGCCCGCTGACTTTTGCAGAACTGCCTCCTGCAACAGCCCTCCTCGCGTTGCAGCCCGCGTCGCACGAGTATTGCTTTTTGGGTTTGCTTGCTCGGTTCAGGGTTATAGAATAGCATCCCGCCGTATCATTCATTCTCTGAGCGCTTGCTGGCGGCATCTCGGATCCCTTGCCCGTCAAATATTTGAGCGTCATTAGGTTTTAGCCTTCTTCTCTGCCGGCCATTTTGGACCGAAGCCTCCTCAGGTGACAGCGGTCTTGCGGTCAAACATGGACACGCAAACCAAAGCACCGCCCGAGTCGGGATCGATTCGCGAAGAGAAGGCCATCCCGGCTTCAAAGAGCGACGAACCCACGCTCGCTGCCGATGATGCCACCAAGTCAGCAGAAGGAGAGCCTACCCCAACAAACGAGGCCAACAACAAGAAGGTCGCAAAGGACAAGTGCGCTAAGAAGCACTCCAACAAACAGAAAAAGGCCAAAAAGCACGCGCAGACCTCGGGGTCCTCGTCCGATTCTGATAGCGACAAGGAGGTCGATAGTTCCACATCCTCGTCGGACTCAGACGATAGTCTCTCTGAGGCCGAAGACGCCAAGAAGAAGAGGGTGACGAAGAAGCGTCAGGATGTGCAAAAGTCCAAGAAGAAGACGCGCTCCAAGAAGCAGAAGAAGGCCTCCAAGTCGCAGTCATCCATGTCTGATCTCTCGGACTCGTCCGACAGTGAGGATGCCGCCAACTCGGATGTAGACGAGAAACGGCAAACCCAGGACGTCACCCTCAAACAGTTCCAGGCTCTGCAACAGCAACTGCAGCAACTGCAGCAGCTGCAACTCCAGAGCGCCGGAAACTCACACAGCAGCAGCAGCGCCTTCTATTACCCCAGTCATCAATATGGAAGCGCGGGCCTCGTGGCTCCTCCCATCTATGAACAACCGCGCATGGCTTCGGGAGGCCGCCGGGGGGGCCACCCGGGCTCTGGACGCCATATGGGCAATCATCTCAACCGCCTGGATGCCGATCGTCTTGGTCTTGATCCGAGCAAGGCGCTTAAGGAGAAGAAGAAGCAGAAAGCGACCAAGATGGACTACAAGCGCGTCGACCAGGTCTGGGACAACACCATCCACAATTACAAGCTGCAAGACACGGCCGAAGGGGCAACCGATGCTCAATATGATGAGTTTCTCTTCCACGTGCGGCGGACCTTTGACTGGGAGGGCAAGTACAAGGCAACCATCGTCGACATCAAGAGCAAGCTGCTGCGTGAGTGTCTGGTCGACGTCATGGGCAATATCAAAGGGGTTAGCTTGGTTGAGGACACCCCCAAGCTCGACCCCAACATGCTCTTTTTGTAAGTACTGGTCTCTCTATTCTTTAACGTCCTCTCCCCTCCGTCTGGGTCGTAGCTCTAATCTGACCCGTTCTTTAGGTATCTTGAAGACTTCAAGAAGCATCTGAAGGAGCTCAAGAAGCTAAGGCCTTCGAAAGGCGACAAGCACGACCGTAAGAAGGAGCAAAAACGCATCGACTCGAAGCGCGAACATCTCAAGGTCCTGGTAAAATACGTCGACAAGGACTATGCGGATATCAAGAACAGGTAAGGAGCAGTCGCTCGCCGTCATTCGTCGTTTTGACCGTCATGTTTTCTCGTTTTCTGACAGACTCTGCAGTCTCTACCCCATGTTGGAGAACGGCCTGATTACCTTCGACCTGATCTGGGCTCTCTGGAAGCCAAACACGCTTGCTTTCACGACGACATACGGGTCGCACGATGAGCCTCGGGTGTTCAAGGTGGAGATGGCAGAGAAGCACCATAGCATCATGAAGGGCGAATACTACTACATCGAGGGCAAGGTACGTTGCCCGACCTTTCTGACCGCCCCCCCAGCGGTCCGTTTGCTAACAGCGTCCCACCACACAGTACTTTGAGTATGACGGCAAGCAGTTTGGCTTCGGCAGCATGTCGGAAGAGATTGGGGACTTTCGCGGAGCTCGCAAGATCACCAGCCTGAACTGCTATCCGCTCAAGTATCACCGAAACGAGAACCAGCTGCGCAAGGATCTGATCGAGCGTGGAAAGAAGTTTGTCGGTCTGGGCGGTGTCCACTACAAGAGTCATCAGGGCATGGCCTACTACAAGAAGAAGAAGTCGGTTATTAAGGTCAACATCAACGGGCGTATTATGGTCGACCCGAGCATTCACCGCCGGATTAACCCGAATTATCCCATCTCCCTTGTTAGGCCCAAGGATCACGACGTGATTTCGGATGATGAGGACTCGGGCGACGAATCGGGCTGTGGCTGCGGCTCGCAATCGGACAATGGCGGCGGCGGCGACCAGGCCCTGGATGACGAGGAGAAGGTCAAGTATGTGACCAGGGTGGTCAAGGATGACAAGGGCAAGGTGAGGCAGATCCGCATGCCCAAGAGGGACGACGACCAAGGTGGCAAGGAGAAGCTTGATCAAGTGCCGAGCAAGGAGAAGGAGGCTTCACAGCTTAACGGGGATGGCCGCCCTCACGAGGCCGCCGAGGACGATGACGACAAGAAGCCACCACAGTTCACGGACGAGGAATATCTCATAGCGTCTCCGGTTGTCCTGGGCTTTGCCTTTGCCGAGAAGCTGTGGCTGGAGTTCACGGTCTCGGGGGTCAAGGAGATCCAGTGGAACGAGACGGCATATGAGTCCTTGGTTCTTGAACCCAAGACCAAGGACATTGTCAAGGTATGTGGATTTCCCGGTTTTCTTGCTGTTGCACGCGGATGGTGATGGCTGACACGCAACCTATCTAGGCGCTGGTCGAGTCACACAAGTATCACGCCGCCGAGAGCATCGACGACGTGATTCAGGGCAAGGGCAAGGGACTCGTTGGTAAGAAGAATATCTCAACCCTTTTCGTTTTCCTTTTTTTGTCCCACGGACGGCCCAGCTAACATGACCCGTGCAAACAGCGGTTCTCCACGGTCCACCTGGCACCGGCAAGACTTTGACAGCCGAGGGCATCTCGGAGCTCCTCAAGTGCCCGCTCTATATGGTCTCGGCCGGCGAGCTCGGCACCGACTCGCGCTACCTCGAGAGCGAGCTGCAAAAGATCTTGGACATTTGCCACGCGTGGGGCGCCATTTTGCTGCTGGACGAGGCCGACGTGTTCCTGGAGAAGCGCAACATGCATGACATTCACCGCAACGCCCTTGTCAGCATCTTTCTCCGCCAGCTGGAGTACTTTCAGGGCATCCTGTTCCTGACCACGAACCGAGTTGAGGTATTTGGGATCCTGCCCCCATGGCCAGAGCTTGATACTGACGTGTCAATCAGACATTTGATGATGCCTTCCAGTCGCGTATCCACATTGCGCTTCGATACGACAGCCTCGACCACCGAGCCAAGCGGGCCATCTTCAAGATCTTCATCGAGCGCGTGCGTGTTCTCGAGAAGATCAACACGATGCCCTTCACGGAGGAGGATTACAACATCCTCGCTCGCCACGAGCTCAATGGTCGACAGATCAAGAACACGGTGCGCACGGCACAAGCCCTTGCGGTTAACAAGGGAGAGCCTTTGGCCATGAGCCACATCCGACAGGTGCTGGACGTACAGATCAACTTTGAGCGCGACCTCAAGGGCGGCACTGGATACCAGGACGCGATGAGGAGCTACTTTTAGTCTCCGCGTCTGGCCCCTGGAAGTAGCTTGGTGTTGTGTGAGATATTGTGGTCTGTCTGCTGAACTCTCTCTCTCTCTCTCTCTCTTTTCTCGCTACTGCTGTTTCTACTGCCACTGCCACTACTACGAATCCACCGACGCAGTACATCATTCGCGGTATCTCTATCAATTTTGGTGGCAGCACAGAACAGCACAGCACAGCAGCGGCGGCGACGGCATCAGCAGCGTCTCGGTCGTGCAAAGCCTTTCTATTGAGTATCGCTTCTGAGCATCTGTCCCGATTCGGCATCGTTTCCGGAGACTCGGGGTATGTGTTGCGTGCCAATAGCAACAATGGTTTAGCGGATATCTATAGTCCCTTTCGGTACAGTGGTGCGGAGCTGAGACGGCATGTCTTGTATGTGTGACTTGTATGTGTGACATATTGTTTTGTTTGTATCAGCGGGTATTTTCGAGAGCGACGTTTTATTCCACATTCAGTATCTTGGGCGTGGGGTAGATTGGAGTGCAGTGAGAGCGGATGGGGGAAGGAAAGTCAGTCACAGGTGAGGGACAGAAGAGGGACGAACAAGAGAATTGAGCGGTCACTATAATAATACTGAGTGATATCTTCTTATAGTACTTGGTTGAGTCTCTCTCCAAATGCATGTGACCAAAGCTTCGTTCTTCTTCCAGGATTTGTCGGTCGCAGCACGCTGATTTTAGAATCTGACGGCATGGGCTCGGCGTGTGATCCCAGCGTTCTGGGCCTATCTTTTTCCTTGATAGCGATCGCTTGGATCCTGGTCTGTGGTCTTGGCGATAGGCAAGGCTTGCGCAAGGCATGCAGAACCTAAGTCAAAACACTAACAGCTTTTGGCTATTTAGTGGCCTGGCTGCTGTTAAGATGGTACGGAACATGCCAAGTCCCGCCAACAATCGACGTCATTCCGATTTGGAGCTAACGCGTTCTCCAGAAAGTCAATTCCCTGCTGGAGCTTGCAATCCGGCACCTTCCTGGGCACACCCGACCTCACACAGACCAGCTGAACCGCCCCGAGCTACCTGAGCTAGCTAATCAACATCTGAGGGGGACATCCCGCCGCGCCGTTCCTTGTTCCACCATGATGGGATGCCTCAATTCTTTCTTGTTCGTTTTCGTCTTGTTCTTCTCCTCTTTTCCTCGCTCTCCCCCCTTCTCCTCCTCACATCTTCCCCGCATCATTGCTCATTAGTTATTAGTGGTAATTTATTCATTTATTAATTAGGGTGATCGCAAAAGCAGCCGCTCGCCCCATCAACCAGCAGCATCAGCATCCGACGTCGTGATTCTCACAGCTTGGCTTCGCTTTCGCTTCGCACACATCCTATCCACCAACTCACCCACCCACCATCAGCCTCGACGACGATAACTAACACGAATTAACTAATGGGGGGCTTCAACTGGAGGCGGGTCCTGGGCTGGGACCAGCACCCGCCCCGAGGCCATCACGACAATGGCCACTGGTGGGACGACTCCCGGCGTCGGCTTCTGCCCGTTTACCATGAGGAGCTGCTCGAGTCGGCCATTGCGCCCACGGCCGTCACCAAGGTGGCGCTGCGGCTGCGCCACCTGATCGAGGAGTGTGTGCCGTGCGAGCTCGCCGAGAGCCAGGTGACGATGCCGCACAGCAAGGTCATCACGGCCAAGGTCATCAAGGCGGCGCGCGAGGCCGGCGGCCGCGAGTACCGCGCCTGCGTCGTCTTCTGCCTGCTCGTCAACAAGCGCTGGTTCAAGCACCAGTCCATCTGCGAGCTCTGGGACGCCGAGCTCCACCAGCTCCGCGCCACCGCTTGCGAGGTCATCGCCAAGCAGCTCATCGAGTCCGAGGACGACTTCACCTACCTCATCCACCAGGTCATGCTCAAGCGCTACTCCGTCATGGTCGACGGCCGTCCCACCCCGCCAGTCAACGTCATCGAGAAGGCCGTCGACCTGCACGCCCTGCGCGTCATCGGCTCCTCGGGCTACCAGAAGTGCATCAGCTTTCTCTGGAAGGGCTGGCTAGTGCAGGACGAGAACGACCCGTCCACCTTTGTCGACTACAAGGACAAGGCCAACACCTCCTTCATCGCCCATCTCGACCCCGACCGCATGCGCGCCCCCATGTACCAGAACGCCACCCAGATGCTCATCTCCTTTATCTACCTGGTCCTGTACACCTTTGCCATCAACACCGTCAACCCCGGCGGCGACATCGACGTCATCGAGGGCCTGCTCTACGTCTTCACCTTTGGCTTCATCTGCGACGAGATGACAAAGTTCTGGAAGGCCGGATACCACATCCTGGGCTTCTGGACCGCCTTCAACGCCCTGCTCTACGGCCTGCTGACCACCAGTCTCGTCCTGCGCTTCATTGCCCTCAGCCACGGGCCCGACGACACAGACGGCCTGCGTCACCACTTCAACACGCTCAGCTACAACTTCCTCGCCGTGAGCGCCCCCATGTTTTGGATCCGCCTGCTCCTGTACCTGGACAGCTTCCGCTTCTTCGGCGCCATGCTGGTCGTCCTCAAGGTCATGATGAAAGAGTCCATCATCTTCTTCGCCTTGCTGTTTGTCATCATCATTGGTTTCCTGCAGTCCTTCATCGGACTGGACTATGCCGATGACCAGGTCGCCGGCGACACTGTCTTTATCATCCAGGCCATGGCGAATGCCGTCATGCAGAGCCCCGACTTTACCGGCTTTGAAAAGTTTCAGCATCCCTTTGGCTTGATTCTGTACTATTGCTTTACTTTCGTTGTCATGGTGAGCTGAAACCTACCCTCCCCCCGTTGCCCTGAATTAATTGACCTTCTAAACCCCTAATTACTAGGTTGTCCTCCTCAACATCCTCATCGCGCTCTACAACTCGGCCTACGAAGACATTTACGAAAACGCCAACGACGAGTATCTTGCAATGTTTGCGCAAAAGACCATGATGTTTGTGCGCGCCCCCGACGAGAACGTCTTCATTGCGCCCTTCAACCTGATCGAGCTCTTCCTGCTCGCCCTGCCGCTCGAGTGGTGGGTCCCCAAGGCAACCTACGAGCGCATCAACGACTACGTCATGGCCACCGTCTACTCGCCGCTGCTCCTTGTGTCGGCCTACTACGAGGTGCGTATGGCCGCCGACATCGCAGCCAACCGCGCTAGGGGCGACGGAGACGACAACACCGTCGAGGAGTGGGAGCAGATGTCGGCCGACATTGACTTTGAGGCTGACGGCTGGAACAAGCGCGTCGACTCGGCCAAGACCAATCTGGACCAGGACCTCGCCGTCGTTGAGATCCAGAAGCTGAGGGAGGAGGTGGCGAGCCTGAAGGACATGATTGAGAAGCTGTGCAAGGCCGTCGCTGTGAAGGATCCTACGGGCGATGGCGCAGAGGATAATGGTGGTAGCAGCAACGGCGGCGGTGGCAGTAAGAATGACACAGAGCTGATTACTATCTGATCTGGGTGTTGGTGCTGCTGCTGTGTCGCTTCCAGGTGGTGAGACTAACGACTTTGCTTTTCATCACGAAGGGGTCCTTTGGCGTTTCTGCAATAGCGGTGTGGGGGCGTAGGTGTGGTTGTTTAGCCATCATGTTTATTTATGAGTTGGCGAGGGTGAGGCGGGATCCCTCTACTAACGAACTGTCATGAAGCGTTTGGCATACCCTGGCAAGTTTGATGTTAAAAGTTGAATATTCTCTTTCTTGACTACCTAATAATGATGCAAAAAGACGCATTGATTCACAACAGCCACTGATGTCCACATGAGTGGGAACCAGCAGCGCTTCAAGCATCTGCTTCGGGTGTTGAGCTGCGGTCTCTCGGTTTGCAAGCGTTGGGGGTGCTATTCCGCTCTCGCATCCGATTGTTTGGAAGTATGATTGCTGTGTTGTAGAATAGACGTAGTAGCAAAATGGTTCGCTCTCGCCGTCGACTTGCTGTAAATGGCCTGCGTGGTGACTTAACTCCTTTCAGTCGGCAGCGTCAACGCCCAGTCTCAGAATTATACCAAACATCGGTTCATAATTCCAACGTATTGAGGCAGATAAATGACCACGCCAGTGGACAGCCATGCAGAAAGCTCAATTCACTGACTTCTGGTTCAACTTTACCACAAAACGAAATGGTATATACCTAGGTATCCAATGCCTCATAACAACTGGCCATGTCCAATCTCACCGAGAATATACGCGCACAGAAGATCCACATTCCTTCAAAATAATATTTCCCAGCCCTGTCAAGTTGTATCCAAGTCGGCAGTGCAACCAAAATCAACCCTCAAACTGCTAGTGGAGGTGTGAGGCAGACTTCTCCCTCTCCCTTGCATGCTCCGCTTCCTCCTCACGCTTGACCTCCGCGGCATCATCCAGGTCCTCGTCACTCAATCCCATGCCCATGCGCTCGCGCCGATGGATTGCTGCAATGATCTGATCCTCGCCAGCGACTTCTCGTACATCGGCGTCGTAGGCGACATCAAACTTGCGTCCCAGGTGCTCGGGCCCGATGAAGGTCAAGATGATCAGATAGGCATAAACGCAGCCCATGAAGATGCAGATAACCTTGCCATATTCGTAGCGGGCCACACCATTCTTGGGTGGCAGAGGAAAGCGCTCCCCAATAGTGCTCTCAATGGTTGAAGATGCTGACGACACCAGGTTTCCTAGCTGGTAAGAGGTACCGACAACAAAGGTGCGGAAGGCGCCGGGAGACAGCTCCATGAGATGAATGGGGACCACCCCCCACGCTCCTTGAACACAGAACTGCTCAAAGAAAGCGGCGGCAATCACTGCATGGGTTGAAACAAAGGTGTAGGGGTACAGCAATGCACCACCGACAACGCACATGACAATGATGCTCAGGCGACGGCCGAATATCTGACTGCTGAATCCGACAACGGTTCCTCCCGTCATGGCTCCCAGGTTGGCAACCACTTGGGTGACAGTTACCTCGTTGGCGCTGAAGCTGTACTGGTTTTTCAGCATGGTGGGATAAAGATCCTGGGAGCCGTGGGACATGAAGTTGAACCCGGCCATCAACAGGACGAGGTAGGTCAAAAGAATCCAGTGCCGTCTCAGCGCAACCTTGCCCTCACGGAGGAAGGTCTTGGAGACATTGTCGCCATGGGTACCCTGGGTATGGGCGGTCCGACGAACACTTGCGCGCTGCTCGAAGCTCCTCGTCTCGGGGAGCAGCAGGCGGAAAATAATGATGAGGACCGGTGGGCAGGCGCCGAACCAGAAGAGAGGCCGCCATCCGTGCGGAGTGGTATCGACCAGGGCGCGCGCAAATGCAGTGGCGAGGAGATAGCCAAACGCGTAGCCCTGCTGCAGGATGCCGCTCATCAAGCCGCGGGCTTCTGCTGGAAGGTCCTCGAGAGCTGTTGCGGCGGCATTGCCGTACAGGCCGCCCATGGCGACGCCGAACAGTGCTCGGCAGGCCAAGAACTGGCTGTACGTGTTGCAGAAACCAGTGCCCTGCCGGGAATTAAAAATGTCAGCTTCGCCCGACCCCCGACGGAAGTCGGCGCATGCACGCACGCACTCCGCGCCGCGCCAACGGCGCCAAGTGATGGTGGCGCCCCCCTTAGCGGCTTGGAACCGAAGCTTGTCCACGGCACAGAACAAGTGCCGGTGCAGGGTCAGGAGGAGGAGCCAGGGGCAGAACATACCAGCTCAAGGACGATGAACAAGATATTGTTCACCACAAAGGGCCATTTTCGTCCGTAGCGGTCAGATGCAATGCCGAAAAGGACGGAACCAACAGACCGGAACATCAGCACGAGCGTGATGCCCCAAGTAATGTCGGTATTGGTCTTGCCAAAGTCCTTGGCGAGCTCTTCGACAGTGAGTGAGACGGTAAAAAAGTCAAAGGCATCCCATGTCTAGAGAGAGAGTTGCGAGCGAGCGAGCGAGTTTTAGCAAAATGTCATCCATCCATCATGCTTCTCCCTAGTTGAACTTGACTTACCCAAGCAAAGAACGCGACAAGGAAAAAGGCCCAATGGGTCCGGTTGAGCATCCGGACAAGGCTGAATGGGTTTGGGGCGGCTGTCATGGGCGGCTTCAGGCTCGTGAAGCGCGTCTTGATGTATTCGCCAGTGGACATTCCGTGGTGGGGTGCATGGTCCTTGTCGGCGACGACAGCACCATCACCACCGCCCAAGCCGGCTGCTGCTTTCTCAATGTCGGCCATAGCTTGTGTTGACGAATGTCTATTGGCGGGCAGTTGCAGGCTTTGAAATCAAGAAAGCGAAGCTGCTAAGGAAGGGAGGACATCTGCTGGAAGCAATGCAACGGTAGAAGAAGGGAGAGCGCGCACGGAACAGGACAGGAGCAGGATCCGGTCGGGCAAAGCTCATCAAGGAACGGGGATCGTCGCAGAGAAATAGAAAAACCACGGGTGGGAGCAGCAGCGAGGATGGACAGATGCGGGGCTTCAGTTCGTCACTCGACTGGCCCGATGAATGAATGTGGCAGGAGCTATGAGCGAGGAGGGGGAGGTGGGAGGAATGAGGAGGGAGCAACTCCAGGCTGATAAGTGACCATCGCCGCTACCTAGTGCTACCTTGCCATGCGCGCCTACCAGGTACCTTACCAAGTATTATCGCCATGAATGCTAGGCTAGGTCGTTCCTTCCATACGGGCCTTCCTCTGTCTCAGTCAGGCTATTGATAAGCACCAAAGATAGGTCAGGCAGGTTACTTGAACTCTGTTTTACCTGGCTCCCTGGCTCCCTGGCTCCCTGGGGCCAGCGGCTGACCTGCTCGGGCTACACAACACACCGCTTGCTGCATATTACATGGCCCCATCCGATCGATTCATCCTATCAGCTTGCATCTTGACTTACATCTCGATATTAAACTCAGTGTACGGACGGGGTTCTGAGTTCAATAATTGACCAAGGTACAACCTTGGTCTCACCTCACTCTTGGACCCCGAGTTTATTTCCCCACAATCTAGAACGTCCCAGCTCGACGGTTTTCCGTTCGATGGTCAGGCGACCGAGCAACAAACTATCCGGACCCGTCGTGCCCATCCCCGGCATGAGCTATCACATCTCGGCCATCCATCCCACGGCTCCACGGGTGGAGGGATGGGCTGGCTTGTTGGAGAAGCTGACGTCACAGCAGCCAATCACCAATTGCTTCCCCGCAATCCTTCCCTGAGGTTCACCACTGACAACCCCAACCAAGCCTTATCCCCCGCAAAAGATTAAAGAAAACACGGAGATTTTGTGATAAGGTTGGCCTGTCGTCCCTCCCGTTACGCCTCCACAATCATCGAACCTCGAACTCTTTGTTACCCCTTGCACGTGGCCATCCCTACCGACGTCACGGTCAAGAACACCAAAGCCTCACGATCGTCATCAAGTAAGTTGCCGGCGTTACAATTGGTCCTCCGGCAAGTTTCTCGCCGTATATTCCAATTAGCTTTCCCTGGGACAAGCTTCGGCAACCTTCCTCGCCTAGGGTACGGAGTTAGCAAGTGACGGCTCGGCCGATCCAAGGGGGGCCCAGCTCTCGCTCGATTGTAGACACCACCGTAGGTCCACGACTACTGGAGGTCACGCATAGCTCTTGCGGCAATGGAAACTGGACCTGATTGTCAAGATATATCTGATGACCCTGACATCCGCCAACAAGCACCAATCTTGCGAAAAAGGGGGGGGGGAAAAAGCTCTATACAGGACAGGGCCGACCAAATAATGATATAATGTCTAGTTTTCATACATGACCGACCGAGGGCAGCACACATTCCTAGCCATCCTCGGTGGCTTTCTCGCAACGCTTTGTCCCAGAATCCTAACGAGGTTAATCCGTAGATCACCGCCCATAACTCCCAGCCAAACGTATTCCCGAGGCTGATGTACGCTGTCCGAACGATAAAAGGAAAGAACAAGAAAAGCGACGGAGACAAAAAAGGAAAGAAGTGCCAAACGCCCCAGAGTGCGCCTACCAACGTCCTCCATGTCCTGCTCGACGACAGAAAAGCCATAACCCCTTAGTGTTACATGTATAGTAGTGGCATCATGACGCTGTTTCCTAGGCCCCAACCTGTCCCATACCCTGGCTTGACGTGCCCACAAGCTCCTTGCTATTATTTATACAGGTATGGTAATCTCCGTCTGCTGCTTCGCAGATTCTGTTGAGGCATTACTGCGTACTGTCTTTTTGCGACTTAGTTTTGTGAAGCAGAAGCTTCACACGGGCGGTGATTAGCGCATGCTCGAATATCTAGCTTGGGGCACTGGACAGCAGCAAAAAAGTCAATCAAACACGCTCGAAATGGGACATCAAAGCCAACAACAAGGCCAAGACTCACACGCCGCCGCCCATAAACGCAGCCAGATCATCAAGCTCGAGAAGCTGCCGCTCAAACGCCCCACAGAGCTCGAGGGCCGTCATATCGACATCCGGAGGCGCCTGCTGGGCCGCAGGAATACCAGTGACAGAGCCCGATGAGGCAGGGTCAGGAGACTCAAGCTTTTGTTGAGGTCCAGGAGGAGGGCTGGCCGTTGCGGGAGTCGAGGCTCCGGCCGACCCGCCATTGATGGTCGTGACCCCGGACCGTCTAGGCGCGGGAGGCTCACTGTCTCGGCTCTCGACACGGGAGTGGATGGGCACCTGCGATTCAGATGATTGAGCCTCGTAGTCCATGGTATCGGGGTTCGTGTCAGGCGGGCTTGCAATGTCATCCTTGGTCGAGGGAGAGCCGTTGTGATTGACCTTGCTGTTCTCGCGTGACTCACGGTCCCGAGATACGTTGCTAACTTCTCGAAGCACCTTGGACATAACCGAGAGATGGCGCTGCCAGGGGAGCACCAGGGGCCAGGATTCGGATCCATCTTGGCAAAGGCGCAAAGAATCGCGGACGATACCCGCAGCCGTCTCGGTCACATTCGTAGGAGCCAGGCCCTTCAGAGTGAGGTATGCCACAGTCGATCCGGCGGTAAAGGCTGAGAAGAGCATAAAGATGGGGAAACACAGAATGTTGTCCTTATCGGCGCCATGCTCGAGAGAGAGCAAGGAGTGAATGATGCTGTGAGAGGCAGCGAAGATGCGCTCGACAGCCTGCACGTGGGTGTGGGAGGACATGCGCCAGCCTTCGAGGCTGAAGTTGTCGTCGGTGACCACCTGGAGGATGCGGCGGCGGTTCACAAAGATGGTGCCGCAGTTGAGAAGAGAGTGAATCATGGCGTAGGTGTAGCCGCTTCCCATGGTGATATGCAGGTTGATCTGGTTCGCCTTGTCGGCAAAATGCATGGGCAGGGAACGCCGAATGTCATCGATGTCCTGCTCAAGTGCCAAGCACTGGTCCTCGGAAAAGGTCTCGAGTGTGGTGGTGGTCATCATCTCGACGACATTACGCCAAGCCTTTGTTGCCAGCACAATATGGCCGAACTCGCCCACCTCGCCAAGAGGGCCGGCTGCATCTCCCATGGCTGACGGCGTCGAGCCATTGAGAGTGCGCACGAAGACAGGACTGCCAAAGTGGTAGTTCATGTCGAGACAGGGCAATGAGACATCATTTACGTCGTGCGACGACAAAGCCGGATGACGGCCGGGGCTGCTGGTCAGGAAGCAGTCGAGAATGTAGATTAGCCAGAGTGTCCGGCGGAAGGACTCGTCCTGAAGAAACTGGTCCGGGTCGGACTGGTGATGATGGGTGTGGACAACACGGTACATCTGCGCCATTCTTGCTGCTTGTCCGAGATAGATGTAGGCGCGGACGGCGTTCCGACAGCCCCATTCGTGAACGACGAGCAGGCAAAGGGATTGAATGTCGGCAAGGCTGGGCTGATCTAGGGCCTGCATGATCAGATTGATAGTCTTGGTAGCGAAATGCTCAGCTGCACTAGAGCCGCCTCCGTGGCCGCCGTAGCGGCGGATCATGGACGGGGAATGCCTGACAGACGCGGTGTTAGTGGGAGGGAGGGTGCGGGCGGGGCAGAGGGGAGGGCTCTTGGCAAAGAGGTCCGGGAACCCGGAAGCTCCGAAATAAGCCTTACCGGGCGGCGGTGGTAAGCAGAGCGTTGACCATGGTGGGATCCATGGAGGTGTTCTTGAGCTGCTGGAGAAAAGATGGCTTGTGGAAAGCGACACATGCTGGCAGCGTTTTGGAGATGACGCGCTCGCATTCCTGCATCACCTCGGGGGTGAGTCTGCACCATGTCATGTTAGCTCAAGTTCCAACTCAACAGATGATCAACTGAAGCATAATGCGATAGACGATCAAATATGGAACTCATGATGTTATTGTCTCTATTCCTCTAAATGCTCTGCTGGAAGTAGTGCAGGAAGACAAGCATCGACAAATAGCGAGAAAAGAGAGGGCCATCGACCCGAGGTGAAGAAAGGCATTTTGGGGAGTTGCAGTTGCAGCCCCGCTCAGCTCAAACGCACACGCGGGTGGTGCAAATGCAGGCGGGCGAGGTGCGCGGGGCACGGAGCATGCTTTGAGATTGCTCCGTTTGCAGAGGGGTAGAAAGTCAAGGAGAGTTCGGGCGTGAGACGGGAAGGTGCGCACGGAGCAGATTAAAAAATGTGGACGGATTGGGAAAGGAGGCCGGGCGGAGAAAAACGGGGCTGGCTGTTTGCTCCGAGAGACAAGCACAAGGCAACGAAGAGGAGTCCAGCCGGGAAAAGCCCCCGCCGTCGTCGGCACCACAAAGGGGGAAAAAAGACAAAAAAAGGACAGAAAGAAAAAAAAAGAGATGCAAGAGCGAGAAAGGATAGCATCAAGAATGAAAGCAACGCAAGTGAAGCAAGTAGAAAGTCGAGGACGTACTTTTCGGTGGTGGATGACGCGTGACGCGAGGCTCCCGAGGTGGAGGGACCCTGGCGCTCACCCGATGCCGACGAAACGACTCGCTCAACGGGCAGAGACTCGCGCACCACGCGTTGCTGGACCCGAGCTGGTGACACTCCATGGCCGCCGTGGCTCATAGACTCGGAAGGCAGATAGCACTCGTGCATGCCCTTGGCGCAGTTTTTGCACGGCGCTCGTCCGTTCTCGTAAACACACTTGGTCTTGCCCTTCCGACAGCGGACGCAGGCTCCGCCGGCGCGAAGAGCCGTTGATCGCACGACTGAGGAGGCCATTTTTGCCGTCGTCGTCGTGGAGCGACTGGCGCGTCTCGATCCGTGAGAGTGAGACAGCGTTGAGGCTGCAATCCTGATGCCGGTCCTGATAGTGCAAGGTAATGGCGATGGTGTTTTTTTCCTTTTCTCTTTGATAAGTCGATTTGAGAAAAGTTGTTTGCTGGGAGGTGGTGGTTGTGGGTGGCGGCTGGTGGAGGAAGAGGAGCAGCAATGCCGAGCGGCCGACGCGACCGGCTCCCAAACAGAGACAACAATGTCCGGGGCTGCGCCGAGCAGACACAAGCCCAGAAAAGAGACTAAAAAGGCGAGAGGAGAGGAGAGGAGATGGGGATAGAAGGGTCCAAACCGGAAGCCAAAAGATTAGGCTTCTTCACCGTCTGCGAAAACTGGCCTGCTAGACTTCGGCGGCGACGGTGTCTGGCGAGCTCGGTCGGGGGGAGGGAAGGAAGGAAGAAGTGGGAGGGTAGGCGGGCAGGGCAGGATGGACGGGGGAGCGATGGGGTAAAAAGGGCTTCCTCGGGCGGACTTGGGCGCACGCCTGGAAGCGAAGCGAGGGGAGGGAGGCGGCGGCAGCTCAGCGCAGAGAGGCCACAATCGAGCGGGCGGATCGGCTGATGGTGCCGGGGGCCCAAGGAAGACGTCCACGGGTGGACGAAAGTGGGGTCCCTAAAGGGCCTGAGGTACCTCTACAGCGCTCTCACCTCCACTGCGAGGGCCGCGACACCCGCGACTAATGACGGGGCGACCTGCCTGCGGGTGCCTGTGGTCCCACCTACGGGTATCCATTCGTCTCCGGCAAACAAGAGAATGGCCGGGACCCAAGCCCAGAGGAACCGCGTCCTCCCACCGCGGGCGCCCACCTACTTCCAGGTTGCCTGGGTTATAGACCATCCATGACGAGGGATTATCTGTGACACTTTTCTACTGCTGATCGGTTCCGAAAAGGGTGGCAGAGAGGTCAGGTAAGGTCAGGTAGGTAGGGGACCTGGGAGGGATGTAGGTAACCCGTCCGGGAGAGCTGGCTGAGCTGAGGTGCCCAGGTGGTAGGTAGACCAAATCCATGGATTCCTCAGGTGCTATCCATGCCGCCCGTCCATCCTCCACTGCCCGCCTTCCACTGTATCGCCGGAAACGTTCCGGATGTATCGGACAAAGTGCAGTGCACGATAATAATTTCAGGACAGCCCAGACAGATCGCAGCGGTCGGTCACTCCAGCGACCCGCCCACCCGTTCCCGATAAAATTCCAGGTTCCTGCCGTCTGCCTTTTGGAGGCGCAGACAACCTATTTCTGAAATGCGACGCCGGCCTGCCTCACTTGCAACCTAAGGCCAGGTAACCCGTAACCTCGAAGGTTTGCAGCCTCTGACTATCAACTGTACACGTCCTGCCTGGTGCTGGGTCGTCTGCCTGAGGTCTATCTGCCCGGCCGAGCCTCTGAGACCGCGGCCCGACCACGACCGCCTAAGCCGCAACCTAAAGGGGCGATGAAAAGGGAACAGCCTCCTTGAGCTGAGGTACCTGAGGGGAAAAAAGAAGCAAAGAGCCACCCCGTAAAAGAGAAAGATCGACGGGATAGGGTGGTGCCGTGCTTCCATCCATACCTCAGAAATCCGTAACCGTTCTTTTGCTCGAGGCCTTTGCTCAGTGCAGGGCATGGAGGTAGGTGGCCGGAGTGTGTGTCCTGGGGCAGAGACAAAGTACCTGGGACCCGTCACCCCGTACCCCGGTCCTTTCCCTGAGCTTTGGCTTCCGGGTTGCATACGGAGGTGTGAGGCACAATGGACGTGTCGCTCCGGCACACCCGTATCTCAGGTTGTAAGCTTCAGGCTGTCGCATCTGTCGATTGCGTTTTTTTCTTTCTTTTTTTCTTACCACTGGAATGCATCTTTGTTTCAAAAGCTGCACACATCACTCTGCTGGCTGAAGGCAAATTGATTGATTTGATGGCTCCTTCCGAGCTCATGCGCCCGAGGTAAATGCGCCTTCCGTGCTTGTCCATTGGGATGACATCAGTTTCCCCGTACCTGCACCGTACCTAAGGTAGGCAGATCCGAGGTCAAGAGGCAGTCGCGCCCGGGCTGCCAACCTCACCTATAATTATTCGCGCGCGGAGCTGGAACTTGAGGGGACAAGGAAGGGGCCAAGGGGACAGAGAAGCGGAAAGAAAGGGGGGAAGTGACGAGGGACAGAAGAGTGGTGAGGTGGTAGCGGCACGCCCGTGCCGTCCGCAGCAAAAGACGGACGGACGGCGCACCCACCTCCAGGCCTCCCTCAGGGCAGTTTCAACTCGGCTCGAAAAATGGGCAATGGTCCATGTTTGAGATGTTGCCCTACTGGAGGTTAGCTGCGACGCCGCCTAACCGACCGAGTGCAGTGCGTGAGCGCGCCTCCAGTGCTAGAGGTAATAACCCGCACGCAGTCTCCCAACCCGTATCCGCGAATTCAGGCCTATACCTGACACCTCGCCGTCGGCTTGGCACCGTGCAAAACGATCACGACCTCGATCCACGGCGGAAGCCGTCAATCAAAAAAATGTCATGCAACGCCGCGCCAAGACCTTGATCATGATGATGATGGAGGATGATCATGACCACCACCATCACACTCTTTCATCCAACATGTTTTGCCTGGAGAATGAAGCTCGAAAGAGACGGCGTTCCTTGACCGGTCTGGTCTCGAGCAGCAAACGGGGAGACCAAAAATGGAATCGCAGCACAGACGCCACCAATGACATTGCAGCGAGATGGAACGCGGCCAGCTCCTCGGAACCACCAGCGCCAGGTGGAGCCGCCGAAAGGTGCATGGCGCACACTCGCACCGTACCACAAGGAAACGGTTTCCGTCGAGTGGAGAGTCGTCGAGCGACCAGCCAAACCCCCTGGCCCGTCGCCTTTCTCGGACCCTCGGACTCGTCGCCTGCTTCCCTTCGCCGGTCCTGTGTGTTCATCCTCGTCCTCGTCCTCTTGCGCCTGGGTCCCGACGGTGCCTAGCTTGGCCTGGCTGCGCCCGTCGACAGGCTAATATGCCGTCTTGCTATATAAATAATTCCCGTGTTCCAAATCCGCGCGCGCACACCCGCACGCTGCGAATGCACATTGAGGAATACACGAATTCCATTTATCCTGGCACCCGGTTCGGCGGCGGCGGCGGCGGCGGGGGGGCGGATGAGTGGCGGTCATTTTTTTCGTCTTTCTCCTTTTCCCCCCCTAGGTGTTTCTGCCTACCTCACACTCCCAGCCACCACCGCTGCCGCCATGACTCCTCCTTCCCCTGGATCCGACTCTGGCAATTGAGCGAGGCAGTGGAGAAGCGGCGCGCCATCTCTGAGCTGGTCGGCCGCCCGATTCTTGCCGCCGGTCCGCCTCAGCTCTCACCCACCCACTGCCTACCAAGTAACTTTTTTTTTCCAGCAGCGGCAAACCCGACAGCCTCGTCCAATCCAAGCAAACGCCATCTCTGAATCTGGTGACTGAATGAATATCCGGCAACAATCTAAAAGACAGGAGGCCCGGCCTTTATCCTAAATTCGGGGTTCTGGCTGTCCCGTCCAATCCCCGGACATGCCGTGTGCCGACCTCTAGGGGGAGGGTGGACATTCCGGACAGACTGAAAGACCAGCAAAATAGTGACTGAAAAGGACCAAGTTCTAAAGGCTGGTATCTGCCGGACAGGCCAAGCCTCGTCGCCCGACTCTCTCTCCCTTCCAGTGCCGACAAACCACAACAGGCAGACTCGGCATCAGCTCATGTCCTCGGCAAAAGCAACAAAAGTCACCAGTCATGCCTTGACCCAGCGTGTAACAAGCCGGCAGCATCGCAACAATTCTCATGCTGCTCCTGCACTGGCCATCCCGTAATCCGGATGGCAAGGATTGCATCACCATCGGGCGCATCAGGCGGGTCTCTGCGTCGTACCGTGCCGGTCTCGCACACTCGCCTCCTTTGCGATGGCAGAGCATATTTTCAGCGGGCGTCTCCTGTATACCAGGCGGACAGACCTGAGCTCGACAGACGCATCAGACAGAGCCAGCTAACAGATGCAGCTCCTCCGGGCCCCGCGTCCAAGCAACGGGTCCAAGAAGGCCGACTGTTCCCATGTGCATGCCCCTTTTCATGCTCTCACACACAAGTGAGCTCGACGCGGTTGGCTCTGCATCTTGCAGCGTCGCATCACGTCTAGAACCACACAGACTCGGCATCAACACCTGCTTACCTGGAATACACAATTAAGCTGCGTTCAATCTCGATGGCAGACGAGCCATGACGAGCGGCGTGGTGCACTGCAAGAAAAGGCTGGCCGCTTCCACTTTCACGGTTCACGGTTCACGATCGACATTGCATGCCCAGGAGTGCCAGGCCATCCAGTCACTCTTTTCAGTTCATGCTGCAACGCCAGACCGCCCCAAAAGTCACACAAAGCCAGCAGGCTTCAGCTGGCGTAAGCCGAGACGGATTCGGCGCTTGGGGCCTCCGCCCCCGACACTGACAGCGACGGGCCAGCTGCTGGAACCTGGAAGCACTGGAAGCTTTGCGCCCACCTCACTGCCGTGACCGCCCGCTTTGCTTTTGCAGCTTGGACGGGTGTAGAGTTGCCCGACATTGGCCAGACTGATTGCCCAGGTGCCTGCCGCCGTTATAATACTTCATCACGAAAAAAAAAAAAAAAAGAAGAAGAAAAAAGAACAACAAATCCACCTGCACATTCGTCCTCACCTAGCTGAACGCCGTCCGGACTCGTCGAAAACATGTCTTCAGTCTTTTTCTTCCCCCCAAAGTCCAAGTCGATCGGCCTTGGTGGTGTCAGCCCTCAGACCCACCACACCGCCAGCCGTGGCAATCCTCAAACAGCCGAAACAACGCATCCCAACCTCCGGCCCGTAGCTCGTCCAAGGAGAGGGCAACGAGAGAGCGCCCCCGCCCCGCACCGCCCCGCGCCATCTTGGGCCGCATAAGGACATGGAGGCCTTTATTGGTCTGCCTCGGACGCAAACACGCCCCTTTTTTGCTCACCGGTCTCGATTGTGGACCTCGATGCATCATCCCACTTGTGGCTCACTGAACTGGCAGCAACCGATCTATCGATGCCTGGCGGCGTTGCAGCATCGACTTTAGATCACCTTATCGGGTGGGCATCTGAGGTATAGACATGTATAGTACTATAGGAAGCAGCAACGATGCGCGTCAGGCACTTAGGTGGGTAGGTATGTATATATGTATGTATGCATTGTTTGGATGCTGTGCCGCCTGAGGTCCCCGGTATCACGACCGAGGCCATGATGACGCAGCAGCGGTGCACTGCCATGCCGTGGTCTGATTAGAGGAAGCATACGCCGCCGCTGGCTGCACACGCCGCCGCTGGAGGCACCCGCATGCATTAAACACCAGCCAACCAGCATGTCGATGACTGACTGCACGTCACGTCGTCACTAGCCGCGCACTCCGAACATACACCACCGTGACTACATGGCCAAATCTTGCGCTATGTAGGTACATGTAGGTGGCTCCCGAGCTCACCGGAGCGGCTCAAGCATTGCCGGTCCTTTGAGGCGTTGGAGCGAGTGGAGTGACGTATGTTACGAGACAGTTGGCGCGGCCCCCGAAGGTTTTCGGCCTGGCCTCGAGAATTGTACAGTGATATGGGCTGGAGGGCTTGCTGCGTGCACCTCTAGCTCCGCTCATTCACGCATCTCATCGTCGCAACCATTGTTTACTGCGCGGCATCTTCCGGATCAGGCCCGGAGCCAGAGAACATACAGTGAACTACAGTACAGACCAATATTCTGAGTGACGAGCCACGGCGCGTTCTTGACTCGGCCGCCAAACAATGCAAACAGACCGTGCAAGCTAGCAAATGTTCCGTCAAAGGGTCTGTTAGCATGGTTACAGCATTAAGCATGCCGAGAGCTAAGATATCTATCCGTCCTCCAAGCTACCCAACCCCTGCTCTCTTCCTCTTTCTCCCTCTACTTTTTATATGATGTGCAGAGAAGGAAAATAGTAACAGTAGGCATACGCAGTATGATGGTCAAGATGATAATGATGATGATCGCCATCATCGCCATCAAAGGTCATCAGCAGTCTTGACCTCAACAGTGCCATCCGCCATGCCAAAGTAGGCAGCGACGGGCTTCTGTGCGCCGCTCGCCACCTGGAGCCCGTTGCTGCCGTAGAACAAGCCGATCTCGGCCACGCCGGGAATCTTGATGAGCCGGTCTGCCAGGGCGTCGACGGTCCAGACACCATTGTCCTCGTTGCCGGCGCGGATGCCGCTCTCGGCGCTGTCCTTGGGCAGGTGCAGCGGCGTGAAGGGGGCGTCGATGATCCACATGCCGTTGTCGGTGACGATGGCGCCGGCCTTGCCGGGCAGGCCCGGGCGGACGCGCGGGTTATGGGAGCCCATGCGCTTGAGCTCGTCCAGCACGCGCGGGGCGGCCATGGGCAGCACCTCGATGGGGATGCCCTTCTTCCAGCTGGTACCCAGCCGCGGCGACAGCTTGCGAAAGTCGGCCACACACACAAACTTCTTGGCGCTGGCGGCCACGATCTTCTCCTGCCACAGGCAGGCGCCGCCGCCCTTGATCAGGTTCAGGTCGTCGTCGACCTCATCGGCGCCGTCAAAGGCCACGTCTAGCTGCGTGCCGGCCGGAAGTTTGCTGATGTACTGCAGGCGGAGCCCGGCCGCCTCGATGAGCTCCTCGGACTGTGCGCCCGTGGGGTAGAAGGACATGCCCGCGGTGACGCCGGGGCCGAGCGCGGCGATGGCGTCGACCACGTAGACCACGGTGCTGCCGGAGCCGATGCCGACCCGCGTGTACGAGGGGTCTAAGTGCTCCTTGACAGCCTGGAAGGCGGCGAGGCGCTTGGATGCCTCGACGAGCTTTGCTTGCTCCTCGACCGGGATGGCCGAGTCGGATGTTGACATGGCCATTTTGGGACAATGAGATGTTAAAAGTTTGGGAAGGCCGGTGGCGGTGGTATTGTTGATACTTTTCCAGGTCGGATGGTAGTTCAAATTGGAGAACAATTGTCTCAGTGGCGGGGCCGGTGGTTGTGAGTTGTTGTTAAAAAAGCCTCTCCTCGGGGACGGGAACCAGGGCGAGGATGACGATGATGATGGTGATGGCGTGTGATGACTGTAACTGTGCCTGAGCCGGGTGGAGTGATTTCTGGATGCGCCTCCGCCGCCGCCGCCGCCGCCGCCCAATTGGCGCAGGGCGACAAGTCCGCTGTTGTTGCTGCTCCTGAACACTAACAGGCTGGTAGGGTGTCTGCACGTCATCCCGTTAGTGAATGGCCGTGGTTGTGGGCCGTCTCGCCTGCGTCGAGTCGGGCCTCTTTAGCGAGCTGCCCGCTAGCGGCCGAGAGCCCCGACCTGTGCTGCTGTGGTGTTTCTAGGTAGGTCGTCGCTGAGAGGGAACGCTGCTGATGCTGGTGCAGATGCAGAGACAATTGCTGACATCTGACTTGCTCTATACCACGCCGCGGTGAAATATTGTCGTAATCCTGGTGTATACCTGGTAGTCTGGACAATAGGTACACGAACGAGGATTGACAGCACGTTTTGTTGTGCGATCGATGGCGGTCGAGAGTGGACGTGCAGGAAAGTCCAAAGGTGCCTGCCGCATTTGAATTGGCCCATCACGCACCAGATACAGCGAGGCCACTAAAGTGACCGGGTGCCTCTATAATATGACCGTGTCTAACCAGATCAGGCGCAACCCGTATTCTCGACCTCGCGTATTCTTGATGCTGTATTACAGATGCAATTACTATGTGTATTAGGATGAAAAAGCCCTGGGCGACTTTTATCCCGTATCCAGCTTTACGTTTTCTTAGACCTGCGTCTAAGGATGGATTCAATTTCAACAAAAAAGGAAGGACCAGAAGATATACGAGGTCTGCACAGACCACCAACGTCTGGCAGCTCCTTCCGCACGAAACGGTCACACTATAGAAGCACACGGTCACTTTAGTGGCCTCGAGGTACAGTGTCTTGGCCATCATGTGTGAGAATAGGCCCCAACAAAGTCCATGGCTCTTTCTTCTGGGCAAGTGAGGGCATCCACCACCAGCACAGCATTGTCAAAGACAATCAAAGCCAAACCCCATCTCATACTTGACCCTCCACACGCCTAATTACCTGACAACAACCAGCCCCAACTCCCAGAATTCATCTCCCCGGATCGCCAAACGCCTTCAAAGCCTCATCAACTGCCCACCTCCCCCGACTGGCTACCTCCTCTAGTGCGCAAATCTAAAGTCCAGCCTCTTGTTGCCCTTCTGAGTTGTGGTGGCGAGGTAATTGAGTCGCTCATCCTCGCTCATGGCATTCCACTTGGCGTCTCTCGACTTGTTCCGGTAGATATAGTATACCTTCACCAGCCCGTACAGAACAATGTTCATGCAAGTGATGGCGAGAAGCTGCCTGTTTCCGCGTCGGTATAGCGGGAGGTCATCTGCCAAGGCACCCCGTCAGTCAGTGGCTGGAATAATTATCATCCCCATCAAGGTTGTCTACTATCTCAACACGAGAAACGTACCATCACGATAGATATTGGATGAAATGATACCGCTGGCCTGCACAAACATATTGTAACACGCAGCTGAGACGGTTCGAGACCGAACAGTATTCGAGTTTCGCGAGTTCCATCCCACTTGGATCGGGTGTGCTGTTGTAACTGCAGTTCAGTAACGCGGCCTATACACAGTCCCCGAGGGGGTCTTTAGGGGGGCTCCTTGGCTTTCATGTTCACTTACGATTGGGATAGCTGAGGAGCAACGTGATGACCGTCCACATCACCCATCGATTCACCTTTGATGTGTCGACCACGTTGAGGTAAATCATGAATGGCAGTGCCCAGATTTGTCCAGTGGCCGCGACGAATGTCAGTTCTTGGAGTATCTCGGCCAAGTACGTGATGGCGAGCATGGTTATGATGTGGAACACTGTATATGGGATGGCCAGCAAATTGGTCTGGAACGTGTCGAAGCCAAGCTGGCGGAGAGAGAGCGTCAGGTATTGAGCCGGGGGCGTCATCGGGATCTGGAACGTCAATCCCAGCAGGTACAGCGGCCTGAGTGATTAGGAGCAAGAGGCGTCAGTTTAGTCCCTCGTCTTGTTGCTGAATTCAGACCACTTCAACGAATTCAACAGTATGCTTACCAGAGATCAAAGTCTTTGAGACTCTGCCACAGAAGTCTGGGTGTGATGGGCTCGCGGTTGTGCATGTCACTCTTGCTTGGATCCTCTCGCAGGACACGATTGATGATGATTTTTTCTTCCCTGAAACGCAGATTCTTTGATTAGTTTCCGGCCAGTCTATGAGCGACAGGAGCAAGGCGTTGAAGTCAGTGTTCCTACATCTCGCTGAACCATCCATTCTTTCCACGGAACCAGCTAGCCGTCTGGGCAGGTCCAGCTGGCATAAGCTGAAAGGCGAAGAGGCCGATGATGAGTGTCAAGATTCCCTATGGTTATCATCAGTCATGCTCAGTTCATCATCGGCCGTGGCATTTCATAAACCCGCATGGCATGGAGTCAAGTACCTCAATCAAGAACAACCACCTCCAGCCTGGCAGACCGCCGACGCCTCGCATGCGCAAGAGACCATAGGCGAGAAGAGCCGAGATGATATCCGCAATGCTCATTGCCGTCCAGAAGAAGCCTAGCCGTAAGGACAGCTCGTGGTGCTTGTAAAAGTACGAGAGATAGAGAATGATCTGTCACCACAGTCAGCGGAAGAACATGGCGAGGAGACAGAAGCTCAAAGAGGGAGGATGATTTACGTCAGGAATGAATCCTCCTTGCAAAACTCCCAGCAAAGAGCGGCAGACTAGGAACGAAGTACGTCCGCTCAGCCAAAACTGGGCGGCTGCAACAATGCTCCAGAGAACCATCTGCGCTGGGATCCACCGATCTGGGCCCATCCACTTCGAAAGCAGCTGAGAAGGAAGCTCTGCACAGAGAAAGGAAAGCTTGAAAACAGTGTTGCCCAGGTTGTAGTCTACCATTTCGTTCCACAAGTGGTCAGCTCAGCCATGTAGCACTGCAAGGCACACACTCTGATCAACTGGACGGACGTCATACCATTTCCAGCCATTCCAAGATCGGTGAGAAACGTCTCGGATAAAGCCTGGCTGATGTTTGCTCGGTCGAGCTCGAGGGCCATGAACATGATGCAGGCCCAGACCATGATTCGGAAGTCAATCTTGCGGACAAGACTGTGTTCCTCACCCCATGTCCATCGGGCAAGGGGGTCGAAGCGATGGTAATTCTCCCTGGAGACGGGGAATATCAACGTCCTGTCTCGTGTGACATGGATACATGATACCAAGGACAATGAAGAGGCGCCTTACCAGTCCGACCTTGGATGATACTTCTCTGCGGTCTCCGGGTCGTCAAAAACGCTGGGCTGTACAACGGCTTAGTCTGGGGCATTCGTCCATTTCTAATAATCCTACAAGGCAGCGAGCGTATAAGAGACGGTGTGTTCGGGATCGCGGCTTACCTGGGTTGCGATAGCATCGGAATCATAGCCCTTCGTTCTCTGGAACCAGAAGCGTTTCTCTTCTATGGGAACCCCGAGAGGAGGAATGCTGTTCAGTGATACGCTGCGCGCATCGGAGTCCTGCTTGTTGTCCTGGTCCCTCTCGACCCGGACGGCCTTCTCTCTGGTGAGAACTGTGGCCATGGTGCTCGCCGCTGTTGTTTCACACTGACCCTGGAGAGGGAACGCAAAGAGTTACTTGCACGATCGATGGTTGGGAGGTGCGGTTTGTGCCGTTTCTGCAGTCACCATGGCTATCACTACGAGGGCGGCATTGGGCTTCTTATGCCAGTGGTGTTCAATGGTGATGGTGGGGAGATGTCAAGCCGCCCATTGAATTCGGTTCTGCGGCCGGGTACAGAGGACGGTCACGACATGGCGATCAACTTCCACAATATCACGTATTGTGTGCACCCGCGGCCCCGCTGCCGAATTAGACGCAGCTTTACCGCATATGTCTACCCCCCTCCTCAAAACGACATACGGAGCAGCCAATGCGGATGGCCAAAGGAACTGGAACGGGGGTGAGGTGTCTCTCTTGGCTACATGCGACCTGGCTGGCTGGTCACTTTTCCTGGTTGCCACACCCCCGACCCGAGGTTCTGGTAAGAATTCATCATCGTAAGACAGAGCCATGCCGTGTTCTAGATCCAAACTCACAACGCCACAGGCAAGAACGTGCTCCTACCCAGCGGGCTGCCCGCGCCCAGAACACCGGGTCTGCAGATATTGTGGCGTCTTGATTCCTCGGGCCAGAGCCGAGCACGGCATCTCTGTCTCTGAAATGGTGCTGGGAAGCATGATGAAGGGCCAGGGAAGCCCACCTAGAAACCGTAAAGGGACGGGAGGTGGCAAGCTCTGGCAGTCCAGATAGACGGGAGCCCGTCCAGACAAGAGGCCAAGCAAGCTTGGAAGCCGAATTCAGATGTCGATACACCTCTGCGTGCGGCATGGCCGGGATAGCAGCTGCAACATTGTCGAAAAGTGAAGAGGCATCAGGTATGCATGCCCAACAACAAGCAAGCTGGACTTGCAAGACCCAGAACGCCCAGAGAGAAACCGCTGCATCCCTCCAATATACGTGATCGCATTTGATTTTGCGTGTTTCTTGGCCCTGGGATGGCAAAGAAGAAGAAAAGTGATAATGGCGCCAAGCAGCAAATGCTATGGGGCTTGTTAGGACGGATGTCGATGGCGTGATGAGACGTGCTCAACCCCTGTCGTGACGCGACTTACAACGACATCGACCGGACTTGAACAAAGATGCCGACGCTTCACAAAATCGAACAGAATCAGCATACAAATTGGCCGTTTTCGGTTACAGAAACCACCATCAGCCGTAAGTTCTCCGTAGTCCGTACATGTAGCCGTGAGCGCTCACTCATCCCGCGTCGGCACCGGGTTGCCAAGACCGTATTCACGTATTCACGTCTCCGCGCATCTAGGAGAGCTACATGCAAGCTAGCACCGAGCCAAACTGGCCTCGTTTGCCATATGTTACCCAGCGTCTTGACCAAAGACGCAGCCCGAAGCACCGGATCCCAATCACAGCCAGCACCGAGATCTCCGGGCGGTGGTGCCGTTGGCCGGCGCGGGACGCGTAGCTTGCACGCAATATAGCCTCGCACGCAATATAGCTGGCCGTATCCTTCCTCACCGTGCTAACCCCTTCTCGATTAAATTGTCAGCTCTTGGCAGATTCGCACTTCGAGAATCTCCTGGGAACAGACTGGCCGGGCTTTGTAGTGTCATTTCTTGCATTGTCCGGACCGGCAAGACCAAGCAGCCGTTTCCGCAAGCATAATTATTTTGTGCTGCCAGTTAGTGAGAGCTCAAATATTGAAGTGCTGTGTAAGTCGCGAAGCTATCCCTCTTTAGTGCCACACACAAGCAGCCATCACGACATCGATCACGGCCATCTCGCCATTGCTACCAGGACTTGATTCGACTACACTTGGCCGTTGGACAGTTCGCAGACACCGTCCGAGGAGGGGCACAAACCCGGGGGGGGGGGGGGGGGGGTGGTTGAATACTCGCATTATCGCATGGCATCCATCCCGAGAATGGGGTTCGGAAACCAGCCCCTGATGATGGCTAGTGTTTACGAATACGGCGCGTCACTGTAGATGTTGTATATAAACACTCGGCTGCCGATGATCTTCTCAGACATTTTGAAGACATCATCCCAAGCATCTCCATCTCCTTAAGACCCGGCCTCTCAAGAACCCATCGACTCATCCGAGAATACCAGAAACATCAACGCCATGGCTCCTTCCGCTGTCGAGAGTTTGCCCATCACAAGCAAGGCCGCCGCCGCTCCCCGCCGCGAGCCCCTCAAGCTCTCTGGAGCTCTTGACGCCTATGAGTCCTTTGACGTCACCCCCATCATCGGCAAGGAGTTCCCCTCCGCCAACCTTGTCGAGTGGTTGGATGCGCCCAACGCCGACGAGCTGATCCGGGATCTGGCCATCACCATCTCCCAGCGCGGTGTCGTCTTCTTCCGCGCCCAGGACAACCTGACCAACGATCTCCAGAAGAAGCTGATCCTGAGACTTGGAGAGCTCACCGGCCGTCCCGCCACCTCGGGGCTCCACATCCACCCCGTCCTCAACTCCAACCTCGAGCTGGGCGGCGATGATCTCGAGATCAGCACCATCAGCTCGGTGCAGAACAAGAAGTACTACCACAACTTCCAGCAGGCCAAGGCCAACAGCACTCTGAGCCACAAGAAGCAGAGCGCCAGCCAGTGGCATAGTGACATTGTCTTTGAGCCCGTCCCTGCCGACTACACCTCGCTGCGCCTGGTCGATCTCCCCACCACCGGTGGAGGTATGTACCCTAATCTCTTATTACCAGCCTTACAAGATATAATTCGCAACCGGCTCTAGACTAACAAATATCCTCCTCACCAGACACCCTGTGGGCCTCGGGCTACGAGATCTACGACCGCATCAGCGAGCCGTACCAAAAGTTCCTCGAGGGCCTGACAGCCACCTTTGCGCAGCCGGGCTTCAACGAGGTCGCCAAGCGCGGCGGATTCGAGGTCTACGACAAGCCGCGCGGCGCGCCCGAGAACGTGGGCACCGACCTAACCGCCGTCCACCCCGTCGTGCGCACCAACCCGGTCACGGGCTGGAAGTCCATCTTCCCCGTCGGCATCCACGTGCAAAACATCAACGGGGTGACCAAGGACGAGAGCGCCAAGCTGCTGACCTGGTTCCACGACCTGCTGATCCACAACCACGACCTCCAGGTCCGGCTCAAGTGGAAGAGCCCCAACGATATCGCCATCTGGGACAACCGGTCCGTCTTCCACACCGCCACTTTTGACTTTGAGGGCTACGGCGAGCGCTTCGGCAACCGCGCCGTCGGCCTTGGCGAGCGGCCTTACTTTGACCCCAACAGCACCTCGCGCTCCGAGGACCTGGCCAGGGCCGCTGCCGCTGCCCAGCAGCAGGCTCAGGCTGCATAGACGGCTGGTGGTTTCTGATGGCTAGTTTTAGGGGAGAAAGGGGTGGAATTCTTTCATGTTCATACAGTTTTTATCTGATGCCGTTATGCTAGTATATGAAAATTTAGGTGGTCTTTGAGATTGAGATGGAAAGAGACATGATATCCTGTGCGGAGTGGTCAGGAGAGAACATGGTCCTATAAACTGATGTGTTTGCTCCCAGGTAGTGTTTTGAATTGCGGAAAACTATCAATGACAAGAGACTCTTTGCTTGAAATTTGAGCTGCTATTGATGATCTGTTTTTTCTCCAAGAGTATGTCACTTCTATGGTTGTATGGATACGAATGAGGATCCTGTCTATTATGATGAACGAATAAATACTTCCAGTGGCGAGGGTAAGCACTTACGAGGAGCATTCTACATGTGAATCATGTAGCTAAAGTCTCACAAGATCCCCGACTCTTCGGGGATCTAAAGAGCAAATGAGCTACTAGCAGGTTCATAATAAAAGTATATCGGCAGTATAGTAGAATTTCCCACATCTTGTACACACTAAGTACCTGAGAACTTAGTTACTGTTAGCAGTGGCTGAGTGCAAGGTCTAAGTTTGTTTTGTGTTGTGGCGAAACGTGAACCATGCGAGTTGTGCCTCGGAGGATAGCTTTCTCCCTGCATTGATATGCTCAGCAACTATGGCTCTGTGCATCGAACAGTGGCCTGGTGGCGCAATGGTAGCGCGTTACTTTCCGGTTAAACATGCTCGCATGGTAAAGGTTCTGGGTTCGAGTCCCAGCTGGGTCGTTTCTTTTTGCCCTTGCCCATCCCCTCAATTACCTAAGCCATCCATTCACCCATAGGAACTTCACGATCTCGCAGATACGGAAGTCTCGTAGAGCTCCTTTTGAAGACGAAGCAGTTTGTTTACAAACATTGAACCCCCTTTTTTGGATTCGAGGGATCTAGTTAAGCAAGGGACAGGTACTAGGTAACTTCCATGCCAGGGGTATTCCAGGCTGCCTTCGGGTTAAGTAGGTAGCCAAAACATGCTGGACATGTTATCCTGTAATTACATATTTTGCCGTTCAAATTTCCCACCCGAGATACAAACGGACTGCAAGTAGCTATAAGGTTCATTCAAAGCCAAATATGTATTTTGTTTTCAATGCGAATGGTAAATGCAGATTATGAACTATTTGAGGCTCGATGGCCTAATTAGAGTATCGTTGCTTGAGCCGCATAACATGGATTCACATCAGCGATTCAGAAATTCATATCACATTGGATGTTGCCCATGATACTTTGATCCCTTTCGGCGGGAGAGTCAAGTTGGCTGCTGCTTGGCCATTAAATGCTCGAGTTCGGCAAGTGAGTCATGGCCGGTGTTATATGCTAATAAGCAGTCTCAGGCAGTGCTCCATTGATGCGGTGGGACAGCCCATGCATGGCTAGCTCATAAGCACGGATGGCTGTGCAACAGCCCATAGCCCACAACATTTGAGGTCCTCGCATACCTTTTCCAGCGTCTGTACCTTGGGCATATAAAAACTGCGACTGCTTGCCATCTCGTCTCTTATGTGCCAATATAGGGCTACCATGAAGACATTCATCATTGAACGCTCACCAACTCCGCGAGTTTCATCTCGTTGCATTCGACAACACTCTCCCCAGTAATTATCAACCCATCACCTCGCGAGCCTCCACATAGGTCATCACAATATGGAGACATCACGCAGCCCGTCCGACGATTCGGCGGCCGTTGTCGCCGAGGTCGAGGCCCTCCTTCGGCCTATAGCCTCGTGGAAAATGCGCTCACACGACACATCCAAGTCTCAGCATATCCCATTGCTGCGCAGCCTAGATGACAATCAAAGTGGGCCGGCTGTTGTCCTCATCGGCGACTCGATGCTTGAGCGTATGACTACGACGGGAGAAAGCCCAAGTTTTGTCCAGCCTTGGCCCTCGCCAGCAATGCTCGACGACAACGAGCTGGCCAGACTGAACTCGACATCTCCCGGTGTGGAGAGGCTACAAGGCGTGCTCAATATCGGAGTAGGCGGCGACAAGATCCAGAACATCGCGAATCGACTCGTCGGCAACTCATCTCCCGACCCGGAAAAGGATCTGCCAGCTCTCGCGCCCCTCATCGAGGCCCGCAAGAGCGTCGAGCTATGGGTTGTGCACGCTGGTACGAACAACCTTAACCCCAAGAAGGGCCTGACGGACGCCCACCGTGACGCACTGCAGGTGCTCCTGCGGGCCCTCTTGAAGATCTCGTCGGCACAAGTGGACTGCAGGATACTGCTTACGGGCCTCTTCCCTCGCTTGGATGTCTCTGGAGCATTGATGGATGAGGCAAACGCGAAGCTGCTGAGCGTGGTCCGGGATCTCAACGCAGAGCTTGGGAATGAGCGTGTGGTGTTTTTACCGGCCACTGAGGAGGTCAAGCTGGACGAGCACTTTGTTGACCATGTGCATCTGGGCCTGGAGGGGTACAAGAGGTGGATGAAGGTGCTTTTCCCTGCTGTGACGGATTTGCTGCGAAGGATCGAGGAGGAGAGGGAGGAGGAGGAGCAAAAACAGACCGGGGATTTGTAGCTCTGGGAAGCCGGGGGGGGGGGGGGGGGGTGCTCAAGTTATTGGAATATACCAGGTCCCGCACTGGTGAGCAGACAATAATATCTTGGGATATGTCAGAACCAAAGTAAACAGCGATTGTTGCAGAGCCGAGTGATTCTTACCAGAGTTTCCTACAATATTGTCGAAGGAGCGACATCGAGCTGCAGCAAACTTCCCGTACATGTACATGTACCTCTTACCTGACTCAATCTCTGCAGTCAGAAATTTGCCTGCTTGGTGGCTTCTGTCGTGGGCAGTTGGGGATGTAAATGCTACATACGGTGACACAAAGTCGTGCCACGTGCTAAGAAGCGTGCCGATGGTCCACGGCATTACCTCCAGGCACCGCAGCTGCGGTAGTTCCCCCCTCAAAAAAGAAAAAAAGAAAAAGGAGTAGCAGCCCAAAACAACCCTCTTCCCTCAATCCAGGAGCCCGTTTTTTTATCCCATTTGCCGCGATCCACATATCTCTCGTCAAACCGACCAACTGCAATCTTTTCTCGGCATTCACACCTACGATTTGATTCAAGTATCAACAGAATCCAAATTCAAAAACGGACGCCCACAACAACGACAGGCAACCAACTTGAACCGCGTCCCGCGTAAAGCAGACAAACAACTTGCAGTTACCTGGTACGTATGCCTCTTCCTAGTTTCCCAATCATCGCCGTCATCTTGAATTCTTTCTCCGCTGGCCATTCGCACCTTTCGCTCAGCATCAAATACCACAACAAGCAAAGGCCGGTCGTCTCCTCCCATCCTTCTCGCGCAAGAATTGGAGACGAATGACCAGATTCCGTCTCAATATATTGGCCCCGGCCATCCATGACATTCATACCGTATATTTACGACATGGAGTTTGGGCGCTTGGTATGAACAGTTTCCTTTCCCCACTCCTTTCTTGCCCCTGACGTGTCATCCCCCATTCACAGTCCTGGTTTTCCTGCCGGTCATCCCCAGTTACTGACCGCATATCTACAGGCACGGATTGGCCCACGGGTCACACCTCTCGGGCCCTACTTCTGGCCCGAGGCCGTCGTTTCCCGCGCCCCAGCATCGGTGGTCTCCTGGGGCAAACGCCCCTGCTGTTATCTACCAGTCCAAGAGCAGTTCGCCGCGGGTACGCGGCTTCAAGCTACCGCCAAAGGAGCGCCGCAAGACAAGGAAGAAAATATCAGAAGCAGTGATCTCGTAAACTTGGTACATCCCTCGGCGTTCCCCCCCGTCACCACCCTGCTTCAGGTAACCCAGGTCCTGACATCATGCAGGTTTTGCACCCACGTCTTCACCGTGACATCAAAAGACAATCGAGGCCGTTCAATTCCTGGATTCCGCAAAAAAAGGGCTTGTTTAACGCCATATCCTGCCCGTCGTGCTTCCCGGCTACCAATTCTCATCCACCTCTCTCAGAAGGGATATTGGAGCTGCGACATGACTCGTCGAGCGGATGGGTGCCGCCGCGTTCTTGCGGACTCGCAAGGGCGTCCAAGCTGTCATCTCCGGTGTCTCTTACACGCGCATTTGCGGGCTCTCTACCCATAGACCGTTGACTCTGCGTCTCCACCGGGGTCACCGTTCCTCGGATGTTTGGTTTACGGCTAGCCACGGCCAGAAAATCCCCGTCCCAACTGGTGAAGGCCCCGGTGGAGGGATACGGGTTAATTACCAGATAATTATCCCGTAGCGTATTCACATCCCCCCACCTTGGCTCCCCATCCCTCGTCGATGTCAACCCATGTCCCCAGAGGGCGCGACGCTCGTTACGACGGGCTTTGCTCGGATATCCAGACGCAAACGGGACACGGAACGATCATAACGGGTCTGCGACTATACCTCAGAATCTCTCAATGAGCGCAAGCCGTGGTGGTCATGTCGAATGTTCCTACCCTGACATTGTCGACTTGTCCCTTGAGTGGCAACCCGGGTTCCATTCATGTCATAGGACCTCGGAATGTAGGTCTCCCCGATGCTGACCCCCACGTCCTGGCGCCACACTCACAGTCTAATGACATCTCAATAGGCCCTGTCATGACTTCCCGATCAGGGGTTAATGAAGATCGTCTTGGCGGTCCATGGCATGCTCTCCGTTCACCGGAATTTCTTCCAGAGAAGGTGCCCTTTTATCTCAACGGCCAAGTCGCCAGCGACTACGCACGCGATGGAAGGCCGACATTCGCCACAATGTGGACACGCTCATTACCCCATTACCCCAGAGTCTTGGGAGAGGCTAAGTCTATCTCAACCACGATCGCGGCTCACCCAAGCCCCAGAACCGAGAGAATATACCTAGACTGCCCGAATTGAACTGCGGAGCGCCCCAATTGGGGTTGGGAGCGCAATATTGACAACGCACGGTCATGTGCATGTCAATATTTACCCAAGCCCCTGCCCCTTTTTTGACGACATCCCATCAACACCCGTGGCTTCGTTGGCTTTCGTCAGTGCTTCGGGAGCGGCGAGATGGGAAACTCGTCCAAAAGGGACACAGTATCGCATAAAGATGATGGGTGAATGTATAATGCCTGCTGCCATCATCCGGACGGCTGCTGCTGAGCCAATTAATTAGGTGAGTTTAGGTGAGTACAGCCCCTGGGTGACAAGGTCTGGCCGGCTGCTGCCGAAAACAAATAGGGGCGTAGGAAAGAGATCCAACTCCAAGGGGCCCCGACTGGACTTGAGCCAAACAATCACATCTTTGGAGCTTTTGATGACCAGAGCCCAGTAAATGCCTGCCATGCTTTCTTGAACTGCTACAGCGCGGCTCGTATCTATCCTTGTCTTTATCGCGAATGCCCGCCCGTATCTTGTTTTTCCCGTTCCTACATGGCTAATTATTGTCACGTGTCCTATCATATGGCTGCGGATAACGCTTTCGTTCATGCGTTCATGACATCCAGCATTGCTACATAGCGCAGGTAGTTCGTGACTGGCCAACGGGACAGAGCTTTTGGAAAGCCTTGTTATCTACGAGTAGAAAATAACTACAAAATAATGCCTGGAACTGCTCCAAGCTGGTCTAGGGGAAACAATGGTGGCACGCGACCAATCGTCTGGGTCGGCAACAGACGGCCGGGCGATGAGGCGAAGAAATTACAGTAGAGCAACGGCACCTACGCGGATGGCAACCACCTCACGCCGGTCAAGCCAGCAGCGGCTCGGAGCACAGTACAGCTGGTCACCGGGCAGCCGAGGCCCCAGGGAGGACATCCATGATGTGGAGGGCCCGGGCCTCGCCGTCGCTCCCCGCCAGGGCCAGGGCAACACTGTAGACATCCAGGGAATGCACTGGCTACCTAAGGTACCTACCTAGGGTTCAAGGCCGGGCTACAAGAACTGTGGCCAGCCAGTGAGTGGTGGGGCGGCGGCCCCGAGGCCTCTGTGACCGTCCCTTCGTTCCCTTCCTAGGGCCTTCCTTCCTTCCTTGAACGGGTTTGGGCGGGGAACCTGTCCACTTGTCCTGCTCCCAGCCAGGCAGGCGGCACAAACAGAAGGGATGTGGGGCATCTGGAGCGAGATGGACCAGTGATAGTGGCTGCTGCCCTTGCCATGTCGTCTGATGTGCCGAAACATTCACCGGCGCGGAAAATAGCGGACCCTCCGGCCGCCGTGGTCCCTTGCCCGCTCGAAAATAAGGTCTCCCGTCCCTCCAGTCTTCCAACTTTGACCTCTGCCCTTCCTTTTTCTTTTTTCTTTTCGCACGCCGCACAATACATCAACCGCCAGCCCTCTGCGACCGCAGCTCACACTCGTTTTCCAACGCACCTGTCGTCAGTCACTGGCCGCTTGCGTCTAATTTATATTCCACGGCCCTCTCTAGCCCTCTCTCTTTCTCTCCAGAACTCTTTGTGCTTTTCCTTTCTTCCTTTTCGAGGCGAAAAGTGGCAGCAAGCAACAGCTCACCGACCGCGACCCGACCGCGACCCGACCTTGAGATTCCGGACACCCCATTTTTGGTCAGTCTTCTTCCCCATTCTCCATGAAGCCTCCCCCTCCCTCCTTCCTCAAAGCCCTTCCCACTGTCCCTTAGGTCGCTAGCAATGGCCATCCATCCTGCAAGCACCTTGCCTCTCAGAAGCATGCCTTTTTCGTACATCGACTACCGACACACTCGTTATCCCTCCTAGTCTGCACACGATTCATCAATTAATCTACTAGACGTAACACAGCTAACATTCACGGTAGAGTTCAGGCTTCTTTACGATGGAGCGGCAAACCACCATCGGCCAGGCCCAAGACACGTGAGCACACAGCTGCATTTCCTTGCTTGGCCCTTCCATGTCCCTACAGAATCCGCACAGTTTCAATCAAGTTTAAAACTAACAGCAATCGAGCCTACTCACCGCCTCCAAAAATGCCGACGCAAATCCAATATCGGTGCAACCGATCCCCGCCAGCCTTTGTTGGCTTCGACCCCGCCGACTTCAGGTTTTACTACCAGACAGGGCAGCAGCCTCCCGACGATGAACCGTGACCTATGTGTATCAAGGTATCCAGACGGGGGATAGATGTGCTGACCATTGAGAGAACCAGGGCCTACAAGATACGTTGCGCCAAATGCAAAGAGTCATCGCCATATCAGACCCCGAATATTCCCGCCCGACTTCGAGCCGCGTCAGAGGATGAGCGCAAGGAATATTGGAAAATCATCGGTAAGCTACAAGACATTTTCCAGCAAAGTCAAACTCGGATACCCGACTGCAGTCGCTAATCATACCCTATAGACTTTCTGGTCAATGTATTGAAGAACCCACGCCAACTGGCAGTCAAATCGACCACCGACTCGATTCCCCAACCGGGCGGAAATCCCGCCAACTCGAATCCCGTATGGACTGCAATTCAAGAAGAAGCACGGAAAGCTGGCGTGAATTGCGACTTTAACAACTTCGGTGGACCGGCTTTCAACTGGCTCATGAACCTTCAGGTGGTTCACGTCCTGGAAATTGCTCTTCAGGGGCTCGCAAGCACCCGTCCGAATCCGTCGCCGCGCCGCCAGTCGGCAATCCAACACTTTAACTCGCAGCTCAACAATGAGGCCTATGAGGTCCAGACGACTGAAGCCGACTTCAGATATGTTGTCGAGGCCTTCAATCGCGGTAGGGACAAGGTGTCGGCAGTCCCACCTGGTGCTACGCTGGACCTTCCCAGAACCGATGATGACATCCGGTCCGCGGTGAGACGTATTCGTGAGGCTTTGACAACTCAGCCCAAGGACGACGAGAACGATAACCATTACTGGAGGCGGATTAAGAAACTGAAGCCACTCCAGCTGGAGTGTTTTTCGAGAATGTTTCTGGTATGTCATTATTTGGTTACCTATATCAACTTTATCCACGAGGCTTTCCAGAGTCACCCTTGCTAATGTTTGCTCTTGCCACTAGATGGAAGCAATCAAGGTTCATCGTGGCGAGATTGGCCTCCCATCCCTCGACTGGGACGAATTTGATGTCAAATACGAAGCCCACCATACTTGGGAGAGCAGGTTTAGTACCATGGTGGGATATATGAAAGTAAGTGCCTTGTTATTTGGTCATTCAGCCACGCGTCCTTGGCTCGTCCTCCACATGTCGGCCACCGTCCTCCAGTATTCATATGAGCAATCCCGTCGCTTCATTGCTGTAATCCCAAAAAAAAAATCACTCTATCCAACGTAACAATTTACTCATCACCTTTTCCCCCCAGGAGTACAAAGCTGTGTTCTGGGACGTGGTCTCTAAGGCCAAAGGCAAACAGTTTCTCGCAAAGCCTATTAAAGCCATCAATGTAAGTTGGAGTCTTGATGTTCTCCCAAGTTGTAATACCATGATATTATGACGCTCTACTAACAGCCTTATTAGAGATTAACCACAAACAAGAAGCGGAACGCGCAGAAATCGGAAGCTATACAGAGAGGGAACGCAATGACCGTTAATTCCCCGAATAATCCCTTCGAGAGTCCCGCCTTGCCGGCGGACGCCTACTCATCACCCAACCCCCCGGCAGGGCCGCCGGCGTCGTCTAAAATTGTCCTTGTGCATCCGCCTTGCCAATTGATACACAGGCATAATTAACGCCTCGGCAGGAACTCGATTGCCAAGTCCAATCTTCTGGGGCAGGAAGACCTCTGAGCCTATGGAAAGATACCTGCCTATGGAATGGAACCTGGGAGAAGAAGCTGGTGTTTGACAAATATTTCAACTAGCCAGATTCACTTGCGTGACCGGGCAGGATCGACGTTGTAAGCACGAGTAGTTAATGAAGTAATTACTGTCACTGCGAACTTGGTTGCTTCTATCACACTCAATTTGGAGGCCAAAATGACAAAAGAGTTGATTCTATGTGAATAGAAGCGCGGCGCGGTATACTTCGCAGACTGGACATCTTGCTGGTACCATAACCACTCCTGTCGTTAGTAGCATGAGGCCAGTGAAGTCTTATCTGAAATCGACATTGTGAATATTTCCCAAATCCTGTTTCTGGAGTGGGTCAAAAGTCGATTATTTCTCATCCTAGAGCTCCCCACAACGTAACTTCGTGAAGTCCCGGCTGTCGTAGTTTCCAGTCTGTTGTGTTGATAATTAGTTCCGAGCATTGGCTTGACCAAAGCAACGGATCCACGCATGAGATGAGACGAGAACAGTTGACCAATCAATCATCACGGAAATGTAGGACTGTACACATCATCCCAAGGGCAAGAGATTAAAAAGCGATATCGCGCATGGAATGATAGCACAGCTGCCGCTTCAAGCCGCTCGACTACGGAGCGCCGCGCGGACATCAGGTGGAATTGAGACACATCAAGTTGAATCTACGAGATTAAATGGGTGAAAACAAGATTCGGAGACGGGAATTGATCGCCGGTACAGTGCTGCTTAGCTGTGAAGGCAAGCCAAGCGGCATTCTACCATAATTTAGGTAGCTACTTCGGTTCACATCACTAGAGACAGACTATCCATGTCGAGTCCTTTTGTCTTTTCGGCCTTTTGTCATCATCACCCGACAGATCGTATCTCCCGGCTAATAAAAACCCCCAAGATTCTGCTCACTGGAGTCTATAGCGCGGCATTCACTTGTTTTTCCATTAGTGACGCTACGGCCTTCCCTCTTCGCTAGCAACATTGGGTAGTGATACTTGTGGACTGATTACCATCATGCTGCTAATGGCCATTCGTCTTATCCCGTGGAACACGAAGGACCAGACCGCCTCATTTTCTTTTTGGGCTTCCCGATCTGTAGCATCTTCGCCTCAGCGCTTCATCTTCTGGGCTTCTTTGTTTCAGGGTTTCCGAACCAGCTGCGTTGCCACTTTCCCCGCGTCTCTCTCTGTCTTGCTACCACCGGTTACGGCCACGGCCCCTATTCCCCCTTCCGCCACCGCCTCCACCGGCAGCGCCTCCACCGCCGCCCATAGACTGATCGTAGCCATAGCCCTGGCCCTGGTTGCCGCCAAAGCCGGCGCCAAAGTTTTGGCCCTGGCCGCCCTGACCGCCGCCGCCGCCGGCACCGCCGGGGTTCTGCATGCCGGGGAACATGCCCCCCATGGCGCCCACGTCCATGCCCTGATTCGGGTTCATGCCGCCTCCCATCATCTGCTGCATTTGTTGCATCATGGCCTGCATCTCGGGCGGGATTCCGTCCATGCCGGGCATGGCACCGCCAGCTGCCGGCCCGCCGCCGCCCATCATCATGTTGGTCATCTCCTCCATCATCTTCTTGTTGTTTTGCGCCACGGCCTCGGGGTTGTATTCGCCGCGGAGATTCTCCTGCTTCTGGGCGTACAGCGCCCATGTGAACTCGTCGAAGCCATAGTTGAAATAGTCCGAGAGGTCGGTGCCGGGCTTGCGCCAGGGTTTGTCATGCTCGGCGAGGTCTGGGCGGTTGGTTAGTTGGGGTTGTAGACAGCTCTACCCATCTGGTTGACTACTAACCTTCGTCAATATTGACTTGTGTTATGGGTTTGCCGGTGGGCTTGTGGATGGGTATGGCGTTGACATCAATCTTGGACGTGGAGACTGGGGGCAAGTCGGCCACTGGTTGTTGCTGTTGTTGCTGCTGCTGGTGCTGGTGCCTGGCTACCTCCTTCTTTACCGGCGCGGCCTTGACGGCGGTCTCGTTCGACGTCGACCGTTGCGGTATGTTTCTTATCTCGCTGTACCGTGACTGTCTGAGGGATAACAGGGTTAGCGATAAACAGGCCATGCCATGCCATGCTATGATGCCATGGTGGGGTTGTCGCCGATTGCTTACACTGGCGGGGCAGGTTTTGTGCTGTCTTTCCGCTCGATGATGATATCGACGTCGGAATCATCATCGTCCTCGTCCATCTCGCCGCCCTCGTCCTCCTCCTCGCCCTCTTCAAGCTCATCGGTCGGGTCGGGCTTTGTGGTTGTGGCCGTTGTCCCGGTCAGTGCAGATGCAGTGGGTGCAGGGGCGGGTTGCGCTGCTGGGGCCTCGGGCTCCTCAGGCGCGTAAAAGTCGTCGTCCTCGTCGATATCCATGCTGGGCCGCAGAATGAATCGAAATATGCTCCCAAAGTAGTAATTGCAGTTGAGAAATTGGCGTCGGTGTTGAGACTCGAGAAGCAGTTCAATTCGTTGCAGTTGCAAGGTGAGCTTCGGTCAGTCAAATGGTTAGGTAATCCGGACAATGCGCTTCACCGCGGGACCAAGGTGTGCGCTTTCGGCAGGCGGTGAGCAGGCAGCCGATCATGGCAAACGCGCTCAGGCACCTTCTGGCAGTCGCGTGCAACAAGGCGGGCGGCAGCTACAGTAGCCTGGAGCTTCCAGGTACCTCTCAGCTCGCAACGTGGGGCAGAAAAACGCGCCTCACCTCGCGAGAAGCGCCAATCCAATCGCTAATCGTTAAACTGACTAGGACCGCATCTGTTCCCGCACTGCTGCTATCCATCCTCTCCACTCTCCAAGTCCAGTGTCCACATTCCACTTCTCTGCTGCAGTTGCCATTGGGCTTGAATTTTGGGATGGCTCTTTCGCGCTCAGCAAGTGGTCCGGGGGGTCTAAGCATCAACACTGGGTCCGCCAATATTTTGTGAGTTCCAGAGTCTCCATTTCCCTGCGCATGCACGCATCCAAACCAACATTCCACCGCCTCATCTCCTCACCACCACCACCACCACTACCAGCCACAACACGCCGCCGATCCTCCACCCTATCGCATCGCATCGCAGTGTCTCGCTTCCCGTCCCGAGTGAGACAAAGACACGCCACGCAAGGCATACCATCGCTAACCGACCGTCTTCCCGCACAGTGGAAGCAACACACCGCAGCCCCCAGCAGCTGGTGGAGGACTCTTTGGTGGTGCGACATCCCAGCCTGCACAGTCTGGCTCTCTGTTTGGCACGGCAGCCTCACAACCCCAGCAGCAGACCATGTTCGGCACACAGCAGCCGCAGCAGCAGCAAGGCGGCTTGTTCGGCCAGACAGCATCACAACCCCAGCAGCAAGGGGGACTGTTCGGCTCGACTGCCACCCCCCAACAACAGCAACCACAGCAGCAAGCGACAGGGGGACTGTTCGGTAGCACTGCTGCTCAACCTCAGCAGCAACAACAGACAGGCGGGCTCTTTGGCAGCGCCCAGCCCCAGCAGCAGCCACAACAGACGGGCGGTCTCTTTGGGTCAACAACATCCACTGCGCAGCCGGCGCAAACGGGAGGCTTGTTCGGTTCTATCCAACCACAGCAACAGCAGCAGCAACCGCAAGCTAGCGGAGGACTATTTGGCAACACCACCACAAACACGGGCACGACGACGACCGGCGGCATGTTTGGCAGCAAGCCAGGCTTCAGCCTAGGAGGCGGCGGCATCTTGTACGTCCTCCCTTCCCGTTCCTCTAGCCTGCTCGCTTCATTCTAACCATGTCACCAGCTCCAGCACCACGCAGCCTCAACAACAACAGCAGCAGCAGCCCGGGTTCGGGCAGCAGCCGACTCAGAATGTTGGCCTGACCATGGGCCAGTCCAACTCGCAGCAGCCCCAGGTAGTGCCCGGCGTGCGCATCGATGTCAGCAACGTGCGCTCCACAACCCGGTTCAACGACCTGCAGGAAGATCTCCAAAAGACCATCACGCACATCGACGACACCATCCAAAAGTACATCCGTGACAAGGAGGCCATCGACGTTTTCCTCCCGGCCCACGAGGAGCAGGTGCTCGCGATCCCCAACGACGTCAACTTCGTCTCGCGCAAGTCGGAAGGCGCCCATGGTGCGCTGTCAGGGGACATCGTCGCCATCAACCAGCTGCGCGAGCTGATCAAACGGGACGCCGACAACGCGCGCCTGTCATTCAAGGCAACGGACAACATGAAGCTGCCGGCGCAGTACCACCAGCCTGGCTTGTGGTCGACGCGGGGACAGCAGGCTGCATCGGGGCCGGGATCCGCGGACACAGACGCGGAGAGCAACGCGGATCTGATCAGCTACTTCTCCAAGACGGGCGACGAGATGGACGAGATGATGAAGCGGTTCGAGCGCAACCTGGGCGAGATCGAGGGCCACCTTACCGGGGTGCAGGGCAACATGCTCGAGCAGCTGCAGCGAGTGTCGTTCCAGGCCCAGAGCGGCAACCAGGGCGGCGCGGACGAGCGGGTGATGGAGCTGGCCGCGGTGCTCCGCGACTTTGAGGAGGGCATTCTCAAGGTTGCGGGTGTGGTCGGTGGTGTGCGGGAAGGCGTTACGGAGTTGCAGCTCAAGGACTTTATGGGCTACAACTGATGCGCGTGAGGAGGGACTATTACGGATATGACGGAGATAAACACTAGGATGGTGGTGGCGGCGGCGGCGGCAGCTCGTGTACAAAATAATGTAGTACTGGACTGGAGAGAGTGCAAATACCCCAATATCACGGATGTGTATTGAAATACTCGTCTTGTTAGCACATTGAATGGTCCATACAACCGGGTTATACAGTTTCACTTGTGAAGCTAGACGGACGGAATAGAAATCTGATGTTAGCTTATGTGCCGGCCAGACCCGTGCGTCGCTGCCAAAGGAGGAAACCTGGGCCTTGAAAGCATCCCGCGGATCTACCTTCTCTCCCCGAGACTCGCAAACCACGCAAGAATTTGGTAAACACGCTGTTAAGTTCCTTCTATAGCCCGTTTTCAGATTCGATGAGCAATACACGACAATAAACATGGTATCGACCGCCTCCCTGGTTTCCCCCAATTTTTTCCTCTCTTGATACCGGAGACCCAGGTATCTATAGCCAAACGCCAATAAAAAAACAAAATGAAAGCTGCAATGCAGAATACAAAAACCGTGGGGATGACCATCACGCCAGAGCCTCGATGCAATCCGGTAGCGAGCTACCTTGCCCATCTGGGTCTTATCGTCCTAGAATTCCCCGGCGCCTCCATCGTCGTCGTCGCCATAGTCGTCATCGTCGTCGCCGCCCTCAAAGTACTGCTCGGCATTGTAATCGTCGCCCGACTCGTCGTCGTACTCGTCATTGTCCTCCTCGGGATTGGCGTCCCCGTCGTCGTCCTCGTCGCGGTGCTTCACCCAGTCGTCGTCGTCCTCGCCCGACAGGAAGCCCAGGTCCTCGCCAATCTTCTCGATCGTGTCCAGCACCTGCAAGGCCTTGTCGTAGCTCTGCTGGCCTTCGGGCAGGAACAGCTCCTCGGCGGTCCGGAGGGAGGTGATGTGCGACAGCGCGAGCGACTTGGGACCCGTGCGGCGGCGCTTGTTGGCGGGCCCGTCGTCGCCGTCCAGCGTGGCGTGCAGCTCGGGCGGGAAGAACTCCTTGGCAAAGGGGCGCGACTCGAGGTCGGGCAGGGTGCGCTCGGGCTGGATGAACTTTTGCGAGTACGTGGGCACGGCGAGGAAGGGGTCGACGGTGGCCTTGCTCGTCTGGCCGTACCGGCTGTTGATCTGGTCCTGGCCGTAGGTGCGCTGTGTCTTGCCGAGGCCCTGCGTCCAGGTGCGGGCCTGGGTGTACAGCGGCCCGTCGTGGCACTGCTCGCGGAAGAGGAGGAAGTACGAGACTTGTCGCTCGTCCTTTTTGGACAGAGCGGGTGCAAGCGGGACGTCGTATTTCGGGAAGAGCTCCGAGGGCTTGCCGTCAAAGACGATGTCGGCGGCGACCTGGAAGGGCGTCTGGTTTGCGCCGATTGTTCTGCCGCCACCGCCACCACGTCCCCCGCGGCCTCCTCCGCGTCCGCCTCGAGACATGCCGGTTTTTGTTTGATTATGTGATGTGATGCTGAGTTGTTGCGTGCTGAAGTTGTTGGGCGTGATTTGAATTAGAAGATTACTTTGTCGGGAAGTGGCTGGAAGAACGGATGAATGAAGTGATGGATGGATGGTTGGGACGGGATGGATCTGTATGACTGGTGATGAGCCGATAAAAATGTTGCGGGGCACTTTTTTCAGTCGCAGGCTTGTGACTTGGGTTGTTCCCCACCCCACGGCGGGTAGGTAGGTAGCCGTGGTAGCTAAGCTAGGGGAGCTTGGTCCCCGCATTACCCCAATCCCTGCTGGAGGAAACCCGCTTTCTCCAACGCCCGCCCACCCTGTCGATCGGGAACCCCTCCTTGGCGGGAGAGCCAGTCTCCATCCATGGATTATTGTCAAGTCCAACAAACCGCGGCAACGCGTCTCCCAGCTTCTGCCTGACACAATGCCAACTCTGTTCCTTTTCACCACTTTTTTTCCCAAGTCGCAAGACCAACGGTATCATCTCAGCTTGGTTGCTCTCACCGGAAATTAAAAAAGAAGAAGAAAACAAAAATCGCCAGCCATGGACACCTTGCCCATCACCGGGCTGGATGAGCTCGACAAGCACCTAGACGACCTGGTCGACGACCCCGGCATACCGCTTAATGCAAAGCTTTTTGATGATGTCGAGCTGCAGCTCACGGGTAAGGGCACATTTTTAAACGAAAAAAACAAAAAAAAACAGTTGAACGAGCTGACACCTCACCAGGAAGCAACATTCCGCCCCTCATCGGCCGGCTGCTGCCCAAGCTCACCACCATCCTCAAGCAGTACACGCAGGACCCGGCCATCCTCGCCAGCCTGGCCATCAAGCTCCTCGGGCCCGTGTCCTTCACGCAGATCCTGACGCTGGCGTCAGAAGAGTCGCTCGTGCAGGCTCTCGACTCGCCCGCGCCGGCCGCGAACCTCCTCGCCATGACGGTGGTGCACAAAGCCGCCGCAAGCCCCGCCGATGCCGCCATCCTCTCCGTCATGACCTCGCTAGTCGCCGCCTTCCTCCGCCGTTGGCTGGCCGCACCACAAGTCGAGGTTGGCCACAAGGGCGCCAAGGTGCTCGGCGACATCCTCGACATCGACTGCGAGCTCCCCCCGCCCCCACCTTCCACCACCACCACCACCCAAACCGAGCTCGTCCTCCGCAAGAGCCCGGGGCAGGGCAAGATGTGGCGACGAATCTTCAACGACAAGGCCATGTACACGCTCCTCCTCGACCTCTGCGCCGGCCGCCACGTCGACACCCACGGCGACGCGCACCAGCTCTCGCTGGCCGAGGCACGCATCCTCCGCGTACTGCCCCGGCTCGCGGCACTCAACTTCCACGCCGTCAGCCGGTCCGACTTTACGGCCCCCACGCCGGTGCACTTTACCAACGGCCAGGGCGAGTCGGCTCCGGCCTTCACCATCCTCCGGCCGGGCGAGGGCCTGCTCCAGTTCGCGGCCCTGCGCATGGTGGACAGGAGCGACGTGCTGATGCATCTGAGCCTGGTGGACTTCTTCGAGGAGTTTGTCAGCCTGATGCGTGTGACCGAGTTCTCGTCGTACAAGCTCGACACGGTCCGCGCGGTGGTGCGCCAAGCCACGGCGGGGGATCCCGTGCTGAAGGAGGCACTGGTCAGTTTGCCCCAGCGGACGGTGCCGGAAGAGGCGGACGAGCTGAGGCGGTGGCTGCAGGAGATAATGCCGGGCGAGGCCGTCCAAGTCGCGTTGCGGTAGCGGGAGTGGAGGGGGTGGTGCTTGACCGTCATGATGTATGTTTATGAATTGAGATGGGATCCACATTTAGCCCCTTTTTTCGAACTTCATGGTGATGATCAAATGCATACGCTACCTACCTACCTAGACGCCGCCCTTCAACTTGTGGTATTGAAAAAGAGTGGTGTACTGGGGTAAAGGATGCTTGGTTTGGGTGCAAGAAGTGGGAGCCCTGGCGGGCGATTATCTCATGATCCAGGCCTGAGCCCCGCTTACCCACCGCTTGGCCCACTGGCTTGCTCCTACCCTCTCAGTATGGAGAATACACTCGATGACGGACGGATTGATATTGGAGACGATGATGTGGAGCAGCACCTCAGCCAAGGCATCCGACACGGTGATATTGGGCCCCAAGTCACGGTGCAGCACCGTGAACTCCGCGCTAAGAATCAAGTCGGCCAAGGTGTGGTCCATGTGCCGAACCTCGTTTCCTCCAGTCTCGATCATGAGCACTGGCGTCTCGTAGCCACAGTGCCACCGGTTGTCGACCGAGATGAGCGTGAAGCTACCCACCTTCCTTTCCGGCCCCTGCGCCTGTGCAGGCTGCCCGAGGATCTCGAACCGGAGAAGGCCCGCGCTCACCACATACCTGTTGAGGCAGCTGCGCACCCGCCGGAACCAGTGATCGTAAAACCCCCTTGGCCAGGCGCCGGTGAACCGGAACAGGTACGGCGCATTCATGAGCAGTTTCAGCCGAGCGCCGTGGGCAAAGGACTCCATATAGCTATTAATGGGGCCCTAGTCCTAGGCCAGGTAGATCGTGTGCGCCTCGCCGCGGCGCATATACTCGGAGATTCCGACCCAGCACTGGGGCTCAGCGCGGACGTAGACGTCGTCCATCCGCTTGAGGAAGATGCCTTGCCGCTTGCGCATGATCTCGCACCCGAGGTACATGAACTGCACGTCGGTGGCTTCGGGGGTTACCCCGCCGTCACGATCGTACGGGTAGAAGAGCAACGTATGCAGCCGCAGCCCCTTGTTTGAGATGGTGATCTCCTCGGTGTTGAGCAGCAGCGACCTGACAAGCTCACACTCCCGCAGCCCCTGGAACTCGCGCGGGTGGTAGGCCAGGATCCCACGGTACTCACTCTCACCATCACCATCACCATCACCATCACCATCACCGCCACCGCCGTCCTGACACCAGGCAATGATGGACAGGTCCGTCGACGACTTGATAATCTCCTCCTGCAGCCGCTTAAACGCCCCTGCTGCCCTCCCCGTACAGCATCGGCATATTGACCTGGAAGATCCCCAGCAAACAATACGCGATATCCTCGACGTCTCCCTGTACGCGGCCCACGACATGCGCTGTCCAACCGGCACCCTCCGCAGCTCCGCCTCACTGCCATCCGCCAAAACCCGCCTGCTAATCCCCGTTGTCCGTGACAGATGCTCGATCACAAAAATATCATTCTTAACCCCCCGCAGCCCCCAGCTCGCATCGTAAAACTCCATCGCAGCAGACGACGCAATGAGTTCCTGCAGCGTCCATCCCCTTGTAAACCACTTCAGCGGCCGCACATCCATCCCGCCACTCACCTCCGGGGCCTTGGGGGTCGTCAGCCCGCGAAAGTTTCTTCCACGGCCGGGACCATACCTAAAGCCACCGACCTTGCGATCAAAATAGAATCGGTCCCGGAGCGGATTCGCCTCAGAGACCGCCGGTTCCGCGTCTGGGTCCATGTCCACATCCTTCTCCGTCCCAGGCTCCGCCGGCACCAACGAGCACAGATCCTCCCACTCCACCCCCGGCTCCCAATCATTAATAAACGCAAAGCAAACCTCCGACCGCCTGTACCACTCAAACATGGAATTAATCGCCTCGGAGAGCTCCGCGCTCGACGACTTATCGATGCAGCACGTGTCCACCCAGGCATACGGGATGCCCCTCTCCCACGCAAGCTGGCACGTCATCTGTATCTTGGCCAGTCCCTGTCTCGCCAGCGTGCCAGTGGCCGTTTCCGGGACGCCATTTTGGAACTCTTGGAATCCCACCTCGTCGTCGCCCCAGGTGTGGGAGAGGATGGTATAGCGAGGGAGCTTGGGCGGGGTGAAGCATTCGAGCTTGAGATTCGACGTGTTGATGAGCCACATACTTGATGATGATCTCTATCTCCTTCCTCTCTCTGTGCTGGAAGAGAAACCGTTGGTTTTTTATTTTTATTTTTTATTTAAAGATAAGAAATGGGACATACGTTGCCAACAAGTCTTTATCATGAGGTAAGAAGATATTGGGCATCAAAAGCTGCCAGGCAGCCAGCGAGCTCGCATTCATGCAATCCCCCACTCAGAAATCCAAGTGGCTCTGGCGGTGGGCTGCAGATTCAGCTGAGCTCCAGTACCCCAAGGCTGATTCTTCGGCGAGTTGCCAAAAATGCCTTACCAACGCCAAGGCACCCCAGAACTTCAAACTCACTCACTCATGCCTGAGCCGAACACAGCAAAAGCGGCTGTGTCCTAGATTCTTCACTACCGTACCAAACTAACACGCCAGCCCCTAAACATATCAAAAACAACAAACTCATACTGAAACAAAACATTTTTGATCTCCCAACAAGATCCCGTAGACACCTAGCAAGCACCCACTACCAAAGACGGGGAATAATAATGGTAATAATCTAAACAGTCCACGAATAATAATAATAGTAGTAATAGTAGTAATAACAACAGCCCCATGCTCCAACCGATGCTTGCCAACCAAGATTCAGTCAACCACAGTTTTATCATACTCCCCCCTCTCCCCCCCACGACCCACTACATCTTCCTCCCCCACCATCAATCCATTCAAACTCACACCCTCTCCTCCTTCTCACGACATCCTCCGCATAACCCGAGTAGACGGGTCATCGCTCAACGCATCCATGCCGCCGCCCTCGGCCGACCTCGGCTCAAACGACATGGACGACAGCGCGCTATTCCTCCACTCCGGGTCCGGCCCGCTTGCTCCCAACCCCTTCCCGTTTTGCGCCGGGGTCGCCATGCCCTCGATGCCGAGCCCGACCTCGCCGACGCGCCGCAGCACAAGCAGCAGCGCGCCGCGCAGATCCCCGCCCATCTGCTTGCCCAGCAGCTCCACCGTGAGCGGGTAGAAGCTCTTGATGTGCTTCGCAAACGTCTCCCGCGGGAACGCCGCGTAGCCCTCTAGGACATCCACCACGACCGGCCGCCAGGCCACAATGTTCCTATGCTGGCCCTCCTCCTCGAGTCCAATGTACGCGCGGATGATATCCTGACACAGCGGCACCAGCGCGCTCTCGACGTCGGCTTTGCTGCCTTGGCGCTCCGGAGCAGTGTCACCAAACATGCGGAACAGGATGGCGACATATGTGGCGGCGCTACTGGACTCTTGCTTTAGCAGGTTAGGCGGCTGCTTCATGAAGCCCTCGCGCCACAGCCGCATGCGGAGCTCCTTCTCGGCATTGAAGCGCTTCGCAAACAGGAACGACTTCTTGAGAAGGGCCATGAGCCGCAGGAGTTCCGACGACGGGATCTGCGCATACACGGCGTCGTTGCTGAAGAGCTCGTTGACCGTCTCAATCAGCAGGAGCTGCAGCACACAGCGGCTGATGATGCGATTGAAGAAGCGCCGGCGCGCAGCTGTTACCTGGATAGGTTGTTGCTGCAGGGAGCTGCTCGGCTTGAACTCCTCCAACTGGGGCGTCATGGGCGTGATCGGGGTCTGCGGCATTGTCGAGGCAGTCGGCGTGCGAAGACTCTCATCATCGCCGTTCGTGTGAGGAGTAGACGCTTCCTGGTCGGGGTGCTCATTTTCAGCCGCACCATTGATCTTCAGGGACTTCAACGATTTCTCGTCGGATGAAGCCTCGACACCTGGACTGAGAGGGCCGGAAAACTCCAGTCCGTTTGGAGGAGGAGATATCGAGGCCATCGAGTTGATCGTGCTCGGCGAGAAGAGCTGGTAGGCCGTAGTCCTCTCGAAAAGCTCGCAAAATGCACCGACGATCTTCGTCCAGTGCTCATCCGTGAACTTTGTAACGTTCTGGAGAATGAGCTGCTGAAGGCAGTTGCTCCCTATCCGCGCAATGGTGTCGTTTTCCTGGCAGATGCAGAGCGCAAGAAGCTCGAGGAATCGGTCAAGCATGTACTCGAGGGCGTCGAAGTAGTGGGTGAAGAGAGTGATCATGTTGCGCAGCGCCTGGATCATGGTGGTCGACAACCAGACCGACAGTTCCTCGTGGTTTACATCGAGCATTTCGGGCTGGGAACGCAGGACCATGAATATGGGGTACAGCTGCTGTCTCCAGAGAATGTCCCAGAAGTCTGTGGGAAACTCGCCTCCATATCGTAGGAGGGCCTCAAAGAAGTAGTTGAGCGCGTTTGACCGCACCTCGAGATCCTCGCCAGTCATCAACACATCGTGGAAGGCAAACAGAACAGGAAACCAGAAACCTTCCTCGACCGATGTGCGAGTCTGCTGGCCGGTAGATGTAACACTCACGTCGCCAGCGCTCGGGTTCAGATTGAACCGGCGAGAGAGCGGGCATTCCGGCGTTTTCAGCATTCGGGGAATGATAGACTTCAGCGTCTCCATGGCCTGCAAGCTCTTTTTCTGGAATCTCATGTTCTTGGAGAACTCAGTGAGGCAGACGATCAGGTCTGTAAATGCGCTTTGGGAGATGACAACACCGAAGCGCGTCTTGTACACTTGGGTGACGTTCTCGTAAGCCAGGCTAACAATGCTCTCGTGCGGATCTCTTGCTGCGACTGTGAAGACACCAAACATTGTCCTCCAGCCAGACCGAATGTTCTCTCCTCTAGCTTGGATCATCTGGATAAGGCAGCGGAGAGTCAATTCCTTGACCGTGATATCGTTTGAGTTGGACATGACGTGCTCGAACGGCTTGAGGAAGTCTTTTTGGAACTTGAATCCTGGCAACTCCTCGATCTCCATGAATCGCATCGAGAGCTGGCGCAACGAGTCGAGCGCAAAAAACACAATCTTAGTATTGCCGTGACAGCCAACGCGGTTGAAGTGCTCGCCGAGAACATCCCAAATGTTGGCCCATTCGAACCTGACACGCGTCATGTTGTAGGCGCTGATCTCAACAATCTTCTGCAAGCTGAAATAAGTGTGAGGCGAATCGTTGGATCCCGACCCGCGGATCTCGTCCCAGCTGACCTCTGTTAGAGCTCGAGCAAAATGAACAATTGCCTCTCCCGAGAGGCTGGCCGTGTTTGTAAAGATCCGATCGACACTCTTGATAACGTCCTCTGACCTGAACAGGAGCGCGATATCCGCCGAGACCCCTAGCGGCACCGTATTAGAGCGAGGCCGATGCCTTCTATCGGAATGTGTGGAGTTGCGAGAATTGTTGATGTCTGTTGGAGCATTTTGCTCTCGATCGAGCTGGCTGATGCATAAGAGCACATCCTTCCATGACTGCTTCAAAAGGTTGCCCTCGGTCTGACCGAGTTCGAGAATGACCTTCAGGGCTTCAACATTCTTGACATGGATCCCCGGCGGGTTGTTGAGATTAGTTGCGTTCTTCAGCGCAGAGATGAAGGCCTCGCGCGGAGTCGCAAGATCGAAGAGACAGGCAATCTTGGTAGCCAGCTTCATTCCCTCCAAGCAGAGCTTGTTGACCTCGAGATTCTGGGCCTTCTGCATCTGGCTTGAGAGGGCGGAGAAAAGAGACATCCATGTCACGTCGAACATTGGGCCAACATGCTTGAATGAGGTCGCAGGAATAAACTTGGTGCCCGCCTTCTCGGCATTCTTACGCTCCCGGCGGTAGAGATCCTTGAAGAGCTGCTCTGACCGGAGCGAGATCTCCTCCGACTGTTGGACATATGCTTCTCTCTGAAGGTCACGCCCAACATTGGAGAATGCTTGACCAACCTGCGCGGCCAGCGTGGTCGACTGTGCAGGGAGCACTCCATTGGCCGCAGCGAGGGCTCGCTCGCTTTTCAGCACAATCTCGTTGTTCGCGATATCATCGTATATCCCAAGGAGGTACTCGTCGGGAAGATCCGCATTGTCATTGATGCCACGGTTGTTCTTGATGAAATCGGTCTTTGACATGTGTTTTGCGACTTTGCTACTGTGCAGATCGGTGTTGAGCAGAATGACCGAGTATGCCAGCACGTAAGGTGTGTCGGCGTTGGCGAAAGCGTTTGGATTCCCCATCACGTATCGATTGGCAAACTTCAACATGAATCGATCGATCTTCTGCGCCTCACCCGGCAGACGGAACGACTGCAAAAACTGCCGAAGCGCATCAACAAATCGCTTCTTTGTGAAATCCATCGTGTCTACAAAGGCGTGCATGATATCGATGTTCTTCTGGTCGCCCTCGCCAAGAAACTCGCCAATTTGAGCCTTGTCGAGCCTCTCTTCACTGAGCAGGAAGCGAGCAATATCCTCAGGTCTGTCACTTGGGATAAATCTTTCCTTGAGAAGGAGCTTGATGCCATGCTTGGGCTTGAAGTTGAAAGCCTTGATCGCGTTGGTCATAGCCGTCTTTCGAGCCTTTTCCTTTTCGAGCTGATCCGGATCATCATCGGCCAGCGGAGTCGACGGGAGGATCGGCGTTTCTATCCTGGATGGATATTCACTAGCGGACGGATCAATCGATTCCCTGACTTCGTCACTGGATGGCCTCCTCTCTGAATCGCCACCAACGCCGTTGGCCTCTGGCCGCCTGGGCTGCGACCAGTTGACCAGCGATCTCAACGTCTCGACCAGAGAGTCCAGGGACACTCGCTTCATGACGTATTCCTTCGGTATGTCGGTATCAGTCTCGTGCTGTAAGGCAATCATTGCAACAGACAGCGGTGGAGGGAAGACGGCCTTGATCTGCCACTCGCTGGTGGAATGCGGCCTGAAGTGGTTGTTCTCGTATTGTTGTTCTTGACCCGAAGTGATGGGCACCGAAGCCGTCGCGAACTTGGATAGGTCTTCAATGATGGTTTGGAAGATATTGTCAACGTTCCTGTCGCAGTCGTAGTTGAGATACGTCTCGACTAGTGCTCGGGGGTCTTCGCAGAACCTCTTGAGAACGGCCAAAAAGGTAAGCTTCTGGGACAAGGGGGCGTTTTTCCGGGCTAAAAGAGCAAGATAAATCTCATTCAAAAAGACCTCGATCTCTTTCTACACAAGGTGTTAGCCGGCATCCACATCATTGAAAGAGTGATAACTAGCCTTGAAGGGCGCTCTCATGTACTTGAGCATCAACCAGAAGATTTCGCAACAGATGTCGAATACTCTGTCCACAGAGCTGGCACCGTTTCGCGTGATGCTGAGACAAAGGTAATACTTGATGGCCTGGAGGAAATTCGTCGGCTCGTTGCTTTTGCTGTTGGTAATGGTACATAGGGGCGAGGTAAAAACTGTTATGTTGTTGTTGAGAAGCATGTGGATTAGATGGAGCGAGATGAGCTTGGATCTCATCGGCTGGCCTCGTAGATCATACAGCTGGTCTGGGGGCAGGAGCTTTGTAGAGAGATTGCAAAACGACCGGAAGACAAGATAGGCGTCTCGGATGTAGACTTCATCTTCGGCATCCAAAGACTCCGAGGTCTCCTCCTGTGAGCCCTCCTGGAGACTTTGTTCGGATATCGACCTTGCAATCCTCTTGGGGGGTTTGAGTTGGGTGACCATGGTCGGGCCATCGCCCATGTTAGAGTCATCGAAGCTCTTCCGATGTTCCAAGTCCTTGAGCGTAAGTTTGGGACCCCCACCATTCGACGTGTCCCGGGCGTTGACGTCTGAGGCGCCCTCGTTTCCTTCCTCGCTTTCCATATTCGATTGGTCGTCGGGCCGATCAACAGCCAAGCTGCTCTGGCTTGGCTTCAGCTTGTCTAGATTCGCTCGCGCTTCCTTCATATGCAGGCGGGTCTTGACTCTCTCGAAGACAGTGCCGACCATCTGGGTGAGAGTTCCCTGGGCCACCTGCTGGTTGGATGTGCTCCGAGAAAGGAGGAAGACATTGTAGACTTGTCGCACCGCCTTCAGTAGTCCTGCGCCATGCACCACGATCTTGTCATTCAGGACGGCCGCTAGCAGTGACTTGACAATTTGTAGCTGTATCTCGACGGGCGTCGTCTCGCCCTGGAAACAGTCGCAGATGGTATCGATGGCTCGCTCGATTAGGGGGGCTTGCTCGGCGCCATCTTGGCCGGAAGCTTGGCCCGGGGACACGGAGAAGCTCGAATACGAGATGAGCTTGCCGATGCAGTCGAGGGCGGTGGTCGCGATGGGGACAGTGCCGGTTTTGGTGGCTAGTTGGAGGGGCGCAAAGAGCACCTCGGGGTCAGAGAGTTCGTGGTCGTTCTTCTCGATGGCGGCGAGGGCTTTCTTGACCAGCTCCGCCAGCTGCTTGTTCCTGCCTGCGTGTGCGGCGATAGTGTCCAGGTCGGACACCACGAATTTGAGGGAGGTCATGGTGGTGGGCCGGCGTAGGGACAGATGGCCATCCGCAGTGCTCGGTCGGTGGAGGTTGCTCAGCGCATGGAGATTCGAGGCGAAGTCAGATAGCTAGGGCGAGTCGCAACGGGTACGGATTCGCCTTTGCTTTGTTGGCGACCGTTTTTTGTTGTCCCCCCCCTTCAGCTGTCAGAAGCGGCTGTGTCGGGCTAGTTCGTTTAGTCCAGGTTCGGCAGTCGAGGAAACACCAGGATGGTTGTCGTTGGGTTGCTGCAAAGGCCAAAGGTCGCGGGGGCCAAGGGGGTGGGCGGAATTGCAGAAATCCGTCCGTGATAATTCGGTGTCGTTCCGATTGCGCATTCGAAGGCGTCGACAAAATCAAGCTGCGATGTTGCGTAAGATGGGCTGGCTCAACTAGCTGCTGCTCTGTACTGAAAGCTGACAGCAAACCTCCAAGTGAGTTTCGAAGTGGATCCAGCTTTGTCCCTCCTGAACCTTAGCTGGCTGGCTGCCTGCCTGTCGGGATTCTGTAAGCTAAGCTGGAGCCCAGGTTGTTGCCAGCTGCCGGTGCACGGAGTACGCACTGTGCAACGCGCACCGTGCGGCTTCCCGCGTCGTCGTCTTACGAGGCCCTGGAATTTTTCTGACATTGGATTGACTTGGATGGTACCCGTAAATCGTATCGCGCCGGCCGTCGCGCATCCATCCATGATCCATCTGTCATCTTCCCAGGTCCTGTCAGTGGTTAGTGCCCGTCTATCTGGTCAGCCAATTGCATGCAGCAGAAAATGTTGGAGTCCACCGCCTGTCAGTCATCTAGCCAGCCAGAAACCCGCCCGCTGCACTTGGATTCTCCAACGCCGGAGCCCGAAGCTCCACCACAAGTTTGAACTGCCCGCGCTTTGCTGTTTCCTGCAATGGAAAACCGTGATAGCATGAAGGATGAAGCATTTCATGGCGCAGTGTCCCTCGGTCGCTCGGCAGCATCTTGAAACATAAAACCTCCGGGGCAGTCAGAGCGGAACATGTTGCGCAAACTCGATGGCTTCATATCCATACACCGAGAGCTCTTGCATCGTGAAAGCGCGATGGGCGTCTTAGATACAAGAAGGGAAAGAAGAAAAAAAGTATTTGAGATACTGCTGCTGCTCAAGATCGACTTAATGGAGATAATGCTGGCTTGATCAGTGCCTGGCCCGTTCTACATCCTGGCCTGGAGGTCGGGATCCGGAATTACGCCTGAACAAGCCTAGCGGGCCTGTCAAGCTGTGTGGTTGGGCGGTGCTGATTGGAGCAATCCAGGGCAAACCAGCCTTGGGGCCCCATTTATTTTTTGGTGAAGGGGAATTTGGAAGCTAAAGCTCTCTCCCCCAACGAGAAATTCCCAAGCAAAAAAATCCAGCGGACCTAGCTCGGTGCATCCCATACCCCAATCAATCGTCCCGTGTCGAGGCACCAATCCGCCCATCCACCATCCATCCATCGAGCAACCTCGCCGATTCAGGTCCGACTTCCCATAATTTCCTTCCGCTCACTCCATCCTCACCCGCCCATACCCGCTGCATCATCAATTGCCATCGTGCCCTCTCCGCCAGACGATCAATCCAGTCGTCTGCTGCTGTTGCTGAGCTTGGGCATTGGGGCATTCCATTCCTTCCGTCGACTCCGTGATCTGACTTGTTATCAGCTTCCCCCAGCTTCCCCAACCCTTTTCCCGCCCCGTGTGGAGAGAGAGCCATTTACCACATCGCCAAAATGCTTGTCCCAGTCCTTCGGAGGCAAGCCCTGCAGCAAGTCAGAGTCGCCCGCGTCGCCCTCCCGAGCCTCACAAGATGGTACGCCTCGTACCCGCCGCACACCATCGTCAGGATGCCCGCCCTGTCCCCAACAATGACGGCCGGAAATATTGGCGCATGGCAGAAGAAGCCCGGTGATGCGATCTCGCCCGGCGAGGTGCTTGTTGAGATCGAGACGGACAAGGCCCAGATGGATTTCGAGTTCCAGGAGGACGGTGTGCTCGCAAAGATCCTCAAGGAGAGCGGCGAGAAGGATGTCGCCGTCGGCAACGTAAGCCTTCGCGCCCTTGAGTCCCACCGCTACGATCCCCCGACTTGATAGCAGCTAACCGGGCTCTTTCTATTCTAGCCAATTGCCGTCTTTGTTGAGGAGGGAACCGATGTCAGCGCCTTCGAGGGCTTCACTCTCCAGGATGCTGGCGGTGAGGCCTCGGCCCCTGCTCCCCCGAAGGAAGAGCCCAAGTCGGAGTCCAAGCCCGCCGAACCTGCCCCGGCCCCGACCCCCGCCCCCGAGCCCGAGAACACCGCATCCGGCGGCAGACTGGAGACTGCCCTCGACCGCGAGCCCAACATCTCTGCGGCTGCTAAGAGACTGGCCATTGAGAAGGGCGTGGCGATCGGCGGCCTGAAGGGCAGCGGACCCGGTGGTAAGATCACCGAGGAGGACGTCAACAAGGCCACCTCTGCTCCTGCTGCCTCCGCTTCTGCTGCCGCCCCCGGTGCCCAGTACGAGGACATCCCTATCAGCGGCATGCGCAAGACCATCGCCTCCCGCCTGAAGGAGTCGATCGCCGAGAACCCCCACTACTTCGTCTCGTCCACTCTCTCCGTCTCCAAGCTGCTCAAGTTGCGCCAGGCCCTCAACAGCTCTTCCGAGGGCAAGTACAAGCTGTCGGTCAACGATTTCCTCATCAAGGCCATGGCCGTTGCATGCAAGAAGGTTCCCACCGTCAATAGCTCGTGGCGCGATAATGTCATCCGTCAGTTCAGCACCGTCGATGTCTCCGTTGCTGTTGCCACCCCGAACGGCCTCATCACCCCCATCGTCCGCGGTGTCGAGGGTAAGGGTCTTGAGAGCATCTCGGCTGCTGTCAAGGAGCTTGCCAAGAAGGCTCGCGACAACAAGCTGAAGCCCGAGGAGTACCAGGGCGGCAGCATCAGCATCTCCAACATGGGCATGAACCAGGCCGTTGAGCGCTTCACTGCTGTCATCAACCCCCCTCAGGCCGCCATTCTGGCTGTTGGTAGCGCCAAGAAGGTTGCTATCCCCGTCGAGAACGAGGATGGTACGACCAGCGTTGAGTGGGACGACCAGATCGTCGTCACTGGCAGCTTCGACCACAAGGTCGTTGACGGTGCCGTCGGTGCCGAGTGGATGCGCGAGTTCAAGAAGGTTATTGAGAACCCTCTTGAGCTTCTTCTCTAAGGCGCGCATGCTCCAGCATGTGCGTTCTGGACAACGATTCAAAACAAAGTGGTCAATTTTAGGGAAGGAGCAAGAGTTGGGGTGTCAAGTCTTGAGGCCGGAGGGCTTTTCGAGCTGGCACGGACGGAGGCCTTGTGGAGTTTGTGGGAAGCCCTTTGATGGAAAGGCTTGGGGGCACACCAAGCCGGCGAGCATCCAGATTCCCAGCATACCAGCTGGGCCTTATCGGACCAGGTTTCTGACGACCCCTGAACCCACGTGTATAATGATCCCCTAGAGGTAGTTCTGCATTTCGGTGCGGGAAATACAGGTTTTTTTTATTATTGTTTTGTACATTGGTCTATTTTAGTTTGCTTTTCAAATTTGTGTAATCGAGCATGGCGTTCGGCCACAAGATATCATGGGCTGGGCTGGCTAGAGCATCAGCCCATCGACCTTGAACTCGAACTACCCAACTCAAAATAGATCTCTCAGTTTATTCTTATGCACGCATCCCGTACTATCCATCCACTTACACGCCCGACTCCCCAGGTATTGCCGCAAGCACACATCAATTCACTTCCAGGTTCTCCACCTATATCCTCCTTGACCAGAACTCTCACGCACAAGACGAGAGAAGACTTGTTGTTTGCCGATTCTGCTCTTTAGCATGAACATCGCGTACCACCTCATGCCTTGTCCACCAGCTCAAACCGCCCGCCACTGAAGGCGATCCCAAGCTTGTCCTGCCATATCATTAGCTCAAATCGACCAAGCAAACTCAAAAGAAACCGTAAGTGACTAGGCGGAAAGGACACTCACAATGACGAACTGTGGCAACTTTCGAATGAACCAAGTCATAGTAGCAAAGGTTCCGCGCAGAACGATCCCGTTCGCGCCGCCCAGCACATCATCAACCACCCTGCGCGCATACACCTCGGGCAGCATGCCCCTACCCTCTCTCTCGACGCCGCTGGCTTGCTTCTCCCTCGCCGCCTTCTCCGAGGCAGACACCTTCCACAAGGACTGCTCGCTCAGCACCGGGGCCGGCACGTTCGCGCCGTTGTTCATCTTGCTCTGCACCATCGCTGTCAAGACCGTCACGACCCTGACGCCCAGCGGCGCCATCTCGACCCTGAGCGTCTCGCCCCAGATCTCTACGGCCGCCTTGGACGCGCTGTAGACACTCATGTACGGCATGTTCAGGTTCCCGGCCCCCGAGCCGATGTTGACGATGACGCCCTTGGCGGCGACGAGCAGCGGGGCGAAGGCCTGCGTGGTCGCGAGCAGGCCGAAGAAGTTGACGTCAAAGATGGAGCGCGCGGTGGCGAGGGGGATCTCAAGCGCGGGCGATAGGTAGGATTGGCCTGAGTTGTTGACGAGGATGTCGAGGCGCGGCGGGGAGGAGGACGAGGTGCTGGTGCTGTGGGCGGAGATGAGCGCCACGGCGGCGGCGATGCTCTCGGGCGAGGTCACGTCCAGCTCGAGCAGCGTGAGGTTGGGCAGGGACGACAGGTTGGCCATCTTGGAGAGAGAGCGCGCCGAGGCGAAGACATGGAGCCCGCGCGACTGGAACTCGCGAGCTAGGGCGTTGCCTATTCCACCTTCGCTAGCGCCTGTTATGAGGACCGTCTTCGGGGCGGCGGTCTTGGTGTTGGTGGACATTGTGTTGGACGGTTTGTTGATGTGAAACAGTGATGAGTTTTCTGGTGTTATTGCATGTGAGTAACAAAACCTTTTGAGATTCTCATTCCGGTATCATGAGATATGAAGCCATGGCCGATTTACAAGGCCGTCCCTTATATAAGGTCCAACGGGAACCATCTTGGCAGTATGCTGCAGACGGACGACCAAGGCACCAGATAGATGACGAATAATCGATGGACTCTGTCACAGGAACGAAGATTTTAGAAACCGCATTCATTGAGCCGCCTGCTATGAGATGTTCTAGAATCATAGATGACAAATGCCGTGACGGACACGGTGAAGCGCCAACATTCATCCGTGTCCGGTGAGAAAGCTACTAGTGCGGGCGGGCTGGCGGCTCAGATAAGGGTGGCTAAGGAAAAGTCTCCGGGCCGGAACTTGGATCGGACCTTGGCCGGCGGTGACCCCCAATGATCGGGGTTATGTCCCCAATTGCTCGTGCCTCTGCACTCGGGAATACGAAAGAGAACTTCCAGGTTATGTATAAATATCTCCGTCGTGGCCCGTTTTTGTCAATGAGATTTTTTTTTTCCGCAGTGAAAGACGCGATGTCCACGATACTTGCAAATCGGGCACGGCGAGGTTCAAGTGGGCCCTCTCTTTTATCTCCGGTCTGGGCTGCATTGAGACCAACAACCGTGGATGGAAGGAGGGAAAGAAGGAAGGAAGGAACCTAAGGAAGCTAACACTCTGACCCGTTCCTACCTCATACAGTACCTACCTACCTGACCTGTCTGCAGTCTGCACCTCACTTCTGCTCCTCACTTCTGCTCCTCACTTCTGCTCCTCACATCTGCTCCCTAAATTAAATACCTTTGCCTCAGACCCATTTATAGGGCGAAAGAAACTTGTCGCGATTGTTTATTCCGCCAGGTTTTGTCCTTCTCTTACACAAGACACAGGCGGAAGCGCTGGTGGAACTCGACAACTAGGTTGGCACCCGCGGGAATGGGTCGTTCTATCCCGGGGTGGAGGTTTTGCTGGTGATCGTCGCCATGGTTGCGCCGTTGAAGTGCAGGAGCCCCGGTCACCGACGGGTGAAATTTCGGTGCTGCTTACGGGTGAATAAATGACGCTGACTTGAGTTGCTATCCATTCCACTTCCTTTTATTTCTGTCTTTTCTTCTCAGCCGCTTCTCCCAGTCCCAGTTGAGAGAACTTGAATGCCGCAGAGAATATTTTTCGTGTGCTAAGATAGCCTGCACCGAGACGGCGAAATCCCAGTCTGATCCATCGTCGGAGTCAGCCTCAATATATTCCCCCCCCCCCCCTTCTCTCGGTTCTCTCGCTCTTGATTGCACTTCTGCAATTCCGCCCGCCGCCGCCGAAGCGTTGCTCCCATGTCGGAGGTGGCGTTCAGGGTCTCGCCTTCCCGTCCCCGGGAACCCCCCACGACCTCCTTTTTTTTTTTCTGATCCGCGACTTCCCGCCATGAGGGGTTGGAGCTATGAGAAGGCACCAGCAAAGAAACGAACGTTCAATATTCATAACAAAAATGGTGCTAAGCATTAATGGCTAGACGTGGCGCCAGCACCAGCACGGCATGCGCAGCGGCAATCGCGAATTGCTCCTTCTCTGTCCACGTTCTCGCTTCCATTCTCCTTCGCTCCTGCCATTCGTGACAACCCCTGCTGCAAGGCGGTCGACATCGGAGATAACTTCTGCCCGGTGACGCGTTTTGCGCTAACCCCATCAAGGCCGGTTCTCGGGGAGATTGGGTGTGTAAGTTGACGGGGATTGCTGGTGGAAGTCCCCACGTCCCCCCTCCAAGATGCGGATGAATCTCCGGAGGACGGGTCAGCAGGTTCCAACTAGCAATTGGTTATTCCACCTATGCATCAATTGGCCGGAAACTGCTGGACCCTGAATGTTTGGACTCTGGGTAAAAGGGTCACGACGAGTTGACGGTCACCCTGGGAGGTGGTCTTTCGGCAGCGGACTTTGGTTCCCGACGAGACTCCCAAAAGGGTAGAGCGTCGGTGATTAGCAGCCAGCCCCCGCATTCCATCCGCGAGATACCGACGGGACGGAGGGGACCTGCCTCCTGCTCGTGCGCCATGGCGGGCTCCTCGTCCAGACCGTCCAGGGAGTGTACACAGTGCCGGGGCAGAACAGCAGCAAATTGAAGCAAAGCACCCCCAACCACCAAAAGCAGCCACTCCCGCTCACGTCACTCTGATTCCCTGGCAAATATTTTTTTTCTCAGACGAAAAAAAAAATAACCAACACGCATCGGACTTACCACCATCCCATTCCGTCGGCCCCAAAGTTGAGGTTTCATCAGTACCTAAAAGCTGCCACCGACAGCTAAGGTACCTTACCTGGTAGCTGAAGTAGAAGTGAGTGGCTGCTGGCTGCGGATCCTCGAGGTACCTTGGCTGCTGCTTTGCAAGGCTGCCTGCTGCTCCCTGCCCGGCCCAACCCAGAGGTACAGAGGGGAAACTCGGGAGCCAATCTTTCCAGGTTCCAGTCAACGGTTGTTCTGCCAAAACTCAATTGGAAGGAACTGCTGGGTTGACTCGAGTTGACCGGTCTCGTCGCGACTGACAACGACAACTTAGAACTTGGACCTAGCGGCGGCTCGGCCCTACCTGCCTTAACTTACTCCCTCCCTTACACTACCTCCATTACCTGCCTTATTTCCTTTCCCATTACCTCAGCGTGGGTAACCCTCGGACAAGTGAGAAGCGACAAGCGACAAGCCACGGGATACAACGGCCGCCATCTGAACGTTTCGCACGTTTTCCCCCTCCATCCTTATCCCCGTAACCCGTAGCTGGCGCTCTCAATCCGAGTTCTCTCTTCACTTCATCCCCGACACCGCCGACGCCTCCGCGCAGGCCTCCGCGGGTCGTCGCAGCAGCCCCCTCCATGTCGCCGACGGAAATGGATCTGGAGTCGGGATCGATTCCCGACACTCCCGGATCCTCTGGCGGGCGCCTTTCCGAACCCAGGCGACGCAACAGGCCGGCTTTGTCGTGCATCCAGTGCAGAACCCGCAAGATCCGGTGTGACCGCAACGAGCCGTGCGCGAGCTGTGTCAAGTCCAAGATTGTCAATTGCACCTATGAGGAGGCCCGCCGCCCTAAACCGCGTCTCTGGAGGCTATCCCCGGCCGCCAACGCAAATCCAGGCCCACCAGCTCCTGGCACCGGCCAACAGCACCAGCACCAACACCACCATCAACACCACCAGCAGCAGATAAAACAGCAGCACCAGGAACAGCAACATCAACAACAGCCCACGCCCGCCGCCCAGGATCCGTTTCCGAGGTACGCTCTTGAGAGCGCCTACCGCGAATCTCAACCGCACCAATACCCCGGCTCCGCTGCTGGTAGTGGTGGTGGTGCCGGTGGTGCCGGTGCCGGTGCCGTCTCTGCATCGGCTTTGGTTTCGGGCGCCAGGACTTCTGATGCAACATCCGCCGCCATCTCCGCCTCGAGCCCTGCTGCCCGTTATGTTAATGTGGACCCGGCCGTTGCTGGCGCAGCTTCCACTGACATCACTGATTCGCTCTTGAAGCAAATCCGCCAGCTAGAGCAGCAGCTGTCCGAGGTCTTGAAGCGCCCGGATCCACCCCTTCAACCCGCCCAAGGCACGCCCCATTCTACGCGGCCACTTCCACTTGAAACTCAAGAAAAGGTCCACAAGACGAGGTACTTTGGGGAGAGCCATTGGATGAATGGAACTAAACTTGTACGTTGGATCGCCCCCCCTATTTGCTGCCTCGCCTGAAGTCCCTCTCCTTTTCCTCGCGTAAAATAATTCACCAGAGTGGCGGGCGTGTCGAAGCCAAGACTGACTTGCGAGCAGTTTCCCTTAATTATGGGCCTTTGCAAGAGGATCGAGTCAGAAAAGAACTCGGAGATCTACTTCACTTGGCAGAAATGCAAGAAGCACGGGAAATCTGTCAAGTCCCAGCGGGTCCCCACCCACATATCTTTCGATGTTGGGAAGTCCACTCCTCCCGAGCCCACTGCCACCCGTCTGCTTGAAGCCTATTTCAGGACATTCGAAAGCGTGTACAGGATCCTCCACGGCCCCACCTTTTGGCAGGAGTACGACAGGTACCTCGAAAACCCCGCTGCCGCAAGCCAGGCCTTCGTCGTCCAACTTCAGCTGTGCATGGCCATAGGGACATGCTTCCAAGATGATATTGTTTCCCTTCGCTCGTCCGCGACTCAGTGGATTTACGAGGCTCAGATTTGGCTTGTTTCACCTTCCGAGAAGTCTCGTATGAACATCACCGGTTTGCAGACAATGTGTCTCTTGCATCTTGCCAGGGAGACATGTGGCGTGGGACCAGATCTTACTTGGATATCTGCTGGGTCTCTACTCAGAACCGCCATGTATATGGGTTTGCACCGAGATCCCGACAACCTGCCCAAGATGTCTGTTCTACGCGCCGAGGTGAGAAGACGCCTGTGGGCCACCATCCTGGAGTTTGCCCTGCAATCTAGCCTCGATTCTGGTGGCCCTCCTTTGGTGTCTCTATCCGACTTTGATACCCATCACCCATCAAACTTTGACGATGACCAGCTATCCGAGAACGAGCAGTTTTCACCGTCGCCGCGACAGTTCAGCACCTTCACCCAGACCACCGTTCAATTGGCGCTTCTCCGATCTTTCCCCGTTCGCTTAGCAATTGCTCAGTTTGTCAACCACTTCAACTCAGCATCGTCATACGAAGAGACGCTGAAACTCAATTCTGAATTGACAAACGCATGCCGTGCCTTGTCAGCCACGCTTCAGCCGTCCTACGACCCTGCCGGCATTCTCCCAAAACGTCTTTCTCTCTTTCAGCTCCGGCTCGCAGAGCATACAGTTCACCGTTTCTTTCTGGTGCTTAATCATCCATGGCTGTGGATGGCCCAAAACAACCCTGCATACTATTTCGCACGCAAGATGTGTGTCGAGACCTCCCTGAAACTATTCCGAGCCTTCTCCACCGGGTCGCCTGCCGGGGCTTCTGGCACTGCGAGCCAGACAGACGACTTCACGAGGCTAGCAACCTGCGGAAGCGGAGCATATCGAGCGGTACCGACTCAGGCTGTGTACACAATAGGTTTGGAGCTGCTATGGCAGGCACAGGAAGAGCGTTCCTTTCGACAAAGCATGAACGTCGACCACCAGCTCGACCGCATACCTGCGGGAGAAATGGATACCAGTGCGTCCGGCAGCGCCTTTGGAAGCGGTGCTGCCCCTTGTCATGATCTTATTGAGGCGGCAAAGTACTCGCTTATATGGGTTGAGCATCGCATCCGGGCCGGCGAAGTGAGCATTAGGGCACATGTCTTCTTCTCTGCGCTGATGGCCAATGTGGAGGCGCTCCAGCGAGGTGAATCTGATGTAGAGGTGGAGCGGTGCGTGCTGAATCGCATGGCAGAGGACTCTAATTACTGTTGGCATCTGATCAAGGAGGTACCCTCTCTGACTACCACCCCCATGTCAATGAGTGGGGGGACTCCCAACGCCCCAAGCGACATGATGAATGGTTATGACGACTTTGGGCTGGGAGGACTTGTAAGCCAGTGGGAGAAGGATGACTTTGTGAGTTGACATTTTCTCCCTTTGCCATCCCTGCAAATGTGGTGTGCGTCGCTTACTTTCTTGATCAGATTCCGGGTTTCAACGCCTCCATTTTTAACTGGAACTTCAACGACAGCGACTACTTTGTTGGTAGTTAAGGTCGCCTGCCCTGTGGCTTCTACCTCAGTGAGAAACCCAGGACGTCCAGTTATCTGGACAGGCATCACACGAATAAAAGAACTCGCCGGAAAGCGCCGTGGCTGCACCTGCGGCCGATGCGACGTTTTTCGGGTCTAACGGAATTTGAGTTTTGCCAACCTCGGTCTGGTAAGTTTCATTCCGTCTAAAACTGAACTCAGGTGTTAACCGACGGGTCATTAGGTGGCTGGCATTTCCAAAGTGATTGCTTAGGCTTTCCTCCTGGTCATATGCCCTGAGCAGACGCAGACGCCAAGCTGCAACAACGTTTCGGTACAGGTTGAGATGTTGACTGATAGCATCAACTGCAATCCAAAGCATACCCGGGTACCACAAGCTAAACCTTATAATTATTGGAGGACCTGCATTTATAAGCATGCCATCTCCCAATGGCTGTCCCCACAGGATCGTTGACTGTTGAGCAATGTATCGTCAACGCTGCCTACTCCCGCCCCCATTCATCGAAGGCTTTGCAGCCCTTGATAACATTCCATGATTCTTAAGAGGATCAAGGGCCTCGTGGCCCTCGCCTCAGTTTCCATCGCAGCATCCCTGTCTCAGCATGTCTCGCTTCCCGCCCTTACAGCGGACCCGGGGCTCCACGATGCATCGCCTGCGACCTCCAGCCCGATCAGGACCGTCGTCACCGTCAATTCGAATCGCATCGACGTCTTAGCCGGAGACGAAAAAGATGTTCCAAAGGTGCTCGAGAAGCTCCGCGAGCTCTGCGCCGGTCGCTACGCTTCCCTGTACCCCGAAATCTGCGAGCACTTGGACTCGGTGGCTGGCCAAGAACTCGAAGACCTGGATCAGACTATGTGGTGGCCTCCTGCCGATGACGGTGGACCCGAATTTGTCTCGACAGCCACCAAAAGCGGCGTTGGTGTCAAGTCAGGGCACTGGCCAACAACTGGGGCAGCGCCATCTCTACCATTCCTCCCGCACGAGACAGGCTATGATCACCACCATGTCCACGAACATCAAGAGACCCACGAGCACGATCAAAGCCACGAACAAAGCCACGAACAAAGCCACGAGCATGATGAAACCCACGAACGTGATCACACCCGCGATGGTCACCGTTCTCACGACTATCATCATTCTCATAGCCGTTACTCTCAACATACCCACTCACGCCATTATTCCCACGAATATCATCATTCTCATGGGCACACTTCTCATTACGAACACCACCATCCTACGCCAAGCGCCGATCAAGCCCCGCAAGCAACAAACTCGGCCCTCGGGACATTCACTGTGTCGGCACAAGTTTTGTCCACAAAGACATTTGAGGTGGTCGTCCAAGAAGTCAGCAACGCAACCGACACAGGTCTCAGCCCAAAGCAAACCGAAGATGTAACGAGCGAGTTCCAGGATCGTGTATCCCCACATGGAGACCAGGCCTCATCCAGCTCTCACTCGGCACAAGCAGAAGAGACTCCACTCTATTGCCCATGGAAGGGAAACAACACTGGAGAGGCCGAAGGAGCACCCGATGAGCTGGGTCCATGTACCGTCGTCACCATATACCACGAGGTGTCCAAGACTTTCAGTACCGTGATCGTTCGCACCACCCTCGCGCCCGTGACGCGGCATGAGGAACCATTTGCAATCTTTCGCGGATGCACGCAGACAGTATCTGTATTGAAGAGGATGAACAGTCCCTTCACGTCAACAGTTTATCCGGGCACGGTCACGAGAACGATTCCGATTAGCTGCTCGTGTCCAATCTTGAAGACCATGTACATTGGGGGGCACGGACTGGTTGTGAGGCCGAGAACCACGATCACGGCATCGGAGCCAAGCACGACGAGGACTTATGTGTGTACTACGACGGGGCTGATTGTCTAACGGGTTGTGATGGGGGGTTTATGTCTTGATCTTGCGTGGGCGCGCATGTCTGGAGCCGGTGGTTGCTGTTCCTGTCCGCAAGCATTGCGAGATTCAAATAGAGATTGTTATATGCGCTGGCTACCCAGCTATGGAATTAATTATAATAATCCACCCGCCCGTATCTGTTCTGCTTTGACGTATCAACTAGGGTGTCTTGACTGTTTCTCTATAACTCCCTACGTCCAAGGTCCTTCGGGATTCGCCCTTCAGACCGAAAACATGATTGAAGTTGATGGATACATTTCACTCGACACCAAGGTGGGGCCACGTTGCAGATGAAGAGATTCTTCCTCATCACATGTGTTCGTTTCATCCTTTCGGTTGTTGGTGAGCTGCAAGTTATCAACGTTTGAGTCAAATAAAACGGTAAACCTTGATAGGGCCGATTCCAGGCCGAGGTAGAATATGTTTCTTGGCTGTACCCGAGGCGAAACAGATAATATTTGGAAGATAACAGCACCTCTCACCATGCCATGCGGAAAAGGTGGCCTTGTTCGTTCCCCCTTCATCGTGATGGTGTGAGTAGGAGCATGCTTCGACGACTAGATGATAAGAAAAAGGATAAAGTGAAATTTCTTACTGAGCATCGAGGCGTGAGATGAAATGTGGAAAAAGAAGTATAAAAGCTTGCAAATAGTTGCCGGAGGACCGACAAGAGAGGGGAAAGGCTGGGGGGAAGAAACAAAAAAAAGAAGGTGTGAAAAGAGATAGGGAGGCTAGGAGCGAGGGGATGTGAACTTTTAGAATGGTATAAAGACATGAATGAAGAAAAACAAAAAGGGAGCAGGCAAAAAAAAAAGATGAGCTTGTCTCCTCGACCGGAATCGAGCCGGTGACCTTTCGATTATGATTTTATAACGATTACAGTCGAACGTGATAGCCAACTACACCACAAGGAGATGAGTTAAGCCCTGTTTTTAAGGTGGATGGGTTTGTGGGGTGGAAACGGTGTCTATAATTGCCTTCTTCCTATCATGAAAAATGTGTGTGTACGTAAGTAAACTTCCGCTTGTGTGGGGCTGTTGGTTGGTTGGTTGGGTAGTTTCCGCATCGGGTCCACGGGGTCATGACTCGCACACCCTGCGAGTACTGGGTAGTGGTCAGTCATCCCGAGGTGTCGATCCGAGGTGGGGGTTGTTTAGTTCAAGTTAGCTGTCGAGGATCTTACGTGGCTGGGTGGACGGTGAGACTTGGGCGTTTTGGTTTTGAGTTTTGGGTTAGCCGGCTCGCCGGGAGGGAGACGATTGGTCCGAATTGTATGAGAAAGTTTGTGTGGTGGGGAGGGTTGGTTATGTGCTGGAGGCGGTTCTTGTTTACTTTGCCCCTTAACTTCAGATGAATCAATTGGTCATGCCAAGTCTGCTGATCAAAACTGTCGCGTGAGGTGTCACTCCAAAAAAAGATCCGAGATTTCAACCTTCGGACAAAACCCGTCACTTCAGTGAGTCAAGCTCAAGGAATCTGTCAGAGTGGCGTAAATTCGCGCGAATTTCCCTCTTTGTTGGGAATGATGTTGACTGGGAGGCATGAACCCTCAGCATCCGTGTCACGAATGGAACACCAGAATCAAGTCTCATTGCTTAAGAAGCTGATGGACCGTGAAAAATGTCAATTTCTCTCATGCTCAAGATTAGAGATGGCGAAAATGTCATTCCCTGAAAATCTGCTATCCTGCCCTATTGGCGGGACTATCAACGAAAAAGAAAAAGAAAAATAAAAATGCTGCACACCCCGTTTTCTTTTTCAATGCTAACGCTCCCTTTCCCCCATGAACTACCTGGACTCCTGGGTATCCCATTTTCTAGTCAAATGACTTTAGTAGTAGTAGTCTTACATGCAACCAACTCTCTCCCGAAATGCTTCGTGACTTGGGATATTTCTCATCGCCTTCTAATTATCGGTCGCCCGAATCGCTCACTCACCCCCCTCTCTATCATTGACACGAATACGCAGTCGCCGTACCGACGGGAAGAGTGATGGTTTTAGTAAAGTGCCCCGGCTGGCCATATCCAGCTAACGCCGTGGTAACAACCAGAGGGCAGCCTGCGCAGTTGACGAGCATTGTCGTGGTGGTGAACCTGGAGTAGGTGGTAAGCGTGTTGCCCGCCGACTGCCCCGGCTGAACGACGAGCGTGGTCGGACATGCTGCCTCCGCAGCTTGCTGGTCTTGAATATTCTCGGCTCTCGGTTTCGCTTTCAGGATGACGGTGTCCTCGGTTGATGATGTGATGATGGGGGTGGGGATCCCCATGTCGACCTTTGTCCGTGTGGTGCTCTTGTCGGTCACGGTTGGAGGCGCGTCCCCTTCGATGCGCAGCGGGGTAGCTGTCGCGGTATCGCAAACCGTGCTCCAGTAGACGCTGGGCGTTGAGACCTTCTTCGTTTCTGTGACGTGCTGGTTGGGGCAATAATAGTAGTCTTGGAGGACGGCGACGTAATCACATCCGTGGCAGTCGACCTTGGTGTATGACACCGTCGTGTAGGGGTAAAAAGTCTGGCAGCCGTTCCACGAGCAAGGGTAGCTAAAGCTTTGCGAGAGTGTCGTCGTGCATCCCTTTATTTGAGAAGCGAAAAGATTGAGCACTGGGCTTGGTGTGGCTTGGGGAGCTTCTGATAGAATGCTGGCACTACGGGGGCTGGGGCTGACGATGGAACTTGGGGTGGGGGATGATGGAGATCCCGATATAATCGAAATGGGGCCTCCGGGGTTGACGGTCATTGGCACCGGAGTGTAATCGGCGGAGGATGGTGCCGTGATCATAGGGCCGCCTGGGTTGAATGATAAGGTCTCGTCCCGCCGTACCTCCTGAGCGGCTATGGGAGAGGAACAGACGCCGCGGGCCAACACGGCCGACAGGAAAATGAGGCGTGAAAAATCCATGGCTAATGTCTGACGATTCGTGATCCTAGGCGATGCCAGAGAGCAAATGTTCAAATGCCCGACTGCAGTTTGGATCCAGCGCAAGGGTTTGGGGCTTGATTCGAGAGCCGGCAAAGCTGTCTTTATGAAGAGGTAAGGGAATGCGCTGCCTCGAATTTATCTCGGAAGCAGAATTCCGACGCAGCTGACACCCAAGGATCGAGAGGTGTCGTGTCAGCGCAGTGGCGGGTGCACCATAGAACGAGTGTGCTTTGCAGTGTTACAGTCGCCTCTGTAGTGCGTCACAGTGGCGTAGAATATTGGCATGGGGTTCTCGTCCTCGACTTGTGAGTGTTGCCAGATGGTATGGACTAGGCTTGTGCTGTGATACCGGGTGGCGGACCTGCGGAGAATAAGTGGTGGTTGCGCACCGGGCTCGTCGTGGAGGTGAGAAGGGTCAAGCTTCTTTTCCTGGATGAGAAATCGACCTTTTTCGGGACCAAAGCTGGAAGGGTGCGCATGCACATGCACATACCGCGAGCCAGAGATTTCTGGAAACACAACGAGGAAAAGGTCGGGACCGAAGCAAGGGTCATGGGTTATATTGCACTGGCACTACTGTGTATGCTGGCGAGGTACTCGGCGAGCTTGGCCGCGAGCGTGATAGCCAATCTGGGCCGTGTCCTGGAAACTGGTACACAAACGGATCACCATACCGCTGCGGGTGGAGAGACTGGGATGGCGCATCGCACATTCCTCGACGGGGTTGACGCAACACGTGAAGGGAGACGACAGGGAGACGGGGCTGGCGATTGGGTGGGTAAATGAGCGGCTCGGAATGGCAAATGTCGAGATGGACCAGGATAGGCAATAAAGACATATATTACCGCGTCCGCTGTCCAGGTCTGGGTATTGTCGATTCCTTAGCTGGCTCGCGATGTTGCTATGGATGGCCTCGGTACTATAGCTCAAGGCCTCGAGACTATGACCATAGGTGGCGAGCCGTGGTTCTGTCTTGGTCGCGACCAACCGCTCCTCCGGTGCTTGTTTTGGTAACCGTCCGTTCGCTCAAATCGAGCTTGTTTTTCTCCATTTGCTTCTGACGTCAAAGGGCAGGAAAGCGACCCTCGTGGACGGCAATGGTGGCATGTGGATTGGAGGCATGATCATCTGGGAGAAGAGACGAAAAAATGCTGTATCCAAATGACGTCGCATTCGCTGATATGGAACTGGGCGTGTGCAATCTCGAAAAGGGCAGAATGGATGAAGTGGACGGAGAAAATGTTATGGAAGGAAAAGATGGAAAATGGAGTGGCCAGGGGCCCAGGGCTTGCATGCCAAGATGACCGACGAGCCAGTGCGGGGCACCTCACCCGACATGCCCATCTGGTCGTCCTAAAAATAGAAGGAGCTGCCCCCGTGGCCCGTTCCAGCAGCGGGGTCAGGAGCAGGGGAAGATGCAGTGCCTGGCATGGAGGAGCCCCGATTTCCCCAGTTTCCCTGCAAGGCACCATCTCACCCGACATGGAGGCAGGCACAACCTGGAAGCAGCAGCCAAGACACTGAGGTGGTGGGCACTGGCAGGCAATTGGTGTTGCCGTGGTATTCTTTCCGCCTGCTGTAGGTCGAATTTCTTCCATTGGGCTCAGATCCATCCCACAATCGCCAACGACCCTGGGCGAGCCGAACCGAATGCCAAGTCGCTCCAAGACGGAAATAGGACACCCAGCAACGGCTTTGAGCCTCACCTGAACGACGACGCGTCGCCTCGCGCCCTGGATCAGGCAACCTAAGGTACCTGGGGGAGTGTATCTCAAGTCAGGTACCTATCCGTCCCTACCTGAACCTGGATTCCGGAAATCAACATCTGCCTTCCTCCCAGAGACACCTTCCCCTCCCGTCGACGGACTTGACGGACATCTGCAGCTTTTCCCCGCCGTGCTGCACCTTCATTCTAAACCGGGACCTCGGGATCGTCCTGGCGGGCTGCCTCGACTTCCGCGACCAATTCCAGCATCTGCACGACCACCAGCCAGGATCCTGGGGTTCATCATTAGATTGAACGGGCAGTGCTTACATACCTACATGTACCTACCTGTGGGCACAGTTGTCTTACAGTAGCTACACACTCCTAGGCCTCTCTTTCCTTTCCTCTTCCTTTGCATCTAATGAACGCTCTTTGCTTCTGGCACCATTTCATCCCTCGCTTTAGAGCCCAACCTGGGCGTGGTCGAACGCAAGTCAAGTCCCGTCTCCCGATATCTTCATTTGGATATTCGGAGGTTTGCCATTTATGACCCGTAAATGGCGTCGGTTGAAAATCCTCCTCTCCCAACTGACCGTGTCATCGACTGGAGGCTGTGGTGATTGTGCTGCTTCGCCCAAATCCGCGCCGTTTGGTTGCTCGCATTCCTCGGTTGCGTGCCAGTAACATGACTCGATCGTGACTGATCGCCGCCGATATGGCAGGCTTCGCATATCTAGCTGTCCAGTAGACAGGTTGAGTAAAAATGATTTCCCCGGCGCTGTTCTCTTTCTTTTCTGGCCACCAGCGCATTTTCCAAGAACGCTTCTAGAAAATACATATAAGTCCCCTAGGAACATCCACACCTCCGCCAAGAGCGCCAAGCCATTCTGTGTTGGACTCCTACCCTCCCCCTTACCAGCAACCCTGTTTCTCGCCATGCATCCTGTCTATTTTCTCGCCTTGGCACTGCACGCCATGGCGAATCCACTTCCCGTCCCTGCGCCCTCGCCATCTTGCACCACCTACCTGACTTCCTATATCACCGGCTTCCATGGCGAATTCACAGCTAAGGTTGTCCACACCGTGTACACCACGACTCATACCGTCTTCGCCCATGTGCCATGCCATGGATGCTCCCTGGCTCTGACCACGGAGCGATCCCCCCTTTATGGCGGCGTCGGTCCAGAACAGTTCATCACTGCCATCACTACAGCCAAGGACCCCTTTATCGTCACCAGCACGGTCTGCGCCCCAACACCAGATGGCTCTCGGGTCCGTCACACTACTGTCGTGGCGCCCACGGCTGTGGCATCCACCACGCACGAAACGAGTACGCCGGAGGCGTGAGCGAGGTCTTCCAGGTCGTGATGAAGCCAAAGACAACCTGAACCCCTTCATCGACGTTGACATTCCTCCGCACGGCAACGCCCCTGAAGACAACTCTGTACACCGCGGTGACAATCCACAAGAACGATAATCCAAGTGCGCTGTACCGTCGCTACCGCAAGCCCTTAGAGCGAATAAACGGACGGGGTTGAAAGCTGGCATTTCCTCTTGGTGACAGTACGTTGTGCTGTATCCTTAAACTTTTTTTTTGTTTTTTTGCTTGTATTTTGTTCGGAACGGCGTCCGCTTCTGAAGGGTTTATGGAGAGGAGAGAGAACATCTCGTTATACTTGTATCAACCTGTGCGACGAGTAGAATGGAAATCAATTGAATAAACATGAGCGCTGTGATGATATGATTATACAGCTGATCGCTGAGCGTGTCTATATCTGTCGAAAATCCCATACTTTGCTGTATCGCTTTGAGTATACAAGCCACCCTCGGTACCATTTCCTCAGAGTCCGTTTGCCCGGATGTTTGCCAAAAGATGATCCGGCGACCGATTCGCGCACATGACACAACAGTCGCCACGCTTGCCGAGGATGTCGAATAAAAACCAGTAGGCGGTCGATGATGAACTGGCCGCTAGGGTTCGGTGACCAGTTCGAGATAATCAATTGTAATTTTGGCGAGCTCCCACAGCTCGATCTCGTCTGCGGCTGGAGGCTCGTTCTTATCATTGCCGTTTGTATCCGCCGCTAGAGCTGCTGCAGCTTGCGTAGTGACATCCTGCACCCCATCTCCTTCATCATTGCTCTCATTGTCCCCTTCATAGCCACTTGCGTCGGGGTTGGCTCCACTGCAAAGCGGTGGCGGGTTCGCTCCACTGCTATCTTGGGCCGGTGGGGCCCGAAGCCGCGGCACTCGTGCGGGTCTAAGGCGACCGTCGCCGGTGCCAACGAGGATCCATTCATATTCGCCATCGGTGTCTGCTCCTCCCCAACCGCTAAGAGGCCTGATCTTTCTCCAACACCACTGGGGGAACCTGACGAAGATCGACACCAGCATCCGCGGGAGCCTCTGCGAAAGCATATAGAGGCTGTACACCGTCAACGACAGCGGCCAGAAAAAGGCGGCTACGATGCATGCCCATGCCAAGAGGATGCGCAGCGCCAGGTACTTTCTGACGGGTCGCCGGATGGTCAATGAGTGCTTTTGCGCCTCTCCGTAGAGGACGGTGGGGGTTACGAGCATGAAAAAGCTCTGGAAGAGGCAGAAAATTAACAACGCGGTCGGCCTGCTCTCTGGTTTTTCCGGCGGCGGAGGTGGGAGCCCATCGCCGTCGGGCAAAATGGAAAACCCGGACATGGGATGGCTCTCCTTTTGGGAGGTGGGCGTCGGGGCGGCACAAGAGCTGGCGTCCGAATCGGTGGCTGGCGGGGTCGCCAATAAAGTGCCTGATACGAATAGGTAGGTAATGTGATGAATTGCAAGAAGCTGGTTACCAGGTAGACGATAAAGCTTGCGAACTGGAAGTGTGTGGTGTTTGCTGATGGGCACCCAAATTCGGTTTGGGAGAGGGATCTGGGACGGGATTAGGTTGCAACAATCGGGTCAACGGGTGATCTGGTTAGTGTTTACTGTGTACTTGGGAGTCCCTGGTTCCTGGCTTCAAATCGTTGGCCCTGAAGCAGTTTTGGGTAGTGATTGCTCTTTAATATTCAAGAGGAAGTCGCGGATTGAGTAATATATTGACGCCCCGGGATGATGGCCGCAACTTGACAAGAAACATTGCATGCTGGGTGAAACAGGTGTTATTTCCGTCTCCTACCTGAGTTCAGTGTGATAACCGCTCTCAGTGAATTCGATTGAGACTTCCGTTATAGATATGATATTATGACGGCTTGAAGGTGCCTTGGAAAACAACAGCTCTGTCGGGGATCTCGTGGTCATTTCTCTCTGGGCACTTTCTTCTCGTCAACCTTGCGGGTCCATCTTGCGTATTGTGCACTCCAGGTACCTACCTCAGCTGCCTTATGTGTCGACTGGTGCCTGGAGATGCAGGAGAGGAGTGATATGGGTTCGACCAAGTGCGGAAAGCACCTCGGTGTGCTCTTGCCTTTTTCAATAGACAACCTGGAAGCGAGGTTGCCTCGTGTAGGTACCTACCTGGTGGGTACTCTGAGACCTGGAAGCTGCTATACTGACTAGTCTGACTCCTTGCTGAGCCTGGATCCTGACGAATTCCCGTCCTTCCGTTCCTGCGCGGTCCCCGTCTCGCATGCCCTCGCTGGCCCCTCTTCGACGGTGGACGCAACCAACGACTTTCTAATTATTATTTTCCTGCATTCGCTTCGCGACCTCTAGTATATTCTTTTCTTTTGCCGTTCCGCGCGACCAACACCTTCAAGCCGCCAAGATGGCCAATCCATACCAAGCGCTGGGCGATTTGGAGTCTGATAACCAGCCCTCCGATAACCAGCCCTCCGACAGTGATGCTCTCCATGATGAAGCCGTCGACGACGACGGAGACCTTCGCGAGCCGTACCCCGAACATCTCCCTGGCTACCCAGACTATCCGGACGGCATCCTAGACTGGAATGACCCATTCGCAAGCTATCCCGTGGCTCCCAACAGTCGGTATCCGAGAGAACCCATCCACACGGATCAGAATGTGTGCGAAGCAGTTCTTGGCTTTGCCGAGCCCCAGTTTCAGATTCGAATTGGCCAGTCGGCCATCTCCGGCTCCGGTCTCTTTGCCGACGCCGAGGTCCCCCCAGGTGTCGAAATATACCGGTCCCACCCCTTCGTGTCCTGCATAAACCCTGAGATTGGGTATGTCTGTCACTACTGCCTCAACGACCTTATTGGTGAAGAGACCCGACAAGAGAAAGAGCGCAGGCAAGCTTTGGAGAAGGAGAAGAGGTAAGAAATAGAGCGGCAGATAGAAATAAACAAGGAAGTGAAGAGAAAATGGAAGCAAGAGATGAAGAAAGAGAGAAGGAGGGAGAAGAAGCAGCAGCAGCAGCAGCAGCAGCAAGAGAGCATGGAAGCAGGCATGGAGAACCTGAAGGTGACTTCGGGGGACGAGAAGGGCGCGGACAAGCAAAAAGATCCTGGAAAAGATGACAACAGTGTTCGAGGCCAAGAGAAGGACCCGGACTCGGAGTCAGACTCGGACTCGGACTCGGACCAGGAAGAGGAGGGGAAGGAGACAGTGTGGGACATGCCAGCAAGCGACGACTCTGGCATGTAGATCTGCCAAAGCTGCCGTGTTGCCCGTTTCTGTTCTGACAGATGCCACGATGCTGCCTTGTTCGATTTCCATGCGGCGGAATGCGACTTCCTGAGGGAGAATCCCATGATGAACAGCATGGTTATGATTCTCTACCGGATCCTCCAGAAGAAGAATGCCAGCCAGATTCCCAGGATCTTGGCCAATGCCATAGACTTCTTGGAGACGCATTATGACGACTACGCCCAAGACCCGGTTTTCCTCAAAGATATTCATGAGATAGGGGCCGTTATCAGCACGATAGTCCAGCCGGGCATAAACGTCGAATTGGCCTCCAGGCTGCTCCCCCTGATGCGAGCCAACCATATCCCAATCCGCATGGCCTCACACATTACTGCGGTCGGCGCGGCATTTAACTTCGTCTCGTCCACCATCAACCATTCGTGTGATCCCAACATCTTCCTATTCTTTGAGGGCAACCAGATTCGGGTCCGCTCGCTGAAAAAGATTGAAGCTGGCGAAGAGCTTACCAGATGCTACACGCCTGAACATTTATGCATCGTACGCAGACAGCCGTGGCTAAAGCACGGTGATTTCTTTGATTGCTGGTGTAGGCGCTGTGCGGAAGAAGACAAGGAGATCCGGGCCTTGGCCGAATCGGGCGGAACGACTTTGGGTGAATTCACCCGCGCCCAGGTCAGCCTCGACATTCTGTTGAACAACACCAGATCGGCGGCCGCAACGCCCAACATCTATCCCCCGGGATTCAGCGACTGCAATTATGTTGAGCAAACGCTCGTGGAGCTGGCCACCGAACCCATGCGCATCGGTGAATGGCCTGGCCACATTGACCCGATGCCCTCAGTTCGTCTGACGCTTGGAGGGTTGATGGTTGGCCAAGGGCAAGTCAGCCGTGGGACTCAATACGCTCTCCGAGGCAAGCTGGTGTGCCGCCGTCGGAGCGGGCCTTCATGGGTCAACGAGATGATAGAACTCACAATGCACTCTCTCGCAGCCTATTCAGTCCAGGATTCAGATTCGCCCGAGTTCGCCGACCCAAGAGTGCCCACTACCAGGGATGCCGACATCCTGTTATGCGGCTATCTCTACAGAGTGCGTTCGGAGGCGGTAAAGTGGTTCGGTGTAGGCACAGACTTCTACACGCGTGTCCAAGACCTATTCAACGCCACCACGGAGGGGCGCAACTTGGTCCACCGGTTGGACTCGGCCGAGTTTGAGAAGGAGTTCACAGTGGCACAAGAAAAGTTTCTAAAGTGGGCAGGTATCCCTGCGGAGTTTGGGATCCGTCTCAGGTCCTAGACTTTCCAGGTTAGTAAGTCGACAAGGTCCAGTTCAGCGTTTGTGAATGGGTATGAGGTATCAGCAATTGGGCAGAGTCTTGTTGACATTAGCTAGCGAGTCATGTTTATCTAGTAAACAAGATCGGAGTATCAAGCGTTTTTGGGTGCCAAGAGAGTATAGTAAGAAGCCGTGTACTGAACCTGGCACTTTCTTGGAGGCATCAGTTTGCATTGCCCCACCCGTGGGTGAATGTTGCTTGCTTTCCACTCATGACTGGCTATTAGGTATGTGTCTCCTTTCTAAGACGACGGCTGGGTCGGTGATCTGCGAGGGCTGTGGTCAACCGCAGAGGAGATTCATCCTTGCTTGTCCTGACCGTGACAGGAGGTTATGTGGGAAGTGCAAGGCGAAAGGCTCACGGCGGGTATGATGAGGTCGGTTGCATTTGCCAATCTGCATATGAATGAAACTACCTACCCATTCGAGGATACTGACGACCAATCCGCGGATATTTTTAGCTATACCCGTGAAAGAGCGAATACTGTTGATCTAGCGTATTACTGGTTCCCACCCCTGAGCCCCTGAACCCCTGAACCAGCCTCTCACTTGTTGTGTCTTTTCTGTACTCTGACCCACATGTCGGACTGAATTGCAATAGAGACATCGTAGGTGGAGAAGGGAGTCATTGGATTAACAAGCGAAAAGTCAAACCGCCGAAGTAACTTGGTTATGTGGCTCCTTGTCAGCCAGCAGCTGGGGATAATTAATAGAAGACAGACAGACTTACCTCGACAAAGACCTTATCAAGCTCCAGCAGCGCAATGGACTTGCCCAAGCACTCCCAGCGACTCGATGTGGCAAAACACAGACCCTGGATCTGCTCCATGATCTTGCGCCTGTCGGGGTCCTTCTCGTCAATCCACCGGTCCGGACGAAAGCACTCGGCATCCTCGCCAAAAATCTCCCTGTTCCGCATGATAGTGATGGCATCCCAGCAGACATCGGTGCCGGGCGGAATCCTCTTGCCGCAGACTATCTGCTCTGTGTCGCAGACTTTGGGCATCAGGCCCATCACGGGTGGCCACGTCCTCATGCCCTCTTTGATCACCGCCTGAAGATACGGCAGTTGCTTTGCTTCGCTCTCGGTAATCGGCGAGGACACCCGCCCACTTTCGATGGCGCTGTCTAGCTCATTCTGCAGCTTTCCATAGCTTTCCGGGCTGCTCATGAGATAAAACATGGTCATGCGAATGGCCGTCGCCGTGGTGTCCGTCCCTGCCCCAATCTGTCCAAAAGTCTCCAGCCACGCATTGTCATATGGCAGCCCCTGTGCAACAAACGAGCCCAGCATATCCCGCGCCACGATCTTGTCCGGCCCGTAGCGCGCCGCAGCGTTCTTCTTCGCCAGGCCTTGCATCCTCAAGGCGCCCTCGATCTTGTCCTTGGGCAGAAACGCGCGCGCGATTGGGTTCCGCAGCAGCACTAGACTGCCCGGAACGACAGCCATGACGACGAGCAGCGGCAGCGAGCCCGTCACAAAGTCAATCTGCCCAAAGGTGTCACGATCTTCTTGCAGACACCCAAAGCAGTGGCCGATAGCCATGTCCGAGATGACGTCAAGCGTCATAAACTCGGCCTTCTCAGCCAGATCCATGGGCCGGTAGTCCCCCTCCGTCGACAAGTACTTGCGCTCAATCAGGTCCACAAAGTCGGCGATACGCCGGTCCACGACAGAGTGCAGGTTGTCCACGTCTCTGCCCGAGTAGCCCGGCACCAGCTTGGCTCGCAGCGCGCCGTGCGCGGCATTGTCGCGGAGGGACAACACAGTCTGCACGGGCTGGTCAAAGTGGAACATGTCGTACCACCGCGAGCGGTACCACGGCCCACGCACCTGCCACACGCGACGGATCTCGAACGGGTCGCTGACGAGGACCATGTTGGGCGCGATGCGGGAGATGGGGCCATATTGTTTGGAGATCTCGGCCAGGTCACGGGACACACGGCCCCTGAGATGTCGTCGTACGAGCCAGAGGGGTGTCCAGGAGGCCCAGGTTGGCCCCGGGATGTGGTGTAGATGTCGCACGGTTGCGGCTCGTGAGAGGACGAGGTATGTTATCACTAGCGAGGCTCCAGCCAGAGCAAGGGATGGGAGGAGTGTGTACAACTCTTCCATGATGAATAACCTGAGAACGACGGGGAAAGCTTTAAGTGAGGGAGTTGACGATGGTCTGTTGACTTTCAAGTTGAAAAGAGAAGAGACATTGAAGCAAACGGACCCTCAAAAAACATGCCATATTATCTCAATTCCATCTCCTTACCAAAACACACTGACCACTACTCAGATCCGCGAACCCCACCCCGCGATACTATACAGAGCAACATCCCCAACTGCCGGCAAGCCACCGCAGTCGGCTTGGGCCCTGATTTGCCCGGCTCGGTTTTCAGGGTGTCACCGCATGGAACATTGCATGACTGGAAACAAAGACGGACGGCTTTGCCTACCAGACATGCGTACCAGACACGCGCAGACCACGGGGGCCCATGTCGACCACAGGGCCATGCATCCTTCCACCTGCTCGCCAACGGCGCAGCCAATGGCCAGACTACACACCGTCTGCCGACTGGACACGGACTGCCTGCCGCTTGCACTGGTTCAGCTACACGACCACCACCACGACGGCTGGAGGACGAGTAACGCAAACTGTGAGCTGCGGGCGTCTAGATCAAGCCACTTTGAAGCTTGGCTCGCGGGGAGAGGATGACGGCGTCGAGATAGCCGGTCACGTTCGAGAGTAAGTGGTAGATAGAGGAGTTTCTCATTGGTATAAGACTGGCAATTCTGCAATTTTTTCTCCTTTTCTGTTTCCTGCTTTCATTCTCGTCATTGAATTCTTCTGACTGATCATTTGAACTTGACAGACAGAGCCTAACTATGTCTGAGCCATCTCTCATCACAACCCCGCTGTCGTCCGTCTGGGCCAACAGGAAATGCTTCCTCGTCTGCTGTCTCGTGTCCATGGCCAACCTCGAGTACGGCCTCGACTCGGGCGTGATAGGCACCCTGCAAGCCATCCCGGGGTTTCTGGCCGTCTTTGGATATCAAGACCAATTTATCCCCGGTGGCTACGGTCTCAATGTTTGTCCTCAACTCCACCCTTTCTGTACCTTCCCTCTCATCTACCAACACAACTTCCACGACCCCTAAACTGACTTGACAACAAACAGTCCACCTTCCAGCAACTAATCACCTCCCTCCCCATCCTCGGCGGACTCGTCTCCTCCCTCGCATCAGGTCTACTATCAACATACATGGGCCGCCGCTTCGGCCTCTGGATCGCCTGCCTCTTCACCCTCATCGGCGTCGCCATCCAGATGAGTGCCGCCCAGAACAAACAAGCCGGCACCATCTACACAGGGCGCTTCGTGCTCGGACTCGGCAATGGCTTCCTGCAGACTTTCTCCAACATCTACTGCGCCGAGGTCGCGCCAGCCCACCTGCGCGCCATCATGGTTGGCCTGTCGACCGAGTGGTTGCTTGTCGGGAGTATCCTGGCTGCTGCTATCACTAACGCTACCCAGGTCCGGCTGGATACGTCTAGTTTTCAGATTCCATTGGGGGTGCTCCTCGTCTTGCCTGTTGTGTTGGCTGTGGGGCTGTTTTTCGTCCCGGAGACGCCAAGGTATCTTATTAATAGGGGGAAACTGGGGGCGGCGCGGCAGGCGTTGGAGACTTTAAGGGGGTCGTCGCTGCGGCTGGAGGAGATTGAGGTGGAGTTTGTCGAGATGGTGAAGGGGATTGAGGAGGAGAAGAGGCTTGCGAGCACTCTTGGGCCGCTGGATATTTTCAGGGGTAACGAAACCACTCATACACACCACATCAATACCTCCTTAGGCACTGCATCTAACAAAGCCATTGGAAATAGGAACCGACAAACGACGTACCCTCCTCTGCCTAGGCGTAGCCACAGCCGATAGCGGCGGCTCGGGCGCCTGGTTCTTCATCCCCTACTCGACCTACTTCATGATCATATCAGGCGTGCCGGTCCGCGACGTCTTCCACTACCACATCATCAACACCTGTCTAGGCTTAGTAGCCTGCAACCTCGGCCTCTCCCTGATCCGGCACGTCTGCGGCCGGCGGACCTTTTTGATGCTCGGCGCGGCACTCAACGGGCTCTGCATGCTCGGTATGGCCGTCTCCTCCACCGTCGACACATCGCCCGAGACGGCCCGCGCGTGCCTTGTTGCTTTTGTTAGTCTGTTTCTCATCGTCTATTCGCTGGCTACTGGTTTAGTCACGAGGCCCGTGGCGACGGAGCTGGTTAGTACCCGCCTGCGCGCGTGGTCGTTTGGCTTGACGGTGGCGGTTAGCCATTTGAACATCTGGCTTGTGTCGTTTTGCACGCCGTATTTTATCAACCCCGAGCATTTGCACTGGGTAAGTTCCATCTTTCTCTACCCCCATCTCATCCCCTATGTTGTTTATTTCATGACTGACGATTTGTTTAAACGAAATTTCATCGTTAATTAAAGGGTGGAAAATACGGCTACATCTGGGCTGCCTCCAACCTCGCCTGCCTGGTCTGGTACTACCTCTTCGTGCCGGAAATGAAGGGCCGCACGCTCGAGGAGATTGACGAGTTGTTTGAGAAACGGGTTGCAACGCCGGATTTCAAGACTTTCAAAACGGGGATTAGAGAGGAGGCGATTCGGGACATTCAAGTTCAGAGCGGTGGGCAAGGTGAAGGCGAGGCGAAGAGCGAGTCTGCGGTGGCTGTTCAGGAGGAGCAGGAATGATGCCTGGCCCGGCCAGCAGCTCGAGCCGGTTGAGGACAGCACGTGGAGCTTTGGGGGTTAATTGATTCGTTTGCCTAGCAGCAGTGGCAAGCCGTGACGATCTCTTGCCAAATGATCGTCTCGGTCTGGCATCTGAGATCTCGTCCTCCCAAATTCACATCTTGTTTTCAAGGTGATCATTCTGCAAACTGTGGATCCTACCCCCAACTCCACGGCTCTTCGGCATATAAAATCGGTAGTAGTAGAACGGAGGCTTAGCAAGACAAGGTTGTTACCCCACGGTCACCAAAACCTGGGGCGCATTAGTCTCGCCCATCTAACCCGTACTGTCGACGGCTAAGTATTCCCGCATCTTAATCCTGAGGGGTTCAGGGGGCGTCAACCACAACACTAGTTCTAGCTCAAGGCTGGAACCCACCAAGCTAGCACGGGAATAGGGGTGGATACGCACGCACTGGACATAAGGTCCAACAGCGGCTGTATACAACCGGGCACAGCTTCCCATCTTACCGGTTCACATTACGGCCTGGAAGCCACATGAGCAGAACCCGGCAAACCGTCATTGGCTGCACGATCGGCACCCAGCAACTCTCCGCGGCCCCTGTGCCAAGGAAAGAAGTGGCTCGCAATCCACTTGTCTCTTGACGAATGAGACCTGCGATGTTTCGGCTGAGGAGAACCGGATGGTAGTTGCATGCCCACCCCCTCTGGGTCACCGTCTTGGTTGCGACCCATCTGGCTAGGATGGTTACACGTCGCCATTGCCTACCTGGCTTGTCGGCCATCTTGACGTAGGCTCGGGACTTTTGTGCGGGGAAGCCCTGTAGCCAGCCAGGCATGAATGCAAGACGGACTGGGCATCAGCGACCCTCGTACGTTATGGTTTCTTGGTAATGATTAGTAGATCTCAGCTGTGATCTCTATAAGACAACCGCCGCCGACCCAGACCCAGCTCCGCGTCAGTCGGCCTTGAAAGTCCAGTCTCTCATACTCAGAGTTGCACAACTCATCATGGCTCTCCCACCATCCTTCCTCACACTCGGGGCAGTGGCCCTTGTACTCAGCGTCCTCTTCAAGCTCTTTTTCCAGTCACGGTCCAAACTCCCACCTCCAGATGGCCCCCCGACGCTCCCCATCATCGGCAACCTCCACCAGATCCCCAAGACTGGCGCCCACCGAAAGTCAGACCCCCCTTTGCCCAACTACCCACGCACCCTGTGAAGCCCTGCTGACACTGCCTCAGATTCACCGAGTGGGCCAAGACATATGGCGGCATCTTCAGCCTCAAGCTCGGCCCCTCCCTCGCCGTAGTTATCACCGACCGGCGCCTCGTAAAGGAACTCATGGACAAGAAGAGCTCCATGTACAGCGCGCGGCCACCTTCCTACGTCTCGCACGACCTCATCACCAAAGGCGACCACCTTCTCGTCATGAACTACGGCGCCAGCTGGCGGACCTTCCGCCGGACCATGCACCAGTTCTTTAACGAAGGCGTCTGCGACAAGCAGCACATCTCCCTCGTCGAAGCCGAAACCACACAAATGCTGCGCGACTTCCTCGACAGGCCCGAGAAGCACATGGTGCACACCAAGCGCACAAGCAACAGCATCATCATGAGCCTCGTCTTCGGCGTGCGCACCGAGTCGGACCAGACCCCGCACATGAAGGAGCTGTACAGCGTCATGGACAAGTGGTCCGAGATCATGGAGGTCGGCGCCACGCCCCCCGTCGACATCTTCCCCTTCCTCAAACTCCTCCCCGAATCCTGGCTCGGCAACTGGATCCAGCGCTCGCTCGACGTCGGCACCCGCATGAAAACCCTCTACTCCTCCGCGCAAACCGTCGTGTCCACCCGCCGCCGCCAGCACGGCACCACAAACACCTTCATGGACCAAGTCCTCGACCAGCAGGACAAACTTAACCTCACCCCCAACCAACTCGACTTTATCGGCGGCGTGCTAATGGAAGGCGGCTCCGACACCGTCTCGACAATGATGCTAGTCATAATCCAAGCCCTAGCCCTCAACCCGCACATCCAAGCCCGCGCGCAAGCCGAAATCGACGCAGTCTGCACCGACGCCGCTTCGCCAACCTGGTCCCACTACGCCCAACTCCCCTACATCACAAGTATAATCAAAGAAGCCATCCGCTGGCGTCCCGTGACCCCCCTCGCCTTCCCGCACGCGCTCTCGCAAGACGACGTAATCGACGGCAAATTCCTCCCCGCAGGCACAACCGTCCTGCTCAACGTCTGGGGCCTGCACCACGACCCCTCCCGCTTCCCGGATCCAGACAAATTCGACCCTTCCCGCTTCGCCAACCAGACAAAACTCGCAGCCGAGTACGCTGCCTCGCCAGACTACGACAACCGCGACCACTACCTCTACGGCGCCGGGCGGCGGATTTGTCCCGGCATCCACCTCGCTGAGCGGGAGATGTTTATTGCTGCGTCCAAGCTGTTGTGGGGGTTCGAGTTTGCGCAGCAGCGCGATGCGGAAGGGAGGTTGGTGCCTATTGATACGGATCCGTTGACGGGGTATACTGAGGGGTTTTTGGTGTGTCCTAAGGCGTTTGCGTGTAAGGTTACACCAAGGTCGGAGGCGCGTGCTGCGACGATAAGGCGCGAGTTTGGGGTTGCGGAACGGGAGGTTCTTTCGCGGTATCGTGGGTGAGGATCTAATGGGCGCGGGCCGGGGTTGTTGTTGTTGTTGTATATAGGAGCTTTGGAGCATTGGTATCATCTTCTTATTGCACAACTTGGAAGTCTTTTTCCAGCACTGGGCTCGGGCTTCGCGATACGTGAAGTGGCGTGCCGAGCAGGGGCTGTGGGTGTGCTGTGATGGTAAACAAAGCAACTTCCCCCTTTTCACAGACCGAGTCGCACCAGGGTTAGGGGTGAGTGGGTGACTGGCCACCACACAATGCCTGCCTTGGGGAGGAGACTCGCTCAAGGTTGGAGACAGCAGTGGAACAAGTCACATGGCCAGAGCCCCAGGCAAACACCATGGGTGTAAATCGCCTTCGGCACCCGCAACCCATGTGGTGCAACGAGGACCGACGCCTAGTACGTAGTGAACGCTTGGATTAGATCGAAATCGTCGGTGAGATCATCGGAGCAATGAGGCTGTCGTTAGAGCTCATGCGCAGTGTCGATGCGAACTAATTAGCTTGTCAGGTGGGTCTTTGTGTGATGCGATGCTGTGGTACTCTGCTTGACCGTCATGGCTCCCACGGGGCAGAATGATATCGGGATCACGAGCTATAGTAGTATGTCGGTAGCCGTTAAGGGGGCAGGTTTTCGATCGATTGTTTTGCTGTGTTGTTGCACCGACTAACGGGACGGCTGACTTCAAGTTGGAGCTCGGGGGTGGGGTGGGGGCGCCCTGGTGTTGATTTTCTTTTCCTCATAAGTCTGCCTTTATGAGATAAAATGCCTCAGGTGTTATTAAACCGGGTGTATCGCATATTTTATCGGGAAGCTGCTTGTGGTTGATCGGTTAGTTGTGGCTCGGTCACACTCACGCTTAGATCGGCCCAGGCAGCAGCCAGTTTGTGTGCGTCACGATGAGTTTTGGGTGGCTTAATCACCACACGCGCAATCCATGGCGGAGTTAAGCCTCGTGGTGACTGCCTCGTTGTTCCTTCCGCGTTTTCCCATTCTTGTGTTTTTCGAGGCTGAGTGGGTTCCTTGACGAGGCAGCCTACACACACCTATCGGTAGTCGCAGTGCTGCTCGTCCATACCCCCAGGCAACTTATCGTTAGGGCTGAGGACTGTGGCAAAATGGATATGTCGCTGACGGGAGAACGGGCTGCCAAGTTTCTATTCGGTGAGAGTCATCCAGACCAGGCGTGTGTGGATGCATTTGGCATGCCGCGTTAGGTTCGTTCATTTTTCTGGAAATGTGAGATTTGTAGCTTATTATCGGCCAGATCGCGCGCGGCAGCACTCGCTTCTCATCGTTCTCGTCGCCGCGCAGGTTTCGCTGGCTTTGGTATTTTCCTCGTTTTGTCACCGAACATACTTCGATATTACCTAGGTGGCACGCGGGCGCTGGCGGCCGGATGACAAGAGTTGCCCGGCCGTGGAATTTTGGACGTGGCTGTCGAGATTTCGTTGGTCAAAACTTGAACGAGGTAAGTCGGCGCACCAGACAAGGCAGGCGAATAGGTATGTACCTAAGTACACACCTACATTACCCACATAGCTGATCCTTTCAGAGTCACCACAGCGTGAATTGCCACCAACACTGCGTGACCCTCTCGGGCTCACCGCTGGGAAGCCGTGATTAGTGACAGCCTCAGCCAGTTCAGGTAATTACTTTCGAATACAGGTTGCCTCAAACACTGCTTCGTGCATAAAAACCATACAATTATTATATGATCGCTGATATGGTATGGGGCAGTGTAACCTGACAAGTCACCGCGTTTGGTGAGCTGCAGGATGGAAGGAGGCCCACCACGTGGCTGGGGCCAATGAAGGCGGCCTTGTGGTGGTGACGTGCATTGCGCATGCATCCTGCGGGTGGATGGATGGATGTGCGCAAGGTTTTTTCAGAGCCGCAAGCCTCTCTCTCCTTTCCAGTGTGCAGCAAGGCCGGCCACATAGTGCCAGAGGTTCACACACCCCCTAGGTAATATTCGCCGCATTGTGACGGCTCCCCCGGCCTGGCCAGGCACGCAGCCAAATCTCCGCTCTGCTATGTCCGTATTTCGGTCTGTTAATAATTATCTCCGTCTTGGGGAACTGGCACGCGCGCTCGTAGCAGTAGCCAAAACTGAAACTGGGCATGTCATAATATTACAAAACCATTCCAAAGCACCCACCACATGCTACCTACCTTATCCATGTGGCTCTGATCCAGTCATGACTCAGTTACACACCGGCAAGTTCTGTCTTGTGCCACGCCGAAAGAGTCCGGGTGCTCATGTGTCCCCTCCAACACAGCCTCGTAGGTGAGCGGAAGATAAAAGAACAGAGTGTGATCCTCGACCTTGCTGTGGTGTTTGACTCTTCCTTTCGATTTTCTTACCACAAACTACTATCAAATCAAGCAAAACCAACTAAACCCGAGTCGAGCAACTCCTTCATCATCAGCAGACACTCAAACAACTGCCTATTTGCATCGCATCTACGCGCCCACAAAGAACACATACAAGACAACGCCCCTTCAAGTTACCAACCCAAGCAAACCCCTGCACAGCAGCAATAACAACAATGTGCCACGTCTTCGCCGACTACTGGTCCTGCGGCCACTTCCGCCGCGACCGCACCGTGCTCTGCACCAAGCGCCACTGCTACGTGCTCCTGAACGAGGGCAAGGGCAACACCTACGTCGGCACCTGCGGCCGACCGCGCTGTGAGCAGCGCGACTACCCCACGTCGCCCGGTTACTACTACATCCGTCGCGAGATCCGGCGCTACCGATCCCGTCGGTGAATTCGTCGTCACGGATGGACACTGTTCAAGCGGTTGGAGGATACTTGTCCAAGGGTCCGGGGGATGATACGATACTTCAGATGCAGTGGGGACTACCCAAGATTGTGATGGATCATTCACTTTTCTAATCTTTTCCTTTTGTCTTCTTTGTTGTTTCGGGCTTTTGGCTTTTGCGGTGTATTATTACAGATTGTAGTATCGCTACACGACAGGCGCTTTCAGACGGGGTGGGAGGGAGTTCGAGTTGTACGGCATGGTTCAAGTATCACTATGTACCTTGACTTATGGGGGGTCTTTCTTTGCATTTCAATTTTCTTTCTGTCGACTCTGTTCTCGTTTGCATTTACCGGGGAGGTTTGGATGGAGGACACGGGGTTTCGAGGTTAATTAGTTGCATTTATTGGATGGAAGGGTTAGCACCCGGCCGGGTATGATCTCACTGCTACGATCACGATACTGTTTTTAGACGGACTTTGGGGATTTGGCATGGTTACATGTTACTGTGTCGGTGGGATGATGGAGATTTGCTTACCTAGATTAGTCTCCGCAAGATATCTAACTAGGTAGTTAGAACAACACAGATATTATAGTGCACAAGCTTGGTAGAGGTTGTTGCCATGATGTTCAACTGCCTAGGAATTGACGGAGATATATAAGGGACGTATTGACGTCGGTTGGTGGCAAGAAGAATAACGGATAAAGCAAAAAGAGAAAAAAAAAGCGCTAGAACGGCAAAAAGTTGGACCGCCGAAGGTATCGTGTTTGCAGTTCGCTTCTCTCGAACCGAGGACCTTTCGAGTATACGTACCTAGGTGAAAGACCTAACCCATTTGGCCAAACACACCCACACCGGTATTATGGCATCTAGCAAAGTAACCCATCCCTATAAAGGGCGGGCTCAAGCTTCAGCTTCCCCGCGGATTTCCCTGCCGCCACCGAGTCTCTCTGTAATTACTTCGCGCCTGCCGCCACGGTGGCCGCACTGCTTGGCTTCCTTGACTATACTCAGTAAAGCCCACAACTTCACCCGTAGTCTTAACAAACATGGTCCTTTTCTCTTCGATGCAGTCTTCAAGACTCTCTGTCCAAGCGGTCAACCCGGCGCGTCGTGCCTCGAGCACTCCAAGCAAACCCAGCATACATGACACACAAACACAACCAACACAGCATGCATGAAACAAAACAAGAACGAACGGCTATCGATTCGCCCCCCCCCAGCTACCCCTAACCACCTTCAACACCGAATTAATATCTGTATAATAGTAACAAGAACATAAAAATGCATCTCTACATCACCCCCAAACACCATCCACCATCCATCCAGTCCATGTCCCGGCCCGAAACAAAGGAAACCCCACTCAACGCAACAACAAGCCACGGCCTTAGTAAACCACATCGCCAGGCCCAGTAATCTCCACGTCCCTAGCAAAGGTACAATAATAAAAATTATTCACCGTCGTCGGCACCGGCACCGCCACGGGAGCCTCAGCCGTTGTCACTGTAGTTGTCGTAGTAACGGTCTGCGGAACGACCTGGGGCCCGGGCATCCAACCACTACCACCACCACCTCCTCCTCCTGCGCCCGCCCCTCCCATCCCCGAATTCTTCCCAAAGAACGGCAAGCGCGGATACCCAAAGATGCTCGACACGGCAATGATCAGGCCCAGACAGGACGCGATAAAGACCAAGAAATTGTTGACCACCATGTTCTGCCCGGCCAGCATGTTCATGGTCCACTTGAAGCCGCGCAGGGTCGAGGCGCGCCTGTGGGGCTGGTCATCAGCAATCTACTCTACGACACTCTCCCTCTCTGTCCGTGCATGTAGACAGTGCAAGCGGGTGCCCGTACCAGTTCTCATGCCGTCGGCGGTGTCCGCGCGGCGGGTCCCCCAGCTTGCCGTGCCGCAGGGCCGCGAACCCTCGCTCCATGGCATCGAGGCTCTCTGGCATGGGCGTGAACAGGATTTCCGACGCCGTGCTCGGTGCCGTGCGCGTCACATCGTCGCGGCTGCTGGCTGCGTCGGAGGCGGGGTATTTCTCGTTGAGAGGAGGTGGAGGGGCCGTGGGGCGCTGCTTCGGGTCGGTGTGCGAGCGGGAGCGTCGGGCGAGGCGCGGGGTGATGGCTTCGAGCGTCGTTGTTGTGCCTGAGGCCACATCTTGTGCTGGTGTCATCGTGATGGGCGGTGGTGTACTTGTTCGGGATAGAGAGAGAAAACCGACCAGGATCAACCGAGGATGATATAGATAGAACTGGTGCTGGGTTTTTCGAGGACGTGCAGCTCCCTAGATGCCCGACGAAGAGCAAGGTTTGCTAGGCTGTTGGTTGGGGTTGTGCTAGCTGACCCTGATGACCTCCTTCCGTGGGTTGACCGACAAACCCAAGGGAAGGAACACTCAGCGACCGATGATGTTAGCCGGTCTGACTCTCTTGTGCGGACGAGGCAGGAATTTGAGCGCCCTCCCCACTCCCCCGGCAGCGTCGATGATCTGGATCCGCCGAGTAAGAAATGTGGTCTGGCCCGGACCGCCATTCTTTGGATACATCAGTTCCTGCAGATAGTCCACCACCGACCTCCCTTCATGATTCTGCCGATTGACATCCACGCCGGGCCCGTGCAACGCCTTGATGAATCGATGGTACCTCCAGGTGAAGTGTCGCTCCTTGCACAGCGTTTTGAGCAAAACCGACAGGGGTGTGTCCCCATTCTCATTCACCTCGGTGAGGCTTGCGCCCGAAGCAAGCAGTGCATCAATGATTTTCTCGTTGGGCGGCCGAGCAGCCTGCATGGTGAGAGCCAGATGCAGATAGAAGCCACCCACCGCCCTATCGTCGTGGATGAGAGGTTGCTTCTTCAGCATGAGGAAGAGCTGCTCTTCCAGCTGCACCTCAATGACTTTGTGGAGAATCCGTTGGTGATGGTTGGGACTGACCCGCATGTGTATGTTCGCGCCTCTGTCCAGCAGGGCCTGGAGGAACTGATAATCGGACGAGGAACGAACGGGCCCTACCGGCATGTAGGTGTTGGCGATGAAGGCGGACAAAGCACAGTCGCCGCTGTCCTCACGGGCATCGACATCCGCTCCGGTCTCGAGGAGAGAGTACGCAAGGTGCAGCTCCCCGATTTTGATTGCCTGACAAAGGAGACTTGTACGGTCGCGAGGGGTTAATGGGGGAAGACCACGATATGATACGATCTGCGCGGCCCGAATCGAAGCATATCCGCCCTTTTCAAGCAGGTTGTGGAAAAACGCGGGGTCGCTGGTCAGAGTTCCGTTGCGATCCAAATCGAGAACAAAGTCCACGGGTAGCTGGTCTCGGGGGGTGGCAAGGGCATCATCTAGCATAGCCTGCAAATCCTTATGACTGATGCCATCACGGAGACATCCGTGACGGACAAGGATCTCGCAGGCTTCCATGTTGCGCTCATGGAATGCTACCTGCAGCGGTATTTGGCCGGCCTTGTTCCTCACGTTGAACAGATCCCTGGCCCCCGGCTTGTTGAGCAAGAACCGGAGGATGGCTATTTGCAACGAGTGGAATTTATAACCACCTTCCTGGAATACGAGATGAAGAATGGTGTTTCCGTCCGTGTCCGTCTCGTCAAGCCGGGCACCGGCATCCAGCAACGCCCGGAAAGACTGGGCTAAATGCTCGATGTTATCGTCCCGAGGCCGGGGTGCTGGGCTGGGCGGGCCGACGATAGCCTGCATGACCGAATTCCGACCAACAGTGTTGCGCGCGTGTATGTCTGCGCCGGCCTTGATGAGCGCTCTTATACCGGGCACATTTTGGCTCTGCGCCGCGATGATGAGCGGAGTGTCCCCGGGACAGTCCCTGGCCTCAATGTCGGCGCCGTTGGCGATGAGCTTCTCGATGGTCCTCATCCGGCGGGCACCTTGTTCCTCCTCCTCGTACACTCTTAGGAACGCCGATTCACTCGCCGAACGAGCTGAGAGCATGCATGCCATGTGGAGTGGCGATAGACCGAGGCCACTTGTGGTCGAGATGTAACCGCGATTGACGTCGGCACCAAGGTCTATCAGGCGATCTGCTTCCTCAAAGTCGCCTAGCCGGCATGCCTCACCCAGGGGTGTGATGGTTGAGTAGGGCAGGAACAGCTTGGTATCGACGTCGATGCTGGCGCCGCGTTCGAGAAGAAGAGGCACAGTTGAGTCCCAATGACGGTTGGCGTAGGCATGGAAGAAGGGAGTCAACGTCTTCTCGTCTCGAACGTCGATCGCGGTCTGGATACCGGTATCCAGCAAGTGACTGACGATGTCGGCGAGACCAAACGCTGCGGCATGATGAAGTGCAGTGGCGCTGTTCTGGATGACGCGAGGCGGGCACTGGCTGTGGTGGTTGGTTGAGATCTCCATCATGTGCGAGGCCCCGCGAGACAACAAGAGCTTCGCAGTGGCTGACCGCATGTGGCAGAGGGCGATGTGGAGAGGAGACCATGGCGGAGGCGTGTCGTCATTCTCGGGGCATTCTGTCGCGTTCAGGAGCCCGTACAGGCGCGTGCAGTCGCACATGAACTCGGAGAAGGTATTGACTAAAGCCCCGTGATCGAGAAGAATGGTGACGATGTCGTCATGGCCACCCCGTGCTGCGAGATGGATTGGATTGAAGCGTCGTTGGACGATGCCAGACGCCGACGTGGCTATGTCGAGGCGAAGCTCGCGTTCGAGGTCGTCGAGGGTAGACGAGTCTGCGTCGCTGGGGAGCGTGTCGAGTTCGTCCATCGAGACGTCCGAGTCGCGGTCCGAGTCGTTCAAGACATGGCCCCATTGGTCCGAGTTGGAGTTGCTGGAGGGCTGGTTGGTCGTGATGGTGCCGACGTGGTCGCTGTCCTCGGTTTCGGGCGACCATTCGACATTGGATTCGCATTCGTTGTCCGTGTCCCATACCTCGATGCTGTCGATGTCGGCCTGTCCGACAATGGCCTGCCTTGCGGCCGCATTGTCCTTCTTCCACTCGTCGAAGGGCAGCTCGTCAACGAACTGGTGGTTTGGGTTTGCGCCAGCTGCCAGCGCCTTTTTCAGCGTTCCTGCAACTCCGCAGTGGGCCGCCCAGGCCAAGGGCCATGCATCACCGCGCGACACAGCCCGTCTGTAGAGAATGGGGTTACAAGTGCTGTAGAACTTGCGATCGGTCAAGGCGAGCGACGAGAGGTCCTTGAGCCGGGGGAGGTATTCGATGACAAACACAACAAGCTCGGTGGGCAGCGCCGAGATGGAAGCTGCGCGACACGTAGAAGCCATGGGAAAGATGCACAAGACGCGACGCTATCCCGCCGCAGGAAGGATGGTGTTGGTGTTGATGTTTGGCGTGATTTTGCTGCTGCTCGTCGACACGGAAGCGTTGGTAGGCAGCCGATTAATCGATCGGATGACAAGCCAAGACACACGCCAGCGCAGGCTGTGAAGGAGAGACGGGCGCTCTGAACGGAAACTGCGAAGTCGCGAGCAACGGATGACGAGGCGCAAAGACAGGCAAATGTAAGCAAATGAGAAAAAAAAATGAGAAAAAGAGAGAGCTCGAGCCAGCAAATCTGGATTGTCTGGTCTGGTCTGGTCTCGTCCAACCGACCGGGTAAGGTTGGTTGGCCAAGGTCAAATCAGTGAGGTGGTTCGTCCTCCGTCGGCGCGACAAGACGAGACGGGACAAGTCAGGGCAGCTAAACGGGAGTGACGGGGCTGATCATCTGCGCTTTGGCCGCTGGGCGCTCGCCTCTGTGCCTCTTTGCTGCACGCCGGACGTCGGGTCTGCTGTATGCAGCTTGGTGCACAGTGCAGCGCACGAAAACAAGCCAATCAAGGACCACTTCCCCCTGAACGGGGCCCCAGCTTCCTCGTGGCACACCACCCCAAGGGACTTGGAGGGACTTAGAGTGGGGCGGCCATCCATTTGCATTTGAAGACGTGCGGGAGACTGGCGGAAGGTGGAGGCCAGCAGCACGGCTTAATCTCGCCAACCAACCAGCCAGCGTTATCCCGTCGAGACGGAGAGAGACGCTAATCCTCGCTAGAACTCCCGTGCGTTCTTCTGGAAGCTGCAATATCCTTGCGGGCATTCTTTTCCCCTCCTTCTCTGCCTTGGATCAGATTAAAACTCTCAAGTTTGCAAATTGCGAGACACATGTTGACCAAGCGCGGAGCGGGCGAGGGCTTCGGGTGCGCAAAGCGGCATTCATGGCCGGTGAAACGCGGTCGCTTTGCCCCCGGGACCGGCGGCATCGGTGATGGCCAAGATGAGAACGCACGTTCACGTATCCCGTACGGGATACAGGACAGCCAGGATGCAGAGTCAGCCCTACAAACTCCGACGCCATAGGGTTTCATCGACATTATGTCCGGGTTAGCGCAGCATAGTTTTGTGTGACCGTCCGCACCTTTACAGAACTTACCAACTTCTCTATTGATCTCGATCATCTTCGAGACTCTAAAGCCTTCAGCAACCCTGAGAGTGGCAATGGACGGTTGAAAACTAGATAAATACTATAATGCGGAGAGAACAAAAGATAAACGGCAAGGTGGTGAAGCTTCAACTCCCCGATTTTAGGCAGCGAAGGTTATGAAGGCCACGGCCGAGTGCCTTAGCCAACGATATCCCTGAATTTGCAACCTTAGTCATCATCAAGAAGAGCGCTAAGTCCTGTTCCTCGCACCGCACCGACCCAGCGACCGCCAAGCCCAGCTCCAAGAATGGAGTTCGTGTCCGGAGAAGGGCATCGCGTCAACCGGACACTCGCCTTTTCATGCACCCAAGATCTTATCGATTTATTTCCAGCATTTATTTTCATCCGTCAACACCTCCCGGTCACAATGAGCACCGCCATAACGATGGGAGGATTCTCCCTGCACTGAACTGGTGAACACCAACAAAGCTCTCATAAATCATTCGGCAGCTGGCACACACATCGTCTGCTTCATTCCGGGAGACATGATCGAGAGCAGCATACACGGCTCTTCAGATCTCATTACTTACTGCACGCCCTTTGCTTCTTCAGTATCAACCAATCCACATGACCCGCCAACTGCAACGCCCGATTGATTGCCCTCGCGCAGTGTCCGGCCGGTCATGCGCCGGACTTCAGCCCTAGGGAGGAGGACGAGCTATGTCCTCCTCCTCTCCCCTTTCCTCTTGACGCTCCTATACTTCGCCAGCTCTCGCTCCTCCTTCGATCTCCTCACGCTGGTTCCGATCAGCTTACCCTCCCAAAGTCACGAGTTAGATGAATGGTGGTCCAGTTTCTACTCTCATGTCGAGGCTTCCCAGCCCTATGCTGCTCCTGTGCAGATAGACGGCATGGGGCCGATAGCATCATTTTGGAAGCCAAACACTACAAATGCTCGACCAACCTTGACCGACCTCTCAGCCGTGGACGAAGCCAACATGCGCGCATCGCATGCCTTCTTCATCGCTGGACTCCCAAAGCTCGCGGAACGACTCCCATATGATCCGGATACCACCGGCATCGTCACGGTCACCGACGAAGGTAGCTTTGGTCAGGTCATCAGCATGCTGCTGATTGCGAGACAGAGCGGCTCACAACTTCCAATTCATATCGTTCTCGAATCCTCCGCGGGATGGATCGACTATTTCTGCACACACGAACTGCGACAGCTCAACGGCAAATGCATATATCTTCACGACGTCTGGGGCAAGCTGCCCTCGGTGCTCCAACTGAACCCGTTCCAGGCCAAGACGATCTCCATCATGGCGTCCTCCTTCCAAAACGTTCTTTTCCTTGATCCTAGTGTCCTTCCTGTGATCAACCCCGACACGATCTTCACCCCAAGCTCCGAACCGTTTGCCTCGACAGGTTACATCGCCTGGCCAGATCTCTGGACCTCAGTTGTCTCACCGCAATTCTACACCATCGCAGGCGATGTCCAAGTGCCTTCTTTAACAGCGCGAGCAGCCTCGGACCGCGGCGTACTAGCCATCGACAAGGCCCGCCACGCCGACACCATCTTGCTCTCCGCGTACTACAACTACTATGGCACAGACTACTATTCCCTTCTTCTCACCCAGTCTCCCCACAGCGAGGGCAACGAGGAGAATATCTTTCAAGCAGCATTAGTTCTAGACGCCTTGGGAAAAAAGACCGAGACCGGTTATCGATACGCGCAGCCGACGCAATGGATGGAGAAGGAAAGCCATAGCCCGAATCTGAGCAAGAAGAAGAAGGGGTACTGGGACGTCAAGATCCTGCCTCAAGTCTACCCGGTGACGAGGGACGGCAAGACGCGCAGTTTGCTTCTGCAGCAAATCGATCCTAGGGAAGACTACCGTGCCGTCATGGCTGCCATCGAAGCAGCAGACAAGCAGGATGAAGAGAAGCAGGCAAGGAGGACCAGAGACGTCCCCGGCTCGCAAACCCAATCCGACGGCCCTGGTGCTAGCTTCAACCCAAACGACATAACGGAATTCCTCACCAACTCTTCATTTCTCGACTCAGCCAGTAACCTCACCCTCGACCATGATCCCGCAAAGATCCTATTTTTTCACTATTCCAGCGGCGTCAAACTCGACTTCTTCACGCTATCTAAGTCCAACAACGACAAAACTAAGCCAATCACACCACTTTCTGCTGAGGAAAAGATGGCCAAGAGGTTATGGGGAGATCCAGCCTGGATTGTGGAGAGGACAGGGCGCGACGTGGAGAAGCTGCTCTGGAAGGATGCGATGGAGGTGTGGTGCAGGATTGCAAAGTTTCGAGAGGCGTGTGATAGGATGAGGGAGGTTTGGGATGAGGTTTATTGATTCCCTCGCAAGGGAAAGGGGGTTTAGAGGTGTGATAGTTGTAACCCTATGCGTGGGGATGGCTTATTGTCGTCCAAAATGGAGGTTTAAATGACTCAAAGACTTTGTACTTGGTCGGGGCTTCGCCATTCCTAGGCGAGTTGGCAGTTTTGACTCGGAAGCACAATATGTTAAGGCGAATATACTCATAAAGGTTCAATGCACAGAAAGTCTAGATGACATCATAAAGGATGAGTTAGTTGCAACCACAGTTATAGGTATTCAAGACATGTTCTATTCAAATACCAACCACTCCTCACGGCACCACCCATCCTTTGTTTCTTTCCGACGTTTGAGAGCGGTGTAATATCTCCCAGCCACATGCATCAACCACCGGCGCCGCCACAGTCACCTCCCATCCTTTACCCCCCGGCCTTCGAACCACAATCCGCGCAACATCCACCACCGTCGAAGACCAATCAATACCCCTCCTTCCTGCTCACCCGGTTCGTAAGTTCCTTCCCCTCACTCAGCCTGCGCAGATTATACTCCAGAATGGCAAACACCCGCGTCGCATACGCCGTCGACGCGCCCGACACATGCGGCGTAACAATCACATTCTTCGTCGTCCACAGCGGGTGTCCATCCGGCAGCGGCTCGGGGTCCGTCACATCCAGCGCCGCGCCCCGAATCAACCCGCCATTAACCGCCTCAATCAGATCCTCCGTCTGAATGACCGGCCCGCGCGCAATGTTAGACACATATGTCTTCCTCCCCCCGCGGGCAGCCGCAGCGTCAGCTAGAACCTTGAACTCGGGCGCCGCAATCAGGTGCTGCGTGTTATCCGTCAGCGGCGTCGATATGACCAGCAGATCTAAGCCCGAAGCCAGGAACGCGCGCAGATCTGCCTTCTTGCCGCCCGCGAACCACTTGGAGGGGAAAACCCCGTCCGGGTCGCCTAGCCCTGCCGGTGTCCAGGATGAGTCCTTCTTGGATTCGGGCGTGTTGCGCGGGTGGAGCGTGTATGCGTGGACTTTGAGGCCTAGGGCTGTGGCTACTCGCGCGGTCTGTCGGCCTATGCTGCCGTAGCCTAGGATACCGCTTGGGTTGGGGAGGTGATTGTTAGGGTTGTTGTTGTTGTTGTTGAGGTGTGGGGGGGAGGGGGGTTTGCTTACATGGTTTTGCCGAGGCCGTCTTCGATGTTGTTCGAGTCGCCTCGCTCCCAGGTGCCTTGCTTTTGCTTTTCCAGGAAGAATGGGACTAGAGGGAGAGAAGCGGGTTAATTAATGCGTACTGCGGGGTCCTTGTGCTTTCCAGACGTTGGCTTACGGTGATGCTCAAAGGCTAGATATGTGCTGATGATCCACTCGGATATTTGCGGTCTGAGGGTGTTTGTCAGCATGGATTCTATGTTATGCAATTAAAATCAAGGACGGAAGGAGTGAGAACTTGCCCGTGAACGCCATTGGCAGTGCAAAAGTTGATCTCGGTGTCGGCAAAGATGGGCAGCTTGAGGACGTGGTTGGCGCCGGCGCTCTGCAGCTGGACATACTCGAGTTTGGGGGCCTGCTCAGGGGTGGGCAAGATGTTGAAGGTCAGGAGAATCGTAATGTCCTTCCACGTCTCGGGCGGGAACGGGGCTGTGGTCTGGCCCCATTGCAGCTGGTAGTAGTCGGCTACGAGGTCCGGGAACTCCTTGCGCAGCTGCTCGAGGAACTCCTTGGGCTTGGCAAACGGCGATAGGATGGCAAGCTTGTGGCCCTTGAGGGTCTTGTTGGTGCTCATCTTTATCAAGGTCATGCTGGGTGGTGTTGCTACCTGTAAATCTAGAAATAGAAATTGAAGGGCGTTGTTCTTGTTAAATATGTCGAGGACCTAGTAAATATCTGCAAGCTAGAGTTAGAAGGGGAAAACTTGTTCTCTAGATTTGTAATAATGGGAAAGCCAGGTACCTTATCGGATCTAACACGGAAAGCGCGTCCAGATTGAGCGGGGTGGGGAATCAATGTGTGTGTCAATTGTCCACTAGAAGAGGTTGCCCGCCGCGCTCGGCGCCGACAGCGCGGTTGTTGCGATGCGGGGGTTGTTTCACGCTATATCGCGTCATCATGTGGCGGGCACCAGCGCGGTCAAGGAGTCGCTCCTAGCCCTCTTATCTTAACCCCGGGGTCTATCAGCGTAACTCCGATCAGCGGGACGAGTTGCAAGCTTCGCTGTTATATCCAGAAAAAGAAGGCACGAGAGGAAGCTCCAGCACTGAAATATTTGCAATGGTGGAACAAATTTTCCATCTGGCCTTTGGAAATTCTCGACGCAAAATTCACAGTTTATCAATCACCAGCCATGCACCAACAGCGAGCTCTCAAATTGTCGCTTTCGCATGATCTCACGTGACCCAGGCAGACATGGCGACGATGTTGATTCAGCTGATTTCAGCCCAACCTGCCTTGGGAAGCCTGAGGGATTTGCAGAGGGGGGCGATGCCGGAATGTCATCTTCGACAGAATCCAAGCGAGAGCCTTGTCGATAATACAGGATAATTACCTATCTCCGACAGCGACATGTCGCAATGCACCATCTGCCTCAGCAGCTTGGTTAAGCCAAGAAATCTTGGAAACAAGGTCACGTCGGACGAATTCAGAGTGTCTGACCTTTTTGAGTCCAGCAAGACCGGTTGCGAGTTCTGTCGAGTTCTTCTCGAAGCGGCCCAAGCCAAGTTCTCGGAGGAGCTGAAGTGTGACCCAAAGCTCTTTCTGTTGTTTCACCGTGGCCGCCAAGGTCGAACCGGAACCAGTCTTGCGCTTCACAGCTACGAGGAAGACCCGTGGGTGAGCGTGGACATCTATCTAGCCGAAGGTGAGCTCATTCGACTCCCCAAAGCCGTCTATCCCAACATCGACAAGGGAAGCACTAACTGGTCTTAGATCATATTGACGATGCATCGTCTCTTCCTCTGGTGCAAGCCTGTCCTCCTGGTCTTGGAACGGTCAAGGAGGTCCCCTTGGCCGTCGAGTCCTTGGAAACATGGGAATTCATTAAGTCCCAACTACAACACTGTGCCCAAAATCACACAACATGTCACCAAACGCATCCTCTTGACCCCGAGAAATCCCTACCAGCGAGATTGCTTCGGCTCCAAAAAGAAGGCGACATAACTACAGTTCGCCTCGTCAGCACCTACTCGCTCGATTCTAACCCCAAATACGTAGCCCTGAGCTACTCCTGGGGATACACCCCGGATCGGCCGCCCTTGACGACAACGCATTCCAACATTGCCCAGATGCAAGCAGGGATCGACATAGCCAAGGCCCCGATGTGCTTGCAAGACACCATGCTCACTTGTCTCCGTCTCGGCATTGACCTGCTCTGGATCGACTCCCTCTGCATCATCCAAGACGACGCCGGAGACTGGGCCATCGAGTCTAGCAAGATGGGCGCCGTCTACCAGAGCGCCTTCCTGACCATCATCTCGGCATCAACCTCATCCTGCCATGACCAATTTCTCACAAAGACCCGCGAGGGCTCACAAGCAATTGCAAGAATCCAAAACGGCGCAAAGGAAGCATCGATCCGAGTCCGCCGTACCCCGATAGGCGGCCACCATCTCCGCTGGCATGAAGTCTACCCTAGAGCGCCAATCGACCCAATCGACACCCGAGCATGGACAATCCAGGAGCGCGCCCTGTCCACCCGGGCAATCATGTTTACCGGTGTGGAGGTTCAGTGGGAATGCCGCGAGTCAAAATCGTGCGAATGCGGCCTCGAGGCAGAGGAGACTGTGCGCGAATACATCAAGTTTGGCCTTGATCCTGCAAACAAATGGAAGCCAATGTCGACATGGGAGACGCTCCTGGTCGAGTACTCCCGACGGCGGCTGACCGTCGAGGCGGACAGGCTGCCAGCAATCGCAGCTCTGGCCCGGGTGATGGCGCCATCCATCAACTCAGACTACTTTGCCGGGCTGTGGAAGACGGAGTTGTTGACGGGACTTTGCTGGTCTGTCTGGAACGAGTGGTACTTTGCTGGCGCGCCCGACAGCCGGCAGCCGTACTTCTCAAAGACGTACATCGCACCAAGCGTCTCTTGGGCTTCGGTCGTCGGCCAGATCAAGTACACCACTAACCTAGTCACGACCAACAAATTGGATTGGCTGGCCAGTGTAGTGGCTTGCTATAGCTCTCAAGGGACCGGGGATCAGTTCAGCCGCGTTATTGAGGCGTACGTCGACCTGAAGCTGCCGCTGCTTCCCGCATCAATTGTTGACAGAGAGATCGGCAAGTCCTACGAGATCAAGCTTGACACGACCTCCAGCCCGTCGAATGAGTACGGAGTCATCCAGCTGGCTATTGACGGGCCCATACATCATGTTTCACTCGGTGACGGGAAAGGGTTTTCTGTTCACCGATTTAGGGGATCCCTGGAGGAATACTACCGCAAGGAAGAGGGTGCGGCGTTTCTAGGTGCTCCGATCTACTTTGCCCCTTTATTTGTGAACCAGCCGACTCCGACTCGCTGGAGTCGGTCGACAGTCTGGGGCATCTTACTTGGCCGACTGCCCGGAGAGAACGCATTCGAACGGCTGGGAACCGCGTCGTGTACCGTGGGCGAGACGAAACTTGACTTTGGCGAGTTTCCAAAATATGAGAAGGTGGTCCGAATTTATTAGTTGTAGGGCTCGGGGTCATTGTGGTGAGTGCAAGTCACCCTTGTCCTGAACGATAGGAGATCCATATTGGCGCGTCTTGACGTTCACCGACACACAGCTAATACGAGAAGTTCAGGATATCTAGGCCGGGGCTTCCGTTTGAGCTACCGTGGAAGTTCAATACTTAGAAATACCGTCTTTGGTCATGACGTCAATGATGTGCATCTACTGAGCTTATAATATGGCGGTATGGGGACCCACATGGTGTTGAGGCTTTCCTTACCCGAGAACATATCGGACCTCGTTAAGACTTCGGGTATCTGTTCGGTAACCGCGGATCCCTATGTCGTTGAAAAAGGCTCTGCTGCAAGGTACTAGTCAACAACCTCGGGTACACCGTCCTTGCAAGTCTCTCGTTTACGATTCAAGCACAAGCAGTACAACCACGACGTGATCGCATTCCTAGTCCCCAGCACGGCTTTGGTGGGCAGTTCACAACACGCAAAGACACAGCGTGACCAACAATAGCATTTGATTTGGCTTTGACTATATCCTGGAACAGCTATTACTGCCGGATGGCGTTCCGTGCGTTGAGCTTGAGGCGGTGCGTATTGTCTCTGCTCGAGCGCTTCCATGTTCCAACGTCATAACCGCTTTACGGTTCGGTCTAGACTCGGCTATGGCTGCCAGAAGCTTCAAGGATGTGTCTAAGAATATATCATGTTCCCGGGTAGCAGAGTGGAAAATCGCCACGCTCGGATTCTCTCTGGATCTGTTTTCATGCCACTTCCGAATCCCTCCCGACCTATCACAACTGCAATCTTCTTGCTCAAGTATCAAGCCGAAAGCCCGACAACATGTTATCGCATGGAGCCGCCCTTCTCTGCGCCCTGCTGGCTCCCTTCGGCGCAGTGAATGCTGCACCACAAATTGGCCTACCGATACCGAAGGGCTACTCAGGCGAGGCCCAGAAGCTGGCTAACCCGACGTACGGCCCCATCCCCGGCGAGTCGAACGTCTACAACTACTACTGGGGGACCGATCGGCCTTTCCCGGGCAACATCACAGACCCCATCTTTCCGTCAGAAACGGGCCCGCCCGGCGCCGACGACGCGCTATGGCAGGATCTCCTCGCGGCCGGGTGGCTCATGTTCGAGTTTTACCAGCAAGGCGTCGAGAGATTCACCGAGCGCGAGTTTGTCAAAGCCGACATGCCCAAGCACACATACCGCCGCATCCAGGAGATCCGCAACAACGCGGCCGGCCACATCCGCATCTTCCAGAACCAAATCTCGCCCACCTCAATCAAGCCGGGCCCGTGCAAATATGCCTTCCCCTTCAAGGACCCGGTCTCCTTCCTCGCCCTCCTGACCATCCTCGAGATCTCCAGCATGACCTCCCTCACCGGCCTGGTCCAGCAGCCCGTCCTCGGCGCGTCCAAGAGCGCCCTGCTTGCCATCGCCGAGGTCGAGGCCCGCCACGAGGCCTGGGCGCTCATGGACCTGTGGGACGAGGACCCCTTCGGCGGGCCCTCGGAGACCCTCTTCCCCTACGCCAACGAGATCCTCGAGTCCACTGCCACCTTCATCGTCCCCGGCAGCTGCCCGAAAGAGAACCCCGAGTTCCCGCAGCGCCACGCGCTCCACGGCAAGAAGAAGCTCCCGCCCTTAGCCGCGGCCAAGGACACAGAGAGCCTAATTCCCGGCTCTGTCGTTACCTTCGAGTTCCCTGATCCCAAGAACCAGCCGTCGTTTTTGACGTCAAAGCGGATCAAGACGCAGTACTATGCTGTCTTTTTCCACGGGGCTTTGACGGTCAACATCCCCATCGACACTTCGGCGTGGCCCAAGAAGAGAATTAGAGTGATGGTGCCTGAGGCGTTTGAGACCAAGGGTGTTGTTGTGGTGGTTATTTCCGATAGGCCGGACGCGGAGACGCGGGACTCGCTGGTTACGGGGCCGGCTATCTTGTTGCAGCAGCCTAGGGGGCTGGAGCAGGTTCTGTGGCATCCGGGTAAGGAGTAGCTGAGTGTGTGGCTGTCTGGGAGTGGTTCCGTGTACTGTCAAGAAAAACACTCGCTGCCTACCTTAGGTAGCCACCTCGACAGGGCCAAGAAACCAGAACTGTATTACACTGCAGCTGTATCTCAGCACTGTTCAGGGTCCATCCTCAACCTCACCTCTTCCAAAGGCCTGAGAGGGCAAGAACGGTCACGGTCACCACTGGGCAGGTGAGAAAAGAGACGGGGCTCAAACTTGTATTTAATAGCCTACTGGGCTCCCTCGTCTTGAGACCAAAGCAAGCTTCTTTGCCACCTATTCCGACGAGCTGTCAATCTCCTTTTTCAGGCGATACAAATGGTTCAACGTCAGGTTTACACTAGCGTGCTGACCGAAAGACCGTGATCCATTAGGTTGCGATTTGAGGCCCTCGTTACTGGAGTTTTACGAGCAGACGAAAGGCAACGATTTGCAGACATCATGTAATCCGTCGTATCCGTGTATCATTGGGCCCTGTCTACTCAAGTTTCAACCTGAAATCTAAACGACGAGCCACCCTCCATGTGTCCATCTCCAACCGTGCACCAAACGCCGAAGCCCAAATCATACGACCACTCCTAGAAATAGAAAAAAAAAAGCCTTTCCCACGTATGCGCCCACCCCTCCAGCCCAGATTACCTCTCGCGAGAACCGTCGGACGAGCATTCCGGGATGTCAAATAGCCAGGAGGTCGTTCTCGCCATTGTCGACTCGGTCGTCTGCTTACCACCAAGGATGAACCTCAAATCATGTTAGCCCCTGTCATACTCTCACACTCCATTGCCTTCACTTAATTGTGCCGAAAAAAAAAAAGAAAAATATCAGGAAACTGAAACGTACCACAACCGGCAAACTGCTCTCGCCCGCGCTGCCGCTGCCACCAGCCTGCTCAGCATCGCTCGACTCCGGTGTCGAGCCAAACGCAATGGCGTGGTGAGTGCCCCAGCTTCCACCGCGCTCCTTTGCCGCCTTGGCGCTCTCCTCCTTCTGCTTTTTCTTCTTCTCCTTCTCTTTCCCCTTACTCTCCTTCTCTTTCCCCTTATTCTCCTGCTTTGCCTGCAGGTACTCGGGCTCGAAGATGCCGGCGCCGAGCTCGGGGCTGTAATCCTCGTCGAAGGCGATCATCGACATCACCCGGCTCGGCGGCCGGGGCGCTGGCTCGGGCTCGGGCTCGGGCTCGGGCTCGGCTGGTTTTGCCTTCTTCAGGCGGCTGAGCAGCGCCTTTGGCGAGGCGGCAGAGAGCTTGGCCATGACTTTGGCCCAGGCTGGATGTGAGGGTTTGGTTAGTCTGAAGTTATTCGATTTACTGAGGGTGAGGCGAGGTAGATCCTGCTGTGCTTTGTCGAGGATGTGGGATGGACGTGAGGGCTTACCAGACACGCCGGAGTCGGTGTCTCGGCGGACGAGGGGCGCGAGGCCGATGACGGAGGCGGTGCCATCCTCCACGAGGGTGTGGCGGCGCTTTGGCCAGCACGGCATCGTGCTGGCGGCGGTGGGTGTGGCAGCTGTTGTTGTTGTTGCTGCTGCTGCTGCTGCTGCTGCTGTTGTTGTTGCTGCTGCTGCTGTGTGAGTTTTTGAGGGCAGGTCTGCTCGCCGGTGTTTTTTATGCTTGTTTTTGTTTTCGGAAGAAAAGAATTGAGAGAAAAGAAGCCTGTGAAGCTTTTGAGGAGGGCTGGGAAAATTTTGAAAGGTTAAGGAGAGCTCGGGGAGAAAAGTTGCTCAGAGGCCCTGAAGAAAAAGGTGCCAATCGGGCCGACCTAAGGGTTGAGAGATGTTCAGATGAAAAGACAGTAAGTGTCAAGGTGAATTATCGGTGGAGTGTCCTATTGCGACCCACTGCCAGGGCGTTGTTGACCTGGACCATCAACGAACAGCAATTTCTCCCTAGGCTAGCTGTCGGATACCTGCCCGACCCAAAGGGACATGGAAGCAAGCCCTAAACGATGTTTATTTCTTTGATGCGTCTATTGTATACTGGGATCCGGTACCTACCTGTGCAACGAACGACGCTCAGGCCGGGCGCGGCAAAAGAAGGGCCCTAGGCTAACTCAAGAAACCAGCCAGAATACAAAACAGCATCAGAACGAGGCCCAGACTCAGAACCAGAGCCAGACAGGGCAGCACCACCAAGGCCAAGGAAGAAAGCAGAAATCCAGGGGAAGGCCTTCTGTATCCAGCGCCAGTACGGGCGCGCCCTGTGGAGTGGTAGGAGGAAACGGCGTAGACACTGACGCCAAGGTACAATTTGGTGAGTTTATGTTGTGGGAAGACGCCGTGGCAGGTCACCATCATCATAGTTATATCGTGGCGCTCGCATTCCGGGATTCACGACGACGCCATCGAAAAAGAGAACTGGCAAGAACGATAGCGATCCTGGAGAGAAATGCCACAAGAAGATAACGGGAGAAGGTGATCGATCGGGTACTCGCATGTGCTCATAGCATCAGGCCGAGATGCCTTGGCGCGTATCATGATGTTGTTTGCTTGATCTCCTTATCATCGTTTTTGGTTTGCCATACTGTAAAAAGGGTTGAAATTGATCAAATTCTAGAAAGAATTCTATCATGTGGTGTTATTCAGTGCCATCGCAGTCGCCAATATGTATCGTTAAGCCAAAGGACGGCTTGGGCATCGATATTCGGGGGCAGGAGGGATATAAATGGCCATCAGGAAAGGATCAAGTTTGCCAAGGCGTGAGGGAAAGATGACTATAAAATACCTGTAGCCTACTATACTGTGGGAGCGCTGCTTGTGTAGGATGGTGACCCTGCTTGCTCTTTTGCGTTGAGGGGGATAGGCACATATGCGCACTGCAAGGGAAAGGAGCGGCTTATGAGAAGACTTGCCCATTCAACTGGAGTTCTTTTCTTCCTAGGGCTGGTCAGATTTGGTGCTGGAGACGGCCGAGCCGAACTTGGCTGGCGGTGAGGGTGGATGAGAAAGTGAGAAAGTGACAGCAGACGCGGCCGCAACTGAGATGTTTGCGGTTCAGTTCTAGGTGCCAGGTGGCTTCCAAGGTCGGATGGGGTTACCTGGGGCAAAGGGAGCTGGCTTAGGAGCGTCCAAGCGGAGTGATGCGGATGGGCCTTTGATGGCTCGGGCTTGGGGGACATGGCAGCATTTGGAGCAGCAGCAGGAATCGGGTGGCACACTTTCCGTCCGAATGACAACGCACCAGGTCCAGGCAAGACCGCCCGGGCCCAGCCTGCCAGTATAAGTGGGTCGACATGCTGTGGTCCTCTCACCGAGGATGTGTCAGTTTCGCACTTGCCTAGAAGGGCCCCATTCACAAAGTGCACGAGCAAGAAACCTGGAATGAAATGGAAGGAAGCAGCTACTGATATCCGCCCCCGGAAACTGGATGGCTGCCTCGCCCTGACTAAGACAAAGGTACTTGTTAGACCAGGTAGGCACAATGGAAGCTGGTAGCACACATAAGCCCGCCAGGTTGCAACCATCTTACTGCAACTCACGAGAAGCAAGCCCTCCAGCCGGTGCAATTCCAACATGGCTTAATTCCATCAAAACCAAAGAGCAAACCACCAAATCTTTCATCAAAACAGAGGAAATGATAACGACGAAGTCATCCACCACCAAGAGGGCACAAAAAGTAGTTCACGAGAGGAAAAGAAGAGAAAACCGCACCGCCGCCTCCAACCCCAGCAATTTACCCCCAAACGCAACAGTGGACCTCCAACCTCCAGCAACCGGAATCAATCGGAATCTGAACAGCACCAGTCAGCTTGCGCCCAAACATGATCACCAGTAATAATTGGAGTCGTCACCATCATCATCGTCACAGTAGCACGCACCGTCGTGAACCAAGGCGTGCCTCAAAATCGTCCTCCTGGCTTTGCCCGCCCCATCTTCCCCATCGTCGTCGCCGTCGTCGGTCGTGTTGTCCATCTGCTCAAACAAAAGCTTGGCTTGCGCGGTAAAGATTCGGAGCAGAACGTTGTCGCCAAGGTGTTCGGGGACCGGCACGGTTGGGAATACGGGTTTCGGTTTTGCTGCCTTTGCCTTCTTATCCTTCTTCTTCTTCTCGTCTTTGCCCTCCGAGGCGGCGGCGGCGGTGTCCTTGCCGGTGTCGTCTGAATGCTCGACTAGGACGGCGTCGCCGGAACTGCTTCCCTCGCTTGGGACCGGGGCGGTCTTGTCGTCCTTTGTATTCTCCTCGTTCTCCTCCTCTTCGCTCTCGTACTGACCTCCGCGAGCTAGCAGCAGAAGCGACGAGACGAACAACTCCTTGAGATACGCAAAGCTGAAGCCCTCGGTCATCCTGGCCAGCAACCCGCAGACCTCGTCCGGGAAGGCAAACTCGATCGTGCCCGCGACGGCGGCGGCCGTGCTATTGAGCTTGTTCTGCCAGTATCGCGCATACGCCTCGCGGGAGGCCTCGTCGGGGACCTTGAAGTGGTACTTGCGGTCGAAGCGACTGGGGCGCTTGGTGATGGCGGCGTCCAGGCGCTCGAGGTGGTTGGTGCTGCCAACCATGAGGATGCCGTCGTTGGACTTGAGTCCATCGACCTCGTTGAGAAAGTAGCTGCGCGTCTTGGGGCCGACGATGCTGTCCAGGTCCTCGAACACCAGAAGGCAGGGGGCCATGCGGCGCGCCGTGGCGAAGATGCGGTGGATGGCCCACTGCGGGCCGTGGCAGTTCTCGAGCGACTTGATGTAGAGGCTCGGCACTGGGTCCGGCTGCCGCGCCGCCAGCGAGTTCATCAACGCCTTGATGGACGCTGTCTTGCCGTTGCCTGGAACGCCGTGCAGGATAATACCTCGCTTCCACGGCACCGACAGGTCGCGGTACAGCGCTCGGCTGTCGAAGAATGACAGCACGTCGGCGAGCAGGTTGTCCTTGATGGCCGCCGGGAGCACCACGTCGGCCCATGTTGTGCTCTGCACCGCCCGGAACAGGTCCTTGTCCTTCTTCCACCAGCCACTGTCAAACACGTTGATCTCGTCGTGGAGCTCGCGAGTCCAGTCACCTGCCGCGATGAGCAGCTTGTCGATGGCCGCGTGGTGGCCCTCGCTGCACACTTCCTCGTCACCCTCGCCCGTCTTGGCCAGCACATATAGCGACTTGCCGAAGCTGCCTTGCGCGTTGCGGTACTGAAACAGGTACACGATGTATTCACGCTCGTCCCAGGTGTAGAGCCACTTGCCAAAGCTGAGCTCATCCTCAAGCGTCCCCGACTTCTCCTTGTGCAGACCGCCCTCGGGCGATTCGTAGTTGCGGACCGCCTCGTACATGAAGGTGTTGTTGGCCACCGTGGCCGTGGCGTGCCCGGCTTCGGCGAAGCCAAGCAGGTCGCAGCGGTACGGGCTGGTGCGGATGACACGGTATCCCGGGTGGGTGGTGAGCAGCAGCTGGTAGATGTTCAGCTCAATGTCCTCGCGGCCCCAGCGCGTGCTGTACTCGAGCCAGGACTTGTAGGCTGCCGTGTGGTTGATGGCTGTCGACGGGGACAACACGCCCGGGGGTGCGTTGTCTGGCATCGCGGTGGCGGCTAGATTAGCCATGGTAGGGTCTGCGGTGTTGGTGGAAAGGGGTGGTGCTATGCGAGCGTGTTTGCTTGTGAGGATATCAAGTGATGATGGGCTGAAGGCGGAAGCAGTGGCGGTCGGCTGATGGCGTGGCTATTTATACCCATCTCCTCTGCTGTGTTCAACGCCATCGCGCTCTTTGACGCGAATAAAGCCTTGGGTGCCTCTTCACAACATTTGACGGATCGTCGCGCAATACAACACGCTGTCTGACAGCCCAAGAGCCGTGCCACGGGTGTACAAAGTAAGCTCTCCCTGGACTAGTACCCATCCGATGCAGAGGACAACAGATGGGCCTGCTTGATCACGCACAGACAACTGACCAGCAACCACGGGTACCACATAGCTGGGATCCTACGAGGCAAACACGACAGGCAACGAGGCGGACAACGCAGCATCCCGTTGGACCACGCCTGGCTCTAAACAGTCACGGTAGTTGTGGGTTTGTGGTCTTCACCTTGTACACACTAATACACACAAAGGTGGCTTTTGACGGGCCCCCATTTTTTCTTCCCTTCTTCCACACCCAACAAGCTCTCGATACAGATTGGCGAATAAAATAGCGACGCAGCAGCAACAAAGAAGCATCCGAGACACGGCGGGGACTAATTGACGTTGGCCTCCAGCCGGGAGACCAGGTCTGCAAAGCGGGCTAGTCGGGCCTGTGTTCATCGCCATGTTGGCCGGCATTAGCGGTCTCATCTACGATGTTGGTTGCCACTCTGCCTTGGCATGAACATGGTGATGACTGCGCCACCCAGCAATTGTCCTCTTTGCGAGGCCACTAGAGTGATTTGCCTAAAAAGAACAACAAAGTGTTGATGGCCCCCGATGATGGATAGATGAAGCTATCATGCAGTCACTTTGGCAACTAGACACGCACGCAGCCACCGAGCTGGCCTCAGCTCTGCGTTGTCCTGTTGCCATAATGCCTCAAGTTCAATCTCAGAAACTCGGCCGCTGTCCCAGCTTCCCGGGCGCCTGGTAGTACTTGTCTGGAACTAGTCTAATCAGTTGGTCTGTTGACGTGACTTGGGCAGTCGGTGGTCTGGTTACATGGCCGCAAGGCCTCTTTTTCTCTTTTGCTACCTTGCCCAGCTGGACTTCCATGTCCACACGCCCAACAGAAACCCAACTTCGCAATTACGTTGGGATTCATCGACCGGAATTTACATGTACATACATGTACACTGGCAACCTGAACGACCCGATTGCTGCCTTCACGCGTTCCACCGCCGCCTCGCCCCGGAGCACCCACCCCCGCTCGATGTACAGGGTGCAGTGGCGACACCGCAATACTTGGCTCGGTTACAGCTTGAGAGTTGACAAACAGAGTACTAAGCCATTAGGTACCGGGCGCGCTGAACCCAGTGTGCCCATAGGTTGCTGCCGAGCTTTGTGTACATAACACGTGCTTTGTTTACCCTCGTTGGTCAAAGACGCACGAGTCTCCGAAAACACAAAACAATTTTGCCGTTGCTGAGTTGTTCCTTAACTCTGAGTCCATGATTGGTCATTGCTGCAGGAGCCCTTCCGCGGATAGTCCCCCCCCTTTTGCCGGCAGTCGGCCTGGTTCCGATACGCGAGCTAATTATGTCAAGCATGTGTGACGACAAGGAACATAACAAGACGTAACGCGTCGATACTCTCATTCTGAACATTGGGTTGAATACATCAGGCGTGTAACTGCCTCGGGGAAAATACGGCCCCTCGTTGCCTAGAGGCAAAAACGGATATGCCCAGAGCCTTGCGGTGGTGATACCATGAACTTGGACGACTTTTACACATCGAACTACGTGACTTCACTCCCCTTTTTCGTACTGTCAAGCCCTCGAGCCCGCAAATCCTTCCTCTACAACGCGTGCAAGCTTTACTTTGTCTTCATGCAGTCAAAGCGTAACAACAACCTTCTGCGCCGAGATACCTCCCTCTTTAAGCCGATCCACAGCCCCCTGAATACTCCCAAGCCCATGCCCCACAACAAGCGGCTCCGGCACACACCGAAACTTCCCCGTCCTCAACGCCTCCGGCAGAAACTCATGATACAGATACCCAGCCAACTCACTCGTCCGCAAGCTACCTCCAAACATCTCCTTGACGCGTACGTCCTCTCTCGCCTTCTTTTCTGCCGCGACAGCCATGGCACACACCACGACTTTCTCTCCCTCAATCTCCGCCATAACATCAATCACACACTCCTCCGACCCCGGGAAGATAGCGAACCCACCCGCACACGTCCGGCCTTTGAACGCGGCGACCAAGTCCTCCACCACCGTTGGACTGCGATAGTCAAACACACGCTCGGCGCCCAGGGTAGTGCAATACTCAAAGTTCCGTGGCGAGCAAGTCGTGAAGACATCGTATCCCGACGCCCTGGCCAGCTGAATCGCATTCGACCCGACACTCGATGCGCCCGCCCAGATCAGCACCGTCTTCCCCATCGGCTCAGCCGCAGCAACAGTCGGAAGCTCCAGCTCCAAATACCCCGGGACATACAACCCCGAGGCCGCCGTCGCAAACCCCAGTGGCAAAACCGCGGCCTGAGCAAACGATACCTCGTCCGGGATACGCGCGACCACGTTCGTCTTGACGCATACATATTCCTGGAACCCGCCCTCTCCCGGGGTGGACCCGATGGTCAGCGCCAGCGCCCTGTCGCCGGGCTTGAAGGCGGTGACGCTGCTGCCGACCTCGACGACGGTGCCGGCTACGTCGTTGCCGAGGATGTAGGGGTACGTGGAGGGGAAGAGGTCGTCGCCCATCGATTGGACCATGTGGTCGGCTGGGTTTATGGCGAGGGCGGAGACTTTGATTATGACTTGGTCTGGGCCGGCGGAGGGGTAGAGGGCTGGATGGATTTGGAGGGGGTGGGATTTTGCGTGGGGGAGGACTGCTGCGTTGTTGGAGGGGGGCATCCTTTCTTTTTGTTCTTCTTCTTCTTTTTCTCTTTGCTGTTCTATGTTTTGGGGTGTCCTGGACTTGGAGCGGGGGTGGTCAGCGCGAGATCTTTTGAATCGGTTTGTGAGGGAGGGTGGCGCGGTTTCTGCGAGGATCGCGAAGCGGGAAGACCTGTGAGGGCGACGAGGGATAGTCCTTGAGGGCGGCCACTGCTTCGCAGGATTCTGGTATATATACCCACGGAAGGAATCTGATTTCAGGGTGTACCGGAGATAATGTAGCTAAATCCCGAGTTGAGATGTTGGTCGTCGTCGGAAATAGGGTGGATTAGACTCCGTCGCCATTGTTGGGTTTGGTGGGAACCTTGCGATACGAGAGATCAGCGTAATGCCCGCCGCCGACCCGGATGTTCGCTAGCAAAATATGGAGAAGTCAAGGGTGCGTAGAAAGGGGACACGACGAAAGTATCAATGTGTCTTCACATACTGGTACGGCGTCCATTGCAGTGGGCAAGTGATTTGCTCATCACGGTTAACAAAGGAGTGCTGATACCCTTATCAGACGTCTTAGTAATATGCCTTGGAATCCTGAAATCGTCTGAAGTTACGAGCTTCCGAACTGGGCCTGCCGTGAGTAAACACCAGCTAATTGCCGGTGACGACCATGGAAGTCGAGACACTGATTTTCTGCCTCATCCAGGGATACCCCAGGTACGTAACCATGCCCAGCGGGCACCACCTCTGAAAGATTAAAAAAACACCACCCCATCTTCACCCACACGCCAGCATTACCTAAGGGGAAAATACTCGTTCTCTGTTTGTGTGGAAAGAGCGATGACAGCCTCAAAATCTACTAGACCGATTTCCAATCTAGCAGCCCCATAAGCTGTCAGCATTTTTGCGTCCGTCGGCGCTTTTCGATCCTGACGGCAAGCCGGGTGCTATGTTCCTCCCAGGTACCAGATCCAATAGCATTAAAATGCACCACCAACCTCATATTGCTTGAGGAACTCCGCATCGGCGTTCCTGGTTGGCCTTTTCCCCCCTCCCACCCAGGCCCCAACCTTCACCATAACCACATCCAGTCCACCGCCATCTCACCCAGCATGTAACCCGAGGGCTACAACCTCCTCGTTCAGCTCGACATCCGCCAGCAGATCCACATACGCCGCCTGCAGATGTTCCCTTAGCACCTCCAGCTCCTCCAACTCCTCTCCCTCCTCCACCTCTCCCTCCCCTCGTTCCCCGTCAGGATATTCCCCCGCATATTCCTCCATCAACTGACGGACCTTCACCAGAACCGCCTGCCGTTGCTCCCAGACACCCGTGGAGGAGACGGCCCCATCGACAGCGTTTGAGAAAAGCCGCCTTACCTCCACGCGCGCCTCAAGCACTTCCACCTCTCTTGCCAACGCCTCAACGGCCTCCATCGCCTCCTTCAGCTCTCGCGAGCGGGCCAGCGTGGCCTCAAGCCGTGTATACGTCCTCTCAACCGCCTCGACAAACACCCCCACGGCATCCATCACAACGCTCGCAATCTGCAGCTCCTCTCTAGCTCGCCTAAGCCGCTCACCGGGGCTATCAGCCATCGCCGCATCAATCGCGTCCAGCACGCCCAGGGCAACCATCACCCTCCCCTCAGCCTGCTTCGCCACTATGGCGTCGTACTCGGCCCGGAACTCGTCCACGGCCCCCGGCAGCGCGTCCGAAAGCGACCGCAGACTGTCTAGCTCCTCGGCCTTGATGGCGACGACCTCGGCTAGCTGGTCCGCGCTCTCGAAGCTGAACGTCTGGCGCGTGACGTATCGCTGCACGGCGTGGTCTGGCGCGTTGCCGGCCTGCCGAGGGTCGTAGAGGTCGGGCCGCGCGAGGGTGAACAGGATTGCCTGTGCGGTTATGAGGTCTTCCTCGCTTAGGACTGCCCATGGGCTTGGTGCGGCGTTGGGCGGAAACGCGTCTTCGTTTGGGTTGTTTGCTGCGACGTGTGTTAGTTTCGGTATGTCTCTGCTATCTCCCCCGCGTTCGGCTGGGCCTGGATCTCTGTCCCTGGGGGACTGTGGTACGGTCTCTGCCATAGACATCGAGGAATCGGGTGAAGAGCGGCCGGATCTTTGCGAGAAGGGACACGGATTCTTGTTGGACTTACCGAGATGAGGCACGATGAGGTTAGGGTGATTGGCCGCCATCGTGAAAAACGTGGCTTTGGTATGATCTTTGGGTGAAATGTTGGTAGGAGCTGGATATCGAGACGACGATCTGGGGTCTGGTGGAACAGATATCGGTATGAATTCGATGAGGCGAGAGGGTTTGGGTATTGGGATTTGGTTCGAAGGTCGACACAAAAGAAGAAGACGAAGAAGAAGAGAGAGGAGAGAGCAGACGGCTGTGGGGGAGGAGAGGATTTGGGTATCGGAATTTGGTTCGAAAGGTTTGACGGAAAAGAGGAAGAGAGGAGAGCCTGAGGGAACAACGTCGGTGGATGGGAGGTGAGGGCCCGGGTTTGAGTATCAGAATTCGGTTCGAAAGTTCGACACAAAAGAAGAAGAAGAGAGGGAAAGAGCACGGCGGAAGACGGTTTGAGGATTAGGATTTGGTTCAGAGTTCGATAGAAAAGAAGAAGGGGAGAGAGGGAGCGAGAGCACACGGAGGAAAAAGAGAGGAGAGGTCTTTTCCTCCTTCCAAATTCGTTTGCACCTGGCAGTGGCCTTCATGTGGATCCAGAATTCGGCGGAGCAGTATCTTGTGCCTGGCTGATACGCAGCAGATTTCTCAGTATCAACTCACAAGGAAGTGTCCACGCAGTCCGTAGCTGGCCATTACCTGTAGATGATTTGTTCAACGCAAACTCAGGGAGTGGCAAAGTGAGTATGTCGAAAGGTTGGTGTGGCCGTGTCCCTGATTCAAATTCTCAACTCCAGGTTTTCCAAGGCATGGCAAGGAAAATGATATTGGCTTTTCTAGCTGCTGCCTGACACCATATCATGATGCCCCAAACCGGACTGCCCTGTGTTACCGGGAAATCTGGTATAATCTCCCCTCTTCATGGGAATGCCCGTCCCAAGCCTGCTATGCTACCGACAGGATGGGTAAATCTTAGCAAGCGAGGCGGCTCCAAAAACATGGAGGACCCCTCTTCCTCCTTTTTCTGTGTAACACGCAAGATCTGAGGTTGGAGAACAAGGAAGGAGGAAATTTACCAATCGCAGATCGCGCGGGCCATGCAAGACAGCCGCACCCTCATGTCTCGTGATTCCCCCGCCCTGCCGTTCCCCACAACCAGAATCTAAACCAAATATTCTCACCCCGTATCAAAATCGCTTGCTCTCCGCGTCTAGAAAATCATCGGACGGTGGCGGCTGGAGGTCATGCTGAAATGTAGCAGCGGAGAGATGAGACCAGGGATCGTCGGCGGGGTCCTGCGACAGCCAGCATTGCATCTGGTAGCTTGATCGTTCTTGGGAAACATTTGTCTGCCCGCCTATGGTTCGGTTAGACAGAGCCCATCCTGAATCCAAGGGAGCTTGATCATCGGATCAGTAATTACCTGTTTTGATATTGGGCGTCGAGGCCTTGAACGGGTGCTCAGGCAGACTCGCGACACGCAGCAGTCCAGCCGGGGTATTGGAGTGCGCGGCTGCTTTGCTGGTCTTTTGACCTTTCTTGGGAGGTTGAACTTTTTTGTCTTGTGCCGGCATGGTGGAACAGATGTAAATGTGCTCAAGTGATGAATATGGAACTTGAAGTTGGTGAAGAATGGTGGATGGATGAGCCCGGTGTGGGGAATCTCATTTAAATTCTTCCTATCGACTTGAAAACGCCATGTTTTGGTGGGCAAACTGGGGGCTTCACTCTTCGATCCCTTCAGCTCCTCGCATGCTTTCTCGAATAACGCCCACCTGGGTACACACCCATTCGGTGTGACAATCCGTGCATATTTCGCACGAGCTCGCATTGAAATGCACTCGCGATATGTTGTCTCGGCCATTCACAAAAATGGCATCTACTCTTATCTACAAGCTGCGCAATGGCAGACTTCCAATTGGCCAATCAGAGGAATGAATTGGGACCCGCGACAACCCGTGGAAAAGCGGCTGTTAACATCTCACACGTCACATGCAGGGCTGCAGATATGACATCCAGTCAAAAAATTGGAACAACTTCCCTGGTTGACTTAATCCAGGTACCTGGGTCCCACGAAATTCAATCCAGATTAATGATCTGCAGGGCAGAGAAGAGCTGGGATCAAATGTTTGGGAATTATCGACAAGGTGAAGGCCGAAGTGTGTGGGCACCGGGTTTCGACGAATCACAAAATTGGAACTGATGTTTTGGACCAAGACGCACGCGAGGCTCTTGCAGTGTGCTTGTGTCTTTGGCAAGCTAATGTAGGCCAAAGTGGCTGGAGTGGCGGGCATGACGCAGCACATGGACCCGGAACAGACGGAAGGCGCGAGTTGATTGCAGTTGGGAGAACGGGAGCAAATCCCGACGGCCAATGACAAAATAGAACTGAAGCCAGCGTGTTCTCACGCTGTGAGCCGTACAGGTATCGGGCGCAGTCTCGTCGGCTCCATATTCCTCAACATATTACCAGATTGGTACCAGGGCAGGCACCACGCCCAGGTACCCCAGGAGGGAGGTCCAGCCAGCCGGGAGGGCACTCTGAGAAATAAGAAGGATCCCGGCTCCGCCATCTGTCTTTCCTTTCTTCGCTCTCCGCACCCGCGTTCCTGGTCTCTCAATCCTGTGGAGAAAAAGAAGAAAATCCCCAAGCCGATGCCATAGATCGGTCGAAAGGTGATGGGACCTTGTTTCCCGGCCTTGACGACTTGACAAACTCTTCTCAATCCTCGCATGATCTCCCTCCATCCAGTCACCCTATCCCCCCTCCCCTGAAAACATCTGTCGACAATCTTCGCTCCAATCTAAGATACCAAACATACAGCATTCCCTTACCCCTCCAACCTCCCCAAGCCGGCTGGTCCCCGCGGAGCCTTGACTCCGCGAGGCCGCTATTCGGGAAGACTGCGATCGTCAGTACGAGGGATTTGACCAGGAAATTAACCAGACATCTCTGCTACAATATGAAGAATGGCTGCTGATTTGCGATTCTGTTGGTGTTCGAGGGGCTCACGACGGTTCCTTCTCGTCAGATGCAGCGTCCGACTGGAGAGGGGAACTTGGGACAGCAAAACCGGAGCCTCTATCTCGTGCGCCTGCCACAACGTGTGGTGACTTGCCCCCCGATGGGAGGTCCTCTTGGAATTCGTCATTGTTTGATTCTGTCTCTCCTTTCAATGCTGCGCCCACTCCTCTTACTACAGCCACTGGCTCGCCCTCCGACTCTTCCCCCATCGGCACTCGCGCCTCGTACTTATCATGCTCGCCTTCCCAGTCTGACAGCAGGCCCGGAAATGAGACTGCATCTTCGTCGTCTCTATCTACACCTCCTGATACCGGGGCTGTTTGGTGCCAACTTTGCCGGAATCTATTCGCCAATGTGACGGATCTCGGGTAAGCCATTGTCCTATCTCCGCGATATACCTTCCTTGAGGCTCAAAAACGCGTTTCAGCAAACATACCAGCGTTAAGCACCCGAACGGGGTCTGTCAACAGGCCGACGACGGCACTGGTCCCAAGTTCAAGTGTGTCTGCGGTCTCTCCTTTGGCTTAGACCGCGCCCTCAAGCAACACATCCGGTCTCGGAACCGGCGACACGTTCGATGTTGCTGCGGGTCGGTCATGCAAGAGGACCAGTTCATAGGCAGACACCGGTATGGGTCACGCTGCGGCGGCAATCACTCTTTTGTCTGCTTCCGGCCCGGTATCGCCAACCACCCCTGCATATACGACGACCGCGCTCAATTCGAAGACCATATTCGCCTTGGCTGTGAGCGACGACGAAAGGGAAGGCCTCAGAAAAGACAGCAGCAATAGCAGGAACAATCTACGACGAATGAGGAGGGGTTTCTTTCACACCTTCATACAGTACGTTCGAAGGCCTGGTGACGGCCGTGAAACGCTTCATCGGCGCCTCTAATTATACGGTGCGAGATACCTACCCACCACCACCTTTGGAATGGAATGATGGCCATCTCTTTCATTTTGTAAAATGGAAATACAATTTAACCGTGTCGAGAAATCGACGCATACGTTCGTCTTTGCGTCTGACTTTGCGTCTCTCGCTGTAAACGAGGGAGTCCTTAATTCTACTTGATGGATTCCATGACGTACGTTGTGCCCTCTACAAAATCAGCACACTAAGTGCGAGGTTTTCTGGGGAGAGGGGTAAAGCACATGTACAGGGGGCGGTAATGGATATCACTGTAGTTGGATGCGGTCTTGATTCTGAGAAAGCTATATTCATTCTTTCCGCTGCGCTTTTGAATTGCCTCTACCTGAAGTAAATTAGCCGCCATCCTAATCATCTAGGGCGGTTATTTCGAGGGAACCACTTGATATGCCTTAGGCTGCGCCCGCGGTGAACGAGTTCCCTTCCGAATCGTCTGGCATTGTCACTTCAAGGCAGCGGCTCAACGCTAAATACATATAATAATACAAATCCCACCAGTTCACCCGTGCCTTCCATGCTTTCAAGCATCACTCTCCATCCAAATCCAAGACCTCCTGGTTAAGCGAGATATTCGACAGCATCTCCTTGCATTCCCCCAATAAACGCAGACGGATACCCTCGACCTCCTCGTGCTCCTGCGCCAGCCACTTTGGGTCCAAGGCCGCATCGATAGCACCAATAGCCATACCCGACACCGGCTGGCCGACATATGGCGAGGCCACCTTGAGCTTGAGCAGCTCTCCCACCGCCTCCTGCTGCTCGTCGGAGATCTCCAGATAGAACGGCGATCCAGGAAACACGGCACGCACCCACTCGCCTTGCATGCGCACCTTCTTCAGCACCTTGGCCACGCGGTTCACCGCCGCCAGCTGGATCTCCTGGTCACGCGCCATGTCGCGAAGCTCCTCCAGTCGCGAGCACGTCTTCTCCAGCGCCTCTAGCACGGCCGGGAGGACCTTTCGCACGGCCTTGGCGACTCTGCACCGCTCCTTTGCGGTGGCCACGTCGACGGCCTTGGCGGTGGCGGAGATCAGCTGCGTCACGGTCTGCGGTCCCTTGCCCTGGCTGAGGTCGTCCATCCCGCCTCTCTCCTGCAGATCGCGCATCGCCTTGAGGTACTCTGCGTTGCGACTCGTCTCGATCTTCTCGATGTTCTCCTGGAGCTTGCGGAGGAAGTGCAGCTCGTCTAGTTTGAGATCGATGAACTCGTCTAGCTCGTCTGCGTTCTCAAAGGTGCCGGGTTGCTTGTCGAGATATACTTTCAGGCGATCGCGGAACTCGGGTCGGGAGTTTAGGGCCGGGTTGCTACCATGCACTGCGTCGCGTTTGGCAAAGGCAAAGTAGAGAGGGAGGAGGATGGTGTCGACCCAGGCGGGTTCTTTGCCGTCGTCGGGGTCCGGGGTCGGAGCGGCTGAGTTCTGGTCGTCATGGTCATGGTCGTGGTCATTCTGGGTCGGCTGGCGGTAGATGACGAGGGTCAGGTGCTGCCACTTTCCACTGAGGAGCTGGCGGTGGGCGCTGCGGGCCATGGCGCGGTCGCGGTACTTCTTGACACGCTTGGTAATGTTGGTGAAGTCGTAGGTGCGCGCCTCAAAGTTCAGCTTCGAGGCCGCATCCTCTGGGTTGAGGGACTCGGCCGCGTAAACGTCGTAGTGACTTTTCTTCTCTACGAGGGGGCCAATCTTGTAGCGGTGGGCGCCGTCTTCCGACTCGATCACCTCGCCGGTAGGGTGAAGAGGAACCTCGCTCGGCGCAGCGGGAGGGGGACCGGTCTCGAGCTTGAGCTCGTTCATGGCATCGGCGAGCTTGTCCGACTCGGAGGCCATCTTGGCAAGGCTGGGGATTGATGAGATCGATTTTTTTTTTTCCGTTTCAGAATAGGCAGATTCGGATTCGGCCACGAGGAGAGAAATTAAGAAAGAAGCAGCACCATGCGTTGTCGCCGTTGTTGGTGGTGGTGAGTTGCCGTTCTCGTGTTTGCTCTTGCTCGGTCCTGAAGTGGTCGTGACTGCTGGCTGCCTACTGTAGGTACCTGGTTCCTACTCGAATAGGACGCGACCCAAAACGGGTGGCGCACTTGCAGGCCGCCAGCCCCGCGATAGAACGATTGGCTCACGCGCGGATAGGTTTCGTATTCAAAACGCCCGTACGTTTGAAAATAAAACCTGCCCTAGGTATCCATCGAACTACAACAGCTAACTGCTACTTCCGAGGAGACCTATTATTCTTTCAATTAGAAATCTTGCCTCTCAATTGCAGCTGTTCAGAGGTGGCTATTGTATGCCCAGCCGACCTGCCGTCCAACCGACAGCGCTTGCCGACATACCGTGTACCACGGAGCAGGGGGGAAGCGGAAAAAGACCATTACCTCCTGTCGATCTCAGGCTTTGCTCGATTGCCCGTCGATATCCGGTGACGAATTGAGTCTAGGAAAGCAGAATGGTTCCACGAAAGAATACGCTTCTCCGAGTTCCCAGAAACACGCCAACGGAATAGACGCCTCGCCGACCAAAACAGATCCAGATATAATACCTACCACAACTCCTGAGACTCCAATAAATAAAGATGATCTCTCGCGATACCATTAAACGTGTGCATCTTCCGCAGCGCATCCATACAGTACCGCAGCTCCGCCTCAGAGCCTTGCGGCCCCTTCTCCTCGCCGTTGAGAATCGCCAGATCAAACCCATCACCCCCCACGACGCCGTCGAGCCCATCCATGATCTGCGCTCGCTCCGATACGAGGCATGCCGCTCCAATAAAGACCGCTAATGGGAGGAAGATGTGTGCCTGTCACGTACGCAACTGCATGTCAGCTTTAAGCTGGAGAACAGCGCTGCTAAGTTGTTCCTGGGGCGGTCACCCGATGAACGTACCTTGAAATACCCAATCCCCTCATGCGCCTTAGCCAACCTCGCCACATCCACCGCAGCCCTCCCCGCGCGCCTCCTCCACGCAAAAACAACCGGCTCGCACAGCGCCACAACCCCCGACCCCTCAAGGACCTTAGACATATTAATCGTCGTCACTTGCGCAAGCATGAACGCAAAGAACAGCATCGGGTCCGTGACGGCCGAGACAACCGGGTAATTCCGCGTCAGCGACTCGAGGCGCTTAGTGAGCATGCCGTCTAGCCAGTCGTGGCGGAACCAGAAGTCGATTGGCGTGGTGTAGCTTGCGCGTTCGATGTTGGTGGCTTGGCTGTGTTGGAGGGCGCGGCCGGAGATGTTGGATAGGATGGCGCATTCGGCGAGGGGGGAGAGGATGTTGCCAGTGGGGTCGGACGAGGTGATTGCTTCGGAGAGGAACGGGCCTGGGAGGGGGTGGGAACTCTGGAAGGGGAGTTCTGGGGAGGGGAGGCGGGTGTAGATCTGTAGTTGTTTGGTACACGGTGGGTTAGATAGCTGGTGCGTAGTAAGGGGCAAGGCGGGGGAATAACCGGGAGAAGTGGGTGGTTGGTGGAAGAGGACATGGCTTACCACTTCATCAACGAGCGTAAGAGAATAGTGACTCTTGAGACTAATAAACCGATCCAGACAATACGCCACCCAGAAAGTCCTCCTCCGCTCCTCAACAACCACAGGGTCTTCTTCGTGAACACTATTCTCCGGACAATCAACCTCATGAAGCCTCGCAAGCTGAACCAGCCTAAACGCGCGACCAGCACTAATCCATCCACGGCGATAGCTACATCTCGCAAAGTCGTAAAACGCAATCAGCAGCCATGCCTGGACCTGTTCAATATGAACTAAACCCATCTCGTTCTCGGCGGCGTCGAGCGTCTCTAGCATCTGCCTCGTCTCGTGGTAGAGGGTGTCTCGGACGCTTTCAAACTGTGAGGACTGGGCCATGGCGAGTGTCCACATGGCGTATTGCAGACAGGTCTCGTGGCTGGATCCGCCTGTGCTGGTTGCGTGGGGTGACCAGGAGAGGTAGCGGGATTGGTTGAAGATGGGCATGTTTGGATGGACTCGGTCGAAGTAGAGCTGGTCTCTGGGGATGGACGTTTGTTAGCTTGATGAGAGATGAAAGGGCTGTAGGGGTAGGGTGGTTATACAGATCAGCGCGCATCAGTTCGTGCAACAGCGCGGTTCTAAGCGACGACATGGAAGAAGAGGGCGAGAATTCGAAGAGCGAGCTGGGACATGGAGGTAGCGGGACGGACGCGGGCGTCACGGGGGGTGCTTGTACGTGGATTTCGTTGTCCCATATAAAATTCGTCGTTGCGCGAGGAGAGGTAAATGGCTGGTTGTCCCCGTCCGAGGTTGAGTGTGATCCAGCGGCAGCGAGGATGCTCTTGATGAAGGGCATCTCGCACACGTTGGCTCCTTGGGTGCCATCTGTTGGCTCAAGACTGAGGCAGCGTTCTAATACAGCTGCGGTGGTGTGGTGTTAGCGGTCTGGGGAAATGTCGCTTGCTAGGAGGGGAGACGTGGAGGAGGAACAAACCAACGCGATTCCGAAGTGCTTTAAGGTCGCCTCGCTTTGGCCCTCTTGCCAGGCGGTTGGTGTTGACATAACACTCGATGCCAGCATCAGCACATGTCCCACAATTGGGCTTCTGCCTATCACCTGTCGTACATGGTGTTAGTGTCTGCCCGGGGTCAGGTATGTTGCTCTCAGACCCATGGTGCGGAGTCATTGGCGAAAGGAAGGAGTCGGAGAAAAGAGGAGGTTGAAGACCCACAGCGAAGCTTCCGCTTCCTACACTCATCGCAAGCCGACCCGGGCTGTTGTCTGGGCTGAGGCGACATGACGGCTCCGCTGGTGCTTTTCTTCTTGACGGCCGGCATGGTGTATGGGCGTCAGGCGGGCAGTTATATCGGGCTGTGAGCCAAGGGACAGTGTAGAGGATGGTGTGCTTATATCGACGTTGATGCTGAACACTGATATCCAAACTTTATATCCAGGGCGTTAGTAAGTGATGATGAAGGATCAAGCAACGGCCCCCTGTATTGCCTGTTGTCATCGTGCGGGACTAGCTCCACCTTTTCTACCTGGTATGTTGGCCACAGGTGGGTGATGTGATGAGCGGCCGTCAGATTCCCGGCTTCGACATGACCGCACGGGAGCTACTGCACCACGACGCTGCTCGAGGCGAGTTGGCGCCTCGTCAACGGCAGCTCGAGTAAGAGGGGATCATGAATGTCGGGCAGGAGGAGTCATGCAGCTTCGCACCAACAGACTGCAGGGGTTTGCAGGTTGACAAGACTCGCGGATAAGTCATCCTGCATAAGTGTGCATGGCAGGGCCATGTCGATGTGATGGACGGATTCGCCATCCATCCATCCATCCACCTCCCGACCCTGTGTTCGCCCCGATCTTTCCGGAGTCGACTACTCCACATTTAAGCCGGGGCTGCAACTGGCAGCAGAGCACTAAAAGCGCCCAGGTCATCAGCTCCAAATCCTCTCCTGGATGCTCTCCAGACACCTAAACAGGAAGGTGGAATTCATTCCTGACCCCGAAGCGTCGAGGCGGCCGATCCTTCAGCCGGCAAGGTATTTTCAGTACTGTAACAAGACAGTGATCGACAGGCATATTTTTCCCAAACAAGGCTCGGCACTGACCACCTCCCTGCGGGGCGGTTGCACAGCGCCACAGCGAAGCATCGACCGTGCTTGAGCGCATATCAACCACCAAAAGTGGCTTACGGCCACTGAAACTTGCCGCCCTACCAGCCCAGTGGTGTCGGGCACGGGCTGCCCTGCTCGCGGTTGTGGTCTGATATCGACGCATGGAGCAACCCGTCCCAGGTCGACTGAACTGTCTTGGATTCACCTGTTATCAACAGCCTCCTCATGGGGGGGATCGGTGGTTATAAAGTCCGCTTCAATCACCCCCGCTTCAGCTGGGCTGGTCTCTGAACACTCGGCCCTTCAGTACGCCCGAAAAAAACAAAAGAAGGAAAAGGGCCAAAGAGTTCGTCTGCGTGATCTGCCTTTTGATCACAGCCCGTTCCCCTTCGCAGAAACGGAAGGGACACGGTCATTGGCAACCTTATTTTTCCTATCAAGTTGTGGCTTGCATTGGTTGAAGACGGGACGTTGTTAGGTCGTTCTGCGCGTGGCATGAGTAACCGTCCTGCACTGCAGGTCAGCTGCGGTGCCAGTGGTCGTCGTGGGGGGGAGTGCAGAGTGCGGATGGGAAGGCCCACCTCATGCGGAGGCGGGTGGTGACCGCTGTCACTGCAGGGATCTTGGCCATCCCCACCGCCTATCATATTTCAGGTTCCATGCTGCTGATCATCCGGAAGGATGCTCAAAGTCTAAAGGTCAAATCGGGATCGCAAGGCAAGGTACCAGGTAATCAAGGTACCGTCGGTACATCTACTTACAGTACCTCACACGGCTCGGTTTTAGCATGCATGTCTGGAAACCTGGAAGCTCCACCCTTATTGCCGAATGTTCTTGGTATGATCTTTATTTTGTGAGTGATTAAAACTGTTACTCCGCCACCGTCACCACCCACACCTCTAGGAGTAGGTTAGTACAAAGCGGTTATGTAGGTTCTCGGTGCCGTGCAGGACCAACAGCATCGGGGAGCTTCGGGAGGGCGTGCGCGCTATCACTAATACAATAATTGATACTACCGACCGTATGTAGGTACATACTGTACTTGATCATGACTGCGAGACATGCGGAGACGAGCAGATCGCCTGTACAGTTCTCTTCTCACAAGGCTCTCGGCGCTCGGCGTTCGTCCATGAGGCGATTGGGTTGGCCACGTCTGAGACATCTGACTCGCAGTCACTCTTGCACGCATGAATGATCTGATTGCAGGCTGCGGTACCCAGACCGCCGGACTCACTGACGACAGGCCATGACAGCAGAGAACTCCAGTACCTACCTCGTTCAGAGTTAACGGATCATTCAGGTCTATGTTTATACCAGCAAATATCTCGGGCGTGAAGACTCGTGGAAAGATTTGACCATGCGTGATGACTGGAGCCGACAGTGTGGCTCGATTCGAATCACAATTGGAAACCTGGATAGACTGTCCCATCTTGAGCCAAGACGAGCTTCGAGGAAATATATGTAGAATCCGCCGGTGAACCATCAAAAATGGGAGTTGCCCCGAATATCTCTGGCCACGTCGGGATAACAGCGAGAGTGAACATTTATCGTCCAGGACAAGCCTATTGTACAAGGTCGTGCACGATTCACTCCTGAAAGTTTCCAGGGAAACGGACGCCGATGTCACGGTGTATAAAAACAAACAACAGGACTTTTATCCCAGTAGCAGCAACGATCGTCGAGACTCGTGAAACCTAGCTGAAGACACCCGCTGGATGGACCGCGACCACTCGGCGACCGGAACCAGGTACCCGGGGCTCGTAGAGCCAAGCTGCCGGGAGCCCTGCACGATAGAAAGCTCGATTGATTGATTGATAACTTGTCCGTGTCTTGTCCTTTAGTCTGTCTCCGTGCCGCTGTGGAGTGGAACTTGGACTGGTATGATACGATTCCCGTGTGTGCGCGCCGAAATTTGGCCGCGGTCGGTAGCACTGTGCCATGGTTCCAGAATGCAAAAAAGAAAAGACTGAAACACGACTGAAAGCTTCAATCTAGAACCACATGGGGAGAGATGCAGGCTGTTCCGAGGCGCCGGTCAGATGGACGGTTTATACAAGAGCTTTTTTAATGCAATTGATTACATCACGCACCTATGTAACATGTCTCTACGCATCGTTGAGGTGGTGAGCCGCATCTCTGTTGCACTTTAATATGTCGTCATGTTGATTGCTGTCAACCGTGTTGTTCAAGTGTTACACCCGCCTGTGGTACGGGAGTACACGCACCGCAGTCAATTGAATTCCCGGATCTTTGACAGCAAGCTTGGTGCCGATGGAACCCAAACGGTACTACAACGTCGTTTTAAAAGTCCCAATACCCCCACTCTCTCTTTCTCCCCCGTCAACTGCAACAGTGCCTCGCAACCAACAAGTGTTCGTGTCGACTCCTCCAAATCCGTGACTGCCAAGCAGCCATTAAAACATCCCCGCAAACGCCAAGCCTGAGACCCCACGGATTTTGAAGCGGGAAGCCTCATGCCAAGTGACAACCAGCAACCAACGCCGAGCAAATCTAATAAGCAGAGAGCCGGAGAAACGCGTGCTGTGATCTGACATCCATTGGCACACGACGGGAACTAGGAGTATGGATATTCTGCTGCGATTCTCGCATCCCATTTTCCAGTAAATGTTGTTAGATCCTGCCGTAAGCAGTAATCATTATTTACTATGGGCTGATGCCAATGGTTAGTGCCAAAAAGATCCTTGGCGAGAATTCAATACGTGACAAGGCCCTTTTTTTTTCTTTGTCCCGTCTTGATATCTGATTAGTTCTTTGTGAGAGGGAACAACCTGGGTGCAGCTTAAGAGCTCCATCGAGATCTCCACACGGCAAGGCAGACTACCTGGTACCAGGTAAGCATCTGGAGTCTTCTTGAGCCTCACATTTTCGCACGAGTTGAAAGGCCCAGGCAAACATATTGGCTTCCGTCCCAGGTGACACCCGTAACCGTGGCCTCCCGCCTTCCTTCCGTTGAACATTCTCCTACACAGCAGCATCGCAGAGACGCAGCGAGCAATGTTTGGCGTTGTGTCGGCCTTTAATAATTCCCGTCGGTTCGCACGGCACGTAGGTCAAGAGTTTGTGCGCGCAGTGCACCAATTTCCGATCGTCCACGTCACTATCTTCACCATCGCAGGCGATCACAGCGTGGGTACGTGGCAGCCGTACCCGTACATCCGTAGCTTGCCCAATCATACCGCCAGTTCACCCTGTCGGGCAGTTTTTTTTTTCTCTGCGATCGCTTGGTCCGTTCGTTCCTTCCTCTGGCCCAACAGGGCGGGACTCCATCTGCGAGAGGAGAGCTGAGCTCGGGATGCGGGCGGAGTGGGTGACGTAGACCGTTCTGTTAGCTAATGGGACGAGGAAGGTGGACTTTGCGGCTGCCTGTCGTGAGCTGAGATCATTGATCAAGGCAAGTGCGGTGGGCTTCACCGTCTTCCATACCTGGTCCTCGTTGAGAAGGTGGAGCCCGCAAACTGCTGCACGGATGTCTGCTGTGAGAAGTTCGTCAACCAAAATCCGTGCGTAATGAATTAGCGGCTCCCTGTTCAATCAAACATGTTTTGCGAGATGCGTTGAACCGCACTCACCCTGCAACGCAGCTGAGGGCGTACACCGCCTCACTCCCGATTGGGTGGTCACGCGACACAGTACTTCTCAGAGCCATAGTGCAATTCAAATTTCACGACCCCCCTGCCCGTCTCCGGTTCAACTGCTCCTAGCTCCCAGCCCTGACACTAGCAGCCAACGTTCATCCCTGGGCGCGGCACTCATGGGTGGATCGGCACATCGCAGCAGCTAGGGCCCAGATCTTTCTAGTCCCTCCGTGGAAGCCATGTCGACTGTCAAAGACGTCCCCAAACACCGCTACCCAGTAAGTCGTGCCAGCTTCGTGGAGATTCCACAGCGTTGGGATGGCGCGTGTCCACATGGGGCCCCGCTTCATGGCGTCTGCAGCTGCGAACTGGCTACACTAAAGACCCAACGGCTTCCTCTTTGGGACTTATTGTTTTTCTGCTTCGAGATGAAGAAATTTTTTCTTTCTTTCATCGTCGGGTCCCGGCGATGGGGCATGGACCGATCAGGGGGGAAAGAAAACAAACCGCAGTACCCAGGAGAGAGGCCGCTTGTGACCGTTGGAGGCCGATGGAATGGATCAGGGAAGGGACGAGGGGGTGGTTTGTCAGAAGGGAAAGTACGGACGATAAAGCATGGTTGCTGCTGCTCTTCGACCGTGTCGAGCCTTTCATTCCTCTCTGTTCTGTTTCGCTGCTGTTCTGTTTGCTCTTTTATCTCTAGCCGGCCGGGTTTTGCTTCAACAGCACACACGCACACACGCATCCAGTCATGACTGTTTTTCTTCTTCCCGTCGCTACCGACTCCACAAAGACGTCGCCCAGCACGTCGACGCAGTCGCTCGTGACCAGTGCTGGGTACGACTCGGAAAAGCCTAGCCTGTCGACCCGGTCATTCGTCACCAGTGTTGGATACGACTCGGAGAAGCAGCAGCAACAACAGCAACAACAACAGCCGTCGTCACCCTCCTTTTGCAGACCCGGCGACTACGACTCGGATGCGCCAAGCGACATTGTAAGTCCGCGCCAGACCCATCTCGACCACAACGACCTTGCCACCAGCAACCCGACAGCAAGCTTACCTCTGGCACACAGGTGACATGGGATGGGCCAGATGACCCCGCCAACCCCAAGAACTGGACGGCTGGACGCAAGTGGACGGCATGTCACTCCCTCCCTCACTCAGGACTAGCCTAGATGCCTTGTGTTTAGGTGACTAACCAACATCATGCCTTACAGATGTCCCTAATCGTGTCAGGGTTCGCCTTCCTGGGCCCCGTCTCCTCGTCCATCGCGGCCCCCGCACTCGACAAGATTGGCGAGGATCTACACATTCAACCCGGCATCAGCCTGCAGCTTGTTCTCTCCATCTATCTCTTGACCTCGGCTCTGGGCCCCTTTGTCCTAGCGCCCTGCTCCGAGATATGGGGCCGCGTGCCGGTCCTGAGGATCGGGAACATCATCTTTGTCATCTTCACCACCTTGTGCGGGTTCACTACTTCCGGACCGCAGATCACAGCGTTCCGTTTCCTCGCGGGAGTGGGCGGTAGTGCCGCGCTCGGCGTAAGCAACCCCCATCCAATCACACTCTTAGCTCAGACTAACAACCACCTCAGATGGGAAGCGGCGTCTTGACTGACTGCTGGCGGCCCGAGGAGCGCGGACGCGGCATCGCCGTCTACCAACTCGCCCCAGTCCTAGGGCCAGCCATTGGTCCCATAGGTTCGTCCTCCCTCTCCCTCTCCTCCAAACCACAACCACTAACCCCCACCCCCTCAGTCGGCGCCTACCTCTGCCAATACGGATCCTGGCGCTGGGCCTTCTGGGGCAACGCCCTCTTCTGCCTAGTTCTCCAACTCCTGGCCCAGCTCTGCCTCCGCGAGACCTACCCGCCTCGCCTTCTCAAGGTTAAAGCCGCCAAGCTGCGCGCATCAACAGGCGACACATCCCTCAAAACCCAATGGGAAGCCGACAACCGCACCCTGCCCGCCCTCCTCCGGATGTCCCTCTCCCGCCCGTGGATCTTCCTCGCCACGCAGCCTATAATCCAGCTCCTGGCGCTCTACCAAGCTTTCAACTTTGGCATGCTCTACCTCTTCATCTCGAGCTTCCCGCAGCTGTGGGAGGGCCGCTACGGCATGCCCAAGGGCCTGGCCAGTCTCAACTACATCTCCATCGCCGCTGGCTCGCTCATTGGCGTGAATATCTGCGGCCCCGCCACGGATGCCATCTACCGCCGGCTCAAGGTGCGGTACGGCATCCCCGCCGTGCAACCCGGCCTGCCCGAGTTCCGCGTCCCCCTCATGATCCCCGCATCGCTGCTTCTGCCGTGCGGAATTTTCCTTTTCGCCTGGTCGGCTGAGTCGAAGCTGCACCCTGTTATCCCAAACGTAAGCTCTCTTTCTTTCCCCCCACTCCTTTCGAAACCAAAACTAACCCCATCCACAGATCGGCATCGTCCTCTTTAGCGCAAGCAGCATCATCTGCTACCAGTGCATCGCCGCCTACATCGCCGATACATACACGCTCTACTCGGCCTCGGCGTCAGCAGCCTGCAGCTTCCTGCGGTCTTTTGCCGCCTTCATTTTCCCTCTGTTCGTTCCGTACTTGTTTGGGTCGCTCGGCTACGGCGTTGCGGGGAGTCTGCTGGGCGGGTTGGGCGTTGTTATTGGGATACCCACACCGATTCTGTTTTGGGTGTTTGGCAAGCGGTTGCGCGAGAGGAGCCGGTTCGCGCTCAAGGTGCCCGAAATATAAATAAATCGGGCTGTCTGTGGGGAAGGGTTTTCTTGTTCTTTTTGGATATCTTAAAATTAGTGCTGTGGCTATCAGGCGTTATTATATACCAGTAGGGAAAACTACATGTATTTATTTTTGGGTTCTGGGGTTAATCGGGACCTGACGTTGAGACTCTTGTGTGATGCAATGAACTGGAACGCTTTGTCAAATCCTTTCTAGGCCAGTACTTCGCATCTTAGCAAAAGCAGTGATCTTGACGTCAAACCTGGTAAAGTACCTTGAAATCGTTGGAATCACACATCTCAAAGGCCTCGCTAAGATGCATAATTACGAGATGAAGAGAACAGCCAAGCCAACGACTCGATGGAGGCAGTAAATCTAGGGATAGAGATATCCACAAGCAACCTGACCTATTATCCCGCCATATTAGATAGTTACGCAATCTGTGTCTCAAAAGCATCTTATTATATCTTCAAAACCGTCCATCCAAAACACTAAACCCAAACCACAACCTCCATGAACCATCACGATACCCACTATCCAAAACTCGGCATCACCCTCTCGTCCCCCCCAAAACAGACACATCAACAAACCGACTCCTCTCCACCACCTTCCCCGCCAACGTACCAAGCGACCGACTCTGCAGAATATCAAAGATCGACAGATCCGCCCCGGCCTTGAGCGCAATCATGTTCCTCAACTCGACCGCGACAAGCGAATCGACTCCAAACTCGGCCAATGCCTTGTCAGGAACAATTTCGTCCACACTCACCATGAATATATCCATCAGCTTTTTCGTGATGCCTTCGACCACGGCTGCCACGGCCTCGTCTACACTCGACGCGGCTGCCATTTTTGAGGCGAGGTCTCCTCCCCCCTCTGTGCTGGAACTAGTAGTTGACTTGGATACGGTAGCCTTGTGCGTCTCACGGTAACGTAACCCCGAAAAGCGCAAGTCGCGACGTAAAGCCGAGTCCAACTTGCTATCTCCGGCCTGAGCAGGACCAGTTTTAATCCCCAGCGTAATCTGCCCTGCGAACGGCGTAGCAATGGCAGACCTGATCGCCGCAAGGACGTCCTGCTCGCTGAGCGCCATGAACCCCTGTTTCTTCAGGGCGTCAATGGTGCGCTCGCTAGAGTCCGAGTCGGCTTCGGCAAGGTAGCCTACGGACTTGACGGCCCCCAGATCAATGGAGACACCCGGCAGCCCACGCTCGACGCGGTGGCGCGCCAGGGCGTCTTGGAAGGTGCCTCCCGCCGCGTAGTTGCATTGGCTTGCGAAGCCGAATAATCCTATCAGGGATGAGAGCATGATGAAGAAGTCTAGGTTGTTGCTGTTGTTGTCGCGGTGGGCGGAGAAGTACTGGTGTAGGTTCCAGCTGCCGGCGAGTTTAGGGGCTAGCGCGGCCTTGTGGTCGTCGAGTGACATCTGCTCGAGGATGGAGTCCTGGGTTACTTCACGTTAGTACCATACCTGCGGATGCGTAGTGCTTACATCGTATGCACGTGTATGTATACTAGGTAGGCGTGCATATCATTGCACGGAGTTCCCGCGGGATGGAACGGGGGGCTAATGACTTACTCGAAGAACCATGCCGCCGTGGATCACCCCGCCAATAGGAGGTACTCCAGCCCTAGCGGTGTAAGCGTCCAGCGCCTGCGTGAGTTGGATCGGGTCCGATATGTCGCAGCCAATTGCTGTTACATCCGTGATGGCGGTGCTGCTGATGGCCTGCAGCTCTGCGCGGAGGCTTGTTACCCTTTCGGGAACTCCGGCACTCCGGGACACCACCACTAAGTGTCTTGCCCCTTGCTCCGCCAACCAACGGCAGATAGATCTGCCAATGCCACCAAAACCACCAACGACAAGGTATGAAGCGTCGGAGCGGATTTTGATACATGGCGCTTGTACAGGAACCTGTGAACATTGAAACTGCAAGTTAGCATGCGGCTGTCTGGTGATTACAAAACCCGGTGCTGACACGCAGGATCAAGTATCTTGCTCCACGGTCCGGGGACATACCGGAACTACCACATCAGGAGACACCGACAACACAATCTTGCCCATGTGCTTTCCCGCCTGCATGAGACGGAAAGCCTTCTCGACATCTGACATAGGATAGACGGTGACAGGGTGGACAGTACTGATCTCGTTAGTGCTGACAAGATGAATAACATCCTTCAAGATCCTGTTTGCTTCCATCGGCTTCCGCTCGCCGAGGGCAATGACATCGACGCTGGAAAAGGAGACAGCTCGCGTAAACGCCTGCATAGCAAGCCCGTTGTCCAGCTCCAGATCCCGCTTGCCCAGCTCCACGAATCGGCCAAAGGGAGCCAGGCAGTTGAAGCTTTCCTGCAACAGCGTCCCCGCCAGGGAATTGAGGACCACGTCCACGCCTTTGCCGTGCGTCATGGCCAAGATACCGGTGGCAAACGAGGTATCGCGGCTCGAGAAGATGTGATCCGGCGGGATCCCAAACTGCTTCATCACAAAGTCGCGCTTTTCCTCCGAGCCAACCGTGACGAAGATCTCGGCCCCGACGCGCTGTGCCATCATGACCGCAGCTTGGCCTACACCGCCGGTTGCCGAGTGGATCAGAACCGTCTCTCCTTTTTGCAGCCTTGCTGTGTCGTAGAGCGAGACGTACGCCGCGACGTATTGTGTCGGGAGCGATGCAGCTGTGACGAAGTCCATATTATCTGGGATCTGGACGGCGCTCCTCCAATGCACTCGCACTTGGCTGGCGTAATGGCCTCGCAGGAGTACCGACACCCGGTCCCCGACTTTGTGGCTGTTTGAAGCTGCAACACTGGAACCAACACGCGTGATGATGCCAGCACAGTCGTAGCCCATGACCTGAGACTTCAACTGGCCCATTGCTACCATCACGTCGCGGAAGTTGACGCCAAAGGCTTTTGGCTCGATCTCGACAAAGTTGTCTGGAAGAGGCTCGGCTGCGCTTAGGTCGTCCTTGAATGCGAGGGTGTCGAGCAGACCAGTTGTGCCTATCGTCAGACGCAGCGGGCGGTTTGGTTGTATGAACGGTTCGAGTTTTGTCTGAGGTTGCGAGTTTGACTGGCCAAACACGTCCCTGTTCCGGTTGGAGTCCTTGAGATATCGCGGTACATGGATGGCTCCATCCCTGTCCGCAAACTCGTAATCACGCGCTGGGTCATCGGTTGTGTAGTCGAAAAGGTTTCGAAAGACTGCAGTCACGGTGTCGATGGATTCATCAGACCACAGCGGCTGAACAGGATCCAAGTCGAGAGTCCCCAGACGTTTGCCATTGTACTCCTGTCGAAGGGATCGGAGAAACCCCGCGGCGAGACTTGCGTGCGGTTCCTCACACTCGGCTGCTCCTCCTCGAGTGAGCCACAGGAGTCCCCTTGGCTTCGTACAAACAGTCTTGAGGCTTTCAAATTGGTCCTCATTGGCGTTGGAGAGAATGGGTCTTGTTGGATCGTCGACAAAGATGCAGACCTGCGTTTCATCGACCGTTGCTGACTCGATGGCCTGGACGGTTGGCACGGTGCAAGTGAAAAGACCGATTGAGACCTTCAGTTTGTCCAGCCAGCAGTCTGGAATCGTTTCTGCTGCTGTGGCAAATGTTATGTCGAAGTCAAACTTGGGGATGCCGGTGGCGGCCGTGGAGGAGATGACGCTGAAGGCGTAGAGCTCATCATCTTCGCAGTCGCGAACTTCGGCCTCCACTCCGCGAAATCCAGCTCGGTGGAGCACCCGATCCCACATGGGAACTGTCAGAGAGGGACTAAACTTTCGCTCTTCTTCCTCGCCTGCGTTGTGAACGTTAGCGGCGCACATCAACCTCGCCGCACCGATGCACCAAACGGTGGAGACACAGTATCACATAACAGGGTAAGCAGGGGAGGGACGTACTTAACCACCACCCGGGAAGAAACCCAAACCCAAACTGAACATCGAGCTGATCCCTCGTCGTCTCCATGATAAACAGCTTTCCGCCGGGCTTCAAAAGCTTCCGAACATTCGCCATCGTGTTATTCATCGACTTGGTCGCGTGAAGTACCTGGCAAGCGATGATGACGTCGTATGTCTCCTCTTCGAAGCCCTGCGTTATCGGATCCTGCTCGATGTCCAGCTTCTTGTACCGCACAAGGTCCTCCCACTCCCGGAACTTATCCTTCGCAGCCTCAAAGAACCCCGCCGAGACATCTGTGAAGTCGTACGAAGCAGCACCGAGCCCGTCATTTTCTGTCCCAAGCGCTTTGAGGACATGAGTTGTTGCACCGCCTGTCCCGGCGCCGATCTCAAGTATCTTTGCCCTCGGGTTCTTATGGGCATAGAGTCGAAGCAGCTCACTAAGCTTCTGGTTAGCGCGCCCCCATTTCAGACCATCAATGTAGTATCGTGATAGCAGGTCATCCTCCCGCATGACTTCCAATGCTGTCAACTCGCCGCGGAGGATTTTGACAAGCTGCGGGCCAAGTCGGCATACCATCTCGCCGTTTGTGCTAAGAGTTTTCACTTTCTGGATGAGGACCGTCCTCTCTTTGAGTGTTGCCGTTATCCATGCGCTGCTGTTTGGCGCGAGTGTATTTGTGCGCGCCAGCTCGGCCTGAAGTCGCATCCAGATGTAGAATTTCTTGTGATACCACTCCAGCTTTTTGATGTGGAGAGCAGAGAGGTCACGGAGGGCGTCGTATATGTAGAAGAGACATACTTGGCGAAGTTCCATGAGCATTTCGGCCTCCTGGGGAGAGATTTTGCTTCCTAGCTGTTTTCTTAAGAAGTCTTGCTTGATGAAAGTGATGTCGGGTGCCCATTTCACCACTGCAAACTTGTCATTCTCCCAAGCTTCCGCCTCTTGTGTTGGCGCATTGCCGATGGACTGACACACGAAGCCGTCGATTGCTATGACGGGGAAGCCGGGCGTTGGGGTCTCACTAGACGTCTTGTTCATGACTCTGATGTTTGTTCTCGTGGTTTGGTTGTCGGCATGGTCGAGATCCGTGTAGGCTTTGAAGGAGCTACCCGCTTGGCTGCTAATGTCATGCGACACCCATAAACTGCTGATTGACCTCGGGACCTTGGGCGTGTTGCTTGGACTTCCGGCTCCTGGTACAGCCGTATACGCAGCTTGGAAAACGGAATCCAGGGTTGTGGGGTGGACCACATGTTGATGTTGATGCTGCTTTGGCATGACAACTGCCGAGTCAGCCACCGTGAAACTGGTGATGGAATGCTTGCCGAGAGCGCGGATGCTGGTGATGTTGCGGAAAATAGGCCCATGGCAGATACCCCCTGATCGCATGCCGGTGTAGATGTCTTCGGGGTTGATGCGGGTCCTGTAGTCCGAGTCGTTGATGGGCTGAACGAGCTCGAATGGATGGTTCTCCGCTTGCGCCCACTGAGGATTGTCATTGGCATACTCGACCGAGATTGTGCCCTTGCAGTGATCAGTCCATTTGTTGTCGCTGTTTACAGACTGGACCTGGAACTCTGTCCAGCCCTTGGTAGAAAGTAGCTTCTCGTTGCATGGCCGAAGTGCAAGCCGGATCTCAATGCCTTCGATAGTTTCAGGGATAACAAGGGCGTTTTGGATGTCGATGTCTCGGAGTTGGTACCCCTTAACCTTTCTATCGGGGCATGTCCTTGACGCGTGGATCGCCATTCCCTCGATGGCCATGGCGATGTAACCCGCAGCCGGATAGACCATGTTTCCTTGCACCACGTGGTCTCTCACCCACGGCACATCAGCGACACGGATGATGTGTCTCCAAGACGGGGAATTGAGATCGCTACACAGGTTTGGCGACCCAAGAAGATCGTGAGGCGCCTCACTGCGACTGCGGTAAGCCTTGCTGATTCGTGGCTCAATCCAATGTCTCGTCTGGTGGTTCCATGGATAGCTGGGCAAGTCATGCAGCACCTTCAGACCGTGCTGACCATACGGAAAGTTGACTGGACCAAGGTTGACGGGATAACCTCTCCTCACAAGATCGCCCACCAGAGCATGCATCGTGTCCACGGCGCTCTGTTTCCTGATCAAGCAGCTGATGTATGGTATGTTGACCCCTTTGAATTCGGGCATGGTCATGATATCTTGAATGGGCCCGGAAAGCGCGGCGTGCGGTCCCACCTCAATCACCATATCGACTTTCGGCTCGCTGCACTCGGAGCTATCGAAACACATGTTCTGAAACGCGTCGACAAACTTCACTGGTCCAGTGAGACTGTTGACCCAGTGAGTCGGGCTGCTGATCTCGTTGACATCATCCATGCGCTTTCCGGTCGAGGGAGAGGAGAAGACAAAGTCGAGGCGGTTCTGCGACGGCCTAACTCGGTGTTCCATTGCGGCGTAATATGCGTCCGAGACAGCCTCCATGTGATGTGAGTGCCATGCAGCGTCGACTTTGAGGCGCCGTGCAAAGACGTTCTCCTGCTTGAGGATGGCTTCCAACTCATCGAGACCATGAACATCTCCCGAGACTGTGATGCTGCTCGGGCTGTTCTCACATGCCACAACGACCCGTCCCCTCGAAACCCGAGAAAGGTACTTGTGGCTGTCCTCAACACCCAACCCCACCGCTACCATGCCGCCCTGTCTTTCGAGATGGCGGTTCATATCTGATGCCAGTCCTCCACGGGCATGCACAATGAACATTGCGGATGCGAGATTGAGGGCACCGGCCGCGTAGGCTGCTGCAATCTCGCCACTCGAATGGCTCGTCACAGCCGTCGGTGTGATTCCCCAGGCGCGCAGGAGGTGGACTAGGGCGATTTGCACCGCAACACAGACGGCAGTGCTGTAATCCAGTTGGTTTACCCTGGTTGTGGCTGCATCTCGGTTGAGCTCCTCTATGAAGTGATCGTCATGTCAGTAAGGTGCCCATTACCATAGCAGCGCGGGGGAAGCCAATGTCCCGTGATAAGAGTGGACGTACCGATCATGTTCCATTTTGCCCCGAGCTTCTTAAGGTGTGCGTCGCAATCCAGCAGAGCTGCCTTAAATACAGGGTATGCGTCGATAAGCTCCCTACCCATTGCCCACCATTGTGCGCCTTGGCCAGTGAAGACAAAGCCGAGCCTGGGAGCTGTGCCTCTCTTCTTTGGCTTGAGCCTGCCATCGTCGATTGTCTTGATTAGTCTGGCAGTCGAATCTCCGTGGAACGTGGAGACCCAGGGAAACAAGGATCGACGTGAGCAGAGGGTGAAGGCAAGATTGTCGAGAAATGCGCCCTCATCCTTGGCGTCGCTCTTCTGGAGAAAATCCTTCAGGTTGGTGGCCATGGACCGGACTCCTCGTTCGTCCTTGTCGCTCAGAAGAAAGACACGCGATCTTGCTGCGCAAGGGCTGCAGGGGTCGCGCTCGCCATGGATGTCGCCGTTGGCGTGGCCATTACTGTAGCCATTTCTGTGACCGTTCGTGAGGGGGCCATTGCCGTTTGGGCTTGGAGAGAACTTTGCGTTGCTGAATGAGATGAAAGACTGGTAGTCTTCCATGATTACGTGGGCGTTGGACCCACCATAGCCAAAATTGTTGATGCTCGCACGGCGGATTCCTTCCTTGCCCGACCATGGCTCGAGCTCCGTTGGCACCTGCCACACACAGAACAAACGTCATTAGCCGCCTGGCCTGCCCGCTACGGAGAGAGGGGGAGAGTGGACGATGGCAGCTTTGGGGGAAACGGGTCAGACTGGAAAAAAGGCAAGAACAAACCTTCAGTCTCCACTCCTGCAGACGCAGCTTCTCATTTGGCTTCTTGAAGTTGATGCTAGGTGGAATCTGCTTTTTCTCCAGAGCCATCGCAACCTTGATGATGGCTGCAACACCGCTGGCTGTTTCAGTGTGTCCGATGTTCGTCTTCACTGAGCCAATTCGGAGAGGCTCGTCCGCCTGCCTGGAGTCCTTGAACACCGACGCAATCGCACCAACTTCGATGGGGTCCCCGGTCGGCGTGCCCGTGCCGTGTGCCTCGAAGTAGGTCGTGTGTGCTGGATCAAGCCCGGCTCTAGCGTAGCAGGCACGAATCAACTCCTCTTGGGCCTCGCCACTCGGGGTGGTGATTGTCTCGGTTTTTCCATCCTGGTTGACGCCGCTGTCTCGGATGATGGCGCGAATCGGGTCGCCGTCTCGAAGTGCGTCGTCGAGCCTTTTCAGGATGACCGTTGCCGACCCTTCCCCCCGACCGTATCCATTCGCCCTGCTGTCGAACGCGTACGACTTCCCGTCTTTGGAAATCAGTCTGTTTTCAGCGTCCATTGTCAGCCTTTTGCCAGAAACTAACTCTATTTCAGATTCCATCTCCCGTTGACGACTCACCCCATCGATGACATCGTCAGAAACATGTCTGGGTTGAAGATGACGTTCGCTCCTCCCACAATCGACATATTTGACTCCCTGGATCGGAGACTCTGGCATCCTTGATGCACAGCCGTGAGCGTGGTAGAGCATCCGGTGTCAACCGACATACTCGGTCCTCGGAGGTCGAAGAAGTGTGACAGTCGGTTGGAAGCCATCGCCGCCCCAGTGCCCATCAAGAGGAAGCGAGGCAGGGCATCCGGGTCCTTGATCAAGCTTTCGTGGTAGTCCCGGAAGAACGACCCGGCGAAAACTGACGTGTTGGAGCCAGCAACATCTTGCAGTGTGATTCCAGCTGAGAGTCACTTGTTGTTAGTCTCTCCCAGTGGTGAGGGTGCATGTGTAGTTGGGAAATGAGCAACTCACCACTCTCTAGAGCCTCGTAGGTGGACTCGAGTTGGAGCCGGAACTGGGGGTCCAGTGCCTGCACAGTTGACAGCGTTAGATCTAATGGGTGCTTCAGCAGCCCGGGGATGGGGATGTGGGTGACACGAACGGCTGCTGTTTCAGCGGAAAGGTTGAAGAAATGGGCATCGAAAAGCCCAACGTCTTCTTCCAGAAAATGACCCCCTATCACGTTGGTCTGAAGATTCGATGTTAGTTTTCCCCAAACATACCGCAGGTACTCTCGTGGGCTGTGGAATTGCTTACCCCATTGAGCTTCTCAGAATTTGGATGGTAGATACCCTCGATGTTGAACCTGGACTTGGGTATCTCAGACCAAGCGCTGCGACCTTGGGCGAGGAGATCCCATAGCTTCTCAGGGCTGTTGGTGTTGCCGGCAAAGCGGCAGCTCATGCCAATAAGTGCAATGGGAACACTGGTCTCCATGTCGAGAGCTGCTGCCGTTGAGCATGCGCTGAACCGGAGAACGACGGGCCTCAGGCTCGATAGGTATGCTTTACTGATTGTTGAAATTGTTGACGAAGGTTGCTGAGAAGCGTAATATTGACTGACCCCGGTTTCTGGTTGAGGACAGGTAATGCCTCCCGTTAAATACTCTGTCTGTTTCTGTTGATCTTGACGCACAGGTTTCACCCGTCTGCACCGCATTCTTCGGCCACTACCTAATGTAGATTGTTGCACCTGAGGGCCGAACTCCGCATCCTCTTAATTAAATGTGGATGTCTTTCTGGGTATAGTTGTACCCCATAGCTTCCAACGATTGGCGTTGAATGCTGTGACGGATGGCAGCGAGATACTCCGAAGCAGTCCCTTGGTACTTGACTCCGAACACGTCCAAGCCCATGCCTCAGACGAGTTTGAAACTTATGGACATAGAGCTTCTTGGAGCGGCTTGTGGCTTTTCTGGGACCCGCAGACTCCATTGTCGCAACCGTTGAGCATGGCATCTTGACACAGTGTAACGCGCATGTGCATGTCACTCATGTTTTCTCGTGGAAATGTTGGACAATATTGGCATCTCACTGCATCGATCCTACTAGTCTGATGGGTGCGTGCATACGTCTGCGCCACGATCCTAGACATCATGGCCGCAAGCTCTTCGAGATGGCATTTTAGGCCTACATTGCTGCGAGATGGCGTTTTCCCTGACCCGTTTATCTGAGGTGAGAAAGTGTCTTGAAATTGTGAGGCTCTCCGTTAGGCTCCAGATCACCGCAAGATGCCTCATAATCGTTTACTTTCCCGGATATCGGGGATATAGACAGCCCTAGCGTGACTTCCGGTAGTTTGGCCATTGTTGCTTGGCCTTGAACTCCGTCAATGTGATGAGATTTTACAACGGGCCGAATTCCAACCCACTCGTTAAGCGCTAAATCCAGTCCACATTTAACAGGTTCGCCCGACTTAATCCATATAGCTACCTGGTAAGCTCGAGACTTCTGACTCGATTATGGGAAAATTAGCGGGAGTCTCTTTCCATGTCAGCTGTGGTGAACAGCTGTTTCCATCACATCTTCGAGACATGGTAAGCCCCATTTCCATAACTTGTGGCAATGGCGCTCGAGTGGCGTTCATGTAAGAACGAAGATCGTGGTTAGGGATCGCCAGTCGAACGAGTCCCGAGCGTGAATCCTCGCCAGACCGAGTAACTCCGGTGCCGGTTATCAGCTTATCAAGGATACAATCATGAAAGATCGTCGCTCCGTTGCCCCTCTTGCGGCTGTCGTGGCAGTCCAATCGTCCGTCCATCAGTTGGTACACAGACTTGTCGGGGACCAGAAACCTCTTCGTGAGGCGGCGCTCACGCCGACATGACTCGGAGCCGTTGAGGCATATTCACGTGTAATAGTTCGTGGCATGCACTCCGCAGATTCAGATACACCAGGACCTCTCTTACGGTGAATTTCCTCGATCTGCTGCGTCGATCACGCAAAATACGTGAACTGTCGTTGCATGTGGAGCACTGACCCCTGTGTAGATCGTTGGCGATCAACTCAGTCGGTTCCTTGACCAATGGTGCGCGATCGCCAGGTCTGTGCTGTGCTAATTCTCTTCTCTTATTCTTGCCATCATTTCCTCCTTGGGCAGGTTGAAGCTGAGATCGACCCATCTTCTTCGTCTTCGGGATTGAACCCGCATCGCTTTGTGTGAACCCGGATATTTTTTGAGGGTGGAGGAAAGCCTTCATCACAACCGGCATCCACTCGATGACAACGAGTGACTGGACGACGCCTGCTCCATGTCACTAACCAAGACTCCGCGGGCCGATCAGAACCAAGAACGAAAGCGTACATCGATGCGGTACTCCATTCTCTTGATCCACCTTGACAACTGCGATGCTCACAATCCATAGTTCATGTCCTATCCCTTGCCTTCACTATGACTGGGTAATGCCTTAGCCACCCATGCTCGAGCTATCCCGAGCGGAGGGAATCTTTCACCCGTGCGTCCAGACCACGGATTACAAGCCTTGGTATGGTGGTCCGCTAGCACCTACGAGCTCGGTGACTCCTGCTCCATGAGAAATCCAGCCTGGAGGACCGGCTGAAGATTCAGGTAGTGGGTTGGCAAGGGATAAGAAGACTCCGGCGTTCTCATGGTGACAACAAGGACACGGCTTTAATGAGCGAGGAAGAAACACCCTGGTTCGGACTATTCTACCAGTCAGTCCATGAGAGCGTCTTGACAAAGAAGACTTTCAAACGTTCGGTGTCTCCGTCATTACATCTGTCAAGTAGCTCGGTTCTACTCGTGCACTACACGCTCTAGAGAGTCAACTGAGACATCCGGACGAGCAAACAATCTGCAGTGATCGAGTGCTTCAGCGAGTTAGTTGATGTAAGCTCGGTCTTCATAGGCGAGGATTCCGGCAACACTGTTTTCCCCAAAGGCTCGCCGCTTCTCGGGAGCCCTCTGCCTCCCTTCGTTGCCTCGCGAGAATAGCAACCGACTCATATGCATGCCATGATGTAGGTCGCCGGCGCCACGCAGCAACCATTCTCGGAGCTCTGCCTCGATTAGGTGTAAAAACAAGATTTGTTGGCCTAGTTCTAGGCAACAGGATTAGAACAAGATTTATAACGCTAATAACCTTGTGGTGGCGCTGGACAAAAGCTTGACCGAACGTGCAATCCTTCCGAAGCTAAAAGGTCCATGGATGTATTCCATGCATATCATCAACAAACATCCAGTATGCAGAAGCCACACCTGAAACCTCTCCTCCCCCTACCTAACCCACGTGCGTAGACCGAAAAAAGCTCCGCATGCGGCGGCGGCGGCGTAATGGTGAACGACCGTGATACTAGTAGCCCGCCGTGTAACGCTTCGTCTTTTTTGTTCCCTGCATTATTCTTCCGGGCCAGTGATAGAGTCCCAGGGCTGGCCGCCACCACCGCGCAGGGGCGCTTGATGGAAGCCTTGAGGAGGAAAGGAAAAAAGAAAAGGGCAAACATGGACGCCACGAAGGCTGACGGCCGGCTTGGCGCCAATGTTGCCCCTGCTCTACCCGAGATGGCGTATTGCCTTTGCGATAATAAATGTCGGTGAGAGGGCGACGAGGCTGTCGTGGTGAGTTTGATCGTCCGTGACCGGAAACTTGTCTAGACACGAACGATTTGAGTTCAAGTTCGCATACATACATGTACACAACACACCCGCCCGCACGGACGGGATACATGTAAGCTTAACTGCACGGTTCATTGCCTTTGTTTCTGTGTTCCATCCGTTCCAGTCTTTTTTTACCGGTAAGCAGAGCCCGGTGTTATGGTTCCAGGGCGTGTGTGATAGAGTGCAGATAGGGGGTAGGTGGCTTATGCGTGTTGGCCCGAGCCGTGTTTGCTTCTTGGACGTTGGGACGGTTTGTCTTTTTGTCCTAAGCCTGCTGCATGATGCATCCGTTCCCTGCCCAAGGGATAGGTCGTGTTGTTATTTGTCGGGCGGTTTTTGTCGGCGTTCAAAGTTCCCGACTGGCGTTGAGATGGGTAACGCACCTTGGTTTGGGGATGATCGGATGGATTGCATGTCGAGTGCACTGCAGGTTGATGGCTTCGTTGGCCCCGGTCAGGATGCAACAAAGAAAGAAGAATGCATGCTGATATCAAAGTGCATACAAACATGCCAAAAAAATGCTAAAGCTCCGAGTACAGCAGACGGAGGTTGCAATCAATCTGCAAGGTCAAATGATGCCTGCTCCCTGTCTTTCAACCTGACATGACCCAACCTGATGGGCAGTCTGGGGAGGATTTGAAGAATGAAAAGGCCTCGGCATGGATCCAATGTCCCATTTGAAGCTTCTTTGGGGCGCGTCACGGCGCTGCATATGCAAAGCAGAGCAAAGAACTTGGATATGTCCCTACTGTACCACCGCAGCTGCTCGGGCCACATAACTCCCCGCCAGTCGGTTGTGAACGGGTGCGGGCCATCCATCTTATTTTTACTCAAATCAGGAGCGGACCGTGCTGCACAACAGGGGCGTGGGTAGCAGGTAGTGTATGTGTGTTACCGCACTCATACGGCCACCCACAAAGGGCATTGGGCCAATGTCCAGCGGTTAATGGCAACGCGCACACAGCCGGAGTGCAAGCGGTTCGATGTGCTTTGCAGCGACAAGTTGCGGTTGGGGTTGGAGCAAGGGGGGGCCAATATCATGCTGACCTATTGCTTGCCCACGAACCTTCTCTGCGACGAGGAGGTCGTCGCCTTTTCGTAGTCCCTAAGTTCTCCAAATTCTCTTCGAAGGGCACCTCGTGGAGGACACTGGAGAATGGCAGCAGCTGTGCTACACGTCTATGTAGGTCCAGCACCTACACACATGCAGAACTTAGGCGCTGTTTCGGGAGACACGGGCAATGCACGGTATGCAGTGGCTTCCACATTTCAACGTCGACATGCATGCACTTCCATTGCAAGCTTTCGGCATGCACGCCACCCACTTTGAACCTGCCGGAGTAGGAGTGTTTTCCGGAAGTGGGAGCTCTCTGAATGGCCAGACCCCGGCCCGGGACGATCGGTTTCCGTTGGGGGTTGGATCCCAGATTGCCATGGTTGCTCCCCTCTCCAGAATCGAAATCTGGGATTGAATGAATCTTTTTAAAGTGCCCGCCGTGCCCGCTTATCTTACTGTCTGAGACATCCCCGCCATCGGCTTAAAATCTTGGGTGTGCATCTCCAACTGTGTCTTTTCCGACGACATCACCTCTCTGGACGTCCATATTCTGGCATCGTCCTTTCCTCTGCTCGAACAGTCCAGTCCTATTGTCCTCTCGCTTTCTTGATGAAAGCTTAAATCGCCAGGCATCCTTCGACCGGGACCCACACGTGCCCCTTATTCCCCTTATTTGCCTCCCGCAGCAAGAGCGAGCCAGCATTCAGACCGCGCCTGCCCAAACAACTGCATTTAGATCATTATACCATCGAGACTCGTTCTTCACCGAGAGTCTATTCAAGATGAGCGGCAGCAATAGCGTCAAGTCTGCCGCAAGCAGTCCGCCGGCATTGAAGCCCGAGTTTGCCATTGCCGAGTTCCCAGACGACAATCCAGATGGGAACCTGACGGAAATCGAGAGGGCAGAAATCGTACGTAGCTTAGTTTGAACAATACTGACTCCCTTCACAATCGTCCGATCTTCTCTTCAGTCTTCTGTCAAATTAGCTTTTGCGGACTTTAGTCCAATTCGTCTCCACAGTTCGACTCGTCTCTCAAAATCTTTTTCCACACCAAAAATCTTCTCCCGCAGCCCTTGCAGTTTCTTTTTCTGAATCATCTTACAACAACCGCTCGTCCGCACCAACCGCCTCGCCGCCCTCCTTTTTCTTTTTTAAAGACAAACACATTTTCAAACCTCGTAGATCCTCGCTAACAATGGCCATCGCCGTGCAGGATCGGAAGCTGGTCCGCAAGCTGGACCTGATGCTGATCCCGTGGCTCTGCCTCCTCTACCTGATGGCCTTCCTGGACCGCACAAATATCGGCAACGCCAAGATTGCCCACCTGACCACCGACGTGCCCATGAGCACGTCGCAGTACAACCTGACGCTGACCATCTTCTTCATCGCCTACTCGGTCTTTGAGGCGCTGGCCAACATCATGCTGAAGCGGTTCCGCCCGTCCGTCTTCCTGCCGATCACCATGTGAGTACCCGCGAATAGTGGCTGCCACTATCGCAGCTTGGCATTCCCAAAGCAGCAATCCCTCCATTTATTAAATAAACCCTAGAGTCCCGTTGTTGGCTGATTGACTGACCGCCCTCCGATATAGGATCCTCTGGGGCTTCTGCATGATTGGCATGGGCTTCGTCACCAATTGGAGCGGTCTGATGGCCGCGCGTTTCTTCCTCGGCGTCACGGAGGCCGGTCTGTTCCCGGGCGTCAACTACTACATCTCGTGCTGGTACCGCCGCGACGAGGTGGCGGTCCGTGTGGTCAGTGGCGTCCATCTAATCTCATACATACGTCTCCGGTGTAACGGGACGTGAATCAGAAAGAAAGAAAAAAAGAAACCGTGGCTAACTCCTTGTGTTGCACACACACTGTAGGCTATCTTCTTCTCGGCTGCCGCCCTTTCGGGCTCCTTTGGCGGTCTGCTGGCCGCGGCAATCCAGAAGATGGACGGCATGGGTGGCAAAGCCGGCTGGCGCTGGATCTTCATCCTCGAGGGCATCCTGACTGTCGTAATCGCCTTTGCGTCCTTCTGGATGGTCCACGACTTCCCCGACGACGCCAAGTTCCTCAGCAACCGCGAACGCGCCCGTGTCATCCGGCGGCTCAAGGAGGACAAGCAGAGCAGCGCCGAGCACGAGGAGTTCAAGATGACCTACGTCTGGGCCGCCCTCAAAGACTGGAAGACCTACGTCGGCATGCTGATGTACATGGGCCCATTAATGCCCTTGTACAGCATCAGCCTCTTCCTCCCCACCATCATCTCCAACCTCAGCTTCACAGACAAGACCCAGATCATCCGCAACCAGCTCCTCAGCGTCCCTCCCTACGCCGGAGCAACCATCGTCACCGTCGCCGCCGGCTTCCTCAGCGACCAGCAGAATCGCCGCGGCATCTTCAACATGGCCCTCGCCCCCATCGGCATCACAGGCTTCATCATGCTGATTGCCTCGGAGAAACCAGGCGTGCAATACGCAGGCACCTTCCTAGGCGCCATTGGCGTTTACGCGAGCATCCCCATCACGATTGCATGGGTAGCCAACAACATCGAGGGCGTCTACAAGCGCGGAATTGTGCTCGGGTTCATGATCGGCTGGGGCAACCTTAACGGCATCGTGTCAAGCAACATGTGGTCTGACGCGCCGCGCTTCATATCGGGCCATGCGACCGTTATTGCCTATCTCACTGTCTGCCTGTTTGGCGGCAGCGTGCTTTTCCACATCTTGTTGAGCAGAGAGAACTCGGCGCGTCTGCTGGGCAAGCGGGATCACTGGATTGAGGGGAAGAATAACCTCGAGATTGAGATGCTAGGGGATAAGCGGCCTGATTTCATTTACACTTTGTAGATGTCTAATGTTGGAACTGGTGGAATCTTGCGTTACAAGGGGCTCGAATGGGAAACTAGGTTTTGCTTTGTATGATAGATCAGGCCTCGACTCTCGAGGAGTCCGGGACAGACAGGGACTGGTTTTGAACCAGCTTGAACTTTACACCGCGTCGTGGTTAATTCAATTCCTTTCCTTCAAGTTGTCTGACCTGACATCATCGTGCACCGGCAGATCATGAGTGCTCGCCCGTGACAAATGTCTGCTGTGGATGACAGCTTCCAGTCTCCTGCCTATGTGCATCTAATCATAGACCATGAACCATGTGATAATGCCCACATATGCCCAGCTATTCCACAAGAGATCCTAATTCAGATATATCTTCATCGACCACCAGAACCAACACTCCGGAAGAGGAACCAACATGCATATCATCGATTCCCACCTGGTAATTATGGGGCACTATCTCCAACCACCAGTCCGGAAACATCAGGTTGGCTGTCTCCAATCTGGACCACGACTGCCGACGCGAGGTTGCTGTGCCCCTGGACCGCCTACGGCAGTTGACGTGGGCGCGTGTGCCATTTTTAGCCCCCCTCACACGCATCCATGCATCCAACCACCCGTCTTCCTCCCCATGCGTGTCCAAAACCCATCCACACACCTCTTGGATACTGGACTTGCACACTGACTGGAACGGAAAGTGGGGGGAATGTGGAAAGGTGCTCTGGAAAGAAAATCTTACTGCTGGGCTGCTGGACTGCTGTTGATTGAGTAAAGAAGGGTGTCTCGACTTCGGTGGTGAGCGATTCTGGTACCTACCTAGGTACCTGACCTGCTGTGGTGTCTGATTTTAATCTAATCGGCCAATGCGCCGTGACCCTCGCTCGCTCTGACTGACGATCGTTGTTTGGGACTCTGCATGTGATCGGGGAAGTTTGCGGGCTATGTACCGCGGGGAGTCTGTGTGTCGTGAATGCCTGTATTCATTGATGAGATGTATGATGCTGGTGTGGAATGTGCATTCGAATGTGTAATTACAGGAGAATATTGGCAAGCGATCTAGCAGGTGCATCAAAACTTGAAATTAAGGTACAGGATATAGTAGAATGCCGGACGGTAGCAGCTAATTACAGCGCCCGCCAAGGGAATCGTGTTCATACATTGCCATCAGGTCCGAGTCATGGGAATTGTTGTTGAAGACCGGCGATGATTTAATCGCGATGAACATCAAAACGCCCAATCCAGTCCCCTCAAAGCACTTCCAGTTGATTTCCGGGGAGTAATTAAACCTGGGGTTCGGCCCGACATTATCCCCGCCAAGCCCCAAGCCCAAGGCTGCATGGAAGGCTCGGCGTGCTTACCATGCCTGGAACTTTTTTTTTTTTTTTCACAGACAGCGTTGATCAATCTGTGTTGCTGACACCCATCGTCTTCCGCGGGGTGGTATGTATGGGCTGCATCCAGTGGGGAACCAATCCAATCACCTTCAAGTTGCTCGTCTGATCTGGTCTTTTGGACACGGTCGGTGACTGAGGCTGGGCTCTGCAAAATAAAGTCCCGGGCACCGTGACGCATCGGGGACTTTTTATCTCCCCTTTGTTTTCGATGGAACAGCTCAAGGGCTGTGTGTGTGTATCTGGTTTACGGGTTCTGTGTTTCGTTTGTGATTGATGGGTCAGGCGGATTGTTTTCATGGATGGTCTTATGGACCGACCGTTTCGGCGATGCGACTGCTCAAGTGTTTGCAACCAGGTATTTACCCGACCGAGCGAAGTCGTTGCGTGCAGTCGTTGATCATCCTCTTCGTCACTGACGAAGTGTTATTGGTGTTCTCGGGCTGCAAGCAATGTTCCTCAGTGCCTATATATGGCGATCTGAATTATTACCTCCTATTGTCCATCTTCCTTAGGAAGAACAAGATATGGCGTTTTTATCTTCAACGATGGATGTTATATTTGTGGTGGAGGAGAGAACCAGGATCACGATCCTCCAAGTTTTATCCATTCTTTCCATATGTTGGCTGGCTGGCGGTGACGATTGCCCGTTGTCCAATCCCGTCACTCCCTGTCGAGATGTCATCCCCGGAAGCCCCGGACCGTTCCCTGTTCGCGGGTTGGGCCTATGGACTAGCTCAGGCCGGGTCCTTTTGTCTCCTGTTCTTATTGTTCCATCGTGAAAAAGACCCAAATGTTCCTACCAAAGAGCTTCAGACCATTCTCCCCGACGCCCATCAAGAAAAGCAACCAAACCAGCCCACGGGAGTCAGTGCTCCAAGACAGCAGTTCCCGGTATTGGAGTTACATCGTCGCGGACTCGCGGGCTCGGATCATTACCGACGAGAACGGTCGACGCTGGTCGTGTCCAAGGAAAAAAAAGTCTGGCATTTTATTAGTGTCTTTAGCGCGGTCCCATCCGTGGGAGTGGGATGGTCTCTCTATAAAAAGAAATGACATGCCTGTGAAATCGCTGTGGCTTTATCTGTACAATAATTATTACTCGTTTAGGAGGTCGATAGGGGAGGCTACTGCTGTGTTCCCTCCAAGTTCATCGAGACCCCGCAGATTTGGGACCGTATGTCAAGGTTGACTCCTCGCCCCAACCCCGCGTAGATAGGTATGGGTGTGTGCGGGCAGTTTGTGGCGAGTGTTCTGGCCCAGCAGTGGGTGAATTTCTCGAGATCCAAATTTGGGGGCTGCCTTCCCCTATGTTATAGTGACGGCTTCTGCCATGTGTTGCTCCTGCTGCTTGGTTTCACCGGCTATTCCTCCCCGCACTTCGCTCGAGTCTGACGGGGTAAGGGAGAGGGGGCCGTGAAGATGAGGCTGGCAGTTCTCCCTTGAATCAATCTTGACAAATCATTGTCCTCATCATGTCAATAGTTTTTTCTCGGGTTCTCGATAGCTGAACCATGATTATGTTGAGGCGTTCACATGCACGCAAGCGATGCTGTCAAAGTGGTGGTCTCCATCTCTAGGCGGTGATGACGTGCAGAGGTCGAGGACAGCATGCTCGACACAGTAGCAAGCTGCCCCCTGCAAGCAACTCCCCCGCCCACCCCGCACCACCACAATCTGGCCACACGCGTTTGTTTCGTTTCGTTTCGTGTCTTCCACACTCCTCCATCCACGCGCGCCCATCAACGCCGCACACCGACTTTTAGTGATCATGGCCGCCACTGCATGTCAGCAGCAATTGAGATTGCATCAGTCGATCTCGTTTCGTTTCCGCCGCCAGCGAGCGACAAGGCAGACTGGCCTCTTGGCCTGCACGACATCATTGCGAACTGCTGTCTACTCTAGTCCAGGCGGCTTTGTGGACTTCATTGCCTTCGTTTCATCGACGGAGACAATGGCAGCCACGACGACTCAGGGGATCAATATTCACGTCAGGTACTGACCGAATGCACCTATTCGTGGCGTGGGTTATCGGTAAACCGACATTCTCGCTTGCTTGGTTGACCAACCCACGAGGTCCGCCAAGAGACTCTCCCAGCGAGCTGGTGTAATCACTGCAGATACGCAGAGTGCACGCTGCATGTCCTCCCGTAAGACACTTACCCAGGTATCCCGCCGAGGAGCAACCAAAGACCGACTCGCTCGGCTGCGCGCGAGCAGCTCATCGTTTGCATCGTCACCCACATACTTCTGTTTTATTTATCACTTAGATCATGGTGGATTCCAGTTCCTGGTCATCGTCAGATGGAAACCAAAAACAACCTACAGAGCAGTGCGCGTGTGAGTGTGAGATGTGTGTGTGTGTGTGCTAATTATTCCCTTGCGCATCACAATTACTGCAGCCGCCGCACCGCCAAGGTCTCGTTGGACCGCAAAGAGCCTTGCAGCACCGTCTCGCTGGGACTCGACTCGACTCGCCAGGCTGTCTGCCCGGGCACCCACCCACCTTGTTGTGCCACCGACCTGTCGGGAACTTTGTCACCTCCGGCCCACACTCGTGCAGCACCGGGGGTCATCAAGCTCATCATTCTCCCCGGCCATGGCCATGATGCTAATAACATCCCTTCGCTTCGCCTGAGTGCAAGAAACCCACGGCGGATCTGTCAATCCTTCTTTTTCTTTTTCCCTTGGCCTTGGACTTGGCAAACGCAAAGCCACAGGCCCTTTATTCTGTACCCAGTCTTTTATATTCTGCTTCTTGACAAATACGTCGGACTTTGGTTCGCGTGAGAGACACGTCGACTCGGACTGGAGAATCACAGAAAACTTGCCAAGCTGCAGGAGCTGCCAAGCTGCAGCTGAGGACAGAGCAGTCAGCCTGACCTCTGGTAGGTAGCAATATGCAATAGTGAAGGCACCAGGGCAGCTAACACTCTTTAAAGCACTCGTCCCCTGCATCTTCCCATCCTTGGTCTCCTTGGCCCAGTGGTGCGAAGCATCACATCTCATCGTCGCCGGTCAACACACAATGTCTTGAGCTGGTTTGTGAGCCGGATGGTCACTCTCTGTCTTGGCTTGGTTCGGGAACGCGCCATCCCTTGTATCTCGACTTTGATTCCCCTTCTTCGTCGCCAGTCACCCTTGCGCCTACGATGAGCCCCGCGGTGGTCTTCAACGACAAGCAGGTCCGAACACTGGTCATTCTCGAGAGGCTCGGAGGCTCGCTGTCCCTTTTCTCAGTCATCGCCATTTTTTTTGCATATAGTCTCTTCCCTCGGTTACGGAGCTTGCCCAACACCTTCATTGTCTTTGCTTCCATCGCAAACGCGGGGGCCTCGATTGCGAGTCTGATCGCGTATGATGGGGTAGCGTTGGGGCAGGAAAGCTCGCTATGCCAAGCTCAGGGGTTTTTGTTTCAAATGTAGGTGGGCAGTAAACACCCCCTCTTCCCCCCTTTTGACAACATACTCACACCATATGGCACAGGTTTGTCCAATCGGACCCTTGGTGGTCACTTGCCATGGCCATTAACGTGCTCCTCGTGTTCTTCATGGGCGCCAGTCCACATACCATCAAGAGATGGGGGTGGCTCTACTGTCTCATCTGTTACGGAGGACCGTTTATCATCGCCGCCGTGTGTCTCCGCCTCACCGATCCTCACAAGACTGCCGTCTACGGCAGTGCAGGGGTGAGTCAGTCCCACCTCCTTCTTCGTAATAATTATCATTCTCACTGACATCCTCCGGTGTCTAGATCTGGTGCTGGATCAGCAACGACTGGAACTCGCTCCGCATCTACAGCTACTACATGCTAATATGGATCTGCATCCTGACTTCTCTTATCATCTACGCTGGCATCGGTATCTACGTCTTTCGCGCACGTAACAAACTCAGACAGCTCCCCGGAAGCGGCGGACATGTTCGGGGAACACTAGACAATCCTGTTCTAGACTACCCGTCACAGGACATCGTGAGTAGCAGCCAAACCCTATTTCTTCTCTCTCCATCACAGCCTTCTCGAGTCTCTTCTAACAAACACCCTCACAGACATCGCCGCCCATGTCCAACGACTGGCCCCTAACCCCGAACACTGGCGGCGCCTTCTTCGGCCCAGCCTCACCCCCAACCAACAACACCCCAGCCGAAGCAAACCCACCGCGAAGCGCCAGCCCACGATCATCAGCAAACAGCCCATGCCGAAGCCCGTCCCCCCTCCCCCGGCCCGACAAAATATACTCCCCCTCCCTAACCGGCGGCGACTACTCCAAAAAACGCCTCCTCCCACTCACGACACATGTAACCGCCCATCGATCCTCAACATGCAAGAGCCCCAGCTGCACCAAATCCCCCTCCCTCAACCGCGCCTCCTCCCAACAACCCGGCGGCCGCGCAGGCTCCTCAAACCGCATCCGCCGCCTCTTCGGCCGATACCTAATCGAAGACCCGGTAAAACGCGCGTACCTGCGCACCGCCGTGCTCTTCGCCCTCTCGGTGCTCGTGACATGGATCCCGAGCAGCATCAACCGCATCCGCGGCCTCATCTACCCTGACTCACCTTACCCATACAACGTGGCCACGGCCGCCGTGCTCCCCCTACAAGGCGTATGGAATGGGATTATTTTCTTTGTTACAAGTTGGAAGGTGCTTAGGGAGTCGGTCGCGGATTTTGGCAAGGGGGTTGTTGAGATTACGGATCTAAGGGCTGGTGCTGGGACGAGGGCCTCTAAGACAGTTGGGACGAGTCCGTGGCGGGATTCTGAGGCTGCTAATGGGACGCTGTCGGGGGAGAGGGGGCTGGGGTTGGGGATTGCGCTTGTGCATAAAGAGAGTGCTGCTGCGGCGCCGAGGAGGGATAGTTGGGATTTTCTGGATATAGGGGAGGAGGAGGGGAGAGAAGGTGGGAGCAGTGGGAGCGTGGGTGGGAGAAGTGTTTAAATTCATGTCACTGTCTTATCTTCTTGGCGGCTTGGGTTGGCGGTTTTATATGGGTAATTCCCTTTGTATGTACGCTGGTAGGATGGGTTATGGCTTGGGATTGGAGTATTATGGCGCTGGGATATCGGTAACTGGTTACCACCGGCTGGTTTATAGGGGCTACTTCTATGGGCACGGATACAATTTTGGATTGCTAGATACCTGGATACATGGGCGGAATGGTTAGGAATGGGTTTAGCGACTGGATGGTATGGAGTAACAGACATGGAATTTCTGGAATGAGTTTGCTACAGGAATATGTACCATCATCTACTTCTGACTGTTGAACTTGCAAAAATGATAGAGTTGCGTTTGACGGGGCTAATTGGGCATTGATATAACCCATTCAACACTGACAGAACACATGGGGTTGTTGAGGGGACAAAATAGGTTGGGCTGCCTTGCAGTGGCTCAAGAAACATAAAGTGCCTAGGTGGTAATCAGGTGCCACCTCACAGCGAGTCACAAACACAGGACAACAAAGGCAGAATTTAGTATCAGATAGGTAGGTACAAAAGAAGGTAACTTGGGTATTTGCCCGACGAACATACCGTAGGCTCTCACTGAAACCGACTTAATCTAAGGGCTCGCTTCAGGCCCAGGCCCGCTCTCGCAACGGAAAAAGCTGAGGCAGTTTGCCAAGGGACAGGCCAAACTGCCCCAGTTCCAACCTGTCGCCTTATCACAACACTTCTCTGGCCTGCACCCCTACCCACGGCCTCAGAGCTTTTTCCGCTGCGAGATTTGAGCTGTGCTTGAAGCGAGCCCTTAGATTAAGTCGGTTCCAGTGGGAGCCAACGATAATGAGTGCCTACCGCAGGCCCTCAACCGATCCGAGTTTCCTCCCTTGCCTCGCGCTCGCTGAATCTAGCCAGCGGGGGATAGGTAAGAGAGAAAGTCCGGACCGGTCAAGGGCCTGCGGGAGTAGTCTTTTCCAGTCCTCCATATTCTCATCCTTCCTGGCTCACCTATTAGCATTCCCTTTCGTTGACATCGCTGACACACTACCACGCTTCTGGAGCCATCACTTCCCAGGAAGAAAAAAAACCAGTTTGCGGTCGGTGTTAAAACAGCGATTGCGGGCACCATTGAAAATCCAGGTTGGGAATAGGTCAAGTCATGTTGTTTCACATGTTGTCAACCTGAATTCTCAACATGACTTGATCTATTGTCAACCTGGATTTTCAATGGTGGCCGCAATCGCACGCCGCGTTCAGCACCGGCTGCAAACCGGGTTCTCCTCCTAGGCTCTGGTCTTGTGTTCTGCAATCGTTAGTATTGCCAGCATCTCGGGGTCTGGGCACGCAGGATGAGACCGCGTTGTACTTACCAATTTATGGTTTAGATGTTATGGGCTCGGGCAACTACCAGCACGGATGGCTCCAGAAGCGTGGCTCAGCGATGTCAAACGTCGGATGGCCCGCACCATCATATGTGCCAGTAGTTACTGCCGAGCGAATTGCCTCTTGGTTTTCCCATGAACAACTTCTTGTCCGTCCTCATGTGTCGGTGTCTTTCTCTTTCTGGGCCTCCCCCTTGATTTGCGCTCGCACTGGTTGTCGAAGTGCTCAAGAAACGCCTGTCTGTCTGCACACACGTACGGGTGGCTTGTTGACTGCGTCGGGCGGAAGCAAATGAATGGCATGTTGCCGTCGCATTTGCTGCCGGACGAGTGGGTGCTCTTGAATCTGTCCTCTCGGAAGGCGCTGCCGCAGCGGCATCGGACGTGGCGTCGGTTGGCGGTGCGTATATGAGCTTCCAGCTTTGTCTTGATACCGGAGCTGAAGCCGCAGGCACAGAGGAATGTTGCGTTTCCAGATTCGCAGTGCTCGCATGTCTTGTCTTGGCCGTCGGAACAGGTAGCGCAGACGCGACGGCAGACTCCGTGCGGGTGTTGAGCGTCCATATGTTGGCTGAGAAAAGACAGGAGTTAGCCAGAGGGGATAAGTATGCGGATTAGGGGTTGCTGAAAGAAGGGGGCTTGCCTGAGAGCCGCCAAGCCGGGGAGCTCGTCACGGCAGATTTGGCAAAAGACTGGGCGTGAGGAGGAGTCTGACGTGCTGTCGGGGGATGTCACGGTTGTTGTGTCTCTGGAACTGCCATGGTTTACTGACAGATCCGGCTCAGACGACAACGAAACCGTGTTGCCAGCCGACTCCGACAGAGTTCCAGGAAAAGCCGCTCCCCCACCAAATCCGCCATCAGGTACAGAAAGAGAATGATCAGACACCGGACACCCCAGTTGTTGAGAAACGGTGTCGTCTAGTAGAGTTTGAAAGCCAAGATGCTCAAGTATCGTGTCTGGCATGAGCCAATCCAACGGTGACGCCTCAGCATAGTCGAGACTGTATCCAAGGGTCAGATCGTCGGGTTGGTCGGGCCATGCCGATGAGCCGGGAAGATGATGATAACTCTCGTAATTAGAATCAAAGAAATTTGGAACCGAATGCCAGCAATCGGTGATATCACACGCGGCGTCGTCGTGATTTTCAAGATCAGAAAAAGAAATCGAAATGTTGCGGAATGCGGAGACTTTGTGCCGTCTCCGCGGTCACAAAATGAGAAAAAAAAAAAAGGGGGAAAGGTAGGCGGTAGAGCCCACGTGCGTTCTTGAAAGGGGAATCTTGGGGTTGCCAACAACTGCGTATCTGGGGTACGTGCGTCAGTTTCCAAAAAGCATTGCTAGACCAAGCTACCACAAAGCAGCTGAAGGCCGTGTATCACGATAAGCTCAAGACAGCACAGAGGTGTGGAATCATGCTTTACCTCGCGTTGCTATGTGGTCGATTGTGAGGAGGCTTGGAGGGGGGAAACTCGTAAGCTTCCCCCGCGTGGAGCGAGTTGTCGTGGCCTTGGAGAGTCGAGAGATCGCCGCTCGGGATTGAAATGGCGGGGATGAAAGCTGCCTAGGTAGGCTCGGGGAAGCGACGATGTCCTTGCTTCCCCGGCCTTGGATTGAGTCGTCGGTTGCCGAGCCGAGGGCACTCGATGGCCCACGACTCGAACCCTTCTGCAAAGCCGCGGGGATGCACAAAGAGAAGAGGATCAATCTGAATTGGGGAGGGTTGGAGGTTCTCATTTATGGTCAAGCATGGGCTGTGCTGCCCCACGTATGTTCGTTCGATGCCTGCCAGCCGTGCCAGGCCAGGGCGAGATCCTGCAGCCAACGGTGGCCATTTTTCTCATTGGCTCAGCTTGGGGACATTTGTGGAGACTCCTAGGCCATTTATCACATTCGCCAGAATTCAAGGCCACTTTTGTCATTCGTCAGACGGGACCATCATCCGGTTTGTTGCATGGACTCAATGCAAAGTTGATGCATGTAGACCTCTTTCCTCGATACGGGCCATTTACTTGAGTCGCTATGATTCAAAGAATCGAACGGTACTATTTTCTTCGTTTCAGTGGCCATTTTTCTGAATGGATATTTGCAGAGTTCTCAGAAGCGCCTGCTTTCATTCAGAGAAACCGGAGGCACCCGGAGCGTGCACTTCACGGACTGATGATGCCAGTGATGATTCGGGTGCATATGTTTGGTGATGAACATTTTTTAACACCACAACGTGGATGAATGTGGCCAAAGAGTATTAAAGGGGTATCGATATCACCTCCGTCCGCCGAGATGGGGATGACGAAAACAGTACCCTCTCGATAAAATAACTGCTACAACAAGCCAGTATCCTTCAGTTACACCTGCATAGTCGAGAAGATGTCCCGCACCTCGAATCCATCTCCAATGGTGGTCGATGAGGCAAGCCTATCTGGCTCGGAAGCCGACATCGAGGGGGTGATAGACGACATCCTCCTCTTTTTGTCGCTCTTGGAGACGGAAAACCCCCAGACAGCCATCGAAGGTGCCTTTTGCATTGACATGGTCCACGTTGATGACATCCTCAAGATCATGGGATACGGTGGGTCAATCCTAGAATACATGTACAAATAACTTGATCAAGAACTGCTAACAAGACTTTTAAAAACAGACATCTCAGAGGAGCAGAAACACGCAGAAATCTGGTCCTGGCTATTGCAATGTCAAGAAGATGGTGCTTAACCGGATGACATGACAAGGGTTGCCCCTGGATGATGATGTGGTGAGGGTGGATACGTGTATCTATTCTCACGATCTTCGCGATCTAATTAGGTAGTAATTAACCGCCTCCCTCCCCTGCCCCCTGTTAATGCAACCCACTAAGCCAAGACTCCATCAACCAACAACCCCAGCCCGATTAGCTCAGCTGGTTAGAGCGTCGTACTAATAATCGTTCCCATCCGGGAGCATTTATCAAGTCATGCGAAGGTCAACAGTTCAATCCTGTTATTGGGCAAAAAGTCTGATCAGCTCCCTTTCAGGGGTTGACCAGGATTTTCTTTTGGCGTCCGACAAAGCCGTTATATATTTTTTTTGTTGTCGGCAATTCCAAATGCCTGTCCTCACGTCTGTTCTGTTCTGATCTCAGTTCATGTTGTTTGGTTGAGAGATGGATGCACAGGTGGTGATTGATCATGTCGTGTAATTACGGGATACGCACGCTTGTTCATGCTACCTGGTAATTATCCATAGATCGATCATGTCGGAGCTGCAGGCATAGATAGATACCTAGATAGACGCATGACGATAACCACCATCACACATATTCACGACCACATTTAAAGCACGAGAAATATGCCCTCTCATCAAAGAGAAATGTATTTACCCAGCCCTCTAAACCCATACCAGCCCGAAAAACGAGGCCACTGAGAGAAGATCTAGACCCCTAGATGCAAAAGAAAAACCCCGTCCAGTCCCCCATCCCACCCGGCCCATCCCCTCCGCAAAAAGAAAAAAACCCAGCGGAAGTCCTCCCTTCTACACCATCCCCGCCACGATATTCGCATACTGACTAGCGGGATAGTTCAGCTGGTTGGTACTCTGCTCCAGCGCACCCAAACCCGCATAGCTCGTAGCGATCAAACTACTACTATCCGTGCGATCCGCCGACGCCTCCCAGAACATACTCCCGCCAAGACCCATGCTCTTGATGTACACGACCTTCTTAGCCACCATGTCGGCAGTATCATACGTAATCAACTCCTTGGCGACCGGGTCATAGCTATACGTCGCGCCCGCAACAGAGTCGTACACCACCGTGGCGCCGGCCCGCGGCAGCGCCTTGTAGTCCCAAATCCCATTCTCCCATGACCCGCCGCCGATGCCAGAGTATGTTGCTCCCAAACCCGCTGTCTGCTCGAAGGCGCGGCCGTAGATGGGCATGCCGAGAACAATCTTGCTTGCTGGCACGCCGGCGGCGATGTAATCCTTCACTGCGCGGTCGGTGGAGAAGGGCGTCGTGGTGAGGTTGTTGGGGTTGGGATACAGATTTGCCTGGTGACCTGTCTTTGCGTCCCAGGAACCCGCGTAGTCGTACGCCATGAGGTTGAAGAAATCAAGCACGCCCGCCATCTGTCCGAGCGCAAGCTTGTTGTAGTTATCCGGCCCCGCCGGGCTGGCGACGGTCAGCTGGAAGTGGTATCCCTGCGCAGACTGGGCCGCGTAGGCGTCCAGGGCAGAGCGGATGGTTTGGAGGAGGAGCACAAAGTTGGTTGCGTTCGCGGCGGTACTGGGGTATTCCCAGTCTACGTCGATGCCGTCAAAGCCGTAGTCCTTCATTAGGCCGACGGCAGTGGAGGCAAAGAGCGCGCGGCTTGTGGCGCTGCTGGCGACGGCGGGGAAGTTGGACGAGAAGGACCAGCCGCCGATGCTGAGGAGGACTTTGAGGTTGCGGTTCGCTTTCTTGAGAAGGTAGAGCTGCTTCACGATGCCGTAGGCGTTAGTGCCGACGTCGTTCCAGGCTGGGAGGGAGGGGAGCGGCGTTAGTGTCTGTTTCAGTTCTTGTTTTGATTTGGATGGGAAAAGTTTCACCGAAATTGGATAGGATGGATAACGGGGGTTCTTACAATCCGCGGGGTAGTGCTTCTCCAGGTCGGCGTAGCTATCCGACGAGAAGACGCGACCGGTGCTGTCGAGGTTGGCAAAGGCAAACAGCACGTGAGTGATCTTGGAGGCCGGGAGCTGCGCGGGCTGGTAGTCGCGCTGATAGATGCCCCTGGGGTTTTATGCTGTTAGAAAGAGGTACTACTCGGAGCCGTTTCACAAGAAATGGCCGGATGGCATCCATACCAGTTGGTGAAATACACCACGTTCTTGTAGCCGGCGGCGCTTCTAGCGACCACCGGGGCAGCAGGGCAGGCCTGAACGGGCGTGGCGGCGACGAGGAGAGTGCCGAAGCACAAAACAGCGGCCAGCGCTGTTTTCATAGGCGAGACGATCATCATCTTGAAGGCGTGGGCTTGGAAACGAGACGATTGTGGTGCAGCTGAGGCTTGCCGTGGTCGTGGCTTTGGATGGTGGTGGTGCTCTTCAATCGTTGTAAAGTTTTGGAAATCTGAGATAGAAGGAAGGGCGAGCGCGCCGTGGGGTGATATACGTCCGAGGCAGGCACTTGCTCATCTCCCTCGGGTGTGGATACAGTTGCCCACCAGGCCCTATTGTTCAGATGAGACATGGTCTCGACTATTGACCGGGCCCGTCAGGAACGCGTGCTCTACATTGACTGACATTGTCATCAGACAGACGTTATTGCCCTCTGAGGGCCATGTAGGGGGGACTGCACATTTGCAGCAACGTTGCCATTGTCTCTATTCACTAAATATCAAACGTTGGATTGGTGAATGCTCGGTATTTAAGATTGGCATTCCGATCTGGGCTGTCTGCTTGTGGTTCTCGTTGTCGGTGGATGGTTGTCTCCGCCTGGGGTGCGGATGTGGACTCGTCCCGACGCGTTTGGATGTGAAAACCACTTGAACCCAACCTAGGATACTAGGATCGTGGGATCGTGGGCGGCACTGGGCTCATCGCATTATCTCGCTAATCTCACAACTGACCAATACCGAATGCTTGGCCAAACCTCACATGCAATGTGTACCAGTTATTCACGGGTGGGGGTTGCTACCGCGAATACTATCGGATTTTCCTCCTGACGAGCTTGGCGTAGGCAGCCGCCCAGAAAAAAGGGGTGTAGTAGTTCGGGCCGTCATGATCGTTGGTAATGTAACGCCGACAAGCATGAGCAATTAGTATTTCCAGCGGGTCTCACAACTCCCAATCCAGATCAAGCCCAGTCATTGGCGGGACCATGTCAGACTGCCGGGATCAGGTCTACGATTTTCAAGACAGCCCTGCGATTAGGATCATCAGGTACGACCACGGGTTCCTGCGAAAACGGGTTGTGATGTCCGAGGGTTGGGTGGAAAAGTCTGGGGAGCTGGCCAAATCGGGAAGGTGAGAATAGAGTATCGGGTGTGTGCCGTCCACACCTCTGGTGTTTGCTGCACGTACCTGCCGGAGCTGACCTCGAAGTCAGGGGTCAAAGTGCCACGCCGAACATCTCGCTGACCCCGGGAAATGTGTTAAGTTACCTGAGGAAACATGAGTTTCTCGTTCTTGGTCGAGCTTCTTCGTCCCTTTCTATGCGGGGAATATCCGTGTCCTGGATGGTTCATAGAGTAGAACCTAAGGGTATGCGCACGCGCGTCGATGTGTCCTGGCACTGAGCGCGAAGGATATTAGAGATTCGACCCCACCACCATCTCAACACAGAGCCGCACTGTCCCTCGCGAAATACATGGAAAGGTCTTGGGAAACCCCGGAATGGCTCCCACAAATAATCTACGAGCCGCTATTAGCATGGGTCTGTGCATGACCATGTGCCGAGCCGCATATGCACTTGCAAAAGATAACGACCAGAATCGACATTCGGACCAGACAGGGCAAGACATTGGGAACCACTGGTGCACGTCCTTGGAGGGATTACCCCACCACGGTTTTGTTCACAATACGACTTTGATGAGCATTCTCACCCACCATCATTCTTGGTTACATTCTCAAGGTTTAGACTAGGTAGAGTTGTGGCTTGCAACGTTACTATCACTTGCCAGGTCGTGTAAGTCGCCTAGGTACTACTGTAGTTCAACTCCTTACCCCTTACACCTACATCGGGCATTCTTTCGATACTAATCACAGCCTTTAGTTCAAAAACGCCAACGTCAAATGGAAGTATGAGACGGTAAATATATAACTCTTATGTTATCAGCGAGAAAATGCACTGTGTGGTGTTGGAATCATGCCAATCTCATTGATGAATGCCTGTTGTGCATGTTTTGAAGGATCAACGGTGTGATGTTAGTGAAGGTTATTAGCTACCTAATTACACGCAACGATTGTTCCCACCTCAGCGCGAGTGTTAATGTTGATTTAGTACAGTGTTGTCGCATGTGACTGCATGTGCGCGTTCTCTTCCATTCGAACTAGTGTTGATAAATTGCGCTGGTTGATGTGGTAGAAGATCAACTCAGTTGTTTCTCCATAAAATACCTGGTATATAGGCACAGGTTACCAGTGCCTGGAAAGCTGCACCGTTGCGTGTAGATAGGTAACCATTGTCAAATAGATACTGGCAGTGGGGCTCAGAATGCTCAACTTGATGCTACTCCCGTGGAAGGATATGTTGCAATCCGGCATGCCATTTTGCCGGTTTCTAGCATGTGCTTTTCAAGCAACACACCACGTTGGTTTTTGATCTCTAGGCCCAACAGCCCTCGGGATGTTCCTGTTCCTTGTCGCCGCTTCCGGACCAGTGGGAGGACTGGAGGGAAAGGTGGGAAAGTGTTTGACTGCATGCGCCCTTGGAGATGGATGTTAGCCGCTGTATTCCGAACTGAATCGCGTATTTGTTTCAAGTTCTGTATTTTGGGAGAAATCGCGAGGAGGAAGTTGATGTGGCTTGGGAGATTTGGCACTTGTATGTTCAAAAGAAGGGGCTTCATATTTACGCTCCAGACAATGAAAATCAGTAAGCTCCAGTTATCGATGTTGTTTCCAACCCAAGATATCCAAAATGGTATTAATGCAATAAGCCAAACTCCATGTATCCCATAGCCTACACCAATCAAGTGCCACAAAGCGGTCTCGTGGGGTCCGCAACCCAGGCGCAATAGGATATCCAAACCTGAACTGCGCCGAGGGTCGTGGCTACCATGCCAAAGGTAATAGCCAGGCTGACAGACACAACGGTGCACCAATATGTGAAACGGGGGTTTCTCCTGGCCTCGGTCCAGCGCTCGACGCTCGTCACGGGAGTTGGGTCGTCGGCTTCTTTCCAGAGATCATAGAGTCGGTCGCCCCAGTAGGGGTACTTTTCGTACAGGCTCCTCACGTCATCCGGGTCCAAGGCGTCGCGGAAGTTGTTGTGGTGCTCGTGTTGCAGTGGCGAGGACTTGAGGAAGTATGGGTCGAGGCCGTTGCGTTCGACTTCTCTCTCCAGGATTGCTCGTGATGGCCGGTCTCCAGCGCTGGGGAAGATGAGGTCAAATGTCATGAGGGTCTCGCGCAAGAGTAACGGTGGGAGGCATCCGCTGTGACGTGTCAGCAAGAGTGTGCGATGAATGCATCGAATATGTCAACCTACAGCGACAGTGCCTCGTCTGTCGATTGCTCAAGGTCGGGATTGTTTGCCCCCAGGATCTCCAGCGAGTGCCGCAGGAAAGCCGGATGTCGAAAGATGTATAGCGATTTCCAGCCGTCCCCCTTGAGCAGGATCAAATGGTCGGTGAGCTGGTTGGTCCACCGTAGCCGGACGGTTGCGTATGTGTCGAGGTAGCTCGCCGACAGTTTGTGGATGCGAACCGTTCGGGTGTCTTGGATAGGGTCCGTCATGCGTGGATACACCCGGTCGATGTATTTTGTCAATGACTCTGACTCCTTCCAGCTCGGATGGAAGATGTCGCCGCCCACGGTGCCGGGAGAGAGGCAGGCGGTTGCATAGGTCAGTTGCACAGCCAATGGAAGAGGGAAAGAGTCGACTCCTGCAGTCCTGACGGGGGGGCTATCGGCCCTGAGAGAGGCTCTTGTCTCCTTGGGTTTCGTCTTGAGGCTCTGGATTGCTTTGAGCAAACTGGCACGCGTCGTGGGGTTCGTGGAGGAGCTTTCGCACGCAAATGATGTCTCCTTTTCACAGTGGCCAATGTAGCCGTCTAGCAGCTGCATTCTCTTTTTCTGGGCTTCCTCCTCGGGCTGCGGCCCCCACATTGCATCGACAAGGTCCGCCATTCTAACGACTTCGGGGGGATTTATTATTCCTGTCTTCAGGCTTGGCCCGCGCTTCTAGTAATCTTAACGCATTCGTTTGTTGCTGCGAACGGGTGTTGAGGTCGTGAGCGCAGTCTGGAGCTATGCCGACACGAACTCCGCACAAGGAAGTCGATTGATTTCATAGCAATCTTTTTGCGTGTGGTCGGTAAATTACTTGATTTTCAGCTCTCACGCCACTGCAACTCGCGACCAGAACACGAAATTCCATTTCCCCAGCATGTGACCATGTGATTGGGCTTGCAGCAGCTGCGTTTCACATCCCTGTTCCCAACACAGTTAGGCTCGTCACGGATCACGTCCCTGCCGCGGGGGGCGAGGCTCGAGCAAGCTGAAGGGAGGAGCGACCGAGCCAGATTGATTTGCGCCAAAAGCGCTGACCATCCCCAGCGCGGGGCTTGTCCTGTCGCAACTTCCCAATGACCCAAACCGTTTGCACCTCGACCAAGACGAACGTGCCAGGCTCGATGATTACGATGCCAGTGCGCCGCCCAGGCTAATGGCCGGAATCATGTCGACGTTCACGATCACGAGAAATCGTCCATCAAAAACCAAGGTACAATCCCCGCCCTCCCACGTCACGGCTTGCCCAGCCACCCCCGACACGAGCTGATGCTAATTGATTCTGGCGCGTCCACAGTCCAAACCCCCCCAGACCGAGCAAACCAATGACCACGTCATCAGCAAAGACACGCCCCAGATTCCCGCGCTAGACAAGTGGTGGGCAACATTTCGAACACTGGGCAGATCGGAAGCTGCCCCGTCCACCCCTCCAGTCAACGGGCCAGCGCTGGTTCCGGCGGTCGCGGCGCGCGACGGCAGTAATACGCCGCTAGTAAACCGGACAGCCAAGCCACCCGAGCTATTGAAGCCGAGAGAAGATGGGCCATCTACCATCAGTGGAGATGACAGTCATCCGGTTCCAACAGGGAAGGCTAGTACCGGGGAAGATTCAGGCGTCTCCCTGAGGGAACATACAAGATCATCTGGCGTTGTTGCAGAATTGAGCACAGCACCGGTTGTGGGGTTGACAATCGAACGCACAAAGACAGCATCCGAGGTTTCCCAACCCAGTCAAGTACCACTCGGCTTGTCCAAGGGGAAGGGGAAGGGCAAGGAGGTTGACCGCAGAGCAGATCCCTCAGGCTCTGCAATAGGAAGCAGCCATCATGCCATATCCGTTCGGCTTCCCATGAGCAAGCTGGAGCGTCTATCCAAGCTGAACTTTGTTGGCAGCATGGATCTAAGAGCACAGTCCGTACGCATGACCAAGGCCGAAAAGACCAAGCTTCTCGCATTCTCGACATTTCTTAGCCCCGCCAAAACGCAAATCATCCTCTTTGGAAAGCAGATGCCAAGATGTCGGCACCGCTTGGTTACGCTGGACATAGGCACGCCTCCAGTTCCGGTCAAATACATATGCATCGAGGGCTTGAGGGACCCAGCCGACATCAAGCTGTTTCACAGGGTCATGTCCCAGACACGCTACCGGTCATATTACGAGCCATGGAAGCTCTGCTACGAGGCCTCGAGCATTTCCAAGCCTGCCGCTTCACACTACGCTGTCCAGGGGATGAATGACACAGGCACGTACTGCGGCGCGGTGTTGGGATTTCAAGACGGGCCCGACAAGTGGCTGTCCACCATCGGCGGTCTCGTTGAAATCGGCGGCCAAGTTTATGCCATGACAACAGCACACCGGCCGGATGAGGTCTCACCGTCCATTGGTGATGACTCTAGTTTCCCTGCGAGTCTCACAGATACGCTTGTAGAGGACAATTTCCCAGACGACGTCGAGTCTGCCTACGTCTTCACGCCTGATACTGAAACGCACAATTTTCATCCTCGAGCTTCCTTGGAACGCAAGTTCTCAACATTGAGCCCCCTCACTTTCCCGCCCCCGTCCCCTTCCCCATTCGATTTGCCCTATGCTCGTCCCATGATTCACGGACACGACTGGCAACTCATTCCAGTCTCTAGGCCACGGCAGCTCCCTAATTACTTCCGTGCACCATGGGGGGGGAGGAAATATATTTTCGATGTGTGCGACTCGCCGTCTGGGCAGTATGTTGCCGTCAACGCGGGGATCAGTGGAATCTGCTACGGAACGTTGTCACTTAGCGCATCATTTCTGATTGGAGACGATGATTTAGTCCAGGAGATATGGACTGTTGAAGAACTGGAACGCCACACTTTGGGCAGGATAGGTCAGTTTCAACTCAGTTCCAAACCCTGCGGCGTCCGGGCAATGATCCGGGTGTTTACCCACGTCCCGGGAATGAGACTAATCACTCGACGTGCAATTTAGATCTCGCCCAAGGCGACTCTGGCTCGTGGGTCCTTGATATTACCGACCCGGAAGATTTCACCGCCGTCGGACATGTTGTGGCCTGCTCGCCAGGCAGAGCACACGTCAGCCTCATGTCAACTGAGTTCGAAAAAGTCAATCTCACTACGCTTGGGTCTGACCGAGTGAGACTTGCGTCTCCATTTGAAGCTCTTCTCGATTATGCCCGCTCTCTCACGGAGAATGGCGAAGGTGATCGAGCAAAAATACTTGTGGACGAGGCTCTATCACCCAAGTTTCTCTCCAAGGCCGCTTCCGGGAGTGACTTGGCTTTGACTGTGCAGAGGTTCTTTGCGGAAGTTGAGGACTCGCCATGGCTAGAGGTTGAACGTGAGCTGCTTGAGGAAGTCCTGACTCAATACAGCGACATCGCTTCATACCTTGTCGATACGTCCACATTCTCAGGGTTTGAAGATCGGCACGCGACAACTTTTGAACGGCTGCGGAAGGTCTATCGCGCGATAGGCGGCGAGCAAAACACCCATGCGAAGAAGCCGGTTCCTCGGCTGCCAGCGACGCGGAACCAACCTCTTCTCGACGTGGACAAGCCCGGGCCTTTCATCCTGCCGATGCCGCCCCGCGTTGGGGTCACTGCTCGATTGCCCGAACTAGAGGTGACTGCGAATACAGATCATCCCGTGGTAAAGACTGAGCCTGACAATATGGGTATGTTTTCGTTGGTAGTTCCTGCATTTCTGCCGCTAACATCGTATCGGTCTCGGTAGCACACTCACAACCCCCGAAACAGTCCCCGAAACAGTCCGAGACCTGGCTCAATAGGTTGCGACTGAGAGAGATGGAGAAAGGTATTTCTCTCCGCGTCACTCTACTGAAGCTCCTCTGGATTCCCTACATTCTTATATCCCACACGCTCGGCGGCACTGCGGCTGCATATGCCTGGCTGGGCCTCTACGCCGTTGATCATGGGGGCCCAATTCCGATCCGTCCCAGCACCGGTGCATTCGCTGGCTTAATATCCGGAGGCTTGATATCCGTCCAGCTTCTCGCCTTGTACATGATATCGTTCTTGAAAGCCAGAAATACACCCTACCCCGAGACACTTGTGGAAAAGATCAGGTTTAAGTCCATCGGATCCGTTTTCCAGTCGACCATGATCTTTACGCTGGTGTTAGGCACCGCATATGCACGCGCCATGCTGCTCGTTCTATACCTCTGTCACGAAGCAGGACTTCAGCGTAAGCATTCCCATCCAGCGGGTGTGCTCGCAAGATACGCCAACACTAACCATCATCTTTCCAAACATACAGCAACAGGAACCCTTTACTCGGCGGCTGCGGTCGCAGCTCTACCCCTGCTCGCGTCCTCGAGTTTAGCTTTTTATCTCTACGGCCCGTACGGAGACCTCGACCGTACATCGACATCCTCCTTTTCGTTCTCCATCATTTGGGGATTTGGATATGATCTTCTGGCTGCTACCGCCTATGCGGGCGTATGCAAGAGGCTCGGTAAGTCTGCTCCGTCTCACGGTCCGCCACACACTCCGATCATCGCAACGCTGCTTCTGACCACGTCCATGACAAAACTACAGGTCAAGACGTGATGGATTATATCCCGGCTGTTGCCACTGCTGCTATTTATAACGCTGTCTGCGTTTTCTGGTTTCTTCCTATAATGCTCCTCATAAGTCCTATCCTGATTTTCACCTGATAATCTTTGGTTGGAATACCCGCGGTATGTACATTTAATCTCCAGGATGGAGGACATTTAGATCTGGTATCATGCAGATAGCCTGAGTGAAAAAACCGACCAACAATCTTACTGCTTCTTTTTCTGCGGAAATCAATTTGTGCAAGTAGTAGGAATATCGTCATGTTGGTACTAATTACAGGTCAAGCATGTAGCATGAGGTACGTATTGATCGATGATGCTCACTGCTTCCATTTGATCCTTCTAACGTTTCAAACATTCCAGGACGAGTGTCTTATATCCCTCAACCGCCGCCTCCAAATCCTCCACTTCCAAATGCTCGTGATCGGAATGCGCAACCAAGATGCTCCCCGGACCATACAAATACTTTTTATGATCGCCCCTGAGTCGCGGAATGTCCGTCCCGTAACTGACCACAGTCGTCTCGAATCCTGCACAGAAACGACAGGTATTAATTAATTCGCTCTCCAATTACACCCGACATTCAACAGATCGGGGGCGGAGGGGACACAACTACGAACCTTCAATGTCATAATCCAGCGGAACCGGCCCAATACCATAGCTAAAAGCCAACTCCACCTCCGGCTCCGCGGTAAGCACCGCTCTCTCAATCAACCCCTGAATCTCCTCTGGCGTCCCCGCCGCAACCCGCACCGAGACCGTCGCCACCGCGCTCTCGGGAATCACATTCGCTGCCACGCCGCCGGCAATCGTGCCGACGGTCAGCGTCGTCGCGCCGTAGACCTCGCTGGAGGGTAAATCCACGCTCTGCAATGCATATAGCGCGCGCACGAGGATGTCGATTGCGTTTTTGCCGAGGGAAGGGTAGCCGGAGTGTCCTGCTTTCCCCTTGGCTGTGATGGTGAACCCTAGTCCACCCTTGTGGCCGCGCGCAAGTTTGAGTTCTGTTGGTTCGCCGAAGATGACGGCGTCCCAGGAGAGGTGGAGGTCGTTAGCTGCCGCCATACCGTCCCCGCCTGTTTCTTCGCCGACGACGTATAAGAGCGCGACATCGCCTTCGTGGATTTGGTGGGAGTGCAGAAGGGAGGCGAAGGCGGTGATTTGGCTTGCTATACTCCCCTTTGCGTCGACGGAGCCGCGGCCGGAGAGGGTGTTGTCATGGCGGGAGTAGGGGAAGAAGGGCGGGACGGTGTCGAGGTGGGAGGTTAGCAGGACGCGGGTCTTGCGGGTGCTGCCGAGGTAGGCGAGGAGGTTGTGCCGGTTGGAGGTTGGGGAGGAGACGGGTTGGAGAGAGATTGTTAGGTTTGGGTGGAGGGTTTGGAGGTAGGAGCGGAGGAAGGTTGTGACGTTTGCTTCGGAGTTGGTTGGGGAGGGGTGGTTTACGAGGGATTTGTGCAGGGTTAGGAGAGAGGAAGAGGAGAGGGGGGTTTGGAGGGGGTGTTGGGGGAGTGTGGCTAGGGAGAAGGGGAGGAGAAGGAGGAGGTAGGGGGTGAGGAGGAGCTTCATGGTTGCGGTGGACACTCGCGGTGCATACCTCAGGTCCTGTATGCAAGATTTCGGGGAAACGCAAGTTCAAATGTCGAGATGTTGAATGTTTAATCCGGCAATTGCATTTGTAATACACACGCACAGCAGGCAGGGGGACACTCCAGCACGTGGCGGCGTTGCTGTGTGGTCCTAATGTGCGGAACCAATGGCCGGGTGGGACGGCACGATTCGCGATACCGGCCTCGGATGGCCAACACGGCGGAGAAACAAACAGCGGCCAGCCCTGCCAGTGCGCCAAACTGCGTTGAGCCATCACACCCCAGGGATGTCAATTGTGCAATCGCTAGCGATAAAGATATCATGCATGCAGACTGTGGTAAGTCAATCCTTTACCCCCCCACGTCAAGTCACGTCACGCACGCGGGGTACTATGTGCTACGACTGTTGTGGTAGTGTCTTTGCTTGACTGCATTATCAGGGTTGCATTCGCTGCGCCGGTGCAGATCGCGGCGGTCTGGGCAGGATGGGTGGAGCACATGCACTTATAAAGACCGTTGATCATACCCGGTACTCGGGGCAATGCTGCAGCTTCTCACTTATTTCGCTCCAGTCTCGTCATTGTTACTGACGGTAACTGAGAAAGACAGACAGCAATGGCTTCCGAGTCAAAAACATCCCGCGACGAAAAGGTCGTGGCGCTCAGCTCGACGCCCAGCTCCGGCGAGGCATCGGACATTGAGCCGACCGCGTCAGGGAATCTCCACCTCGTTACACGCAGCGACGAGCAGCATGCCTTCGGTAGTGACTCCCGGGAACGCATTACGGGCTTCGATGCCGCGCTCATGGGCGCCCGGACGACGTTGAGCAGTGCCGAGGAGAAGAAGTTGCTGAGAAGGATGGATTGGCATCTCATTCCGCTTTTGGCGGTCATGTATATGGTCAAGACGGTGGATTTTACGAATGTATGTGTTCTGAGTTTCTGAGCAGGGTATTGCTGAGAGGTGAGGCTAACTTCGACTCGTTGGGATACGATTAGGTTGCCAACGCGCGGGTCATGGACAGGGGAACACCGCAGAACATTTTGACGGAACTCGCCATCAGTTCAGACGCGTACAACTTTGTCACCACTGCTTATTATGTATGTCCCCTCTGGAGAACACTTGTGGCATGTAGTTGACAGTGTTAGATCCCCTACATCATTGCCGAAACACCCTCCAACCTCCTCGTCAAGTACTGCAAGCCCTCGGTGTGGCAGGCTCGCATCATGGTATGATAATCTTTGCCTGTGCTTGCCAAACACCGTTGAACAGTTGGAACCTAACCAGGCTAAAAATGCAGATCTCTTGGGGCATCGTACTATGCTGCCACGCGGCCGTCACCAACGCAGGCGGTCTGTACGCCGTACGTGCGCTCCTTGGTCTCTTTGAGGCTGGTCTGTGGCCGGGAATTCTTCTTCAAATGTGCTATTGGTATCGCCCGGACGAGCTGGCGCCTCGTATTGTGTGGGTTACCATCCTCGGCAACTTTAGTGCAGTGGTCAGCGGGCTGCTCGCCTTTGGGTTCAACGGAGTGAATACCGGCGGGCTTTCTGGGTGGAAGTGGTATGTTATTCCCGTCATGCTCTTGATGTGAAAGGTGGCGGTTGCTGATTTTGGTGGTGTCAAGGCTTATTTTGACCGAGGGGATCTTCACCATCTTCCTTGGCGTGTTCATCTATTTTTACCTGCCTGACTGTAAGACATGTCCGGTTCATTCTGAGATGTATTGTGCTAACTTGCCCCACAGTCCCCGATGATGCCAGCTGGATGACGGACAGGGAGAAAGCCTTTGTCAAAGCCAGACTGCCCATCAATTCCCCCCGAGACGGCGAGGACGACTTCAACTGGGCCGAGTTCATCACGACCCTCAAGGACAAGAAGCTGTGGCTGTTCCTCCTCTGCTGGGCCTTTTACACCATCGGCACAACGGGACTAAACTTTTACCAGCCCACCGTCATTGCCAATCTGGGATTCACGTACGCACCCCTACCACCTCTCACCTTGATACCAGCCAATACTAACACTGTCCAGCTCCCTCGCGCAATCCCAGCTGCTCAACATCCCGCCCGCCATCTTCGCTTGCGTCCTGACCATCATCTTCGGCGTCTTCGCCGACACAGGCCGGATCCCCCAACCCTCCATCCCGCTCTTCTTCATGGTCGTCATCCTGGCCTGCTACGTGGTCGAGTACACCTACCCCAACACGGGCGGGGTATATGCCGCCACGCTGATCGCCGGCGGCTTCTCGACTGCCTGGTTCACTATGATGTGGCCCTGGCGCGTGCAGACGACCGAGGGCGCGACGGGTTCCGCCTTTGCCATTGCCTTTGCCAACAGTTACGGCCAGATTGGTGGGGCGGTCGGCGCGCAGCTTTTTAACTCGCGCTTTGCGCCGCGGTATACTACCTCCTTTGGTATTGCGATGGGGTTTATTGGTATGGCTATTGTTATGAATCTTATTACCTGGTATGTGACGCGGCAGGTGGACATTGATACACGGCGGATTAAGAGGGCGCGTATCGCTGCGCTCAAGAATAATCAGGCTGTCTTGGACGATGTGGATATCCATGCCGATGAGAAGAAGGAGAGGTGAGGTGGGCTGGTTTGGATGGGGGGTGGGGATGGCGAATGGGTAGCATAGGTTCTTGGATATTGCTGAGTGGGTCACGGTGCGGATGGATGGTGATACCAAATGGTGGTGGTGTTTTGAGGATGCGCGGAAAGCATGGAAAACATACCTACAGTAGCTTCATGAATATGCTCCTCTTTCTTATGTTTCTGGCGCAGTTGGGGTCGGGCTTTTACGCACAAAATGCACTGCTGTTTCAGAGGATGGGTAGACGACACACACAGGCCCAAACTCGCGAGTTTGGACTCAGGCACTGGATAAACCAGGTTTGAACTCGGCAAACTGAAAGATTTGGCATAGCGAGGGTGAGCTGAAATGGGCTGCGTTCGCTCCAGTGTCGATAATATTGAAGGGCACAGCATGCGCTAAACCCGTTTCAGTCCCCCCGATACAGGAGAAGCGGACCAGTTCAGCCTGACAAGGCGTTCTTCTTTTCTCCTCGACAAGAAAGCAGGCCAGCAGAGTCAGGTCTGGTCGTATCATACCTCTTTTTCCTTGATCATATCTACGAGCTTAGAAGCACCAAGCACTTCTAGGATTTATATAGCCGGCTCATCTATCTCCATTCAACACGATCTTAGCCCAGGGCTGGACAGCAAACAATATGAGCACCATGGACACCACCACAGCAACCCTCAAGCAAAAAGCAGCCGTAATAACAAACTGGATTCAACGCTGCGACGCCGACCACGCCGGATCGCCCTGCAAATCTGTCGCAGAAGGAATCACACCCAAGCGTCTCATCCACCTCGACCCAACCACCTCCACCGCCCGGCTCATCACAACACCCACCCCAGTTCCCCCCTACGTCGCCCTCAGCTACGTCTGGGGCCCCGCGGAGCTCAGCCTAACAACCATAACCTCCAACCTCACCCAAATGCAAACTGCCATCCCGACCTCCATCCTCCCCGCCACCCTAAGCCAAGTCTTCACCCTCTGCCACCACCTCTCCATCCCACACCTCTGGATCGACGCGCTCTGCATCGTACAAGACGACCCCCTCGACAAAGCGACCGAGATAGCCAACATGGGGTACATCTACTGGAACGCCCGGCTACAGATCGCCGCCATGGCCTCCCGCGGCGCCTCCCACGGGCTCCTCCCTCCACCACCACCTGTATCCCCATCACTAACCCCCGCAGCGAACTTGGAGCGCGACTACCACCACCTCATCATGCGCGCCTGCCGCAGCCTCCGCCAAAACGTCTGGGACGACGCCCTCCGCGAGCTCTACCCGCTCTTAACCCGCGGCTGGACGTTTCAGGAACGCATCCTCGCCCGCCGGTGCGTGCATTTCACTGTCACCGAACTAGTGTGGGAATGTAAACGGTCACGATGGTGCGAGTGCGAAGGTATCGAGGGTATTCAGCCCGCAGCCGCAGGGAACATGAACCTGATCAACAACATGAGCGCAGCCTTTGAAGCTTGCGTCAGCATGCCACGCGACACCTCCGAGTCAGCGGCGGTAGAGAAAGTCATCCCCATGTGGCGCGAGTGCGTGATGGGTTACTCCAAGCGCAGGCTAACGGACCCGGAGGACAGGCTGGTCGCCATATCTGGGATTGCGCGGATTCTGAGAGGCGTGGAGGGGCGGGAGAAGTACCTTGCTGGACTGTGGGCTGATGCGATGCCGTTTGAGCTGCTGTGGCGGTGTGATCAGAGCCGAGTCGCCGGGCTTGGGGCAAGCAAGACAAGGCGGCCGAGTTGGTCGTGGTGTTCGGTGGATTGTGGGGTGGATTGGCCGGCTGTGGAGGCGAGTAATAGGGAGAGAAAGGAGAAGAAGGCGGACAGGTGTGAAGGGGAGTTTGGGCAGTCGTTGGAGTATCTTACTTCCGGGACGTACTTTGAGGGCGGGCTCAGCGGGGCGAGGGTTGTAGAAACGCGAATAGAGCCAGAGGATGTCGGGTTTGGACCTGTGGATATGGGGATGTTGGGTCTGTGGACTCGGGCTGTGGATGTTGAGGTGAAGAGGCATGCGGTGGCGGCGGGGTGGATGGAGGCTCACCAGACTCAGTGGGTTATTGAAGGGGAGTCTGGTGGGGTGTTGCCGTTTTATCCTGATATCCGGCTCCCGGAGGTGTCTGTTGGAGAACTTGAAAGGGGTGAGGATGGTCCAGTGTGCCATGATCAAGGGGGGAGGTATGTGTTTGTTGAAATCGCGAGCAAGAGCACGGAAGCTGGGAGATGGGAGGCCGGGCTGGTGGTGAGAAAGGGGGTTGGAGGCGCCTACGAACGAGTGGGGATGGCGGGGTGGATTGTCTGTCGGGCTCGAGAAGATGGGAGCAGTTTCTTCGACTGCGCGGAATACTCGAGGTTCACGCTTGTTTAGTCTGGTTAAGGCTGCAATTGAGATAGGAACGTGAATCCGATTTGCCGCAACCAAATACTTGTATGTTCGAAAGGAAGAAAAGAAAACACGATAAACCCAAGTTCCAAAGTGTCGAGCCGCCAACCATAATTCAGGTATTTAGGTACCGAGTGATTGACATGCCGCTGAATTATGTGCTGGGACATGATGTGCAAGGCTCTCACGGGATGGCTGCTGAAAAAACGTGGGGTAATACGTTGGATTGATGGTAAATGCCTATGCTTGCTTGAAGAGGTGCAGAGGAGGACGAATCAAATCGCAGATGTGAGCACCCAAATTACCGTCGCCCACCCAGTTGACTGTCTCTCGTGCTTCATCACATACCTGTTACCTCATTTGAAGCATTGATTCCGCCGAGAGCCATACGTGTGCCATGGCCGGTCTTTCTTCTGGCATGATTGGTCTGTGCTCGGTCGTTGATGACCTTGGGTGGTCATTTTTGCTGACCCGCAGCTCTGTCTGGGTTCTTCAATCGCCCTCTACGCAGTATCGTGCCAAAATAAAACCCCCTTGTCAGGTACTCTGCACGAGCCAGTTTCTTGCACAACTCCAACACAAAACGATTTCAAGTCCGTGCAGGCCTTGTCGATACCTGCCCCACCTGTATTACTTACCCATCATACCATAGTAGGCTCCCATCCTCTTCTTGCAGCCAGACACGATCCCGCCACCCACCTCTTGATTCTCAGTGGTCACTGCCATGCCGAACTTGCATGAGTATCGCGAGCCGCAAAGCAGCGAGATGGTTTTACTGCCACACACCTCGGCAGCCATGCACCGTGCACTGCCCACCATTCCAGAGCCTGCCTTGGAAAATGGCTGGGTCGACTTCTCCCCGCCGAAACTGCGTCCATTGTTCGCCTTTGCTCCAAGCCGTCGCAACGCTGAATCCATGAAGCAAGGAAACGACGCCGGACGATGGATCCCTTGAGTGCTGGAGCCAGTGTGCTGGCTTTTATCGGTATTCTCAACTCTCTGCAGTCAATCTACAACACTCTGTCATCGGTGAACGACGGACCGGAAAGCCTGCGACAAGCCGCCAACAACGTCATCCAGCTTCGTTCAATCGTCCAGAAGCTCCAAGCTCAGCAATCTCGTATCGATCCCGAGAGCCAGATTCAACTGAAGCATTGCGCGGACGATGTCAAAGCCATCGCCACAAAGCTGGATGCGCTCCAAGTTTCGCCTTCGGAGAAACGGGCGGGGAGGATCTGGAAGCGCATCAAGACGGCCCTGAACGAGAAGGATCTCGACCGCATGAGCAAGGTCATCCATGACCATTCAACCGCCCTCAGCCTGCGGCTGATTGTCCAGCAAAGGTATACGCGCATATGTTTCTGACTTCGCGCCCGAGATCTAACCGGATGCAGGGATATTGTCGTCGAGTGTCGAGACCAGATCCTGTTCCTGAAATCAAACCTTGCCCCGGGCCAGGAACAGCATGCCGCTACATGTAGCTCGAGAGCGGAGGCCAGTGGGACTCAGAGCAATGGAGCAGCGCCTGCCATCCAGTCTCATATAGACGCAATGATGCGGATACTTCTCCAACTACAGGCTCAGATACCCTCTCGACCAGTTGATCACCGTGCAGTGGTTGACCTCACCCACGTGGGCGATGGTGAGGCGGAGTTGGTTGCGCACGGCGAGGAGGAGGAAAGCGATGCTGTCTCCAGCGAGCTGCTTCAAACGATCAACGAGCTTTGCATGCTCATCGGAGTCGACGAACGAACCATCCCGTCCGATGACGCCGAGGACATCATCGAGAAGCTGGAAAAGCTTCTTAGCTGCACCAAGTCTAATCACTTTGCAAAACTCGAGGCCGGACTTGCAAAGGACATTGGACGCATGGCTTGTCATCTAAGATCCTCGGCCAGACTCTCGTTGAATCAAGGAGGTCAGTTCAGTTCTGGAAAAGTATTAACTTCCTAGGAGGAAAACCCCGTTTGCCGTCCGCACGGAAAGAGCGATGACAGCCATCAAAGTTCAGGCTGACAATCTCGAAAACCCGCGGGTTGTCACCATTTTTGCGTCTGCCCGCGCTTTTCCGATCCTGACGGCGAGCCGGCTTTTGCTCCTCGGTATTACCGGACGAATTCTAACCAGGATCATCATAGACCGGAAAAATGCGAACCACGTCGGCGTCGGCTTCATCCATCGGCGAAACCGGCAACAGGTGCTTGATGCCGGGACAGGCCAGCTGATCATCTCGACAAGGAGACTCGGATACCAATCCAAAGGACCGGCCGTGAGGCGTTCCGATACCGATAACCAAATAACTAGAGACGAGGACGCCGAAGATCTCGCAACTACATTCACATTCTTTCCTTCCAAGGCCTCTACGCAAAGGAAGATGCTGAAAGTATCAACGCATCACACGAATCAGCCGACGAGGGGGGTTTCCCTGTCGATCCCAAATATATGCGTCAATCTAGTACGACCTCTGGATTCCCCAGTGTTTAGGTTGGTGACCACGGGTGACCTAGACGGGCTTTTGAGACTGCTTGCAGCGGGAGATGCGTCGCTCAGAGACCATGACGAGCATGGAAGGTCGTTGTTGACCGTAGGTTTTGTCTCATTAATATCTAAAAGAGTGCTTAAGACTTTGGAGACGCATCATGCTGACATCGACCAGTATTCGGTTTGGCAACCGGAAGTTTGCAAGTTTCTGGTTAAACATGGTCTTGACGTGAACCATATTGCCCCACCAATGCTGGACCCCGAGGACCTTTCCCTACAATTTCACCATCCAAGGGCAACCTCCTCAGCCGTGAGACCTCGTTCTAGTATTCTTTTAATGTTGCAGGAACTGAGACCTCACCCCGACGAATCAGTGGTAGTTCACCGCTATCATATGCCGGGGTCATCAGAAGGACCAATTGAGCAATGCCGACAAATTCTGCTTGAAGCAGGGGCAGATCCAATGCTGCAAGTGAGAGATTGGATATTTAGTGACACTCCTTTTTATGCAATCATGCGTGGGGGCGACTTGGTAAGCTATTCCGAGCCTCATATTCGACAATTGAACTAATAATATCTGCCCCTTCAGCTCTCAATGAGAACCTTTTTCGACTACGGCTCCCCCTTCATCAACATCGACAGCCGTGACACATCGATAGAAGGAGGAAACCAAACAGCTTTGCTTATCCATTGCGGTGGGAGTTTCACGAAGAGGTCCATCGAGTTCCTACTACGTCGGGGCGCTAACGTGAATGCCGAGGATCCAAACGGGCAGTCATGCCTTCATATCGTCTCGAGAAATCGGCAAATGCTTAGATATCGGTTTGATGATGTACTTGATGCCATGACCTTGCTGATCAGATCGGGCGCGAATGTTTACTGGAAGGACCACGAGGGGCGTTCTGTATCCGAACTTGCATACCAAGGACAAACTGATCAATACGGCCGATATAATCTTGGCAGCTCATACGGTGACATATGGGACAAGGTGCTGGCGACTTGTGGCTACCAAGTGTCCGACTTCCGTCAAGGCTACCCGCGGACCGCACGATACGCCAAGCATTATCATCGATCGAAATTCGTCCGGATGTGGCAAGGTCAGCATCACCTGTGCCCATACTGGGATGAGGACAAAGCTACATATGGAAGGGATCCGTACGGCTATACTAAGGTTGACCACGGCGGTGGATCGGATTCAGACGAAGACAGCGAAGATTCCATGCTGGACGTTGACACCGAAGATGGCGAAAGCATCCAAGAGGAGTCACCAGAGGACGGTGGAACGGACTTGACCGGGGAAGATCGAAAAATGGGCGACACCTCCTTGCTGGAGAACGAGGGTAATGAAATGGAAGATATGCGGTCTACTGGTTCCTCTGAAGGCAGCTATATGGGTTCTCAAACCCACGCGAACGAGGATATGGACCTGGAATACGGTATGCAGAGCCGCAGCGGACCGGAGCCGGGCAACACTGGCACAACTACAGAAGCATACGAGCCAGTCGGCGAGTCTTCCCACACTCATCCGTTCACGGCCACTTCTCCGAGGCCATTGGACACACAGACGCGTAGGCAGTGGTACCACGCACATGTCTCGGAAGAGCTTCTGGATAACCCTTGGGATTGACGAATATTAGGGTATTGGATATTGGTTTTGCTCCTGCTGCTATTCGGAGGGATTTGGGGACACGGACCTCGCTTGTTTTCCTCTACTTTCGGTTTAGGTACCCAGGTATACAACACGAAATGCAACTGTCCTTCTTCAACAACTACCGCCAATGCTGCCCCGCCGGTAACTCAGCAACATACTGGCCAGCTTGCGATGGAGACTGCGGCGGCGGATGATAAAACGTGCATGCCGCTCCTTTCGTACACGCACTCCCGTTCCAACAGAGGACCTTCTTCGGATGCCTGTTTGGACAGCCGCCGTCGTATCCAGGGCAGCTAAATCCCCTCGCGCACGAAACCTGCGATGCACCCGATGCTGATTCACAATGTTAGCAGCCGTTGGAGAACGAATACAACCCAACAGTACTGAGGGACCAAACTCACATGCACCCTGGCTAGACGAGGCCGAGGAAAAGGACCCTCCAGACCTCCCTCCCCCATACAGCTCTCCAGGTCTTCCTCCTCCTCCATACAACTCCGCCGACCTCTGCCCTCCATACAGCTCCTGCCTCTGCTCAACCTGCACCTTCTGCACCACCTGAACCGCCGGTTGCCAAGGGTTGGTACTCGTATTGCTCGGTTGATATGCCGGAGGCGGTGCAACTCGCGGCCATGGATGCGCCTTGACACAGCCAGGCACAGCACAGCTCGGCCCTGTTGGACAAATCGGCGACTTCGGATGCCAAAGGAGACATCCCTCGACACTGCAATTCCTCCCATTCGCACATTCCTTCGCATTAGGATGGTCAAACCGCTGGTGGCAGTACGGCTGTCGACAACCGGATCCGCGCGGACACATTTGTTTCTGGGCCTTGGGGCCCGCTGACGAGGCAATACTTGGCGCAAACGACGTCTGCGAGCCCTGCGAGCTCTGCGGTGTCACGGAGATGGTCTGGGAGAGCGAAACCTGCGACGAGAAGCTCTGGACGGTATCTGCCCTGCTCAGCGGTTGCCGATACCCCATCGCCACTGGAACATTTCCCGTCGGCGACACTGCAATCGTTCTCTGGAGCAGTTTGACCGTCTCGCGCAGGGGAATCGTGGCCTGGTGCAGCGCCGACGTCTCCCGGTCGAACCGCTCTTTGTCCGACTTCCACTTTAGCCCCTCGCGGAACCCGAGCGCCTCCTTGTTGCGTCCGTATTTCTGGCGTATGTCGAGGATTCTTTCCAGCGCGCGGACACATGGCGACAGGTGCCCTGTGAGGGAGGATTCATGGTTTGGTGCATTCGGTTGCTGGGAAGAGGTGCTGAGTTGCTGGAATTCCTCGAGCTCCTTGACGACTTCGTTGGCCGCGTCGGCACCGAGCTGGAACTCGTAGGGCGGGCCGCGGCACAGGTGGACGACGGATCGCGCGAGGGCGAGCACGCTGGTCACGTCGTTTCCTAGAGGCATTGGAGGTGGTGGTTGGGCGGGTTGAGCTGCGTGTTGTCGGATGTTACAAGCTGTGGATTGGGAGGATTGATTTCAGAGGCCGTGATCGCAGGTTTTTGATTACCTACACAGCGCCGAGGCGACAAGAATCAAACTAAACCACACAGAGAACCATTGTCGCGGCGTGAGGGGTCGGGATGTAGGGGGGTTGCAGCGGGGATCAGTACCTATCTCGCCAATCACATCGTAGGGATCCAGCGAGGGTCGCGACGCGCGCATGGCGGCGCGAACACGGAAGGTCGTTATATAATCCGTCGACAAGTCAGGTTGTCGAATTTGGATAGAATTCAAGGGCTTCAACCAGATCAGGTCCTATTCTAGGGGGGTAAATACCTGGTAAACATCAACCTAGGTAGCTACATGTATTGATCCCATCAGCACATATGCTGTGCAGGCACTCAGTCAACCCGAAATGTCTACGGGATTGAATTCTATGTCCCGGAAACTGCCACTAAATCAAAGAAACAGCTTAGGGCGGCACGTTAATACATCCACCAAGCAAAACGACAAAGCAATCGATTCCGCCATGGTCATCCTATTATCGGTTCCGTATCGTCTAGCATCAGGTCCAAGTTCATGCGTTCAACTTCAAAGTTGAACGGTGCTTCGTTGTGTCCCGTCATGGACCCGGCCTTGAAGAATCACCCCTGCAGTACCCCCAAAACCATCAACGTTCAGTGAAAAGAGAAGAAAATTGAATCTATCCCCCCTCATAAACGACATGTCGAGATTCATCAATCACACCCGTATCGAAAAGCAAAAGAGATCCCCCAACTCCCTCTGAACCCGACATGTAGCCACAATCAAGCAAGCAAAACACCTCCAACCACCACAGCCACCAAAGCAGCGCCAACCACACCACCCACCACCCTCCCAGCAGCACCGCTCGTCAGACCGCCCACCCCCTTGGCATCCCCACTTACAGTCGCACTCGCATTCCCAAAGAACCCGCCATCCGTCCCCACCGCACTCATATTCATCGCGACCCGACTCCCCTCAACACAGAACTTCCCGGGATCCGTCCACGTAGCATCCACGGTCCGTTTCCACACCTCCGTCGGACCATATATCATCTCTCTCGTGTAAAAGATCCGACAATTCGCAGGCTGATACAAGAACTGCAGCGGAGTCGTCGCATCCATCCGCGAGAACGCATTCTTCCCATTCACGGCGCCCGGACGTAACGGATTCGCCGCCCGCGAGAGCGCGTATCCCTCCCCCATCAGCGCGAGGTCGCTACCAGTTACATTACTGCTCGGATCCAGCGTCATGACTGCCGATGCCGCCGCCATCATTTCTTCAAAGTAAAAGACCTGTGCGCCCTCGACGCCGGCGACGGATTGCATTGGTCCCGTCTGTGGCCTGCCGCCGATGACGGTGGTTTTGATGTTCAGCTGCAGGATCATGAGGTAGGAGAAGATAGTGCATGTCGAGCCGCAGGTGCCGTCGGTTAGGATCACGACGTTTTCTGGGAGGAATACCGCGGGCGGGGGGTTGGATTCGCTGCCCGTGCCGGTTAAGTTGAAGCCCTGGCTGGTCATGTTGAGTGGCGTTTGCTGGTACGCGGTGAAGACGTCGCCGTTGAGGGTTACGGGGGATAGGATCGCGTCGACGGTGTCGAGGGAAGCGCCAGAGGGGGAGAATACGCCCCCTGGGACGAGGTTGCTTACGATTGAGCTGCTTTGGAGGGCGGAGAGGGCGGAGAAGCGGGCGGCGTCGGCGGCGGCTGTGCCAGTGGTCGAGTTGGAGGTGGAGGTGTCGGTGGTTGATGGGGTTTCCGCCGGCGCCTGGAAGGAGAGGACTTCGTCGAGGAATTTGCCGGTGATTTGGGAGATGGATTTTAGGCTGTCGGTTTCGCGCAGGTTGTCGGCTTGGAACTTGGGCGCGTCGGGGAAGATCTAGTAACGTGTGTCAGTCAGGGGTGACATATGAGGAGTAAATAAAGTATCGACATTAGGATACTGTAGGAACAAACACACCTGGGCAAACAGCTCGAACCCGGCAACGACAAACCCGCCGCCGTTGGCCGTCAGATCAATCACCAGCCGCTTCTTGTTCTGCGCCTTGCTCTCGGCCAGGAAATTGGAGACCGTGTCTTGAAAGTCCCGCAAGTACGAGAGGCTGTCAAAGTCGCCGGCGGGTGCAAAGCCAGAGACAGCCAGCACCGCGACGTCGTCGTACCCCGTGCCGTTGAGGAAGTAGCCCGACGTCGCGTTGGCGCCGCTGTCCCGAACAACAGGGAACGGATACCCGGCAATCGTTGGCTCAGGGGGCGCAGCGGCGGTGCTGGGTGTTGCAGTAGGTGTTTGCGTCGCTGTTGCCGCGGCGGCGGATGCGGCGGCTGAGTCTGGGTTGCAGAACTTGTTGTAAAAGTCCTCGCCTGTGTTGACGCCCGTGAAATCAACGCCCGGTCGGATGATGGCAAAGTTGTCCGCCGTCTTCGTCTCGCCGTTGTCGTATGTGATGTTCAGCGTCGGGCCTTGGAAGTCGAGCGACGCCGCGACGAATGACGTCCCGCTGGGCAGGGCGTACGATTGCATTGCTGCGTTCCATTGAGAATCGGGGTCTTGGTACACGCTGAAGATGAGGTTGCGGCGCTCGATGACGTCGGCTGCGGGCTCGCCGTTGATGCTGACAATGGCTGGCGGCATTGCGCCTGCAGCCGTGGTCCCGTTTCCGCTGGTCGAGTTGGCGATGAGGTCGGCTACATGTGAGCAGGTGGTTAGTAAAGTTTTGTACGGCTACAAGCCGGTAATGGATCTTGAAATAGGGATATTTACCGTAATGGTACAACTTGGGCACCTGAACTCCATCCACAGACACCGAGACAATGTCGGCAGCAAGCTTGTTCCTGAACCCAAACGCCTTAAAGACATCCGGGCGGAAAGAGAAATGTCCGTCATGGGCCGACGAGATGAGCTTGACGATGGAAAGCTGAAACTCAACCTCGCTGATGAAGCCTTTAGCAGCCGCCATTGCAGAGATGTTGTCCAGCCCGCCCAAGATGTCGACGTCGGGGAGCATGTAGGCGGCGGGCGGATCCTTCAAGAAGGCCAGCGAGCTCTGCCATGACACAAACGCCTTCAGGCTCGTGATGAGCTTCTGGGCCTCCCCCACTTTGTTGGGGACCGTGTGGAGGCAGTCGATGGCGACTGTTGCTGGGACGGTTGGGGTTGCTGGACGATGTTAGCCAAGGGCCCCTCTGAAGTCATCGGAATTTTCTTTTCAGTCTTCATACCAGCGGGACTGGCCGCGAGAAGCGAGGCCGTCAAGGACTGAACCATCGCACAGGCAGAGGGATTCGGAGCAGCTGCCGTGTCCGTCACTTGCGGTGCCGGGGCCGCAGCCACGCCATTGATGCCAAAAATGCCACCGAAAACGAGTGCTGCAGCAGCAGCGAGCCTGTACCTGGAGGGCCCCATCGCGATGTTGAGAATAAGGAAGGGATCAGCGGCTACCAGGCCAGCTACGTGCAAAAAAAGAGGACGAAAAGAAAAATGAAAGGAGCGTAAGAAGTGAACGAACGAAAAACCCCAAACCAAAAACCCAGAACGGAAAAAGACACCCAACACGAAATGAAGCCAACGAAAATAAAAAGATGAAATCAAAGTTCAAAAGCCAGGAAAGAAAAAAGCCAAGAACCGTCTCCCACACGGTCACACATATACTTGCATATCGGATGAAGGCAACGCCAAGACAAGCATTGAGGCAAAGCATCCAACATGCGACCCGCATGAAACGCACAGGGCTAGCCCAGCCGCACCGGGACAGCGGAAGAATGGGACCCTGCGTTGACGATGGCGCACAGAAGACGCTGGTGGCTAATGGGGTGCATCCATGCATGCCTGCAGGCTACACTACATTAAAAAATCATTGGTCGTTGTTGCTGTTGAAAACGTTCCATGGGTGGTCGTCGGGTTCCAGGCCACTGGTAACACCGTCTGCACTGCACGCCTGACAGGCTGCGCGGTCGTTGTCGGATGGGATGGGTGCACAACCTGAACACAGGCACGGCAGGCACTGGGGCTCCTGCATGCGGCTCTGGGTCGGGGATGTTGGATCCCGAGCCGGTGTACTACGTAGGGCACTGTGTACCTGTGATGATCAAATGGGCGTGCGTTTTGGGACTTATTCATCTCAGCATCTGTCGGCTATGCAGCTGTTGGTCGGGCGGTATGCGCGTGCACACTCGGCCAATTGGATTGTTATTGAATCTTGGTTATTGGGGAAAGTGATGGTGCTTTCTCCCGAAATGAGACGAGACTTGACACTGATGACAACTTGCGTTAAGAAATAAAAGATAAGATTGTGAGTCGCATTCAGACAGTGTGCTCATGTTGTCTGCCCCTCTCACCTTTCAACCTCACGTCGCCGCAATCAACGGTTTCGGATGTTGGGTCGTCCACAGCCCACCAAAGATCAACAGACGGTTTCATGTCCTTTTGCTGATTTGGACATGACAGGCAAAATACGTGTAGGCGTCTTTAGCATGCGATTGCCGAGGCGCTCAAACGAGAGGATCGACGACATCCCTATCATATCAAATTGTACCCCACGCGACTGCCCCCACGAGCTTCATTCATGCGACAAGACATGCCGCCCACGCCGCCTTCATCAACAGCTGTCGTGTCGATCGGGCGAGTGCTGCCTGGACCCTTGACCACGAGTAGGCACTGGACAAAAGCGATTATTGTCACACACTCCTGATCAAGCCCTCTCCTGGCTTAATCGCTAATAGACGACGTCCCGCGGAGAGACTTGAGCGGAACAACGAGTATGACGCCGCCGTCATAATTCTTCTGAGGTCCCCGTCACGTTCCAGCCCCAGGATGACAAGCCCGACAATGAATGCCCTCCAAATCTACGAACAACAAGCCGGAAGTGTCGGCGGCCATGCTACCCAGAGTGGCAGACTGAGAGGAGCTACCACCGCTCCAAAACCCGCAAGGCCATGAGCTCCAAGTCAATTTGATACAACCGCGTTGATCTCGAGTCTTCCTCCTTCCAGCCTCCTTACCACTACCCTCACCGGCTGGGTCCATCTTCGGCGAACTTGAAGGCTCAAGCTTAGAGCTTTTAGAACAACCAAAACAGCAGCTAGCGTCAGGTCAGTAGATCTCCATCCGCCTGGCGCAACACACTGACAACGTGAAACTATTCCCGTGTTTCTACTTTAGGGCACACAATAATTTATCTGCCGGCGGAAGGAAAGAGCCATGACGACCGCCATACTTTATATTACCGGTCTGGCAAGGGGCATGCTTCAGCATCGATACTTACGTCCGTCAGCGATATTTCCACACTGCCCGCGAGCAGGGTTTTAGTGACGAGACAGACGAGATGGACCCGCCAGCCTCCCCAAGCCCTTGCGAGGCGCTGCTTTATTGAAATGTAGCGGGGGAAAGACCCTACACAAATGCCACTAATAACATGCGCGAGTTTTATTCTTCCGAGTCCGTTCAACCTGCAAAACATCTGCCGCCGGCCCCTCAACCTCAGCATCTTCGAGACGATACCCAGGGAAAGAAAATTTGACCGGCTCAGGAAAGTCCGCTGGCTTGGAGAAGTCTACCATGAAACGCAGTGACAAGGCAGACTGTTGAGGACGTAAGTACAGCAGGACATCAGAGCAGAACATACAAGCTTGTTGTTCCTCTTTCACACTTCTACTGCAAGGGCCCTACATAACGGCCGGTCCTCCCTCCTTCTTACACATTGGGCAAGCTACAGTCAGTCGATTTGGATATCTGTGTTCAGGACTACATACGTACAGGTAGCTCTTCCAAGAAAGCTTATATGGCATTTTCAACTTGGAGATTCTGCTGATCTGACATGATCGTGATCATAAATGGGGTTTAGGTCCCTATATGATGAGGTTACTACTGATCCTCAATAAAGAAACTGATCTCACCAGCACCTTAACTTTCTTACCATGACAACCATTTGTAGTAGAGAACAACGAGTAGATCAGTCCCGAACAGCGAGTTGCAGATTAACAAGCCGGCTGAGATGTTGCCATAGCTTCCAGTTCACTTTCGTCTTTCCATCAAGCCACATTGCCTATGTCATTATTACAGCATCTCAGCGCTGTCTATATATGACCATCCACGGTTTTAATCCATCGGCTCCGCCATCTGATTAGGTATCCAATTCTCGTGTGTTGGGTCACCTCTTCGTCAAAGCAGAGTATCTTATTTTTGCCTGACAGAATGGGCAGGCTCTGCTGGACGTAAAAATCTTGACAGCTGGCTCCTACGGTTCGAGAAAGATGATACCAGACAGCAGCCATTCAACTTCTTTCCATTCAACTCTCCGGAGCCTGCCTTCTTATCTCACTAAGAAAACCTAACTGTTCTATCGAGCAAGTCTCAGCTCATCTGCCGCAAGCCAAGTTGGGATCACCACAGCTTACAAATACATGGCAGGCAGTGAGTATCATCAGTGAAGGGCGGGGTAAACCCGAGGGCAGTCACGGGGGAGAACGACGTACCTGCTTTCTTTTTAGATCTCCATTGTTCCGGGAGGTTCTTCTTCTGTATGCTTTGCTGAGTGGTGATAGTCGTGTGGCTGGTGCGACCTACAGAAGCTTGGACTCGGCGCTATAGGCGCGGGGGAGAAAAAAGAAATCTCACCTTCTTTCCAGGAAGTCACAGCGGGGTCACGGGACCAGCCACAACCACGAAGAAAAGAAAAGGTCGAAAACCAAACCGAAGGAGGGGCTCTGGAATCTTTTTCTCGTCTGCCAAACCCAACTTCGACTCGGAAAACGTCTTGGACCCTTCCACCACCCGACGTGGATCTTCTCATTTCTTCACTCTTCCACTCTTCCAAGTTCTCTCGTCCTCCAAACCTAACTTCGATTCGAAGAGTAGCTTGCGTTCTTTTTACCGCGTGACGTGGATGTCTTCGTCCGCGAAAGGACAACAACTCAATTCGGACATCTTCTAGTCTCACCCAGCGCAAATCCTCTTTATTTTTCTCAGCTCTTCTCGTCGGCCAAGAAGCACGCCGGCCTCGATTCGGGTCGCGTGTGAATCTCGACCACCTGACGTAAATCTCGTCGTCCGCCAAAAAGCACAATCCGAGTCGGAAAGCGGTGTGAATCTTCCCACCCTACCCCGCGCTACTCTTCTTTTTTCTTTTTTTTCGTGGCGAACGCCGCCACCCCGGCCCTCTACACCTTCCACCTTCCACTCTCCCACTCCTCAACAATCCCCTCTTCCAAATCTTTTCGTCGTCAACTCTCTTCCTCTTCTGGAGACCGGCACCCAAAATGGCTGCCGATTTCTTCACTCGCAACGGGCCAGTGGAGCTGATCCGGCACATCTACACCGACGGCGGCCTCAAGGCCCCCGACATCTTCGCGCTGGCCTCAACCTGCCGCCGGCTTCGCGAGGTCTACAACGGTGACCGGTCCAACATTACCTGGCGACTTTGGGAGCGATCCCTCCCGGGTGTTGAGGAGGCTCTAATTGCCGTAAGCCATGTCCCTACATTTACCTACTCCCCCTTCCATTTCCCTCTCCTTCTTCCTTCTTTCCCACCATCACGACTTTCAGTCACACCACCAAAACAAATTGCGACAAACATACTAACCCCCACCAGGTCCGCGCAACCTCCATCGTCCAAAAGGCCGAGTCCCGCTACCAAATTCCCCCAAAGAACGTGAACCTCGCCAGCCTCTCCTCCACAGCCTCCAAGCCCCGCTGGACAGAACTTCTCAAAGTCCTCGCCCTGCACCACTTTGCCCGCGGCGTGCAGTCCTCTATCCTCCACGCCGCCCGCAAACAAGGCCACCACTGCCCCGACCGCATCCCCGAGTGGGGCGCCCGGGTGCACAAGGCTCTCTTCCGCCTCCTCATCGCCGGCGCCGCCCTAGCAGGAGCCTACCACGAGCCAATGTACCGCTGCCTCGAGGACCACCGCCCAAGCGTCCAGAGAACCCGCTGGGCCGACGCGCCCTCGCAGATGCGCGCCGCCTTCCAGCGGGTCTTCTACCGCAAGTTTGCCGTGACCAACATGGAAGCCAACACCGAGGAGCAGGACGCCGTCTTTGCCTCGCTGGCTGACTGGCTGCTCACCAACATGTTATCCGACAAGCAGCTCCGCCGTGACTACGTGTCCCGGTTCCAGAACAGCACCGGCCGCGCGCAGTGCTGCAACGACGTGATGTACGCCAACAAACCGAACTACCCGCCGTGTCCGCTCGGCACCCCGTTTCTTTCCAGCATGTCCCACGCCGACACCCACCTGGTAGTCTGGCAAATCATGCAGATGCTCTGGCTGGTCGACCGTCTCGACTCGCTCCTCGAGAAGGCTCCGCGCGAGTCCTCCTCCTCCTCCGAGCTCGTAACCACCACACCCCAGCCCCACCACCATGAAGCAACAATCGTCCCCTTCGGCACCTTCGTCGCAACAACCATCAAAATCACCGGCCCAATCAACGACACCCAAGGCCACACCGCCCCCACCCGCTTCACCAAGCACCCCATCACCCCCAACCTCCCGAACCCCCGCTACCTAGTCCACTGGATCTACCACTACGCAGGCCAACCGAACCGCGCAACGGACCCACTAAACCTCGACATATGGACCCTCGCCCTGCCCCCGCTCCAGTACAAATTCTTTACCTACTTCCTCTCCCGCTGCACCGGCGGCGCCGTTTTCCGCCGGGGCACCTTCGAAAACCCCAAAGTTATCCGGAACCCACTGCAACCAACCTCCTACCGTCGCGACCCCGGACCCACCCCCTTTGGAGAATTCACAGAAAAGAGCTTCTCCATCTTCGCGCACGACGACGAGCCAGGCCGCGAGTATCAACCCTGGAGCGGTATGGCGCCCGAGGAAGCCAACATGAAGAATTTCCGTGACGGGAACTTTAGAGATGGGTCCGATTTGCTGGTTGCCGGTGACGTTACGGGACAGGCGCCGCAGACGGTGTTTAAAAAGATTTGGTGTCGCTGTCGGCGGTGTGCAAAGGATAAGTATGAGCGAAGTGCGGAGAAGGAACGGCTGAGGGAGCTGCCGCGGCCTACGAGGTGGGTTACCCCGGATATGCTGGATTGGGAGATGGGGTTGGGGGGCCCGGATCCGAAGCGGGATTTGGATTCGGATTCGGATTGATGGTGATTGTGATGGTTTTTGATCAGGTGGTTTGTTGTTGGACCTGTGAATGAGCGGGGGATGAGATGTTTTGATGTCACGTCAACGTCTACGGGGGCGACGGTCTTTGTGTTTGGTTTGTGATGTTGGGTGAATTAATAACTGGAGGGGGACTGAGGAGTTATGGGGAAGCGTGAAAGATCTGTTTGGTGAAGCGGTGAGAGTCCCTTGGTTTTTTAGAAGGGTGATGAGGCTGTTCACTGGTACCTCTGTTACCGCCCTGGTCACCAACTACTTACCAGCAGTCTAGAGAATTGGGTTCCCTTCTGGGAATATATGTCTACCTAGTAATTAGAGGCCTGGGGCTGGGGCACGTAGGACAGTCGAGGGGTGCTGAAGTCAGGGGACATGCACAGTTCAGGGGGTTTTCGTTATGTTGTCTTTGTAGATATATGTAGACTTGTCTTCTCTCCTTTTCCAACATGAAAGAAGGGAGTGCATCTAAAAGATCGTCATTTCTTTTTATCTTTTCCGTCTGGGCTAATAAACCGTGGTTTTAGCCTCCCTGTGGTCCGAGGGGGGTTTGTGTTGTTTTGAAGCCCAGGTTGTGATCAGACTGTCCGTGGCACTCTGAGATTTCCTAGGGTAAGTCAAGTCATCCTAGGGTAAGCCAGTTTTCCTAGGATAAGTAGCCGGACATCTGGGGCGTTGTTGACACGTTTGCTTTTGGCTGCCGAACACCGGGCAATAAACATGAGCAGCACATGGAAATGTTCGCGAGAGAGATCCGCCAGGGAAGGTCCACCGAGGTCCGTTGAGTCGGGACAAAACCCATTCTGTGTACCTAAGTACGAAATATTAAGTGTCTCATTTCCTCTCTCCAATTTTCTTGATTCATTCCACTAACTTCTCCTGAACTAGTTTTCAACACCCAATGTCAACCTGAATGAGTAGGTATCCAAAATGACCACCAAGTCTGACCTTGACACTGCAAGCCACCACCACAAGCAACCTACACCCCCTTCCCCTTCCCCTTATAAGTCGACCCAATCTCCCCCCTCCTCACATTCGAAAACTTCACACCTATCCCCAGCGCCCCCGCCACAATCTGCTCCGGCGAGCCCTCATCAACCCCACACGGCCCCCTTCCAGTCCCCAGATCCTTCAACGGATCCGAACCAACAGGAAACGTGCCATCCAGCCACTTCATATCACTCCCATTATCATTCCAGACACTAAACACAAGCACCATGCCCCTGCGCAGCGCCTCGCCCATCGTCTTCATGCCCCCCTGCGCGGCAAACGAGTTAACGGATCCAAAGACCTTTTTCTCCTGTCTGCAGAACTCGTCTGTGAGACTATTACCCCTATCAATCCCCGGGACTTGCACTTGTGCGTTTTCGATGACTTTGCCGTCTTGTACGTATAGTCTGCGGATCTCACGCAGGTCACCTCCCACGGTATTATTGGTAGCGGTGGTAAGGAACTGCGTCACGACGGTAAAGACCCGCGAGGTGTCGACGCCCGTTGCGTTCTTGCCGACCTGGTAGAAGGGTGTCTGGCCCACGCGGTACGGGTTAAAGTCGCACCCATCGCGGTCGCATACGCTGCCGTACTTGTCGGGTTTCCCGCAGAGCGCGCCGCTGCACTTGTACAGACCGGTCGTGTTGCATGGGTGCGGTGTGTAGGCTGTTGCGCGGCTGTTGGCTTCCCAGATGTCCATCTCGTTGCAGCAGGCGCCGTATTTGGCGATGTTGGCCTGCGGGGGTTAGTTAGCTGGGGGTTTGTAAGTAGGTAGGTAGGTAGGGGGGGTGGTTACTGACCTCGCCGTTGATAAAGGCTGGGGAAGGACACTGGGCGTCGCAGTAGCCGGTGCCATAGGCCGCGCCGGCGGGGTTGAGGTCGCTCCGTCCGCCGGTGGCCGACATTTCGCTGAAATATAGGGCGCCGTTGGTCCCGCAGGGCAGCTTGCTGATGTCGACGTCAAAGGTGAACTCCTTGTCCAGCAGCGAGAACATGTCATAGGTCGTGTCGTTGGCGAGGAGGTAGACCCGGGGAGAAGCCAGGGTCGCTCCAGAGGTCGTGTTTACGAATAGGTGAAGGGTCAACTCGCTTCCGTTGGTGGTGATGCCAGAGGTTGCGTAGTTGGTACCCTCCAATGCGCAGTTGGTGGCGCATGTCTTTGCGTCGGGGCAGATGGTCGCGTTCAAGCTCTCGGCCTTGCAGTTGGAGCCATCTGCGGTATGTGTCCACCTATAGTCTGAGTCGAGGACCACGGAGGTGTTTTTCTGTACACAGCCGCCCGCCAGAGTGCACTCCCAGCTGGGGAGGAGGGGGTGTACCTCGGGGGTGAGTTTGCCGGGCTGCTGGGCAACGGCAGAGGCGGCCAGGACAGCGGAGAGGAGAGAGGTTCTGAGGGCCATTGTTAGGGATAGTCAACAGTACATAAGAATTGAAGACGCCTGAAGAGAGCCGCAGAGAGAAGGATGGAAAAGGCGTCGATGACGTGGGTTCAGCTCCCAGTTATACATACATGGCCGACCATTTTAGTTACCAGTCTCAACCCAGGGTCCTATGAGAATCACGGAGGACATGCCATTCGTATCATGACGTCGATAGTGCCAATTTGGCTAGTCGCGCCACGGGACAAAGAGATTTCGAAAGAGCAGCGACAAAAGTAGTCGTAGTATATGTGGTATACCCCGATGGACGGTGAAGCGATCTATGTGTGGTCGTCTACTCGAGACGGGAAAGTGTCCGTGGTCCGCTTCGACGAACCACAGCTCGGGGCCGACATTGATTATGCTGGGTGCTATTATTGCTGCGGAGGTGCTCTCTTGTCTCGATACAGAACAAGGTTTGTTTTACCGTCATGCGACCCCTTTTTTGGTTTTCGGGGTTTATGCAACGGCGCGGGGACGGAAAGCCCAAGAGCCCCAGAATTGCACTCAGACTTGTCGTTGGATGATGACCTAAGCAATGGTCGGATCACAGGCTCCGTTACCCGCACCAAAGTCAATCTACCCCTGCACGGTAATGCTACCCGTGGAAGCTCGACGCTAGCTCCCTTCAGGGGTGTCCGCGTCGCCAAGCATTCGGTATGACGGTGCTGGCTGGCGGGGTGACTCTTTTTTGTCTTTGGCACTGAACTGGGGTGCGCAAAACGGAGCTGCCAAACAAACACCACAAGGTCTCCAGCTGTCAACTACTAATCCACCTCCATCAACCGACCTCCTCTCTCGACCATCCCTCGACCCGCAACACCTCCCGAGAACTAGAAACGCCGCGCACCATGTCGCAAGCGCAGTTATCGCGCATCCTGCCGCTGCCGGACGACGAGTTGAAGCAGGTCCTCGACTATGCGTCGACCCTCTCCAAAGACGAAGCCGCCGAGCACTTCACCAACCTCCTCGGCGACTCGCCCCAAGTAATCGACTTTATCTCGTCCTTTAACTCGCGTCGCACCGATCCACGAGCCCCTCCTCCCCCACGAGCCTCTCCCGCGCCTCGAACCACTGCTGCGGCTGCCGCGAGACCTCCTCCTCCTCCACCGACACCCAGCTCCAACCAGAACCAAACCCCAGCGCCCGACGCCTTCCCGAGAGCCCCAAACTCCGGCCGACAAAAGAAGAAAAAGCCAGCCATCCACACACCACCCCCGCGGGAGATCGCGCCGTTTGCTCTCACCGGTGGGACAGCCTACAGCAAAAAGGACCAGGAGGGCTTCTACATCTCGTCCAAACAAGCCACTGCCCAACAAACCACAGCCGCAGGGCCCTCAAACAGCAATAACAACAACAGCAACAACAGCAATGCCTCGACCAAAGTCCCTCCCCCAAAGTCAACCACACCCGCCCCACGAGCTCCCAAACCGCCCCCCTCCGCCGCAGGCTCCCTGGTCTCCGACCTAGGCCTTCCCAAACCGAAACCCAAACCCACCACCACCACCAAAATCACCATCGCCGGCGGCGTGCCCATGAAAGGCGCCTCAACAGCCCTTACCGACCTCGACCAAGCAATCCGCTCGCTCGAGATAACTACAAACCCATCCCACACAACCAACACGCCCGCCGGCATCGCCGCCCGCCGCTGCAACTGCGTCGCCACGCGCCATCCCCTCCTCGACGCCGCGCCCAACTGCATGGCCTGCGGCAAAGTAATCTGCATCAAAGAAGGCATGGGCCCGTGCACCTTCTGCGGCACGCCCCTGCTGACCACCGCCGAAGTCCAAGGCATGGTCCGCGAGCTGCGCGCCGAACGCGGGCGCGAGAAACAAGCCGCCGACCGCGAGGCGCACCGTCGCGCCGACGCCGTTGGTCCCGCTCGTCCCTTTGCCTTACCTCGCACACTCGAGCCCAGTCCCGAGGAAGCCGCTGCGCTTGCCCACCGCGACCGCCTCCTAACCTTCCAGGCACAGAACGCGCAGCGCACGACAGTCCGCGACGAGGCGGCGGACTTTGACGCAACTCCCACCGGCGGCGGCGGGAGCATATGGGCTACCCCCGAGGAGCGCGCACTAGCCCTCAAAAAGCAGCAGAAACTCCTCCGCGAGATGGAGTGGAACGCCCTCCCCGAATACGAGAAGCGCCGACAGGTAGTCAGCATCGATCTAGTCGGGAAGAAGGTGCTGAAAAAGATGGCCAAGGTCGAGAGGCCTCCTAGTCCCAAGGAGGATAAAGATAAAGAAGAAGAGGAGTACTATGATGCTGGTTACGGGACAGCCGCGGTGTTGGGCGAGACAAGCGGGAATAGAGGGAAGGCGAGCGGCGGCGCGTTTAGTCGGAATCCGTTGCTGAGCGGGCTGATTAAACCTGCGTATGAGGTGAAGGAGGAGCTGCTGCCGGGCAGGAAGGATAAGAATGTGGCGAAGTGGAGGAGGGTGCAGGATAACTTGGATGATAACGAGGCAGTGATTCTGGATGGGGGGGTTTATGGCGGTGGTGGTGGTGGTGAGGTGGATGGGAAGCGGGGTGGGGATGAGCCTGCTTGTGGTTGAGCTGTTGTTTTGGCCACGCAGGCGGTGTTCCTAGATGAGTGGCTTTAAATGTCCCCGTGGTTGCTAGAAGAGCTCCCAGTTCTCAGCTACGACGATCTGGGAATAATTGAATCTGCCCAAAAATAGCAAATACACGTGTATTAATCCCCTTGATGATGCGAACGGGGAAACCACTGAAAATCTACCTAGTTATTGAAACTACCACGGGTAAAAAAGGTCTGGCTGATACTCTTGCTAATGTGATGATTCAAGTATAGGTAGGTAAGTACAAGTGTAGTATCAGGAGACTCGATAGCATGAGGAGTCAGCATTCGAAACTGCAGACTGTCTACGGCGCACTTAGGCCCTCTTGTCATTTCGACACCGGACAGGAAGCAACATGTATGTCCTGCCTGAGCCAGGTAACTAACTACCTGACGTCTCCTTTTGTCGACAAGGCGCTTTTAACCTTCAGTTCATTAGGAGGTTCTATCGTGACATTGTCGAGGCTTCGCAAAGTTAAATTTGCAAAGATTGGTTTAGTTATCAACACGAGTGACCATCTGCATCGAAATCTGTAGATCGATTATGGGTGCAAGTTGTTTCGTTGTTTCAAGACCAGTTTTTGATTCAGTCATTCATTGATTTAATTAACCGGTTGCTAATTGAAACTAAGGGTCATAGGCTTTAACTATCAATACGGCATGTTGACAGAGAAGGTGGTCACAAACCACCTAATTAGAGTGCAGTAAAATATGGACATGGTAAATGTCAGCCGCCCTGATTTACATAAATGCAACGCACGACATGGACACGGCATTATCCATCTTCAACATTATTATCAACCGACACCACACCTCCCAAAGTAATGTCACTATCAGGCCACACAATTATCAAACCGTCACATCACCAACACGAAGGAACCAAGATCACAAGAACCAACAAGCTTCTACAATGGAGGTAGGTAGGTATTTAGCAACGCTTACCCTACCAGGTGGCCATCCGGCGCGCTCATATCTCGAGGCCCATATCCCGCCGCGAGTCCCACCGCACTCAAGAACACTTGAAATAGCAACAGCAAAACCGTGACGCCGCCAAGCAGCTATCCTTCCATCCAGGCCGCACTAGCCGGTCTAATTACACATAACTAAACAAAAGCAAACTTTTTCTCCCTGCAGTGCTTCTTCCTTTCATCCCAAACCCGTGCCGCCTGGCGCTTCAAGGACACGCACACACGGTTCATGCCTGAAGAGAAAAACCTGTACCTCCAATGAATCCATCCACCCTTCCCATCCATCCCAGCCCTCACGATTCAAAGACCTTCTCTGTGGTGTGCAGATACTAAAAACGCCCAAATGCTCGAGTGAAGTTGTCCCTCCCCTGCAATGCAATGATCCATCCCACCGAAGGAGAAAAAGAAGAAGAAAAAAAGAAAGAGAGGTCTGGATATGCGATGATCATCCACCCAGCCACTGAAACAGGGAAGGTGATAGCAAAATGGTATACCGCGACCAAAAGTAAGAAACCACCCTTTCCATCATATAGCCTCCGGCCCGTAGACCATTTTCCACCCGTCAGTAGTGGTACCCATGTGCCGTGCCAAGTACCTGTAAAGCAAAAGCCAGTATGTACGATACCGTACCACCGTACGATCCGTGAGTATACGCATCCATCCATGCGTCAAACCAACCCTCCAACAACAAAGAAAGAAAGAAAGAAAACCCTCCAAAGGCCTGCGTGTCTCCAAAGGAACAGCCAGTCGGATGAATGTTCAAGACCGACGAGCCACCGTAGTGCCGCCGCTCAACAACCTCCACCACCGCGAAGCAGAGAAAGCATCATGGCCGCCTCCTGCTCTTTCTGCAGCTGTTCCTCGGGACCAGCGAAGCCTCCGCCACCACCAACAGCCGCAGCAGCAGCAGCAGCGCTAGCTTCATCAGACTGACCGGCATCATATCCTGTGCGGTTATGATCACCATTGTAACCATGTCCCTCAGGATACTGACCATACCCATGCCCACCATGGAACGGCCCAACATACCCATCATACCCATGACCCTCACGAGAGATCTCACGAGACATGTACTGGCTGGCAACACCATCAAACCCATGACTGTGAGGGCGTCCGTCACCAATAACCCGCCCGCCAGGAACCTGAGTCGCATGCTCGCCGGGTATATATGGACCAGCAGGGTACCCATACCCATTTTGATGCTGACCACCACCATCCATCTGCATTTGCATCGCCGTCTGCAACCGCATCCCCACCTGCTCCGTAGGCTGATGAAACCCATGGCCATGGTGCTCATATCCCTGATCATACCCCTGATACTGCTGCTCATGCTGATCCTGATAATGCTGCTGCTGCTGATAATGCTGCTGCTCCGGATGAAACCCACTCCCAACATGAAGCTCACCACCATGAACCTCACTACCACCATTCACCCCGGGCCCACTGCCACTACCAAGCCACGTAGGCGGAAAACTCAACTGCCTTCCCAACGGATCGGCGTACGAAAACGGATTATTCCGCACCGCGACAGGCGACCCTACATCCGGCGCGATCTCTGCCATTGGACCTGGTGAAGTAACCTTTGGCTCCAGCGGTTCTGGTCTACCATGATGAGTCTGAGTGGTGTTCATGTTCGTCGTGGTGGTCAGGCCGCAGCGGCGACTTGCATTAGCTGTTGCTGTCGCTGTCTTGATAGGCGGTAGATGTACCGGCGTGACGGGGCGGGATTCGGAGGCGAGTTCATTGTATCGTGCTATTAGACGGTCTGTTTCTTGGAATCCGTCATTCTGAGGTGGGGCGTGCCAGGATGGATGGGAGGGTGGGAGACTCGGGGTGCTGGGACCGATTGGAGCGGAGGTGGTGGTTGGGGTGGTGATTGCGTCGTCGCTGCCGTTCAGCTTGGCTATTAGACGATCTGTTTCTGAGAAGCCGTCTTCGGGTAGCTTTAGCGGTGGCGGGCGGGTTGTTACTAGCACTGGGGTGGGGATCGGGGTGGCGACGCGGGATGTCGGCTTGGAGGTTGCGGGTGTCGTTGTCATTGTCAGTGACATGGACTTGGGCAGGGCTCGCGGTTTTGGTTTGGGTTCCGGTTTCATCGATAACGGGGTGGATGGTGCAGCAGCCTTGGGCTTGAAGACGGCCTCGGTTCGGGGGAGGGCGTCAAGCTTGGGCTTGGGCTTGGCTTGTTTGCGAGGTTTAGTTTTTGGGGTTGCTGTTGCCGCCGGCTTGAGGGCAGCTGCTTCCTCGACCGGGAGACTTGAGGTTGAGATGACTTGCGGCTGAGGTGCGGCGTCGTCTTCTGGGACAGGGTTGGGCGTTGCACATGGCTTGAAGGCGGCATCGGTATGTGGCAGCGGCGGGACCTCGTCGGGGTCGTCCTCGATGGGAACCCGAGTCTCGACTCCTCGGACCATTTTCCATGCTGTTCTCTTCCGCTTACGGCTCTTTACCAGCGCCAAAATCGAGGTATCGTGGTCATCAGTACCTGTGGCCTTCGTCTCTTTGACGATCGGGACTATCGGTTGAGTTGCCACTTCAGTTGGGATTGTGACTGGGATGGGAGGATGGTCAGAGGGTGGATCATCGTTGACCGTGACAGGTTGTGGAGCTTCCGGTGTCGAGTCTTGAGGTGCTTCATGCACCGACTCTTGCGGAGCTTCAAGCAGCGACTCTTGTGGAGCCTCTTCTTGTTGAGGTTGTTCTTGCATCGACTCCTTTGGAGAGTCTTGCTGCGAGTCCTGCGAGTCTTGCGTGGCATCGTGCATCGGCTCATCCTTGACCTCGGACTCAACCTCCTCGCTCACAGCTGTCTCGGGCTCCGCGATCTCCTCCTTTGGCTCATTCTCTGGCTCGGGCATCACCGCGCTGGTGTCCGCCGTTGCATCTTTATCTTCGGGTTCAAGGGCAGCCGGGGCGGATCTGCGTGAACGTCTTGTCCTGGGAGCGGCCTTGGGTTTGGTCTCATTTGCGGAAGAGGCATCAGATGGATCGATGGCTCCGCCTGTTACACGCCGCAATTCTCCCATGATCTTCCAGACGAGATACGCTCCGTTCAGCTTGTGATCGCGGATGGAAGCAGGACGCTTCGCGTTAGGGTTGAGCTTGGGTTCTCTTGGCTCGCCGGGCTCTTTGCCGTCCTTCCTGGCTCTCGATGATCTCGGCGGCGGCATGACTTCCGACGACGGGAGCTCTGCAGCTTCAATGCCGTCTTCAATGACTGTAATAGAAGAGCCACTGCTGTCTCGCTGTCCCTTGCCGCCAGTCTCTCTTCGCTTGTTCGTGCTGCCGCTCTTCTGCTTGGCAGAGTCACCGCCGCTTGTTCTCCGCGACGCTCTAGCAAGCTTCTTCTCGTCTTCTGGGAGGACTGTGCCGGGTGGTAGGAAGAGTGCTGGCTTTCTGTGCTGCAGGTCACCGACCCAGGCGTCACAGTCCCATTGGACCCAGTAGTCCAGGACATCAGCCCAGACGCTATCAGGAGGCTTGGTAAAGTTCACAAACACAACCTTGCCTCCGCGGTCGTGCACAGCCTTGGCGAATTCCTTGACCAGCACCTTCAACCCGTGAACACGCATGCTGGTGCCTAAAATGAGAAGCATGTCTGGGCCTAGTGAGAGATCATGCTGGATGATGGGGCTGATGAGATGAGCGTGCGGATGCTCTTCTCCGTATAGTACAATATCTGGCCTTAACTTGCCAACACCTAGGGCTCGCTTTCCTCGTTCTTCTCTAGCCGCTGTCGCGCCAGCACAGTGAGGACATGTGGGCTGGCGGCCGGCGAGCGTGTCCGACTGACGGGAATCCTCGTCCCAGGAGGAGGTACGGCCGCATACAAAGCAGCGTAGCTCGGCCAGAGACCCGTGCAGAAAGACACACTCGACGCCACGGTTAGGAGGGGTGGGTGTTGAGGTGGTTAGAGAGGGCCCTCGAGCCAGGACGGCGGACGACGGTGCTGAGCCCAGGACTCTCTGCTGTGAATCCGAGGGGCAGCCGCCGAGGTCTGCGCTGGCTGGGGGGTCTCCACCGTCTCCCACGTCTGCTCGATCTCGGTCGTCACCTAGATGACTGGGCGCGGCAGGGGGTCCGGGGACGGCAGCGGGGACGGCTCGGGCTTTTTCTTCGCCTTGAAGATGCTCTTGAGCTTCTTGGCAGTCTTCTTGGCCGCCTTCTTGGCTCTCGCCTTGAACGGGAGCTTCGGGAGCGTCTTGTCTTGCCATGTTCCTGACGCCCGCGGACTGTCTCCCTGCTCGTGCTGAGAACCGGTATCGGCTTCCGGCTCCAAGGGAGAGAGAAGTGGATAGCCCGACTCGTTCCTCGAGCTGGTCAATGTTTTGGGTGTAACAGCGGACGAGTTTGCGGCTGTCCCGCAGTACGCTGACGAAGTGATGACTGCTTGTGGGAGTTGCATGTCGAACTTTCTGCCGTAGCGTGGTGGCAAAGGTATAGAAGACGGACGTCTTGGTAGGACAAGACCAGATCTGCGAGTCAAAGAGATCTCGGCCCTTGATGTTTGGTAGCGAGTTCCGGCCTGATGAGGACCCGAAAGACGACTGCGATGTGAGGAGAGGGGTGGATGCTGACGAGGGTTCTTCGCTTTCTGAGCGTGATGATGAGCAGCTGCTCTGCTCGCTTGACGAGTCGAAGGGTGTTGAAGTAGATTCAGGGTATGGGTTGAACAGAGTAGGCGGTGGAGATGAGAGAGGAGAAGAGCTCATACGCCGTGAGAAGCTTTGATCTGGAATGGACTGGAGCCGTGGAGAATCGAGTGTGAGGTGTGGAGGAGAAGAAAGGAAGTGGGTGGGTGGTTCTCGGGCGGGCGAGGTGAGAGAGAAAGTGACGGGTTGTTGAGGAGGGTGAGGAGGACTTGAGAGGGGAGTGAGTCCGGCCGAACCCCGGACTAGGCCGCTCACGTCGGTGGGTCCTGGGGGCTGCTCAACTTGGGATACATCCACGGCTGGAGGCTCTAGTCCTTCCACATCCTGCATTGCCACATCCTGGGACTCTTCCAAATTGCTACTCGACGGGGCGCCAAACTCCAAAGTCGTAGTCAACGCGGGAAGTTTAGGCACTTCCCCGGCCGGCTTTTGAGGTGATGCTTGTGCTGCTTCCGTGTTCTCAGCGGGCGCGCGTGTTTCCCCTTCCATTTCCATCTGCTCTGAGGCTGCTTGCACAGGAGCTGAGTCCACGGGATGCCCGTCATCCATCGGCCTCGGAGCTATCGTTTCTCCATCGTGTCTCGAAAGTCTGCGTCGTTTTGTCGGCCGTTCGTCGGCAGTCTCGAAGGATGTGTTGGACTCGTCAAGATCGACATTGCTGCTGCTACTGCTGCTGTTGGTGGTTCGCGAAGCCTCATTGGCGGCAACAGCGTCGAACTGGGCCTGTATCAACGAGTAGAGGCCGTTCTCTGACCGGAAGTCCTGTAGACGGGTTCAGCGCAAGGTGCCACGGGCGTCGGGCAGCTCTGGGAGCTCTGGTAGACGCATTATACTTACAGGGATTCCCGAGTTTGTGCTTATTCCAGCGCCCGTTATGACGACAACTTTCCGCGACTTCCATAGCGAGTTGGCGATATCCTGGAGCAAGGGCTCAGAGCCCGGACCGACCTGGGTAGTCGGCATTTTGGCAACGTCCAAGGTCGAAGGGCCTGGTGGTATTCGCGTCGTGTAGAGGTACCTTGGGTAGGTAGATACCGTGACCGGGTACCGGGGAGGGACGGTGTCGAAGTCGAGCCAGGCGGCGCTGACGAGCTGTGGGAACCTGTGCCGAGTTTACAGCGTCATGGCGAGGGCGCGACAAGATTCTAGCGCCGGCTGCGGTGCGTCTCTCTGTTTCTATCCTTCCCTTTCTCTCTCCCAGACGTCTTTGTCGTTGCTGTCGCCCTCGCTTGGGAGTGCAATGCTATCGGGAGTGGGCGGGTGGCAGGTCCAGTCGCGATTGGATTTACAGTGGAGGCGTCTGGCGCGCTGCGTCTGGGCGGCCTGGCGACGAGCTGCTGTGATGCTACGCCCCGGAGTCGGACGACGGACCCAGCGCAGCGCAGCGCGTCCGGATGGGATGGCCGCGGGGTGCACGACGCGACAATATGTCCAAAATGCCCAGGAACACGAGTGCACAGCACCAGAAACAGGATAAGGATGGTTTTGCTGCAAAGGGAGCGCGTCAATGTGGTTCCAGGTCGCCGTTGCGTCGAGTGGAAATCGGCGTCTTTTTGGCGTGGAGCAGCGTGGTTGTCGGGTGGTGTGGTCACGGTCCGTTGCCCGTCCACGTCCATAGGTCCCACTACCCGTCTCGAGCCTGTTGAGTGGATGCGACGCAGGTCTGTGCCGACCGTCGCGGCGGTCTGGTCAGGCGTGTTGCCGCCGCCAGCTCAGCACTACCCGCAGCCAGGGGTCAGGAGCTACAACAGGGACCGTACCTAGGGCCCTGTCAGCCAAGGGGGTTTTGGTGGCGTCCAAGAACCTTGAGCGTGATCCACTCCTCCTCCACTGCAACGCAAAACTAACGGTACTCGCACGTCTTCCTGGCTGTGGCTGTCCGTCTTGGCTCTGGGAGCTTCACAAAAGCATTGTGCTGAATTTCAGTCCCTGGTTTGTTCGCGTTCTAGGTTTGTGGTCGTCGCCCTTAGCTATACATGTTCAACCAATCGATATAGATCTACCGATCACAGCACAAATGGATGCCGTCTAAACAAGATTCTAATCATTATGGGCAGGTTCTTGAAAAAAGACAGCTACTCTTGACCCTCTGGAACCAAGGATGAAAGCCCTTGACTGCAGCCAGCAGCGACGGAGCGAACCCCACCTCCCGTTCCGTGACAAGTTACAACCGCGACCCAAAACTCAAAAAGGGACGATGCACTAAGTTTGGTGAATAGCCCCACTTTTACCACTCATGGCTTCCCGACAAGACGACAAACCACCTGCACCAATGAATGCCCTCACTCACTTCCCGCCCGCCTCAGCCTTGCCGTACTGCCCACCATAAGCCTCATACCACTTGCGCACCACCTCATTGCCCAGCCCCGCCGTGATCATCTCATCCCCCCTCTCCAACTTGACCGTGATCTCGTCCATAAACTCCTCGACCGTGAGCGCGCTCGGGTTCTTGTGCTTCTTGTTATCATCCGGATCCTCCCTGTCGCGATGCAGATCCGTCCCCACGCTCGGCGGCGCGATCTCGACCACGCGGATCTTGGTCCCGCCCTGTCGCAGCTGTGTGCGCAGGTTCATGCTCCACAGGTGCAGGAACGCCTTTGTCCCGTTGTACACCGGGTTGACGATGGAGATGGGGATGAAGCCCAGGATGCTCGACACGTTGATGATTACCGCGCCCTCGGGCTTCTGGCGGAAGTGCGGTAGTAGCCCGACGACTAGATGCATGGGCCCGCGGATGTTGATGTCGAGCTCTTGGTCGGCCTTGGACAGGAAGTCGGCGTCCTCGAGGAAGTTGAGTGGTCGCTGGACTGCTGCGTTGTTTACCAGGCAGTCCAGCTCGGGGTGCTCTTTGGTGATCTTGGCGATGAACGGGGGGATGTCGTCTACCTTGCCCGTGTCCAGGACGTAGTACCCCGCAGCACCTGTTTCCTCGACGCTGCTCTTGAGATTGGACTCGGTGCGCCCAGCGATCAGCACCTTCTTGCCCTTGGACACGAGGTATTTCGCGAGGGCTTTGCCGATGCCGCCTCCTCCGCCGGTGATGAGCGCGCACTGGAAGCCGAGACTGTCGGTCACTGCCATTTTCGTGTTTTCTTTTTCTTATGCTTGCCGCGAAGCGGATGTGAAAAGGTGCAAGCGATGTTTTCAGTGTTGACGGTGGATGTGGAAAGAGTTGACGCAATCAAGTGGTTGCAACAAATTAGTCAATGCGATCGAGCCGCGATTACAAAAGCGATTCACGGTTATATAAGGTGTTGACCGTCGGTTTCGTTTAGTAAGGCGCCAATTGCAACAACGGCTTAATAATGATGGTGACTTCAAGGGAAACAACATGCAAATGATAACCCGTACACTGCATGGGCTTATAAGCCAGTCGAGAGAGTCGCGATGTAACCCCACATGGCACCTCTCGTTGAAGCCATGGACGTCATCGACTCGAGTGTCAAAACAGCCCAACAGGGACGGGTGAACCAATACTAAGTGCACTTGGCTTAGTAGGGTACCTATCCGCGTCGTCGAGGATGCGGTTTTGCGGCGCCCTTATTGGCATCGATGCCTACAGTAGCTTGAGGTCGCTATTGACTGAAATGCCTATATCATTCATCACCGCTGGAGTTTCAAACATCACACAGAAACACCGGAAAGCCAGCTCAAATTTAATGGAAGCATGGTGAGCTTGACCGACAGCAATCAATCGACTGACACGCAGTGGCGCAAATAGCCGCTGAGATCGCGCTGGTTTGCTGTGTCGGAGAAGCCGGGCCGATGTGTGCAAAGAATGGAGCTTGCATTCCATCAAATAAGGTTAAGCGAGAAACCTGGAACGGTGAGGTGCAACTGTACTCGTTTTCTCTTTTCCCCAGAAAGCACGCGATTGTAATTACAGGCGCGGTCCAAGGTTGTGCTACAACCTACATAGGTATTTGGTCATTGATTGAAAAACATCCATCTTAACTTTACCCAAGGCCTCATGATATTTCTCACAGTCATGATCTTTCCTGCTGGTGTTGTCGATGAATCGGACTGAACCGAAAATGCCTGCCGTTCTAGGAGTAGTCGGTCACATGATCTGCCAAGGCACGTCCTGGCGCTGCCTTGCCGCCCTCGTGGTAAGCAGACATCGTGAGGCGTTAGCACTTAGAGTTGACGTCGATGAACGCCCCAGATGACTTGAGATCAGCGCACGCAGGACCCCAGAAAAGCGCTTTAATTATACACAATTGAAATTCACAAACAAAACTGCTCCAAAGCCACCATGCAGCCTCACTCGTCACGACGACACTTCAAACGACTGGTCCGTTTCTTCTTCAGAAAGAATCACCACAAGCACCCTCAACAACTAACCACAACCAACAAATCAATCTACATACCACTAGCAACAGACGGCAGCGAGTTCAGGATCCTCGAGATCCTTCCTGCAGAATCAGACCAAGACGAGGATCCAATCGCCTGCCGCCTCACCCACGCCTTCTTCTCTGCCCCTCCCGACTTCAGCGCGCTTTCTTACGTCTGGGGCGATGCCAACATAACCGAGACCATCACTGTCGACGGGGAGCTCTTCCAGGCCACAGCTAATCTCGTGTGCGCCCTACGCCACTTGCGAAAGCGTTTCCAAGAAGGGTTTGCTGCCCCGGGAAACATCACCATTCCTCCACGCCTCTGGATCGACGCCATCTGCATCAACCAGTCCGACATACCCGAAAAGAACGTCCAAGTGGGGCTCATGGGCAAGCTCTACAAATCGGCAACTATTGTTTTGTCCTGGCTCGGTTTTCGGGATGGTGAGGACGGCGGGCTGGCTCTTGCTTCTCTTCGCGGAATCAATGATGCCGGGGCCGCGCTGATTGACCGACCAAGGCTGGAAAACATTGTTGCTAGGCGGACCGGCGCCGGGGTCGACGAGCGAGACTCGGTTTCAAACTTTGTCTCCGAGCCTCAATTTCAGCTGTTCTTGCGCCGTGCGGGCCTTCTCTCTCCCGAAGGCAATACGCACGAGCAGAGACTCAACCACGTCTCATGGGATTCCATCTCGGCACTATTCAAACTGCCCTACTGGTCGAGGATGTGGATTATCCAAGGAATCATCTTGGCCAAGCCTCACTCTAACATCTTCCTCTTCCCAGACGGAAACTGCAACCGCGAGTTTCTGGAACAGTTTCGACAACTGACGCTCGCGCTCCGCCAGCTCTTCTCCCAGGCCGTGGCTTTAGCAGTCGCCGTCCCCCCTTCCCGCTCGGGCGAGCTACAAGCAGAGGCAGCTGTTGGACCACTAGAACGGTCATCTGCCATCCGCATATACGATATTCTCACAGAAACAGCTCAAGACGCAATCATCCCGCTCAGAAAGCTCGATTCCATACAAGAGATGCACGCGCTCCAGGACCCGTCCTCGATATTAACCCTCCCCATCGCGGCAAACCGGTTCAACGCCGCTAACCCTCGAGATGAGATCTACGCCCTGCTTGGACTTCTCGACCAGTCAGACATCGTGCCCGACTACAGCCTCTCCGTGAGGAAGGTCCACGTCGACTGGTTCCGGAAATGCCTAGAGACGTATCGTAGCATACGGCCCATGGGGTATTTGCAGGCGCTGCTCGAAGCCGGTATGCCTCCGGACGCCCTCGCGGAGGGAGTCGAACTCTCGGATCTCCCATCCTGGGTGCCGCGCCTACACCCTGGTGTCCAATTCCACCCTCGCCCAAAACGGATGGGGGAAGAGTTCCGCTTCGGCCCCGACATCGATCAGCAGCGGCCCCTCGTCACCGATTCTCACGGTCTTCAAGTCACTGGCGCTCTTTGCGACGAGATCGTCATAGTGCACTGTATCAACGACAGGGAGGATCTGTTGAAAGCCTGCCAGGCATACTGGGACGACTTCCATTTAAGAGAATACAAAACAGGCATCGGTCTCCTGCGGGCCTTCTTCCGAACTTTTCAGGGAGGAATCGATGGGTCAAGGGCACCGTTTGATTTGAAATACTTGAAGCCGGCGCTGGACTCCAACCAGGGAGGAGGTGGCGGATCACCATCATTGAATCACTTCAATGACGACGAGGAGGATCTTGCGCTGGCTTTTATACACGTATTGACGGGGCGGACTTTTCTTAGTGACGAGGAGATTGCGGCTGCTGAAGAAGAGGAACGGCTACACGCAGCGCAAGAATACCACGACCACGCATCTGGGGACAACGGCAGACGTGATGATGAAGCCAACATACCATATGAGGCTAGTGAAATCGAGACGACAGAGAACACCAGACCTAAAACCGACCCCCCTCTAACCCCCCTCGAAGAATTCGCAATGGACCTCTGGAGGAAAACCCACGGCGACTACAACCCCGACGACCGCTTCTGGGAATGTCTGTACTCCATCCACCGCGAGACCGAAGTCGAGACGCGCTCGGGGTACTTGGGGAACGCCACCTCGCTGGCCGAGCCGGGTGATAAAGTCTTTCTCTTGAGCGGGTGTCCCTCGCCTGTTGTGCTGCGGCGGCGGCGGCCCTGGGATGATGGCGATGGCGATAGATGGTTGTTTGTTGGGTCGTGTTATCTTGAGGGGCTGTCGCATGGGGAGGGGGTGGGGATGGTTAGGGAGGGGGGGTTGGTTGCGGAGGGGGTTTTGCTTCTTTGAGGACTCAAAGGGTTCGCCTGTTGAAGTTTATGGGTCACCTCACCTATCCCAGGTTACTACAGATCCTTCACGCGGATAACGTCGTCCCTCGCGCTCTAATCAGGTTCCGCAAGACAGCGGACCTGATAGCCTGCCCGCTTTTGGATAGTATTAGGTTATCACATGAAGACCAGTATCAAACACGGCAGCAGGAAATTTCACGTCATGATATCATTGACTTCACGCGAGATCAGCAATTACATGTTAGCCAAGAGACGAAAGGCCGGGTACCCGCGATGAATTGCGATATTTGCTAAGTAGCGACCTAGAAAATCTTGGATTAAGAACCCACGAAACGAGAAACTCGTAAGAGTCATTAAGTGTTTTTTTGAAACGAGATGCCTTTCGCTAGTGCGATGCGTTTCCCCTGTCATGCTGGACCAGATAATTACTTGAAGTGGTGAAAATAGACCATGGAATACCTGCATGTGGTGTGGGCAGGACCAGACTTGAATCGATGATGAAAACCCTTGATGTCTCCTCCAACCTCAGCCTCGATGACCATGGCACACAATGCAAGGTGTCTGGTTTGACGATGCCAAAATGTCCTAATGATACGCAAAGGGTGATTTGTGATCTTGAGAGTCCAACTCCCCAACTTCAAAGGCCACGTATGCAACTCCTAACTGGCATATTGACGTCCATGACGAGTTACGATTGAAGCCAAATTCGTTTTTATCAGGCACATATCCCCCCCAATCTTAAGAAAACTCCTCCCTGTTTCATAGTCCGGGCCCGGGGTCGTTCCTGCTGTCTCAAATGAACTGAAAAGTTTGACTGGCTTGATTTCCTGTTGATGAGGTTATTCTCGTTCCGTTCCGCGCCTTCGTCTTCGAGTCGGCGACTGTTGGACCGAGTTGACGTCTGGTGCTATAAAGCCGCCGTGGAAAACGTAGGTTGATGCCCGGCTGACTGGTGGCATCATGCTAATGGTTTAAGCTGAAAGATGTGAAACGTCGATGACTGAGGGATGCGGTAGTAATGAAAAATGGAAAAGAAGTGGAAGTGAGATGACCGTCCTTGTGAATGGAAAGGACGAGTTCGTGGGGTAGTGTACTATGCCGTGCCGACGGTGTTGGAAAACGGATGAAGGGAGTCGGATGAGAGATGGGTCTCGATGGGTGAAACCCACTCCACCCTCTTGTTCGATCGTCTATCCAAATGCATCACTCGTCCTCAGCCTCCCCCCTCGGCTTGATAGGAACGAATCCTCGAGCCCGCTTTCTGCTTCTATTTGCCAGCTCCGGATGATTCAAGAGGAGCAACTCCCGCTCTTCCTTGTACTTCTGCCTTCTGTACTCCAATATTCTCGCAGCTTCCTCGCTCAGGATAATAGGACCGGTATACGGCAGCGTCGGTCCCAGGCCACGGTCTGAAAAGAATGCTCTGTTCTTGCGGAACAAAGTCTCCCAATCCTCCGTTCTGACAACGGATTCCGCGGGGATGCTGTTCTCGACCACCCACTCGCTGGCGAAATATCGATGCGAAGTCAGGCCGAGTTTCCCGACCAAGGAAGGCACATGCCACATTCTCTGCCGCTTGTGGTCCCAGCTTTTGCCCGGGCCGTCGGTTTGGATCTTCAAGATCCGCACGCCGGTGCGTGATCGCATCGCGTAGGCAGCGGCCATGACGAGAGCGCGGTCGTAGTCGTTGGTCACTGACAGAAATGGGCTTTCGTCGCGGCAGATCCATACTAGATGGCGCTGGAGCATCCATTGGAAATAGAGCGGGTCCGTCTCGCGCTGGCCTAATCCTCGAGCCTTGATGCCCTCAAATGGATGGTCGTCATGTACCGTACGGTAGACGATCTTGGGTCGTCCTGCTCCTCCTGCGGTTCTGATGGTTGTTGCGACTTCCATCAGCGGTCTGCCTTTGAGGAAGTAGCAGAAGGTGGGTTGGATGATGAGACGATTGGATGGGATCGAGTATTTGTGGCAAATCTCTTGGAGCTTGGGGCTGTCTTTTTTGATCCAAACTCGGGTGTTCTTCCCCGGGATGACCTCGCTCCTGGCCATCCAGACCTCGCAGTCTGGATCGTCGTCTTGACGAACGTCATTCCGGTTCCACCGCACAATCTGGATCTCTTCAACGGGGACCGAAGCCGTGGGGACCTCTTGGGCGGGGGGTGAAGCTACGGAGACCTCGCCATCAGAGACCGAAGTCCTGGGGGCGTCCTCATCGGAGATCGAAGTCATGGGGACGTCTTCAGCCGGGACCGAAGCCGCAGGGGGATCCCCAATGAGGGACAAGTCCAAGGAAATCTCCTCGTCTAGGACCGGAGCCATGGTGAACTGTGACGGACGGTTCGTCTCATGCGATGGAGCTCATTGGATGGAACCTAGGTGGGTTGTCTCGGTGCGGTTCGTAGGAGTTCGGTTCGTTCGAAGAATGCAGTAAGAGGTTGTGTGAACGTGTAAACGACTGTGAACCGCGTGTGGTGTTTCTCGGGGGACTACTGATAAAGCAGAAAGAACGTTAGATAGATTCATTGAGAGTCGGGCCTTAAGGTATTACGAGTACGGGGGATTGGAAGGGTTGGTGACTGACCCTGGAACTCCGTGGCTGCAACTTGGTGAGCTGGATCTGAGAAGATTCTGATTGGAAGAACGAACCCTCGAGCTCACCAACTGCGAGTCATCGTATGGGAAGTCGTAAACCCGATGATTGAAAGTAGAAAAGGTTGCACGGATCGATCAATGAAAGGTTTTGCCTCGCCGATACCAGTGTCGTGCAAGGCGAGATGTGAGTGAGTGGTGAGGGAGAGTCGGATTTTGTGGGTTTCGGATGCTAGCAGGTGACCCTGCCTGGTGGATGGTGATTCAAAATCAGCGTCCGGAGTACGATAGAGGATTTTAGAAGCAGGTAAAAGAAATGAGCGGAAAGGGAATGCATCTGAACGAGGCAGATGCTTGAAGAAGGTGGAAAATGATCCCGCATCTATGTCTCGATGTTTTGTGTGTGGATTAAAAAACAACAGAAGCGTCGAAATTGCGGGGAAAAAGAATTGCAACGAAAGGAGGGGTCAGGTGGCTTTTGCGATTGGCCAAAGCTGGGAATTGAAGAAAATCGGATTGCTCCCGCGGGAGTCGAATTGTAGAAAAGAGAACTTATACCAACGTGTCTAGGGTCCATCAAGGTATTTTGGGAGGTAATTATGCGGGCAAGGCGTCACCAGGATACCTGGGGCAGTATCCTGGCCGGGTTAAGGTCCGCAAAGTCGGGTAGGATTACTAGAGGATCTTAAAATCCTCGATCGGAGATTTTGGCATGATCCTGACTGGCCTGGTTGGGGAATGATGGGATATTTGACTGTGATGCTAGTGTCTAAGTTGAGAAGTAGCGAGGACCTCGCGAGACGAAACGAGGCTGTGGGTGTACCTGTTCTGGAAATCAATGCTAAAGTTCTCATAAAGTAAAGATAACAACTGGGTGAAGTGGTAAGATATGACACTGTTAGTTTTGGTGAAAAGGACAGGATGAATTCGGAGAGGGAAGGTGCTTTGAAGTCGAGGAAAGTTGACTCGGACCCGGGATAAGATGAGGTCAAGATGGTTGAAGAAGGCGAAGTAGTATTTAAACGTGGTAAATCATATATCGGGTGCCCGGCAGGATAAGGAGGCTTAAAGCAGTAATTAGATAGCGGTCGTTGGAAACGGCTCCTGGCAACAACACTTTGAGCACCGCTCATTCATACATGCATAGATCGACTTAAAGTCGACTAGCAAGGACAGATCTGATTTCGAGGCACAAATCGACATGTTCACCTTGCCAAGTCAAGATCGGAAGAGACCTAGGTAGAGGAATACCATTATCTACGACAGACACACTAGAACGACTGCCACTCAAAATCACATCAACAAGAATAATACTACAATAGGAATTATGAAAGATTAGTTAAGCCTACGACAGCGAATGGCGGACCTCTACCGGGCCCCTTCCGATGCTTGTATCGACGAGAGATTGTCCGAAGATGAATGAATAGATTGAAGACGCCGCGGACGAGGACGTCGAGTAGCGGTCAAGGAGGCATTCTTTACCAAGGAGATGGAACATTTTCGAAACAAGCACCCCGAACTGAAGCGGGAGGGTAAGGACCAAGAGTCATTCGAATCCTCTAGCCGATGACGGTATCACCTAGTAAGGAAATGGGGACTTGGATTTATCATTATTGTTTGTGTATAACAGGCGAGATGCCGAAGTGTCAATATCGTCGGGTATGATCGGGGAACTGATTTCTGCTGAGATCAACTTAGAGGCCAGGGCGGGTGCTAGTATGTTTGTAACATCCGCATGTTTAACAGACTGTAGACAGTGAATCCAATTCCCCATTCCCCATATACTCCTCGAAATTCCACAGACCCACCCCATCTTTCGATATGTGAGTACCTAAGATAATGATTGTAACATCTCATCCCATCCCGGGTTATCATCCCAACTGACATCAAAAACCAACCACTCACTCCCCATCACGCACCCGAAAGCGATACTCATCCCCACGGTCCAAATAAACCACCCGCTCACCAAACCCAGCGCCCTCCACCTCAGCCTTGAAATCCGCCAACGGCGACAAGAACACGCTATAATCATCAAAGTGGATCGGCACCGTCACGTCGGGGTCAATCAGCCGCATGAGCTGCACGCCCTGCTTGCCGTCCATGGTGATCATGAGCAACGGCATACCGGGGCCGGGCACCGTAGTCCCGCCCAGATGGACGAGCATCAGGTCGACCTTGTGGTGCTGCAGCCACGTCGGGATCGCCTTCAGCTCGTCCACGACCAGCGTGTCGCCCGATATGTAGATGCGGTAGCCTGTCTGCATGTCGGCTGGCGCCCCGGCGGAGTGGCCGAGTTCGATCAGCCAGCCATTCGTTGGCGGCACGGCGTGGAGGAAGTCGTTGATCGCTGATAGAGGGCCTGGGGGTACGTGTTTTCCTGGCATGCCTATTACCTTGATGGTTGGACGCGGCTTGGAGGTGTCGGTCAGTGGTCCGGGAGTGATCGGGAGGAGGAGCGTTTCAAAGAAGTCGAGGTCGTAGACGGCTTGGAAGGGGTCGTCTTTGGATGTGAGGGCCTGCTTGGCGTGGGGGGTGGAGATGATGGGGAACTCTCTGTTGAGCGACGCTTCGACGAGCTGGTCAAAGTGGTCGGCGTGGTAGTGGGAGAGGAGGATGCAATCCAGCGGCGGGAGCTTGTCCAAGTCGACGGCCGGGTTGGTCAGGCGTTCTGCCGTGACGCCGGGTCCGAGGTGCACGTGGTCGCCGGCATGAAGAAAGTTGGGATCAGTCAGGATGCGGATGCCCTGCCACTCGATCACGGTCGTCGCGGTGCCGATGAAGTAGACGCTGCCGTTTTCGCCTCCTTGCGTGTCGCCTGGGCGGGTGTGGGATTCGCCGATTGGCAGTGTTGGTTCGGGTCCGTCATGGTGGTGATGGTGGTCTTTGAGAAGGGGAATTCGTTTCTCGGGGTCCAGAACGAGCTGGCTGGGCTTTAGGGGGGATGAGTTGGTTGTTGCCATTTTGTGCGCTGGGCCACTTGCTGCCTGTGAGTTGGTTCGATCGCAGCTTCCTGGGATGTGTGCTATCCTTCCGGTGATAAGTATCTCTCTGGGCAGTCACGACAAATACCTGAGCAAGGATGAAGGTCTTTATACACTATGACGAAGCTGCCGGTCCGTCATTGTCGTCATAGACAGCGAGCTGCAGCTGCAAGGCACTGACTGTGCCCCGCGAAACCGCGGAGATGCAAGGCAAGTGCGTTCCACCTCGATCTCTCCAACTTCCCGTCCTTCATTGTCGGAGTGAGGGGTAGATGGGAGAGGCAGGCACCACCTTGTGGTCGTTCAAGACCCTCCACTGTGTTTTGGCTTCCAAGATTGTCGCTGATTCATCGTCATGGTTGCTTTGAATCAATTTGGTCCATCTTGCCGACTGGACTGCAGATTCTCTTTTCCAATAAGAACCACCGCACTCCTTGCACAACCAGTCTATTTACAGCTGCATGCATTCAATTCCTCGACCTCATATTCTCATCACTGTAAGCACCACTGCACTTCATTTGCACAAGAAAAGCCAGTGCTAAGTGGCCGCCCCCACCATGTCACCTTTCGAACGTGCCTGATCAGCACGACTCTCTGACCCGCATTCCCGTCGGCCTTCCCGCTCTTCTGTCGCCTCCCCACCACCCTGCACAATCTACACCGGAAAGGCCTAGCACTTGAAAACAGACGGCCCAGCCGGTGTGTACGCCTTGCCGCCGTTGCTGTAGATGTTCAGCATCAGGCCGGGATCGGTCGACTTGTACGCGCCGGGGAATGCGACCAGGTCGGTCGGCTTCTTGGCGGCGCTGCCGCCCGACACGCTCAGCTGGGCGCACGAGATGTAGAACTGGGCGCCGTTCTCCTTGGCCGCCGAGTGCAGCGCCACGTGCTCGATGCGGAACAGGTAGTCGCCGTCCTCGAGGCACTGCGGGATCTTGAAGTCGACTGTCGCTTTGTCTGTTGATAACGTCAGCGTTAGACAAACCCTTCAGCAATCGTGGGGGACATGACTCGGAAAACTGTATCACGCACTCATCGACGGCCAGGTCATGGAGCCCCCCGAGCTCGTCGGCATGTCCTGATACACCTTGAACCACACCGCACCCGCGCCGTCAAAGCTCGCCGCCGTCTGACCCGCCGGTGCCTTGGCCATGTACGCCGAGAGGGCGCCGGGGTGGTAGATGGCCGGGTTGGCCGTCCAGCTGATTGTGCCTCCGGCCTTGGCCTTGTATGTCGATGTGCTGCCACCGCCACCGGGCTTGTCCTGGAAGCATCTGATCGCCTCCGAGGTAACGTCCTGGACCGGGCCGTTGCTGTAGTGGTTGGCGGTCATGCGGACAACCTCCCAATCCTTGGTGCTGGCGATATGGCCGAAGATGTCTGGATTGGGCGCGATGGGTGTCAAAATATCATTCAACCGACGTCTGGTATTCACGAGCGAGCTTACAGTGTGGTACGGCATGAGCGACTGCCGCCAAGGCGAGAATGGAGGTTGTGACGAGCATGATTGTCTATTTCCGAGACCGACCTGAACACGACAAAAGAATTCCGGTCTGGTATCTCGCAAACCCAAGCTTTGCATGGAACCGGGAAGACAAGCAGTCTCGAGCCAACCATGGTTTTATACCTGATGTAAGTGGTCCCCTCCGCGTCACGGCTCGAGATTGGGGCCACACACTCCGAGGCCCATCTGGGGTGCATCGCGGGTAAATACCGGTCCAGTCGGGTATTATCACTGACAGGAAATATAGAGATAATGCGGGCCCGGTACTTTGTCATATGCGTCTTTTTGGGCCGTATGGTTTTGCGAGCGCCGTGATACCCGGCCGGGATGCAAATTGCAATTACTACGGTAGTACATGACGGCATTTGACGACCTCCTGCCTGGGTTTGAACTCAAGCCACATACACATACCAATGGAACAAAGGGGAGGAGCCTGCGCTGTCTTCGTACATCCTATGTGGCTGTCGTAAGAGAATGGGGCTGGTGGTTTTGCTAGGTGAGGATGGAACGACCCCCTTTTGCTCTCAGCCCCTCGAAAGTGCAGGTTACGGATATGGTGTCACGGGGCTGGATCAAATTCTGCCTCGCAAGCGTCGTGGGCTGACTTGATTTCAGCTCCGAACATTCAAGGACCAATGTTATCAGCCTCCCTAACCCGTGGCTATCTTGCAGAACATGAAGACACTAAACTAAATTCGCTATCGCGTGTCGTTCCCCTCTCTTGGCGACGCCTCACGCCACTTCACCGCCTCAAGTTGCGTCGGGCTCGCGCGATATTTGATCGTTGATCGAGAAGAGGCTCGTCTGGCAATGCAACTGCTATCGGGGCTTGCGCTTTGAACTGCATGTGAGCATATACAGGAGCGACTTGGTCTCCATCTTGTCGAATTGTCTTCGCTTCTGCACCGCACCAAGATGGATCCCATATCGGCAGTCTCCAGCGTTTTCAGCGTCATCTCCACAATCGCCTCCGTCACCAGCGCCGTGACGGTCTTTATGCATGATGTGCGAGGAGCACGCAAGGAGATGGTGGCCGTGAGGAAAGAATTGGCGGCTCTCAAAGGCGTCCTGGAGATTCTGGGGGAGGATCTCAGCGACTCCACGAACTCTGGCTTTCCCGACAGTCTGCAGGTACAGATCGTGGAGATTGCGGGAAACTGCAACCAGGTGGTGGGGGACATCGGCGCCTACGTGCGGGACCAGGACGTGTCCAGGCTCCGGTGGGCTGCATCCAACAAGGCCGAAGTCGAGAAACTGCGTCGGGACTTGGAGGTGCACAAGCTGACCTTGAGCGTCACCTTGGATATGTTGTCGGTGTGAGTTTGTTTCTACTCGGTCTCGCTGGTCGGGAGAAGGATCTGCTAACGATATGGCAGCCACGTTCTCAAGGACGTCAAGAATGATACCGGCCGGATCCTCCAAGACACGACATCGCTCAAGATGGACACCGCTCAGATACAGGACAACCTGGATCGCATTCTCGTTGCAATCTCGCAGCTGCGGACCGCAGAGCCCAGTAAAGGCCCGTCCGGTTCCATGCTTGAGCGGTACCTCGAAAACCTGCGTTCAGATGCCGCGACCGTGCTGAGCGATGCTGAGTACCTCGACGAGAAGTGGGAAGATGATGATGACCCCCGTACTCCAGGACGTTCACGCACCCCAAACCCGACCGCCAGCGGTGCCGAGAGGACGCCTAGACGACAACCATCACCTCGTACTTCTCACCAGACGACCAAGATTGGACATCCTGACCCCCACGCTCACATAATCTTCACGAACGATCGAGGACAGCGGTATCCTGTTCCTTACGCCTTTTGCCAGACATGGGAGGTAAGTAAATGTCTTGAAAGACTTTATATCCCAGGGATGAGGCCAATTTGATCAACTCCCCATATGCTTCTGTAGTCTGTTATCTGCTCTGTTGATGCACTGCTTACAATCCCTTAGGAGATGGAGAAGCTGATACGTCAATCACACGCCCATGTCTCCGAGGCCAACAAGAAGAACATAATCGATCGCAAATACGACCTCGTCGGCCCCGCCGGAGAGATCATTCTCCCTGAACTATGGGCGGGACTTGTGCAGCCGGGATGGGAGGTCACGATGAAAATGTGGCCTGAGGCCAAACCGCAATTGCCCTTGATCTTCACAGATGCCTCTGGCCTCAAATTCACGGGTGCCTTTGATCAGGTGAAGACGTGGCGGGTCAGTTGCAACCCCACACACTTGACTCTTCCTGCGAGTACTCCCGACAAAAGAATACCCGTATTAACTCGCTCTATTTTCTCTCTATAGGGCCTCGAGAAGCTGATCAACCAAGAATTCAACACTGCGTCCCGTCCGATGAAAGCGTTGATCCGGGCAGGCAAATACGTATTGATTAACTCCACAGGGAACATTATTCCCCCCATGGATTGGGAATCAGTCGTCAAGCCTGGCATGGAGGTCAGAATTGAGACGCGGGTGAAGATTAAAGATGACCGCCCCCCTCAGGAGCCTTTGCCAGCCCTCGTTGACAGTCAGGGACATGGGGGATCCGGATCCAAGCCCTTGAGTAACTCCGAACTCCGTGACCTATTCGATCCCGCAATGAGAGTCCGAATCGACGTCGCACCACCTCCGGGGCCCCCAGTACGAGGACGAGAAACCAAAGCAACGACTTCTCGAGACGACTACAAGCTTGGCCCAAACGGAGGACAGCCACAGCAATCTGAAGCATCCTCCAACCGGGACCAAGGCGGGTTGAGACTTCCCGATGGCACCCGGATCCTCTTCGGTGGCACCCGGGTCCTCCCCAATGGCACCCGGATCCTCCTCGATGGCACCCGGATCCTCCCCAATGGCACCCGGATCGTGATCAGAGACCATCGTACCGTCCCCGATTCGTCTTCGGGCTTGTTGCCTAGCCAGTCGCGGGAGACATCGCGATCCCCGGATCGGGGTAGAGGTTTTCTAGGACTCGGAACATTAGCCAAACTCGAGGCCGCTCGTGCCCCGCGGATGGCTGATGGTCAATCCGATCTCAATCCTCACACTTCATTCCGGGTTTAGATATGCATAAGGATGGGGAAGAGTACAGACTGGAGACGATCTGGCAGCCCCGATTGGGGGTTTGGGGGGGAAGGAGCGGGTGAAATAGTTACATTATTGTGTCCTCATTCATCGTAGTTGGATAGATACCTGGCCGGCGGGTAAACAAGTTTCTGGCGGTTGTCTCTGGTTTAGCGCGGCCTGGCACATACGTTGTCTGCCTGGAACTGTGCTCACTTGGTAATGGTTGTCTTTTTTTTGTGATATTGATTTCCTAGGTAGGTATTTAAGTATCGTAGCTACAGATGAACATGCCTTATTCTTGTGTCGAATGGTTACTCGCATTTAATGACAGTCGTTCTTTGCTTGAGCTCGAAAATGGTGGTCTGTTCCGTTTGATCCTCTGATGTTGCCGCTTCTGTGCTCCAAGTCTATCTCCCCCCCCCCCCCCCCCCCCTTTCGCTGCATCGATTGACCCTATCCTGGTTGCACAAGACCACCAGGCATAAAAGAGGAATGGGTAGGTGGGTAGTATATTTAGTGGTAAGAATGGTTGGTTTGGTTACAGGAGAAAAAAGTCCTGGAGACGACTAGTTAGATATGACAGGTGTATGGCCCATTTATTTGCCTACTTGCCTAGTGGGTGGCCGGGCCGGGCCGCTCCTGCCCTCAGGTAATACCAGGTAGACTTTTCCTCTCCACCCGCGCCTCTTCACGAAATCCTCACTGCTTCCTGACACAGGCTTTTCTAATACACCAAATTCTGAGAACCCGCCTAATTATCGCCCAACACCCTCTATTCGCTCCCTCTGTGTCTCTTGATCAAATCCAACGTCGGTTCGACCACACTACAGCTGAGATCTCCCGTATCATACTAGAGAGGGCGACTTGCAGACCGGCTTCTTGGACTGCTTAACCGGCGGAAACTTTCTTTTCGGGCTGTGCTGCCCCCTCATGAGTACCTAGGTAAGTGAATTCGTTTGTTCGACCTTCCTATGGTGCAGTCAACTCTCGATACGCGATCCGTTGCCCTGATGAAGGAAACAACACTGATACCGTCAAACTGACTCAGCTGTTGTTGTAGTGGCCCGCGGCGAAAGGCAAACCGGGCTGGGGACATTCTTCGCGACCAGACGGACTCGGAGCCGATTGTGGCCCGACGTGCATGATCATCGTGTGCGAGTTGGGGTTCGTGCCCTCTTACTGCACCATGGAGCGCTGTCCCATTGGGCATGTCGCGCTGTTATTCCGTCGACTGTGGTGAGTTTCTTCTGCGCTTGCTGCATGTGCTTCCGCCCCGGCACGTCCATGAACGACCCTTAACAGGCTCATACTGACTGGAAAGTCTGCAGGGAAATCGGAAAAAACTTCAGTACCCATGGCAGTCATGTACAAGATGTACTAACGCCCTGCTGCTGCCCCTGGTGTGTTATGGTGCAGCAATACAACGAGATGAAGAGGCGGAGGGACATGGAGGCGCTCCTGAACCCAGGCCGGGTACCTCTCTGCCCTATCTACGAGCAGCCTAGAGCGGAGCCGCCGATGGAGTACCCCGGATTGCAGCGAGGAGGATGACTGGGATGCACTGGGACTCTGACTATGGAAGGACTGGAGGACTTGGACGTGTCGGAAGAACTGCCAGTGATGGCTTTCTCTGCGAGGCCACAAGATTCGTACACGATGTAATGAGGGGTTAGAACTGAGAAGAACCCGGCCACTGGTGTATTATCCCGCATGCCATGCTTTCTTCTCGACGGACTGCGTTGCCGAGTTCCCTATAGCATCTCCTTGTAATGTTCCTAGTGTGTTGCTGAATCGCGGCTTGAGCGCAAACCCAGGGTGCCCGATCATGAGGCAAACAACAGAGAGCAGTATCAATCTGAAAGCCCCGGCATGCCGTTGTAGCACGGCAACAGTTAGCATCATCTTCTATAGTAATGGGCAACCTGAGCCAGAACAAAAAAGGGAGTCAACTTACACCCCCTCCAAACCAATGAACAGTCCTTCATCCTTAAAGATCCGGCCCGAATATCCCCCCCTCAGCTCCGCGACCCGATAAGCGCACCTAGCCAGGATGATCAAGTACGCCAGCGCCATAAAGTTCAGAAACAACTTTGGCCGAAACCCAAACCTCCCACTACCATCAGTCAACGAGTCCTGCGACTCCTGCTGTTGCTGGTGTCTGTATACATCCGACCGAAAGTACCGCACCAGGTAGTCGGCAAAGAAGGCAGCAAAGACGCCCATAAATATGACCTGCAGGCTGAGGCCGGCGAGAGTCAGGTCGACGCCGACGTTGCTCTCGCCCGACGAGACGGTTGACAGGGCGCCGCCGGCGGCCTGCAGGACGAGGCAGAGCATGTCGGTGGGGATGAAGATCCAGAAGAACAGGTCCGGGTTGAAGCGCGAGAGGGAGGGGGAGAGGTATTTTATGCTGCACGTTGCGGGTTAGTTAGTTCTGAGTATATCTAATAAGAAGTTTGAAGGTATTCCTGGATGGACTCACGCAAACGAGAGCGTCACGTAGATGGACGCGGTAAAATACACCGGCGCACTGCCAACGCAGACTGCTCCCCCCAACAACATGGTCAGCAAGCTCCAACCGCACATATATATAACAAACAACCCCTTTCATCATGTTTCCAGCATGAACCAGAACCAAGCACGACAGCCAGCTGGCGGACCTACTAATCTGAACCAAAAACCCCGCAAAGCTCCACGGGTTATAATGCAACATCACCCGCCCCGCATATCCCACAATCGCATTCAGCGCGCCGGCCACCATGGCCGCAGCAAAGAACCATGTCCGCCACCGCACGCCCAGGTAGAGATGCACGCCGGCCGCAAGGGCGTACAGAGCCATGAAGGCGGCGTTGGCGGCTAGACTTGGCTGGTATCCGTAGACGCTGTAGTCGGGCGCGCAGAGTGCGAGCGTGCAGTTGGCGTTTGGGCCGAAGAAGATTGTGTATGGCGGGGGGATTGGGAGGGGGTAGGTGGTGGGACTGGGGTTAATGGTGTCGTCCATGATGGGAGGGCTTAATTAGTTGTGAAAGGTTGCTGGTGTCGGACTTGTCCTTGCGAGTCGAGATGCAGCTGCGTTGATGATAGGTGATATTTAAAGAATTGTGATCAAAAAGGCCCAGAGGTCAACAAACAGCGTATCAAAGAGATGAGCGGGACTGGGCGATACTATAACCATGAGAGACTTTCGCGTAGTCATTTACGGGCCGCGTATGATGAGGAACACGATGTGTTAACCGCAGCCATTGCCATCCAGTCCATATGGTTTTCCAGGACTCGACATATGCCATTGCAGGGGTTGGTGAGCTTGGTTCCATGTCGGCGGGACACGACACGCGTCGAACAAGGCAGATTGACCGTTATTAACTCAGGTAGTACCGCCAACACTTGTTCTGCCAAGACGCAGGTTAACTTCATCTCGCGAGTAGGAGGGGTGACATGATGATGCAGGCATGCACTGTGCCGTAGAAGGATGAGCCCGCGTCGTTGTTATTGGCGGCTTTTGAATTTCAGATGGTTGCATTGGGAAGTCGGGTCGTGCTCGCTCTCGTCGGGTTCGTATTGGCGTTGGTCGTCGGGAGTGCTCGTTTTCGCTATCGTTCTCGTTCACGTCTCGGTGAGGTGCTAAGGTGGTGTGGGGATTGCCAGTTCCGGGTGCTGCTGCGCCTTGCGCCTCAGGAGACGACGAACCATGCATCGGCTGGAGGCCTTTTGCTTGGCAAAAGAATATGGGATTATTACTGGTTGGTCTGGGCCTAATACTCCATGCTTTGTCATTGAACCTCTTCGACTTGAACCCTTCCTCCTTTGGCCACATGCAGGAAGATTTGCTGCCTGGCAGTGCGTGGCCCCTGCCAAGAATAAGTGATAGCTTACGGTAACTGTCGATATTGCCCTCGACTGGAGACCTGAGGAATTCATCGCCAAGTATTCTAAGCGACGCGTTCAAGCCTCACACAATGCTAGGCTCTGTAGGATAAAACCTTTATTCGGCGCGAATTTCAGCGTTTATGACACTTGAATCCTGTTTTGATCTCATAAATCCGGACCTTGATACGGGGTGTATGTAATTATAAAAGACTGTGTACAGCATGGCTCTGTGCCACAGGAGGGAGATACTGAGATGTGATTGATGCTTGGCGTACCGTACTACTGGTAATTGGCCATAGGCTACAGTACTACAACACGATAATAAGCAACAAAGCCAGCTTATGATGATCCCCTTCTTCCCCCTTGACTAAGTTCCTTACAAGCTTGAACACTTTCAAGATAGCATGTTCTTGTGTTTGCCAGATTCATATTTCCAAGGGTGGTGTACGACATTCATCACAATATAATCAGATCAGTCTCTCAACTGAACCTTCCATCATCTTCACCCCGAACCAGACATCGTGCCAATGCTCAGAAACCATCCCCTTACTGTACCATTTTCCCACTTGTGCTGATGGCACACCAGATTAATATAATATAATCTCTTTCTTCCCATCTTAAATTCCATCCCATTCACAACAATGTCTAAAACCCGACATAAGTAAAATGCTAGCGGGACTGTCCCGCGACGTGGACATCCCACGACCACGACAAGATCGCGATCCCACTAACTCCACAACGCCACGCTCATAACAAACCCCCCAAAACTCCAAGCGATAAAAATGCAGTGTCTAGTCTAGGTAAAACAATCGAAAAACTGAGAAACCCATCCCTCCTTCTCACTGCAGGCTCACATGGTCCGGCAAGCCTCGCCCGCGCCAGCGGCAAGAGCAGCCTGCTCATCCACAGACCCTCCCTGCTCCTCCCGAATCACCCTCAACTCCTCCGTCGCCCTCATAGTCTGCGGATGCGCAAGCCCAAGGACATCCTCAAAGCAACGGACCGCTCTCGTCACTTCCGCCTCGGCATCCACCGCCCGTCCCTTTCGTCGATAAAGACATCCCAACCGAAACACGAGCAGCATCGCATCCAGACTATCCGGCCCCAGAATCTCGCTCATGCTCTCCACCGCACGCTCATACGCGCTTTCCGCAGTATCGAGATCCCCCTCCGCGGTATAGACATCGCCCAGCCTTCCGAGCAGGTCAACGGTATGCAGGTCATCCGCATCGTAGATATCCCTTGCAATATCCAGCGCCGCCTCAAGTCTTGTCCGTGCTTCAGAAAACTGGTTCTGTCGCACATGCCAGTCTCCCAGCGCAGATAGCACGGTGATCAGCAACTCCCGGTTGGTTCGGAAGTACCGCTTCGCAGCCCGGTGGATCGTCTTAAGCAGCACGCCGGCCTCGTGGAACTCGCTGTTTGCTGCCAACGAGATGGCGAGGTTCAGCTTGCTCATCACGACGGTGAGCAGCCGGTTGTGCAGCGGGTCCTGCGCGTTAGCTGCCTCGGTCGCGACCATGGTCCGCTGGTCGAGGATCAAGATCCGTCTTGTCTCGGGGGATTTAAGTAACCCATTGCGGAGGTGGTACAGCGCCAGGGAGAGGGTGACCGTCTTCTCGTGGTCCGCCCCGAGAAGCCGCTGCAGTCCAACCAGCGCCTTTTGATACTCCTCCGCGGCTTCAACCAGCTTCCCCTGCGCTTCATACACCGCGCCCAGTCCGCCCATGCACCGGTACATGTACCTATGCTCTCCGCCCAGCCGCTTCTGCAGTCTCTGCATCGTGAGCCCGTAGAGCGTGGCTGCCTCAGCAAGCTGTCCCTTCTCCATCAGGAGCGCCGCAAGGTCCATCATCGCCGTGGCAATGGGGGCGTATTCTTCCGCAATCGGCGGGTCAAGCTCGCAGTGAGTCAGAGACACAAGAATCTTCTGCGCCATCTCGTACTCCCTGAGAGTCATATAGATCTTAGCTAACTCAATAGCTGTCAGGATATACGGGAGGTTATCTCTCCCCCAGAGCTTGCTCTCCTCAAACACCAGAATCGCTCTGTGCAGCACCGCCCCGGCATCCATCAGCCTGCCCTGGAGTTTATACACCGACGCCAGGCGACACATCAGCCTGACCAGCGGCACAACATTCCGGTCCCCCGTAAACGCGACTTGACACACGGGTAACACGCGCTCATAGATCCGTCGAGCAAGCTCCAGCCGGCCCGCGTCCGCGAACAGATTGCCAAAGATCCGCAGCGTCGTGTCCAGCTTCCCATGCATTTCTGGGGACCGGGCATACCAACCGACAAGTCTATCAGCGTGCGGCAGCAGCCGGCGACGGAACATGTGTTCCTGTCGCGTGCGCCGCATTGGGTCCGGGATGGCGCGTGCCATGATGTCGAACGCGCGGAAGAGGTACTCGCCGCGTTCGTCCTCGCCCTCTGTTTCCATCTCCAGTCTGTCGCGGCACCACTCTTGTACCAGCGGGTGCATGGAGTACGCTGCCTCTTCAACGGTAGTGCTAGCGGCAGAGTTGAGTTGTACGAACTCGTACTTCTCAAGAACGTCGATGAGGTTCTGGAAGAGGGAGTTCGGGTTGCTGTGGAGCCAGTGGTTATGTGCCGCCGTGGCGTTGGCGAAGAGTCCCGGGAAGAGGTCGCCGTGGTAGAGGAGGGAAAAGACCCAGAGCAGTTCCACCGCGCGGGGGTTCTCTTCGCTTGCTGTGGTGAGAGAGAGTTCCAACGTGGCGGTTAGGGTCGGGTGGTAGGCCCGGAGGCGCGGGTTGGAGGCGAGGAGGTGGTGATGGCGGGATAATTGCGCGTTGAGATGGTGGAGATACTGGCGTGAAGTGAGGTGTGCGTCTTTCATTATGGCGGATGCGAATACGAGTGTAAGGGGGACTTTGTGGAGGGTGTCTACGAGTTCGGTGGCGTCTGATGAACGGAGTTAGTTCGATGCTTTCTGGAGTTGATGGGTACCAGTTGCTTACCTTGTTGCTCATGCTCTGTCCGCGGATCAAGACTCTTGAGCATGTTCAGACCATCATCCAGCGACAGCGCCTCAGTCGAAGCATTGAGCCCCAGCTGAGCCATTTTGCTTAACCGTGTCGTGATAAAGATCGAGCCTTTAGTATAGAGATCAAGATAAGGCCGGATATCGTACTTCTCCGGGCCGGCAATTGCAGTGTCACTCTCAGCCTCAGCATCAGCCTCGCGACTTGCATCCGCAAAAGACATGTCCTCCTCCTCATCTTCGTCCTGCTCAACCCAGTTCTGCGCATCGACGTTGTCGATAATGAGCAACCACTTGTAATTCTTGGGCAGCGCCAGCCAGCGCGCGACAATCCGGATGGCTCGCTGGATGGAGTCGTCGTATGCTTCCAACGGTCCCACCATGCGCCGCAGCGAGGGAGTCTCGAATGGGAGCTGGTCGATCATGGCGGCGAGACCGCTGCGGAGCAGCTCCTTTGTTCGTCCGTCGATGAAGAATACCGCGCTGAACTGTTCGCGGTGTCGTCTAGCAAACTCGATGGCCATTTGTGTTTTACCTATCCCGCCGGCGCCGTGGAGGACAAGGAGTTTGGGGTGTTTGTTTTCTTTGAGAGGCATGAACATTTGGTCTAGGGTTTCAAGACCGTGGGAACGGCCGATAAATTGGTGGATTCTTGGGAAGGGTTGACGATCAAAGGGGATATCGAATTTGGTCTCTGTAGAGTTGCTGGTTAGCCATGTCCCAAGAGAATACCCACCATATAGTAAACATCGATGAACAAAGTGACCCACCTGCGTCAACCATAAACTCAACCGCAGTCCTGCACTCCCGAACCTGCTCAGGCCGAATCCCAAGCACAATCTCCTTTGCATACGCCGCGGCCGCCGCAGCAGCGTACTCATTCCACAACTTATTCGTACTATGCGAGTCGGCATAGTCACAAACTCCTCTCAGAACCAGACACGGAAAAGCGTGCATAAGCCCAAACGCCGCCGTCTCAAAACACAGCACATCTCTCCATGTCTGACGCGCAAGTTGGTCTCTAATACTTCCACGCCGCAGCTTCTCATCCCCAGAAGCAATGGTCCCGTAATGGGCTTTCGGTTTCTCAGGCGAGTATCGTGCCCTACGAGGGACTACCCGGAACTTGTCGCAGGTATGGCATCTGTCATTCGATGCTGGGTGCTCGTAACTCGCTTCATATAGTGTGTCGTATGCCGTGCCGGGATACGTGTATTTGCCTTGCATGTCAGGATGCTTGGTCACCATCTGCTCAAAGTGGTTCGGGATCTTTGTGACCTCGAGCAGGTGATCTGTCTTCAGGTTCTGAACGGCCGCCACGAGAACAGGCGGCGGTTTGATTAGTTCACCTATCGTCTCAAAGGCGCCTTTCGCTATCGTCTCGTCATGGGAATACTGGAACACCCCGCCTGTGTTTCTGGTAGGGTTTCCAATAACAACATCGCCGAGGTGGACGCTGAATTTATCTCCAGGCACCCCGCTACCGATGCCGACCAAGATGCTGAAGCGGATCTTGGGGAATCTGGCTAGAAGTTCTGTGACTCCGTCGGCCGCTGAGCTAGTCGTGCCGGGATGGCTGTCTGGAAGGCGAGCGACGACGATGTTGTTGTTACCAATGGAGCCGAGCACGTAGGCGTTGTTGTCTTGGGGTTCTTGGAGGTCCCTGTGGTGCTCGTCGAGCATGGCGCCGGCGGCCGCTAGTTCGCTGTCGAGGGTGCAGATCCAGGCGATGCCATAGTGCTCGGGCTTGGGTGGTGGATTTGCTGAGGAGTTCATTGCTTCATTCCTTTTAATTTTTTCGTCTCCTCCCTTCTGTTTGTGTTTTTTTTTTTTTGTCTCGTTTGCTTTTTGTCGTTGCGTGACGGGAGGGACAAGGCTGGCAGGGATGGCTCTCTGGTAGTACCGTGTTTGCAGTGATGAGCAAGCTTGCTGAGGGAGAATGACTAGGAGGTGTGTCTGAGGATATGGGATGCAAGTGCTGAAAGAATGACGTTTTGCAAAAAAAGAAAAAAGAAAAAAGAAAAAAAGAAAACCGAATTGTTTGGTGGGAATCCGCTAGGTACCTACCAGGTAGATACCAAGTAGGCACGAGAAAAAAAAAAAAAAGAGCAGCTAGAAGGTCACGGTGGTTTTTGTGGGTCCCCAGTTGTCTTGGCTTGGAAAGATTCACAACGTGAACCTCGTGGTGCACCTGCCATGATGTCACCCTCGTTCTCTAGCTCATTGAATTCACCCATTCTCCTCCCTTGTGATCAGGAAATATTATCTTGACGTAATTATCGTCGGGTGCACGAGCTTGGGATGGAAAGGGGGGAGCTGTCGTGGGTGCGCGAGGAAGGCTGAGAAATTGAACAGGACGATCTGCTTGCACGGCTTCTTCTGCACCCCACCTTGGGTGTCTTTTTACAGCCGCCAAATCTACGCGCAACCGTCATCGTCTAAGAGAAGACCGTAAATTTATCTTTCTTCTTTTCTTCCTAGGGACTTCTTCGGAGTGTTAGGTACCTAGTAGGCAGGTAGGTTGAGAATGGGAGTTGAGTGCATCTTTCTCAACTGGCTTTGAAATTGAGCTGGTGGTTTGATCACCAGGTCAAGCTTTTAGTCTGATATCTTGACTTGGCTTGGCTTGACTTGGGCGCCTACAGCTGACAAAGGCTCCGTGCACGTTCTCAGTTTGGATAGATAAATGCAAGTTCAGTCCTTTGATAGCCCCAGGCGACTTTGTTCCACTCAATTGTGGTTGCAGTTGACTGAAAAACTGAAAATGCACCAATCGTGCCTATATCCCGCTGATTGTCCGGCGGACACGAATCCTAGCTCAGCAGAACACGTTTCGGCGTGAACAACTTTACTGTTGATGACTAAACATTCTTTTCTACCAATCGCCTTACCGTAGCAGCGCAGTACGACTTTCTCTCGGCCTTCGATGTCGCTGAAGTGGATGCGTCGTGTTATCACGATAAATAATGCTGAAAGTGACGCCCTCACTTCATGGAAGAATAGCACTTAGTCCCTTCGTGGAATGTCCTGGTTGGTTTACGAAATCATGTGGTTCGAGAGACCTTCTCCTTCTTTTTACGTGATGATTTCTTCCATGGTCTGTTGACCTTCAAACCGACACGCGATGGTTTTCCCGATCGATTCCCACCTGAGATGAAATCCCGCGTCGGCCAAGCGAAATTGAAGGCCCTATGATGTTTGGTCGTTCGGATCATGTCCTCATGCCTCGGGCGCCGCACGTGGGACATAGGACAGCTTGCCGCGGCGGCGTCCACATCACAGACTTCATGTTCAAGACTGATTGCGCATTGTCCACGATATTTTTGCTTGCCAGGTTTCGATTCGGCTGATACCGTCCAAGATCCGCGGGTCGGTTGAGCAGGAACCCGACTCCCACTGTGGAAGTCTTGGGGGGACAAGTTTGCGTTTGAGTGGGAATGAGGCTTGCGATGTGATGATGCTCTTCTTCGGATGAAGCGCTGTTGTTTCCTCGCACTCAATCGACACTCGACGCGGCGGCCTCTCATGGAAACTCTGGAATGTGGAAGATAATTAGGTAGGTATACACGAGTGTCGAAGGTCAAATCGGCAAGCCTTGCAAGTCCGGTGTCAATTGCCTCCACGACAGGAACATGCAACGCATAATTACCTAGGTACCTAGCAGGTCTGCCACGGCTAGGGTCATAGGTTAGTAATTGCACGGGCTTTGCAGCATATGTGGCCGCCAGCTCCCAAAACACAGCCCGGCATGCCGTTGTTTGCCATCCGGCATAATCGGGGTGGCGGACTCGGACATCTGGACCCTTCCGCATCGCATTCCGGGATCTGATAAGGGGTTTTCTACGTGGGCGCGGGCAATGTGATTGAAGCAACAGACTGCGGATGGTTGGTCTCGGACTCGGAGAGCTTGTCGGCCCCGCCATTGCTAAAGCGACGTGTCGTAGGCGAGGACCAACAGATGGACAGCATGAACTCGGATTAAGTCAGCAATATGTTTCATCTTCAGAGCCCCAGCGGCGGTACAGCGCGTCGGCCTCTGCCACCACGCCGACGCCCCGTAAGCACGCCCGTCGCATCTCAGCAGATGGAGAAAAGAATGTGGATTCTGTCATGGTCTCGCTTGTAATGAGCTACCAATCATAACGCTTACAATGGTCTTGCGCTAAAATTGTCCCACCAACATCGAGCTGTAGAAGCTCCACCCTGTTCTCTTCATCCCAAAAGACGGATTGTTCGCGGCGTCTTCCTTGGCCGCAAGTCCACCGTCCGGCCGCAGTCGCATAACAAACGGAAATTGAGGCAAACCATTCTATCAATAGGAACCAATGCGTCACGTCACACCAAAGCCCCGTCGCCGCGTCAGGATGAGCGCGTAGCACGGCGTAAAAGGGGCTTCGTCGACTTCATGCGATCCGACTTTAGCATCTCGGACTTTTGAGGCCGGCGAGCAATGGTGTATATATGTTGACCTTTCTGTCGATGTAAGTCCATCTTTTGCATCATCATCATCTTCATCACCATCAAGAAACAAATAACACCATCAAACACCACTTCAACAAACCAACCCCTTCACCACAACCACCACCACCCACAACATCTCCAACATGTCTCAGATCACCGAGTTCCAGTGGATCCCCCTCAAGGTCGACGCCAAGAGCAGCCCGGCCAGCACTGAGCTCAAGGCGCTTGCGCCCGAGATGAAGGCCCGCCCGGGTCTCCTGCACACCTTCCACGGCGCTCCCATCGAGAAGCCCCAGTCGCGCGAGTTTGTCCACGGTAGATAACCCATCCCCTCCCTCCCCAACCAGCATCCACACCGCTAACCCCTCCAGTCTGGGACTCCGAGTCCGCCTACCGCAACTCCAAGACCCTCCCCGTGCAGGCCCAGGCAAGCCAGCTCTTCCGCCAGCTGATCGACACCTCGGAGAGCGCCTTCGCGCCCTTCCGCGCCGCCGTGGCGCTCGACAGGCCCTTTGCCCCCATCGCGGCCGCGCCTGTGGTCAGCCTGGCCTTCATGACGCTCGGCGCCGACGTCGACGTCGCGGCCTTTGATGCCGCCTGGACCGCTGCCACTGCCTCCGTCGAGGCTGCCAGCAAGCCTGCGGGCTTCGTGGCTGGCGCCAGCGGCTGGGCGCTCGAGGGCAAGGTCTTTGTTGTTGTCTCGGGCTGGGAGAGCGTCGAGGCTAATGAGGCTGCGCACGAGACGACCAAGGCTGCTTTTGGTGCCATTCGTGGGTTTGAGAAGACTGTTGAGGTGGTGAGTTTGTTTGCTTCTTCCCTTCTTCCTCTGTGGAATAAGAACTTGGCTAATGGTCTTCTGTGAATAGCACCACACTTCGTTCAGCGCTCCTCCCCAGTAGAGTCGCCAACCTATCTTCCAGGCCGGGTAGTTAGAAGGAGACCACACAGGGCAAGAGGGCCCACTTGGAGTGTACGAGAGAGTCAGGCGTCAGAGTCCACGGCATCAGCATTGCAGGCACGAGCAGTTTAGACATGAGAACGTGAAAATAGACATATCTTTGGTGCGACATATTCTTGCTTGAACCATTTTGTTGCAGCAGCAGCTTGCTTGATGCTATCAGATGATTTGCCATTGTCACAGCTTGATAACCGTGTTCATGTGATCTGGCAATCCAACGCAGGTCAGGGGAAAACGTACATGTAGGGATACGATGAACTTGTTTGTTCGGAACGGTCGTCGTTTATCTCCCAGCCCCTTTGGTTTGAATCCGGGATTAGGTGCTCCTTTGTATCCTCCTCTTCCTCGTTTTTATTTTTTTCATTTATTTTCATGACTTTTCTTACGTCTCACATGAACATGGCCATGGAAATCGCAAACTCCCGACATATCCGGGTCGGGAGGTTAATTATACGTAGTACAGTTTGCTGGAAACACAAGTCCTCCTGGCTCTCCGTGTGTTTGATAGACTGTGTATGATCAAGGCTTAACCCCAGCTGTGCACCATCAGGTCACGTCACTCGGTCCCCCGTGCCTGGGAGCTTCCCTTGTTTTTGATCAACAATTTTGGGTGTGAGCCCGGTGTATCCAGCGTCTCTCATGTCTTTACCCTCTCGATACCGTATCCATGTCCTCACGGTTGGAGGCGAGATATATAAATCAATCCATTCTACCTTGACCGAGCTCATTGTTCCTATCACCGCAGAGTCCATTTCTCGTCACCGACGAAGTTGCAAAAAGTGTTGGGAATAGCGCTTGACTGCCAGAACCTAAGAGTCCGTATCTACATGTCTCACCGTTGGCTCCCATTACTTCCTCCGCCGAGCGGGCCACTGCCACCACTTCCAGATGATGTGGAGGATCCGCCCAGCTCTTTAGAACAGGACGAGACAGATGTAGATATGGAAAGTGGAGAAGAATCCGGAGATTCTAACCAAACGAACTCAAGCGAGACACCCAGAAGGGCCAAGGTCGTGGTTGTCACTGGCTGCAACAGATTTGCCGGGATTTCCATTGGTTAGTTTTCTCATTTTCTCTATATTCCCAAAGGTTCCCCGTGAGAGACGTCGTGGGTCCTCCCGCTAATGAGCCCCAAGCCCGCCAGATCATCCTCCAGCACCGCGCCAAGGAGGGCCGGCCAGGCCGACCGCTGTATCTGATCTACACCGCCGTCTCAGCCGAGAGCACAGAGAAAGACTTCAACCTCCTTCTAAACGACGCGGAGTTGATCAACGCAAAAGCATTGGCGGTTCAAGGTGGTTGGGCAAGGATCGCTCGCAGCCAGCTGGACATTGCCACACCAACGTCCATCGAGCGCTTCGTCAAACTGGTCAAGAAACAACATCCACGTGGAATCGACCTCCTTGTCAGTACGGGGCCCATCGCCAGCATATACTCAGATCTAAACAAAGGAAGTGAGCCAACCCCTGAGCCAACATAACCGTTATTGACCATCCTTGTGTGATATTATTGAACATTTAGACTTACCGTCATGACGCCTGTCAAACTAGAGCCCTCCCTTCGCGGCCCCGAATTCTATTCCAAAATAATATTGGAAGAGAGTTTCAGCCGCAATCTCGTTCTCATGTCCATTCATCAGTACCAGACCCCGCTTCTCTTCATGGAGACTGCCGTGAAAAGCCTCCTCAAGCAACGAGGACGCATGGTAAATGTTGTCTGGGGCGTCCCGAATAGCTTCAGCATCAACGATATTGGATGCCGATGGCTTCCGAGGGAAGCTATGACTGTTGACGATGTGGACATCATACTTAGAGGCTATGAGGAATGGTGCAAGATAACCGCTCCGAACTGGCCGGAAAACAGATCTCCCGTCCAGGTGTACAGTGCCGCCCTGACCAAGGCTGTGGAACTGATCAGGGACAAGGAATGGCGGAAGGGTAATAGAAAACTTTGGGTCGACACTGTGGAGTGGACGGGCAAGGGCCCGGATCTGAATGAGCGGATCTTTTGGTGGAGGTCGGAGCCTGGCGATCAAGGTTTTGACTTGCTCATGAACGATGACTCGGAGGATGATTAAAATTCCGGTTCGGATGACTTGGATGGTTCGTGGTAGATTTGACGAAGGTGGTAGTTTTGGGTCGATTTTGATGATCCGTGAGCTTTTCGTAGATTGGTACCTATTTTTTCTGGACACGAATTGAGAGGCCAAAATAGAGCGACGTTGTAAGACACTTCGCCCCCAGCCATAGGGAAAACAGGTATCCTACAGGTATTCTACAGTTGGTTATGGATTTGTCCAGCAGGAAGTAACTGGCGTCCAGCTTGGTTATCAGTAACTGCTAACAGTGGGAAATGTCATTGGGAAGATGGTGCCAAGGGCCTAAGGATGAAGGAGGAAAAAGCTGCATGAACTGGCAAAACACGTGATTTTTAGGCTGCCCAGCTCCCGCAAACTTGAGCACTGAGGCCCAACCATGGTCCTTCCAGAGACCTCGTAGCGCGATCGATCGCTATAAGCCCGTGAAAGCCGCGTGAACCCACCCACTCCAGTCGCCATTCACTATCTGTCCGGAGTTTTGCTGCCCTGTGTGTCCCGTATACCCCATCGTGATGCCACCCACAACGGCTGGAATCAGAAACACAACAGATAATACCTGAACCATGAACCAGTTCTCAGAATACACCATCCTCGAAGAGCGGCACTTTCGACTTCTGCACCTCCTCCCTCGGAAAAAGACGGCCGAATCCGAACCGCCGATGATAGAATGCAAGCTCGAAGTCGCCCACCTAGACCTCCCCAACTCCTTCGAAGCCCTGTCCTACGTCTGGGGAAGCCCGCACGAAACCAGACCAATCCTGCTCGAAGGCCATGTCTTCCACTGCACCAAGAGTCTGCACACAGCGCTGAGTCGGCTTGTTCTCGAAGACAAAACCCGTGTGCTCTGGGTAGATGCGATCTGCATCGACCAGTCTGATCTAGACGAACGAGCCGAGCAGGTCAAACACATGCGATACATTTACCAGGAAGCGGATGCAGTGCTGTCATTTCTTGGCGATCCCTTTGATGGCATCCATGCAGCTATCGAATATCTCTGCGCGGCGGCGGACGATGCGTCGATTCACCTGAACCCGAAACACGAGCACTTCATCTCGGTTAACAACATGGACGCTAGCAGTGATCAACTGTCAGAGTATATCGTGAGGCTGTTTAATTTGCCGTGGTGGAAGCGCGTGTGGACGGTGCAGGAGTAAGTGTTTGAGCCCGGCAGCTCTCTATGTTCACTCGCTGCGCCAGTAGCTCTCTATGTTCACTGCAATACACGTAGCCCCGCTAACAAAGGTCTTGATGCTCTGCCCAGATTCTGCCTCGCCAAAACCGGTACCTTCTATTGCGGCGGGCACATGGTCCCCGTGAACAAGATGACCCAAGGTGTCGCCAATCTCCTTCAGCACGCCGCAACATGCTGCATGGCCGACGACCTGGCCTTCGGCGGCAGCTACGCCCTCGCCGACTCAGACGTGGAACTCGACGTGTGCGACGCGCTGCTCCGTCTCGAGCAACTCCAGCAGGCCGCCGAGCTACAGCCCGAGGGTCCCTTCCACAGCACTCTGCTCACATTCCGCATCCGCCTAGCAACCGACCCGCGCGACAAGATCTACGGCCTTTTTGGCTTAGCTCCGTATGTCAGCGACTTAGTCACCATGGACTATGCGGCCCCCGTCGAGCGGGTCTACGAGGAATTCACAGTGGCGTATATAAATCGCAGGAAGAACGTGCATCTCCTCTCCGCCCTAGGCGGGAATCGCGCTCTTCCAAATCTCGCGTCATTTGCACCAGATTGGACGATCCGTCCGAGCAGCGGCTGGTCGACGGATGAGGGCTGGATGCTCACGCTTTTCAACCGCGCAATCAACAACAGGGCCTTCTTCAACGCGTCCGGAGGCACCGAGGCTAGGTGGGAGTACCTTGGCCCTGGAAAAGCACGCGCAAATGCCTTCATCTTTGACACCATCTGTGTGGCGGAGCCAGAGCAGATCAACCCGCTGCTGCTGTGGGAGACGGCACAGGAGTGGCTCAAGGGTATACACGAGCTTGTCAAGAAGAGCACAAGAACTGACAAGGTTACCACCGAGGAAGATGGGAATAGCTACACCCGCGAAGACCACCTCAACTTCCTACGCGCCCTATGCGGCGACTTAATCCACGCCCAAGACGGCATCGAGGAAGAACCGGTTGGCGATAGCCCGGAGCGCATCGCCATGCTAGAAGACTGGTGGACCATCCTCATGTCCAGCGACCTGCCGTCCAACATATCGCTCAATACCAATGACCTGCAGAGATCCGTCTACATGGTCAGCCAGGGCAGGAGCTTTGTCATTACGGAACGGGGGTATATGGGCTGGGCGGACAACCATGTTCGAGTAGGGGATTTTGTCGCGATCTTGGCGGGAGGTGTGGCGCCGTTTATTTTGTCGTCTGTCGTTGGACCTACGGAGTCTGGAGGCATAGAGGGTGTTTCTGGTGATAATGCTTGTGTTCGGAGGTATAGGGTTCTTGGGGACGCGTATATTCATGGGATTATGCAGGGCGAGGCGTTTGGACTGGCGGGAAGGGAGAAGGGGGATTTTGATGAGCTTTTCTTGGTGTAGTAATTGAGGCATGATTTTGGATATCTTTACATCAGATGTGTCCTTCATACATAAGGTAACTTAACATCTCAACTGGCGTATATAAGCTATAGAGATGCCCGTGGTGTGTCCATCCATGGCAATGTGCTACCAAAAGCCGCAGCAGGTCAGTGCTTAAGGGTTAGGGGTATGAAACAGTGTGAGAGGAGCAAGCCACTGGGCAGAGTGGTGAAAAGGCGGGGCTCAGGCCTGTATCCTGTAAATAATCGCCCTCCAGGGCTGAGAGTAGGAGCAATGTACCACTGGGCAAGTGATCATAAAGGTGGGCTCTTCAAACCTGTATTTAGGCAGCCTTCTTGCTCAGATTCTTTCCCCGAGCAAGCATTTTGTGCATCAATCCGACCGACCTACCCACATCCCTTTTCAGGGCTCCCACTTCATGCACCCAAACAAAGCATCTTACCCCCGAATTCATCACTACCTGGTACTTTTTCAAGCGACACTCGTGACACTACCGGTAACCCGTGGTGACAGGCGGGAGGGAACGGGACGATCACACAGCGGGCCGCTAGTCTAAATCGGGCGCCACTTTCCAGGGATAAGTCGGGTGGATGGCAGAGTGGCACGCGGGCAGGGAGGTCCAAGCGGCCAAGCCAAGACCAACAACGTCAGTCCTCGCTTCTTCCTCCATTGCGTCCCACAAACGGGCCCCCCAACCCGCGTCTTCGATGGCGCGCCGCCTCGGCAGTCGCAGCGAGAAATGCAGCAAAACAAGGAACGCCAACGCAAGATCCGCCATGAGCTTCACAAGTCATTTCCCAAACCCGGGTCGCTCGAGTTTGAGCTGTACGTTCATGTCCCCAAAAATCATTCATTCAACCGGACACCATGGACCGCATACCGTTCGATTATCATGAACTGCAAGCTCACTGTGACCCCGTGCCTGCAACCACCAGATGGGACCGCAACCAGCGCCTCTCCCCACTCCTGCGCCTCCCGCCCGAGCTGCGCAACCGCATCTACGAGCTCCTCCTCTCAGTCGGGCAGATAAACGTGCGCTACAAACGTTGGGAGCACCGCATCCGCGCGCCAGATCCCAGCAGCAGCAGTAACCGCAACCAGCGCCCGATCTACGACACCATCGAAGGCGGCTTCTTCTGCCGCCTGCTCCCCCGCGAGCAAGACCCATGGCAGCAACCCGCTACCCCACCAACCCCAACCACCGGCGGAATGACGCTGCTCTCGCCCGTGTGCCGCCAGCTGTACCATGAAACAGCCCTGCTGCCCTACAGCCTCAACGCCTGGTCGTTCGAGAGCGCCCACGTCATGGAGCGCTACGTCATCAAGGAGAAGCGCCTGCCGCTGCCGCAGCGCCGCGCGATCAAGCTGCTCTACTCGCAGCACGTGCTGACGGTGCACATGGAGAAGTTCTTTGGCGGCCTGGAGGTCGTCTTGGTGAAGGGCGGCACGCGCATGACCAAGCGCGTGATTGAGGCCGATCCGGAGAATGCGGGGCGGAGGACGGTGGTTTGGCAGATTGTGCATCGGTGGTGGGAGTAGGGCCGGCTGTGCTTGATGTGGGAGTTGTTAGGCGTGGTTCGCGGCGTCGGGTGGACAGGGCTCTTGATTCTGGGTATGTTGCTATCACGCGATACATTACGCCGCCTACCAAGCACATCTCCGCTTGGTGCTTACCTAGCCTCTGCAACAGCTAGTTCTTATGTCAACAACAGTGCGGCGGACTGATTATACTGAACGTTATTCGTCACCATGTGGGCGGCAGCACTAAGGAGAACGATGGTTTGTTTGGAGCCCTTGCATGTATCTACTATATTTTCCGTCTGGCAAACCAGGGAGTAATTGACGTGGACGTGCCGAATTGTACGGACCACTGTTCTCTCATGACTGCCCTGAGGTATCTCCCTCGGGAACCTCACCTACTGTTGACCCCCTGGCTTCCGTTTCCACATGTACCGCAGTCAAGAAGGCCAGCTAGGGTTAGACGGCCTATGACGTGATGGTTGTATGAAATGTGTTAGCTTGCTTGGCCGCTTGGCCATTAATTGCGCGATGATGAGTATCTGTAGAGTCACTCCCAGCGCCCAGCAAATAGAAGGGTGATTATAGGCAATGGACAAAAGGGGGCACCGCTTATATTTTGGCCCGAAGTCCCCCTACTTGAATCCGGTGCTCAGTCCTATGCATATAATAACAGCATAAAGTCATAACCAATACACCATTACCTAGTGAATTTATCCAACAAAATGCGAGTCGTATATAACAACCCGGAACTGTTGCAGACATAAAGGTCATGTGCTTCATAAGGGAATGATCTTCCATGGCTTCCTTACCCAGTGCTTGGCGTTAAGCACCAGCGTTGAAGCATGGCCCGGCCTTTGCTCGTCATTCTGGAAGTTCAAATATATTGTTTTCCATTCTACGAGAAAATTGTATTTGCACTATAGAATCCCTCCATAACTGCTCTCTGATGAACACCCGTACAGACACGTGGCGAGTGGTAGGATTTTAGGAAATCTGTTGCAGCGAAAACCCGTTGCAAGGCCTGAGGCTTTCAATCGTCAATTCTCCCTCCTTGCACTAGTTCTGGCACCTTGGCCCAGGCCCAAAGCTGTTTCTTGTTTCACCCACGAATGTTTAGACTTTCCCCTCGTCAAATGGAAACCGCCGAAAGCGTCACGGCCGGGTTCCCGTGTCCTCGTGAACCGCTCCGTCCCTACCCCCCACCCGTTCCTACCTTAAGAAGCCCGCCAGCAACATTCACCACCAAAAGATTCACCCACCGATACATTCGCCCACGGGTGGGCCCTCGCCCTCCTTCCTCGAATTCAAGTTCAAAATGCCGGCCCCGCGACTCTTGCTCTTTTCTTTTTCCCTTCTCCCATACAACACCAAACCTGACCCTCGACCGATCCCTCAATCTTTCTGCACTCAAACCCAACCCTCTCCACTGGCGACAGCTAGACTTGACAGTCCTGGACACGCATTTTCTTCTCCAATCTCCTGATTCATCTCTTAGTCGGTGTCCTCAAGGCAGCCATGGCGAATCAGGACAAAATCAACGTCATCCCGCCGTCGCTCCTCCCAGACATGTGGGAGTTTACCCAAGGAGTCCCACTGGATCCGGCTCTATACGAGAAAATTCCCTGGTTCCCCCGGGGAGCTAGCCGGAGTATCAGGGTCATGCTCGCGAAGTAAGTATTCTTTTTCCCATCGCTAGGTCAGAAGGCCCGTTTCTTATTCCATTACTTAACGTATTCCCAGGGCCTGTTTTATGGACGGCCGGAATATGCCCGAGCTCCTATTCCTCGGACCTCTGTCATCGATCGAGGTCGGTCCGCGCTTGGCGAGCTATGGTCCATCTGAACTCCCGTTACGATCGCTGTAAGTCCCCTAGCTCATGGGAGCAGCACTATCATTTGATCCTGCGATCTAACCATAACGTCTAGCGCCACCGATATGCAGACTTTGGTTCAAGTCGGCCTCTTGGGCGCGTACCAGGTTCGTGATAGTCTCATACTTTCCAACCCCTACACACTGCACCATCCTCTCAATGACCTCACAACCCACCCTACCCCGGATAACCAAAGCATCTATCAGCAATTCCTTAAACACACTTCACCGAGTTGAGTCGCGACTAACCCTCTCTCATAAACGCCAGCCCGGACGACATCCAGGTATAGAAACAAGACACCTCACATATGTCTACATGAACCGGACGGCCAGTGACGCAGCCATGGATTTACTCCGGTACTACGACTCCCGAGCCCTCGAAGACGGCTTCTCCACCCTCGTCAACGACCTCCACGCGCTCCTCCCCTCACCAAACAACCCACTGAGCCGCAACCCAAGCACCTCCAACCCCGAAGACAGGCGCGCCCCCTTCCCCAACGACCAATTCCTGTACGAAACGCAGATCTGGGCAATCTACAAGCGGTACATGACGCACTTCTTCCACCCGCCCGGCATGCTCCCACACACGCGCACCTTCCCGCTCGGTCCGTCCTGCCGCCTGACCCTCGCCGCGTGTCTTACCTCGCTGGCCTACCAGCATATCCTCCGACACAGCTGGCCTACAGCGCACACCATCGGACGTGCGGCGCTGTATATTGCGCACCAGGTAGAGATCGTGGATAACCTCTCGCTGAGACGGAGGAAGGACGTGCTGGTTATGCTCGTGTACGCGTATCTTGAGATCCTGCCGGCTGAGTTCAGTTTGGCGGATTTTCAGATTCTGTGGGAACATGGCACGATTGACCAGTTGCGTTACCGAGTGCAGGGCGGTGGTACGCGCGTGCAAGGGTATGTGGAGATGGGCAGGGTCCTGCTGGGGCGTTGCCAAGCACTGCATGAGATGTATGGCGCGCAGTATGGGGACCGGGACCCGGTTTGGGAGATGCTTTTTGGGGCGCCCTAGGCTGGTCTGCGGGTGGAGGTGTGAGAGTATTGATGGCTGAGCATACCTCTCGGCGCACATGGGGTTCAGCTACGACTCCGGCTCGAAGTGGCAGGGTCGCGGGAAACCTGTTCAAGAAGAGTGACGCCGGCCTGGTGCTGAGCGCACATGAGGGCTGGGCAGCTGGCTGGTCGTAGTGATTAGGCAAGCTTTTGGGTTATGGGTTATGGGTTCTTACGGAGAAGGGGGTGGGATATTCTTGGGTGACACACCGGAGTCGAAGTCGGCAGCTGGGGATTCACTTACATGGGACGCGCCGTTGTCTGGAAGGCCGGTGTAACAATAATCGAAGATATGAAGTCTTGGAAGGAAATTTCACGGCGGATTGGACGAGTTGGCGCTTTAGCACTTGAGGGTCAATGGGTGGGATTTGCGTAGCTGCTGGGCGTACATGTACTAAGGGGATTAGTGATCTGGATGGCTTTTCTGTTACGGTGATTGCGGATTAACAGCAATATCAAGCAACTTCGGCATGACGGTCCACGGACTGCTAGACTGGCGATATAAAGCTTGGCGGCTGCCGTCGCTCTTTCCATACTGGCGGCAAACGGGGTTTTCTCTCTAAAAAAACGGGGGCTCTACCATAGTTTAGGGACAGAATTCACGATCATCTTTGTTCTCGACAAAGAGTTCCCTGTTTCAGTACCATGCTTGGACGCTGTGAAAGTTTTCCGCTTGACTGAATAATACCCCTAGGCGAGCTGCCCGAAGCTCCAAGTCATCCAGCTCCGACCTTGTAAGACCAGCCATGACTAGGTACCTAATTAGCCTATTGCAAAATGTACACAGGTGCCTCACGGGTGCCTGCCACAGCACAATTTCCTCCGGCGACGACTAGGCGTCTTGTCCTGCGGCGCACAGCATGAAGTGGCCGGATGTAACAACGGATGTGTCGGGGAACAGAATTTTATTCTCCGTCAGGCAACTTTCTGTGTTTACGATTAGTCGTATCTGGCGCCCACCACCGCGCCAGTGACTGCCTATCCCGGAGACACGCCGTAATCAATGAGAAGTGTGGTGTTGGTCGGGTTGAAACCAACACAAACCAACGCGCCGGATATAACTTTAGGGGCGAAGTGAATCAGCACCGGAGCCGCTTAGACCCGAGCATGGAATAAGCCGGCAACGACAGCTGTTAACTGATCGCGGCATTCGCTGCAGCGAGCACTAACAGGCATCCAGCAGAGATTTGGCCGTATCGGCACCGAGAGCAACAGAACCGCCACAGCGCCGGGCAAGCGGCTCCACCGATGTCGCTTTACTGGCCGACCCGCCAACCAACAGGCAGGCAAGCCGCTGATCTACACTGCAAATCCAGGCTAGCAACGACGTTATCAAAGCATCCGAGCTGTTGGGCCTGCACGCCGCAACCCTGCAAAGCTCCGCCAAGCGCAAAATTGTCCTTTTCCAAACAATGTGCACCGGCGTTTCTCTCACACGACTATATCATCCTTGGCGAGCCCAGTCTTCTCGCTTCAATTTTGTGTAGTTCAACATGTATCAATCAGTCGCTACCTCCGTTTCACTGTCGGACTGATATTTCGCGGCGTCTCAAAATGGCAGCAAGTAAACAAGACCGCCCAGGCGGCCCGGAGTCGGCTGACGACATCGCCGGCGTAGAGCACACAACTTCCACATACTCCAAGCCCTCGAAACTAGACCACGACGTCGACACGACCACATCCGAACTCCGACAGAGCACATCCCATTCCCGCCATGACTCCGACGACCAAATACCCCAGGACATGGAGCCCCCAAGCGAAGCCCCGGTCTCCTCCACCACCCAGCCCGACAACCCACCAGTCTACACAGTCTTCACCCTCTGGGAGAAGCGGCTCATCGTCCTCGCCGCCTCCTTCAGCGCCTTCTTCTCCCCGCTCACCGCACAAATCTACCTCCCGGCTCTCACCGTAATCGCCGACGAGTTCGCGGTCTCCTCCTCGCAAATCAACCTGACAGTAACCACGTACATGGTCTTCCAGGGCATAACCCCCATGTTCATCGGCGGCTTCGCCGACGCCGCGGGCCGGCGCCCGGCCTACGTGATTTGTTTCGTCATCTACATCGCCGCCAACATCGGCCTGGCGCTCAGCCGCAACTACGTCTCTCTCCTCGTTGTCCGCTGTCTGCAGTCCGCTGGATCAAGCACCACCGTTGCCCTCGCGCAGGCGGTGCTAGCTGACACCATCACCAGCGCTGAGCGCGGGCAGTACATCGGCATCACCGTCATCCCGGTCGTGCTAGCTCCCAGCCTTGGCCCCGTCATCGGCGGGTTGTTATCCCAGTACCTCGGCTGGCGCTGGATCTTCTGGTTCCTCACCATCATAGCCTCCATCAACCTGGTCGCCATGCTCCTCTTCTTCCCCGAAACCTGCCGACGCATCGTCGGCGACGGCTCCATCCGCCCGCACCCCATCTACCGCACCTGCTGGCAGATGCTCAAAGACGCCCACCGCCACCGCCGCAACCGCAAATCCAAATCCTCCAATTCCTCCCTGCACCGCACAACATCAACAACCCCATCCACAATCCCCTCCCTCAAACTCAAAGGCAAAGCCCCCAACCCGCTCATCTCCCTCCGCATCCTCTTCGAGAAAGAACTCTTCCTCCTGCTAGTCTACTCCTCCATCGTCTTCGCAAGCTTCTACGCAACCGCGACTTCAATGCCCTCCATCTTCTCCTCCCTCTACGGCTTCTCCAACCTGCAAGTCGGGCTCATGTACCTCCCCATGGCGGGCGGGAGCGTCGTGGCCTCCGCCATCGTTGGGCCCGCAATGGGTCGCAACTTTGCTCGCCACGCACACAAGCTCGGTCGTCCAGTCGATAAGAGCCGCCAAATGGATCTCGTTGGGTTCCCCATCGAACGCGCACGGCTGGAGGTCGGTGTCCCCTTGCTTGCGCTGAGCTGTGCAGTGATATTAGCCTGGGGCTGGGCACTGCAGGCTGGCGCGCATGTCGCGGTGCCGTGTGTGTTGCTGTTCTTGCAGGGGGTGGGGATGATTGGCTTTGTGAATGCGATTAATGTCCTGATTGTGGATATTCATCCGGGCAACGCGGGGGCTGCGACCGCGGCGAATAATTTGACGAGGTGTCTGATTGGGGCGCTGGCGAGTGCGGTTGTGGTGCCGATGATCGATGCTATGGGCGCCGGGTGGGCTTATACGATCTTTGGGGCGCTGTATGTGGTGCTTGCGCCGATGATGGTCGCGGTTATGTGGTATGGGGTAACGTGGAGGGCGGAGGAGGCGGCCAAGAGGGAGAGGAGGAGGAGGGCGAAGGCGGAGAAGGGGGAGGTGGCCGTGGTGGATGGGGGATTGGGTTGAAGGAGGATGGAGAGAAATAGGGGGTGTTTTGGGTGGCCTTGAAGTTGGATTAAGAATGAAATTGTCTCTTACAGTACCCACTTAGACATTAGATTCCGAGCAAAGATGCCGATGGAGAGACTTGTAGTCTGTCAATGTTAGAGATGCTTTTGAGTAGAAGCCACGGCATGAACCTGGTATGATGTTTGTATTCCTTTAATCTCCAAATATTCAATTGTACCTCCTGATTGCTATACCAGAAACTGGACCCAAAACCCTTGTATGGGAGCACAGAATTCCTGTGAGGCCTCTCCCTTCGTCATCCACGTAAATATACTAGAGTAAGTGCCGGCATCCGTACCTACCTACTACATCAGGTCCCATCCATTTTTCCATTTCCCAACTTGCCCAGCCCCGGTCTTGTCACCCCGAGACTGTCGTATCGGTTGCCAGTGGTTGGCTCCGGCTCTGGTGTTGATTACCAGATGATCTTCCGCCTCAAATTCCCTGCCCACCTCTTGAATCGGCTCCGTTCTTTTGATCCTCTCGACTGTCTCGACTTATCGCCCAATACATCCGCCCATCAGAGCGGGTTTCAAATTGTGTGATGCATCCTCGGCCCTGCAGACTCGGTCTGAAAACCGGAAGCCTTGCCGGTTCTCGCATTCAGGCGACAATCTCAGCTAGGCGAGATAATCCGGTGTGTAAGGAAGTAAGGTTTGCAACCATGCCACACTCTAACGTCCTCGGCATGCCGCTGATCGTCCCGCATCTTTGCTCTGCGAGTCAATGCTTCCCTGGCAGCATCCCAGTCTCCAGCGCGAAGAGACGAGGGCCCTCGTTTGTTACCCCTGATTTCATCGTTCCGATGCGCGGCCCGTGGCCAAAAGCGTTTGGTCGGTGCCAGGCGCTTTTCCGTCTTGCTTCGTCGCGCTCGACATCCGTTCCGGCATGGCGTGCCGACATCTTTGGGCACCATATGGTCGTATGTGCCTCGATTCCTCCTCCACGTAGAAAACTTACGTATCTCTCACGGCGTCCCCCGATCCGACTCGGACAGCTTAATCGTCCTCGACCCCACCGACACCGCCGAATCCATACTCCTCTCCCTCATCGCCACGGCAACCGACCCCGCCTTCTTAACCGCCATCCGCCAATCATGATCACACCCCCCGTCCAACGGCTCATAGAACTTCCCACCACACCCATCATCCTCCTCCTCCTCCTCATCCTCACTCCCCACCGGCATCCCCACATCCACCTCCCCCCTCCTCGCCCTGTCCAACATAACCCTCCACCCCTCCGCCTCCTCCGGCGTCTCCGCCACATCATAATGCAACAGTCCCGTCAGGGCAAACAAAGTCCTGTACCCCGCGGGCCCGAACGTCCTCAAACAAAACCTGTAATTCTTCCTGAAAAACGCGCGCGACTCCTGTTTTCTCCCAAGCTTGGCATACAGCAGCCCCATGTTCCGCAGGTACAGTGATATGACTGTCGTGAAATACGGCGGCGGGGTGGGTCCGCGCGCGGCAACGATCCAGCCGCCGAGCGTCTCGAGCATCTCGCCCGCCGTGTCGAGATTATCCGACCGAATGTTCAGGCTGGATAGTTTAAACAGGATCTGGCAGTCGATCTGGAAGCGCAGCGGCGTGCGCGGGGCGAGTTGCTTTGCTACGAGCCGGGTTACGCGGTCGACTTCTGCTGCGTTCGGCCCGGGGGCCAGGCTGGCGGCGTATTGGTACAGTGCAAAGAGGGTAGACCAGTCTGATTCGGATTCGCCTGTGCGCATACGGGTAGCGAAGTAATCGAAGCGGAACTTTGCGGTTCGCTCGACGGTGAGAGCCAGGTCTGGCATTGGGATCTGTGTGATGCGTGTCCAGGCCATGGTCATCGGGTGCGTTGGGCCGAGGATGGTGTTGCACATCTCGGTGATGAAGGGGGAGACGAGCTTGGTGAGCTCCGCGTTTTGGAGCGAGAGGTTGTAGTGGAACTGGATTAGACAGTAGAGGAGGGAGGGTTCCTGGTCTTTGATGATCTGGTTGATGTCGTCCATGCCCGCGTTGAGCAGGCGGACGGCATCGGCTTCCCCGCTCTCCCACCCGGTTGCCACTTCGACTTTTTCGTACCACTGGCTGATGCGGTAGGACCCTTGCACGCCGTTGCGGCCGTAGTAGAGTCCGTCGGCGGGGGAGCGCACCCAGATGCCTTGCTCGAAGGCGCCGTCGAGGTAGTTGCGGAGCAGGTGGAGGGCCTCCTCGTGCAGGCGGCCGCTGCGGGTTGTGGTGGGGAGTTTGGAGGGGATGGTGGCCAGCGAGCGCGCCGCGGCGGCGGGGTCGGGCGAGGGCGTGCGGCAGACGATGCCCAGCGCGGCGGTGCCGAGCTCGATCTGGCCGTTGTCGATCTTGGCCTGGAAGCCTGGGGTGCGGTGCAGGTACCGCTCGATGTCGCTCCAGTCGACGGGCCGGTTGCGCACCGTGAAGGCCGAGCGCTTGCCTACGGCGTCGCGCTGCCGCTTGAGCCGCACCATGTAGGCCACCTCGGCCATCTTGTTGTTCTTGTCGAGCGCCCACTTCTTGATGCGCGTCTTGTACATCTTCTCGCTGTGAGGGTCAGGGGGGTATTGTGTTAATAGATGGACTCATTTGCTTGTTTGTCATGATGCTCTTTGAAATCTGGTACCGTCGGTTAGGGGTTCAGGGAAGTTAGGGAGACGTGGAGGGGTAGAGGGGGAGACGGAGGGGAAAGGGGGAATAGGGCTGCCCACGTTGCGAAGAAGAGGTGGGTCTCCTCCATGTACTTCTTCACCTCCTTCAGCGTCTTTTGGTCGTCAAGGTAAAGGCGGGTGACGGTCGCGCGGTGCCCTTCCCAGTCGTCCTGGGATGCGTACTTGCCCTGCATGGCGAAGGGCCGGGCTGTGGACCTGCGCGGCTTGGGCGCATGTAGCGGAGGGCGGGTGAGGGGTGCCGGCGTTGTCGATGTCGATGCCGATAGTGTTGATGTTGATGTCGTGCTCGTTCTATTATCTTCATCATTGCGGGCGGGGCTGGTGGTAGTAGCAGGAGATGTGGTGTTGTTGGTCGTTGAGCCGGGGCTACTGCTGCTACTAGTACTATTGCTGCTACTCCACGTGTCTCGACTATTCGTAGTTGCGGAGCCATGATCCGAGGGGGTGGGCCGAGTAGTAGGGCCGCCGTTGCGTTCCATTGAGATTGGCCGGGGCGGCGGATGACGGAGGAGGAGAAGGAAAAGGAGAAGGAAACCGGAGAAAACCAGCTCCAAGGCAAGGGACTGACGGACTGCCCCTAGACCCAGCGGTGCGTGCCGTGCGATAAGTGGATAATTCTGGCACCGTCGACGGATGCCACGAGACGGCCTGGCTCGCGAGCACGACAGCGACACACACTGCAGGCCGGCGACGGGTTCGACCAAGCTAGACTACCAGGTGCGCGGTTTTTTTTTGGGGGAGGGGGTTCTGCTGCTCGCTTTCGCTGCTCTGGGGCAACTCGACCGCTGCACTGGGATGCCCGTCGCGAAGAGACATGTATGGCACGTTGCGACTGCAAGATCGGGAGCAAGTAGAGACGTTGAGATCGGAACGGTCGGGTGAGATCGTTGAGTCTATGCCGCAAGCTGTGTGTGGTGGGATCACGTAGGATCAGATGCGAGCGAGTTCATGCGGGCTCGATGCAACGTGCAGTGTAAAAGGAGTTGGGGTCAATTTGGTTTGCAGTGTAGAGGCGCAAAAAGGCTTCGTCAGCCCGCCAGGCTGCCAGGTAAAAGGAGGAGTTCCAGGTTTCCCAAAGGCAAATTGGTCCGAGCTCGTCTACTACCGACTTGGAATGTGCCATCCCAGCTGGATCTGTGCTGAAGCTGCCAAGCGCAGGGGACTGGCCAGGCAGTCATTTAGCAGCCTGATTGATTCCAGGTTGTCTGTTTGTGTTTTGCCGACTTTGAGGCGTCTTACGTGCTCCGCCACGGGGATGAAGCCATGAGAAAATTGAACGCCAGTGATTGAAAGTGCACTAGCAAAATGACGAGTTCAATACCCAGAGACTTTGACTGCTAACACCGTGCAGTTGCAGATCATGTCCAAAGGGCTGAAAAACCCCCACCAACCGTGCTCTCCAAGTTACCAAATTTCCCTTTCTTTTTTTTCTTGGACAGCCCGACGACCTGCGGGACTGATTGGCCCGTTGCTTACAGGATGACGATCGTTGCATGTTGTCTCGCCGTCAGTCGTCCAATCCCTGCTGTCCTACAACCAATGGCAGCTCGGTCACCCCGAGAACTTCCTCTTGCGTGCTGGTCTCCGCTGACAAAAAATGTGGCACGGAGCGCTGGGGGGCCCTGTAAGGTCAGAAGGATTAACCCGTTTACGGATTAGGCCACCGACCGGGTGATGGCGGGGAAGTCTTGACGGTTACAGTGACCGACATGGATGGGGGTTAAGTGGGGTGAACATGATGTCCTCCATCGATCCAGGCGCCCCTTTTCTCGACGTCCTCATCGTCATAAGCCCAGTATTTCCAGCAAGGGAAAGGTAGATCTCGTTATCAGTCAGGTTGTACGAATAAAGGACCGATCACTTGTACTTGTTATCGTGGTTTATCTTTGATGGCGGTGTGAGTAAAGACCAAATACCGACATGTTCTTTCCCTTTATTCACATCACTTGCCAGAGAATACCTAGGTACACGTCTCATTCGGACAGGTAATTAGAAGGTTCTTTCTCGTATGGCAGCACAATGGTGGTCTTGGTACCTCGGGTACCAATAATACAGTCAGTCTAACATGAATTCTCTCAACTAACGATCCAAACTCTGTGCCATTTAATTGCCATCAAGTTATTCCAAACTGTATCCATAACCCAAGCTTAATCACAGGGGTACATGGCATACTCCAATGTGTCAACTCACCCAACCACGCAAAATCTATAGTTTATCACAAGGCCAAGAGCAAAAGTCGTTCTTGGCCAAGATAAACTTCTGATTATAGTTAGTAAACCCGCCGAACCGGAGATCGGGATATCGACGAGCCCAGGGCCCTGGACCATGTTTCTCCCAGCGTTAATACACTCCCAAATTCTGTCTAAGCTCAGCTCTCGCCGTCGGTGAAGTCGCGCCACTGTGGCTCCTCGGTCGAGTCCTTCTAGTTGACCTGGTGCGGGCCACAATGCTTGAAGATATGGGCAAGGACACAGTCCAGGATTGGTATCCGCGAAACGAATCGGTGGCACTGCGAACAGGGCCAAAATAAACAGCCGTTAGAGGGGGCAAGAAAAGGAAGACGGAAGACGGAAGAAGAAGAAGAAGAAGGAGGAGGAGGAGGAGGAGGAGGAGAAGGAGGAAGGTAAGGGATAAATTACACCCGGCCGCTAGATCCTTTTTTGTCAAATCCACCGCCCGTGAGCTGGCCAAAGCCGTCCAGGTTTTTGACTCTCTTGTAGAAGCACGCCGTGCCATATTCCTCCTCGCGCTGGCTCGGACACTTGTCACGGTGCGCCGCGCCACTGGGTCACACGCAATAGTAACGCCATGCAGATCTTGCCCGTCTCGTCGGGCAACTTGCCGTAAAGCAACTTGCTGTCGCCTATGGCTTGCTAGAGCGGCTCGATACCCTTATCGGAGCCACTGGAGGTACTTGTATGTTTCGATACCTTTGTCCGCGGAGGCCGTATTGAAGTGGTTTACAAGAACGGCAGTCGGGTGCCCATCGCCAAGTCGCTGGCCGGTACGTAGCCTCCATGCCCTCGACTGTCGTAAAGGAGAAGCCAATGATTGCTCGGTTGGTGTCCTTGGGGTTGTCGCTGCTCTCCGTTTCCTTGGCCCTACGGCGTGTGTCGCAAGACTGGAAAGGGCGCTTCGGGAGGTGTGGTTGAAAAAGCTGTTCGCCGTAACAGTTACACCTTTACAAATATTTCGATTTCGGTAATATACCAAAGGGAGAATTTTTCTCTTCTTCTCTTCTTCTCTTCAAGCGGCTGTTAGGTGTCCTCAGCGTCTTCATATGCGCTGAGCAGTAGCTACGTGTCTGGAAATGGTCAACGGTTTGTACGGGCGCTAGTATGGAGCTCCATGTCACACACGTTGCTTATGGAAACCAAGGTATTCGTGATAAATATAAATGTCGCAGCAGGCCCTGTGTCGTCACCTTGGATACAGCTCTAGAAGCTGCGTTGGCTGTTCTCGCCCACCAGGACGTCGCTGTCCATCCTCGGGGCCCCGAGGAAGAAGTTGTGGGTGACCCCCGAGCAGCCTTGGGAATCCGAGCCCTTCTTCCTCTTGTGGTCGCTCATAGCCGCATTCCAGGTAGACAAGCAGAAGACAGGCGGTCGCCGTTCGAAAGTATTGGTTTGGCTCGGCAACCCATTCCGTGCAACCTGCTCGATCAATGTCTCATCTCTGATTAGCCACCACCGACGTGCCGTCCCGCAATCTTATGTTCTTGTCAGCCCCGGCGGCCACTTCCTGAAATAGTGTCCGCCGAAGCGTACAGCATGATGTTCCGGGCGAGCGGGGACGGCAACCTGATGAGGTGCGGCTGAGGGTGCTCAGCGAGGGCGGGTTGTTCTCAACATGTGGCGGTCCAGTTGCGATCAGGGGCTAACGACGTAGAATGATAAGCAGACGGCAAATTGGAGGATCGTTTGGCGACCATGATCTGATGGCGATATTGTTGGAGACACCTATCGGTGTGGTATACACGCTAGTTGTGTATAGAGTACTATCACCTAGCAGGAGAGCCCCGGTTCAAGGTCCGGGTTGGCGGTCGGGTTCGATACCGTTTAATGTGCGACATAAAATGGCAACCCGAAAGTGCCCTATTCTCTTTAGGTATCTATGTTTCGACCTTCCGCAGCCCGAGGGGGTCATGTTTGGAGTCATGGCGGTATGAGAGACGTCGGCGGCGGAGTATGCCCGTGGAGGGGTGAATGGATGTGCTTAGTACTCAGCTTTGCCGGCGGGTCCCGCGCTTAGAACCATGGTGACATTTAGCGAGAGTTTCATGATGGCGAAGTATTCGGTTAGTGTCGTTAATGCTGAGCAGAGAGCAGAGAGTACAAGCGGTGTGAGGTCGTGGTGGTTGAGGAGGTGACGAGGAGTATCGCGGGCGAGGTCGCGAGCTTGGCGAAGCTGGTGACTGCGATTTAGCCGACTGCGGGGGTGGCTGCGGCGACGAGCGGTGCCGGGAGGGAAGGCGCCGGGGAGAGGCCGGTGGTGACGGTTATTGCGCCCTCCTTTGCTTCGTGGCTGGGTGGGAATTCTGTGCTGAGATGAGATGGTTTGTTGGGTTCACATGTTGGTGGGGTTCAAGTTCAGAGAGGTGGTTGCGGGATGACAATGTTGCCATGGAGATACCCCAAGTTTGCTGTCCAAGATAGAAAGGCATGGCGCAAGAAAAAAATAACGCGAGGCGTACGAAGCTGCCGGATGGCCCGCCATTCCCAAATGCACGTCGAACCGCAAAGAAACTTATAAAGCAGCTGAAAACAACGACTGGTCAAAACGCCATACCCTATCCGGGAGGCTCAATTTTGGATCCACCAAGTCTATCTCTGGTCTACAAGCTTGCGCTGTGGTGTGTAAAAGCTACCCTGCCGCTGCTGGTATAAGATAGGAAAGAAGAAACGAACTCGCCCACTCATCATCCCCGCCCTTGACATCCAGCCGTGAGCCCCGCCAATGTAGACTCAGCATTGGTCTAATCTCTCGTGGTATATGTAACAGTCGCCGTGCGCGTCTGTATAATAGCCTTCTCCGACCCGCTGTCGCGCGTATCGTTCGGATCCCCGTCGTTGGAGACGGAATCGCGCCCGCCCTCGGCCCGCGTCACCGTCTCGAGGGGGAACATGCCCCTTTCCGGGTCGTCGAAGCGTTGGTATTTGTCGTAGCGGTTCTTGGACTGGGCGCCGGTGCCTCCTATCGTAGCCAGCGGCGTGTCGTGTGTGTTTGGCTTCGAGCCTTTGCCGTTTGCGTATTTCGAGTCCCGCCCGGTGGAGCCGAGGAGGCCGGGCGAGACGTGACGGAGGAAGTGCTTGATTGTTGGTAGGGTGCCGCAGATGATGGAGAGGTTGGACTCGACGAGGCTAGGAAGGTCAGTCAGTAAGTCATCCTTAGGTGTAATTCTGTCCAGTGGGTTGGTGATGGGTGCAACTGACATCCACAAAACCACAGGACCTCCGCCCCATGTTTGGTCAACGTAGCCCATGGACCTGATCAGCTCAATAAGACGCATGATGGATGTGAATACAGTACTGTTATTGATGTCAGCTATAACCTCGACACAAGTTGGGAGAGGAGAACTTGCATGCCACCGACGCTGAATATGGCAACCAGGCCAAGCTTCTGCCTCGTGGAAACCTGCACAATGGCAACAATTGGGAGAGGCACCGCCAACACAAGTGCATCGGTAATAGCACCAAGGATAGCCGTCGCCTTGTAGACAGCAACGCGATCGATGCAGGTATACTCGGGGATGGTGGGGTCCCAGCCGGCCGCGACTGGATGGCACGGAAAGATGGTGGCGAACATGATGGATGTGGACGAGCCGACGACAATGAACATGACGACCCAGATGATCATTTGGAACCATCTCTGCGGCGACAGGCGGCGGTAGAGAAGGAGCAGCGTGAGCTTGGCGAAGCACTGGACCGGGTTGTACAGGATCGGGAGTTGGTATAGCGTCTCCATAAACATCAAGAACTTGTTAAAGGGCAGCTCCCAGAGATGGATTCCCATTATTCCGATCATAAAGTCCCCTAGAATTCCGATGTCAGAACGGCCATCCAAACCTAAGAGGGGCCACTGCGGTGTCCGAGGCGAGGGATGATGGCAGACTGAAGTGGCTTACGGATAATGATAATCTGGACCGTGAGCGAAAATGCCTTCAATGGACGGGCTAAATATTAGCAAGGACGCCGTTTGGATCATGTTATGGATCGCTTACATATGCAATTCCAAGACAGACTGCAGTGATGGTAGAGCCCAGTGTTAGCAGGTGTGCCCAGTGATGGTCCGCGATAGCGTCATGTGGAAAAGGGGTAATGTCAACACACCATCTTCAAGCTGAACTCGCCGCTGGAGGACGACCCTCACATAGGCGCGTTGCAACACAAAAAGCAGACAAATAAAGTTGCCGGCTCCAAAAAGCCAGTACGCCTCCGTCACGCTGTTCCGCTCCGGGTGGTCAAAGTCGACCACGTAGCCCGGCGGCGGCGGCATGGCGACGGGAACGCCATTAACGATTGCAGCCATTTTTTTTGTCGGGTCAACGAGATTCTATCTCAGTTCCATTGAACAAGAAGCGCAGCTTGCCGGCGCACCACGAGTGACATGATCCAAACTATATCCTCTCCTGGCTTTGGCGACGTGGTATCGCCCCTTTGAAGTGAATTCCGATCGACTCGAGGCAAGATCGGCAGTTGAGGAAAGTTCCACTGCAAATTTCACTGACGGGCCATTGGGAACCGGGTTGGGGACCCATTCGACTGCAACATCGCGAAAGGAAAACTACCTCAATCCCCCTTGACACCCCTGAACGGTCGTTCACGACTGCCTGGACAAGAACACTTCACTGGTCAGCAGCGGCAAAAATTGCCCGAAAACGCAAAACTGACCCCCGTGCAACTGCTACCCTGGCGAGCCTGGCAGGTGGTGCCAAGTCGCATGGGTAATCTGGGACCTCGTTTCGCACCCTCTCGTACGCCGCAGCCGCCAACTTCATGCGGGTTGTTTAGTGGTGTCAGCGGTGTGCTGGGGCGGGCCCTGGCTCGGGGTTGCATCTGACAGAAAACGGCCCACATCATGGAAGCATCAATCACAGGTTGATGTTCGTAACGGGATACCCGAGCCAAGATTGGCACCTCAGAAAGAAACAAACAAAACTCCACTGGCAGCCCGCACGTGAAACGGTTTGATTGAGCTTTGCATCCTACTTCGAAAGTTCCTATCCCATAGGTCTGACTGAAGATCTCAGCTTCCTGAATCTCAAACATACCTAGATAACTAAATGTCACGAAAGAACCAGAAAGGTTTCCTGCAGCAAGACTGAGGCACTCAGATAATCATTTTTTACATGTATCCACCCCGCTGGACTTGACATGCAGAACCTGAACCTGCCGAACCACAGCTTGTGAGAACGTGGGCAAGACCTGTTTACGAGCGGCCATCAAACAGCTGCATTCCCGTTTCTTTTTCCACTCTGCTGCCAATCTTTCTGCTCATATAGCAAACCCAGGCCCCCCACTTCATCCTGCCGAGAAACCAACCGAGTGCGACATGGCATTCTCAATTGATGATCTTTTGCCTCCTTCCCTTCCTCAAACCTCACTGGCACAACGAAGCCCGACTCCACCAATGTCACACTCACTATTTCCCTGCACGTCTTGGAAGTTGGTTGTTGGTTGTCCACGCCCAATGAGAAACCGCCTCAACCCCTTGCGGGTTATCCGGGACGTGGGGCCAACGTTCCCCTTTGAGCCCCCTGCTGCACGGGGAGATATTCCGTTGTCTTAGTTCAAGGGAAGGCCATCCGGGGATCCACTCCCGCCCACAACGTTGCAACGGTGCCTTGCCCAAGGGAGACTGGCGAGATGGGCCGCACCGAGTACCGAGACCGGTCGTACCATGCACCTCACCGTCCACGGTAGCGAGGTGGGGGGTGGGAAGCGAAACACAGCAAAGCTCTCGGCTGCGCTGCCGTTCCCCCATAAGCCATAAGTCGTGCGGTATGGCCGCCGCATCATGCTGTGCCGTAACCAGTCCTTCTCATCCCGTCATCGCGTCACACTTCCGAACGCACAGTACCTTTGCCAGATAATTTAATCAACTTGCAACTTTGTCCGTCCACTATCCAGCCAATCCAAGGCCCAGACCTACCTGTCGATCATCATCACTACAATATGGCCGCTGTTGCACCCAAGCCCCACGTCTCGCAGGCCGAGTGCCTCATCCAGGCCGGCCTCCGGTCGCAGGTCCTCGTCCCCGACGACGCCGACTACGATGCCCGCCAGGACTCGTACTGGTCCAACACCGCCAAGACCCTCAAGCCGGCCGCTATTGTGTGCCCGCGCACCACCGCCGAGGTGGCCGCGGCCGTCAAGGCCCTGGTGGCAGCCGGCCAGCCGTTTGCCATCCGCAGCGGCGGCCACACCAACTGGGCGGGGTCCAACAACATCGACGGCGGCGTAACCATCGACCTGAGCCAGCTCAACACCACTGTCTACGACGCGGCGTCCGAGACCGCCACCATCGAGCCCGGCGCGCGGTGGAAGGAGGTCTACGCGGAACTCCACAAGCACGGCCGCGTCGTCGCCGGCGGACGCGAGGGCAACGTCGGTGTAGCAGGCCTCATCCTCGGCGGCGGCAACACCTTCTTCACAGCCCGCACCGGCTTCGCATGCGACAACGTTGTATCCTACGAAGTCGTCCTCGCCGACGGCAGCATCGTAACCGCCGACGCAACCACCAGCCCGGACCTCTTCCGCGCGCTCAAGGGCGCCGGACCCGGCAACTTCGGCATCGTGACCAAGTTCACCATGACCGCCATCCCCTGCGACACCGTCTGGGGCGGCATGACCTTCTTCCCCAAGCAGCTGATCCCCAGCGCGATCGACGCATTCGTCGACTTCACCGACAAGGTCGAAAAGGACCCCAGCGCGAACCTGGTCTGCATCTTCACGCACATGCCCGACTTCAAGGACATTGTCATCGCGACGCTCTACGCGCATGTAGCTGGTGTCCCCCGCGCGCCGGCCTATGAGAAGTGGCTCGCGCTGCCCGAGATGATGAACACCATCAAGACGACCAGCGTGTCCGAGATGGCGTTCGAGTACAACATCCCCACGCACTACCACAACACATGGTTCACGCTAGCCTTCAAGAACGACGCGCGCATCATCGCCCACGCTTCGGCGCTGCACGACACCCTCGTCGCCGAGCTACAGGCTTTCATCTCCGACAGCGACTTCATCACGCAGTGTCTCTTCCAGCCTCTGCCGACGCTGTACGCAGCCAACTCTGTCGCAGCGGGCGGGAACGTGATGGGTCTGGAGCGGAACGGGGCAAATGGCGTGCTGTTCCTTGCGACTGTCATGGTTCGTACCCCCGAGCAGGAGGCGTTTGCGTACCCGCGCGCCAAGGCGTGGACGCAGGCTGTTAAGGAGTTTGCGGCTGGGCTGGAGGGCGGGGATGGGTTGTTTGAGTGGACGTATTTGAATTATGCGGATAAGAGCCAGGAGGTGTTGCAGAGCTATGGCGAGGAGAATGTGAAGAGGATTCGTGAGGTCGCGGCGCGGTATGATCCTGGTCAGGTGTTTCAGACGCTGTGTCCTGGCGGGTTCAAGGTTGTGGATGTCAAGGTGTAATTTATCTTGGGAGTGTTTGGATACGAGTTTGTGGTTGGAAAGAATCGCGGTCGTTATTTTCTTGATTAATTCGTTTGTCGAGGTAGTACAGAGCACTGTTCCACTAGCACGTCCGGTCCCTGATCGGCGCCCTAGCACACGCAAGTCTTGGCGGGGCGCCTGGTGGTGATGATGTCATGGATCGTCCCTTCTCTCAACAAGGACAAACCCAGGCCGTCCAGACCATGCCTGCAAGACACCTCCCTGTGGCATCTTCTTTACACGCAACTTCACAACCAAACACCAAGATATCAAAATTTCCCAAGATAATTTGAACCCTGAAGTAATACATCTTGCTCTTACACCAAACTACCTCCGTCAAAATGAACCATCTCGTCCGAGTCCCACGCGCTCTCACCACCATCCTCCGCCCCAAAACCCACATCCCACTGGCAGTCCGCACCTACGCAACAAGCGCCCCCAAATCCTCCGAAAAACCCAGCGCCCAAAGCGGCGGCTCCCGAAGCAAGGACTACGCCGAATCCCACTCCCCCTCTTCCCAATCCTCCTCCTCCCCAGCTCCAACCGAAGGTCTCATCCCCGACAGCCTCTCGGAGGGAGGAGCCAAAGGCCGCACAGGAGGCGGCAAGCCACTACACAGCTCACATGACCCCCCCGCAAAGCCCAAGGTGCACAACGCCAGCGTGGGCGCCGACAAGAAACTGACGGCAGAGCAGCAGGCTGAGGTGGATGCGCATAATGCAGCGTTTGAGAACAAGCCGGATAAGGCGCAGGCTGCCGCGGGGGATAAGGTGGATAAAGGTTTCTGGAGCGGGCGGGGGTCGAGGGAGGGAGTTAAGGAGGGTGGTGGGGGGGAGTAAGTGGATTGGTGGCTGTGAATGGTGAGGGAAGGGGTTTGTTTCCCCTGGATACGTGTAGGTGTGATGGCGTGTTGGTGGTTGGGGTGAGTGTACATGGTTACTAGGTATGCTGTCGAGTCATGGATAAGAGCACACCGCGATGGTGCACTACATGAGAAAGCGTTTAGTAATGAAAAGGAGAGACTGAATCGGACGCTTTGAATTAGTGAAGCACCTTGGCGTGCAATAAAACCATGAGGAGAAAATCAGACTAACCTTTATCCAACATCATGTTCCTTGCCGGTGAGAAGCTTGCAAGCTATTAGCTAGTGCACATGTGGGAGCCACCTGCCCGGAGAAAGTGTGGTGTGAAATCGAGCCTGGCTGCCCTGGCAGCAGTGATAGGAAACTCGGTAGGTTGAAGGCAAGAGCGCAAAAATATGAACCTTAGACTAGTGGAGCTGTGTGTCCGCTGTTCAAACCTTGTAGCGGCTTTCTACGCTTACAAAACGGCCTGGCATTTTCGTGTTTATGAACATTCTACACCTGCTCCTCTCACTACTTCTGCAGTACCTACCAGGTACTTGGACTGCGCAGCCGACCGTGTGGGGGTTCGTTTAATTGCCAGGCACCGTTCCTACATGTGTCCACTACCAGGTACCTACCTACTGAGCCACTTTGCCCGACACTAAGGTATGGTGTGCGTATAGCCACAACAGACGACAATGACGATCGCGTCGACTTCCTCCTCCCCAGACGCCTTTCCGATCTCCCTCACGACGAGCACCCGGACTCCGCGGGCTTCAGCGGTCGCTACAACAGGGCGGTCGACACATGCTACTGCTGGTGGTGCACTCGCCAACCTTCGCAGCGAAGTGCTCCTTTGGTGCAGACTGTCGAGGAGATTTCTTCTCGGGAAGATGTAGCATGCTCATCGGCCTCACGTCCACCCGCGAACATGCCATACTACGTGGCTAGGCGAAGTCTGAGACTACCGATGAGAAGTACTATGGAGGATTGAATTCCCGCGTCTCGTCTCCTGCTACTGAGAACGGTAGAATCCCTGCCCCAGGATTTCTTTTGTCTGGCTTTCTAGAAACGCCTTCACCGTTGCGTAGCCCTTTAGCACTACCCCGGCTCCAATGCATCATCGCTAACTGTTTGACTAGAAAAGAAGAGGAAAAGGAAATCAGCGACCAAGGTGCAGAGATATACTCGAACCGCTTCCCACAATCTAGCAACCGAAAATAGATCCCGACCTTATGTCTTCCCCGGCGGCGATTCGACAACCTATACCGAATCGTACTGGACGCCGTTTCCCACGATCATTCGGATGTGAAGAGATGGCGATAACTGGCGAACGAACGCTGTGTTTACAAGAAGTCTTATCGATGCTTCGGAGCTCACAAAATATGGCCAACCAGCAACACCCACGGCCGTTTTCAACCTTCGTCGTCTCTACCAAAAGGCTTTTTCAACCTTTTTAAAACGGATTATACAAGACCTAGTTCCCTTGAACTGACATCACATCCTTTAAGATCGACTATATTCACATCCTACAACGTGTCCTCTAGCTAGGGGCGATGCATGTGAGAGCGAGAAGCTCCCTGACTAGTCCCTAACGCATAATTGCATAGAAATCAAGAAGGAAAAATGGCATCTTCGGACATCAGATTGGTCAAAGCTTACCAAATAGTGTTGAACATCGCCCTATTCAGCAACCCTTTCAAAGTGAGCGTTTAGTTCTTACTCGGCTCGCACGCCACTCATACTAGCTAGAATGGCTAATGAGGGCTGATGCCTGAGGGATTAGTTATACAGAGCAGCTGATGGGGGGTCGCTAGTGTGGATCGATTCGGCAGCTAGGAGACATGCAATACCACCTGCCTGTCTGGCGCGGCAAGTGCAGTAGCCTCCCCGGACCATTGGGCTTGGCGGTTGATCTTTCTTATCTTCAACTTGATGCTCCCTTTCAGTTTCTGGTTTTTACTGACTCAATTCCTTTGATTCGGTACACAGTAAAGGACTCCGGGACAATGGCCCCGCCAATGCTATCAAGCTATAACCGAGATCCTCTGCTGCGAGCTCGGTACGCCGGGAAGTGAGATGTACACGCCACCGAGACGTGATAGGACTGTTCGAAAGACGATCTTTGCATCTCCATGCTGCTAAAATGTTCCAGAAGGATGCCTAAAACGGAATCTTACAGATATTTGACGAAATCGACTCAGATTGTGAACTTCAATGATTATTAGATTGTCACGACGCCTCTGATCATTGCCAGGGTGAAAGCATGGCATTCAACGAAGACTCCTAAGGGATATGCAACGACCCATACGAAGGCCCGCTATGTTGCTGTCAAAATAAGAAGCTTCTGAAACCGGCTTTTAAAGACGAGCCCCCACATTCTTGGCGGTGCATCTCTTCATGTGTTGCAACATACCAGCGAGAATCCCGTCAACTCGAGCCCCATCGAGCCACGGGAGCTCCCGCATTCATGCCATACCAAGGTCGCCGTGGTGTGACGTCCATCATCCAGACCTGGAAGGTCGATTACCTGCGAACACTTGAACCCCCAACGTCTTCTCAGCTTTCCAGCTGTCACATCATCGCGTGGGGAGTATCGCTGAAAATGCCACGCAAATTCTTGGCGCATCCAGTGATACGATGGGCGGGCGGATAAATAGAATCCAGCGTTACCGATGTTCAACTTCTTCGACCTCCCTCTCTACCCTAACACCTGAAACATAGAGTCGCCAGGATGCTATTCTCAGCTGCCGCCCTAATTGCCCTTCTCCCGGCCGCCGCTCTCGCCGCGCCGGCCAGCGGACCACTCGACAAGCGCGCGCCCCTCATCCAGGCTCGCAACCCAAGCAAGGTCGTCCCGGGCAAGTACATCGTCAAGCTCAAAGCCGGCTCAACCGAAGCTGCCCTGACCAAAGCCATCGGCTCGCACAAGGCTGGCCACGTCTACTCGAGCAGCAACTTCAAGGGGTTTGCGGGTGCGCTTGACGCTGCGGCACTTGACAAGATCCGAAGTCTTCCGGAGGTGCGATCTCTCGTCCCCCGAGGCGCCAGCTGAACCTTGCTGACCTTGCTCCGTCCGTCACAGGTGGAGTTTGTAGAAGAAGACAGCATTGTCACGCTTCAGACCCCGACTCTTGCGGTCCCTAGGGCAGTCGTCACGCAGACCGGCGCCCCGTGGAATCTCGCTCGCATCTCGAGCCATCCGAATGGCGCCACGAGCTACCGCTACGATTCTACTGCCGGCAACGGCACGTGCTCGTACATTATCGACACGGGCATCTACACTGGCCACACCGTGCGTTGCGTCTCGTTCTCCGTGTCCTCTTCCATCCTGGCTGTCCGGGGCGGCTAACAGTTCTCGGATGCCCAGGAATTCGGCGGCCGCGCCGTCTTCGGCGCCAACTTTGCAGGAGACAGTTCCACCACAGATGGCAACGGCCACGGAACATCGGTCGCCGGCGTCGTTGGTTCAACCACCTACGGCGTAGCCAAGTTAACCACCCTCATCGCCGTCAAGGTCCTCGACGCGTCCGGCTCAGGCACCAAGTACGTCCACTACAAAACCCCCCCAAACCCATCTCCCTCCCCTAGCCCGTCCGCTCCTAACACCTGCTCTCCCCGGGCTAGCTCCGGTGTAATCGCAGGATTCAACTACGTAGCAACCGACCACACGACCCGCGCAGGCTGCAGCACCTACGGCAGCGTCGCAGCCATCGCCATCGGCGGCTCCTTCTCCGCGGCCGTGAACGCCGCCGTCACATCGCTCGTCAACTCGGGCGTGCACGTCGCCGCAGCAGCCGGCGGCGACGCAGCCAACGCGGGTAACTACTCCCCCGGCAGCGCGCCAGCGGTCTGCACCATCGGCGCATCAAACGCGGCCGACGCGGTGGCGAGCAGCTCGAACTACGGGCCGATTCTCGACATGTATGCTCCTGGTGTGAATATCAAGACTACTTGGCTTAGTGGGGCCACTGTAAGTTTATACACGCATACACTCTATTTTGAAGTTGAGGACGATGACTGACAGCCTTGATGAATACCCTCTCGGGCACGACGTACTCGGCCGCCCACGTCGCCGGGCTCGGCGCCTACATCCTCAGGCTCCGCGGGGTGGCTTATACGGGCGTCACTGTCCCGGCGACCTTGACGCCGCAGGGCGTGTGTGCGTTTTTGCAGGGCATCGCTACGTCCGGGGTCTTGACGGGCGTTCCGTCGGGGACGAATAACCTGTTGGCGTACAACGGTATTGATCCCTAGGTTTGGAGCTTTGGTTGCTTGGAAAGAGGGACACCGACGTCGTTATTAAGGGGCGATTGGGATTGTTCTCGTTCGAGCGTGGCAATGGAGAACACTGGGAAATTCGAGATGTGGATCGTACTGAATCTAAGAGGGTTAGGGTTCTTTACAAAGTGCCTGTCCGTTGTAACAAAGAGCGTGTTCATGAAACTCATGTCTGGGTACCTGAGGGATTCCTCCAGCTTCCTGAAACCAATCGCATGCATACGAAAGAAAATTAAACTGCCAGGCCAAGTGCATCGCGTTGCTCATGTCGATTACTTTCTTTGCTTAGCTCATGGTGAATTGGAGTGCAATTATGGAGTTCCGATCAGTTGTGATCCACACATCTTGGGCTACTATCCGAATCTTACAAAAAGCCAATCAGCTCCCAATCAACATATTGTATAAACTAGGTGCCCACACTAGTTAGTGATCAGTAACCCCGAGTCGCCATCCAGACGAGGCATTATATAACCCGAAAAAACCCCCTCAAACGCACAACACAACACCAAATGTCTCAACTTTGCATGTCCATGTGCCTGGGCAAGAAGGCGGGGTAAAGCGCCAAGTGGTGTGGCCAGCAAGGTCACCCGACACTTCCCTGTAGCCCTCTGGTTGGATCGGTTCGCTCGCCACGGGGTCAGGCGGGGGCGCAGGCGACCGCCCGAAAAAGCTGGGGAAGTGGGGCGTGCCACCGCCTGTAGCCGCTGCCAGCTCTGCAAGGAACGGCACCTCAGGCAGGTCGTGGGCGCAGGTCCAGTCGTCATCAGGCCCTCGGACCAAGCCACCCGCATGTCCGGCCTAGTGTGTCAAATTGCACGTGGTCACTTCCTTTCACCCCCTTTCTTCACCACCACATCTCCAACTTTGCTTTGCTTCTGAGCTTCTCAGCCAGCACACACACACAAAACCACGTCTCGCGCTTTACTTGACCTGTTTCTTCTTTTGCGTGCTCTTGTCCCTCGTGAATTTTCTCTGCCTCCATAGACGCATTTTCTAGCCCAGCATTCAGCATTCAGCATTGCCTCGAGTCGCCTTCCTTGGTGCCTGGCCCGGATCTTCCGTCCATCATGGCCGGCAGCGAGTCGCCCGACATCGCTTCCCCCGACATCCCGGTGACGTTCTTCGCAACAGACCCAGCAGAAAACTACCGTCGCATCGTGGACGCATACCTCAACTCGGAGGAATTCCTCAGTCCCCCAGGCTTGGTGGATAGCAGGACACACAGCCTGAGACCCCCAGGCCACCGCACATTCATAGACCCCCGTGAAAATGTGACCTTCCCCTATTCCCCACGGGCTCGCCGCTGCCAGTTCCCTTCAAAGCCGCCGCTGCGGGCGAGGCCGTCTGACCGATACTCGTTCCCGTCAAAGCCCAGCCCCAACCCGGCCTCCATTGTCCCCTCTGACGTGAAGAGCCACTATCGGTTCACCATCCTCACCGAGAGGCTGATCCGCCTGGAGTCCTCCGAGGACCAGACCTTTGAGGATCGAGCGTCGACCTTTGCCCTGTTCAGACACTTTGACAAGCCCAAGTATACCGTCGTGGATGAGAAGAAAAGCCTCGAGATCATCACCGACTTCTTCCACCTCCGGTACGACAAACGCCCCTTTTCCCCCGAGGGGCTTTCCATCAAGGTCGGCAACGACACCTGGCGCTACGACGGCAAGAGCTACGGCGACCTCGGTGGCACCGCGCGGACGCTCGACCGGGCGGATGGCCGCATCCCGCTCGATCCAGGCGTGTTGTCTCGCCGGGCGTACGCGGTGCTGAACGACAGCGAGTCGATGCTGTTTGGTTCGGACGGGTGGATCGCACCGCGCGAAGCAGGCCGCAAGGACTTTTACTTCTTCGCCTACGATGGCGACCACAAGGCCGCCATCAAGGATTTCTATCGCCTGTCGGGGAATCAGCCTATGCTTCCGCGGTGGGCGCTGGGGAACTGGTGGTCGCGGTACCACGAGTATTCTGCAGACGAGTACCTCGAGCTGGTGGACCACTTCAAGCGGGAAAAGATCCCGTTGAACGTCGGGGTCATCGATATGGACTGGCACAAGCCCGGCTGGACGGGCTACAGCTGGAACCGCAACCTCTTCCCCAATCCGGAGGGATTCCTGCGCCAGCTGCACGACCGGAAGCTCAAGGTGGCCTTGAACGACCACCCGGCAGACGGCGTGCGCTCATACGAGGACCTGTACGAAAAGGTGGCAAAGCGGCTGGGCATGGATCCCAAGAAGGGCGAGACGGTCCGGTTTGACTGCTGCGACCGGGCGTTCATGGACGCCTACTTTGACGTGCTGAAGCTGGAGATTGAAAAGCAGGGCGTGGATTTCTGGTGGATCGACTGGCAGCAGGGCAACAGGTCGCGCATCCCAGGCATCGATCCCCTGTGGGTCCTGAACCACTACCACTACCTGACCAGCCAGCGAAACCTGGCCGTCCTCGAAAAGCCCCTCACCTTCTCCCGCTACGGCGGCCCCGGCTCTCACCGTTACCCCATCGGCTTCTCAGGCGACACCCTCATCTCGTGGGCTTCTCTGCAATTCCAACCCGAATTCACTGCAACAGCTTCCAACATTGGCTACGGCTGGTGGAGTCACGACATCGGCGGCCATTACTGGGGCACTCGCTCAAACGAACTGACCGCGCGCTGGGTCCAGCTCGGCTGCTTCTCGCCCATCCTGCGGCTCCATTCCGAGAAAAGTGAGTGGAATTCAAAGGAACCGTGGCTGTACGAGCCCGAGGCGGCCGCCGTCATGAAGGACTACCTCATCCTCCGCCACCAACTCATCCCCTTCCTCTACACCATGAACCACCGCGCCAGCGCCGAGGGCGAGCCGCTGGTGCAGCCCATGTACTGGAACCACAAGGACGCGGCCGCCTACACGGTGCCGAACCAGTACTACTTTGGCCCGGGTATGATCGTCGCGCCCATCACCAAGCCGCACAGCCCAACCACCCTCCTCGGCGGCGTGCGCGCCTGGCTGCCCCCCGGTCGCTACGTCGACCTCTTCCACCCGGGCCTCGTCTACGACGGCAACCGGCACATGCACCTGCACCGCCCGCTTTCCGAGATCCCGGTGCTCGCTAAGGAGGGCACCATCATCCCGCTCGACACCTCGCCCAACCTCGAGAACGGGTCACCGCGCCCCGTCGAGATCACCATTCTGCTCGTCGTCGGCGCGGACGCGCACTTTGAGCTGATCGAGGAAGTCCCCGTTGCCGACGACGACGACGAATCGGACTACTTCGACCTAGACGACGAGCCGCCCACCTCAGGCGGCGAGGGCGTGATCCACCTCGACCCACCCCGCCGCAGCAGCACCGCGCCGCGCACCACCCTCTCGCGCACGCCCATCACGTGGAGCCAAAAGACCGGCATCCTTACCATCGGCCCGGCCTCGGACTCTGATAAGACCAAACCCGACACCGCGCGCGTATGGAAGGTCAAGCTGGTCGGCCACGTCAGCGCCAAGACCGAGTTCGACTCGGCCGACCGCGTCGATTCCTGGGATAAGGTCACCAGGGACGCGCACTCGACCATCGTCGACCTCGGCACGTTCTCGCTGCTCCGGCCGGACATGTTCCGCGTCGAGTTGGGCCGCGACCTCCAGCTTGATGTGGTGGATATCAAGGCCCGCGCCCACGAGATGCTGTACCGCTGCGAGATGGGCTATCGTATGAAGGGCACCGTGTGGGATATTATTGCTCCTCGCGACGGTGGTGGTGGTGGCGGGGGTAATAGTGTGCGGGAAAGGGTGGAGCGGTTGAAGCAGCTGGATATTGTGCCGGAGTTGAGGGATGCGGTCATGGAAATTTGGGCGGCGGATTCAAGGGCTAAGGATAATGCCAAGGGGTTGGAGAGCTGGAGTGTGGTTTTTGAGGATATGAAGGTTGACGCTGGCAAGGATAAGGAGGAGGAGGCGGAGGCGGAGGCGGGAGTTATGGTGGAGATGGGCGTGCCGGTGGATGCCGATGGTGGCGATGAGGACGACGACGGCTTTGAGATCCTGTCTGCCAGTGATCTCAGTTCTGACGAGTGGGAGGCGTCTCCCGGACCGAATCTTTGATTTCTCAGAGTTCAAGCAGGCTACATAACTCGGCATCGAGAGACTAGGCGCGTTCCCGGACGGGGGTTTCCGATCTGAGTTGGTTTGATACCGATTCCCGCAGAGAGAGGCTGGATGGGATGTTCTGGAGAGTGGTTGATATGCTCTGGTTATGGACGATCGAACTGGAGGATATCCGGAGGATGGGAGAGATGACACTGGCATGGAGAGCAGAGTTCGAGTTTGCTACTACTACTACTACTACTACTACAGAGATACAGAGACGTATTCCACGCACCGCCGCTGGAAACAGAGGACTATTGCGAGAGGAGAGTTACTTGGGATTCAATTGCATCTTGCTGATCATCATAACATGCCTCCTCTGCACCGTGAAATGCTATCTTGTGTGGACGTTTTAAACGGAGGCCTCACAAACAACCTCTTCTTCCACCATTCTCTTTCTAATCAAAATCCACATCACCCATCCTCAACCTTTTTCCTCCCACCTACCAAGCCCATCTATTAGCCTCCCCTCCCTTCAACATCCCATCAAACTCACGCCGCCTCCCCATCCTGAACCTTCAAAGGCCCACTCAAAAGCCACTCCCCAATAATCCCCTGCACCTTCCTCGTCTTCTCCCTCAGCTCCTCCATAACCTTCTCATCCCTCACCATAACCCCAATATCCATATCAAACCCATGCACAGCATCCGGCACAAGCAACCACCGATACCTGCCCACCACTCCCCCCTCCCCCTCCCCCGCGTCCAATCTCACAACCTCCTCAAACCCAAACCTCTCATCCCCATCCACTTCCACCTCCCCCATCCCAAGTTCCCCAACCTCCTCCCGCCCAAGCAACTCCTCCTCCGAGGGAACCCTCCTTCCCGCAAGACGACACGCAAGTTCCCAATCCTCATGCCCCAACATATCCAACTCACACCCAATAATAAACACATTCCTCGGCAACATATCTCTCGTCGCGAACGCTGGGTTCATAAGCGGGTTATGTGATGGCATACCAGCAGGGAGATAAGCCCAGTGGAACATGTCGGCTAGGGGGGAGAGGTAGTCTGTTGCTGAACCACGGAAGCCGCTTAGGGACGGTTTGTATCGCCGCGTACGGATCTTGGTGGATACCGGGGTGATGAAGTTTGTTACCGGGTAGAGGGGGATTATGGCGCGGATGTGGGGGAGGATTGTGGGGAGTTGGGAGACGGTTAGGGTTAAGTTGCCGCCGGCGGACCAGCCTGCTATTGCTATTCTAGCCATTGGGCAGACTTGTTAGTTGGTTTCTTTTCTGCTATGCTATGTGGGTTTGGGAAGAAGGGAAACAAGGAGAGGAAGGGGAGGTAGATATACCGGTCCTTGTCAATGGGGAGCGATGTGTCGGCCAGGACGCAGGTGATTAGTGCCTCGAGATCATGCAGCGCGTTGGGGAAGGCTGAGCCGGGCGCTTTGGCGTAGTTGAGGCCGATGACGAGGAAGCCGTGCTGCGAGGCAAAGGTGTGGTTCCATTCGTCGTTGTCGGGCGGGGAGCCGATTACGAAGCCGCCGCCGTGGATGGTGAAGAGGAGAGGGAGTTTGGTATGTTCATCCTCTGCGGCTGCGGGGATGGTGGGTTTGACGCCGGTTTTGGAGCCTGTGTAGGAGGCTGGGAAGAAGATGCTTTACTTCTTGTTAGTTATCTTTTCTTGGCTGGGAGTGAGAGTGAGAGGGAAGGGGGAATACACACCGGATGGGTAGGTTCTTCCGGATCGGGTACGTCTTGACCAGGTCGGGCTTGGTGGTCCACGTCGAGCTGAAGCGCTCTCGATGGACGACGTTCAAGTAGCTGAGTGGCTTGAGGAGGACTTTTTGCAGGACAAAGGCAAAGACGCCATAACTTACGCGCGTGAGGAGCGGTAGGGTGGGTGTGTGAGACTCGTCGGCGGTGTCTCTGTTGCTGCCGCCTGCGTCGAGGGCGGTGAGGGTTGCGGGTGCGGACATGATGTCGCTTGTTGTGTTGATTGAATACAACTTTATTAAATAGAGTAAAACAAACGATGGTTGAGATATTGAAATATAGGTCGGCGAGAGTTTTTGACTTGCGCGACTTCAAGCCAGAGACATCAACAACTGGCCGAGTTTCAGTCATAACATCCCGTCTCGTGGTTACCTGACCTGACAGCCCCACTCCGCTTGCCGCTGGGCTAGTTGCAAGCGTGTGACTGAGTGGTGCTGACAGAACAGGGCTAGTCCAGCGCAGCGTGCCTCGGCATCGCACGCGGAGTTGTATCCCGCCCTGCGGACGAACATATCCCGTATTTGCACTCTCAAGGGCAGCCAAGACGGCAGCTGCTGATGCTGAGAACATTCGCGGGTTAGGGTTATGGATGTTCCGATCGACTCCGTCCTTGGCTGACGGTGATCGGCACCTTCCTGAAATTTCAAACTGTCAAGGTCGAGATCATGAGTGGTGTCACGCGTCTCCACGCCCTTGACTACGACCGCCTCTATCGACGTCGAAGCACCAAACTCCAAACTCCTCGCCGCCGCGGCCGCAAACGCCGTATACGTGACCCTAGCCGCACACCCCAGCCCGCGCGAGCGCAGTGCCCTTCACGAACCCCGGGTCCGCCAGATTGATCACCACGTCCTCGGCCCGCACACAATCTCCCAGCTTTCGCAGAACCATGTGCGCGAGCAGCTTGGGGGCACGGTACTGCTCGTTTATATCAAACTGATCTGGCATATCGAGCGAGGGGAGAAGCGGTCGCTAGTCGCGGGTTGCGAGCTTGGCGGTCAGCGCGAGCGCTGCGTTGACGACGGCTAAGCGCCCTAGGATTCCGGGAGGGGACTTTGTTTTCAACACTGGGAGGAGGAGGAGAGCGAGCAGCGCGGTTGAGAGGCAGTTTACTTGGATCACCTCCTCGTGGCCCGTCTCGGGAACGGTTCTGAACTCGGTGTTGATTAAGCCGGCGTTGAGGAGGACGAGGTCCAGACAAGTCAGCTCAGTTTCTACGCGCCGTACGAAGGCTTGGATGGAGGCGTACGAGGCCATGTTGAGCTGCTAGACTTGAATCAGGGCGTGCGGGTGGCGTTCTTGGAGCTTCTGGGCACCTTCGTGGCCTTTGGCGAGGGAGCGGACGACGAGGATTAGGTGGCTGAGCTGGTGGGAGAGGAGCTGGGAGGCGGCTTCGAGGCCGAGGCCGCTGTTGCCACCGGTGATGATGGCGACATGGTTGGTGGTGGTTGTGGGCAGCTGGAGCTTCGTGCGGAACTGGTTGCGGAGGAAGATGTTGGGTTTAGAAGGGGGTTGTGGAGGGTGGGAGGTCCTTGGAGCCGGCCGTTCTGAGGGAGATGGACTCTGCTCGTACCTGCTTGTAATTAGAAGAGAATGAGCTTGTTAGGGAGATTAGGTTAGTGAAAGATCTTGGGTCGATTTCATCTGTAACTTACTACCTGAACTTCATGTCCTTACTTATTCGGTGGTGTCTCTGATGGCTGCGTGAGGGTGGAAATGGAGGCGGAGGGAAGAGTGATAGTTAAGCTGAATGCTAACGGATGGACATGTTGAAATGAAGGGTCGTCGACAACATAAGTCTCGGATCTGACGGATACCAAGTCAGGATGCCAAGTCAGGATGCCATTGGCAGTCTCGAGTAGACGGAAATGACCAGCGCAGAATTCCACGTGGGTTTCTCGGAGTTGTCACTTACCAGCCACAATCGTGGCGTAAACACATCGTTGTTGACTGGGTGCACCTGTACGGGCAAGCAGTGAGATACAGGGAACAGGAGGCTCAGAAGGAGCTGTACTCTGGTTCGGAACTGGCGTAAGCTCGCTAAGCCTAAAGTAGACAACAATCTTGTAGCCAATCACTGCTGCCCATCCCGCTCAGTTTCGCTGCTTACGTGACCTCTCCTGCAGCAGGCAGCGGCACCATCCACACCCAACTCACACCCAACCAGAATGCAGCAGCCTCCAACAGCTCCGAGTCCAGGCTATCAGTCCCCCTATCTATCCGAACATCTTGCGCCCAACGGACATGCCCGCTCTTTAATGACCTGGCTTCGGTTTCCAAACCCGTTCCTGATTGAATGCCTATCACGGTAAACAGTCTCCTGTTGGACTTCTTGGCGTGAATGAAACTGGATGTATCAAGACTTCACGGACCAACACAGCCATGTCTAGCGCAGCGAAAGGAGGCAAGAATCCGAGACTTGTTCTTCTCGGTCGGCACAGCTAACCTAACATGGCATTGCAGGTGGAGAGATGCATTTCATCGTTTCGACCACGCCCGAGGATTTCGATTCGAGCACACGGAAGCTCATCCGAAGCCATGTAATGCTGGGCAAGAACCGGGGCAAGACACGTGCTGCTAGACAGGGAGCGGGAACTCCCAGATCTACGAGAGGACGAGATGCTCCGACTACTACCCCCAGACTGTTAGCGAGGTCCAATCGCGAGATTGCTACCCGGGACGACGAAGATCATGCAGACGGCCCGCGGCCGCCAGCCCCAGGCACCATTGCCACCCTTGCCCCGATGCGCCCCAACAGTATCCCAAGCAGAGTTGGGTCCGACTACTCGTTGATCCGGTTCGCGGATTCGATGGACCCGACCGTTGCGGCTGTGGTTGTCCGTCGTAAGTACCTCGCCTGTCTACATGTACACAGTCTTGCCCAACAGAGGATGATGGTTTCAAGTTTACTCCCATTTCCCCTGTCATCCAACCGGCGATAATCACGGCTAACTAGAGAGGCCTTTGAACCCCGCTAGTGGGCTCCATCATGAGAAAGACTTTGCTTCCCCGCGCCCTGGGCATATACTTTGACAAGATGGAGACCTACACAGAGCTGATGGAGTATTTGACGCTTGACACGGTCTATGTATGAGTCCACCGCCAAATCCCTGACCCGCCCACCCTCATATTTACCCCTCCGAGTCGTACACCCAGCCAAGCGTGCCCCTTCCCGATAACCCACCATCGTCAAAATGCCAGAAACGAACGATAAACTGATCGACGTCATACCAAACAGCTAAACACAATGATCTGCGCATCGCAAGACTATTTCGACATGATCTCCAAACGCGGAATCGGGCTCCAGAGCTACGCGGCCCCCAGCCCGCGGGCCTCGCCGCACTTCATCAGAGCGCTTGCCCTCTTGCGGGAACGACTTGCCGTCGAAAACGAGCAAGCAAAGTTCTCGAAAATGACCATCTGCTCCATCATGGCCTTGGGAATCCACGCGTATTTCATGGGCGAGTATACGACCGCCAAAAACCACCTCGCTGGCCTACGCAAGATCATTACCATGCGAGGCGGCCTGATGACCTTGAGGGAAATAGAGAAGCTGTTTGTCGAGGTGATACGGTGCGTCCTGTCGTCATTCTCTGGCGGGTATAATTAGGTCGCTTACATGTTGTCCAGATGCGATCTGATCCTCGCAATCCACCACGGATCAAAGCCACTATTCTTCGCAGATCCCACCCTCGAGCCACTCCTCCCCTACCCCGACGACATCCTCCCTCTTCTCGTCACATCTCAACACACAAGCAAATACGCAAAATGGAAAACCAGCAACACGGTCATCGCAAACATCGACGAAGATCTAGCCAGGGCATGGGACGTGATGGCCCGCTTCTGCTCCCTCCTCGATCACGTCGCCGAGACACAAACCGACCTACCCAACGAAATCGTCATGAGGACCATGGCGTCCGTCACATACCGGCTGCTAGCCATGCAGTTCCCTCTCGGCTCGCCGGACGAGACAATTCGCCTTGGGTTGTTGGCTTTCTGTTCTAGCGCGTTCTTGCAATGGCGCAATACAAATGTGCATCCTGTCGGCGCTTGGTTGCCGGCCGCTTACAAGGAGTGTTTTCTTGAGGGCACGCTGCGTGACTCGGCGCCTACTATTTGGTTGTGGCTGCTGATGGCGGGTGCGGTTTCGATTTGGGACGAGCCTGGGGAGTTGATGTGGCTTGGGCCGATGCTTCGGACGAGTTTTGATGTCTGCGAGCTGGAGACTTTTGAGGAGCTGCGAGCTTTGTTAACGGGGTTGCTGTGGAGTAGCGTTATCCATGACGAGGCTGGAGAGAAGATGTTTTGGGATTTTTATAGCGGTGGGCATGATGCTGTGGGAGAGAAGAAGGATGGTGATGGTCCGGGAGGGGAGTTGGTGAGTCTGCCGCTGCGTTGAGGAGTGAGCGGTTACTTATCCTTCTTGTGGTCTTGGTTCTGTAAATTGTACAACGGATGACTTGGAGATGTTATATCTTGAATACATGTACTCCCAGACCTGCCAAGTGCTTGATATCCATGCCACCATATCAACTTGGCGCAGCTGGCTCCCTCAGGCTACCTATATCGAGCACATCCCATATACATAGAATAATTCCTACGCATTGGTAGCCATATTGACCATAGAATTACCCGAATCATGGCTGTGCGCACTGTCATTTTACGATTGCAAGTCAGGGGAGGCTCGAATTCCAGCGGCTCCCAAGCACAACAGCAATATCTATCCCGTGACTGATAGTCTGTTAATACGAAACCAAGCATGTGAATAAGGGCACCGACACCTCATGTTGATGTTGCAATCGTTCCTAGGTCCATGTGGACACTAAAGTTGGCATCTTGCACCGGTAACTGAAGGCATCTCGTATACTTCCAGCCTTGGGACTTGCTGGAACGCCCTAAAGTCCGCGAGTTCACTACTCACTGGGTATCTCTAATAATGAATTTTACCACGCAGGTTCAATCCGGTATTACTGAATTCACCCACATTTTGAGTGCCCCGCTTCTCGTCCGATATTTCCTTGACCGCCAAACATTCACGATGGACCGAAGATTGAACTTGGTCCGGGTTCAAACGCTGAGATCCTGTCCCAAACCCAAGAAAACTAGAGCCCACTAGCTGGTAGGGATACGTGATGAAGGAACAAAGGTAATCAAGCTTGGACGAGTTATTCAACGGAGGCATCTCGTAAATCGGGTGGTGGTCGTGACTATCCGAACGGGAGAGCAACCTGTCAATGTAGACCTGCAGCGCTGGACTGGCAAGATTCACCCTAATAACGGACAACCTGGAAGTCCAGCTCCCTGCCATGCCCCGAAGCAAACGGAAAGAGCAGACCAGGTAGGTAGGTACCTTCCCAAATATCCTATGAGATAGCGAACGGAAGTGGGCCGGATGGAAACCGGTCAGCTACGTGCAGGGAAGAGTGGGTCTTTGACTTGGGCCCTCGAGCCTGCAGGTCCCCCAGGTACTTCTCCCCCTCCTCGAAGTCGACCTTCCTTCCTTCCTTCCTTCTTCCTCACCCACAAACCAAACTCTTCCATCAGTCCCAGACGACCGCGGGTTCTTGGCTCTCTTCTCCTGCAATCAATCTAGTACTTCAAGAAATCACCACCTCCAGGCCTTTTCCGTCATTCTTCCTTCCTTACCAAGCTCCCATCTTCTCGACAAGCTTACTTTGGCCTCCATCGGAGTCTCCCTCGTGCCCATCCCTCAGGGAATTGAGACCAGTTTCTCCTTCCCCTCCATCGCTGCCGTCGCTTGGCATCCCTGGACCAGACATCAAACCCAGCAGTCCTCGCCAGGCCTTCAAATAGCTGTAAGTTCAACTACTCCTGGTCATTCACTCGCGAGACACCCCGATCGGAGCCTTCCAGCATCCACTTCTGAGAATCAATTCACCATCAACCATGACATTCTACCTCATCGTTCTTCACGATGGCTTCCCTCGCCATTCCTTGCCCCAATTCACATCCTTCGCCGAGTGGCCGGCGAAATACCCTTCCTGCTATTCCCCGCCTGACCCTCGACCCATACCACATTTGATTGATATTCTCGGTTCTTCACGCTACGTTCCCTGCTCACCAACTAACCGTTCCACCTCAACGTAGCAGGCGTCCGACCACGTCCAGCAATTCAAGTCGATCAGCCAACAATCAGTCAAATCGAGGTAAGTCGGCGCATCCACACGCCTTTTCCAAGTCATTCATGTCCAGTTCAGCTCCCAAGTCAAAGCAGCCGCTAACCAATTCAATTCAACAGAAAATGGCACACGCACAGACGCAGCAGACCGCCAACAAGGCTCTGGCCTCGTCGTCCGCGGCAGTCATTGACCTGACGGGACCCGACCACACGCCAATGGCAGACGCGTACGGGATCCCAGAAGACAGCGATTGGCATCGTGAAGTCTTCGAGTGGTTTGGTGATCACACATCCCCGTTCGAGGCCGTCTCGCCCCGAGACCCGTCGTCTGTGGCTGGAACCCGGAGCCCATCCCCCGAGGTGCACCGCTTCCTCCTGCCAGAGGTCAATCTCCTTGAGCGGCCGCCGGAATGCTCCCCTCAAACTCAGTGGTGGGTCAACCAAATGAGAATACAAGAGGAAGCGGAGCAATCATTGATCCGCCAGGATATCAATGACACGGAAGAGTTTCCGACCGATCCCAGTCGCTACTCTCCGCTCAAAAACAAGAATGGAGCAAACAGGTGGTTGAGGCAGAGGATCAAGTTCCGCTGTCTTGAGACCGTCGCTGATGGCGTCCCGCCTGCGCCCCGATGGACTTGCTACAGCTCCAGCTCAACCGGCGATGGACTGAAGCACCCAATAGCCATCCGTTCGGCTCGTCATGCATTCGGCCCAGCAAAAGACAGCTGGCCGGAGGAGAAGTACAGCAAGCCTGCACCCGCGCGGACCGTGCAGAAGAAATTGGAGGAGATGCTCGCTGCCGACCCGGACAACAATGAAGTACTCAAAAGATTGCACAGAACCCCGAAGGAAATCGAAAAGGCCGCAGAGAAAGCTAGAAAAGCCCTCGGATTGAGCCCATCGTCATCATCAGCCAATTAAGCTGGTAGATCCTCGCCGTTTCTTCGAGGTCGACTTATCCCTTTTTCACTCTCCCGTTTCCCCTCGTCACAGCTAAAGACCCAAATGAAGCACGATCAACGTTGGCCCGAGCTCAGAGGTCAACGATGCTGTGCCGGTCTCGCTGCCTCAATAGAGCTCCCGCTCACGCGGTTAATCAAGAAGAATAGAAATAATAAGAAGAGAAAAGAAAGAAATGAGAAGAGAAAAAAAAGAACGAGAATAGAAAAAAAAAAAAGAATAATGATACGTGCGGTGACTACACCCGGACACGCTCCGTTGTACAGCACCTTCCATCTCAAATCCCCGAGCTGACAGGCCGGTGGCAAGGCCAAGATCACTGAGCGATCAGGTCTCTGGAGCTCGTCCAGGATACGGTCGAAGTTCATGAGGTTGAGAACGGATCCGAGGAGGACATCAAGACCCCCTCGTTTTGGAGCAAGTCGAACCCTTGGTCCTGGGTATTCGGCAGAGACAATCGTCCTGGATATTTGCCGGGGACGGATTAACACGCCGGTGAAGGATTCGTCCGTTGACCCGCTCGGCCTTCAGTGGCTCGAATTCATCTCAGGTTAAGATCAAATTTGGGGAGACCGGGATCCGAGGAGGACGTCAAGCGTTACGTCTTGCAGCAAGTCAAACCCTTTGTCCTGGATATTCGCCAGAGACAGCTCGAGATGATCGTGCAAGATCCGGCTCGGTCGTGAAAAGCTCCAAACCATCAGCGACTTGGACACCGAGAGTAGCCCCCGCCAGTCGGTCTCGCGACCGTGGCCTTGTGTGATCGTGCCACTTGATGGATCACCGGGAGGACATGGAGGCAGAAGTACCCCATTCTATCCCTCTCCCAACGTACCTTCCACTACAAATTGTCATCACCAGGGTGCTTACGCGCCGAGGAAGGAGAGACCCAGATACCCTACGATTCTACCCAAACTCACCGTCGGGCGCCTGTCAATATCTTCAAGTTGATGAGTGTCGTCTGGCCTCCGCTCACCTCCGTAACATCTCTCTTCGTGGGTTACCTGAGCAAGCATTTCGACGAGGAAACCCTGCCCTCTCTTCTCCCTCATGGGTTTTCCTTCACGCAAGTCAGCGAAGATCATGACGGACGCCATGACTGGCCAGTGTCCTGGCCTTGGCTTCGTCCGATTCTCCCCCTACTCCTGCCCAGCAAGACCACCGGCTACACTCTACCTTCACAAGGCAATGTAATCTGATCTAGTGGATCACTCAGCCGTCGGAAATTGCCGAGCAAACGCTGCTGAACAAGCCGTGGCCAAAGCGGGGCCTCGCGATTCGAGAAGTTACCATTAATCTGGAGTCAGAAAATTCTGCAGCACGATAGCGAAATCGTCCCCCCTCTCTCCCTCTCAGTCTTCCTCCTGCTTTGCAAAGAGATTGGCAATAACTCGAACCATAACAAGAAAGAATCGCGGATATGGCTTCGTGCGTTTCAGTAATGAAGGTGACCAACCGCTCCCTGCTTCTCGCCGGCCAAGATGATGGCGATTGATGGTCAGAACTAACTAGCAACGCATCATTTTGCCACCGTGGAAATCCTCCAAGTTATTACCGAGCTATCAATCACCAACTACTCACGTGGCTACGGTCCCGCCAGGTCCAGCGGTGATGACACTGGAAGGTGACCAGCCTCAACGCACACTTCTCCCCAGGATGACGCCGATGACTAGATTCTACCTATCTACAGGCTGTCTTTCCTTCCCGCAAATCAGCCAAGCGTACCCCCAAGGCGATACCTACCGGGCAGTCTCGCGGCTATGGTTTCGTTCGCTTCAGTGACGAGGGTGACCACCAGCGCGCATGCTGCTGGTCGGGTTGGTCGCCGATGACTAGATTCGTTCAACCGAGTCTACAGGCGTTCATTCCTCTGGCCTGCAAGCCGGCCAAGATCATGACGGATGCCACGACCGCCTGGGTAGTCACCTGGCTACGGCCTCGACCTGCGCCGGCTCTGCCGTGCAGCGGTCAGGGTGCAAGGAATTCAAGGAATTCAACAACCCGGCTAGGTCCTCCCTATATATAATAAAACTCAACAGAACGGCGAACTCGCGTCCACCGAGACGCAGGGAGTGTACTGCGGCAACCGAACGGGAGGCGCGTCTTATAGCGTGCCTCTCCGGTCGGCCGTCACAACCACCGTCTGGCGGGCTGGGGTATGCCACCCCAATTCTACAACCAGCCACAGCAGTTCAACCCCATGCAGCCAATGAATCAACCGGCCACGGCGGTTCAACCCCATGCAGCCAATGAATCAACCGGCCGTGGGGACGGAGAGTCCACATGGAGTCACGACCGTGAGACTTTTCGCTGCGGTAGTGCCTCTCGCGGTGCATGCTTCAGACTGCGCATCATGGTCTTTACCTTGTGCGTGGTCCACGCAAGCTCTCGTGGGTATATGGGCGGAGTGTAGAGCTGCAGCTGGTGCAGGCTGAGAGAAGACCGTCGAGGTCGGTAGGGTGCATCTGCGGTTCAACCGCCCGGGCAACCCATGAACCAGTTCACGGACCCAAGCAGCTCAGTGGAATCAGCCGGTGGTCTGTCGGGATACGTGACCGAGGATGAGTTGCGGTCGTTCTTCCATGGCTTGCCCGCTCAACGTCCCACGCCCGTTGCCGAACAGCCCCGGCATGACCCCAGTTCACGACGCTTCCGGTGGGACCGACTCTCGAGCGAGAGAGAATGGCTTGACCCGCGCGTTCCGGAAGGGAGTCAGCGGCGAGCAGGCCGGGTGTGCCACATCGTATTCGTCCGACTCACCAAGGAGCAGCAGGACTAGGCAAGACCGCGTCGAGGATGACGAGGAGGGAGTATGTCGGCTCCCTGATCCTGGCTCCCACATTTCTCGCTCTGCTCCGCTGCCACGCGTTGAGAAGAGCAGAGTTGCCTACCAAGTCATGTGGAATATGGGATAGCGGGCCAGAACAGAACAAGAGCGGGGAAAACTACAAGACGAAAAATAACAAAATGTCAAGAATCAGCGCAAGTGCTAGGCATAAACTGAAGCTGACCCCCCGGCGTAATGGGCTTGAGCTTTGGCTGAAAGAGGGGGAGATCGTCAACCTCCTGCGAGCTCAGACGAAAGGTTATGAGTTGTCCTGCTATTATTTTTGGAGGACTGCTATTCTTCTTCGAGGACTACGCAGATCTTTTGCCCACTTTGTTTCCATTGCACACATACATTTTTCGTCGCCTCCGGGAAGTTATTCCTTGTCAAGGCCCCCTCAACAGCTTGTTAGATATTGCCGATGGTCAGTTTCCTAGCACCCCGCACGGCTTTGGCCAACACTGTTTGCGATGGCGACCCCCAAGACCCGCTATCTTGCTGGTACCCTCAGCATTTCGCCCCCACCAGACGTCTTCTTCCTTCCAAGTGGGCTTGGCGACGAAGATCACACCGCCCACCACCATTGGTCATACTCTTCCGCCCTTTCATCGCCACGCACCAACGGATTCACCACCTCCACCACCATCCGCCCTGCTCTCTCTCCCCCCTCATCGCCACGCAACAACCGCCGAGGCAGCCCAGAAGGCACTCAGCCCGCCGGGTCCTAACACTACGCTCCTCCCCCAACTCATCGCGCGTTTTCAAGCTTAGACGCCCCGGGCTTCCGGAGACGGATATCATTTCGGTGGTGAGGAGGAAGTTGATGCTTCCGATTGTCCAGAACCTCCCGGTCTTGGATGGGGTTCCCGAGAGCCTCCACGCTCGTTCGATCCCCGGATCCGAGCCCAAGCAGGACCACCAGCAGTATCCCCAGGAACTCTCTCTCGGAGAGGTTCCTGGCCTGGCACTCCTTGTCGATGGTCTGGCTCAAATATCCAAGAGCACCCACCGTTATGGTCTGGCTCAATGAATATCCAAGAGCAGTTCCATGCTCGCGAGCTCGCACGCCTCGCAGGCGACGCCGACCACCCGACCGGCTCGACCCAAGGCTGAACCACATCCAAAAGCATCACAGTAACGAGCGAGAGCTCGTCTCCCGAGACGGTGCAGGTGACTCGAACCGCGGCTTCGCCGGTAGCCGTGGAGGAGAAGGCTCGGTACTATCGAGGTTGATAACGATCCCAATGTCAATGCCAATGCCCATGCCAGTGGCAAGGGCAAGGGCAAAAGCGACGACCCGGGGCCGGGCGAAGCGGTTCTCGCTGTTCCAGCAAACGACGAGCATTCGAGGAAGAGGAGGAGAAGCATGCTCGCCGGCGCGTGGCCAGCTTCATTCACCACGCAAAATGGGCTCGACGGAGAGCACCAACTAACTAGGGCGGTAATGATGTTCTGCGTTGAACCATGAACTCGTCATCATCGACTGCCAGGCGTTTGGGTGTGGCGTACGGCACCAGAAAAAGGGCCGCGAGGAAGGTTCGGAGACTTGATAGTTGGGAATTAGAGTAGCAGCGGCGATGCTTGGCGTCACAATCCATGGTCTTGAGCTCAAATTCGGTTGGGTCTTGCAAAATTGCTTTGTTAGTTGGGCGTTGCGAGGAGGGGGTGAAAAGGTGGCGATTGGAGGAATAATTCGCACAGCATTTTGGTAGTCTTGCAATTTATGGAGGCTTCTCGGGGGGGTGGATGGCTTGGAGACGTTGAGAGTAGATCGCACGATGGGGGGACTTGGGGGTTGATGGGGAGCTGGGATGAGAGAGGGATTGATCATGAGTGTACGGTCTTGTAACAGCGTTTTCGTTGAACTACCATGCCCCTCGTCTCTTCTCAGCACCACTCCGTTGATCTCATCCAGGTTGTTGACTGTGGGGCTTTTCTTTGGTTGGGGTGACGTTCGTCTCTACCAGGCTTCCAATGATCTTCTACCAGCGTTCAAGACCTCGCTCATGTTAGTCTAGCACATCTGTTTGTACCCATTCAGGCACATGCAAGCCCTGGAAGAGCCTCCCGTACCAGTCTCGACAATAAATGTTGATGCCTACTCCGTTTCTTCTTCTACTTAGCTATGAGCACTGACGATTATCAGGTTTCATTGGCTGCGCCTTGTGAAAGAAACAGACACCCTGAATCGTCATCACAGCATATTACCGTACATACCGCTCGAAAATGCTACCCGGGCGGCTCATCCTTCATGGCAGGGCTCTACAGGGCATACCACAGGCGGGGTATAGGGCATGGGTGTGCTGGGCTTGGGCGGCCTTCAGCAGTCATTGCCAGCTCTTTGCCACCAGCTTCACTGTCATCCAATAGCCTACGTAATCGGCCTAGTAGCATATACCTGAGGCAGCAAACTCGCTGGGCACACAACTCTACCATAGTCCACACCCATTCTAGCCGAGCTGACCAGGCTTGACATTCACCTCTTCCATCTTGGGCTCGTTCTCTCGCCATCATGCCAACTGGAAACTCACGCCAAACATTCACCTCCCAGCATGGCACCAACACAGCCTGGGAGCCCGCCTACTCTTTTCTTTTTAATACCCTTCTAATTTCGGTGCCATCGGTCTTATTCCCCTCTATCATACGGGCACTCCCTTATTTATGACTACTGATATCTATCCCTACAGCCTTGCCACGAATCTTTTCGGCGCATCCTCCTGCGGCCTCCCAAAAGCCACCCACGGAATCATCCCTTCAGCCCGTTGTCGACATAACCATGCTTTTCTCAACCCCGACCAGCATAGACGCTGCCAACATCTTTTCGGTTGCCATCTGGCTGCTTCTGAAACTTCTCAGGGTAACACCTTACCTAGCCTGGGCCACGCGAGCTTTCATCAGCCTCTTCGGCCCCAAGATTCTGCTCGGAGCCTTCATCTGGATAGCGGTGCGAGCAGTCGCGAACCTCGACCTGTTCAGACTCTCACGCGCCATCTATCTTCCACTGCTGGTCCTTCTGATGAACTCGCTCGTTGGGCCCAACTACTCGGGGATTATACTCGACCTACAGCTGGCGTTGTTGCTGTCATCGGTGATCGCAACCCTCATGGCTAGAGCCTCAGACGGCGAGGTCGAGGATGAGCACCAATGGGACAGCCGGTTTTTACGATGTTCCTTCATCTTGATCTGTTTGGAGCTTCTCCTCGTCGTCGCATAAGGGGCCCGATCGGCAAGCTAGCTCTTTGGCCGCAACATCAACACTCTATCCAACGAACTCAATGCATCCTGCCGGAACATGCTACACTACGATAGCCAAGTTACCATCTAGGTGCCACAGCGCGGCAGGTCACCATGCTCTTGTGCTACCATGGGACAACATCTTTAAGTTCTGCCAAGATAACACAACGCCCGTCTCTGGCTAGCAAAGCTATGTGGCCGTAGCCTTTTCAGACTCCCTGTTCTACACTGCGGTGCCACCGTCTTCCTCCCGGTTCTCTTACAACAGCCAACATGGTGGATGGTTGCACAGCTTTCCCGGTTGCTTTGACGTTACATTCTCAGCACATTCCATACGGCCGGATCAGTGATCTTCGTTCTCACCGCTTGTCACTGTTGCCCACGAGATCCGGATGGCAAAACACGGCAGTCAACGACTGTGTGTATTTTATACAGGTTTCTCTTGCACCTCCTCCCAGCCTTTTTTCCAGGTTTGACTTCATTTTCTTATCATCCAAACCCGCCTTCTGTCCGGCCTAACTTTATCCCGACCATCTAGATAACATGCCGAACGTCTACACGCGCCCTCCCTGAACCATCCAACCTGCCCGACACCCTACAAGCCCACTGGAAAAGTCTCTTTGAAGCCTTGGAATGGGTCACATCCGAGCTAAGAACCGAGAGATCCCGTACGCAGTGGCTGGCGGTATAAACATGCTCTTCCTTGGCTATCAGGACCGCTTTGTACATGATTTGGACGTTGCTATGGATGTGGAGTTTGCAGAGGTCATCATCCGGGACTTTGAGGGATTAGCCAAGTATTATATCTTGGATCACACTGCCCCTTCCTCACGCTCTGGACAAATTTGAGCTGACCAACACCTTTTCTTGTCTAGCATCGCCAATCACGATAGCCTCAAAGCTGTCGATGGTGTCATCAGTATGGAGGTATTTACCGCCGATCAAAACTATAGGGAGGACGTGACGGAGCGTGTCATGCGGGTCTCCCTGATTTTGAGCGGTAAGGAGTCAACCATCCAGCCCCAACTTCTTCTTAGCCAAGGTCTAAAAACAAGCTTCACGTTCCAGGACACTTTGGTATCCCCAAAGAACTAGGACCTTGCACCACCCGAGACTTCAACAAACCTGCGTATGCCATCATCACGCGCAGCACATGCCACCTCCTCAACCTAGAAGTCATGTTTAGAACCAAACTTCGAGCTTTCTACGACCCAGACTGAACGGGAGGAAATGACTTTGATGACCTGATGTGGATACTGAAACAACACACGGCAGAAGTCCAGGGCTTTGCCCAAAGACTGGAAAGGGGAGACCCCGATGACATGAGGGTCGCTCTTTCTGAAGAGTACCAGCGTGCGTACCATAATCAGCCAGACAAGTAGAGCGAGTTTTACGACAAGGTTCTAGGGTTGCTAGATTGACAGCAGAGCATGGCCATTATATGGGACGCCTTTTAGTGGTGATATGTATGTGTGCCAAGAAATATTGTATCAAGCACCACGCAGCAGATCCATGCTTAGAGGATATCTGTCTCTGAGTCATAATTATTTGGCTCAAGATATACTACCAAAATGTGCTACCTCGGCTACGTTCGTTCATATATTGCGGTTCCCCTCGGCCCTCAAGCAGCTCCCCAAAATTGTTTCCAACTTCAAAACCCCATACCACCAGCCTCTCGATTTGTCTCGACCTAACGGCCGTTCTGTCTCCAGACGATCCAGTCCACCGGAATGTCACGGTTGCGGGAATTATTCGGGCTTCTTCGCAATCACTTGGCTCATCAAATGGCCTCACCGCCGCCACCACCACAGCGGCGGACACAACCGCCCCTACCTCCTCTACCTAGACAACGACGGCCGAATACAAGCATATCACCACCACGACCAGCACCACCCCCATCGCCACCGATTGGCAGCCATTCAGTACCAGCCCCACGACCTAGCATGAACAACGTCCTGTACGCCCTCGACTACCTGAAAACAGTCTTCAGATCCCATGCATGGCACTACGCCGTAACAGGACATCTGCAGATGATGTGGCTTGATTGTGAGACTGAGGCGCATGAGCACCGCCAAAGCACTTCGACCGAGTTCCTGGAAGGTCCCATGATGGAGATCGCGGTCCAGGAAGAGGCTAAAGATCTACTTGAATTCTTTAAGGGGGATCCACGGTACGAGACCTTCACCTACAAATTAATTTGGCACATAATCAATAGCTCACGTCTTCTGCAATACGTAATCTAGAATCCGCAACCATGGCTATCTAGGCCAACGCGCATACGGCATGATCCGCCTCGCCGTCGACACCGGCGACGAGTACCCGAGAGAACTGGGTCCCAGGGTTTCAGTGGTGGTCGATCTCGTCCCCTTCAATACATGTAACCGAACCCCTCCCACCCGTATCCCAGGTTCCTAATACAGTCCAATCACCAACTTGAAACTAACAATCCCCAAAAGCTAAGCTCCAAATCCCCCGCTCCCTCGAGAACCGCGTCCTCTACAAACGCGTCAGCTTCCCTACCAAGCGCGGCAACAAAGAGCGCCGGTACGCCATGATGTGGCTGGACGACCTCTTTGCGTTCAAGCTGGCGAGCTACTACCAAGGCCGCCATGGTGACAAGGAGCTGAACTACTTAGACCTGGTCAGCCTGATGGACATGTACCCCGACGACATAAGGCCGTTTGCGCAGACGTTCTCGCGCGAGCATGTCGAGTATTTTTATGAGACTGGGGTGCGTAAACACTCACACAGGCCTGGGGAGCGGAAGAGGATTATGGAAGTGTTGGGGATCACCCCATGATGTGAGTACATGTACCAGGTGCGACTGGAGGTCAGTGGGGATGGGAGGTCAGGGGTGACTTTAGCTGCTCCTGTGGTGGTCAGCATGTTGACATATGGGTGTTGTGGATATGGGTTGCTTTTAAAAGTGCTTGGGCTGGAGAATCCAGTGGTTGTTTTTGTATTTACATAGCGGTTGGAAAAGCGTTTGGTGAGCACCAGCGTTTGCTCATGATCTTCCATAGCCCCCTATTTTCCTGGAGTGTGCGCGGTTGAAGGCTTTTGTAACTCGATAAGAACACGCTACATGGCTCAAAGAACCGCAGAACCGCTACGCACTGGCGATACTTGAACGTGAAGCAATTTGAGAGCGAGGATACACAGAAGATTGACCCTTTGCGCAACCCGTAAAGAAAAGGCCAGGGGTTTGTCAAGAACAAGGGCTTTGGGGATTTCACGACCGGCTGGCTTGGACGGGACAATGGCGGGTGGAAACTTGGTCGCCAGTTGCCAACATGACGAAATATCCCGACTGCGATTGACCACCAAATTCACATCTCCGTCGTCCACGGTGGGCCATAAGGCGGGGCAACAAACTCCCGCCCTGCTCCCAAGCCATTGTCGAGAGCCGCCAAAACAAACATTGCCGTTTTCACGCGCCTCTTAGCATTGCCTCGCCTAACGGTTTAGGTATCTTCAGGGGTGCAAATTCCACTCCCGGCAGTGCCGCCATCAGAAGCCCCGCCCCAAAATGACTGCAGAACTTAAGATAGCGCTAGCACGGTGAGGTGGCTCTGTCAATATCATCACGGAAACCGATTATGACATATGAAGGGGTCAATAGTTTCGTTTAGTGTGAATTACCGAGTCTAATATGCCATAACCATCGCTACTACAATCGTGTTGCTCCTAATCCTCTAATTTACCTTATGTGTCCTTCATCTTCATGCTCCCTTTATCGTCGTGTTCATTTTCCTCGTCCACAAGAAATTCTTCCCGACTTTCGTCCAGTAACAACCAACCAGGCTCCTGCAGAGAAGAATGTTGCCTGGTATCTTTACATCCATCATAATATCATGAACCTCATGCTTTTCCTTCCGTGCTTGGTGAAGATGATAGAGAAGTGCTCTCTCGTGAAGAGCATATAACCACCGGCAATGTTGGAGGGAACGGCCGCTTAATTAAAGTTAGTAACCACTCTATGCTCGAACAATGCCATCTGTGAAAATCAGGGATCGGTAGTACTGACTGTGGCCTTGCTGCCCCCTCACTCCGCCGTGGAAGATTCTTGACTGGAGTGATCTGCACGCTGAGAAGCGATAATCTCCCATGCATCCGGCATCAGATCCGCAAGCATCGCGTGACGGAGATCAGTCGTCTCCATCTCAGCTTGGGAAAATGATACAGTGGTGTCGTTGCCGTCTCGGTGGCTGTTGCGGCTCGTGTTGATGAGAGCCTGAGCAGCCTCTAGGTTGAGTCTTGTAGTCTCCGCTGCTCGTGCTCTTGCCTCTTGTTCTCTGGCTTCCTGTGCCCGGGCCTCGGCCTCGGCCTCCAGGCGGCCGTAATGGACGTCCATGGCTCTTACTGCGGCAGACCACTCCGCGGCGATGCGGTGTGCTTCGGTTGTTCTAGTATCTGCCCGACGGAGACGAAAGTCGAATAGTTGGTCAACCGACGTCTTCCGGCGGTCGCTCTGCTGTCTGCACATTGCTTTGGGCGGTTCGGGCGGGGTGAAATCGGCTGAGGTATGGTTGAGGTTTAGGCGAGAAGGAAGAAAACGGTGAAAGGAATGAACCAGTTGCGGACGCGGAAGCAGCGTGTGCAGCGTAGTCCGATGATGTAGAAGGGAAGGTAGATGAAAGAGAGAACGAGAAAGAGTAGGAGGCCGAAAACCATCGTCCGAAGACTGCGAGCAGTGGCCACTTCGGTTTGTGGCTGACGAGAACGTAAAGAAAGCTCGAGCTTGACTGATTGCAAGAGAGAGTCGAAGGGATTGGATAAAGACGAGTGTGTGGGGGATTTTTTTTGAGTCGGACGCGACTGGACTTGGGTTCGACGCGGCGCGTGGGGGGTTTGTCTGCTCACGTGCTGTGCGGAGGAAAGAAGAGTACGAGGGAAAAGTAAAAATTGGAAAACAGAAAATGACAAACAACAACAGTGGTGGGAGCCCAGGTGACCGAGCTAGGGTGGGGCCCGTCCATAGGGTGGACGCGGTGAACGAATTGGCCAATGTTAGTTCGCCAACAAATTTCACACAAAAAAATAAAATAAAGACCCGGTGCTGGATTTACGTCGACAGCCGCCTGACCGCCCTGCAGTTAGTTCAACATGCCAAGGCCCATGTGATTCAACGGAAAGTTCCCTCTTGCTCTCCGCCCTTTCTCTATCCCCTAACCCTGTGGTATCGTGACATGCTCTGGCCGATCATAGCCACTTCTTCTTCGCCGAGAAAGGAGCCAAAATTCTCGATTAAGGTGCCAAGCACCGGATCAGCTTCAAGGTGAAACTTCACTAATCTGGATTTATCAGCATCGTTATCACTGCCATGGTCACCAGCCACGCGCCTGCATCAAGTGCCCGGCAGGGCCCCGGACACGGCGAGGATGCTCGTCTATAAAATGCCGTCGACCTCTCCTCGAACTCATCGTCGTGCTCTCTCTTCTCTGTACACACAAACACAAGTGTACTATCAACATATACCAGCAATTTATACGAACAGTACCTGACCGTTCTACTTCACTTACATAACTCTCAGACAACACAAACACAACCCATTAACCACACCTTTAACAGTCACAATGGGCGTCGTGCTCTCTGTCCTTGTTGCTATCCCCCATATCGTGGCTGCCTCCCGTATGCCATTGGACGCCTCTCACCACAATGGCCTCGAGGCTCATGCCAACGTCATGGGCAGCAACGCCGCTCTCATCATGGACGATGGCCTTGCTGCCTATCACATCAGCGCCGCTCACGACATCGACTCGTCTCACATCCTCGTGATGGACGTCGGTCAAGACAACCCCTTCGACCCGGCCGGTCCCAGCAACAGCACCGTGCCAGTCATCTACCTCTAAGCAAGACCGCATGAAGAGAAACGGTAAGGCCACACATACTTGCTATCTCCCACGGCAGATTCTAACACTCTCTTCTAGAAATGCCAGAATACTGTCAACCATGGCTCCTTAGCATCAGCCAGGTCCACGAATCAGAGAAACGAGAGGAGAAGCGAGGTTCGGCCAGCATAGTGAGAACTATCACTATCACGCTCGCTTGGCTGGCAACCGAGCCACGATGATGTCTGAGATTGACCTGTGCCTTGACATCGGGCAACACGTTAGGTACGACGAGCTCAACGAGGCACTTTGTGAGAGATACTGTAACGACACTCGAACCTTGACTCGGTCCTGGCTACTGAGTGCTGAGTGCAGAGAGATTTCTGTAAGCATCATCACCAACATATTTCTTCCCTTCCTCCCCCCAAACAAAAGCGCTAACACTCCAGACAGATCAATATCTCCACACCATCTTTATCATGTTTTCGCGCAGCACCACCACCTGCGCAGAGCCGGAAAGCGCCGTGCCTCGAAAACGAACCCGCAAGAGCAACCGCCCGGCGAAAGGCAGCGGACCTTGCTCGCGATCGATAGCACAGCGCAGAGGTGCATTTCTTTTTCTTATTTTTTTCCTTGGTGACATCTATTTCACGAACATACGGGAACATTAATAATCTTGGGCGGGATTGGACTTTACCGGCATGGGATAACACTCTCTCCTGGAGCCCACGGGCACAAGGTTGGATCATTCGTACTACATTACTCTCTTGTGGTGGTGGATATCTGCATCTAGCTATCTGCATCAGATCTTAATTTAGGTAGTAAATATAGCATCCCATTTCGCCGTATTCGGTTATTCATTAGGTACCTACATGCATGCCATGCAGATATGGTGTTCCAGCGATACTACCGTGCCTAGACGTCGAGAGGAGGTACCAAGTAAAGACCACGATGGAAAATTTGCCTCTAGCAGAACAATGTGCAGCGTAAACCCGCCCGTGACTGCAACTCCAGAAGCTCGAATCCGCAATCCTGGAATTCATATATGACTAGACCGGGCTTGCCAGGCAAGCCAAATTACCCCATCGACAAAGGACTTGGAGTTCAATGCTTGTGGAATTCCGTGTTTGACACATTCCTTGACCCCGTGGAACTATCTCATGCTCCCTACATCATGTCATTCCATCCCATTCTATCGTTGGGTTTTGGAGGTTTGGTTTTTAGCGGCTTCGGTGTTTGTTGTGATTACCCCCTTTTCCCTTGTCCGGGCCTTTGGTCGTGTGCCCCTTTGCCCGTGACATCACCCATTCCAGACGACGACTCGACAGACAGGGGTTCAATCCATGGTAACCCCATCACAAAGAAAAAGAGGCCAAAGAAGGAGGGAGTTTTTATACTATCCCGGTGGAAAAAGGAAGGATAGTTGCTGTCCTGCACTTTCAAGAAGACGCAATCGATCCATGCTGGTCGGGAGAGGTGAAAGGAACGAGCTGGCAGAACATCGCAACCGAAAAAGAACTGACAAGGTAATGGGCAACGCCACGGTAGCGGTGTCGGTTGTGAAAAGTAAATCGAGAGAAATGGCCGCATCTGGCCTTTCCGCGTGTAGCGACATGTAGGGTCGAAGGGAGAGGAAGAAAAGAGGGAAAATCGAGACCGAAGGCGCAGACCGATCAGAGATAATAGGGATCTGGTTTGCTTCTATTTGGCTCACGACTGTCGGTCGGGACATCTGGAAGAGGAGCCTGATGGTAGACTGCTTCTAGTATCACGAGTTCGGGGGCGGGAGGAGCCCGTGCACTCTGTGTTGCCTCTTTGCCGATGTGGGGTACCAAGTACAGACTTTGGCTGCCTGGTTCGCGGTAGTACTGACATGCAGTCGGGGACGGAGCAGACAAGGAAACATTTGTGGTCAGAAGAAACCCCTTTCCCACAACAATCAAGCCCCAACAGAGGGTATTCTGATCAGGGGCATGTGCACGCTGTCATATGTTTGTGGTTGGTATCTCAAGCAGGGGTGTCCGTCTCCTCAGTCTTGATTGTGAAGCAACATAACGAAAAGTCGACCAAACAGCTGCCAAGAATCAGCACAACCACGATGAAAGAAGAAAGATGCAACAATGAGCTAGGAGACACCTGGACAGGGGTCAAAACCTCAATCCAGACTGACCAGATGCTTCGACATGCCGGTGTTACCAAAAGACATCCCTTGCCCAAGAATGCCGTCGATGCCTTGCAAAAGACTCTACTACGTAGCGGATAGCGTGCCGAGCAATGCCCCTGTGTCCGCCCTAACAGGCGCCACTGAGTCTGCAGCCATCGCCAAAGCGACTTGGCGCGGTTCCGAATCAGGGAGGTGAACACCCCTGACCTTGACTCGGAACCGCGACGTCGGCAGTCTAGCGGGGCGGTTTGATTGGCGCGCCCTCTCCAGGGCCATGGCACCTGCGTCCCACTCCATCCGATCCATTTATAACGGTGAAGTCATCCCCCGCTCTTTTTTTGCAACTGTCGCGATTCTCCAAAAGCACAACGACGTGCTTCCAAACAAATTACAAAGCACCTCCTCTAATCAAGCCAAGATGGAGAAGTCGGCTGTTGCATCAACAGTCCTGCCGCTGGCCAACGGGCCGTTGCAGAAAACCCACAGCGGCGATTTCAACGATCAACAGCCCCGACCGCGGAGATTGGTGCCTGGTGTCTTGATCCTCGCCCTCACCTTCTACCTCTACGTCTCGGCCGCCTATCTCCGCTCAACCTGGCCTTACCAGGACTTGGACGATGGCGAGCAGCAGCAGCCAACCCTCGAGTCGCAGTGCGTCCAGCCCGACGCCCTGTTCCCCATCCACAACAACACGGAGCTGCAGCGCGTGTACGACTACATCTCCACCGACTCGTTCCGCGCAGCCTCCATTGACCGCCTCTCCGGGGCCGTCAAGGTCAAATCAGTCTCGTTCGACGACCTGGGCGCCATCGGCGAGGACACCCGCTGGGATGCCTTCTACGACTTCTCGGCCTACCTCCAGGCCACCTTCCCGCGCATCCACGCCCAGCTCGACGTGGAGAAGGTCAACACCCACGGTCTGCTGTACACGTGGACGGGCAGCGACGCGTCCCTCAAGCCGACGCTGCTGATGGCGCATCAAGACACCGTGCCCGTCCCCGCCGAGACCATCGACGCCTGGACGCACCCGCCCTGGAGCGGCCACTACGACGGCAAGTACATCTGGGGCCGCGGCGCTAGTGACTGCAAGAACCAGCTTATCGCCACGCTCGAGACGGTCGAGCTGCTCCTGGAAGCCAAGTTCCAGCCCAAGCGCACGGTTCTCCTCTCCTTCGGCTTTGATGAAGAGTGCTCAGGCCGCCAAGGTGCCGCAAAGCTCTCCGCAGCAATCGAGGCGCGCTACGGCAAGGATGGCATCGCCGTCATCGTCGACGAGGGCTCCGGCTTCGAGCAGACCTGGGGCACCATCTTCGCCAAGCCCGGCACGGCCGAGAAGGGCTACACGGACGTCGACATCACGATCCGCATGCCGGGCGGGCACTCGTCCGTCCCCGCCGACCACACCAGCATCGGCGTCATCAGCGACCTCATCACCCGCATCGAGGCCGAGCAGTACCGCACCCACCTCGAGACCGACAACCCCTACTTCACCCAGCTCCAGTGCGGCGCGGCCCACTCGCCAGACTTCCCATCCAAGCTGAAGGACCTGCTCGCCCAGCGCCGCCGCGCCCCCGTCTCCTGCCGCGCTCGGCCAGATCACCTCGCCGTCGAAGCAGCCAAGCAAGGCCCGGAGATCAAGTACCTAATGCAGACCTCGCAGGCCGTCGACGTGATCTCAGGCGGCGTGAAGATCAACGCACTGCCGGAGCGCGTCACCGTCAAGGTCAACCACCGGATCAACGTCGGCGACACAGCGCAGCTAGTCTACGACCGCCTGACCAAACTCTCCTCCGCCGTAGCCAACAAATTCAACCTCACCCTCCACGCCTTCGAAGACGACCCCCAAGAAGCGCCCTCCTCCATCACGCTCACCTCATCACGCAACGCACTCCCCGTGGCCCCCGTCACGCCCGTGGACGAGAAACCCTTCGAGGTCCTAGCTGGTACCATCCGTGCGCTATACGGCGAGGAAGTAGTCGTCACCCCGGGCATCATGACGGGCAACACGGACACGCGGTATTATTGGGATCTGACGCGACATATCTTCCGGTTCGGGCCGGGATATGATCCGAGCGATGCGCCGGGGATGGGAAGTATTCATACGGTCAATGAGAAGGTTAGCGTGCTGCAGCATGTGAATGCCGTCAAGTGGTTTACGCTGTTTGTGTTGAACATGGACCAGGCGGAGCTGTAGACGGAGCGGGATAAAGTAGTATACAGGGTAGGGAAGATCCTAGAGAAGAGGATAGAGAAATAGGGACTGCGTGGAAAGCGTCTCGTGAAACTCGGGGTATACAAAACGGGTAAAGATTTTCAGGGAAGAAGGGGTACCTATACATAAGGACATCCAGCTTTGAAGGATGGGAAAACACTGGCAGCTTGTTTCGATTGCTTCGGGACTGGCAATTCGTATTCGTTTTCTGCTTTAGGCACAAAGATCTAATTAGTGTCAGGAAATTCTCACAAGGTACCAATTATCAATCCAGCACCTTTGGTAAATAGCACCATCAATCATACCCGTCTATCGCGACAAGTTTTCCTAGGGTAAGTGGCTGGCGAATTTATCGACTTGGCGATGGATCAACCAACTGCTAAGACATCGCACTCGGTACCCGATCCTTTGCTGTCTCGTCGATGTGAAAATCGCCAGTCTTTATGCCACGAGCCCACGACAGAGGCATCTAGAGAAGCTTGTTGATTGCCAGAGTCCCCTAACTCGGGTAAAAACGAAGTCAGTCAGGGATCGCTGAGTCGTGAGAGAAATATAAACCACCGACTCACGACACAAGTTGACGAGAGGACCTGAGTCAGGGGACGACACTCAACTTTTAATGGACTAGACGACAAGTGGCAGATTCTTGACTACCTTTAGCCGAACGCGACGCTGTGCTGATGTTGAGGTCTTGTTAGAAGCTTCAAGGGTCTATTCCTTGATAGTTCCAGCTTTCCGGAATGTGCCAGCCCAGGTCTCGGTCCTAACTAGCCGACAAGCGGGTACTTTCAACTTGGTCCGCGTGGAGAGCTACTTGCTTCCTTACAAGGATCTCGCTGAGGCCGCGAGAGTCGGGGGATGCAGAGCAGGAAGGAAGAGAACAACGAAAAGGAGAAGCAGCAGAGACAGACGCCTTGGCTAGGACTGTGAATGGATTGGAAGATTTAATACCAAAATACGATAAGGGCGGACGCGGGAAGTGACTGAGGCAAGTGGTTGAAACACGAGCCTGCTAAGCGGGTGTTGGGAAGCCGGCAGTCTTGATAAGCTCTGCCCTCGTTGTAAGTATGGGGCTTTGTTGGCTTCCATGTGGTCACTTTCAGGGGCATCGTCAACTGCGATGTTAACAACTTTCAGCTCATGGATCTCAAACTGAAAGAGGTTGAGAAACATGGCGTGGCGAGTAAAAGGCAATTAATTAATACCATGTAGGATTTAAGTATCGTGATCCTGAACTGAAGCTAGGAGCGCACCGAGCCGAGGTGATGTTGCATGAGGTTCAATGTTACCTGGCTCCCCGGCTATCTCAGATCTCCACTGTGACAGTGATGGGTCGGATGCTGCACCCTTTTCATAAGGGCGGAGTAATTCCAGATAGTTAAGCTCGGTACCTGCGTTGGTTGACGTATAGGTAAGTCGCTGCGTTGTTACAAGGTACAACAGTAACTACAAAGATGGTCTAGTCGTCTTAATGAGGCTAATTAAATAGACACATGCAGGCAACGCTGACAAACATGCATGGCAGTCTCAGAACTTGGAGACATGCGGGAGAAGGTTGGCCGCGGCCTTCCCCGTCAGTTGCGTTTCATCGAGCAATCGGACCAAACTTGGTGACTGACACACGTCAAGTGTACACTAGCGGTGGATGGCATCGCCCACTGCCGCCCCCGACTCGGACTCGACTTCAACTGCCAGGACGAATGGATTGCCTGTGCTTGCAAAACCCGGTGCAGTGGAGGCGTTCGCGGTGGACTCGTGCCAATTGATCGCCATCCCGTATCCGTAAAGCTGATGTCACGCCAGGGAACGGGCCACCCACCCCTTCCAAGCTGGCACACCCCAGACTCCAAACACTCTTCCAAGGTTCAGCACCAGCGGGAGGCAAACGCTACCGCTGAAGGCCCCCTAAACGGGCTTGGCTCACCCCACCATTCCCACCGTTCCAGGCTGTCCGCTCTGACACCTCGTTCGTGCCTCCCGCCATTGGCCCGATCCGCTCGGCTTGGCTTTGTTGCGTGGTGCGATGCGGAATACGAGAGGCCTGTCCTGCTGTCCTAGTCCTGGCAGTGCGTGTCCAAGAACTTGGTTGGTTTGCGCGCGCGTCATTTCGTCGGGCGCCCACACACAACCTGTCCATCTTTACCACCCGCAGCGTCTTACCGCACCGCACCACGCCCAGCCCCTTTGCCAGTCCGCCGCCGCCCCGTAATCCGTCCCCCGTCGCGCGCAAGCCTCCCCCGACCTCTTGCATCCGCCATTCTTTTTTTTTATCGCCGATTTTCTATCGCACGCAAAACGTCAACGATCTGGGGGATCCAAGTCTGGCTTGGCAAAGCTTGTTTTCACCACGGCATAGGTTATTACTGATGACGATTAATCGCTGAGGAGAGCAAAGGGTTCATACCATCCGGTCGCAGTCCGCTGGCCACCCTGTCGTTACCATCCACCCGCCCAACCGCCGAGTCGATACCTCGCGACAATGAAGATCAACATTCTTTCCGCATCCCTAGCATTGTTAGGGTGCGTCGCCCACACGCAAGCGGCGCTCAATGTTGACCTCACATCAGCCTGTAAGTGCTGCCCACCTTGGTGACGAGTGTCGCGCGATTGAAGGTCCGATCGACAGCGACCCCCGTTGACACTAACTAACCCGCCAACGCCAGCTTCAATCAAGGCCGCGGCCAAGCTCGTCGCCGCAAACCTCCTAACCTACTACCACGGCGACGAGCCCGGCGGCACGCCAGGCATCCTCCCCGGCCCCCCTCCGATCGGCGACTACTACTGGTGGGAGGGCGGCGCGCTCTGGGGCACCATGGTCGACTACTGGCACTTCACAGGCGACACCGAGTACAACACCAAGATCCAGGACGCGCTCATCTTCCAGGCCAACATGCCCAAGAACGACTACATGCCGCCCAACTGGACGGCCTCGCTGGGCAACGACGACCAAGGCTTTTGGGGCCTGTCAGCCATGCTGGCCGCCGAGACCAACTTCCAGAACCCGCCCTCGACGGAGCCGCAGTGGCTCGCGCTCGCGCAGGCCGTCTTCAACACGCAGGCGGCGCGCTGGGACATGGACTCGTGCAACGGCGGGCTGCGCTGGCAGATCCCGCTGTCCAACAACGGGTACAACTACAAGAACACCATCACGGGCGCCATCTTCTTCAACATCGCCGCCCGGCTGGCGCGCTACACCAACAACGCCACGTACGCGCAGTGGGCCGTCAAGGCCTGGGACTGGACCAACGCCGTCGGCTACATCGACAACAACTACAACATCTTTGACGGCGCCCACGTCGAGGACAACTGCACCGACATCAACCCAGCCCAGTTCTCGTACACGGCCGCCATCTTTGTGCAGGGCCTGGGCTTCATGTACAACTATGTCAGCACTATCCCCTCCTCCCTTTTCCCCCTCTTTGCCTCCCTCCAAATCCAAACTAACCCCCCTCCCCAACCCCAGACCAAAGGCACCGAACCACGCTGGCAAACCGCCATAACGGGCCTCACAAAACGCACCCTCGACATCTTCTTCCCCGACGGCATAATGACCGAAGCCTCCTGCGAGCTCTCCACCCACGTGCAATGCACAACCGACATGCTCTCCTTCAAAGGCTACGTGCACCGCTTCCTGTCCCAAACAACCCAAATGGCACCCTTCATCTCGCCCACCATAATGCCCATCCTCAAGACCTCCGCCGCGGGCGCCGCCAAGGCATGTAACCCCGACGGCACGTGCGGCTTCCGCTGGAACACGGGCAGTTATGATGGGAATACCGGCGCGGGCCAGCAGATGAATGCCCTCGGCGCGCTGATGAGTTTGCTTGTGGAAGTCGATCCCGTGGCTGCGACGCCGCCTGTGACGAATAGTACTGGTGGTACGAGCGTGGGGAATCCTGATGCTGGTGCGGGCACGGGCGCGTTTGAGCCGGAAGTCGTGCCTGTTACTACTGCTGGGAGGGCGGGCGCGGGGATTATTACCACGGTTGTGTTGGGGAGCTTTGTGGGGGTTTTGGGGTGGATGATGACGCGGAGTGGCGAGGGGCCGAAGTGGGTTGATCCTGTGTTGAGGAAGAATCCTCTTATGCGTTAGGGGAGCAGGTTAGTATCTTTTAGGTTGGGATTTTGTGGGATATGGTATTCAGGCTGTGACTGATATGTATCAGTCGGTCTCGAGGTTTTCAGGGAAATGTTGCGGGAGTTTGGGAGTTACGTACTGCTACTAAGGGATATATGATGGGATTCGGACTTTGAATGGCTGCATGTCTGGGATGGGGGGGATGGGTCTACTTGACCTTATTTATGGGGGGGGGGACAATTTGGACGAGGTACTGTAGTACTGTTTGCATTTTGCATATATCTGACAGCATATATATGCCTGTGGATGCTTGGCTTTGAGCACTTTCAAGTGCAGAGAAAGGGATTTTAGCTTTGCTGACTTGACCACTACCATTATGGCCGTCAAATCATACATTTATAGTGAAGGTTTGGAGTAAGTTCGGTGACGAGGGTTGATTTGATTGTTGCCAAGTACCAGAGACGGGCCCTGGGATGAAAGAAAGACAGGAGCGGAAAGGGCATTTAATGTTTGAACCAAGGGGGTGCCGTAGAGGTAATTAGAAGGACACCAGGTGCTCCTTGCCGCGTGCGAAGATGGCACAGCATTTATTACACCTCTATCCTTGGATCTCTTGACCAATCCCCCCGGATCTTCTGGTCTTGGCGATGTTATCCCTGGGGCACATTGGACCCCTTCACGTATGTCCATCCCTCTAGCCAACAGTGACAGGGCAAGTTGGAAAGATACTGTATTGCTTAATGTGCTTGCTTACGTGGTGGTCAGTCCTTGAATTTTGCATAGCTGAATAGCGTTCATGAAAGCAAGCCAAGCGCGAACTCTAAAACGAACATGTTTCCGGTTAATTACCTGTAGTAATCGGAATTTTGGCTTTCTAGATACCTTCTATGTTTGAGTTTTTATATGCCAGTAGGTTAGACTTTTCCATACGCAAAACCTAGAGGTGCACACGTGCTAACTCTGTTCTCGATCTTTGTTTATACCTTTATACATAATCATACATGCCGAGTTCTAACTTGGAACTCATCCTTTTTGAGACCTACGATGTCACCCTGGGTGGAATTTGAAAATCAACATGACGACCTATTTAGCGTAGATCATAACTCAAGAGAAGTGATATCTCTAGCTGACACCAGTCGCGGAGCAACCGTAAGCAAAAGCTACGATATCGACGTCCTGATGGCGCAAAGGATGCAATGTGATGGGTCGATAACAATCAATCCTTCTCCAGTTCAAAGGAGCTTACAGGCCGCGTCATCCTACACCGGCGGAGGTACGCCCCTCGAGTACATGAAGTTCGGGTTTGCACTTTGCAGTAACTGACAGTCAGTGGGCTGCAGGGATGCCAAGAGGAAAGTCTTGCCGGCCAGGTGCAAAATCCCGTGCACGTCAATCCCAAGGGGGGAACTTGAAGGGAGGGAGAGGTTTCATATTTATACCCGGAGGAAAGATCATCAGGTAATCAAACAGCCCCATCCAAAACCCAAGAAGGGAGGTAAAAATAGATAGGCAATCTGGCTCCACTACTGGTCGTGCGTGTGATGGACGGACATAATTGACATCACATACTGTGTATACATCCATGTCCGAGATGCCCGATTGCCCGGCACCAGGATCCGAATGAGTGAGTGATGGGAATGACAGGATTGAACGGACTTGTTTCCAATTGATGACTCCATGCGTGTCCCCACGTCTGGTCGGAGCTCGCCAAAGAGGAGTCCGGACTTTATCTCCTCGAGTAATTAACACGCGACAAGCAGCCCCCAACGCCATTGAGCTTCAGGGAGCAGGAAGATCGGCGCTCGCTCTCACCAATGGATATATAAGAACGGCCGATGTCTGGTGTGTATCTTTCTTACCACCGCTTTGCTTCCATCCCTCCTTGCATCCGCGGATCCATAAGTCGTCCAAGACGGGAAGGAAACCGACATGATGCGGTGCTGACCAACGTACACTTCGCAATGGCACACTCTGGCAAACTAGAATCTGCTGAAAACAGAAAGAAGAATAAGCGTAGCAATTGGTTGGGGAGGATAAGCAAAATGCCCGGTCGGGTCTCTCATCCCGTCTGACGGCCTGTCGCCGAGAAGCTTTTGCTGTCAATCAGTCGCAGTCGCTGTATTGGGCGAGGTTTTTAAACTCCGATGACCAAGAGAACAAATATCATTCGTCCCCGGACAAAGTTGGTGGAGTGTCTCCGGTTGTCTCTCCCTGCTGCTGCATCCAGTCCCGGTGAATTCCAACGCCGTTGCATCGGGATTGCAGCGCGCCCACATCCCTCAAGTACCCGACCTCAGGTAAAGTCACAGGGAAAACTGCCAGCGAAACAGCGCCTATCGGGTCTGTCTTTTTGCGTCTGGTGATTGATCATACGCTTTTTTGTTTCTTCATTCCTTTTTGCCAGGTTCGCCAGTGCCAGTTTAGTTGGGGTTGGGGCGTTTGGCTGACGCGATCCAGTCCACTGCAGACCGTCTGCCGGTGGACGATCCAACTGAACGGGCTGCGTGCGGGTGGCGCGCACACAGCGTGAGCCAACGCTCGGGGCTTCGGCGTCTTGAGCCCTTGGTTCGGTCCCTAGGGTGAGGTGGGTGGTCGCGAGCCGTGCAAGCGAAGCAAAGGGGTTGGGGCTGTGCCTTGCGCTGGTACCAGACTGTTGCAATGCTGTCTCAAACTCTCAGTGGGCGGTAGGTGGTAGGTGAGAGTGCTGCTGCTGCAGTCAGCAACCGACGCCGCTTCTCTGGTTCTGCTCACTCACTGTGCTCCGTGCTTGGACAGTAATACCAGGTACTGCGATGCCATTGGACCGCCAGCCAATTGTGATGCATTCGGAGGAACCCAGCCGCCCGAAGCCCGGTCGTCTGCGGTGTCACGTATATAGACAGCATTCCGACGTTTCCGCTTGTTTTCTCGTGCTCTCCAGGTCTTTCCCACTGTGACTCGAGAGTTTTTCTTTCCCTTGCGTGTGCTTGTTTGGAATGTGTTTCTCGTCGAGATTGCTGCAGTGAACTCGTTTGGGCCCGTTCCCATCCCCTGCAGTGCGCCCTGCCTCCGGGTGCGGTCCGCTCAGGCTGCTGTCGTGCTGCCTGCCACTCATCCAGCATCAATCTAAACGAGCCAAGCATCTCTTCATCTTCCGTGCTGGCAGCCAAGTCTCGTCGAAAGTTTCAATTCCTGTATTCTTGGTAGTTTTTGATTATTCGAAGCTATCTCCACTCGATTAAACGCATCTCAGACCAGCAAAGATGCCTGCCCTTCCCTATTCACACGCAGCAGTGGCGGCAGCAGGAGGGAGGAGGGCATGGCAGCGATGGACAGCGATAGACACGAGAACAACAACAACAACATCATCATCATCCTCAAAAAGACACCAACCCCTCCTCCGCCCGCGCCAAATGTTCGCCCACCAAGGAGGCGACCCGTCAAACAACCCATTCGACAACGACAACGACGGAGACGGCCACAACCTCACCCCGGCCGCCATCTTCGGCATCGTCTTCGGCATCATCGTCTTCATCGCCATCGTCACGGGCATCTGCGTCTTTGCGCGCCGGTGGCAGCACAGGAAGGCGCTGGCTGACTACGTCGAGATGCAAGCGAACCTGGCCAAGGCGACGGCCGCGGCGACGAACTCACAGGCCCAGGCTGTAGCGGGCGAGGCGCCGCCGCCGTATGAACCGCCTGCTCCCGCCCACGTCGCTGCTCATCACCCGGCTGCATACCACGTCGACTCGCCCGATCTTCACAACAGCCACGATTTTGGCATCAACCCGGCGCTGCACCCCACCATAACGGACGGCGCGTCGGGCTCGTCGGGACCGGGTCCGGGGACGGGTATGAATGACGCTGGGTTCAAGGCATAGATGGCCTGGTTGGGTGGTTTAAATGGGAACTGGAATCAAACTGGTCGGAGGGATAGGCATAGATAAGGTAGATGAATGGGTCATTTGGTCCGGGCGAGATATATACCAAAAGAGCGGACACTCACGCAGGGTGGACGGACGGTCGGACGGTTATGTGCTTGGCGGCGTCTGGGGCTGGAGTCTGTGTTATTTTTTCACAATACTAGTACTACTACCACTGCTTTCTCTCCATGTCCGAGTCCAAAGCTGGCTCCAATATCATTGATCTGATATCCGATCTCGACATACCCGCTAATAACCATTCCCATAATCCCCCAACATTGACGTTAAATCATATCCTCATACCCTGTACCTCACGAATCAATCCTCATAAGGAATAGTGAACCCCAGGACCTTCCCATCCCTCTTAACCCCCCACTCCCTCAGTCCCTTCTCCAACGACTGAGTAAACTCGCCATCATACCTCATCCCACTATCCCTCCACGCAAGCCTGCCCGTCCTCCAAGTCAGCCAATTCTCCGCCGTCGCCCCCTCCGGCGCGCGAAGCAGTCCAACCGCAACATCCACCACCGTCCTCTTCCCCCCACCTGCCTCATCCGTCCGGCTCTTACAGCTGAAAAACACCGTCGCGCCACAGACCCCGCAGAAAGACCTCACGACATCCTCGCTGGATTGATACGTCACCAGCGTGCCGAAGCCCTTGAAATCGGCAGGGATTTTAGGTTCAATGTGCGCGAGGGGGATGAATGTCCACGCAACAACATGCGTCCCGTCCACTAGTCGACAGTCGTCGCATACGTCCAGACAAGCAAGCCACTTGCGCGGGTCCTCGCGGCTTACATAGCGTGAAAGGACTTTATCATCCGCTATACCGGGCACGTACGGTCGCGGGATGGTGAAGCTGACTCCCCCGCAATGGCATTCCGCGCGCAGACGCTCGTTGCCGTTTTCGTCGAGTTCCGGCTGTAGCGGGGGTGGCTGCGGGATGGGAAACGTCGTGGAGTTTGGTTCAGGGTCCCAGTGGTTGAGTGTGCGGGACCCAAGCGTGGGGAGCCATTGGTGCAGACCCGCCGCGGTGCCGGCGCGGGTGAAGGCGTGGCTGCGGATCTGGAAGGTGGACGGGGTGTGCTGGTCAAAGATGGAGGTGGCCACACGCCATTCTGCGATCCCGGTGGACGGGGAGGGGACGAGGTCGCGGTCGCCGATGTGGCAGCCGCAGGTGGAGCAGAAGAGACGCTCTGAGGCCGCGAGGGAGGAGTGGATGTACCCTGTTAGCGAGGACTCGATGGAGGAGGGCGCGATGAAGGTTGGTGTTATGTGTGCCGGCAGCGCGGCGTGGAAGACGTTGAGGGTGCCGTGTGTGTATCGGCAGATGTGGCAGTGGCAGAGGTGCACGGGGAGGGGGAGCGCGGAGGTGGGGAGGGTTATGGTGAAGTGCACGGCTTTGCAGAGGCACTGCGCTGTGAGTGTTTTGTTGGCTGCTGGCAGCTGGTGCGGGAGGTCTGACGCCATTTTGTCGCTGGTGTTGGGATTAGGAGGGATTGTGATGCTTGAGGGTGAGGGATGTTAGTGAGTGGTGGAGTCGTGGAGTGGTGTGGATTGAAGTATAATGTGAGGATCTGCCTGGAGATCGTGGAAAGGGCGCGTCATGGATGGCGGGGTTGAACGATGGCCGTCTGGTGTTGCATTTTCACTCGGCTCCCCCCAGATTTGGTAAGGTGATGTGAATCTGTTCGTCTCGTGGCAGCCAGGCAGCGATGAGGGGAGAGAGACCTGCTATTGGTGGCACTCACCGGGATGGGGTGATGCCCCGCTGTTGCGCCCTGTGAGGTGCACTACGGATTTCGGGTTACGTCAGAGCCCAATTTGGTTCCTAGCCGCTCCCTGTCCCCTGGACTCGAAACAGCAGGGGAGGCCCTGAGCTGAAACCCGTCAGCATCCCTGGTCCCTGCTCTGAAAAGCTTCATTTCCTTCCGTGCGTCCATGCCAAGGCCGTGTCCACCCGTCATCTCATTTTATCGAGTCTTCCTCTCGGACTCCTGATTGGTACAGTGTGACGTCCGGAAGTATCATAAACCAGTTGAATCTGCGTGAATGAGGAGAAGAAACGGCAGTGGTGATATAGGCAAGTGTAGATTTGTAGTGTTCTTCCTGCAAATGATTGAGGAGGTAATAACAGTTGGTAAACATAACATAGAAGACAACTTGAACCCCTTTTCGAGATGGAAACAAAGCCTACCCGCTTGAACGTCTTCTTCCGGTCCTCATCTCGCTGTCCAAGTCCTCCATTCCAACCCGGACCGAACCGATTTTCCTCCTCCCCTGAGTGTCCCCCGCATCCGTTTCCAAAAAAAGGCCAATACATATCTCAAACAGCAAATTATTTCCAACAACAACAAGCCCAATAATCGTCCATATCACAAGTCATAGTAATGACTGTCCATAATCAACTCGGTACCATCCCACACATCCTCGCGACTAATCTCCCCCTCGAGAATGGGAAACACATTGTCCTCGATCAGCTCCTCCTGGTTCCTCGGAATGATCAACCTGTTTTGCTTCTTCGCCCACGACAGACTGACGGGTTTATCCTTGCCTCGATCTTGGAATACTAGCGGGTTCACGCAATGTTAGCTCATGTACATTGGAAATCCGACACATGATCTCATCAGGGATGGTGCTACAAAGCGCTGGAAGCAGACTTAACCAACCTTGTCTGTTAAATCGCCTAAAAATATCCAGCTCCGACTCCGCAATGTCAGGCGCGCAGTGCTCAAAGTGCTTCTGTGCCCCGGTCGGGCCATTGATTTTGTCCAACTCCGGCCGGAACGGGTGTTTGGCAAACACCGGACTCGGGCAGCCAGGCGCGGTGCATTGCAGAGCGAAAAGCCCCTCGCGGCTCGGGTGCTCAAAGACCCAGTACTTGTCCTTCTTGACCTGCCCGGCCTTGATGGAAGGCTCCGGCCTTGGCGGGAGGTCTTTCCCATCCACATCAGCCTTCCCTTCCGTCGTCTTACTCTCCTTTGTATCCGCAGGCGGGACAGCAGCAATCTTCTTCGCTGTCCCGTGGGGCGTTTCGGTCTTTATGGCATGACTCTCCGGGCCTGGGTACCGTGCGCCGGCGTCAAGATCCCACACACCGGTGAAGTCTGGTTCAAAGATGTGCACAAAGGTGAGCTTGGGTCGCTTCCAGGTTAAATGGTTGACGGAATGATACTTGGTGCCGCCGGCCTCGATGTTGCTGTTCCAGGCCTGGCTGCGGGTTTGCTCGCGTTGTCGGAATTCCGTGAGGATGGTCTCGATCTTGTCCCCTGTCTTCTTCTGGTCGTCTACATACGCCTCCCAAAGCTCTTTCAATTTCTTATCGTTCTTTTTGTGGGATGATGACGCCTGGGATACCACTTGCGACTTGAGAGCCGTTATTGTTTTGGCTGGTATCGTTGGGGCTGTCGTTTTCTTGCTCGCGACGGCTTTCATCGTCGGCTTCTTCACTCCGGCGGTTTTCGATCGTTTAGGAGGCATGACTGTGGCTTGCTTCGGTGGTTGTGGTGGTTCAATGCTGGTTGCGTGGCAATGGGTACCGAGTAGAGTTCAGGGAGGAAAGGCGCGCGTGTGGCGGTGGTGAGAGGGACTGTGCTTGATGTATGCACAGTTCGATGTGAAAACGGGGATGTTTTCGGTGCTGGACATGGAGACAGACAAAGAAACGTTTGGGTGGAAGCGCAGTCTAACAACGGAAGAAAACAACCTTGTTCTTTTCCCTCCTTGTTATCAGGCCTCTGCCATTATCGAGCGAGCGGCTTGGTTGCGACATAACCATATTGGGGTGCTGTCGGAGGACCTGCGACAAGCGAGGAGCGGTGTTGAACAAATGAGGTGGAAGCCTTTGTTCCGCCCGCCGCAAGCCAACGACAACGGCAACTCTTACAAAAGCAATGGTAACCACGACCGCATGCGGAAGGAAGAAGTAGGAAGCACGGTAATCCCCAAGCCAATGCTCGCACCTTCTCTTTGGGATGCTCATTCGGCGGTTGTCGGAGCCGCTTGCAGATCAGGAAATTCGTGAACCGATATGTCACATGAAGACATAGGAGCATGTTAAATTCTGGTGCCGAAGGGAAAATGGAGCCTGAATTTGCTCGCTCGTTAGTATAGATTTGGGTACCAGAAGCAGAAGCAGAAGCAGAAGCGGGAGAAAGGCAGAAGGGGGAGAAAAGAAAAACGGAAGACAAGGAGAAGATCAAAACACACGAGAGAAAGAAGGAGAAATAAACACAACCATTTCAAACTCCTGCATCATAATATATTGCCTTCACCCCTATACTTACTAAACGTCCTCAAATCTCAGTCTAATGCATATAGATAAGGTGAGTCTAACGCCCATAACGGTTGACCCCATCTCTGCGACAGTATCCGTCGCAAGCATCGAGGACCACGAACGACTCTGCCTGCCTAGATTGCCTGCGTGCGAACGCCGACGCTACCACGAGGCATTCCATCACAGTGGCCTCGGCGATCGCCTCTCTCTCGTACTGAATGTTCTCTCGCGTGAGTGCTACTATCCCGGTCGGTGTATGGCGGGTGTTGTGAGAAGGGAGCCTGTGCAACTTTGGTGTCGAATTGTGTATGGCTATGAGAGCTTCGTTTGCTGAAACCGGAGCGCTCGAGAGATGGAGAGAGACGATCCTCCACTGAATGGGCCTTGTCCCCCTGACTCGATGGATCTCCCTGAAAGTTTCCCTACCATATCTTCCTGACGAGCCTCGTGCTTTCTGGATTCACATTGTCTCCGCATAATCTGGAGGAATGGCGGAATGTTAGAGGCGAACTGACAACGAGGCTGGGATGGAGGTGTAATCAGACTGGAAAGCCGCCGCCCACATCGGTGGGAACTGAGTCTGGAGAGCATCTGCTCCTCCTCGGCCTTGTCCTCTTGGCGCCGCGTCTTCCAGCCGGCTTCTCTACCGCCCAGGGCCCGACTTAAATTTGGCGGCTGACTGTCCGCAGCTGAGTTGTCATCGGTGCCTCGGACAGTTCGAGCTGCGGTAGCCAGATTTGACCCGTTATCCTTGCTGACCTTGGGGAAGCGGCCCCTACCATTATCACCCGGCAGTGAGATTAAGAAACCCCATCGCGGGCGCCATAGCGGCGCCAATGACTGCCGACGATATTCTGTACAGGGCTCCTACTGCCACGCTAGGTCCTTCTTCATCCGCGGTGGGTTGTCTTTTGGTATGTTCTCGCCCTCGCCTCCACCGAGGAGCAGCGGTTGAGGGGTATTCCTGCGTTAAAGGTAGTAAGATCTTAGTGTATCTGGAAACGGTATTGCATTTATTTCAAGTGATGAAGATGATCTCGACTGGGATATCGTAAGGGTTCGCCGACGCCAGGGAAAACAGGGGCTTCGAGGACGTCGTCGGAGTCAAGCTGAGGCCCTCGCAGAGCGAGAGAACGGCAGCGAAAAGCCCAGAGAGAGAGCCCAGTCGCCGAGAGCGAGAGATTCTCGGGAGAGACTAGGCCAGGGCTGTGACAAGGTAGCCAGCAGACCAACGGGAGGATTCCGTCGCTAGGAGCCTCGAGGGAGGGCAGCCATCCCGGAAGCAATCGGGCGCGGTCGAGAGCTCGGCGTGTTCCGGAGACGTCGTGCGCGCGAGAGAGGGGGTAAGGACACAGAGTGTGAGGTTTTACGCCCAGATTTCGAACCCTGTGCGTCGTCGTCATGAGGGCTCTTCTGACCGCAAGCAGGGGCGACTTCCTTCACGCGGTCGGGTAGAGTACATGCACCAGTCGAGAATCTTCATGCAACTTGAAGATCTGGAGGATTGGGGCCGAGATCTCCCTCGGCCTCCGCGGTGCTCCCGCAGAGAGTTCGTGGAGATTGCGACCTCGGTGGCTGAGCGAACCAACGTGCCTTCTGCAAATGACGTTCTTTCCTTCGGGTAGGTACCTGGTATTTCCCGCCTGGCGTTCGCTACGTGACCTGCTCCTGCCCTTCCGGTTGAGAACACCCAGTAGGAGCATGTGGCAGACTGATCCGAGTAGGCTAGCTTCTGATTTGTGTGATCATTCCTTCCCAACGAGCTCTACCGATCGCGGCTCACACCTTCCGTAGACCAGTGTAAGAAAGAGGGAAGGAGGGATATAGATTTTCACCATGGAGCTGAACTGCACCGGTGGATGAAGCATTTGGGCCCTTGGCGTCGGCTCTTGATATTCTTCACGGCATGCTCGGCTCACCATTCGCTGGCTGGCCCATGTGCAATTTTGAACCATTGTTGGGGTGCAATATTGCGACCTTTGACGGGGAGGAGCAGCTTAGCTGGGCCATACCTTAAGAAGAAGCGTGTTCAAAGATCCAACGTGACCAGGAGCATAGGACGGTAAAGCCCAAGGACCCCCAATGAGCCCATGTAGATATGCTTCAAAAATGAGAAAACCTGTGATGGGAATCGATCTCACTCCCCTTCGAAACACAAAACACTTGACCCGTAAAGGGTGAAAGAGCCGGAAAGCTAAGCGTACTCCCCTATGTGTCGAGCATCACTGTGACACGAGAAATTATGTCTGGTAGTGATCAGGGTTAGGGTTAAATTCTCATCCCCCGAAAGTTATGCTGTTGCCCGCCTCAGAGGTTTTGCTGCTTACCCTAGGAAATTCTCACTTACCCTAGGAAGACTTTACTTACCCTGGGAAATACGTCCATGTCCACCAAGAACGATCTAATCGGGAGGATATTTCCGGCATCGTACCGGCACGTGATCCAACAACCATGAAAGCACACGGTCGTCGACACTACCACATTTGTCATGATACGAGCGACGGATGGTCTTCTAAACTGCATTCCTTGCTTGAAACTCAAGCAAAAGACAGAGGCAATGCTTTTAGACTGCCCATTCCCTCTACCAGACCCCAGATGTATGTGCCAAGGGTTCCACGAAACCGCAGAGACCGCCCGTATTTGCCCCGGTTTAGAGCTGTCAACCCCCCAGCCGAGGTCAAGGAGGCAAATGTGGTGACATTTGCTCAACCGTAGGTACCAGGTAGTATCCAAACCTCATCGACTTCCCCTCGTCCATTCACCACCTCTCACCCCCAATTACCCCCATCACCCGCAAGCAGGCACAACCAAATAGGTCACCTGAAAACAATCCGGCGACGTATCCGACAGCTCAGTCCCCAAGATCGTCCCAAACGGATAATACCTCAAATACTCGGGACAAAACTGGAAAACCTTAAGCGGCCAGAACCCCGTGCCGTGACAATTCAACTCCTTATACCCGCCCGCAAACCGTCCCGACGGCTCCAGCAACTCACACACGATATATGGCCAGTACGGCGACCGGTTCTGCACGAAATTGCGGCTGAGGAAGTAGAACGGCTCGAAGGAGTTGAAGTCATCCGTGCCGCTGAAGCGGTCGCCGTATGTGGTGGGTGTGACCAGTCGGCCCTTGGAGTCGAGCGTGAAGAGCGTCGCGTCGGATTTGTAGCGCGTGTATTGCGGGATGAAGATTTCACTTATCCAGTCGAAGGTTGGTTCGACGCGTACGTACTTGGCGATGAAGGGGAGGGATGGGGTTGTTGTTGGGATTGGGGAGATGGTGGCGGAGAGGTAGAAGGAGGGGTTGGAGATTAAGGGCGTGCATTTTATTGTTCGGGTGTGCGTTGCTAGTACTGCTTTCTGTCGTGGGGGAGGGGATTAATCTTAGTTGGTGGTAAAGGATTCTGCTTGTACAGGACCCGGGTGTCAGGGGGCACGGAGAGACTGACCGTCGTTGTCCATGTGTAGGGCGTCGTCTCAGTAGTAGGACGCGCATCGTATTCGTCGTAGGTGACTGTCACGTAGTTCGTCGTGATCTGTTTGAGAACAATCAGAGACGTGTTCCTTTTGGGAATGTGCCCTAGGACTCGGACAGAATGAGAGACAACCCACGTAGTATGAGGTCTCCGTCTCGAGAACCTTCTGCGTCTTGCGGCTGTCCTTGGTCACTGGCCCCGCGCACGGATAGAGACAGGAGCATGCATTTGTTTGAGCCGCCGATGGGCAAACCGAGGTGGTCGTTGTAGCTCGGGCTTCGAGGGCGTTTCCGTCAGGGTCCCAGCGCTTCTTGGGTTTGATGGTGGTCACAGAAAACTTTCTGCGGTTGGGTTGCCTGTTAGAATATGGACTGCCCTTGCAAACGAGGTCGTCAAGATGGGGTGGCATCCAACCTACTCGATAGTCCATGTTGGCCTTGTTGTAACTGTCGCAACCACTTGAGTGGTTGTATCCTGTATGTCGAATGAGCCCAGTTAGCCACCTTCCAAACAGCGCGGGAGAACGGGCGAACTTGCAGTCCAGGAAACGGTTTGGGTGGTGGTCGTTTCCGTGCCCTGTCGTCGCCCGGCTTGTTAGATCGCTGCCAGGCTCAGCTGCAGTAATTATCGGACACCGCGACGTACGATATCCTCAAATGTGTACGACTCCGTCACGGTGGTTGTACTCGTCGTCGTCACCGTCCCTGTCAAGGTGGTCGTCGTTGGGGCCGGGCAGCCGAGCACGGAGGAGCACCATTTCGAGGCCGAGGCGGTCCGGCTGATTTTGGAAGTGATCGAAGACACACACGATGCCACGCTCGGGACCGCAGTGCAAGACGAGGACGCCGCAATCGCAAATGGTACTAATTGAAAAAAAACAGCGATGCGCACAGCCGCTCTTCTCATCCTGAAGCTCGTCATCGTTTGTCGGCAGTCGGTGTGGCACGCGATGCGACGTGAACGGGACTGGGAAGTTTTAGAGGGGCTCCAGCACTTTTCAATCAGATCGGCTTCTTCAACGGCTCTTCCTCCAACTTTTGAACGGGCCCATCGATAGTACAGCGCGCCAAACCAATTCAGACAAGCCGCCTCGTGACGATCGTTTTTCTTGGCCTCAGCCGCAACCTTGGCGTCGGGTCTGGTGGATTCTGGTCCTCTTGTTTAGCGAAGCTGGAGAAACAGCGCCTTGGCTCCTGAGCTTTAGATTCCTTGGCATCCGTGTCCCAGCAAGCCGGATCCATGACACATGGAAGATAAGAGTCTAGACTCTCAAGGTCATAGCACGGCTCAAAGGATTGCTTGGCAGCATTCCCGCGAAGTTGGGTTGTGCTTGGAAGATGAACCGGCAAGCGGGGCCACCAGCGCTCGGTTCTCGATTTCTCCTTGCCACTCACCCCTCTGTTCGTGAATAGATGTAGACGTCGTTTGACACAGTTTCGAAATGATCTTTTTTGCCCTGCTGCTTGTTCCTCGATGTCATGTGGGAATAATCTAGATAGGTGGGCGGAGACTATGCTCAGTTTAGGAGCCGTGTGAAACGAGCATTCCAACTCTCATCGTTTTGGGGCCTAGAAGGAAGAAAGAAATCAGTAAATCGTCCTGAGTAAGGGGATAGCCAAAGCGCGCTGAGGGGTACTCACCAACGCAATCCATTCAACCAGCTCAGTGGGAAATAATGGCAACGGACAGCGCCGAGAAGCGCTTTTCGAGTGTGCTGTCGCGGTGTGAGCGGTTCGATTCGGCATCGGCGTTCAAGCATGAAATGCTTCGGCTAAACCACGGTTGGACTGACGATTCCCCACCACTGAATTATGGGTGGCTTCGCTCCAGAGAGGCGTCTACGCTTCGTTGAGAGAACCTAATATTGTGCTTGGTTAGAAGGAGTGTTCCTGGCTGTTCTCGTATGGGAGAACAGAACGAGCCCGCCTTGCCAAATGCCGAGCCAGAGATTACCCGGTTTCTTTCTTCTTACCATGATTAATTCCCGATAGCCCTTGCCAGTAGGCGTGTACCTCCGCTTGATATTGATGTCGAAAAAACCTTGGTTGCTGTTTCGGCCCCCATCCAAGCAGCCCTTGGGTCCTCATTGACAGTGAGGCCTGAACTACGTGGGAATAAATTCATTATCAGAATCCACTGGAGAACACGCCTCACATGTCAGCACACCGAAGCATTTCTGCAGAGCTCAACGAGGTCGGGGCGGCTTACCAGGTATTGGACTTCTGTACGCTTTCTGCTCGTTCACACCAGCCCTTGTAGTCCTGCTGGCGACTTTGCTGCTTACCGCTCAGGCTTGACGGCAAAACACAAGGTGGGTGGGCGTCGTAGGGCCGGGCTCCAAGCTATCCGTGATCTTTTTCCAAGCTTAATGGCCCAAGTTAATGGCTATCGACGGGGACAGGATCTCTTCCTTGTTGAAGTTTTGGTCCTTCTATGGATCGCAGATCCGGTGTTTTTCTTGAACGTTCAGATTCGCGTACAGGTAACCTGAATTGTGCTCGTCGACCAGCCCAAATCATTGCTATGGTAAAAAAGCAAGGGAGCCTCTAGAGAAACTGGCTTCTTAGCTACACATTCTTCGTCTCCGGTATGAATATAAGCTTTCTTTCGAATCCGATGGTAGGCCGGAATAAGAGACGTCGTGGACGAGGGCGGCGGTCTTGTTATCCTCCTTCCGGTGGTGGTAGCTGTTGCCGATGAACCTCATGTTGATAAAGCTGCCTATGGTGGCGCTCGAGCATGAGCCGGTATTGTTGGCTTCGAAGTTGACCTTTTTGGGGTGCTTGATCATGTCGTTCTAACGGGCGATGTTGCCATTTACGCAGGGGGCCGCCGGTGGGAGGCTCGAGGCTTCGTTGTTGCTGCTATTTTTGTTCTGATTCCTGTCGGTGTGGGTGAATCTCAGTGGTCGGGAAGGGGAAGCAGTCTGAGATCTTGAGCAGGCCGTTGGTGAGGCGTAGGTCCAAAGAGAAGAACGCCGCGTCTCGGTGGTTCCCGGCAGCCCGAAATGAAACCGCGGAGGGCTGTGGCTTGTGGAAGGCCGGGTGAGTCTCAACCGACCAAGACACGTTGAGTTGTAGTCGAGCTTTAGAGCATGCCGCTATTGTTGGAGCGGGAAGCTTTGAAGCTTAAGAGGTGTTGACGGCGGCGGCTCTAGCCTCGAGAGCATGGAGCTCCCTCGAGGCTCGCCTGCCTGCTGCCGCCACTGACCTGAAAGAAGCAGAAGGAGAAGCCATGCGAGAATCTATGCCAAGCGGCCAGGCCTTGTGATGCTTGAATGCCAGCTCCACGGAGGCCAATGTAAGAGACGTAGGAGGAGGATCTCGTGCCTGGCCCGTTGCCTGGCAGCCAAATCTTGTGATGCTTGAGTGCCGTCTTGACGACTCGGAAGGTCGGGATGTGAGGTCCTTAGGGGAATCTTTGATGCCCATCCATAACGTCGTGTGCTCTTCCTCTCTGGGCATGGTGCGTATGAAAGAAGATGAGGTCCCCTTGTAGCGACGTTGTGGTGTACGCGGCGATCATCGTGGCGAGGCTCGGGCTCGGAGATGGAAGCGAGGGCAGGGAGGCAGTCGATTAGGGGGCCAAGGGCGACTTGGGACCACGGGGAACTCCGTTTCGTTGGCGAGCTCTCGGTGATTTTGCACGGCGCGGAGTTCGGGACCCAGAATCTTAGGCGGGGTGTTGTTTGTAGGTGCTGAGTCCGGGTCCCTATCCTTATACTTCGAGTCTGACCCGGCAAAGAATTCAATAACAAAGAAGGATGATATGGCGGCTTGTAGGGATGTGTGTGAGAGAAGGCGTGACATGTCTTGATGCTTCGAGGCGGCGAGGAGTGGCTGGAGTCGCGAGGCTGGAGCTGGGATGGTAGCAAGTGACTCCTTCTTCCTGAGCTGTTGCGACCGCCATCTAGGCGAGGGCTTCAAGAGCAGCCCGGGCCTGCCCGGGAGGGAAGGGGCAGCCATGGAGCAGGGCGGGGAGAGGAAGGGCAAGGCCGCCTGGGTAGCTCTTGACCACCTGTAGGGGCTAGTTCGGTAGGGCTCACGCCTCCCCGAGAGGCCCTGACAGGGCAGCGCTTGCCCCCAAACCGCCTAACCCGCTGGAAGCGTTGGTCAACGTTGGGCAGGCACGTGCCTACCGGCCTGTCTCTCCTTCCTCAGGGCGGGGTAGCCAGTAAGGCAGGGCAGGCCGCTCCACCGGGCGCCGCTGGCACCAGGCTCCAGGGCCTTTCTCTACGAATAACCACGACAAGTCCTCGCCCTCCCTTACACACTACAGCGGTAAGAGCGACCCTTCAAAGAGGGGAAGAAGGCAAGGCGCTAGGGCTCTGGGTTTCCCGATTTGGCACAGTGGAGCCAGGACCTGGGCCACTGGGGGAACCGCCTGGAGCGGTATAAATTCAAGCCAGCTCTCGATCAACCCCGACCGGCCAACTTCCACCTTACAACCACCAACCACGTTACAACCAACGCCCAAGCTCCAACCAACAACCAAGTTTACAACAAAATCAGCAGATCAAAACAAGATAGCAGCAATGGTCAGCACCGAAAGCCAGGTCGCCGAGAGCTTCACCAACCTGGAGCTTTCGGCGATCGTCGGTCGCACGGGGAAAAACGACCTCATCGCAGTGAACTGTACGCCTTCCACGCATTCACACTCAATCTGTGAAAAATCTTTTCGTTATTCTGATTCCCACCACTGCCCCCTCCTCGTTGCCGTGCTCAATTTCTCACCAGATTTGCACTACTCTAGGCCACCTCCCCGAGCATTACACTCGGCCGAGAGCTCTCTCAGAATGGTCGGCTGCCTCATCGAAGCTAGGGTCCTGATGCTCTCAAGACGGCATCTGGGTCTGCTTCGGCCACCTCCAGAAAGGGGACCTTTCTGGATCTTCCCAAACATCCGCACCAACCGCCGTCAGCTCCCCAGACTTTAGGTATGTTTCCAGTTCCTCCACCATAACTTGACCATAGATGCCTAACTGCCTACCCAGAGTTGCTACGATTGAAAAAAGGAAGCAAAAAGAAAACTGCCGACTCACTTTCGACGGCCAGTCCAGTTCGACAGCCATCCCCGACAATTGCCTCTTCCCCAAGTCTTGATCCACCAAAAAGTCCCCGTCCAGCAGTCCGGCCATAAACCCCAGTCAAAAAACCCCACCACCAGAAGCAGCCAAACGAGCAAACATCATCATCACACTCTGCAAAGGTTTCATGGGCAGCCATTTCCAGCCCGACACATCGTCGCACAGCCACAAAGGTCTCAGCAGCATCTCGCGTTCTGGTGAGGTCTGCCCCTGGAATGGCCACAAGCACGCACACTCATCATCTCAACTTTATGTTCAAGTCACGAATTTATTGCGCAACATCCTTCTCCGTCGTCCGCGCCTCCTCCCTGCGTACATTATTCCTCAAATCCCTCCTCGGGCTGCTCGCGACCGTCCCTTCCGCCACGGGCACCTCCCACTTGTTAGGAACTGCCCTAGCGACCGAGCCTTCCGAGCGTGGCCCTCCTGCTGATCCTCACCAGCGTGGTCCTCCTGCTGATTCTCCCAGTTCGACCTCCAGACGATGCACATGCAGCAAACTCGACAGCTATAAGTTTCCACATCACCGGGAGCACCGAGGATCGCACCGAGTCACAGGAGACAGCGAAGCCGAAGCGTACGCCCCGACCGACTTCCAGACGACACACATGCTGCAGAACCCTCCCAGATTCCACATCAACGGGAACACCGAGGGCGCAGGTTCGGGGCGCGCGGTCCCACCCCAACCGATTTCTCGCAGCTTTTCCATTACCAAACCAGCCACCGCATCGTGCGTCCCCCGCATCTTCAAGCCAGACGGGTCCCAAACAAGCAGCGTGCAAGACAGTATTGGGTCTTGCCTCTCGGCCAATCTGCTCGCAGCGCCCGCAGCCATCCAGAGCCCACAGCCCGAGCTGGCCGACAAACCGGGGCCATCCAACACCGACCAGATCCGTCTCGAACGCCGGGACACGGCATGGTAATCCCACACCTGGGAGGTAGGTAGACAAAAGACGACTCTGTCCAGGGCGCCCGGTGTGCATCTGCCGCAAGATCTCCCTCCCCTACACGCCCTTCAACTCATCGCCCAGGGCAGGCCGCCAGCTCACCAACAAGCTCACAAATAAATCACTCCAATCATCACCAGTTACTCTACAAGGTGGCGCACAAAATGCTCACAATAGAAGCTCAAGATTTCGCAAAAGAACACAAAATGGCGGGGGGTACACGCGTTTTTTTCGTCAGGAGAGCCGTGCATTTTCAGTTGACAATGCAATCAGATAGTTGAACACATTTGAATTTTGCGTTCAAGTATTGCTTCTTCACCTCACCAATGCAACTTGTCCACACCACAGATGCAGCTTCTTCACCTCACCAATGCAGTTGAACTGGTCCAGATTCAGCAGTGAACAGAGAAGGCAAAATTCGTGAATTTCTATCGTAGCCGGCCAGTTGCCAGGCTGACGTGGGTATCATTCGCTGCTAAAGCAAGCAATAAAATGCCGTGAACTTGAAAATGTGCATTTTAAAAAAAAGAAAGAAAAAAAAGAACAATGCCACCCGATGACCAAACCGTCAAGGTCATATCCTCCCTCGACACCAACCGTGAATGAAAGCTCCTGTTCCTGCTTGCCAACCAACCAACCAACGGATGGGTATCCAGTCCACCAACCACTATCCCAGCCCAGACAGACAGACGGGTGAGTCTAGTTTGCCGCTTGTTGCTGGTGCTGGTGTTGCTGCTGCTGCTTACGCGCCCTCGTGGGCGGTATACGGCGGCGGGGGGCTGGTACGAACGACGGTGTGAGCGTGGGTCAACTGCTTGTAAAGATGAAAGGGGAGTAGGGTATTTACGAACGGCTGCCGGGAGCGCTCGCACCGTCTCGGGGACGGACAACTTGCAGCTCGGTCTCGTCGGCGCCATCCTCAAGGTCGCGGGGCGGGTTCGTGCAGACGTCGTGGATTCTCTCGACCGCCACGAGGGTCAAGAACACCGAGAGGATGGCGCCGATGACCAGCACGATGTAGCCCTTGGCGGTCAGGACGTCGGGCCCGCTGGTCAGGCCGCCCGCGTAGGGGCTGGTGCTGGTGCTGGTGTTGGTGTTGTGGTTCATTGTGTGTGTGTATGTGTGTGTGCGCGTGTATGTGTGTGTTTGTATGTGGCTCGTTGGAGCCCGCGGTTGGTTCTTGGATGGAAACTGCGTTGGATAATATGTGAGATTGGGAGCTTACGAGGTGGGCTATGAGATGGAAGTGGGGTGGAAGCTGGAAGTGATGAGGCAGGTAGGTAAGACTTACCGGTGGGCGATGGCGGTGGTGGCCGGTGGTGGTGGTGATGGCGAAGGTGACGGTGTTGGTGACGGTGTTGGTGGTTGAGTTGAGTTGGTTTGAGTTGAATTGAGTTGAGTTGAGAAAGGTGAAGGGGAGGGAAGAAGAAGAAGAAGAAGGAAGGAAGGAGAAGAAGGCGGTCAAGTGGGGCCAGGGCGTTCCATGTTGATAGGACTTCCTAGGTACGTACCCGACGCGGGGTGACAATAGACGCGAGTGTCTTTTCCATCCATCCTATTTAGCACACGCGTAGGTGAATACTAGGCAGGTCACGTCCCGAGCTAGGGTAGGGTTGCCCCATTGCTTTCACCTTCGCTTCCTGACCCAGGGCCTTCTTTTTTTCTGAATGCCCGCCTGTTCACACCACCTCAGGAGTGGGCTCCTCTCTATGGGAAGCAGGGCAGAATATCTGTACTGTAGAAATAGTGGGCAGCGTCGAGGGTATAGTCCAGACCATGTGGCTTGGTCCACTCTTCCACAACTGGGGCGTCGCCCTGACAGACTAACGGTCGACCCCCATGTTTCGCGAGCCCCACGCGTTTTGTCCCTTCTCCCCGCCCAGCAATTTTTCTCCCACCCGCCAGAAATACGACACCCTTCTGCTACCGTTTCCATGACCTGGTGCGTATCCCATCTTCCCCACATCGCCAATTCGAACTCAGCAGTCGTTTGATCATCTCTTGGGGCCTCCCTTTCTTTTCCATTGTCTTCCCCTCTCCTTCTTGTCTATAGGAAGGCAGCACCGACTGTCCCTTCCGTGTACCGGGCGCGAGTCTGACTCCTCCTGGTCTTCACCTCAGAAATAAGGATGCCCAAGTGTCTGTGCTGCGCGCGGGCCGAGGGCGTTGTGCCACGGGTCGTCGTCGTTTGCGATCTGGCCCTGCTCTTTCTTCTCTTCCTTCCTCCCCGCAATCCTCCTCGACCTTTTCCACCAGCCATTCCATCACCGCACCTTCCTGCTTCCACAACCACAAACCCTGATTGAAATTCATCCTCCTTATGATGTCTTCACAGCTCTTCCTTCCATCATTCACTCGGTTTCGACCCGCCTCCCATGATTCGACGCAAGTCGCGGTCGGGGCAGACTCTTCCATCGCTGGATTGAAAGCCTTCGCAGTCCCGTCAATACTTTACAGTTCTTCCGCCTCTCGGGGCAATTGAGGCTTCGCCAGACACGACATTCAAGTTCCTAAGACTAGAACAGCATCGGGGCAGCTCTAGATCGTCAAAGTCTGATCACTTGACCGAAACGACGGCCTTCGACGCGGCGGGTAAGTTTAGCCACACGCCACATTCCCCGCTCAATCGCTGGTCACCGCTCCTCGTCGACGGGGAGGTTAGGTGACGCCTCCCTCAGTTCTAACATCACCTAGACGATCGGTGTTTTTCTCATAACACTCTTCTCCCTTTGCCCTGGATCTTAACTGCAATGGCCACCGCGGCTTAGAGCATCACTTCGATCAGAAATTACCTCTGCCGACAAAAGCGAGTAGTGGGCATCCTTGCGTCACAGTGGCCATGAACCTTCTCCTCTTCCCATCTCTCCTTCCTTCCCCAAGCTTCCCATAATCCCATCAGAAAGAAATCCACCAGATCGTCCCGTCGGCGACCAGCTCGAAGAGGCAAAGTTTCATTCTTCCTCTTGTCTGGGGGTGCGAGAGATGGCGGGGAAACAACATCGACTTAACCATTGAGCCAAGAACCTTGACAACGATGTTGCGCATTCACAATGGCAACACCCATCAAGAGCAAGCTTGAGTCTGCCTCGCTGTCTGTGGGCCTGTGGATGGCAATAGCACACCAGAACACAGAGAATTAGGACCAGAGTTTCAGTGTGGAGAAGACTTTGGCAGACTGGACAGTCCCTGTAAGATGACATCCACCTCATCACCTACCTCACCAGCCTCCTCATCATTCCCTCGTCACCTGCCTCCAGCCGTCACCCATCTCCTGTCATCCCCTACTTCAGTCGTCACCCAGCTCATCACGATCAACATACTTGACACCAAGACAATATGCTAATCATTCTACAGGAGCAAGAAACACATGCTGTTAACAAACTGGGTTGTGGATGACTACCACCCCTCGCCCTCCTCAATATGCTCGAAGTTCCGGGTAACGCGTGATGGACTGGCTGGGCGGCTAGCCGCGATCGCCCAACCAAAAGCGAAGCAGGTGTCCTGCACAGTCAGCCATGCGCGCAATCTGTGCCCAGCTCCACGATATCCGAGGCTTAACCGATCAACCCTAACATGGAACCACCACAAGTCATCAAGGGCAGACGCTGCTGTGCTTGGCCGTGGTAGAAATGGCATTTGTCGAACAAACCAGAAAACAAAAACATTTGGAAAGATCATTGTTGCTGATGACACTCAAGGTTAGTAGCACACTCCCTCTTCTCACAAGTCCCCCCTAGACTAACATTCTCATAGGCATTCAAGCCCCTTGGATGGCTGCGGCTGTTGCTGTCAGCATCGACATGATCATGATGAGCACGCACATCTTCCATGTCGGCCAAGACAACGCCCGCCGTCTTCCGCATGCCCTTCCCCACTCAATCATCAATCAGAATCTTTCGAGGCAATGTGTCTAGACGCAAGAAAAATCCCGTCGATATTTTCTAGCATCATGTCATCATCAACGTCACGGTTGGTCGTGATGGTTGACAACTCGCCACATGCATCTTGGCCCAGCTCATCGTCGTCGCAAATAGGGGCGCACCTTCACCCCCCGCAGCATTGGATCCACAACCACCGACACCCAACACATTCAGGGGCAACCCCTTTCTTGACGTCGCAATCCCTGCTGCCGTTCCCACATACCGAAGTGCTGCTGTACACGTTGTCGGAGCAATGATGTTGCATTGAGTCTCTCATCTCGCACACGATCATTCTTCACACCAACCCTCATACGCATCCAACACTGCACTACACACAACCAAGTACGTGCTCCCGCCATGCATCGATTGCACGTCAATCCCCTCCGGCCTCGACATTGCCGCTAACCAACACCACAGATCCAGTGTGCGCCCAATAACAGCTCGCCGTCGCCCATTGTGACCCACCCAAGGCGCCGCCGGCAGGCAAGCCCTCACGCCCACCTTCGCCCACCTTCGCGCGCCTTCCTTCTTCGTCAGGAACCAGCGACCACATCACGTGCCCCGGTCTTCCCAGCCAAAACCGCAAAGGTGCGAGCAGAAGGTATATATATTAGTTCCACCGCCCAGGTTTCCAACAAACAATTGGGATCTGTGGTCGAGTGGTAGAGTCGGGCACCTCGGAAAACCCCCCCTCCTCTCTCGAAGTTCGCAAACTAACAACTCAACAGTAACCTAACTTCGAAAGGGGTCTGTGGGGGTCGGTTCTCAATACTGACTCTCGCTAGGTATTAAATCCGATAATGAGGGCCTCCGGGGGAGTAGAACTTAAAAAGAATTGTAAGTATTCAACACCCTCCGGGTGTTCGATTCGCCACTCGATCAGTTCCCTTCTTTTTTTGCAGTTTTTTTGCTATTTCATTTTTTTGCCATTGGGGACGTGATGGAGCTGATGGGGAAGCCGGAGAGGCAGCGGACGGGACGGTTCTTCACTGGCAAGTCATTCGGCACGAGCGAGAGGTCATGGGCGAGGGGGTGGTGAGGGCATTCGAGTCTCTCGTTCGCAGTGCGTGAAGCCGGTGATCCACGGTTGCCCCACGACGACGCGACCGCGAGCGAGATGAGCACGCACCCCACCACAATTGGCCGGCACTGCGATCTGCTTTCTGCCCGTTCCTTCCGCTCGAACTTTTGCTCGCCATCACGCAGGGAAAAGGCACGGCGAGGCGGTGCCTGCGCACGAGGTTATTTGCGCACGAGATCGCAACGCACGCGGCTTCAACGCCAAATTTTGAGGGCATTTCCCTCGTGCAGCAACGACGAAGGCAGCACCACCACCAAAAAAGGACCAAGAAGCTCGGCAGCGCTTTTCTGTGCACCATGCGCAAATGACGGATCTGCATGTTTGTTTACATGGCACTTTGGAGGAGATCATGGGGGAAATTGTGCGAGTAGCGAAGTTTGATGGCGGAACAGACATCCAGGAAATGTGCAATATGTGTCGGAAGCCTTTCTGAGCATTTCCTGGGCCAATATGCTGGCTTGATGCTGTTTGGAGGACATTGCTGGTGTGCGGTGTTGGATGCTGAGATGGCTTCGCCGCGGTGGCGGGCGCGAGTTTTGCAACTATCTCGCTCGCGCACGGGTCAGCGGACTGACTTGCTGGTCTGCTGGGAATGGGGGGATGGCTCACAACGCATCCAAGGCAGTTTTAATGATGCATTGGAGTGGGGAAATGTTTGTTCTTGCCGTCAAAACAGCAGCAACTTTTACATGCAGAAATGCTATTGTTTTCGACGCAGCGCATGTCCATCGCCACGTTCAGCGAAGGCAAAATTGTAGCACCGCCAAAATTTCGAGAACATCGAAAAGACTGAAAGTGATGCAAATAATGACCACAAAAGGCAATGAATGGAGGCAAAATAGAAAAGCCAGGGACCCCGTGGAGAAGGGCGCCAATGCACGTGCCAAGATTCAGGGGCTCATTGTTGACTTTGGGCTCCATGGGGGCCGGGCCGGGACCCGGAGGACTGTCGCTCGGTTAAGGTGCGGCTTGCGGAGTAGCACCACCGTTTCTTAGTCATTCCCTACGACCACAGAGCCTGGGATATAACCTGTACCTAGAGAGCAGAAAAAATACTTATGAGCTCATTAATTGCATTGGAATGGATAAAATGGATAAACCCCCGAGTCATGTCGGGAGGGGTGGTTGTCGGGATCTCACATCATGTCGCCAGCACCATCATCGCCGCATGTTGCAGGGGTCATTTGATCTCAAGTCCGAGTCGTGCCCCAGAAAGAGTCTGGTTCGAACTTGTAGAAATAGGTACCGAACCAGTGGCACGGAAAGCCTTGGATGTTCTAGTGTACAGTGGGAAGGTGCCATGGCCAAACTCCATCTTCATCAAACGTGAACGAAGCGCGATAATGACGTGTCACCTTTGACTTTGTTAGATACGAAGCACCGAATAACTGGAGCTGACTACCTGACTTCCTACCTGACCTAAACATAAAAGCCCTACATGGGGCGCAGCTGATCGCAAGACCACGCCCGTCCGCTCCCATTGGACAGCAGTGGTATGGCGTGAGCGAAAAGCTCCCCGCGTAACACGATGCTGACGTGATGTTCTGCCCTACATGCACGTGGGTGGCGGCGGGCGCTATGCCGTGTAAGCACTCAAATGGCGGCCATGGGTTAGGATAGCGGCAAGTAAAAGGGAGTTGGGACGAGCAGTTGGAAGGCGTGTTTCAGGGTTGGTTTGAGAGTTTTGTTAGGAAAGGGATGCACTGTTGACGATGGGTGTGAAAACTGAATGGTGACATTCGTTTTCTTTTGAAGTAGTGTATCCTCATGCCGAGAATGTCTGGGGCAATTCACGTGCTTATGGTCTGTGGATGATCTTTCTGCCAAGATATGACAGTCTCGTGTTCTACTGCATCCACCTCGTATCTACTGGGACGGTGTGATTATCTTTTGCGGACGAATTGTCGGCCTCTTCTTATGATTGGGAAGAGCCCGAGTGGATTTTCAATCAGAAGATGTGGATAGGTACACGTATGCGACTCGAATCCTACTCGTGTTTTCGATATATCTTGATGAAAAAAAGGAAACACGCTCAACCACACCAGGGAGTTTTAGGAACATGCCATGATGAATTCTTGTCTTGACCCTGTGCCGAAGCCACCGGGGTGGGGAATGGCGATTCGGAGCCCGGAGGGATCTCTAATGTGGGGTCGGGAGACTGCGGGCGGCAGACCAGGTGCAAAGCCTACAAAATAACGAATTGATTTTACGGCCGATGCAACCGACCTGCGGTGAACGCTCAACTCAAACCAACTTCCGGGTCACAGCTTCCGTGGCTGTAGGTGACTGCGGCGCGAACTCGACCGCTGAGACAGTCTGGGGTAAATATGTCTCAGGAGAGTGACCTGGTTCAAGGCCTTGACAGCTGGACTGTGTGATTGATACCGGTGCAACTGGACCAGAGTCGAGACAATGGTGTCTTGCATCTCAATACCCGGACGGGGCAGCGCAGCGCTGATTATTTGGGTGCATGATTGTGTACGTCTGAAAGCAGCTCGAGAATGACCATGCCGTGCTACATCCGAGCAGCGTTGGGGGCGGTCAACGCAACCTCACCACAGTCGCACAGGAGGCAGAGCAGCCAGGCAGACTGGCAGGCTGGCAGGCATGGGTGATTAATCCCAGAGTGCATATTGGACCGTAGAGGGCAGTGGTGAGAGAGCAATATATGTTGGTGGTGAAATGGACATGTTGGTTGACGGCTCTGTAACCCCCCGCGCATGCACGTCGACAGACCGCAGCCCACATCTCGCTGCTATTCCAGTTTTACTCTGATCCCTTGCTACAGTGATACCCCAGAACCGAGCATTGATGGTAGCATAGGGCAGGGCGTAGTGCACATGTTTATCAGGTCAAGGCGGTCGGGACTTGCATCGGGAGCTTAGCCCGTGCATTCGCAAGGGCTGGTGTGGTTGGCGATGCTTCACAATGGTGTTGCATCTCCGCACTGGGCCGCATGCCTGCAGGCCGGGATGGCTTGATTTCCCGTCGCTCCCGCTGTCGCGACGGGGGGACCTGAAGCACAGCCCACTGGGCGTGGAAATGCAAGATCCGATTGAAGCCCGGAAAGAGGTGATGGGTGAGGTGCAAACAATGCTAGGAGATATGATACAAAAAAAGAAGCGATGAGCACATGGGAAAACAATGGTGTATCGCAAAACAAAATTCGTCCTTCATGGCCGGTCGTGCGAGATCGCAATGTGATGTTAGTGCTGGTGTTGGTGGGTCGGTCAATGCTCAGACAAAGGCTGCCGTGTTGCCGTCGAGTCAATCCTTGTCGGCCGTTGGGTTCGTCGTCGGGTGCTTGCGTGGTGGCACAATGTCTTGCAATTGAAGGTGACACAACAGGAACGGCGGGGGTGGGAGAGGCTTGGGGCGCTATTTCAGGTCTCAGACAGCTGGTATGCAGCTGCTTGCAAATTGCTTCATCGACAGCATTGAAGAGTTCTGATTGTCGTCGGCCGCACGCAGTTGGGGTTTTCCCATGTTTGCCGATCAAGAGGGCAAAATATCCGCGCTAATAATATCCCCCACTTACCCTCAGTCCCACTCTGCAAATGCGATGCGGGGAACCAGAACACAGCTCCAACCTCCCTCTCCCAAACATCATGATGAAGGCTGTGTGTGAATTGGAGGTCGCGGCCGAGGTCGGGTATGGGCTGCGCCGTCCGTACCACTTACTGAGACAGACAGTTGGGCCGTTGAACTGGCACATTGGGTGGAGGTCACGGCGAAGCGTCAAGGAATTCATCGGTCGCAATGCGGCAGCGATCGCCATGCCAATTGACGTCGGGAGGTTCCCACGCAAAAAGATGCGACAACAAATCGTTCGGGCCTGGCCGGTTCTTGGCAGCGCCGTGAGGAGAGGGAGGACCTGAAAACGTGCAGCAATTGGCGTTCTGGAACGACGCCTCCAGACTTTGCGACGGCATCAATAGGAACAATGCTGCCCGCGGTTGGTTCCAGCGTGCAGCAGGGTGCGTGAGGACAATGGGGCGGGGCAGGAGCACTGTGGGGTGACTGGACGGGCCTGTACGGATTAACCTGCATGCGGTACGGGCACCCGTAGTGGCTGAAGAGCTCCACCGTGCAGCGAGTTCCTGCCCCTGGAGGCCGGCCCTGGCGCATCATTCGCCGGGATCATGTGAGGTGAGGCGGCAACCTTTTCCAGGTTCTCCTCGCTGGCTGGGGAAGGTCTTTTCGCCTCTTTCAGATTGGCGCGCTGGGCGTCTCCCACACTTCAAAACCTTGGGCGTTGCAATCAACTGAGCTTCTGGCCCAATAGGGCCTAGATAGGCCTCCAAACATCCAATAAGTTCGTAAAGGTTGCATGCAAAGTTGCGTGGTTGCAGTCCGTTGCGTCCCTTCCATTGGAACGGAAATCCGCGCTAGACGAAAGAGGCGAGCTAAACCCATGCATTCCTTCCTTCGACGCAACCTCCATCTGATCCAACTGCTCGCTCTCCCCATTGCCTTCCTTTTTCCGATGGCGCGCGTGCTCTTAAACACCGCACCATTCCCGTCCTCCGGGTGCCTGTGCCTGACCCACCTGTCTTGTCTTCGATTGATTCATCATTCCTCGCCTTCGCAACCTCGCAAAGATTGAAGCAAAAGGCAACATCCCATCTTGGGTTTCATTGACACAATGACTGGCGAGAGCTAGTTCCTCCACCCACCAGTACCACCTTATTACACCAGCAACTGTGCTGCGTGTTGCCAAGCAAAGCACCATCATCACATCCCACGCTTACGCCCTCCTCAACGGCGTTACAACTCCATCAAAACCACCATCGATTCTCACCACAAACCTCACAATGGGCTGCTTCTCCCTCCCCTGTCTCCGCTGGAGTAGCAAACGAGGCCCGCTCTCTACCACATCCTCCGAGAAGGCCTCCTACACACCCCGCCCCCACCACACGAGCACAATCTCTACCTCGAGCGCCTTCTCCGACGTGGAGAAGCCTCTTCTCGGTAGGTCGCTCTTCCACCGCGACAGCAAACGCATATCCGCCCTGCCCTCTACAGTCACCACGAGCATAAGACCGCACGTGAACCCGGCCTTCTCGGCCTACTCGACGCCGGCGAACTACATCGACAGCGCCGAGGGCTTGCGGCAGCGCGGGATTCCCGTCAAGCGCAACACCTGCAGCACTGACGAGACCACACTCTCCGCCTCGTCCGGCACCGCGTGGGGGGACTCACCTTCGTCAACGAAGGTGGCGGACTCACCCACCGACGTCCCGTTCGGCCCGCTATCATCCAAGACGAAGGGGGATGGCCCTGCAGACGAGGTCGACGAGGCAGAGCTGGAAAGGGAGAGAGCGCGCAAGGCCGAGGAGGCCAGGTTGGAGGTTGATGCTACGGAGCTGGAGCACATGGATTTCATGCAGATGATGTGATCTACATTATCACGCACTCATCTCATTCTTTTAGCGTCACAATGTGTTATTTTACTGTTATCTAGGTATAGGGCGAATGGGACGGGGAAAATCAGGACCGCTGCTGGTATGGATACCAGCAGGCATGGCAAGGCAAGGCAACGGGCGGCAAAGGCGCAACGGGTTCATGGGACATGAACAGACCGGGACTTGGGAGGGGAACAGCTACACCGTCGCCGCCTATATCTGGCTGGCTGGGAATGGTTTCCGTGCTTTCGCACAGCAGGCGTTTGGGATTTTAGTCGTTTTTCTTTATCTCGTCAACAGGCTTTTTGAGCTTGCCACATACATGCATGGCATGGATGGGTTATCACGGACTGGACGCGCGCGCATTGCATGCACCGCGATCCTGCTTGCATCCGTCGTTCACGATAGATAAGAGATATACACAAGACATGAATGGAGATCTCAACGCTCCATTTACATGCACTCATAATCCTCCTCCCTCCTCGCTGCTTACCTCGCATTCGCAAAAATTTCTCGTGTTAATACGTCTGGCTTATCTGGTGTATCGACGATGGCGCTCACGTGGTGAGATGATTCGTCAATTGTTTCGTGTGGCAGCGGCACAGCTAGCCATCGTCACTCGTTCCCGAACAACTAACCTGACACGTTTTCGTCAACGGGACGACAAGCGATAATCTTCATCACCACCAGCGACGCCGCCCAATTTCATCGCATTGCGATGTCACAGCTCATCACCACTGACAAAAATTTCCGCGGGTCAACAAAACCCAAAACTCGATTTTGGTTTGTAGCACAGCACCCGACGTCATGGGTCGTCATTTCTTCGCCGGTTTGTCCTGTCGGGGTCCGTTGGACCTATGGAACAAACCGCAGGGCCGACGCTAAGACCAGTCCCCGCCCCCAGCGGCAAGCTTCAGTGGGATGGCTCGATGGGCTATGGCGATCATCCTCTGGGATGCGCGCCGATTAGCTGGGCCGCCGAAAACCTGCCGATCATCCGCCGACTTGTCGACTAACCCGGGGCAGAACGTCGGATCATTTAATGCTATTCTGGCTGTGAATTTGGGTGGGCCTTGTTTCGTGTTTGGGACAGTTGATGTTCTGGGCTGTGTTGTCGAGTGCTTTTCCCCGCTGCTGCTCTTCTTCGTCGCGGATGTGCGTGTGAATGGAGGGGTCGTCCTTGCTCCCCCGCAAATGCGCTAAATCAACAGGCCACTCTAGCGATTGGCGAGGGGTGTGTGCCCGATGTCTTTTGGCGCGGCGCGGGGAAGTCGCACTCGCCCAACTCTCTCCTTCCCTCCATTGCGTGCACAAGACCTTCATGTCATACCCATCCATCAATAGTATTTGTGCGAGGTTCGCAGATTTTGGATGCAACGAGCAACAGGATCTCAGATTCATCGCAAGTGTTTGGATCTACCTTTTGCAACCTCGGCCGTTTCATTACATTGCAAGTGCAGGACCCTCGGCCGTGTGGAATGACGAGTGGACGCGTCAGATCGCATGTGTCTCGAGTTGATCTCCCTCTGTGCCCCACGACGCGGTGCGTTGCAAACCTAAGGTTCATAGCTCACAGGCGTGGAAAGCGTGTTGCGTGGTTTTTATCGCGCGAACTTTACCTTTCGCTTGGCTGCATTTTACGTTCAAGGTGAGCATCAGCGTTCATACATGGTGATGGTATTTATGCAGGCTGTTCCGCACCAACGCTGAACTATCTGCGTCCCGCGGGTTATGTACGCTCGCCGCACTCAGGGGTTGATTGGCGTGGGCAGGCGGTGCTCAGGGGAATGTCAACATTGCCTGTCCCGTGACGAAGGGTGTCCGGGGTTACTTTAGCTTCCTATGATGTCAGACATGAGATCCGTCAAAGTCGGGCTCACGTGAATGACCACCATCGTTTTCACCAATGTCAACATCCAAGTCCCATCTTCTTGAACACATTGATGTTCTTGAAATTGATGCACTGCAATTGCGGAAAGATTGGGCGCGGCTTGTCTTTCTTTGTGGCTTTTGATCTTGGTTTAATCGTGCCGATGTTCTCTATTTCACCACATTACGTGATAGTCAACAGCAGCGCCCTAAGTATCACCACCCCGGTCGGTTACGTATCAGCCTGCCCCATGGACGGGTCTAGATTGCTTCACATATGCGCTGCTGTCCAATCTTTGGATCTCGCTCATTCCTTCGCATAGGCAACAGAAGCCCTCCTCACTTTAATGTAACGATGCGGTGTGGATACTCAGTGTTCGCCTCGGTCTGCCGAGCAGACACGAAGCCGATGCAGCCGCGTCAAGATACGGGAGCAGAAAGAAAGGGGCGGCGCATGTGACGCAGAGATAGGGGGCAACGTCAACAATCATGGCGTCCAGCGGTTGGCCGCCCTAGCGGTCTGGGATGATGTGCTTCGGAATAACTACCCAGCCAACAGACACGAGAACCGCTCATCGAGATTCATGCGTGTCATCGCAAGTCAAAAAGGGGAGGCTCAGCAATCTTCCAAAGCTGGCGAGGTGGACGCTCTTCTGTGGTGGACATGCACCAGACGGGCCCGGAAGTCGGAATGCATGCCTAGGGAGGCAGTCATCTGATGGAAAGCTGAGGCTGGGCGCGATGGACGGCGACGGTCTCGCCGTTATGAATGGCCAGGAAGGGAAACCCGGGTGGAGGGGCCACCACTCGCAGGCAGGGCGGACATCCGACGGTTCCAGTTCGAAGATAGCCGCGACTGAGGTGCGAAACTGATTGATTGCATGATCAGACTGACTAGTCGACGTGGCAGACAGCCTGACAGGAATGGGAAATGAAGTCTATGGGAGGTGAGCTAGGTGGGCCCCAGCACGCAGTCAAGGTGTGTCAGGTTAGGTGACGTTCAGGCTCCGACGGGGATAGCTGCCCTTATCAATTGACCATACCGGTGCCATAGCGGTAGCGCACCAAGCCCCTTCTTTTCGTGCCAGTTGTCCTCGAGGCGGGCCCCTGTTAGGCATTGTTCTGTCGTAACCCAACTCGAGTCTGGGTTAGCCGCGAGAGGCTCGGGCCGCGCTGGTTGGAGGAGCAGTGGTGGTTGCTTTGTCGAAGGACGGGAGACTTACCCAAGTTGCCGGGGCCGGTGGTGGCGGGAGAGACGATCCGCAGTGGAGAATTGAGGAGAATTGTTGGTCCCCTGTCTTGGCCACTGACAGCGCGCTCGCTGCCGACGGCTTGGGGCCCCGGCGCCCACAGGTAGCCTGCGGTGCGGCAGGTGCATCACTGGCGCGGAAGCGAGGCCAATCATGGGCAAGTGCGACCCTTCCTTCGAGGGCTCTGGCGACGGATGCTGCCACGTCAAGACGCTGGATCCAACCATCATCGATGGGCCCTTGGTTTTCCCAGCGGTCGTGCAATATCACCGGGCCTCGAATGCAATTGACGGGGCGGCTTTTGCGTCAGCCCTCAAGTGTTTTTGTTTTGTTGAACAAGAGTTCAGTACCAGGTTATTGGACTGCGGTCTGCAATGCGGACGGTGCGGAATACTGAACATCAATGATATTGACGAAAAAAACCTGCAAAGTTAATTGCATCGGGCAGGGCAATGTGCGTGTGGTTGGTCGTTGGGCTCGAATCCAGCCAGAATTCGCAATGCGCCGTCTGTGTGGGCTGCCAAGACTAGGCAAGGAAGTCGAATTGAGCGCCTTGCGTCAGGTCGGGGCTAGGCTTGAGTGCGTGTCCTCTGTCGTTCGGTCGTGCCTGCCACTCAGATCTGGCGTCCTGTGATAAGTCAGCCGACTTGGGATGTGGGACTTTGACAACTTCCCTTGTTGGCTAGCGCTCGTCGCTTGATGCGAGCAATCGAATGCGAGCAATCAACGGAAGCCCAGGCGAACCAGGGCACGACCAAAACAGAGCGGTCGTTTCTCTGGAGCCCAATGCACCACACCCACAGAAGCACCCACATCCACACCCACAATTAGACACTTGCCGGAAAACCGCCTAGCCAGATCATCACCAATCGACACAGGACAGCGAACCTGGCACCACTCAGTCCGCCTGAATGATGGATTGTTGCATGGTGACTCAACCGCGACTCCAGCTCCAACCACCCGACCTGACGACCTTGCACTGGCACTGGCCTTCTGCTCCCGGTGCGCTCAGGCTCCAGCATGTGCAGCCCGCCCACCCGTTCGTGTCTGCCCTACGGCCTCAGGCTTGACGGCACCATGGCGTGGCCGGTATATAGCCACGGCGTGGACTTCGCTTCTCTGGTCGCCGTCATCCTCATACCGCCCACACCTCCCGCCAGAGCACCAAGATTGGACGACGCCAGATCATCGTTACATACGATAGCGTCACCGAGCCTCTCACACGCCCACGTCCGCACTTGACACTCTCGTCAAGTCATACACCTCGCCCTTCACCGCCAGCAGCCAGCACCACATAGATCCCTCCTCCCCTCCTCCCATCTGCCCTCACCGTCGTCCGCCAAAGACACACCTGAACCGATCGCCCATCCTGGCGACCCAAGTCGAGAACCCCCGGAGTTACATGAACCCGGCCCCATCTCAGCCCCCCACCAGCGGCCCAACCGGCCCAACCGGAGCACCCAAGATGGGATCCCATGGCGTCGTCGACCCCACCCACGCGGTGGACGGCCTGGTGCGAGCCATGCGCGACCTGACCGCTGACACCAACTACAAGCTCGTGGCCGATGTTTTCAGCGAGTTCATCTTCCTCAAGGACCGCAACGACCGCCTGTCCAACTCCCACCGCGAGGTGTTGGACCAGTACCGGGACTACCGGAATGACCTCGAGGACCACAAGAGCAAGCTCCACCAGGAGAAGGTGGAGCTCGAGGGTGTCATCCAAGACAAGATCCAGGAGACCTTCCAGCTCAGCGCCGCCAAGGCAAGGTTAGAAGCCGACCTCACTGATACCACGGCGGACCTGGAGAAGACAAGACACAACGCCGCCGAGGCTGCTGCGATCGCCGCAAAGGAGTTTGCCGAGCTGCAGGCCGCAAAGGCCCAGGAGCTGGCTGACCTCCAAGCATCAAAGGAGCAAGAGCTCTCTACCCTCCAAGCATCCAAGGAGCAAGAGCTTTCTACCCTGCAGGCATCAAAGGAGCAAGAACTGTCTTCACTTCAAGCATCGAAGGAGGAAGAACTCGCCGCTCTCCAAGCATCCAAAGAGCAAGAACTGTCTTCACTTCAAACATCAAAGGAGGAAGAACTCGCCGCTCTCCAAGCTTCCAAGGAGCAAGAGCTCGCCGATCTCCAGGCATTAAAAACACAGGAGCTCGCTGACCTGCAGGCCGCAAAGGAAGCCGTCGAGGAAGCGAAGAAGAACGCCGAGGAGGCTGCCGCGACTGCCGCCGCCATTGCGGCTGGTGAGATCGAGGTGCTCACTGGCACCAAGACAGAGCTGGAGGCATGGAAGGCACAAGCCGAGATCGACGCAGCGAAAGCTGCCGAAGACATTGCCGGCCTTCAAGCCGACAAGGCTGGGCTTGAGGAAGTCAAGGCTAACAACGAGGCCGAGATCGCCACACTCAAGGAGACTATCGCTAGACTCGAGGAGGAGAAGAAGAACGTCGAGGATGCGCTCGAGGCCGCCAACGCCGAGATCGCGTCGCTACAGGCCACCCTGGCCGAGAAGAAGAGCGAGATCGAGGCGCTCCAGGAGTCGATGCGCGCGGCCGAGGAGCAGATCGCTTCGCTGCAGCAGACCGTCGAGGAGAAGGACGGCCAGATCGAGAACCTCCACGGCCAACTCAAGGCCGAGACCGAGCGCGCCGACAACGCCACCGCTCACGGCGAGGACCTGCAGGCCAGACTCGACGACACCGAGCTCCACCTGACCGTCACCAGCGGCAAGCTCGCCGACCTTGAGCAGTACCGCCTGGTGCTCAACGTTGACAACGAAGACATCTAGTGAGTCTGATTTTCGAGTCCCATCACAATTACCCGGGCATCCAGCTAACCAATCCACCAGCGTGACTGTCCTTGACAAGATCTGGACCACCATCGTCACCCTCGTCGAAGGCACCTTCCGGCCCGACATCGACGAGAACATCCTGGCCGATCCATCCTGCTGGACCAACCTGCGCAACTCGCCATACCTCAAGCACGCAACGCAGCTCGCTATTCCGCTCCCGCAATCCAACACACCTGCTGCCAAGGGCATGCGCATTAGCGCAGTGCTTGCCATCCTCTCGCGGGCGCTGCACCGGCACGTGTTCCGGCCAGTCTACCTCCTCGATGACGACGACGAGAATCTGGTCAAGTTCCTGCGGGCTCTAGAGGACGAGGACCCGTCGCGCGAGGCGCACATGCGGTCAACTCTCCTCTGCATGATGCCAGAAAGGCAAGTAGAGCAGGGCGCGCGGCGCGTCAAGACGGTCGTCCGCGAGGTTTCGTGGCTGGTGCAGCACCTTCTCAGCGCGCTGCAGTTTGAGGCCTTCTGCTCCGGACTCGAGGCCGCCTGCAAGCTTGCCTGCGAGCAGTGGATGCGCATCCAGCAGGCCCACATGAAGGTCGAGCCCTATTTTGGCCCGCCGTACGACGACTTTGACTGGCAGGTGCTTGAGCTTCCCGAGTTCACTGAGGCGGCCATGAACGAGGAGGGCCTGTCGCGCCGGCTGGGTGGCACCCCCGTCGACGATGGCGGGTCGCACCCCGACGATGCCGTCATGGACGGCCCTCTGGAGACGGTCGAGGCGATGGATGTCGCGTCGAACAGCGCGGCTGGAGACGCGGACGCCGCGTTCGCGCACGAGGATGGGAACCACGTCGGCGTGATGGGCGGCGAGGAAGAGGAGATGGAGGAGGGTGAGATCGACCCTGAGGAGATTCTCCTGGTGGTCTGGCCGAGCATGTGCTCGGTCGAGAACGGAGACCTGATGTCCATCACGCAAGGCCTGGTGATCTCCAAGGAGCAGGCCCGGCCAGCGCTCGAGGAGGTCAGGTCGCGGTCGAGACTGATCCCGCGGCCCGGGTCGCGGCGCGCCAGGACGCTTTCCATGCCCGGGCAGAGCAGGGGGAGCAGTCCCCGCGGTAAGGCGGCGTCTTTTTTGGCCAACGCCCAGTCGGCGGCAGACGCGAGCGCGGTCGCCGATGGTGGGCCCGAGGATGGCTGAAGATGCGCGAGATGCATGCGCAGTGGCTGCGGGAGCACCACCACCATGACGGTGCCGGGGCCGGGGGGTGTAATTGTGACGAGGTCAAGTTCATGTTGAGCCGATGGAGTTTGTAATAACACGTTGCATTTGCATGCATGCATGGACGGATGGATGGATGGATATCTTTTTTTTTTCTTTTTCTTTCGGCATTCCTTTCACCTTTCTTTCTTTTTTATTCTTCCTTCTCTTTTGTCTGGGTTTATGGGTATCTTTATTTTTCTTCCCAAAAAGCAACTCACATTTTGACATTCTCTCTTCGGGGTTTCCTTTCTTCTTTTTCTCTCTCTTATTTCCCTCTGTGTTTTTGTTCTTCCCTTGTCGCGGCACGCGGCGGCTTTGTGTTACTCCGTTTACGTTCTGCTTGATGTTAATTAATGAGGTTGGGAGCCGGTGAGACACTTACACACTCACATACATACATCTTTCGGCGCAAGGACAGACATGACGAAACGAAACGAAACGAAACGAATGGAAGTGGAGGGTGGTGTGGTACAGATTGTCGAGACAGCTGCAGTTATCCAGCCGTCACAAAAAGCAGAGGGTCTGGGGTGACGGCATGGCAGCGGCAGTTGGACTGTTGCAGCGAGCATGAACAGGGTACGTACCGAGGTACTGTACCTGAACTGGCAAATGCCAGGCGCATTGTTTTTGCAACCAACGTTGATAGAGTGTGACATATAGAAAGCAAAACAAAAACAGTCAAAAATAACGAACAAACAAATGTCACAAAACGAGGCTTGAGTTTTCTGTTGCATTGATGAAAGTGAGATCTTTCCAGCGCAACATCCCCCTCATTGGAATTCCAGGTTCCATGAGCTCGCAGGCAGGTGTGTGGCGCACGGGCCATCTCACAGGAAGGGGTCTGGGCCTTTTGCCTAGGTAGATTGTCCTATTCACGCCCCACCGTCGACTTCCGACCTCAACTGCAATGGCATCATCTCTACGGGATACGGGTCAGACGGTCTCTCTCCTCTCAGCTTTACCCCTGGTCCTTTTTTGGTTCTTCCGAAGATTTACATTTTATTACCATGGCGCTCAATTCTGCTCTTCCGAGATTCAGCGCCGACACCCACCCAGAACCTGCCCTAACCGCATGGTAGGACAATGACTGACATTTCTGTTAGTGAACGCCCGTCGCCCTTCGAGGCTCTCAGCGGTTTGCATCGGGACCAGAACTGGATTCGACAGACGGCTCTTGCTCCCAGTCCCCCGCTTTTGGCGCAGTTCGAATCCAACTTCCATGCAAGCTCAGGCCATCATCTCCTCACACCCTGTCTCCGGCTCAGCCAACCATCGAGTCGGGCGAGTTGAGGCTTTCACCTGCATCGCCATCGACTGGCCACGATCCAGCCAGCACCACAAACATACCTCCGCCCGCAGAACGAGGCATGCATGTCCACGCTCCTCCCCGGCCGTCTGCATCTCTGATTCGGCATTGGATGTCTCGGTGCAACCACCACAAGGCAGCCAGGCTTCGGCGTCTCCATATCTCTAAAGCTCCCTGAATTAACAGCACGATGGCGAGGAAAAGGCAGATGTCCCACGATCCGCTTCTCATCGGACAAGGCTGCGATGGTATGGCGGTCCCGAGAGACAACTTCAACCGGCCATATCCTGGATTTGTAGCACTTTGGCCCAACCCGCGGTCAATGGGCAGCAACACATCCACACCGCTTGACAGCAGGCTCCGAATCAGCCGTCGCATCACTGCGTCTGCCTGCTGCCCCAGAGCCTCATTTTGATGCCGGCATGGTTGCACAACGCCTTGACTGGCTGGGGACCCAACCCCGGGGCTCCGAGACGGTGTGCAAAATGAACGCCCTACTCGATGCAGGACGATTGGGTTTGCGGGGAAGCTACCAAGCCACTGGTATATAGTAATGGGCGTGTCCAGGCCATTCACTTCGATTTCGGACTCTGGACACCCATCTGCGCATCTTCAAACCCCGTGGGCCACTCTGCCAATTGCCATCAACGAGAAGCGCCAATTTCGAAAGGATTCGGGTCAAAGACCATCGATTGATCGAAAATGCTCGCCGGCCCATGCGAAGAGCTTCTGAGCTCGCTGAAAAGGTATGGATAACCCCGAGCACGAGACCTCGGATCAATACAGCGGGTTGGTCTCTCTGACACCAGACTCCCGCAGGCTGTACACCAACCCCGAGTTCTCCGACCTCAACATCAACAGCACCTACAAGAGCTACCCCGTGCACAAGGCCGTTGTCTGTCCTCGATCGCACTATATCACAGAGCAGTGCCGCAATGTTGTTCCTACCGTAAGCCAGCATGTCCCTGCCTCCACACACACCTCCAGGGGTAATCCAACATTCAAACAGGCAGCACAGGCTGGAACAGTCGATGTAAAAGACGACGACCCAGAAGCCGTCCACCTGGTGATCGAGTACCTCTACAATCTCGACTACTCCGACAACCCCCCAGATGAGGTCAAACAGGCCAACGGGCACACCAACGGGGACATCCCGACAGAAGAGGAAGAGTTGAACGCGGAATCGCCCGTTCTCGTCGCAAACGGCTTCCACAGCGCCGAAGCACAGTCCGTTACCAAGGAGCCAAACGGCACAGCGTCCAAGGATTCTGCGTCTGCAGATGTCGCTTCCCCCAAGACCGAAGCAGCACCCTCCATCGCCGACTCCATCGAAGACTTCCTGCCCATCCCCAAGCTGCCCAAAAAGAAGAAGAAGAAAGTCTACAAGAAAGCCACACCAGCCGCCGAGGTTACCTCGACGGATCTACCCGCGGCCGCACCCGCACCCACCGCCACCGACCCTGACATTACCCCAGAAGCCCCCAAACCCACCGCAGCTGCCGAGCCCAGCCCCAGCGTGACCGCCGACGCCGAAGTCGACGCCGACGACACCCCACCAGCCCCTGACCCAGCTACACCCACAGCACCCCAACAACAGCAAACAAAGCTAGCCACACACGCCAAAGTCTACTCCCTCTCAGCCAAGTACGGCATCGCAGAGCTGCAGGCCCTCGCCCTCGGCAAGTTCGAGGAGCAGGCGCGCACCGGCTGGGACGCGGCCGACTTCACCCGCGCCGCGCGGGCCGTGTACACCTCGCCGCTGGTGGGCGCCGACAGCCACGCGCGCATGCGCGACGTGGTCACGGCCATCCTGCATGCGCATAAAGAGCTGTGGGTCCAGGGGGACATGCAGGAGATTATGCGCGGCGAGCTCGCGCTGGATTTGATTAAGCGGATTAGTGAGGTGGGGAATTGAGGGCGGGCAGGCAGGTTGTTGTGAAGGGATCTAGGCGGACGGGCATGTGGTTATGAGGGGTGAGGGTGGATAGGTATGAATGGGGATGAGGGCGAGATTGAGCTTTTGTCGGGGAAAATATTCAGTGTTGATATGAGAATGGTTGTGTTTGGTGACGCTTCAAGTTCTGATCTTCGGTTGTGTAACACTGCGGTTCCTTGTTTCGTGGAAAATAAAAGTTGTTCTGTCGACCTTCTGATCCTCGTTTGTGTAATAACAGTCCAGTCCATTGTTTGTGGAAAGTAAAAGTTGTTTCCGTGTCATGATCAACCGGGACTCGGTTGATGATTGCCCGACACTGGACCGTCTTAACAACAACATTCAAGTCCCAGGGCTTAGCGGTGTTATTGATGACTGAGATACCACAAGAGAGAAAAGCATGAATATGGTTCAAGTTCCTAGTCTCATAAACGATTCCTTTAACAGTCTACCCGTGGCAATGCTCATCAATGCGCATGCGGTGTATAACATGTCCTGGTCATGAATGGTCCCATGCCTTGATGCTCTCCAACCGGCGACTTTATCTTCATCACGAGGGGTGCCCGGTACGATTATGGACGAATACCTGTCATATCAGAGACATCAGTAGGATTCGGTGACTTCCGCAGAGTCAGAGACGTTATCCATCATGTTCAAAGGCCATGATCTGTTCAATACCGAGGCTAGAAATTTCGAGTATAAAAGCCATGTGAAGGCCTCTTTTGACACAGCAGGCTCGGGAGAACATATCGAAACTGCCAAAACCACTCAAACCTTGCTCAGAAAACCATCAGCATTCCCGACCGTTGTCCTCTTTAAATCGGTACGGTTATCATGTCTGTCCTCGTAACTATTGGGGCGAGAGTGTTTTCTACCCTGCTGGAAGCTGGAAAATCTGCTGCTGACAAGAGCCACCAAGAACAGTTTGACCTTGACTAGATTCTTTCTAAGAATCTATCACCTCAAACATTATGAATCCCTACTGTGAGTCGATCCATATCAAGCTTTAATCCGCATTCCGTGCCTCATCCATCAGATCTTCGTGTCTTCCTATCTACAGCTCCAGGCTAACTCACATAACTCCCCCCGTCCGCAGCAAGCTACTCCGGTCCTGGAAGGACCAGATCGGGACGTAATTACGCTCAAAGCTGGCAGCTCTCAACCCGTTCATACACGACGGGTGCTGGGTCCTCGACCCGCGAGACATCTCCCGACTACTCCGGGCTCAGCTACAACGACTACTTTGATTCCCCGTTCACGCCAAGAGCCAGCTACACGCCGCCCAGCCTCCCCGGCACGAGCTACCAAGGATTACAACCTTCCTCTTCCGGCTACTACTCAACAGAGCAAGAGGAACCCCCGCGTCGCCCTGCATGGGCAGCAATCAACACTCCCAGAGCCACACAACAATCCGGAAGCTACGGCTCCAATGGCAGCAGCAGCAGCTACCTACGACTACCCGCCATGGACCTCAACTCACCTCGCCCGCTCCGGCCTCCTCCGGGACAGTACACGGGCTACCTCGGACCTAATCCTCTGGCGAGATCCATAACACCTCACCCCTTCCAGTCTGCGCGGAGTACTAACATGCCTGCGTACCGCGATGACTTTTTCTTTGACTATGGCTACACTAACGAGAGCCCAGCTCGAGTGTACCGGGATAGAATTGCGTCGGATTATTATGGGTATGCGGGGATGTCGAGTGGTTTGGGACGCCGTGAGGTCTGGACTGGTGGTATGCCGAGTTCGGGACGGGATACGCATCTGATGCCTCCTCCCCCGCCGACGTTTTCAACTCGATAGGTCAGGTACTGATGTCGTGGGAGACAGCGGGGAGTAGGTGGTCTTTTGATACTCGTTCGATCAGAAGGACGAGAGCGGTATTGCCCTGGTACCACACCCGCTCGGCGCCTCCATGCCTCAGATAACAGGTACCTGACTCAACTGGTTTCAACTGATGGGGAACTCTCACCGTGAACGATGGGGATCTAAAGGCTCAATATCAGTTTTGAACAAAGCATAAGGAAGGTGGGTAAGGGACCTGACCTATGGGCACGCGCTGCGAGATTTGGCATTCTTTTTGGTAGATGTGGAAACTGCGCGTTCTGGATTGGGGATTTGAGACAGTGTAATGGGAAGCTAGAAGGTGGACCTTGTATTAGAAGTCAACATCGCTTTCTGGTACACTCACACACCCACAGATTCTCATTGTAGGTCACTCTTGGATCTAAGTGAGCTTCACTCGTTGAAATGCCAATGAAAATTGTTGACTATGAAATCATAGAATCTCGGGGGTTCTCTCTTGCTCAGATAGACGATGCACGATCATTCATCATTATTTCAGACCATGCACGCCCCCAAGATGCTCTGTGTGTCGACCTTTGTACCCAGCACCCAGCAGTCCCCCCACGCAAAACCATTTGGTGCCTTCCTTGCTCCCAAGTGCCAACCACGTCAAACCTCGACTCCACTCGCCCATAACCACCCAACGCCGCCACAAGTTCCCTGCGCCAAATCCAGGCCCCCAATCGCTGCCACCCGCGTGATGCGATGCAATAACCAAGGACTGGAGCAGCCAGCCGCCCTCAACTGACCGCCACAGAGATACCGCAACCGCCCGCCGGCCTCATCTCCAGCCAGCATACCTGGTATATTATGTCGCAGACGCCCGCGGCCTGTCGTCGTGCTTCATCTCGTTTCACAGTGGTACCATATATGGAACCCCACCTCTGTGTCACGCTGCAGCCCAAGGGGGGAGGACAAACAAAAGCATGTCTCTCCATTCTTAGTCCGTCCATTTGGCGCGCGCGCCGTCATCTACACCGATAGGTATCATGATACCCACAATATAGGCGAGTTGCAGATAGGTTTCTGATTGCTATCGCCAGTCCCCACTGCAGTGATGATGCCTGGCTCTTGCGGTATAAAAAGCTAATCCCCTGCCTGCCAGTGTCTTGGTCCGTTCTTTTCGCCATGGCTGGTTTGATCAACGAACTCGACACACCCGTCCGCCGCCAATTCTCAGACCAACCCTCGCTACTTACGTGTCCGCCTCTCATACCATCGACCCAACACTCAGCCCTCCAGACCCGCAAACCATGTGCCAAAAAACGCGCTTCACCCACCCCGTCTGCGGCCACAGCCACATAACCTGGGACCTCTGCGCAGGCTCCTACTACCACCCAGCTTACTCGCTCTCGCCCGTATGCCGAACAGGCTACCTAGACGAGATGACCGTGGCCGACGTGCCCATGGACGCGCACCGGCCGTGCGGCGTACGCATCTGCGCCTACTGGAACAAGTACCCGACCTGGCGGTGCTGCCGGTGCCGCTTCACCAACAGCCGCGCCATCCGCTGCGGCGGGTACACTTGTGTCTTTACTGCTGAGAGTCTGGGGCTGTCGAGTAAGGGGCATCGTGTGTGTGATTGGTGTGAGACTGTGTTGGAGATGGGCGAGCAGGTTGGGAGGGATGGGATGCCTGTTGAGCCGTTGGGGAACATGAATTCTTCGGGGATGGAGTGGCAGAGGTAGGTTGGCACGGAATTCACTCAGGCTGTTGGAGTATAGGGATTGATAGCTGATTGATGTTGTGGACAGCGAGTATGCCAAGGGGGTTAGTGTGTCGAGCTCGGGATCCGGTAGTGCGACAGACTCGGCTTCCTCTTCTGTGCCGGCGGGGAATAAGGGGAAGGGGAAGGAAGTGTGGGTGTTTGGGGGTGTGCAGTCGACATGTAACACGGGTTATGGTGCCAGTGGAGGAATGTTTGGGTTCATTGCCCATGATAAGGGATCCAGTGTCTAAGGGTGGGTATGATGGGAAAGGTTAGGGTTGCGCTGTGGTTGTTTGATATAGAAGAGGTATGGTGCTCACCCTACGGCCTGCTGGGCATCATAGAATACTACAACAGCGGCCCAATACGCATAAGTTCTTCACTCTCTGAGTCTCAGGTTCCGCCGTAGTTGTAGAATCAGTGGCAGTGCCCCCATTCTGCCCAGCCGCAGCAGTAGAAGAAAGGTCAGTAGTAGCAGGAGGAGGAGTAGAAAGAGGAGGGGTAGAAGGAGGGGGAGTAGAAGGAGGAGTGCGAGCGATAGTAGCAGGGGTAGCAGCAGCAGCAGCAAGTACCGAGTCCCAAACCTTCCGATTCGGAATGACAGTCCGCCCCCTGACCGACGCGCCCCCCTCAATCCTCACCCCAATATGAAACCCCTCAACAGGCCACACGGAACTGCACATGAGAACCAGCCTTTCCGGCTGTTGCAGTTGGTTCATCATCGATTGCCTCGTCGCCCGGTGAACCACCCCAAGCAGAGGACCGTGGGACGTTGACAAACGCACAACATCCGCCACCTCGAGAACCCTATCCGCGGTGAGCAGCGACGTGCCGCAGATAAGGCAGAAAAGGAACCGTTTCAGTTCGCGTGCAAAAGCCTCCTCGGGAACCCCTCCTTCCCGGGCGAGAAGCCGGTCAAAGGAGAGAACTCCTTCCGTCCGGAGCGACAGCGCTTCCATGCCTCCCTGGGGCAGTAGGTACTCTGACACCGCGATGGTCATGAATTCTTGCGTAAAATACTGGCGCAGGAGAGGGCCAGCGGCCGCAGTCGAATTATTGGTAATGATATTACGCCGCGCAAGGCCAGTACAGGGTCCGGAAGGGGATACCAGCGCCACGTGCTGGCTCATGTTCACGAATCCTTTCCAGTCCTCCTTCAGAGAGTCCAGCCCAGACGGGGTGGCGTCGATCTCTTGCAGATTGAGAATGTCTCCGGGGACGAGGCCGGCACGGTTCCGCCCGGTGCTTGGGTTCTGTGTCGACGAGTCCCCTCCGGTGCGATCATCCACCGTGAAAGTATCATACGCCTCACCAATGTTGGAGGGCTCCTCCGCGAGCCACGGCAGCGCGCTCTCTGTGGCTTTCAAGGTGGGGCCATTCAGCCCGCGCGGGACCTTGGTCGCGAGCTGGAAGTTTGCGCTCACGGCGGGTTGGGTCATGGCGTCGCGTAGCAGCTCGGGAAAGCTCATCTTGCGCGCTCCCTTGGCGGGGACCTTGTAACCCGCTATGTCGGGAAAGACGGCGAGGATGTAGTCGCACGGCTTGGTGGTGCAGCGCCGGCTCCTCCACGCCGCCATTATTGGGTTGTATTTGGAGTCGGGCCCCGGCTCGCACTCGTAGACGAGGGCGAAGTTGGCGCAGTGTCGGTAGACCACGTCGACGTAGAGGCTGAACAAGAGGGCCGCCTCAGCCGCGGAGGCGTCCCGCGATTGCTCCTTTTTCCCGTGGTAGGCGAGCTTGTCGCGGAGAAACTCTTCGACCAGGAATCGTTTTTCCAGTAGGGTTCCATGGGCGATCCAGCCTTTCACGGGTCCCTGACGGTCTTTCACCGGACCTATCTCGAGGCGCGCACAAGGGACCGGCTGGAGGACAACAAAGCGCAGCACGTTGGCGTAGAGGCCTTCCTGCCGCGTCCACAGCCTCTCGAACCACGGGTCCGTGATGAGGAGGTGCGAGCAGGACCTCCCGTGGGCGAGCTCCTCTTCCTGGAGCGCGTCTGGGTCGATGGGCCTTGTTTCGAAAGCTTGCATGACTTTGTCTTGCCAGAGCTGGCACACGGGGCTCTCGACGAGGACCTTGACGCACCGGCTGGACTTGTACACGAGGGGAATAGCCATGAGCTGTTCGGCGATGCTGATGGTGGGCGAGTCGGTCTGGTCAATGCAGAAGAGGTCCATCCAGAACCAGTTGTCGCCACAGATGTCGTCGCGTTGGAGGAGGGTGAGGATATCTCTCTTCCCGGGACTCAAGGAGACGTCCCCTGGGTTGTGATGGTGGGCGGTCAGAATCATCTATAGTCCCCGCTCTCTCTTTCCATGTGTGCGCGTGTGTGCGCACGTGTGTTTGTGTGGGGGAGAGCGAGCGTATATGTGCCTGAAGATGGGGGACCTCACATTTGACACCGTCTACGGTGAATTCTTTAACGGTCTCTGGGGTTCCCCAGACATGGGAGATGGCAATATAATCGTCGTCTGTCGTCGCGTCGGGTTTGTATTCGATATAGAGCGAACCGTCGGGCCGGTCGCATACCCGTACGAGGTATATCTTCATGTTGAAAGCTGGACCACTTTCAACTGCTTGTGTCTAATCGGGCTGAGGAAATGTTGCAGCGGGGCAACTTGCGTCTTGGGGCTGAACTCTTGGTGCCTGACCTGGTCACGTGCATCCATAAGTTGTCCACCTGGGAGGGAAACCACGCCTGCGGTCAGTGTGGAAAGAGCGATAACAGCTGCCAAAATCTAGGTTGGCAATCTGGCAACCCCATGGACTGTCAGCATTTTTGCGTCTGTCAGCGCTTCTTCTACACCGACGGCAAGCCGGATTTTCCTCCTAGGCAGTTATTACCTAATTGGTAGGTGAGGAGAGCCGTTCCATGACACTCAATGTGTTACACCAATGATCAAATCTTCCGCCAGTGACAAGCGTCCAGCCGATATACGATGTCGACACTCACTCGATTTACGCCTGTGCCGTCATGCAACTCACATATAAAACTAGCGGCCGCTACCGGTCTCAAGCACAGTTTTCCTCAACATCTCCAACAACCACCAAACATCACAACAGCATACTCCAAACCACCTTGGGATTCACATCCACACCAGCGCAACCACCAACACGACAAAAATCCACCGAACTTTCTTCGATACACCCGAAACCTCCAGTCACGATGTGCGGAGCCACTGGGCCCCAATGCAAACAAGAAGGCTGTGGCGTCCTCTACAACTATGTTGTCAAGAAGTGCAAAGACGCCTCGAAGCCCGGCGCCGACGAGTGCACTGGCTCGGACTTGAAAATCACCTATACGGGGAAAGGCCTTTGCCCTGATCACAGGCCGAAGTTGAACTTGTAGCCTTTGGCGGAGCTACTGGCGGGCTGGTTACATGTGTTTGACCTTATCCACCTTCCCTCACCGGCACCATGGGTCTGGGTCAAGCTTGGGCGACGGGTACCTAGCTGTGATGGTACCGCGTCCCCCCTTTTTTTTTTTGGTTTTGATACCGGCCATTTGAAGCCGACGGGCGGGGCATGAATTTCGCCGTAGGAATGATGGAGCAGGGACCTGCTTGGAAATGGTGCCTTGAGCGTCCCATAATTGACTGTGGCTATTACATAGCATTGATTCGGGCAGTGGCCTTTGAAGGATTACAGCTGAATGGAGAGATTACCGGTTGGATGGAATTGGCCTAGCAGAAATTAAACCCTGCCTCCGCAAAGCATTTTTGGACTTGCATTGAATTGTTTTAGCTTGAAATCATCATGTGTGCATAACATGAATGTGATCAGCTGCCCTTGACTGTGAATGCAACACTCGAGGATTTCGGTTGGCGTATTGCCTTGCACACCAGATGTCCGTAGTGTCCTGATTCATTGGCCTTTTTGCATAGTAGCAGTCATTTTGTGTTTCTCTTTGGCCGAGTGTGTCATGCACATGCACCACGACCTTGGTATGCGCTGGGCATTTGATCCTATCATTGCACTGTGATCGATGCAGGTCTTAAGTTGTGAATCAGCTATCCATCCTCACTTGACACAAGTTCGTGAAGGTCTGGTGGGTGATAACGATAACGCTCTATTCTAGGTTGGTGAAGTGCTGCCTGCTGTTGATACGGAGGAATCTTGATAACGGCCAGTCCTTTTTGTTTTCTGCCGCACCAGCTGCTGTTCAACATCCCCGTAAAGTGGGAACGATGATGCAAGACTTGCTCTCGCCACCAGGATTATCCACCTATAAAACAAAAATACATCTCTTTCCCCTCCAAGCACATCAAGCACATCAAAACCACCGAGAATATTGGCATCATCAGCATCCAACATCAACATCCGTCATCCTCTTTCACGACCGGCACTACGCCCAACATCATCCACCAGCGAATCTTGAACCCAGTCATCCCCCACCCAACCAAACACCGCAGCATCGAAAGCACTGTCCAAAAATGTGCAAACGCTACAGGCTCAAGTGCACGGTGTGCAAAGAAAAGTACGGCTATGGCGAACCGATAAAGTGTGACACAGCGCTGGCAAAGCCTGACAAAGCCGCCTGTGTCCCAGGGAAGGCTTCTGAGCAAGTTGAGGTTTACGAGGGCAAATGCGAAGATTGCAAGAAGGCTGCGAAAAAGAAGTAATTGATCAAGCTTGGTCTACCTGACTGTTCTGAATCGAGACTTCATGGTCCTCCCGTTGCAAGACCATACGTTCCATATCCAGTGAAATCACGTCTTGTGTTAGCCTTGGCTCCCCGTGATGCGTTGTCGAACCACCCACCCGCCTCGTGTAATGCTCAATCCCTGGACGACGGGAGCCGCAACCTAGGAACCGAGAATAAAAGGGTCCAGCCCGTCCCCGATGGAATCCCCCATTAACACCTTTTCCTAACACCATTCACCTTTTACGCTGCATCGAGAACGTTGGCAAACCCGCAAGCCTCAACCGAGAAATTCGGAACACCAAAACCATAAGCATCTGTTCAACAAGTCCCATCCAGTCCCCGACGGTCACCAAACCACCATGTGCAACTACTACCATCTCAAATGCAAGGAGTGCAAGCAGTACTACAACTACAAACCCGCCGTGCGCTGCAAGAAGCCGACGAACGAGTGCCTGCCCGGTGCAAGCAACTCGGTCGGGCCCATTTATGAGGGTATTTGCGAAGACTGTAAAAACAAGATGGATGAGAGCCCCGACTAAACTTTGACGTCTTAGGGCGTTTGTTTGTTGATTTTCTTCTTCCTTTTTGGCGATAGGCCGCTGCAGTGCCTTGTTTTGTACCATGCCAGTTCACCCCGTCGAGGTCGGGTGGCCAAGTCGCACTCGTGCCACTGGAATCCTCGGACACGCACAAAGTACGGATGCCTTCTAGCCCCTCTTTCTTGCCCCCATGTTTGTCCTTCGTTACATGCCCATCGACTTCGGCATGTCCATAAATTCGCGCTTGCTTTCTTGACTTTCCTTTGCTTGACTATTTCATGTTCTTCTCTTTCCATTTCCATTTGCCTTGCACTTGCCGTCATCGCCAACCACGCCCCGACCCTCTTCACCCCCGGGTAACACCCGCCACCACGATGTGCAAACTGCAACCAAACAAGACCAAAACCTGCGACCACATGTGGATCAACTGGGTCCGCTGCGAAGACGCACGCCAGACGCTCCAGCACCACCTCGCCCTCTGTCGCAACCCTGAACCCGAGCTGCTTTCCGAAATTCACATCATCGACCCCGCAACGGACTCGAAGGCGTACTGTCCCTGCTGCCTGATCGAGAAGTTCATCAGGGACTTTCCCGACGTGCTGGGCTGGCAGTGCTCGGTCTGTCATACTGTGAATGAGCCTGAGGAGATGGGGATTTATTGCCGGGGGGAACACTGTTGGAGATCGTATGAGCTGCGTAGCTATCCTGGCGAGATTCCTCATATTATTTGCAAGCTTTGCACGGTGGTTTTTCCAGGTGTGTATTTCCCAGACTTCCTCGCTGGCTTGCTGTGAGCTGTGATGACTGGATAGGGGAGTGATAAGTGTGGCTAACCTGCAGGGTGTCCCTTGCCTCACTCAGGGCCCGAAGTGGAAGAATACGTGGACTCGGACGAGGAAGCAGAACCCGACCATAACCTTCCCGAGGAGCAAGCAGAAGAAGAACAAGAAGAAGAGACCAGCGAGAGGAACGGCGGGCGGGCACAGGATAAGCGGAAATCTTTGCTGTGATCAGGGTCTGGCTCGAGGTAGTCACGGACTGTCATGAGGCCGGGAGCCTGACAGCCGTAGGGGCCGCTGATATTTCTGGATTTCTTTGACTTTTTGCATCTATTGCAGTGATTCACGTTTTTCTTGGTTTCATCACCACCTTTGTCTGGAACAAGGGTCGTTGGAGCACTTGCCTTCGGTTTTGATCAGCGTGCCGGGTGGCTTCGTGTTATTTTGGCAGAATCTCAATTCGTTCAATTTCCATGGTCATGATGTCCCCGATGCATTGGAAACCTGGAGTCGAGCTACAAACATGAAATCCGGGGACCACTTCGGTGGGTAGGTACCTGGTACTTTGGACCTCAAATCCGAGTAGCTCAGGTAGGAATGATGTGCAACTTCTGTGTTTTTGAGCCACATGAGAAATCCCCATGATTCTTCCCGTCCATGCAACACGGGCGCATGGGCAGCCCGAACCTGGTCTTGACCCTGTCCTCATCCCACAGTGGTCATTCCAACCCCACTCAAAATCCCCGGCTGGGATTCAGCGGCAGCCTGCGAGCTCTGTTCCAATGCCTCATATTGAGAACGCCACATAGAATGCGTGTGGGTCAATGCCCAAATTGTCCCGGGTATAAATATCTTCCTATCCTCTTCCCGGTGTCCAGACCAAACCCGACGTAACTCAAACTTCCACACCACCCAGTATCATTAACATATCGATATCCAAATCCTCCCACCCAAGAAGCCCATCCAACTACAGAGACCCACCACATTCCTCACCAACACCAGAATCCACCATGTGCCGATCCGCCCACCTCACCCGCACCGACTGCCAGCACAAATGGGACGGCTGGATCCTCTGCCGCCGCTCCAGCACGACTTCCCAAGGCCACATCAAGCTGTGTGCGTCCCCCGACACCCAGACAGACGAACACTGGACAGTCGGCACCGCAGCCTTCTGTCCCCTATGCTACATGGAAGGCATTGGCCTCGGCACGTGGACGTGCTCTGTCTGTGCATACCGGAATCACTATCTCACTGTCAGCTGCGAGGGGAGTGAATGCCAGGAGCATTGGGAGAATACTTCGTTTGTCCCGCCGCAGTCGCATCCCATCTGCTCCAAGTGCGAGGTGAACCCAGCTTAGATGGGCTTGGTCCGGTTCAGTTGGGGGGGTAATTGCGGAGGTGTGTTCATTGGTCCTTGGAGCAGCGTAGTGACCATTTTCATATTTTCTGGTGGTTTCTGTGTGGAGTTCTGGGTGGCTTCTCTGCTTGTTATTGGGGGGGATCGGGGGCGCTGGAGACCAGTGGAATAGCTCTTGCTCATCTAATCTGTTGGCGCTTGGGATTCGGGTTATTTGGCTGCACGTTCTCGTGCGTTTTGTATCTTATCCATCGCATTTGGGGATTGAGATAAGTTTTAGCTCCCTTCTATAGCAACACGAGCACTCTTCATGCCTCCGACTTCTACATGGGTCAACCTCGGAAACATATACTCCTACATTCTATTCTATTGATTCCCGAGCTACGAAACCAAGCTTGTAAAGAATTCCAGTCAGTCATGCAGTTTGAGGTTTAAGATGAACGGAGCTTCGGCGTGTTGAGATGATAAATTGCCTTGCGTTGCGCGCAACGAACCTGTTGAGTCATCGGTATCCCATCCACGGCACCGGGTTGGAGAGTCTTCGCCGCCATCAACACACAGGTTCTCCCCTAAACATGATGAACGCAGGAGATGAAGCATTAAACCAACAAGAGAGGTTAGGCGCTTCATACCAACCTCGATTTTATTCCTTGCTGAGAACTTTAACGAGGGTCCGGAGAACGACCAACACGCCGTTACCGCAGCACCTGAGGCATCGCACCCGGCATTTGCTCGACACCAAACCTTTACATCGCGGCTCCAACACTCGGTCCCTTACCTCGTTCTGCCAGGCATTGCACAGCTCCTCGCACTCACCGTCCAGACAGGCATCATCCCAACCATGAGTGAAGAGAAATGGTCAGAATTATGTCGACGTTACTCATGAACGGTGGTTGCTCAACTTCTCTCGCTGCTGACCCGTTACTCTCCACCAGCCGGTAAAGGGAAGAAGGAGAGGACTTTCAAGGCATATATAGCCTCCCATCTGCTTCGACTTGGTCCTCGAACTTCTGAACCCGACAACATCTCGATCATATCGCACCACCCATCACTCTCTTCGACCAGCTATCAAAGCCACGACTACTTCACCACGATACATCCGGACCCGAAAGCCGATTCCCAACCTTACCTGTCTTCACCTTCCTCATTCTCAACACCACCATGTGCCGGAAATTTTATACCCAGTGGGAATGCACTCACAGGAAATTCAAGATCTTGGAATTGTGTCCAGTCCTGCCCGGACAAAGGAACAGAAAGTTTAATGCGCCTTGTGAGAACTACACCGAAGTCATCGTGCCTCCACCCCAGGAACACTCATCGATATGCCCCGTGCCGGGTTGCCAGTATTGGATCAAGGGAAAAGTGCGATGGGAGTGCTGCAACTGCCGGTACGCACACAATGATGGCGGGGTCAACTGCACCGCCAATATGAAATATGTGGCCGCAAATGTACCAGAATGGGACGCTTCGCATTGCGCACATAGCTGGTGTGAAAACTGCAACACTACATTCGGTAAGGCCCCCTTTCTTCATCTTGTTGTCCAACCACACTGGGAAGATGCTCTGGGCAGTAACTGATTCGCACCCAACACGACTCCAGACGACAAGCCGAAGAAGATGCTCCGACATCAAGGATCCATGATAATCAACGAAGTGGACGACCCCAAGTCCGAGATTGGAAGGAAGAATGCGGCGTCGAAATCGAAGGGCATCGGATTCCCGTCGTCATGGTTCGGAAGATCCAGCGACAAGAGGACAAGCGAGTCCTCGAAGAGCTCCAGTGGTCGCGGGAGGACTGGTGAGAGCAGCCGGACGGCGAGGGAGAGCAGTGCCGGGAGCAGGGACAGCGGCCGACGGCGCGAGGAGATCCGCCGGGGAAAGCAGCCGGAGGGAAACACGTACACTGGTGGGATGGGGCAGATCCAGGGCAGGAGTGCGGCTTCGAGCGGAAAGGGCAAGCAGGTGGACCGACGACGATGATCTTCATGCTTTCAGTACTTTAACACCAGCGACGACCGGGATAACCGCTCGCGGCCGGACACGATCTCACGACTAACGAAACAACCTAGTTTTCAAGACGACAAAAATCTCACGACTTGCAACAACCGTCGAGCGGGCTCGACTTCCCCCATCTTAGACTTCCCCTTTTTTGGACTTGCCCCATTTTCATCGATCGGGTTTCTTTCCATTCAGCACCAGACTTACATCAAAACAACACGACACTTTTTTTTCTCATCACTCCAATAAGACAATTAAATCTACCCGCGGATCGTAGATATGGATACCCGACTTATGTGGAAGACGGATTGGATGCGCTGATATGTGGCAACACGGTGGCAAGGGCCGGCCGGTTGGGCATTTTAGGTACTATCACGTTTTTGCTACTGAGCTCGTTTGTGACCATAGACAGTTTCAATTTTCTTTTGCTCGAGCTTCAATTACTAGAGTGTAGCTAGATTCGGCGTCTCCCAGAAAATCTTTCTTTTTCTTGTTTGGCGGCATTACAGCCGTTGAAGATCTGGACAGCCATGGACGCAGGGGTCAGGGGCAGACTCGCGCTAACCCGTGCTAGGCTTAGCTTTGTTTACTTTCGCTTAGATAAGCCGAGCTAAGACTTTTCGACGTCAAGCCGTGTCTCTCAGCAAGCAAGACACCAAACTATTTTGCTTTTGCACATCACACTTGCTGTTCTCAATTGTTAATTCGTGCGAACTTGTGTGCTGGTTCTCATCAATCATTGAGCGATAAAATTTCGAACGTTCAATCCAGAAAAGCATGTTGCAGCCAAGAAATTTGTGTGCCTATCTAGGAAGCCTCGGCGGGATCCCTGGCTACGCGAGAGGCGCCTGACAAAAACCCAATGGAAGAAAAGGATTGAAGGAGCCCAAAACTTCCCAGCACCCATTTTTTCTGATGAATCGGAGTCTATTGCTATTGTGATCCTTGTTTCCGTGATCTGTCATGCTGCCCTTCAAATTCAAACTGACAAGAACGCAAGAACACCTTCTGGCCAAATAGATTCCCCAATTGTCCAATTATTCGTGCGCTTTCCCACTTGACCATACAATGAGTTTTTCAGACATTGACTCACTTTCGCAGCTGTGTCATGGTCCTGGCCATGGGGTGATTTTGCGGCGACCGCACACACCAAATTGACTCACACTGTGGCAACAAACACTTGAGATGAAAATGGCCTTTCATCTGACCTAGCGCAATTATTAGCTCTTAGACTTGAGTGACGAGTTGGTCGGAGGTAGTACGATCACAAAGAGATGGCATTATTCAAGCTTCGCATTCAACACTGCGGGTGCAATGGCAACTGAATACCTCAGGTATGTGCCACAGGAAGAATAAGGCGGTACCTGCCAGGTACCTATTCACAGTTGTCCCCACGACTGCTAGGTTTGGAAATTAAGGATGCGTTTGAGGAAGATGGGGTGGCCTTGGAACAATAGAAATCAATTCACAGGACGAGAATGCAGGAAAATACAGGTGAATAAGGAGACCAAGTGAGGGGGCCTGCATGACTTTCTGCTATTGTGTCCCACGCAGTATAACGGGCTGCTTTGCACGAGGCACCTTGCCAAAATTTCCTGCCCTTCGACTTTAATCTTGTTGAATCTTTCATCTCTCGACACCAACGCAAACACTCACGCACTTCGTTTACACATTCAGTCCAAACCACGACCACAGGAAACCACGATGTGCATGAGCGAGCAGCACCAGCACCCCTGCCAACACATCACTGTGCTGTGGCACTACTGCCGCGACTCCTTTTTTCTCCTGGGCCGCCTGGCGCCGTGCCTGGCCTACACCAGCAACCCCATCGGCCAAAACGCGATCACGAACGTCTCGCTGCCGTGCGGTCGTCCCGACTGCTATTTTTACACGATGCCGTTTGGAAGGTGGAGATGCTGCCGATGCGGCTACCACAACACGCGCGTGTGTATGCATGCCCCCTCTAATTATTCCACATAGTACTTTTGCATGGCATCAACTTGGACGATTCAGAGCTTTTGGTGTTGGCCCGGGCTACTCGCAGCCAGTGCATGATCAGTACGGCTAATCAGTGTATGTTGCAGACGCTTGTGATGGCCAGTGTTTGGTCAGCCGGTTCAACGAGCAGGGCGAGATAGTGGACCAATACTCTGCCTACTGCTGCCACAACGTGTGTTGGTTGTGTGCTGTCCTTCGTAAGTACAGGTCAATTCTTTTGCTTTTTGTAATGCCGAAAAGGCCGGTTCCATTGTTGGCTTTCGATCTGGTAACTACGAAATTTGGACGATGAATCACGGGCGGGTGCTAATTTGACCGAATTCATAGCCCCCGAGCACATCTGGGAATAATAGCTAAGTTTCCCGAGACGTCGACAAAATCGGAGTTATTCATGATGATTGAACTGGAGGGAGCCGAAGCAGGAGGAGTACTAGGGGACTGGGCTGTTGGTTTTTATTCTTGAGAGGGAACTTATGGGACAGATGAGTGAGGCCATACGCGGCCAAAATGAAGCGATTTCCGTTATTCATCGTCGAAAAGAAGTGCAAAATCAAAACGTGCATCTCTGCCTACAATGTGCAATTGTTGGTTCTTAGGGCCCTCTGCAATAACATGACTGCGAAAATACAGGCCATAAAATAGCACAGACTCGGCCTGTCCAAGTCGTGACCAACATGAAATCCACACCGCCCAGGCACAAAAGATCTACATTTCCAGACCAACAGTTGAACGAACCCCGCGGACATTCAATTTTCTTCCTCATCGAACAAATTTCTCGAACAACTGCCCGCTCCATTTGCCCAAGCCCGCGTCTACCCGTATCCACCACCCCAGGCAACCCCCCAGACTCTCTTCATCGCCTCCATTGAAGTTACCGTCTGCCATCACCATCATGTGCGTCCGGATGTTCCTGACCCATCCCTGCGGCCACACCAGCTCGCACATGCGGCTGTGCAAGAACTACCTCATCAAGCGGAACACCGCAACCAACCCCGTTCTTCCCTTCGTGAACGTCCCCTGTGAAGAGTACCGTGACGCGGTTACCAAGCCCGAGAGGCGCGAGGACACCGACGCCCGGTGCTGGGAACGGGACTGCTGCTTCCATCTGAAGCCGTTCTGGCGGTGCTGCAACTGCCGAAGCGAGAAAACCAACACCAACGGCCTGTGCAGCAACTTGTGCTGTAGCCACTACTGCTGCAACTCCTGCACGCGTGTTCGCCGTACGTAGCACCGGCACCGGCATGGAGATCCCAGTGGTAAAGATCTTCTATGCTAACAAGTGTGCGTGCAACAGAGCCATAACAACCGTCTCGCGGCGAGGAGCAAAGCAACAGTGACCCGGAAAGCTGTGGAGGGCGCGCCAATCGATGGCACTGCAGTCTGCATGCAGAACCACGGGATGACAGCAAGAGGCCACAGACAGACGAGGAAAGCACGTGTAACAGCGAGCCAGCGGCCGGCTTGAGTGATTTTGGAACCAGGGAGATCACGGGTTGGGAGCGGGTCAAGGGCCAGTAGACGCGGCTTCGAACGTGGGATTACACCGTGATCCATCCAATGGCCATGCTTGGATCAGCAACAGGGCAGATAGAAAAGGATTTTCTGTAGTCAGAACGCCGAATAATAAATTTTACCTGATAATTGTTCTTTCTTCTGCTGTGCTCCAGGAAAGAGCCCTGCATTCCTGAGTGGGCCACCTGCCCAATTACGTGGCCTTTTGCTGTTAAAATGTCTGCCTGCCATTGAGCACTCAACCCCACTCCCTAACGAAGAGGTCAGTTGGCAAACAATAGGCAGAAAATCGCACGTAATAGCGTAAACCTCATCGGATGACGCTGACATATCAGGCAGCCAGGACCCGTTCTTGGCCCACCCGCCAGCCCCAAAATACGATTATAAAAAGGCCTACTCACCTTGTTCAACCGCACAATTTTTTCCTTCTTCAAAAACTTCGAGCCTCCCTTGAAAATCAGTTCACAAACTCCATCTCCAAACCCCAGCTAGTTCCTCACCAACACCAATCACTCGCTTGCAGCGCATGATTGTTGACTTGCACTGCTTTTCAGCACTCCGAACTGCCTCATCGCGACAAGTCCACGCTCTCTTCACCAAAAAAAAGCTGTCGACTCTTCGCCCGAACGTTTCTGCCACCAGATCGTCGGGCGCCGATCCCATCAAGTCGCCAGCGTCCATGGCCAAAACACGGCGACAATCTCCACCATCACGATCGCGACAGTGACGACTGTGACCACCACCGAGATCAACGAAAGAAAGCCACATGCACGGCACCACCAAGCCGAAGATACCCTCACATCCAACGACGACCTCAACATCAAGCACAAGCCGAAGATATCGACATGGAACAAAACGGCGAGGCTCCGGGAAGCCCGGTCGACTCCCACCAAGGGAGAGGCGATCGCTATCCCATCCCAGAGGACATATTCCAGAATACCGACTCCCACCAAGGGCGAGGCGATTGCGATTGCTAACGCTGTCCAATCCGAGAGACCGATAACAGGGTCCGGTTCCACTGCCTCCGACACCCACCAAGGGAGAAGCGATCGCTATCCCATTCCAGAGGACATATTCCAGAATTTCGACTCCCACCAAGGGCGAGGCAATTGCAATTGCTATTGAACGCTGTCCCATCCGGGATAGTACCAACAACAGGGTCCGGTTCCACTGCCTTGGGACCGTACGACGGAGAGCACCAGGAAGGAGTACCACTGCTTCGGAGGTTGACCAGCGGACCATCACGACAAGGACGAGATCAACATGCTGGAGCACCTACAGCCTGGACTCCAGTCAGTCCCGAGCGACCGGAAACTCCGGCGCACCTCACGTTGCTTTTCTTGCACCGCTTCATGCTACCGGTTAGTTGCGCGGTGTTTTCCTTTTCCTTTTCTTTTCTTTTTTTTTTTTTTTTTTGGTTTTGAATGTGCGTGAGATTGTGCGCAACGACGATAAAAAATGTTCTTGGACGCCTGTGGACGCGTGTGGACTTGTTTGCTGACGGTGGCTGATGTACTAGAAGCAATGCTGCAACTGAGAATCCAACCGGCGATGAGATACGGAAAGTGGCGGTTGCGAGGAAGCGTGTCAGGAACGAGGGCGGGGTGGTTGGCGATGGGGTGTATATGGAGAATGGCGGGGTAGTTGAGGGTGCTTGCAGTCGTTTCGAGAGAGCTGGTGGCTGTGAGCTGGTGGTGCTGGCGGAGCATTGGGCTGTTGGTTGCAATAAGAAAGCCAGGTTTCAAAATCGAATCTCGAAATGAACAGATTCATGTCTTTTTCATGCCCTCAGATTCCTTGGACTGAGCAGCGAAGAAAAAAGGTCCTAGTCCTCGTTTTCTTCGTTTTTCTCGTGCATCCCGCCAACCGCGCTACGGTCCTCTGATTGAGATTTATTTGTGAGGTCGCCCGCCCGAAAGTGGTGACTGATAAATTCTTAACCGAACACCTCGGGGCACCGTCAAGGCCCTGTGGCATCGTTCCAGGCCTTGGTGGGGTCAGGCACTGCGAGGTCTTTCTGGCGCCGCCGGTCTGCGGCCGGCCGGGACTGCGTAGAAGGGACAAGCTACCCCGAACCACCGGCCAACGGCGAGGATAAACGCCTGATCACCTAGGTTCGCGATCAATTCCAGCTTGAACAGCCTTCATCGACGTAACGGGATGCGGTGAGAGCGAGCGCCCCCATTAGCACGTTAGTGGCAGGTTCGAGCCCAGCCAGGGTCAAATGGTGGGCCACGAGGCGGCAACGATGTGCTGATTTCAATTGCGTGGTGAGGGCTTGTCTCCTTCTGTTTCTGGTATGTTCTCGGCAGGCAAGTCCGCCAAGATTTGTGCTGGTGAGGCCGCGGAGGAACCAGACAAGTAGGGTGCTGTGGTTGCCCTAAGCTGAGCTTCTATGCTCGAGGTAGGTATCGGTGGGTTGCAGCTTGTAGTATGGCACCATCGCTTTCAACGTCGAAGGATGCGCGCCCCGCCATAGGTGTGTTTCGACACGCCCAGCCTAGTGGTCGTGTCGGTGCGTAGGAAGGATGGGCCGCATTTCCGCGCTGTCGAGGTTCGCGGTGAAGGTCTAGGTTGCGTTGTAAGCGAGCACAGAGACTTGGAAGAGGGGCAACAAGCGTTCCATGAAGTATTGCCGGGTGGTGGTTCGCTGTTGGTGGGTTTTGGTGACATATAGGCTGGTGGGAGGAGGTCTAGTTTGTGATAGCTGGGGATGAAGGTTTTGGAGAACACGAGCAGTTTGGTGTCGTAGGTGGCCTGAGGGTTACTCAATCGGTTGAACCACTTTCCCCATCGTCGTCGCCTTGGCTATGAAGACAGACGGGTAGCCCCCTTGGCCGCTGCGGTTGGTGCTACAAGGCGTGATGAGCGGGACAGTCCGCGCGGGGGCTTCGCTGGTTGCTGGGTTGGAGATAGCCATGCTATCTGGACTGCCGTCGATTGCAGCGGGCGGGCTTGACTGCGTGGAGACTGGCGACTGGAGCAGATCGAGTTCTTGTATTACGCAGCTGCATGTTGTGGCTGTGGCGGAGGGTGCCAGGCTGGGTTTCCATGGTGAATGGAGGGAGTGGATGGATGCGTGTGAGGATCCTGTGGATGATGTGGGTGGATCATCTCGCGTGGTTGGTGCTTCTGGGGATCCTGATGCGGCATGTGAAGACTTGGTGGTGGGCATCAGGAGAATCGCTGGGGAAGAAGAAGCAGCTGTTGACTGGAGGTTCTCGCGATGATAGCCCTGTTGACCGCGCAAGTTAAGTTGGCAGAAGAACGTGATCTCATGGCGGGAGAGTATTCAATGCTGCCAGGCAAGGTCGGCACTAGCTGCGCTTACCGGGACCTGGTGTTTGTGAGGCACAAAAGCAGCGGGTTTATGGGGCGGGAGGCTCGGTGAGAAGATTCGTTGATAGCGTTCGGCCACTTGCGTCTCCTGTCGCTGCGTGGATGGATGAGGGTGGTCGTGCCATGACATGGATACGCTGGGGCAAAAATCATGGCCCCAAAAGTGAATGCTGGATACTTTGCCGCGGGTTGTACTGATAATGCTTATGGTTTCTTTTTGCTTTCCACTACTCCTGGTTTCTTTTGTTGGTTCAGGCTCTTGCGTTCGTAGTGGAATGCTGGTCGGTGTTCTGTGTAAATTCACCGAGAACCCCCGTTGTGGCATGGTATGGTGTGATTCCTGGTGCCCGATCCGTAAGGATGTTTGCAGACGAAAGATCTTAGAAGCCGTGGACGAGGAAAAACAGGGCGCGGATATTTTCGTGGCCTCGCTGACGGGCAACAAGCATTTTCTTTCTCAGCTGGGATTATGTGAAACTGACCCATGGAGGTTACGGTCCCGGCATCTCTTGAAGATGATCTGAGAAATTTATTCCCTGTACATGGCTGACAGCTATGGTTTCTGAACGCCTTACTGTCATTTTGCCAGCCTGTGGATATTTCTTGCTCTTCGACTTTAACAGATCATTATCGACCCCGGATCGTATGTACGGCAGCAAGTGCGAGGACGCCACATCATTGAGACGGAGGGGATGTATGTATGCACCGTGGTGCTTGGTGCCGTCGAGCCTGGCTCCGGACGGTTTAACGGCAGGGAAATCACGAGCGCGAACCACGTTGGAAGGCGCGAATAGACAGACTGAGTGTCGGTCGCCTTGGACAACAGGAATTTGGTACGAGTAATGAGGATGGAGAAGGCAATTTGGAGTGTTCGTTCGTTGGCGTGCCTTCTGTTTTGACATGATCTTGTGTGCCAAGTTTGGGTCGACGCCGAGACGTGTGAAAGATGAACCGAAGGATATCGATAGTATCAAAGGGGGCTAAATCTGATAGCTGTGGTCAGCATTGATCATAATGGAGGACGTTTCTGACAGGCTGGAAGAAAACCTACTTGCAACAATGTATTGGAACGGTTGATCGTGTGGGGGTGATGCTCGAGTCATCAAGGCGTGCCTACGGCAATGTAGTCGCTAGCGGGTTCGTCCTCGGCCCTTCGAGGAAGGCCATCAACTATCTAGTCTTGATTGCCTTTTATTCAGGTCTGAAACAGATCGCATCGGTGATCGAGCGTTACTCGGTACGTTGGCTGTGTTCGTGCTGGGGGGAAGGAGGCCGCTCGTCTCTCTCCTTCTCCTCGCGCGGGGTCGGGTCGAGGAGGTTGACCTCGGCGTGGAAGACGGGCCGAAAGCACTCTGGCTGCGTCTTGGCCATCAGTTCCTTGTCAATGTCGCAACCGCGGCGTTCTAGGCTGTCAACGTAGCGGAGGATTCATGCCTCTCGCTAGACCAACGGCCAGCTAGGGGGCGCTGTAACCGGTGACAAGAAAGGATTTCTTCGAGAGAAGAAAAATGCGTGCCAGATGGAGTAGAAAGCATTGGCGACAACTGCTCTCCCGGGACTCGGAACGAGAGGGGGTGCTCCGCCCGAGGAACGCCGCGAAGAAAACAGCGGCTTCCAAGCCGGAAAGAAGGCCGGCGGCGCACAACCAAGCGCGCACCTCCCACGCCAAAGCTGGCCCGAGCGGCGGGGAGGCCACTGAAAACCCCGCAAACCAGGCAAATTTACAGGGCATAGCACTCAACTACAGCTGGACCAGCAGACCTCTGAACTGCCTGGCGCCCCGCCGTCCGGTGCAATAATTAACGGAGGGTTTTGCCGCACCTGGTTCGGGCGATTGGGTGAGTGCCGGGCTTTTTCTGCCCGGGTCGAAGTGTGAATCGCGCAAGAAAAGAATTATAATCAAGAAGTGTTCTCGCCGTTTAAATTGAGCTTTTCGGGGTACAAACTTCACCGGTTAATCGCGCGACATCTTCAACGGCTAATTCGATGTTAGTTCGGTCCTTGATTCAACGTCCATGGCATTGTTTTACTGTACATCAGCATTCTCGGCAAGTTCCGCCCCAAACCATGTCCATCCACGGCACAACTACGGCAGCATTCAACGACCATGCAATTGGATCTATTTATCGCTAAAACTGCATTTTGCGCCTTTTTCTTCGCTGGCAAAAATGCACAACGACCTGGATAAACCGCCTCTGCATCACCACCGCAGTCATAATTGACCATTTTCCGCATCATGAAAAACCACCCAATTTTGCAATGACGCCAAAAAACTTGGCGCGATCTTTTTGCTATCCACGCGAGACATGTTTGCATTTCCTGCAATTTGTGTCGTTATGCGGCAATGCTAAATGACCTGAAGAAAAAATCCCGTGTCCTCTGCGCGTCTGCATTCCTTGGGACGGTCGATGATTTAATGTCGCACGAGCCCACGATCGCCTAGGGCGGGTCTCGGCCTTGGTCTTGTTGGTGATCTTGGTTGTTGCCCGTCGACGACGATGATGAAGGTGGGGGTTCACTGGCGGCGCCTGTACTGATGCTGGGACTTGGCGTCCTCTGGCCGCTGTCGCTTCTTGTTCTCCCCTACCGGCGGAGGCTCGAGTATTGGGTTTGCGGACTACCGCTCCGTCTGCCTCTGAAACCACGACCGCGGTCGCCACCTTGTGTGGATGCAGTGGAAGGGGAGTCGGGGTGGTCGCCCGCTCGGGTATTCGGCCGTGGGCCATGTCGACGAGTATCCGAGCCACCTCGAGCTAGTCTGCGGTATAACCTTTGTGCTCGGGCTTCTCGTCCTCGTCCTCGATCTCCTGCAGGGAGACCCTGACGAGCTCGAATTCCGAGTCTGGGACCGGGCTTGGGGGTCCGGTGGTTATAGTAGTACGGTAACCGATAGTTAACGGTTATTGGTCGATATCCGTCCCGTTTATATGTCGGACGTGTCGGATGATCGTGCAAGCGTTGTCGTAATTAAAGCACATTGCGACATGGTGAAGCGCCGTCTACTCGTTAGTGGTTGGGCAGTTGCCGGTTGGGTCCGGGGCGCGTTCCGGCGCTTGGAGGAGGCTGTCGGTGTTCGAACGAGTCGAGGAGACTGATATGACGACCTGCTTCCGGTACAGTGGTTGGCTTCTCGATCCTCACCCACGGAACTCACGACAGTTGAGCTCCACGGAAACTGCCACGCGGGCCTTGGCCACTGACGCTGCGAGGGAGAGTAGTCGTGGATGAGCTTCTCGAGGGACTCGAGCTCGAACCCAGTCTCTCAGGTCTCGGAGGCAACGATGCGGGGATTCCACGTGAAAAGCTATGAGGCCTGGCTAGATCTCTGTTCGGTCATGGAGTCGACTGCCTCGTATGTTTCTTGAACGAGCGGTGGGAGGTTGGGCAACCTGGGAAGTGAGGTCTTAGGTGATCTTCTTGCCCTTCGGGGCAGGTAGGGGCTTAATCTGCATCTCAGGCAGAGCATGTGAGGTTGTTAAAAGGGTCGAACGTGATGCTAGCCTTGGCACTCTCAGGGCAAGTAGGATGGTCTTCCTTTTGTTCAGTGGAGGTATGTTGGCTCTGGGCGGAACTGGTGCAACCGAAATGGTTGCGGTTGTGGATCGAGGCGAGAAACTCGTTGTTGTGGCTGTGAGCTGGATGGGCTGTGATTTTCGGTGCATTTGAGCATCGTGTTGCTGGAATGTTTTCTCGTCTTGATCTAGTCGTGATGCAATGCCTGCTTTGTTTTTTGTTAGTTGCAAGCGAGGTGCTAATGGGTTTGTGCTGATGAGTGTGAAATGGAAGCTTACTTCAGGAAAAGGTTTGGTAAGATTGCATTTTTTTTGTCCGACTCCAGCAAAATCTTTGCACGACTGGGGTCTTGGATTTGTGAAGCACAGGTCGGCTATTGCTGAGATACTTGGTGACGACAGCACATTGCCGTATTTGGGAACCGTGTTTGTGAACTGGTTTTTTTTTCTTGGCGAAGTATGGGAAAGCTTGTTGGATGGTGACAAGATGATGACATGGCATGAGGCTGTGTTTTTGCTGCCCCATTTCTCCGAAATAAATTGACTTGGTGCGGTTGTTGCCTTCTCTCGACGTGTTGGAAAAAGGAAAGTGAAGCTAGTCGGATGTCATCTCGGGTTTCCCGCACGGTTGTGGTCGTGGCTGTGACCACCAAGCTGCCAAGATCATGTATCTTAGGTTTGCTCACCGGGTGGACCCCCTTGTCCTACTCCGGGCGCACCGTTTCCTGGGGGAGACGTGCAGGCGTCACCAGCTTGGTCGCTGGGCTGGATGCTGCGCGCACGTGGGGGACTCATCTCTCCGTATCCTTCCTCCGGTAGTCGGAGGAGCAGGAGGTCCTGCAGACGAGGGCGCTCCGCCGGGGGGATCGCCTGGTGGGCACGAAGTGCCTGCAGGACCTCTTGTCCGAGGGGGATAACCGCGTGGCAGTCGCAACCCTGGAGGAGGTATGGGTTCCGATTCTCGCTGCCGGGCGCCGTGGTGGCGTTGCCCTCTTGGGAAGACTCTACGGTTGGTTCGTTAGTAAATGTCCCGTGTGGTTGGGGAGTCGAGTGAGCGACGGGCTTACCAGTCACCCGTGCGGACACGCCGCCGTAGACGATGGCAGGGTCGATACCCTGGTCTCCGGGGTCAGGGAGTGCTCCCGGCCAGAGGTCTGCGTCGGCACTTCGGAGCATGTGGGGATTTGACGGGTTCAGTTGTGAGGGATCAACGGTTTGGACCGGTGGTCCCTGGGGCGGGGCGCCCCGGCACTGTCGGCATGTGTACATGTCAGACCGGCCGATGACAGTACTCAGTCGTCCGTGGGGCCCGTGGACTCTGCCGTGCGAATAGGAACAGTCGAGGACTCTTCCGTAGTCGACGCGGCCGCAACCGGTGCAGTGCTTCTCAATGTAGTTGCACATTTCGATCATATGCACGAGACAACGAGCTGAAGAGTGGTATGTTTTGCCGCGTTTGGAGGGGGCTTTTGGGTTGACAGGTCGATGAGAAGCTCTGGAGTCGTGTGGCTGTGTTGCTATGTTGTTGAGGCTTGGTGGTACTTGAAGTATCTGGCCGACGGTTGGCGGGGTCGAGGATGCTGTCGAGGTAAGGTGCTCCGAAAGCTAGCAGTGGCAAGAGGGCCTAATCCGGGAAATACAGTTAGTCTTGTGTTCAGGTAGCCCTTGAAGAATGATGTGACATATGTTGCCCTGGATAAGGAAGGTGTTGCATGTATAAGATAGTGGTGGGTCGGGATAGAAAGATGTTCGTGGAAGGTACCGATATACCAGAAGAACAGCGAAGTAAATGACATGGGAGGTTTGGTTGAGGACGGTGGATGAGCTGGTGTTTGTGTAGTATGTTAGTGAAGGAGTCATGTCGGAGTGGCATGCTTTAGTTTATGCAAGGTGGGAAGGTGGAAGCATGACATCAGAATCATTGAAGACAAGAGGACCATGAAACACTTTGTCCATGATGTCTCTTCTCTGGCAAATGACTTATTGAGTGGGTATGGGGAGGAAGCTTTGACATAGCTGGTGACATAAGGTATTTTATTTAGGGAAGGTGAAGTCGACGCAATAATAACTCTCGCTTTAGGGGAGTGTAGAGGTGGGGATGATGTGAGGGTTTGTTCAAAAAGGTTTCTCTGGAAGGTTGCTAGGGATTTGGGTGATTGAGGGAGGGGTAGAGTGGAAATGGGCCTTGTCAAACAGTTTGCTCAATGTGAACTGAAGGTGACTATGAGGAGGGGTTCATGGGACGTTTTAGAGCAGACTGCTCGACTTGGTCGGGTGAGGGGCAGGGGTTCGCTGAGTGCGCTTTTGGAGGGGTAATTATTGAGCGTGATGCTCTAGATCTTGATGATGTGGTGAGGGGATACTTACGAAGATGGCTCGGGAGTGAAGGGTACCAGGTCTGGGAAGAAGACTGCTCGAAATGATGCTTGGGAAAGGGCAGTGTGGGGGAAAGGGATGTGGGAAAGGAATTCCTGAGCAAGCCGCCCAGAATCACAAAGAATAGAATGGGGGAAATGGGTCTGGTGATCAGGGTATGAGAAGTAGTGGCCTGCTCGACACTGTGGCTAGAGGCTTACAAGGAGGGGTCCGCGGGGGAGGTTTTGGGTAGGGGCTTCGTCGAGAACGACGATCATGAGGACGGCCGATTTCCCAAAGAACAAAAGTGAATGAGGTAGAGGAAAGGCAGTAATGCTTACCGTGCGCTACACCAAGAGCTGGCGGGTGGTTTGGTGATTAAGACTGGAGGAGGCGCGCGAGTCCACGTGGGCGGAGGCGGGTGTAGATGCGTCGGGGAAGACTGATTGTGGTCGACGAGAAAAGATTGCAAAGTCGAGGAAGAAAAAAAATCGACCTCAGTAAAAAAGAGAAGTGCTAGATCTCAAGCAGTGAGGGAAGAAATAGCAAGTGCAAGGCAAAGGCGAGCGACGTGGCGAGGCCAACCGAAGATGTGCGTTTTTTGAGGAAAAAAGTTGTTGGGAGAGGGAGAGCTTGGTGCGAGGCGGCCTAGAAATAAGAAAGGAAAGGCAAGGACCCACGGGCCAGGTAGGGGACTAAAAACGTACCTGATTGGGAAGGAAGCCCTCGCAGTGGGTTGTTGCGGGGGCAGTGGGTGAGTGTTAGGGCAGTCAGGTGCCCTTCCAGTGGAAACCACGGCGTTTTAGGCGGTCAAGCCTGCCTTCCGTGAAGCAAAGGGTTGAAAAGATGGGATGGATCCGTGTTGTTGATTGGCTGCTGTCTCCACTGTTGGGTGAGGCCCCCTGAAGATTGGAGCATACAAGGCCTTTGGTCGCTGTATTCTGGCTGGTAGGTGATCTGGCTACACCTCGAGGAGCAGAGGGTGCCTTGTCTCGCCTTTTTGGATGCTTTTAGAGGCTAGAAGCTCTATCTGCGGTGAGATCCCGATTCACATTCAAGAGGGAACTGATCCGCCGCTGCGTTTTTGAGGCCGAGTGAGCTCGGATCAGGAATGGCAAGGTATGGGACGAATCTCCCGAGCCAACGCCGTCTTTCCCTTCGTCTACGATCACGCCTCTGCTGCTCCCTCTACCCTCAGGACTCGGGAACCACCCCTCAGCCCCCTGCGATACTCACGAGTCTTTGAGCATCCTGATTTCGACGCTCTCCCGCTCTCATGCTGCCTCCGGCTCTCTGGCTTTCGCTGCTCGAATCAGTCGTCTCAGGCCGCCCACCGTCCTCTACCGCCGCTCGCCCTTGCTCAACCGGTCCCCCACCGTCGTCCCGCCCGCCAGCCTCCCCCAGACCACGGGTCTTCCGCTACCAGCTTCACCTGCCGCTTTTGACACTCCTGCTTCTCCAAGCTCATTGCTACCGCTTATACCCTCCTCTGAGCATTCTGCTTTGCTGCTCAGCTGCTGTGCGCAGTTCGCCCGCTGAACGCGGCCTGGCTCTCACGCTTCTTCGGCCCCTGCTCACTCCGACCCCCTTATCCAGCCGCACTCCTCGACGATAACTTTCAACCTTCTGCTGTCTGTGGCTGTCCTTGGGCACTTCCATACGCCCCTCTACACTGGTCGCTACCCGGCAGGGTCCTCCATTCCCGTTTGCTACGGGTCAACCGATTCCGCCATCCTCGTCTACCTCAACTCGCGGCTTCCTGGCGCCCCTGGCTCTTCCGATTTCCGACTCCACCCCCATCCCGCCGCCCTCACCATCCGGCCCCCTCGGTCTCTGATGTAGCTACTCTCCTCTTTAAGGCGCACTGGTCGGCCACTACTCAACTACCGTCCGCAGCCCGCCTGCTTAACACAGCTTCTACAGCCCTCCGGTCCTCCTAGCAAAGCTGTCCCAAGTCCCTCTGCTCTCCTTGGCCTTTGTTCAGCCCCCTGGTGATCTTTCGTCGGCCGCTCTTCTGCTATCGCCGGTTCCCCAGCATTGCCTTCCGAGTATAAGATCCCCTCTTCCGGCCATTTGACCGCCCGCTCTCTTTTCTACCTACCCGACCGCCCACCAACGTCCACCCTCGCTTCGACTTTCACACACAACGCAGACCATACAAACAGGATAAACGGTGCCATCCAGAAACCGCAGTTACCAGAGAATATGTGGCCTTCATTCACGACACTTGGCCTCACGTTGGCAGAGGATTGAGTCACGTCGTTGGTTACCGCCGCAGATCTCTCTTCACATCGCTCTATCCACGGGCTTCTCGTAACAGTCAGCTCATATTTGTTCCTCGATACCGGCGGCCAGTATTTTCTCCCTCGATGTGTGCTCTGCTCGAAAGCCCTACCTACTCGCCCTCCGTCACCATCGATGATAGCTTTGCGACAGCTACTTTCAGCAAGTTCTTGTCAAAGTTCACGTTTCTCCAAGCTTCCTGGCGGGCAAGATCGTTTATACCTCGGCGCTGCTCCCCGAGCCACTCTCCTGCTTCAAGCCCGAATTCCTACAATGCTCCGCCCACAAGGCGGTCGGGCTTCACCTAGGAAGGATACGGAAAGATACCATAACACCCGCCCTGAGCGGCCGTCCTCCTTAGCATAAATGGCCCTGAGCGGACCTTTGTTTGCATTGGGATGACCACCTCCGCCACCGACGCGGTTTAACTCATTTTACAAGCCCTCATTCACACGAATTGGCCTTTTGCCGCAGCACGGTACGAGCTGAATCTCCTCTCCAGCGATCATTCGGAGAGCAACTATCGTCATCCACCACCCCAGATGTGCCCACAAGACCCCTTCCCTTGTATGGTTTTCTGCTAACAACTACTGTAGTTTCCTGCCTGCGCCCTCAAGCGTCCCATGGCGTTCTGCCTTAATAACCCACATATTCTTTTCACGACCACACGAATACGGAAATACCTAGCTCCCGAATCACGTTCCCATCAAGGAATAACGAGACAGCCAAGCTCCCCTCCGCACAGGATGCTGGGCTGACACGAGCCGAGCTACGCATCCTCCCGAGGGCAGAGAAGAATGTTGACGGAGAACGCATCCTCATCTGAAAGAAACATCATCCTCCAAAATCCCGAGCAAAGGGCATGTCAAACACATACAAACACGACCATCGGCCTCTCCTATCACCACGATAGCCACTCGTGAAAAAGACGTCGATTGCCGATTTATTCGTCAAGATTCAACACAGCTAATCTAAAGCCCTCACGCTACGCCGGCTCACACGGCAGGTGCGCATCTTCAAACTTCCAGCGGAAACCGCCCCTCCTACTCCAAAGCCCGGGTTAGAGCTCTGCTAACGGAAGGCGTGGGCCATCTAGGATTGAATTCCAAGTAAGCAAGGCAACAGATTCGGTTAAACTACGGTCTCCCACGCCGGCAGCGACGATCTACCGGATTCACACGCTCATCCGTGCGCCAGCAGGCTCACTCCAAGCACCTCTGTTCCTCACCATTTCTCAAGCCCTGCAGACGCCAAGTCTCCATTACCAGCGTCAACACCAGCACACAAGAACCGGTCCCGATACCTGAGCTAGAGATCGACGATACCACCAGCCCCAATTTGATTTCCCTCGCCCGCGTCGACGGCATACATCCCGGTGCGTCTCGGACTTTCTGCTTCACTCTGGGAAGCGGAAATTCCTTCCATGGCCATACCCTCTACGTCTCTGAGCTCAGAATGAGTTGGAAGCGGGAAACACCCGGAACCGCCGTAGCGGAGAGCGGGTACGGACGGAAGACTTTGAGATCGCCTCCTCTCCGTTTGAAAGTAGACCGTATCCTCTCTTAGGTATCTCTTTGTATAGAAGCTTCGACCATGCGGCTCAGTCCGGAAGTGCCAAGCACAGGGAGGAGAGAGTACGAAAAGAGAAATTTCGAACACGGCTTCCGATTCTTTAGGAGAGGCCCCATCATAAATCATGAACGCAAGCAACTGCCTTCGCTCGCTTCTCGTCGACCTTCACGTCGGCTCCCCAAAACCGCCCACGAATCCAGCAGCTGACCTCAACCAGCTTCTACGCCAGAAATATTACTCCACGTTGGCAGTCCTAAGTTCCATGGCCGAGAACAAGGCCCTGACTTCCAAATGCTGGGAGAGCGTCGTCTGCAAAGCGCCGTCTCCAACAAACGCTCCCGATTCCGGCTTGTCTGGGCGTAAGCTTTAGGCGCGAGACACCGAGACTGGTACTACCGGGCGAGCGGTGGGCGAGGGCATCAAGATGACCCTGTCCCAAACTTTGCAACTCAAAGGCACACTTGAAGCTACGGGCTGCTTTACACTCCTAGCCTGTGAGCCGGAGAGAAAAAATTCAAGACCACGAGGATCAAGCTCCTTGCCGCAAACCTCACAGTTGAGCCCCTGAACATTCCAGACGCGTGGATATTCGGTACTAACCCCTCCTGTTCTCTCAGTTCCTCAAAAGCTAGAAGCTCATCGACGGACGCAACGCCCACCAACCACGTAATCGCGAGCCTCGATCGAGATCCCCTCCTCTCAAACGAATACCCTCGACAGCGAATAAAAGCTCTACCGAAAGCCTCGAGTTTCAGTCGTCACTAGTGCACCCTCAAGATCTTCACAGGCATTCTCGCGCAAAAGCTTGTTTTGGATCCGGCAAAACGATGGCTTTTCTTCGGCAGTCGGACGCAACTCAGGCTGAGACGCAAGGCTGAAAATATTTCGTTGCTGTTGCGTTCTGGGGTGGACAAGGAAAATATTATGTCTTCGACGACGTCGTCGACATGGCACACAATTATGGATTCTGAATACAATTGCTCTCGGGGTCACTGTGGCAGATAATTACGATGTGTGAGCGGCATTATTGGCCGGCCGGGAAGTGATGTCATAATATGGATTGTTAGTCTGTAGCGGAGCCGTGATGATTCCATCATTCCAGAACAAATGAAAAGTTTTGAACGTGGCTGGGGAGGACCGGCTTTTGCAAGAATATGTATTGAAGAGGCTTGGCGGTTCGGAAATCATGGTACCATTCTGGAATACATGCTCTGTGTCGGACTCGGGGAGGAGAGGGTTCAAGAGTGAGATAAATACAACTGAAAGGCTGACTGCCCGGGGCTAAGGCTTCTTGTGTGGATTCATGTTGAGGATAGTTGGGATGTTATCATAATGCGAAGAATTAATCACTACCATGCTATTTCTTTCCATCTCGCGGTGCTTCCTAAGATTTAACGCTTCATTTCGGCCGCCTTCTTCTTCTTCAAAAACCTTCGAGAAACCCTCTAGGCACATAGCCAGTCCGACTAGTGTGGTTTGCTTGGGACGGCGCTTCCAGTGTGATTCCGCGACCGTTATTCCACCCGGCAAAACAGGAAAACACCTCTGGGCCCCCGAATTAATTGAAATGGTGCTGTGGCCTTCCAACTGCTTTAGCGGGGGATGCTACATACGGCCGGATAAGGTGACACAAGTCCATTCTATTTCTACCCTTGGCCTATAACATTAGCCCACTTGAATCCTTCGGGTAAATTAACGACCTCAAGATGCGAAACTATGTAAATACCCATGGACAGAAGAGGGCGGATAGATGGAACAAGACTTGTTTCCGAGCGGGGAGTGGGAACGTGAAGCGGCACTATGCTCTATATTTCTGTCGCTGATATCAACGGTTTGTTTTGAGTGTGGAGGATAAGGATAAATATTTTATTCCGACAGTAAAACGAGAACATGGCCCGCATCATGTAATATGGGGAGAAGACCTTGCGGAATGCCTGATCTCGCCCCTTTGACTATGATAGTAGCAATCTTGGTACCGATCCTTAAGCAAGGTAGGTCAGCTCATTGTACGTCTCGTGCTGCGTGCTGTAAAAGCCAAGATCATTTCCACGGAGAAGGACCGTCCCGATCCCGGTACATATATTTTCCTCCTGCCAGCAGCGTCATCAAATCATCACGGCGCAGCCGAAATTCCGATGTCTCTTCCGGTCTCACATAAATACCCCGTCCTCCCGCGTCAAATAACGCGGTACTCGGGTCCTGATTCCGCGCCCCCAAATTCTTCTTGACCGCAACTCTCTCAGATTCAGCGAGCAGTACTGGCCTTGACAATCACCCTGGTTCTGTGCATGGAAAAGCGCACGCCGCACCGGGCGAACTCGGCCTTGATCTCTGATATCGTGCTTGTGTCAAGAGCGGACTTCTCGATCAAGTGGTATCGAATCACGCGCAGCTCCATGCCCGGCTTCATGGCCACCTCTCGCATCAGCCTTCTGAAGAACAGCAGCAGGCCCTCTTGGTATTGGTTGAGAAGCCTGCCGTTATTGCAAGAACTCAAGGTGCTAGTCGTGGCATTCCATGCGTCCGTTGCCGAGTTGTGCGTGGTCGGGCTGGCGTCTTGGAGGCGGAGTTTGGCGAAGGCTTCGCACAGGGGCTCGAAGGTTACGGGGGATTCGTAAATGGGAGCGACTTCGCTTCTTCTCGGGAGCCAGCCGTAGATGTCGAGACGCTTCAGCGAGGGAGGGAACATGTTCCAGAAGTCGACCTCGGCGATCGGTCCCGGGGCGACGAGATCTCCGACGAGCGCCTGGAGGTTGACGGTCAGATGCTTGAGGCGGCTCCATTTTGTAAAGCTGCCAAAGACACGGCAAGTGTTGGTTGAGCAATCGTGCTGCTTTCTCGGCAGCATGAGCTGGAGGTTCAGCGACTTAAGAGTCGAGCGGAGGGGCAGCAGGTCGACACTCAGGTTCAAGTGTGGGCCGGCGGGCTCGGTCAAAAACGACCTGGTGGAGACTCTAACCGGGCGGTAGAGGAGGAGGGTTTCCAGCCGGTGCGCGAGTTTGAAGAGATTCCCCAGCTCGGTTGTATTAGCAAAGTCGCCGACGCAAAACTTCATGATCCTGAGGTTGGTTAATTCAAGCTGGCGCCGGAGCACTTCCCCATTGCGTGGGATGGCGCCACTCGTACCAAAGAACCATGAGCCTCCAACCCCGATCAGGTTGATTTTGGTGATGGAAGGCAGAGCCATGAGCTCGTGCCATGCTGGGTGGACTGTGCGGCGGTAGTTTGAAGGTCCCATCGCGACCGGGCCCCCCAAGTCGAAGGTGAGCTCGCTGAGATGCGGACTGAAATCGTGTCGGAAGGCTGGCTGTCGGACGCCGTTGGGTGTGGCTCCTTCCTGGTCGGTCGGGGAGGGGGAAGGGCGCAAAGAGTCCAAGAACACCGTCGGTGCCGAGCTGGTGATAACGTTGACATTAGAACGACGGCCGGGCGGGACGTAGAGATGCAGATGCTGTAGGGCCGGCACCCGGATGAGCAAAAGATACAAAATGGTCTGCCGCAGGCCATCCACCAGTAGTGGCGTGTTCGAAGTGCGAGGAAGCTCAAGGAGCGTCCGGGCTTTCAAGGCAATCCAACTCTTTGTGGGGCAATCGTGGGCGTGAACGTAGTGCTCGGACATGTAATCAATCAACGGACTGAGGGGGTGCTCGCTATCCTGCGGTGGTCTTTGGCCAACAGTCCATGTCGGCATCTCCCAGCCGGGACCGTCGGTCTCGCCTTTGAAAGACGCGGGGAGAAAAAGGTAGCGGACGTTCTTTGAGAGCTCTTTCTGCCTGCACAATGTGCGCATCAAAAGAATTATCTGTTGATAGTTGGAGAGGGTGATGTTTCGGTAGAGCTGGGGCGTGGCCACCTGGTTGAACTGCTTTGATACGAGACAGAGCATAGCGATGGCCGCACGTTTGGCCCTGATTTGTTGAGGATCCATGCCACCGAACATGTCCGCGCCCCCCGTCCAGGGTTCCAGGTGTTTGAAGAGCTCCAAGTGAATCTCTCCGGGTAGATCAGCTAGGGTGAGAGACCCGCTCCTCATTGCTGCGGTGCCTTGGGGCGGCATGGCGACTGGAGGTGGGCGAGAAAGATGCTTTACTGGATTTTTCTGGCTCAGGAAGAAGGGGAGAGGGAAAGCCGAGGAGGGAAACGCGCGGACGAGGAGTGAGGGACGAGAAGAGCGTGTCCGGTGAGGGACATCAGGGCTCGAGTCCCTGCGCGAGAACGATGTGGGGCGGTGCTTCGCGGTTTTCGTATTTGTTTGACTGCTTGCTCTGGAAGATTGTAGCAACAGAAAGAAGGTCGAGCTTCCTGTGGCCGCCGTAGATGTTGTGGGCTTTTGGCGAATATTCTTTAGTGCTCGCTCAATGGAGGTCGGAGGTATGGTCGCAGAGGAATGAGAAAAAACTCTGGTTCGTGATGCTGAGAAGGAAGGATCTTGTCTATCTGGAGAACTTTATTTATTTCTCTTTTGCTTGCTATTGGGGTGAACGTCCGTAAAGAGAATGGTTGCCCTGCTACATTTCCAGCCAATGGGCGGCTTGGTCAAAAAAGAATCCAGCTAGGCCGCCTGTAAAGGGTCTGTGCTACAGGGCGCTCCAGCACCTTTGCAGCCCCCAGCACCTTACTATCGTACCTGATTCACGCGCTGCCCTTGCGCCGACAATGGCAAGCACGAGGGCATCACCAAAGTCCAGCCACTCTCGACCCCGCTACTCGAAGCAGGGCAGTGGCCGCAAGCAAGAAGAAATCTAACAGACCGCTGTCGCTCTGCAGGCTGCCAAGCTGGACGGACCCCAGCTCTTCTCGAGCACGAACGCTTCTTATCGCCTCTCCTATACGCGCCCGCCGAGGGAACTCGGCCTCGATCAAGTAGCCAGCAACTCGGTCATGAAATAATCTTCCCCAAAGCAACCCACACACAGCACATCAACGCCGGTACACGAGGTGGGCACGCTGGGTGGATTTCTACTGCGACGGCACGGTCCTTGGCTGTAATCAGAACCGGAAGAAGAGAACACGCCAAGCCCGGTGTCCCGTTCAGACTGGCTACAAGCATCACAAGAATCCCTCATGGCTTCGGAAGAGCTGACCCGGCTCTCCCAGATTTCGAGAACTACCACATCGTTCTACTAAACGCTGCTTTGAAGCCGAGTAAACGGCCCGATCTTCGCTCCCAGCAACATCACGGAGACCAAACGGCTCGGCCCATGACGTGTCCTCGTTTATCTTCTTGGCGAATACCTCGGCTTCGCATCGGTTCGCTTACAGGCGGGAGATCAGCTCTGGCGGAGTCGTCCGCCTGGCTCTCGTGACTACAAACCACCACCCATGCTCCTCGAGATCTTAACAGCCTCCTTCGACGAGCCGGTCCATGCTCAAGCAGCATTTTTCAGCCTTTATCCTGCCTATATTTTCGCCTGCTAGCTGCTTCCTGAGATCACGGCGGCCATTACTCTCCACCAACACGCCACCAGCTGGCCAAATTCTTTTCCCGTGATCCACACATGCTAGACGAGAGCCCTAGCTAGAAGCTGTTGAACAGCCCCAATATATCGCAAAAAAGTCCGTTCGTCTCAAGCAGCACCTCATGAGGTGCAGAAAGGTTCAACCTCCCGGTGCTCACGCGAACGGTTTCCCGAACGTGTTTAGGCTTGGGGCCAGAGAGCCCACAACTAGAACCCAAAGATCTGGGGAGCAAGACATGGACGGTGCTGAAATACACTCAATGACTCCCATGCCTTCAGCTCGGTGGCCTCTGTCAAACTTTCCCACCGCTTCTTCTCGACGAATCTTGTGCCCTCGATATCGTGAACAAGACTGGCCGTCTGCCCTATAAAAGCTTCGACCTGCGAAGAGCCTCTACCTTCCCCAGCCAAATCGAGACGACTAAAGGCTGTGCGGCAGCAGACCTCGATCCTACGAGACCGATCACGATCCGTGACACGAGCAAAGCGGTACCGAAAGAAGTAACACGGCAGTCGGAAGAACCAATTGTGAAGACAAGGCCTATTATTGCCCCGTGTGAACAGGCTGTCGATCGTGATCGAGCAGGTAGACCAAGTTAAAGACCAAAGTCTGCTCTTAAATGAACTTGGTAGGGGTCAGATGCCTAGAGAAGAACCTCCTTTGCCGTCAGTATGGAAAGAGCAATGACAGACGCCAACGTTCAGGTCGCCAATCTGGCGACCCCATAGGTGAATTCATGTTGTTGGCATTTCTCCGTCTGTCAGAGCTTTTGCAAATGTTGATGCTACGCACGATTCACATTGCCAATCTAGCAAGCCCATGGGCTGTTGGAACTTTTGGGTCTATTAGCAATTTTTGGACACAAAAGGCGAGCCACTTGCAATTTTTTCCTCCTAGGTTTTGATTGATGGTGATACCAGTGGTGTAGTCTGCTACACGCGGGTATCGTTGCGTCTTGAGCGGTGATCTTGCTTGTGGCACAAGCACGAATTCTACACATTCCATGTCTTGCTGTTGAGCACCGAACTCTACTCTCAGGTAAACTTGGTAGGGGTCAGATACATGTACTTACGTATGAGGAAAAGCTCGTTCGCCGTCAGCATGGAATGGGCGATGGCGGCCGCCAGAACTCGGCTTCCTAACCCGACAAACCCTTGGGCTACTAGTATTTTGACCTCTGGTAGCGATCTTCCCACACGAACGGCAAGCCAGGTTTTCCCCCTAGGTTTTGATTGTGATGGTATGGTCTGCTAGGCATTAATGCGCCTTGCGCTGTGATGTTCAAGTTATTTATGGGACCGTGAAAAGCATGTATTCTACGCATTCTTGCCGTTGGACACCGAACTCTGCCCTCAAATGGATTTGGTAGGGGGCAAGTACCTAGGGAGAAAATACTCCAGTCTACTGCCGTCAGTATGAACTTAAAACGAGCAATGAAAGCCGCTAAGATTCACGTTGCCAAACAGGACCTGGAAATCCAACGGGCTGTCATCATTTTTGCGTCTGCTAACGCCCTCTAAATACCAACGGCGAGCGGGTTTTTCCTCTTAGATCCCGAATGTGATGGTGTGCCCTGCTATCTAGCATTGCGTCTTGAACGACTTGCCAGTGAGTGGTATCGCGTGTGGCACAAGCAAGAGTTCTACACATTGTTAGCTGCCGAGCACCAAAGTCCTCCGGCAAATGAACTTGGCAGGTGGCAGATAGGGCTTAATTATTACCTAGTCTGGAACAAGACAAGATCCCCGCGGATCACCCCCATTGATGCTCACAATGCCAAACACCCAAGTGTCAATGCTAACAAAAGTCTGCCAATGAAATCCAGTGACGCTCGAGCCACTAATAACACTGCCACTTTCAGCCTAGCCCCTATAACGGCCGCTGAAATAGTGAGGTCCAAAATCCGAGATGCCCAAAAGCCCACCCCAAGCCAGCTCTCCAACCCGCTCCCCCGTCACGAATACTGAGCCAGAACAGACGAAAAGACCCTCAAAAGGAAGCCTACGGCTCACAAGGTACCATAACCACATGCCACAAAGGCCAGTTTCCCGCCAGCGGAAGGAACTGCCGAGAATAGTCTAGAAAAACAAGATCAAAGACGCGCAAGCCCACTGCCCCCGGGCCGATACCGCGCCTTCCGCCGCTCCTTAGCGTCCCCAACCCGATCCAAAGGTTCAGACGGCCAGGGCAGACCCCCTGCTGCCTCGTTGGCACCTGCCGTTGCCTGATTTCGTCACCACTTCGGGGTGCCATCTGATTTCCATCCCTCCTTCCTACCGCCCTTCGTGCCACCGCGGCCCCCACCCGGCGTGGGCTAGGGCGGCCGCGCCTGCCCTGCTGCCTGCTCATCGGGATCTATCGGCACGGAGGGTTATGCGGCCTCCTTCCCTTCCTTCGGACGGGGAGGCCAATGGGGGGCGGGCTGTGAGGGCGAGAGGGCCGGGTCCTCTGGGTATATAATAGTGGGCTGGCTCCCTCGTTCTGCCACTTCCTCTCTCTCTCTTCCTCAGCTTCAACACTTCCTTGCCTTCGCCTTCTAAGGTGCTCTTTCCCTTCTTCTTCCACCGCCTGAGCTTTCAGTGGTGTTCTTTTTGGCCTGGCAAGGTCTTGATCCTTCCTTTTCTTTCCACCATCACCTCTTTTCTTCCTTCCTTCTTTCACGCTCCTCCACCGCAGGGCCTGCTGCTTCTACAAGGCCTTGAACTGCGTTTTATGGCACCGTCCTCCGACCTTCACCGCTTTTGCTTTGCTCTTCTTCTAGTAACGTTGAGCACTTCCCTTCCTCTACTTCTTTTCTGCTCGCTCTGTTCTTGGACTTTGTCGATTCTCCTTCATGTCACCACCTCCCGGTGCCTTTTTCCATGCTGTAGCCTCATCACCATGCTCCTTCCTGCCACCCAAGCCGCTCTAGCCTGGGGGCTTCATTTCGCACATCTGCTTTCACTCATGTTCTCGCGCCCCGAAAAGCTGCCCCTCGTCCTCCATCAAGCGCCTTGCTTCCTGGTCATTCAACACTCACCCCTCTACCTGCCTCGTGCCCAAGTGCGCCCCTGTCTGGACCTTCCTTTAATTGTCTTCTGCCCCTCCGTCTTCAGCGACCGGCGATCTTTCTCGTCGTCATCGCTCACTGCGAACTTCACTGCCTTTTACCCCACCATCCATCCTCCCGTCCACTGAAAGCGACGACGCTGACATACTGAGGCCTTTTCTTGCTAGAATCTCTGTCTCCCGAGCACGACCGTCGCGAGAAAACACCAAACAGATACCCACAAGCCACCGCAAACCTCGAACGAGCCCGAACCCTCTCTCTTCCCACACACGCGCGCCCCACAACCGCTCCTCAACCAATACCTTCTCGACCCCTCCTCCGCCCGCTGAATCTCCGTTTGCCCCTCGCCTTCTGAATTCAAGCACTACAATAGGTAAGATATTTCTCCAATATTTGCGCCTCTCCCAATAGCCATGATCACCCACACACCACCCCTCCAAAAACCCTCCTTCTTTCCACATAACAAAGCGCTGGGAAGCGCTGCTTGCCCTAAATGCCCCACAACCCACCATTCTCCCCTTCCGCCATGTGCCATGGCGAGCGATCCCACAGTCACGCTTTCCATCGTTCCGCCGTTGAAAAAACGGCATAGCTGCCATGAACTTGAACACCAAAAACACACCTCCCCCACATGCTTCTCTGCTCAATCCCTCTCTTCTGCACGGAGCAGAGCTGCGGGACTGCCGATTCTCTGCCCCGCGCCTTTCAACCCTCTTCCACTTCCCCTCACGCAGCAGTGCTGCTGTTCTTTCCCGCCAAACCATCAAGAAACCTGAGTTAGCAGCCCTGTTCCTGGGACCGCGAACGCTAATCCAGTGGTTGTCGGCCTTGGTTCAGGCCTTGTTCACTGAACGGGGCCGCCAGGTATGACCCGCCCCTCCATGCCCCTCCTTTTGATATTGAAAGCACCTGGGCTTGGTGGTTATGCTTCACTCTTCCCCTGTAAACTCTCTTTTTTTGTTCCGTCCAGCACATTGCCCGGTACCTGGCGTTCTCTTTTTTTTTTGGCGGGGTAGTGCCAGCCTTCCCTCATCCTTCCCCTCCTTAGCCCACAGGTCACCGGTCGCTGTATCTCATCTACAGGAGCTGAAGGTTGCACACCTTAACCTTACCTTCCTTTGCCTCAGGTCCGCGGTGCCTTACCTCAGGTAGCCTTTCTTGGCGGGGCAGTACCTCCCTTCCTCCCCTCGCCCACCTTGCTTCATGGGTCACCATTCTCACCCAAAGCCTACACACCTTAACCTGATCCTTCTTTACCGCCGGTACCTGGTAGGTAGTACCATACCTTGTACCCAGCCTACCACCTTGTGTTGCTTTTAGTGCTTGTCTTTTTCAAACCTGTACAACCCTACTGCCTTTCTTCCTTTCTCTTCCTCCACCCAACCATACCGACTACCTCAGCTCCCCTCATGATGATAGGATCATCTGTTAACCATAGCTTTTTCAACCAGACAAACTCCCTCCTCCTCCCCATCGTTCTGTCACAATTCTACGCCGACCGATCCACCGCCCTACCATAACCAAGACAATAATCCAACCCCATTTCCTCAAGGACCTACACCTCCGACTCGGTTGTGCCTCACCAGCGAAGCCTTACACCCATAACACACCCAAACAACCGAGCAACCGACCCGAGCACCGCTCAGCAACATGTTCCCGTGGTCATTGCTGTTGGGGGGCTGCCTGGCTTGACCTGGGCACCCCCCGGCGGTAATGCACCGCACATAGCCGGGGGCTTGCACACATCTGGGTTGATGGACGTGATCTTCATCCATGACAGAGATCACTGATTTCAACCAAGCTGTGCAAGCCTCTGGCTATGGACCTCGAACTGCCTAGCCGTCTCACCTCAGACTTCTGGGCGTTGGCAGTAGTGGTGGCCAACTCCAGCATCTGTTCCCGGTAAGACAAATCCTACGCTTTGTTTTTCTTTTGTGCTCGGAGTATCACTAACGACCTCTTTGGAAGATGCGCCGATGATGTCGCCGCCGCTTCTCGAGTCCTCGGTCAGCCGACTTCCACATCAATCCTCGATGCTATTCCACCCGTTCACGGTCTTTCAACCAGAGACACCAGATTCATCGTCCATTACTTCCTATCGGCTACGCCTTCGTCGACCTCTCGACTTCCATCGTTCCTCAGCCGTACCCCCGTCGATTCCTCTCCATCCCCTGATCAACCGCTCGCGCCACAAAGTTGAACAAGTCTACTTGTTACTCAGCAATACAAGGGCGCCTCACCCAAGGTAAGTCAAAGATCCGTCCATTACTTATTATTCTCTTACTAATAGTGACAAACAGTCCGCCAACCATCACAAGGGCCTGCATCTCGCGCTGTCGGTCAACCAGTTTGCCGATATCCCAGACTCGAAAAACACTTGCTTCCGGGTGATGAACCTGCCAGCGAACTTCACCACCCACATGCATCAGACTCGTCAAAAGGGTTCATCATCCCAGATTCTCAGCAGCTTCAACTTTTTGGACTTTTTGTTTTTGCAACAACATCAGGTCTGCGACACCGTCTTGAACCGGACGGGGCACATTGTGCGCAATGTTTGCTTGTCTAGTTCCAGTTTTCGCGATGCCTTTGTGTTGTTTCGGCTGCGACGCCAAAGCGACATTGCATCGAAATCGGGGTCTTTCGGCCGTCCTCGCTCAGACAACACCAGATTTGAGTAGGACGGGGGCCGACTCCTGCGCTTTAGCCGCCTGAGTTTCGGCTCTTCGACTGATTCCTTGGGAAGCCTCGCTGTCTCAGCCGCCGCCCGGAACCAGTCGACCGAGATCGCCCCCGACGAGAACTGCAGCCGCTTCATCATCTGGCTCGACCCCAACATCACACACCGTCTCCGCAGAGGGCTACAAGGACTTCAACCAGGCACCGACCGATGCCGCTGCACCGCAGTCGCCTTCGCCACGACTACCGCTCAATCCCTACTGTCCCCGACGACCGTCCCAGAGGACCGCTCCGCATCGACCGCGCCACAAGACTTGTCAAGGCCCAGCAAGGAGCTGGTAAGGAGTACGTCTGCGTGATCAGACTCCACGAGTCTATCCCCGGCGGCGAGGCCTCATTTGCCCAGGCACTCGAAACCCTCACCGGTGCCCTTTTCCAGAGGCCCCCTCTCATTTCGGCCGTCAAGCGCCAATTGCGTATCCGAACAATTCACGAGGTGAAGATGATTGAGTTCGACAACGAGCGCCGCCTTGGTGTTTTCTGGGTTAGGTTCTTGCGAGGCTGGTACCTACATCAGAACCCTCTGCGTCCACTTGGGATTACTGTTGAGCGTTGGCGCGCACATGCAGGAGCTCCGCAGAGTACGCAGTGGTGTTATGGGAGAGTCGGATGGCAAGATGGTTACCCTTCACGACGTCCTGGATGCGCAGTGGCAGTTTGACAACGGCGGCGACGAGCAGTACCTGCGCAAGGTCATCCAGCCCCTGGAGGCCCTGCTGGTGACGTACAAGAGAATCGTCGTCAAGGACTTTCTGAACCATGAAGTTCCTCGATCCCTCTTCACACCCCCGAATGAACGCGTGTGCCCTCCCGGGTACGACGGAGAACTCATCTCCACGTTCGAACCTCACGGCACCCCCAGCGTCATGGAGCCAACTCCGGCCACTGTATATACTCCTGGTCCTTTCGCTCCCGGTCGTCAGGGTGCTGTCCCTGACGACTGACCTCACCTTCCTCACCGAAGCTGATCACCAGTACTCGCACTCAGCTCAGTCTCCCTGTCGACGGCCCCGGCGACCGTTCCTGACCCAGGACAACGATCTCATCCAGCAGAACCGCATCACCAAGGACAGCCATTACATCATAAGCCTGTCTGGTGGCGATCGTCCCCCGACCGTCCGACGACTGTCCCACGACCATCACCACGGTCTTCTTCGCATCGATATCCGACATCACTACAGCGGAACCCTTACTACTACATCAATTCTAGTCCTTATACCGTCCAATCCACCTCCTTCCTCCCACAATAGCGTCCGGCGATAAGGTCAATGTCGTCGACGACAAGAAGCTGAAGAAGGAGAAGAAGGACAAGGCCGAGAAGAAGGAGAAGCGTAACGAATCCAGCGGCGTCTCGAAGAAGAAGGAGGACAAGAAGGAGAAGAAATCAAAGAGCGACAGGCTTGCTCGCGCCCTGGAATCCGACAAGCATGTTGGCACCCTGGATGCGCAGTCGCAGGCTGATTCCCACGGCCGCGTCGGCTGACGTCAAGGAGGACAAGGTGGACAAGGTGGAGGAGCTGATCAAGACCGCCGAGGAGCTTGTTCCGTTTGCTCTGCCCCTCGCCGACGACAAGGCACACAAGAAGATCTACAAGCTGATCAAGCGGACGAGAAGAAGGAGGATGGTGAAACCGCTGTCGAGAACGCTGGCAACATCCCCGATGCCACCCCTGAGGTTCACGCTCTCAAGGATATCACCAACGAGTCCCAAACTGACAAGGCTGGCAAGCTACAGGCGTCGGCCGTCTCCTCGGGTGCCCGGGATCAAGTTAGATCCAACGCCGACAGCAAAAAGCGCAAGAAGCACGACGGCGGCGACACAGCCGTAGAGAAGGCCAAGAGGAAAAGGCTAAAGAAGGAGAAGAAGGCCAAAATCCCGGCAAAACGCGGCACAGTTCATCGCCATGTTGCCAAAGTGCAGCGTTCGACAAGACGCGGACTCGCAAAAACTTCTTGCTGTCCGCAAATTGTTTCGTCGTTGTCCACTACCCGTTTCGCGTTCATCAAAGAAAAAGTGTGACAACAGGTGAAAAGCCGGGAATAGATCAACAAACAAACACTACAAAATCGGCTCATTGTTGCGCGCCGTTTACAGCACAGTTTACAATCAACACCGTTTACAAATAATACCCTTCAAAATAGCTCATGGTTGGGCAAATGCGGACAAAAAGAGATCTGGTAAGAAGGAAATTGAGGTTTTATCCTGCTGGGATTCAACGACTTGCAACTATTAAATAGAACAGAATTGCTAACGAGAGTACTAATTATCGCAGAACTGCAAGCCATTTCACCAGCCGAACTATGACCTGATTAGGCCGAGGACGGATCCTTTGGTTCCCGAGGCGAACAGGTCGCTCCCCGGAAGTACCTCGACCAGTTTTACACCCATGGATGACTGAATGGCGCTGCTATAGTGACGGAAGAGTGCCAAGGGCTTTGCCCAAGCCCTGGCGCTGCACCAGTTCCGAGCAGCTGCTATATCATGACATGGTTGTGCTTCGCGGAAGTACCCTGCCCAGTTTTGCACCCATGGATGACTGACAATGGCTCTGCTACAGTGACGGAAGAGTGCCAAGGGTTTTTCCCAACCCTGGCGCTGCACCAGTCCGCGCAGCTGCTATATCACGACATGGGTGTAACTGTGGTCACCGCGACGGCCGTGAATCCGGGATCCATGGAGAGGAAGATGAAGGTTGACACCCCCCAGGAGACCGCAATATCCGAGCCAGCTGCCGATGCCTCTCCGACTCTTCCAAGCCACCTCTCGACAGAGCTCCCCGCGACATTCGGATCCATATCACCCATATATACCAACGAGCTTCGACTACTGGATAAAGAACACATCATCCGAGACAATCGACAAAACTGCCCGGCACGACCGCCGCCGCGGGAAGCGAGATGGAGTACGTGATCAAGCCCGTACGTGGCCGCACGGTCGGCACGACCACAGCCACCGCGGGAAGCGGGATGGAGTTCGTGATCAACCCCGAGGCCACCGAGCCGGTCCTCGACACCACGGATTGGCCGCTACTTCTGCGGAATTTCCAGAACATGGTCATTCGCACCAACCACAATACCCCGGTTCCCAACGGATCGAACCCAGCCAAGCGCGACATCAAGTCGTACGTCTCCAGCGGGGTCATCAACCTGGATAAGCCTTCAACGAGCAGCCTCCGAGCGAGAACTCTGCGCCAACTCCGCTGCCCGCTGCCCCGAGCCCTAGTGACGGAGCTGTGGATGGCGATCGCGCGTCATAGTTAGACACCCAAGCCTCGCAGGGGAACGAGGAAGCAACGAACGGTACAACAGTCGAAGGTGTGTCCATGGACATCGACAGCGCAATTCAGAAGGACTATGCCGAAGATGTCGACATGGAACAAAACGCCGAGGCTCCGGGAAGCCCGGATATCACCCACTTTCTCGAGGCAGCTCTGGCTACCGCCGAGGACAACAAGCACACCGAAACCCCCGGCCCGGTGAAATCACAACTGAGGATGCTGGACAGGTGTATCTCCCGGCTGGGGATGCCGCAGAGGATGCTGCAGAGGATGAAGCTGGTCCAGAATGGGAGGAGGATTCCTCTCCCTACGAATCCTCAGACTCTGAAAGCTCACAGGGCCCGAGTGGTCTGCCCATGGCTCAGCAAGCCGATACCCGCCAGCAAGGAACCTATTACGACACGAGCTACGTGCCCCGTCAGCAGCACCAGCGATCATATTCCGAGGTCGGCGGCTACCAGGATTCCCAACTCCCGTATCGCCCGGCACGCTCGACCCTAAGGTCACCGGCTACCTGATTGTTTGCGTTGACCGTGCCACAAGACTCGTTAAGGCCCAGCAAGGAGCTGGTAAGGAGTACGTCTGCGCGATCAGACTCCCATCGCACTTCTCGTTGTCTTGCACAGCGACGATGATGGACTGGCGCTGTCAATCAAGTGTCGGTGCCGAGGACAGTCTGAACAGTTTGGCTGAGGTACGCCTACACCATTCTGGCGTACCAGCCGTCTCATGAGCCAAGAGTGGTTCATGAGATGGTGTGCGCAATCACACTCGAGGCACCATCACACGCGCCGTTTTTGCTGAGCTTGGACATCAACTCTGGAGCCACCGAAAATCTCGAACCCCCTTCGGCTGTTTTGACAGAAATGTTCATTTTTTTTTAGCTCCCAGAAGCCCGGTGGAGGGACGATTGTGATGCTGCAGTGTAGCTGGTCTGTCCGGCGACATCCCCTCCCCAGGGTCGTGCGCGGCCAGCTTCCAGCACAGGTCCAATCCAGTCTCCTCCACCGGTTTCTCCGATCGCGCCATCATCTGTGCTCCTGAATATGGTCAGTCTTTATACCCAACCCGCGCCTCAATGTGTCCCTGCTAACACGTTTCTATCCAGGTTCTCATGCCACTTGCTGAGGTTCCTATCCCGACGAACACTCATACCGGGACCGCTGGCTGCCGGAAGTCAACACCACAATTTTCACGGTGAAAGGAGAAGAAAGAAGAAAAAGAGGACGAACAGAGAGGGGCAAAAAAGGGGGAAAGAAAAAGGGAAAGAAAAGGAAAGATGAGAAAGGAGAAGGAAAAAAATAAAAGAGAAAAACAAAAACAAAAAAAGAAAAGAGAAGGAAACAGGAAAACAAAAAGAAACAAAAAAAAAGCAAAAGAAAGAAAGAGAAAAAGGCGTGCAGGGCTAAGTTCATGCACCACGCTCTCAGAAGTAAGATTCCACCCCCTTTCTTGTCCAAATTTGACATCCGCTAATAACAGACGTTACCCAGATGGGCCATGGCTGCTGACGACCTTACAACATCGATCAAAAAGGAGTATGCTCGGCGGAGAGCAACACTTCCCTTCCCAACGCTTGCTCAAGGACATCATGAGCGATCGTTGATCGCCGACTTTGGAAACGGCTATCCAGTACACCGTCCGAGTCGTCTCAACCACCGACGGCTCTCCCCCTCCATGGAGAGCCAGAGGCGCGTGGATTCCGAGCCTACGCGCTTCAGGTTTAGGGACACTGACGGGTGCATGGAGGTCTAGTACATTGCCGGTGGTCTCGATCAAGTCCACCCGGAGTTTCACGCTCCATGAAACGACAGCGGTGTCAACCTCTCAGGTAAGCAGAGTTCTTGGTCGATTCAATCTTTCACAAGCAACGGAGCTGACCAACCTCCCACAGGGAACGACTGTCGCCACCCTACTGAGCCACATCTGCGAGTTCGCACCCATCGGCAAGATCTATGCCACCCACATCTTGGATGCCGACAGCTACCTCGGCTACCAGCACGCAGCGGCCAAGATCATCATGTTCACCATCACCAGACCACAGGAGGTGGTCAACGTCGAGCGTTTGGAGGTGCTCTTCCGAGCCAAGTTCGCATACGAGACGCAGAACGGCTCAATCATCTCAAACGTCAACGGCACCAGAGTCGTGGAGTGGCAGTTTGGCTCCTACGACGACCGGCACAGGCAGCGAACCGCAATAAGAATACGGCTTCGAAGTCCAAGAACAACAAGCCGATGAGCAAGATAGAGCAGGAATGCCGGATTCAGCAGCTGAACTCGGCTTCACGTCCCGGGTGAGATGCCTGATGACGAGACCCGGGCCAACTTGGGCATCGATGCCAGACAAAAATCCTCGTAAAAAATAGCAGCTTCACGACATAGTTACAATGCATCAGCACATCCCCCAAATTTCGCGCAATCTTCACAGATTTCATTCGCCATCCATGAAAATATCAAGTGATACTGTGCGGATCCCAACAAATTGTCGGCACATTTCACGGCCAAACGACGAATGTCCTGTGCCATCACCAGGCAGGAGGTCCCGACGCCCGGGTCCCCAGTAATTGCTCCCCCTTCGGAACCTTCACCATTGACTGGGCCAGAACACGATGGACTTGATCATCTTCTACTACGGAGAAGGACTTGAAGACGTCGAGATGAGCGAAGTTCAACCACCAGTAGCACAAACCGGGGTTGACCAGGCTGAGTCAACACAAGAGACCAAAATCGCCGATGTGATCTCGGCGACACCGGCGGACGACACCACAACATGCCTCCCGTGGTGTCCGTGGATTGCCCGAGCACCACCTCCGCGCTTCCCTCTTCCACAACCGCCGACACCGCTGAGTCTCCAATTGCAGACGCAAGCCAGCCAACTCGCTCAATCAAGCGCATCTCGTGGGATGAACTCGTATTTCTCCCCGGTCGCCGAGTCCCCCGCATCTAGTCGGACGAGCACAACAAGCGGCATCTTTAACGGAGGCCCCGGTTATCCATTCCCAAAGACGACCACGCCTCAGCCAGGCTGGGGTCCCGAGGACAGCAACCTCATGTCACTGTCGCCCCATTCCTGTCTCCGCTGTCTCGCCAACAACATGTCGACGGCATTGCACCATTTTCCCGCGCGCATTGCGAATGATTTCGCATGATGTTGGCAGATCTCCGCCAATATTGCGACAACACCTCCACAACATTTCGCGGACATCGCTCTTGCATTTTCCGCTTGGGTGGGATCGTTGTGCAGTGGAATGGGATCAAATTTCGAGGTCACCTCGTAAAAACGAAAAACATCAGCTTCAAGCCCTCGCAAAAATTGCAGCTGGACTGCAATGTCAACACCCAGTTACACAAAAAAGTTTCAAATGCGCTACTAATCCCAGGCAAGATGATGCAATGTAAGTCGCAGTTTCTCGCTTCCCCGTCTTGAATCATGATACCTCTCAATCCTCGACACTGGACCAACTAGTTCAAGTACAGCGGCTGATCAGGCAGTTTCCAGACTCAGAAACCACATCACAACAAAATTCAAGAAAAACAAGTCGCTAAAAGCCGAACCTCGAACACCGTCCGCATCGCTTCGCCATTTCAACGACCCATCATTGAGCCAAAAGACAAGCAATACCAAGATAGAGAGCAACCCAGGCAACAACGTCAGCGTGGAGGACAAGCTAAGGCTGGGATACTCATGGCGTTACAAGGGTAACGTCCTCAACACCAAGAACAGATCTGCCGACGATCTTCGGGAGAAATCACGCAGCTTCTTCCTGACCAAAGTCCTGGATCATTGGTGCGTTCAGCAACTGGTGGTGCATGACCTTACCGTCTGAGTGTGAGTTCGCCCGTTTACCGCGGTTTTTGCCAAGATTTCATGGAACTGATATGTGTTGTATGCCTCCAGTGCCTCCCGACGGTTGGCAGACGCGAGGCAGGACTTGGAGGCGGAGCATTGGGTCTACATCCTCGACTGGAAGAAGAGATCACCGTCAACGTCTGGAACGCAAGCACCACAACAGAATCCGGTTTCACATCACAACTACCGCAGGCGGGAAGGGAAAAGACAACCCAGGTTCGGGGAAAAGGTGACTTCCATTACCAGGGCTCTCGGGCCCCAGATATCGAGAGAGGGCAAGTTCTTCCCTAAGGAGCAGTTGATAGTTCTGACTTAGGTAGAAAACTAAACACATGTTGCACATCATTCCTCCTGGGTTTTGTTATGTTTGATGAAGCTTTCTCTAGATTCCCCATCGTACGCTTTACTGCGCCAAGTCTTGTGATGGTTCAGTCGTGCTCCCGAAATCAACACGGTTGGTGCCCAAACCGGCGAGACCAGTCTTTGTTGACGAATACGAGTGAGGCAACCGAACATGGTTCTTTTCCCCCAGGTTGAGTGCGGCGTGATGCAGAGGGTTGTTGGTCGGGGTATGCTGTGCCTGTTGTGCCTGTTGTGCTGTGTTTTGCTGTTCAATGCGCCAGACAACTGCCCCCGAACAAACAGGGCGCCCCGTCTTCTACTCAGTTCCTTCTTGTTCTCTTCTTCCTCATTCGCTTTCCAACCTTTCGGGCCGTCCCCCTCCAAGACATCCACCACACTCGCCTACAATCCCTTTCCATGGTTGCTGACTCGGATTGCCCCACTCATGTTCTTCCTCTCCTCCTTAAAACATGCCATCGTTAAACAACTTGGCTGCGAAGAATTGGCTTAGTAGCCAGTTAGTCAATGTGCTTCAAACTGCCCGCTCGAGGTTCGATGGTCTCACCTCTCTCTTCCCTTTCTTGCCGTGCCGGCGCCTTGCGACATTGCACACAGTTGTTGTTCATGTTGACGGAGTGGAAGCTCCCATGGACTCGACACATGCAGGCCACCGTTTGTTCCAGCTGGACTCCCCGGCCCACTTCCCACATTTTATCGATGGTGGTTGTGTGATGAAAACACTCCAGTCCACGCGATTCCGCTTCATCCATCCAAGGGCGACCTGCTAAGCAAACTTGGAGGGAGGAAGTAGCGAGGCAAGGTGCGTCATTGTAGAAATTCGTCCGGCATCCGTCACATACTGACCTTGGCGTTCATGGCGGGAAAAGACAACTTCGCCACCTGCAGACAACCATCACCATAAAACCGCGACAGCTTCAACGGTACCCCTCTTGATTTTGCCGCTGAACATCGCCATGGCCGGGTTTGGTAGTAGTCGGCGAGAGACCTCTGTCGGGGCGAGACGGGCTGCCAGGGCACTATCAGCCCTCAGTTCATCCCGGAGCGGGTGCAGAAAGAGCGCTTGGAGCGACTCGTGGGTCAGTCATGCGGCACACATCGAATTCGGGGCATTTCCGATCAGGGCGTTGTGCCGGAGATTGTCGGAGACGTGGACTTGCACGCTAAAGCCGGAGCGTCGAGGCCGTAGCCGGCAAGCAGGTATGGGATAGGTGGAGTATGTTCCTGTGTTGGATGTGAAAGGAGGCCCGGGCAGCAATACAGATGGCCCTGCACCCGTGCATGGCCCCCATTGTGGGAGTTGGACTGCTTCGCGATGATATTGTGGTCCCGCTCTCTCCAGGCTTCGTTGTGAGTACGCGTATCCCTTCATCGTCGATCAAGATGGTTCCATCGCCGTCGCAAAATATGCTGTCGGTTTGAGACCCGCAGGGTATGATTGTTGCTGTGTATGTTGCACGGGATGACCTATACGTAGCCGAGAGTTGAGAGAAGGACAAGAGAAACGCGTTCCGCAGCGACGAGCTCAGGTTCCTCTCCTTTCAGATGGTTCTTGGCGGCTTCGAGATCACCAGACCCATGTTGAACACCTCCTCGGAGGCCACGGCATGAAGACGAACTCCTTCTCCCGCACGTAGGATTCTTCCTTCCATTAGGGAGTAGGCTTCGGCTTTGAGTAGTAATTAGACCCGCAGGTCTAGATTTGCCAATGCTGACGGCTATTAGCGAGTACGTGGTTGGTTCGTCCATGCGTTGTGCGAGCTTCCGTTAGGGGCCAGGAGATATGTGTATGATTGTAGTGTTCTCGGTCGTGAGCAGGCAGGTGGTCAAGCTTGCAGAGTCGTCGAGAACAAGATCCAAAAAGCTCATGCGTGATGGGAATGAGGAGAGGAGGTCGCATGGGCCTGCTAGGATATGTTTCTATACCCAGTCAAACGACTAATAGGCGTCTCAGGTACGGCCCAGCTGCAACGCCTGTGTCTCTTTATTCTTGTCAGCTTTGGCTTCCTCTGTATATGAAGTGGGTCAGCGAAGCTCGTTTGCTCGCGGTGGCACACCAGAAATATATGGCGCTTGTGTTGGAGATCAGGGCAACAGATGGCTTACCGTTTGGGCGTCCAGGAGCCGTGACTGCTACATGTAATAGAGAGTACTCGCACAGGTGCCGCCTAATAGCACCGGGCAATGACCGAAGCCATGAAGAAACCGTGATTGGATACAGTTGGGGGAGTCGGAATGATCGTAAGCGGGACCCAAGACAGAGAGATGATTTGGATTCGGGGGTAGTACTCAGAGACTCGTATGGTACGGTGGACTTATATACCAGGTACCCAGATGAACACGATAGTGTGCAGTGAGCTGGATGGATTTACTGGAAGAGAGAGGCCATTAGAGCCCGGGAACTGGTGAATTGTGCTCCCTTTTAAAGACATCATTAGGGCTTCCCCTGTATCTGTTTTGTGCCATGTCTATGAGCCGTGTCAAAACACACACCTACACGCAAATATTGAGTACTAGGTAATACATGATATGAAGATGTACAAGCACCATTCATACCACCGCAAAGAGACCTGACTCAGAGCATGAGGTGGATGACAATTACCCGAAACCGTCAACACTTGCTCATTGAATCGGTGAACATTCATGTTGATTGTTGACTTACTTTGCTCATTCACGATGAATCAGTGGTTGGGAGCTATCTAGCTCCAAGCAAACGGCATGACGTTCAGTCGCGTCGACAAAAGACTAAGGTAGGGAAAGAAAACATGTGAGCTAACGAATCTTTACCCGTCACACCTATGACAGGAAGATTCCCGGGTGTGTCAGGCGGCGCAACCCATTGCCAAACATAAAGAAATGTAATGATCGATAAATCAAGGTCAAACCAGAACCAGGCGCGCTTGCCGCTGGCGATGTCGACCTTGTGCCCAATCAAAGTCGACTTCAGAAACACCACCAGACAATGACGTCATCAGCTGAACTTGCTAGCACGCGCTACCGACAATCTCGCGCAAAACCTCCCAAAGAAATCACTCAAACACACCTCCACCTGTGACACTTATTCATGACAATCGACAGAAAAATACTAATATTACTCTGCATACAAACCCTCATCACTATGACGTCCAACTACGATGACACAGTCCCGACAAACGCGCCCGAGGGCACCCGCGGCCCGCGCAGCGGCCGCCTCGCCGACGCCGCGGACCCCCGCGTCGACTCGGACAAAGACAACCGCGACGCCCCGTTTCAGGCTGCTGGCGCAACAGGCCCCTATGGGGCTCCCGCTCCCGCCCAGCCAGAGGTGGCAGATGGGCCGCATCTCAACCATCTCCTCGACCAAGCCGACATCAGCCGGGCGCTTCGTCGTCGCCCCGCAACGGGAGGTATGCACGGCGGCATGGCAGCTGCGGCTGCGGCCGCCGAACCACCCCATGAGAATACCGGGGAGAGAGTCGCGCGGGGGATCAAGGGGCCTGTTGCTCAGGGACATGTAGGTTCCCTACCCCAGTTTGGTCGATGGAGGGATAATTACGTGGAATGAAGAAACCCGAAGCGGATGACCGAAGGCAATCACTGACCATCTGCTCAGGGAATCGGCGAGTCGCTCCGCGGCAACATCAACTCCGCCATCGACAGTCTGGCAGGGGACAAGGTGAAGCTGGCGCACCATGAAGAGGTCGCTCGCGGAGGCTTCAGGGAGGTGCAGAACAAGCAGTTTGAGAAGACCGGGACTGACAAGGCCCTCTGAGAGTCGAACCTGCCATGTCCTCAAGTTGGTCGCCCGGGATCAAACGGGTTGGTTGTCGGGTGGCAGAATGGGATAGACCCTAATTGCCAAGGTGGTACGCTTCATTCAAACGAGTCCCCGTTCAAGCTGCACACGTGAGCACCACTTGATTATCTGTCGGCCTATTGTGTTAGAGCAAGAAGTATTAGGCCATGAAAGTAAGGTACCTATAGAGTGTGATGCCTGTCGGGCAGTTGAGCGGCTGCGCTCATTGTAAGCAGCCTTGTGGAAAAGACATGCATCAACGGTACCTGTATTAGGAGAAAGTCCAGGTCAAGGTGGTTACTAGGTGCTAAGCTAAGAAATATTATCGTTACTGGGAAAGCCGAAGGCGCAACTGCTCCCCGATAGACTTTGCTTTATGGGTGTTCCCGGCGTGGGTACAACGAGGGCCTACTTCTTAGCATTCAGTCGAAATTTATGCCACGGACGTTATGCCGCGGACTGGATGGGAACTGGATGGCTTCAAGGTCCAGGTAGCTGACCTAAGGATTTTCATGTATGCTTTACAACACCACGGCGGAAGATGAGGGAAACCCCTCCCGTACCAATAATATAGCCACCACAAAGGTCTTGAGAGTCCATCAATGCTGGCAGTGGCCTTCGGGAATAGAGTCCGAGGCTTTTGGTCACTGCCCCTCTTGCATCCGACCTCTCATGATAGATCCTTATCGTTATCGGCGCGGATCCTGCATGGCGGCTGTGATTGGTTCCATTTTTCCAGTCTGGGCGAAGCCGTCTGGTTACCGCAATAGCTGTATGGAGGCTGGTGCGGCAAAGGCAACAGCGCGCAGCAATCGAACCCCGCTTACGCTCAGCGCCCTTTTCAGCTTTCTAAGGCAACGATAAATCGCCGAAACTCACCAGTGCTACTTAACCCTAACCACACGGGTCTGATACCCTGCCTCACCTTTATCATCTCCGGGGCGCTCCTACACACGGAAACTGTATCCTCTCCGCTCGCAACCCTTGCCATCCGTTCAAGACTCGACCCGTCAACCGTAGACTCCAGGCTACCAGTAGCTACCTGCTTCCTTGGGCTTTCAACGAAACCTTTTCTCCGCATATCCCAGGGTTCTTTCTGCGAGAGTCCCAAGTCACCTCGCACAGATTCCAGGCCGCAACGGGTTAAATAAACCAGCCGTCCGGCGGGACCAAGATGTGGCTGATCAATTCACACAACTATTCCCTCGAAAACTTCCTCCATCACCCCCCGCAGTATGCCATTCTATCACACACCTGGGAAGATGGCGAGGTTTCCTTCGACGACATGAAAGACCTCGGCGTGGCCATGAACAAGGCCGGGTGGAAAAAGATCGCCGAGACCTGCCGCATGGCGGAGGACCGCGGGCTGGACTACGCCTGGGTCGACACCTGCTGCATCGACAAGACCAGCAGCGCCGAACTAACCGAGGCCATCAACTCCATGTTCAAGTGGTACAGCCGGTCGACCGTGTGCTACGTCTACCTCTCCGACCTGTACGTCCCACTCGCCGGCGTACCAGGGTCCAGGGAGAACAACGAGGCGCTGCATAACGACCTAAATTACTGCCGCTGGTTCACGAGGGGCTGGACATTGCAAGAGTTGATCGCGCCCCGGTCAGTCTACTTCTACGATGCCACCTGGGTCCCCATTGGCACAAAGACCTCGCTGCTAGAAAATATTGCCCAAATCACCACCATCGACAGAGACATCCTCTCACACGCATCCGAGCTGGCGTCCGTCCCAGTGGGCCGGCGGATGAGCTGGGCAGCGTACCGGCAAACAACCCGGCCCGAGGACCTCGCCTATTGCCTGCTGGGCATATTCAACGTCAACATGCCCATGATCTATGGCGAAGGGGAAAAGGCCTTCATCCGGCTCCAGGAGGCCATCGCGCAGGACAACGACGACTTCTCCCTCTTCGCCTGGTCCGACACCAATCTGACCCCCTCGTACCAGCCTTACCAAGGAATCCTCGCCCAAGCCCCCGCACAGTTCGCCAGCTGCCACGACCTGTGGACCATCAACGACCCTCTCGGCCACGAGTCCCGCTCCTTCGCCATCACCAACCGCGGCGTCGAGTTCCGGACATACCTCAAGCTCGACCGCGAGAACGGCGACTACTGCATGCACCTAGGCTGCCGCGACGGCGCGCCGGGGATCAGCGTCGGGCCCCGCGCGGTCGTCATCCGCCTCCTCAAAACCCCCCTCGGCTTCATCCGCCACCGGACGCGCAATGTCGCCTACGACCACGACCAGATCGGCGGATTCGGCTCGTCCAACGCAGACGCGTGGGACGTCTTTCCCCGATCCGTCAAGATCCCCAAGCTGCTCTCCTCGGTCGAGCTCCAGCGGTTCCCCGCGCTCTACTTCAACATGGCCCGCGTGCGGCTCTCGGCACCGCAGCATTGGAGCTGCGCCATCACGCCGTTCGATCCGCGGTCGAAGCTGGGAGCCGCCGAGTCCCTATCCTCCAGCTGCTGGGACCCCTGCACGGGCAGCTTCCTGACGGGCGGCAACGAGTTGTTCACGGGCCTGCTGTACATCTCCTTCGCCGCCTACCCGTCCGACACCTCGGTGCCGCCCATCATGCTGTTCTGCGGCTTCGAGAGCTCAGCCAACCCGCATGCGCCGAGGAAGAAGCCGTGGGTGACCGTCCACGGTGAGGCTGCATGGCGGACACCCGACAACGAGACGCTCGGCTTCGACGTGCTGTATATGCACGACGTCATGCCGCAGATTCACCAGATGCACTTTTCGCGGTTCCTGTCGCACGCTGGCCGGTTTGTGCGAAGGGGTATTGAGGATGGGAAGATGCTTCGCCGGGGTATTGCGAACTATGGGAGTGGGCTGGCCGTGTCGGTGTCGGTTGAGACGGTGGAGAGGCATATGGAGTATGTGCATACCATCTCTGTTGATGTGAAGAGAATCGAGAATCGTGGGGTTGCGGACGGGATGAAGCCTGGGAGTGTTGGACTGGGAATTCTCCCTGTTGGTTGAGGAGAACGGGGGTGAGGCGAGACTCCAATCCTTTCCGTGGAGGATACGAGAGACACATTACCTGGATTGAGGGAGCCGATGAGCACGATCCCGGTACTAAGCTGTGTGGCGGTATCAATAGTTGCGAGGTCCAGGATAGAGTGGAAATCAGTGTGTCCAGGAGGCCAACGGAAACCACAAGGCGGCGCTTTTTCTGCCTCACCTATCGGCATGATCGACAGCGTCCCTCCCGAACCTCGAATACGAAAGCTGCCGACCGACCTTAACAACGTCAAAATCCGGCTAGCTAATGCTGTCTCGATGGCTTCCAGCAACCAATCCTCCAGTCCGCTATAGTGGTCTTGCCCTTCTTCTTTTTCTCGCCGAGAGACCTAATATCTCCAAATCCTCCATCTAAAGACCCTGGTGCAAACAACACTCGACAGCTGAGGAGAGCAGCGACACACTTACTTCCCTGGCCGAAAAGAAGACCTTGTGCACCTGTACCTGCCAGCTTGAGTAAGGAAAGCGAGTTATCAGCTGCAGTGGTGACACAAACGAGGACACAGTCGAGGATTGGAGGCAAGCTCAACTTCTCACTGGCAACATTCAGTTCCTTGATTGGTGGAGCCCGCAACGGTGGTGTTTTGAGAAAGGGAGCTTATGTCTCGCCTTGATACCCGAATTAACATGGACTTCATGAAAATCGAGGCTAGAGCAAAAGCTTCTGGCAAGGGGTAGAGTTCACAGGGTACCTGCCCCGGTACCAGGTGGCGAGTAGTTCGACTAGAACATCGTCACAATAGACTTTAGTTTGGCTTCGCACGTGAACCTTGCCGTTATCTTTTCTTCTACAGTGAAAACTTTATGTGCTTCTAGATAATTACTTGCTCCACTGGTAGTCAGAATGATCCAGGTAGAGAATAGGAGGAGCAGCTTCACTACGGGATATGGTGCCAGTGTTATCCTCACACCCGTAGAATGCGGTCTGGATGTTAGTGAGGAAGCATCAACCTTTAGGAACGAAAAAAGATTCCCGCATTTCGATCCTTCACATCAAGCAGTACCTCTCATTCGACCGCTGCAAGCTTGAGAACCGCATTCAAAACTCGTTCCCATAAAATACTATCGAAGTCGACTAGAAAGGTCTCTCGTCAGGTATTTTCCTGAGTCCTAACCCTAACCCTCACCTTACCCCCTTTTCCTCCTATCTCCGTCCTCGTTATCCTCTTTCTTATTATCCCTTCACTCTTCATCGTCCTTTTTTCTTATCATTACCCACCTTGCCTCCTTCGTTTTGCTACTTGGCTTCGTTGACCCCTCCATCGTCGTCCTTTCCCTCTTCCCCTTCCTTATTCACATTTTCTTCCCCTTTTCTTATTTCTTTATTCCCGTAAATTCCCCCGTTGTGTCTCTCCTATTCGCGCCTTCCATCAATCGTCCCTCTCTTATCCCCTCACTCTTTTTTTGCGTTCCTCCCTCCCCCCCTCCAAATGCGGCAGAATCTTTTCGACTTCCTGCCTGCCATTCCCATCTTCCCATCGTGTGAAATGCCCATGGGTCCCCGAATCGCCACAGACTCTGCGCTCTTCGCTGGACGCCGGGGGATTTATGTTGGGCAGCAGCGCAATATTCCACGGGTAACTCCATATCCCCGCGCGGTGTTGAACCACCCGCCTCGTTCCTTAGCATCATCGCCATTGTCGAGACTTGTAGGCGTCAATGGTTGCCTGAGCACCTGGGAAGACGCCTCACCAGCGATTGCCGACATTATCTTGGGATGGCGGGTAATTATGTCCTCCCCGGACACGCCGCCCATGCCACGAGATAAATGGCACACGGCCAGATGGGGGAACTCTGAATGATGGCCGCGTGGTTGATTCAGTATCGGTCTGGAATTGACGGAACAGGTTAGCAGCCGCATGAAAAGCTGTCTGACGCTGGAGCCGGATAGACGGCAGATAGGCAGGATTCGGGTGGCGAGGTCGATTCTTCTTTTATATCGGTGCAAGAATACCGAGAAGTGATGTTGATGGCGAGGTGCTCTTCTCCGCCTGCTGGTCTTTCTCAGCCATCCCCGCCCAGTGGATGTGAATCGTGTAGCATCCATAGACTTAGGCGAATGAGTAGTATAGTAAGGTAAGAGGCCCATAGCAGGCCGAGTTATAGCAACGGCCACAGCAGTTCAAGCGCCGTAAACCCTACACAGCCCCCATTGTAATTATTGCCCTGGTTTGTGGCCGGGGGGGAATTAGGTTGGGACCTGGAGATTCCAGCGTTCACGGGTACCTGCAGTTTGTCCCCAACCATGAGCCTGGTGGTCTACGGGCAGTGGTTTTCAATGGCCCGCAGGCTACATGGTGGGTGCGGGTACCTCGCAATCTTGGTAAACGCCCCGTTGCACATGTGCAGACTACACACTCGTCATGACCTGGGGAAGAACATACATGAACTGGAAGCTTTTCGCCGTGCATCAGACCTTCGAAAGAGGACAAGACTTGTGGTCGGCATAATCACAGCAGCAGTTTGGCGGGAGTGAGAGACTGGACTTGAAGACTCACAAGTCCTCTGTGTAACATCCAATTTTTAGGCTCTAAATCTGGGTTCTGGCCGTTGCTCCAGCTGGTTGGGTGCAGAACGGGCTCCGAGCGTTGTGAGGCAGTCGCCGATTCGCTTCCACGCCCAACTTTTGCTCTAGAAAAAAAAAACCAACGACCGGCTAAGCCAAACCCCGCCCTCTCTCCTTCTCTCTCATCAACGAAAAAGCCAATTGCCCTCCTTCCCTCATTTTTGACGCCGCCTCAGCGACGCCCAGAATTATTTCCTCCGAATCCTCCCCACACCGTCGACACAACCGGCCGGGCACCCAACAGCATCCTCACATCCTGAGAGGAGTCCTCGTGCACCACCGCAGCGATGTTCGGTGTCATCATCCTCTCGGTCTCGCGGTTCATCCGCTTCCTCACCCGCGGCAGCTCCCGCCTCTTCAGCAACGGACGCCAGACCGCTCCCACGCACGACGAAGAGGCAGCTCCCGGCGGCGTCGGCTCCGTGGATCCGTCCTCCCCCCAAGACGGAGAATCAGCAGCCGCCCGTCGTCTTGTGGAGATCCCGTCCTTCTACTCCTTCCCGCCACCGACATTCCACGGCGGTGGACGCTGCAACTCGTGGATGGCCGGCACATGCACGGCTGGAGCCGGGGTGAGCCAGGACGACGACGCGTATCCGCAGCGCCCGCGACGTCTCCGCGACGCCAACTTGAACCGTAATTGTAAGAATATAAAGAGACGAGAAGGATCAGCTTATGGCTCAGTCGCCTTGTCCCCTTTTCCAAGATTATATGCAAGAAAGAGACGTGACTGACACAAATTGGGGTCTACAGAAGGGGGCACGAGCTTGTGCCGTTGTCGCACCACGGCGGCAGTCTCTACCATGTGGTAACAGTAAGTCATCTGGATCCCCCTCTCTACCATTCACACCACGACTCCCACAAGCAGAAGGTTTCTTCTTCATCCCACATTCTAACCTTCTATCAAATCACAGGACAGCCACGCCGATAGACAACTCCCCCAACACCAGTCTATCTTCTTCACGATTAGTCAACTTAGATTCCCACGCACACCCAGTATCCAAGCCAAAGGCCCTGACAGTCGTCCTGCAATCGTTGCGCGTCAGCGTTTAGGTCAACCAAGACGATCGAGACTGTCGGGCTCTTCACTTACCGTAATTTGGCGGTTCATGGAGTAGCTAGAGGAAGCAAGAGAGAAGACGTTAGAGATGCCAAGAGCCTTTCACCCAGCGGCGGCGTAATGATCGATGGTTCGAGTGCTGCGGAAGGAGACTAATACTATGGAAAGGGTGCATGAGAGGAAGGTGTTCGGAAAACTTGACGCTGGTCACGCGACAACCGAAGGAGACATTAAAGGACAAGACGGAGCGCAAACTAATATTGATGATGATGCGATCCGTAGATCAAGGACGACCGGTACAATGCTCAGGAAGTTAAGGTGAATCGGGAGGGAATCCTGAATTCAGAGCACACATAGGGCAAAGATAGACGTGCTCTGCAATGGACTGAAACCTCAACTCACAAGTTCTCACGCTCCAGTGTCTCGCTGTGCTTCTTGACAATGCTCTCACAGGTATCACCATCCCCGACCTGGTAAAAGCTCCTGCCTGTACACATCCAACCGAAAAACCAATTAGCGGTCGTCCAATCCGTTCAAATATGAAGTTTCCACTCTCGAGCTCCATTCACATCATCCCCGAATTCCAAAACCCGTATCATGAGCACTTACACTCCGGCACAACACCAGGCTGCACCAGCGCCGGCCGCGCCTCAGCTCTCGCCGTCGCGCGAGGGGGATAAAACGTCTCCCGGCCGGTGGGTGAACACTCCGCAGCATTCGTGATGGTAATCGTCCTAATCGTCGTGATAGTCGACCTAGTAATGATGATACTATTCTGCGTCACGACCGTCACGCGGGTGACCACCGCCGTGCTGGTCACGATCTCAGGCGTCACGACCGCCGTGCTTGTAAGCACCACGTAGCTTGTCGCGAGCACCACCACCGGCGTGGTCGCCAAAACCGTCTGCGTCTTTGTCGTCTGGAGTGTTTGCGTGGTCGTCGCGGTTGCTGCGACGGTCAAGATGACGGTGCTGGTTAGGAGGATCGTCTGCTTGACTGTTTGCGTGGCTGTCGTCTTGATCGTTTGTGTTGTCGTTGCTGTGATGATGGCTGTGCCGCCTCCCGCTACCGATGACGAACTAACCGGCGGCGTAGAAGAAACCGACGACGAAGAAGACGAGCTGCCCGCTACGCCGCCGCCGCAGACTCCAAACCCCGCTTGGCAGCCTACGCCGCAGTGATCAGTCGTCTGTCCGCACCATCCGTGCTCGGAACAGCACTGTCCGAAAGCCGAGCCGGCGCAGGTAAGCCCGTCGCCGCATTTTCCATCCTTGGTGATCTCCAGCGGCCCCGTAGTCGAGGAGGCGCCGCCGCTGCTTGTCGTCGTCGTTGCCTGGATGAAGGAGGGGTCGACGCAGTACTGCGTCCCGGCAACGAGGCTGCTGCAGCTCGCGATCGGCGGGTTGCTGCGGATGAACTGTGCGACCGTGATCCCCTTTGCTGCCGCGATTGACGCGCACGTGTCGCCTGGTTGCGCGGTGACAAGCTGCGTGCAGCCTGCTGCCGAGGCGGACGCGCTGAGAAGCAGTAAGGAGATGGCGGTGGCCAGGGCCCGGGGGAGGAAAGGGAGCCGCATGTTTTGTTGTACAGGCCGTTCGCTCAGGCCTGGATTATGATCGCTGATGGCACGTTGGGCGCGAGAAAAGTCGAGAGCAGGAACGTGGACGACGTTGGGGAGCAAGTAACCTGGACATCAGCCTATGATGGTGGTGACATATTAGCTGCTGTGTTCTATTTTAAGAGCAATGGGAATAAGTGTCTTTACTAGTAGATTAATAGCGATGCTGAATCTCCACGCCCGCTCTCCAGGCTATTTTCCCGACGGAGCTTGGCATCATCGACCACTATATTCCTCCAAGTCTTCCCCCCGCCCACGTCATTGCGCGTGATGATGCTAGGCAATGGGAGATCCGGCAACCGATCTCCCCTTCTCCGTCGTCAGATTCCGTGCTTCATGACTCCATAGTAGACTCTTGGGGATATTGCTCTGCATCGACGCGGCGGCCGGTCATATACCGCGACCGGGTGGACGGGCATCCTCGGATATGTCCTGATATCCAGGGTGGGGGAGGTACCCAATCGGAACTTGTTTGGAGATCGGCAGGTGGTGGAATGATGCGGCGGTGGGTGGCTGGGTACTGCACTGCTGTTGTATTCAGCCTAATACACCCAGGTCACCGGGAGACTCGTTCACACCCAGCGCACTGCAGACTTCACCTACCCTGAGCCGCTATGTGTGATCATTCCCGCATGGCTTCAGTCTTCTGGACACGCAGCTCAAAGACATATGTGTTTGGGGAAAATGCGGTGCTTTTAGGTTGCAGTTTTTCCCTCGGAGGTCTGATCTTGGACCGCTAGGTGTTTGTGGGATTGGACGTAGAAAGCACGGCTCTAGGTTCCGAGGAAAGAAGCCTCGGAATCGAGAGCCACAATGGCGGCAGGTTTTCAAGTGGGCAAGGAAGGCCGCGGACCGCATGTTGGGAGTTTTCAGCTGGTGAAAGGGTCAGTGAACTTTGTAATCGAATTCAGCTGTTATCGAGTTGTACACTAGGTATTCATGATGTCGCTTTCTCTTGGAGTACGTCCGTTCTCCTAAACTCTCCCGCTACCGGTCTTTGCTGCCATACGGTGCTTTCGATTGCTCGCCGTCCGTCTCTTCGTATGCCGCTGTCAACTCCAAATCGGTGTACAAGGTGTGATTGCCGTTGCTGTCCCAGCGCAGGTCGCCGACAAAAGTTCCCGTAATCTCATCATCTCGGGGACGTCTTTGCGGCAGAGGGCGGTGATGACAGAAGAATGAAGGCACGACTTCAAGGATATATCTTTCAGAAGGGCCATCGGAAGGAGGCCGTCATCAACGCATGATATGTGTGAGGTAGCGTCGTATATCGAGGGCTCAGCGCGAAGAGTCGAGCGGCGAAGGCAGAGAAGCTGGAGAGCACCGACTTTAGGAGAAAACGTGGCGGATGTTCTGGTAGAGGTTAGCTTCGGATTGTAGCCGCAACAGGAGAGATGTGTCTTCCGTACATGCATTCTGTGGATGAGTTCGGCCGGAGCGGAAGGGAAAGCGAACGACGCCATATCCCGCTTGAGACATGCCCGCTCTTTGGGAGCCACCAGAAGTGGTCGACTGCTTACAGCGGCTCTGGACATCGGAAATGGCGCTGTACCGGAGGATGAGGTGCTCCTGGATTATGTTGTCTGCTGGGTGGCGCTGGTCGTCTAGCTGGGCTATGGGGCCGAGGGAACACCTGATGGGATCGACACCCCGAGTGATGATGGCTGAATGGGCTCCCGGACAAGATATTGCGAGTTCCGCGGGTCGCCGGACAAGCCGTCGTATCAGTCGATCTCACGTCGCAGGACTCGTTGGGAGGGGAGATAGTCGAGATCTGCCTTGGGGGGTGGGAGAGGCGAAGGCATTTTGGTCGTATTTGCGCTGAATCGTTGTGAGTAGGCGGTCCCAGACAGGTGAGGTGGCGCGACGGGCGGATGTCTCAAAGGAACGGCAGGTATTTAGAGGGTCCAGGTTCCCGGAGGCGCTCGAGACCTCGCTCGTGTCTGGTGATGATGCTCCGGGGCAGTGCTGGTCTCTGGCGTTGGCGGCGATGTGGTGAATTTATGGTGTTTCCAGGTCGGTATACGTGATATGGGCGCTATAAAAGAGTGTTGCTAGGCAGGCGAAGAAGATAAGATCTAGACATCGCCACCCAACAACCGGATCTACCCCTCAACCGGATCGCCCGCGGCACCACCCCCCCCATCAAAAAAAGGGCTACAACATCGGGAACAGTAGTAATTAATAGGGAAAAAAATGCTTTTTTAATTGCCAATATGTACATAAATGGTCTCCAAGCTAGATTAAAGCATTTAGGTAGCTTTTTCGATAACCTTTTCCTCTATTAGCTTTTTTGTAATTTTTTTCTTCTTTGCCGGTTATTAGCTAGTTTTCTAAGCTTAAACTATATTGTCAATCTTAATAAAGCGGTTATTTATACTCTTTTTAACTTTCTTTTTAATAATTAGTTTATAAGCTTATAATTTCGTTTTTAAATAATTAATTTTAGCTTTTAAATTAACAATTTTTATATTTTTTATATTTAACGATTTATTTATTTTTATAAATAAAACCCTAATATTTTATTCAATGTTAAATAAGCTTTTTTATAAGGATATTTATTATTTATAAAAATTTATATTTTTTTAGGGAATTTAGAAAAAGAGGTTATTTAAAATATAGCTTTTTAAGTTAGTATAAAATAAGGTTATTAGGAAAATTCTGTCTTTAATAATTATTTTAAAGTCTTTTAATATTTTAAATTTATTGATTAATTAAATTATAGGTATTTACGCTCCGGGTTAAAATATTTTAATAATAAAATAAAAATTATTATTTATTAATAAAGGTTAAAATTATATATAAAGTTAAAGCTATAATATTTTAATAAAAATAGTTTTTTAAAGCTAAAAATATATTATAATTTAATAATTAAATTTTATACAAAATATAAAAAAATAAAAATAATAGTTAAACTTTATTTTTATAATTTTTATATATAAATTTAAAAGTTATATAATTATTATATTTATTAATAATTAAAAAATTTTATTTCATATTATTTTCTAATTTAATTTATAAAAAATAAATTTTTTTAAATTATTATAAAGTAATTTAAATATTATTCTACCTAATTAACAAATAATTATAGTTTTTAATTTAATAAATTAGCTTTTAATTTAAAATTTAGTAAAAACTATTAATTTTATAAAGAAGCTTCTATAAAAAAATATAAAGAGTTAATTATTAGCTTTTTATAATCGTATATTTAATAATTAATATTTAAATAATTATATTAATTTAAAATTTTAATTTTTATAAATTATATTCATTTATATTCACGATATTTTTTAATAAAATATTTTTTTCTTTAATAATAGCTTTAAAAAGGTTAAAAAAATATTATATATTTTGCGAATTAAATTATATATTTTAATTAATTTTAAAAAATTAGAAATTTTTATTTTTATAATTATATTATAAAAAAGGAAACAATTTAACTAACGGGCTCTTAATAGCTCATAATTACCTTTTTCAGTAAAAATATATTAGGCGAAGCTAATTAATTATTTATAGCTCGGTATATATTTAATAAGCTCTTTATTTAAAGTTTAAATTATAAGGAAATTTTTTTAAACTAGGGAAAGCTTTTAAGCCGGAACTTTCAATTTAGCTTTATTCTTAGCTCCGTAAATTCAGTTGGAAAGGGTAGATTTTAGTATATTATATTGCGCGCACGCATCTTTTTGGCTTTCGCTATTCCGGACTTCTTCAATTGCAGCTGTGATAAGCTTTTCCCGTACAATCAGCATCTTTAATTAGGGCTTAATTTGGTGCAGAATTGATGGAGTTGTATCAAATTGAAGTTGGTAGTAATAAAATAGGCGGTATAGGATCCGAATCCAGTTGTGGGGCAGATCCGGTTGTGGGGTGGCGACTTCTAGGTTTGAGATTAAAATCCGGCTTACCTACCTATGGTGCGTTTCAACTATTTCTCAAATCTCCAGCAAGATTTAAGTTGGACACTCCGGTTCGATACTAGCTATTTATGTTAAAAGAAACACCCACACATTAGTGCATATATTAACCTAAATTCAAGAGCAAGTGTCTCGGGCTGATCGGCATTTCTTCTCGCCATATCCTCGTTCCTCGACCCACACAGAGCACGATGCGAGATGTCACTCCTGGATAGAAGATGCGAAACACTAAAGTCTTTGTAATATTTTAACAGAAGTATGTTTCATAATGCCTCTCTTGATTCTGTTAAAGCAGCTGAGCTATATTTCATAAAATGCCACGAGGACTGACTTTCGCTGTGATTTCAGTACATCCAATGAATTGTTCTATAACCCCTCTGGACAAAAACATGGAGAGAGTGCTAGGACAGCTTTATATTGGGAAACTACGCATCTGCATGATCATGATGTACGTAACGGCGGGAGAGAAGTCAAACTCAAACCCTGTTATAAATCTTCACGGCACATTCAAGACTAAAGGCTTTGATCCTTCGTGATCCTTGCGACACATGCCACCCCAAGAACGATCTGCATAATCCACTACGGGGTACAGAAAAGATGCAATACGGAAACAGCAATGATGATCCTGGGAAGAGATATAAGGTGCAGATAAGCTTTGTGGAGTGGTCTACCATGTGGATAGGATCTTGTGTTGATCGATATCTTATCGAGTGCACAGCGGCGAAGTCAGTGTAGCTTGTTAGTGCACTTATATCGCAGATCTGCAATTCCCTCTCTTTTCTATGCGATGCCTGCATGGGTACAGAATATGAAGTGAGAGTTGTTTGGAACGCGGTGCCGTACCAGACCAACCCAGTTGCAGACACCTTTGCAAGTCAGTCGCCAACAATGCCGAGCGCCTACGGCACAGGATGCCTCAATGATCACCTAGAAAATCGACAGTGCCAAGTTTCTGCGATCAATCTCGCACCGCGCGCAAAAGCACGCGCCCCAGCCTATGATGAGATGGCGACAACGACAATTTCATTTCACGGGAGCACAGGCGAGTTTTGCAAGCGGGAGGGCGGGCGCCAGGTCGGCATCGATTTGGCGGGTTTGGTGGCGTTAACGGGCCTCCGGCAATTGTCTTCCAGGGCCCGCAGATTGGAATCGTGCAAGTGCTGCACGGCATGGCCCGTGATTGGGCGGGGGCCATCTGGACTGGCTTCATCCGGCTAAGCGCCCGCTATTTTGGTTCGTCGTCGATCGAGATTGCGGGCAAGAGCGGCGGGCAAGATCTCGCCGCTCACTTTGCTCACTTTGCTTCCAACGGAAGCTCAGTGTAAAAACATCCGAAGGGAATCCAATCAATCTGGCGTGATGAGCGGAATGAACAACTGGCTGCGATTTCTTGTGGAAGTCGGTAGTGTTTTCTTTTTCCCTTGACGCTCGAGGGTCTGGCGACAAGTGCACGACACTGGTCAACATTGCAAGACAAGGAGTCTGACAAAAATCCAGGAGCAGAGCGCTCCTTTCTTTGATTGGACCAAAGCGAAGCATGCGAGTGTAGGGCAGATGTGGCTGACGGCAGGGGCCCCGTGGCGTAACCAGCACGCTAGGCAGTTAAAGGTCTGACAGTGGCTGGTGATGGCGTCTGGCGTGGGGCTTATCGACCGTTTGTGGATGCGGGTCGAGACGTAAGATCGCCCCCAGTTGTCTCAGGTGTTAGGCCTGTCCCATGCGAAGAAATTGTTAGCGGCGATGGACGAGCAAGGAACTGGGGACAAGTGTTCGAGAAACAGCATGGGTGTTCACAGGACACTGTCTGGCCTTTCGATAACGAGAAAACGACCGAATTGAATGGATTCATTGCCAGAAAGATGGATACAATAAACGACATCAGAAATCACATCTCGGGAAATTTTCGAGTTTGCGATCGCAAAAAGGCGTGGACAAAGCGGCGCAACGACTCGCTCGCCAACCAACCCGCACCCGCCGTGCAGCGGTGCACACCACCACACCTCGGCCCGTCAACCTGGCAGTGTGGGCGCAGGCTGGTCCGTGCGGCTGGGGGTGCTGCAGCTGCGGGGGCCAATGGATGCCAGACCTGGGTGCTTGGTGGAACACCCCTCGCCTCAAAACCCCGGACGCGTCTCGAATCTGGACGTCGCAACTCGCAGGGCCCTCGCAACAAGTCCGACTCAGCATGTTACATCGGCAGGCGATCCGACAATGCCATGGCGCTCCGGTTCCCTGTCCGCATTTTTCGACGGAGGCGATCATACGGGACTCACACAGGCCCTTACCTTGCGCAGCTCGATGCTGCCATTTGTCGCTCTCTCAGGTACGAGACCGCTGCCCAGCCTGCCAATGGCCCGCTAGAACTGTCCGCTAACTGTCGCCCACCGCTGCGATCCCATTGTCCCATTTCGGCCTTCGTCCTCACTTTGGCCATCGACCCCGTGTCATGTCTCAGCAGTTGACCCTGGATCCCTGACGCACGTACGACGACGCTCCACGACGCAGCGCAAGTCGATGCATCTCTTGTCTCTTGCCTGCAAACTTCACACGCAGTCGTTGGCCTCTCTCAGCCTTTGTGTCTGGTCTCGAGTTTCCTGCGTGGTGTCGTTTCTCGATCCTCAATGTCTGGCCTGGGTCTGGGCCAAGCTCCCCCTCCAACATCCTCCGTCTTTCGTCATCCATCATCGGCCCATGTCAACATCACTCCATTGGCTAGCAGCTGCTCCCTTTCCCATGGCCATGTGTCGTTACATCATGTACTCTCTGAGCAGAGACCGATGTACCTTTGGTCGTCTCCCCTCGCACCTGTCTCTACCACCTCACTCCACAAGGGTACGAGCTTGCGCAACCCTTGGGAGTTCACCGTCGACCTAGTGTTTCCCCGTCGTCGGCCATGTTCCCTGTCCTCCTCCATGTCCCTCCCTGGCAGTTCCAGGATGTTTTACTCCTGTTCAACAACCTCGTGCAAAACATCATGCCCCCTTCCCTGCCTTCTCCAGTCATCCTCTCCCAGCGTTGCCACTCCCTTGTCGACACGGCCTCCCCCCCAGGCCATGTTCAACGCTCTCGGACATCTCGATCGACGTCCTGCATAAGTATGCCTGTTCCCGTTCGTTTAGCCTAGCATGATCTCAGTTTAATCATCAGTTTAATACCCAGCATAACCACTCTGATCTGCTCCTGCCACCCCAACGGGATTCGTTTCTCTTCTCTCTCTCTAATACTACCGTGACTCTCACTGCCACCAACTTGCCATCCACTTAACACTACCAGCCTTCCTTTTCCCGGGCCGGTCCCATTCTATTCTTTTTGATCTTGTCCTCTTGCTCTTCCATCGTTGATCGACAACCTGCATCACTCATTCCTGTAGGCGGAAGCAAGCTTCAACAAGACCTTATATCATCAGCTCATCAGCAACCTCTCGACTTCGGGGCAACCGCCGGACGGAACGATACATCTTGTTAGCCTAGTAGCTAGCATACTTAATACACCTCGCGAGAAGAATCATCACAAACCATCATCATGTTGTGGCAATCAGCAATCATCGCCTCTGTTCTGGCGACTGGGGCACACGCGGGCATTGGGCAGCTTATTGTGGAGGGCATGGCGCGCAACAGTCCGGCCTACGAGCGGAGGATGGAGGAGATCGCCAAGCACAGTCTCATCGCTCGCGGCATCTTGGAGGCACGGCAAACGACGGGGCAGGGAAGCGACACCGTTGTCAACCCGGATGGCAGCATCAACATGACGGCGTGGGATGCGCAAGCAAACTCGGCTTGCATTGCCGCGTTGACCGCTCTCCCTTCGTCATCGAACCCTTCAGGCACATGCGTGTGCTACAACCTCCCCGCCCTGGACAGCACATCAGGCACTTTCGAAGCCGACTTGAGATTGTTCCAGCTCAACCAGCCGACGGCAGAGTTTTTGGGGATACCGCCAGCCAACATTCAGGTCAGCCTCAGCTACAAGGGAGCCTCGGTCTCGCCCGTCAGCTCGGGGACAGCGGCCCAAAAGATCGGAGTCTCGGCAAGACAGAACCAGAACATCAAGCAACTCCAGACGTACCTGTTTGTCGGGCAGATTGACAAGGCCCAGATGACTCCAGGCCTGAGCATGTAAGCACTCACACCAACACTCCCTTCCATCCCTTCAAAAGCTAACCTCACAAAACCAGGGCTCAACTCCAAGCGCTCGTCATGCCCGTCGTCACACTCAGCGGGACAAACGGCGCGGGCCAGCTCGTCAGCACCAACGTATCATCGAACGAGGCCGCCTTCGTCGCCGGCGTCTTCTCGAAAGAGGTTGTGATGAGCACCTTCGCGATGGCCGAGCTCGCCGTGGAGGACGAGGTCGCGCGTCTCAAGAACGGCACCACGGCCTTTGTGCTCCCCGGTGTATCCATCATGATCTTCCCCGTCGGCTTCATCATCACGGGCCTCTGGACCTTTGTCGGCGTCGCCGCCTACGCATACGGCACCTACTGCCGGTACAGCTTCCGGGACCAGCACAGGCAGCGCATGCTGAGGCAGGAGAAGGCCAATGTCGCGAGGTTCTAAACCACTTGGCCCATCAATAAGGCACGCCCGAGAGGCGAATTATTTCTGCTGGCTGCATGATCGATTCTTTCACTTCTTTGATACCTATTATTATTATTTTGCATTGCCTGCAGGCGGTTGCTTTGGCTTCAGCGTCATACCATATTTTCTCCTTAGTTGCTGGCCCGCCGAAGCCTGTGGCCTTTTCTTCTTTTTCCCTTGCATCGGGACGTCTGTACATACATACACACTGTCTACATCAAGTCACTTTGCATATCCCCCCCGCTGGGTTTTTTACAGCCGGGCGCATTTAGATATAGACAGATAGCTACATGCATGCATGACTTCAATTCCAAATAAACAGATACAAAAAAATCTCTCGAGCTTGTTGGTCATTTGTCGTTGTTGTTGCCGTGCCTCCGCCCCTCCCTCTGGCAGCACCCGATCGTGCAGTGCAGTGAGGCGATGTCAGTTGCCGATGCTGCTGCGCGCGGCTCCAGGGCACAGCGGCCCGTTGCACTTTCCAGCAGTGGTGCGGCCATGGACGCCGGCAAAAAAATTTAACGTCCGGTAGATTCCAAGAGGATGCTGGCGTGAGGCACAGTCTGCGATCAAAGCATGCGTGATCAGATCCGAGTTCGCGGCGGCGGCGGCGGTGATGGTGGCGGTGGTCGATGCGGATTTACCAGCTGTCGGTCCTGCACCAGCTGGCAGTCTGCACACACCGGGAACGCTACAGCTGTCAACCGCTGCAGACACTGACACTAACAGAATCGCGGCGCCTGCAAGCTGAGAAAAGATAGTGCAACCCCCCCACACCGATAAGACAGGGGCCCGCGGCCTCGAATAAACCCCTGGGCCGAGGATGAAACGCATCCAGAACACCTGCACAGGCCCTTGAGACTCGAACATGGTTGCGCTTCACACTTCATTACATCCAAGAGTTTATGCGAGCCAGGGCTGTGGGTTTGGCTGTTTGGCTTGCCGCCGTCGCAACTTTTGGGCATTTTGGGTGCAGGGTAAGGAGAGATGGATGTCAAAAAGAAAAGAGCAGAAAAGTCGTAATAATTAACTGGGCTTTTCGTTTTGACGGGGGACTTATATTTCTGGGTTGATTGGGAGTTGATGGTCGAGGTCCTACGTCATTCTGTCGGGTGCATTGATGATTGGGTGACGGGGTGGTCTGCGATGTTTGGTTGGATGGCTGCAGACTGGATTACATGGACGCTGTTAGTGTACACGGGACCTGGACACTGCTTGTCCAATGCATTTCTTGAATATTGCGGAACGTCTGTGATTAATTTCGGTACTTTCTAGCTGGAGTGCAACTGCCCTTTGTGTACTAATAATAGGCTGTTATCCCGTAGCCCTGCCGATTCAGAGATTGGAGGATTTCTTTCACCTACAACCTGGTGACCTGCATAAGTTCCTGGTAGGTCGACCGGGATGGAACAACAGACCCTCCATGCTTCGGTGACGGCCTTGGAACTGTAGATCCAGTCGGATACGAAATAGCTGTCAGCGCATCATGAAGCCCGTGCCTGGATCGCATGAACGGGAATGGCTCTCCTGGCCTCGGAGGGGCGGCTGCTTCGGATCATGGCGATCTCCAGTCGTAAGTCTGCTGTTGATACCGGGCATTTGGGGTGCCTGCAGGAGCTTTCGTTACTGACACGCTGTGGTCTTTTGTATTTTTATTTAACGTAAGTCGCTGGCTGCCCGTGAAGCTTCCCGTAGCATGCTATCTAGGCGTTACCCATATCTTGAGCTTCAATCTTACCACATAGCCACGAATATCACCCCAAGTTAGAACTTGAGCTTCAAGCATAGGTACCTATCTACCTCCTCATTCCCTCAAGTACATCGTTTCCGCATTCTGTGCCATCTACATCACCCGGCTAGGGAGGTACGACAGAAGCAGAGCAACTGGCTCCACATGCTGTGGCCCGAACATCGTCCCAACTGAACCCAACCGATCCGTGCGGTAGCAAAACATGCCTACCGCAATATTAGCCCCCCAACCGGCCAAGATGGACGTCTCCAGCTTGGTCGCTGAGATGCACGAGACCCTATCCACAATCCACAACACCATCGCCTCGCTCAACTCAGACCACCACGACGCAAGACTCGACGAGCTTGAGAAGGAGCGCGAGGACGCAATTCAATCCATCCTGTCACAATTTGCAGCCGAATCGACCTCCCTGGCCCAGAGGCGGCAAGCTGAGCGGGATGAGATCGCTGATCGTCGGAGAAGAGAAGACGAGGAGCGTGAGCGGAGAAGACGGCTTGAAGATGAGGAGCTTGCCCAACGGGATTCTCGCGAGGATAAGCAGCGCAATGGAGACGTTAACGATAGGGCCGCGAGTGTGGAAGAACGGACTGATGATCTGATGGCCGAGGTTGAGGAGGAGGCGCAGCGGATGCTTGAGGAGGGGAGGGAGAGGCTGAGGATATTGGAGGAGAGGCGAAAGGTATGTGCATTTTCCTCGCTCCTGTTGATCCGTCGCTACTGGCCAAAGTGCGTTACTGACTGCTGTGATAATCCAGGAAATCAACCGTCTCATCGACGAGCAGCTTCAAAGACCATTGCCCCCCGCGCCAACACGCTCACGCACTAAGAGCATCCGGACCCGGTCCGCCACCGGCGGCCTTCCTCAGCTTGTTGGCGCGATAGAAAGTAAGCCACTGGCGCTTCGAGAAGCTGTAGGAATATTTGGTAACAGTGGTGTCAAGGCTCCTGAAGACAGCAGTCGTGGGGAGAATGAGGCGTCTCGGAGCGCAATTCTCGTGGAAGCCAAACGCGTGGAGGAGGCGGGGGAGCGGAGAATTCCTGTGGCACCAGAAACACACGATATCGAGCCCACACCACACCTCAATAGTCCCGATGGGCAGCCGTTCGTGACAGAGGACGTTCCCGAACATCATGAGGCTCCATCGGCCCCAGCACAATCAACTCCGTTGTCCGAGTCGGAAAACCGGAACGCGCTTCCGGGCGAAGATTCTGCCTTTCAAAGATTAGAAGATGCTATCGACACTCGAGCGCGATCCCCAACACCAAGCCTTCCTGTTGCTGCAGCAAGCGACAGCCAGCCTGTTGAGAACCCAAAAGCCGTGACCGAACCAACGGGGTCTTTTACAGCCCACGAGCAGGACATCGTGGATAGCACGCAAGAAGCGAACGCCCCCATCATTTTCCATGTCAGTTCCAGTGCCAGCGTGGATGAAGAACGTGAATCGCTCGCCGGCGAGTCATCATCTATCAATCCACTCCCACCAAGCAATACTACCGCCGGCAGCACCGAAGAGCCAACACGGAGAATGGAAGAGGACGATAACGAAAACGAAGAAAGGACAGGACCGGGCTCTCCGGTTGCCGATTCATCGCCGACGGGAATTCCAGGCACCTTGAATATAGGCGCGGTGGACACATGCCTAGAGCCAGGCGAGGCAATTCAAGGAACAATGACGCACGGCATCGACGAGCTGACAACGTGGGCAAGCGATGAGCGGGGGGAACGTATTTCCCTCTCCCACGCAGGAGGCATGCTTCACGACACGTTGCCAGCAGCCAAATACCACGAGACGGAGACGCGAGAGCCGCTAGAAGAGCAGCATCAGCTTGAACCAAGCGATGACACCGCAGTGAAGCTACCGCAGCCAGCGGAAAACGATTTTGCCGCTGAGAGCAATGGAATGGACGCTGGAGCAACCACGACAAACGAACCCGACGAGGAAACTAACGATGGACTCTTGAATCATGATTTTCCTTCTGCCGGATTGGCGCTCGAAAGCAGTGCTCTGACAACGGAGTTTGATCAGGGAACCCAACGACAGTCATCTTTGGGGTCCTTAGACGCGAACAACAAGGTATTTAAGAGCACGGAGAACCTCGCCGAGCACGAACGATGGAGCCGAGATATTCCTTTACCTGACGAGCCACGCGCCGTTGAGCTTGTCGAGCAGCATACACTCGACAGTGAAATCATCGGATTGGATACGCCCAAGTCTGAAGCTGCAGCATCTAAAATTGCCGGACACACGGAAACGTCCTTCGATAGCACCATGGTCATTAGGGATCTAGAGCGGGAAGCACTAGATTCCGAATATAATGAGGTCATGGAACCTAAGGCAGAAGAAGCAGCAGGTCTAAACCTTGAGGGTGTTCACATGAAGGGACTGTTGTACCAAGCGAGCCCAGAGGAAGAAGACCTCATCGAAGACGTCCTAAGTGTAGAGAGTCGCGAAGAAAGGGCAGAAGAAGGCGGTGTCGAGGCGGGTATAGTTTCCGGGAAGGACCAGCTGTCCCACCTTTCTGAGCGGGCAGCGGAAGACAGCTCATATATCCCTACGAGTCCGTCATCCAGCACACCTATCTCGCACCCGGAGCCTTCCCGAGAGCCTGAATATGTCCCTCTTGGGCGAGCGGAGTCGCAGCGCGAGGCTCAGGAGGATCACAGCATTGACGAGGTTCTTCTGCCGCAAGATCGCCTAGATGACAAGTTCGTGATGGAACATCTGGCATCTGAAGACGTGACACATGTCGACTCGCAGCTGTTTGCTACCCCCTCTACCTCAGCGGCCTTTCTACCCGACGAGCGAAGCCAAAGTCCAGAAGAAGTCCTGAGCGAAAACCGCCAACTGACCCGTGACAACCTCCCGAAGCACAGTGCCACCCCGCAGCACGGCGAGCAAGCGACCACAGTCAACGGGGAGGACGACCTCTTTGACGATGACGACCGCAGCGATGGGAGGGTTACCAACAGCGGTAGCCACTCTCCCGCCATCGAGTTTGAGAATATCACGGACCTTCCGAGAGAAGTCGATGACGGCATACGGTCCATAGTGCCGCCCGCAGCACGAGATCTTCTCTTCCACCACAGCCAGGATACCGAGCTCCCTAATCTCGAGGTCGAAAGTCGCGAGATATCCCACCTATGGGATCCCGACAACCTCAACAACAGCTGGGCGGACGAAGTCGACACATACTTCGACGACGCCGAGCCGCACACCGAAAGCTGCTCAACACCAACACAGACTCCCAGCCCGCCCGCCGTTACGCCCTTCTCGTATAGCCAAGGCGGACTGTCCGCCAGCCGACACAACCCTCTCCGACCCCGGACTCCCGAAGCAGCCCCCGACCATTCCAACCTCGAAAGCGACAACTTCACACCCCGCGACGTCACCAACGTGCCTTGGCACGCCCGAAACGCCTCAACACCTCTATCAATGCGCAGCGACAGCACGCTTTCCTCCTCTTCATCCTCGCCAGTCCAGCCATCGTCCACAACCGTTGGTTCAGACCCTCATGAACCCGCCATCCGTGATAGCTGGCCGACGACCTCGCATAGCCATCTCGACGCCACCGGCCGGCCTCGAAATGATTCACAGCTAAGCAGCATCAGCACTAGCAGCAAAACAGCAGACTACAACAACAGCCTGTTCGGACATGAAAAGACACTAACAACTACAACACTCGCTCCCAGCCCTGTAGCGCGATGGCAAGCAGCGGGAAACCAACCCGCGCCCGGGAGTCTGTTCCATAAGATGCGCAGTGTTTTCGAGCCCCAGACATCAAGGGGAGTGAGTACCCCCAACGATGTGCGACAGCGACCTGCTAGTGATGTCTTTTATACTCAGAGGACGGGAAATACTCTCGTACCAAGCGCTACCGCTGGTGGAGGACAGACAGAGGGTGATTACGACAACGACGAGGAAGACGAGCGCAGCGCGCTGCTGAATCGACTGCGAGATGCAAGGCGGCTGTCTACGAATTGACAGGCTCTGCCAGCGTCAACGGAGGGGAAGAGGAGGACCGCGAACCAGGTCAACCGAGATGATGCCCCTTCTGCAAACGTCATCTGCTGTGATTCTGGATATCAGCTTTTCATGCAGAAGAGGGCTGAAACCGCGGCCCATCCCCATGAGGACCGCCTCCGCGTGCTGTCAATCACCACCGAGGTCCACATCGACGACGACGACGACGACGACGACACGAATTCAGCAGTCACAGGTTCAGCACCCCATTTACTGAGAAAAGCAAAGAAAAAGGAGAACAACGCAGAGGTCATGGGTGACCTCCGACTTCCATGGCTGTGGGTCGAGGGCTGGAGGGCCCGGTTACGCGGCGGCGGGGATATTGTTGAGAAGGCGCGGTGGGAATGGCGCGTTGACGACCACCTATCACGCATTCAGCGCCGATCGATGCTGAATTCTGAGAATAAGGGCAGCGGAAAGTCTGTTCACTGGGCATGAGGGTCACAACTAATCACCTGCATGTATTGAACCTTCCTCAGGAGAGTCGCTGCTGAAGGCTCCTGAACCCCGCTAAGCGTTTGGCACCCCTGTTTGCCGGCCCGCGAATGGCGTTCAACAAAGTCCAGACAGCTGTCAGCTCATGCAGGGTGGTAAAAACTCAGCTGGCAGAATGCCAAGAAATCCAACGACCAGCCTCCGTTCACAAGCTTAACCACCCGCATGTCAGGCAAACTGATTTGGCGTCGACAACTGTTGAACCATCGAAATTAAACAGGTCGTGTTGCTTCTCGGATAATTTCGCCGTCGCAACGCGGAGAAGACTCGAGCGCCTGCTACGCGTACTGGAGGAGGATCCAATGCATGGCACGGGGAGGAGCGTGAATCAAGGTCGCGGGAGCTTCGAGCTTTATGCCATTTCCTGACCAAACACGATGGATCGCGCGCCGGGAAAGCCATCGGAGCTAATTAGAATACGAGGAACTCGCGAGCTCGACTCTTTCATCCTTCCAGGTCTTATTCGAGATCCGGCTTGCGTAAGGCCCCATCAGGCTTCGCCACGCGAGGCATTGTCCGTTTTCCCTCTAGAGTATTTCTTGGCTCTTCCGCAGCGCACGCGAAGCCTGCCATACAATATCTCAAGGAGCACAACACTCTGTCCATCCTTCTGGTGATTATGAGGGAGCGAATATAACCTACCGTCGGGCTGTGTCTTGAAGCATCTGCTGCTGGGGTTGCGGGTGGGACTTCGGAAGGGCGCCTTAGGGGACCTTTCTTCATCTTCTTGGAAAGTTTCAAGTTGTACATCTAAATATTGGGAGGGTTATTGCAGTGAGCAATCAGGTATTCTACTCCAGCTGAAGATGCCGCTTTAATTCTGTATTTGAGGTGCCGCGCTGGCGTTGAAAGGGTCGGACAGCAAACTCGGACGCTGCCGGTCACTTGGAACATGTAGAGGTAAAACGTGATGTCCATGGATATTTCTAGCAGTTATCGACGTCCAACTCTAGAATAGGCTACATTACATTCTTTACGACATACCCCGAGTGATTATTCTACTCAAATGATATATAAAAATTGGTGTGGCGACTGGAGCTCGTGCAGGTTTCTGCCTCTAGCGGCCACCTGTGGAGGTAAGTAACAGGGCATAACCCACTAAAGCAGCGAACTCAGCGCGAGTGGAACTGGCAGTTTGCGCAGGCTGCTGAATGGGCGTGAAGCCTGCCCACCAGGACATTCTTGTTGAAAACCAATGGCGGGGCGCGGTGTAGGCACGGTTCTTGTCATCCGAACTCGTGGTTGTGAATCTTGCAGTGGGCTGCCCTAGCTTCGGTTCTTAACTCGGACTGGCCAACCAAGCAACATTCACCCACCGGCCCCACACTTTTCTTTTCTTTTCGTTTTCTTTTCTGAATTCTGAGCCGACCGTCGAACACCGATTCTTAACAAGGCACCCCGCAGGCTGAGGCCGTTGAGCTTCTCTGTTTCCGAGTCCCCCAGGACCAAGTGCGGGCAGAGCAAAGCCTAGTCCAGGTTCCTGTCCTCATCCATCTTCCCGATCGGATATGGGACAGTGCTGCACCCGTCTCTCCTCTCTACTCAAGCCAAGCAATCGACCAACTTCTCTCCGACGTCCCCAATCACCTCACATTCTCCTCCTTCCTCCCATCCCCCAACCGCGCCAACCCACCTACCTCCACCAAGTCCAGACCTCTATCCGGACACTCCTCAGGATGCCAGTGAGCCACAAGAGAATCAACTCCGTCTCCTCCCAGGCGTCGTCTGGTTACCCTTGGAACCCAGAAACCGACGAACCCGTCGATCTCTTCCGACATCCCGACCAGGCGACCACCTTCGGCCAGGACCCCACAACCGCGGCAATCCGACGAAACCACTACAGTGATTTCGTCCGCCGGGCTCGCGACCCAACCTACCACCAGCGTAGGGAGGGCGAGGTCCGGCACCGTCGAACCCACCACCGGCGGCTCTCGACGGCGGCCAAGAAGGAGACAGAGGAGCGCAAGGTCTCTTGCGCCAAGCAGAACTCCGAGAGGAGAGCCAAGGCCCTCGTCGCCCTCAACGTCAGCGAGAGGAAGACCCCGATGCCTGAGAAGGAGTGGCAGGAGGCCATCGACAAGGCCCCATCCAGGCTGCCCGGCTCGCGCCACAACAAACGCAAGTCCCCGAAGAAGGAGAAGTCGAAGACGCGCTCTGGACAGACTGAGAACGCGTCAAAATCGACAGTGTCCGCCGGAAACCTTGGGCCAGTCTCTGGAGCGTCGACAGCGGCAGCATCATCGTTGTCGCGCACCGTACCCAACTCCCTTTCGGCGGCGACTCGAGCCTCGAGCGAATCGCTGCGCTCCCATCTTCACGCGCAGGCATTGCGTGAGTTCCGCCGCGCCTTCAAGGAGTACCTCGCATTCCGCTACAAGTGGAACGCGGCCCCAAACGCCGGATGTCGATGGCTGCAATTGCCCGCCGCAGCACGTCTCGAGTTCCTTCGGGAAGAGAAGAAACGGAGGCATCGGTATAAGTTCTCGCCCTACATGATATCGACCCTGAGACACCGCCGGCAGAAGTACTACGAATCGATGGATTCAGCAAGAAGAGCTCATAGGGCCCTCTATTTCTGGCACGAGCCACTAAAAGGCCCAACGCCGCCAACGTCCAGTTTGTTCACAACAACCCAGCTTTCACCGACCAAGAAGAGCGCGAAGCCCGAGGCCGAGACCAAGACGGTGGAGATGGCTGCCGAGAAGCTCCGCGAGCATATCGCTCACATCGAGGCCGAGCTGGCGCGGCACAAGGAGAATAAGAAGCCGGGAACCTCTGAGTCCGAGTCGCCTACAACTGCCAGTGTCGCTGCTACAAAATTGAGCGTCATTGATTCGCCAAAAACCCCTTCTGTTGTTGCTGGTGCCCCGCGTCTGATTCCTCCTACCCAGAAGCCGGCCGAAGTTCGTCCATCAACGCTGCCATCGAAGCGCAAGATACTACCCAAGGAACGTCCCCTCTATCCAGGCATACTATCGCCACCTGGGAAGAGAATCCGTACCGCGAATCCTGTCAATCTTGGCTACCGACAAGGCATGCGAAAGACATCAGTCAATGCTACAGTTCTGTTCGCTCCTGCGCCTCAGGCTACGGCAGCTACTTCGCCCGCTACTCCTTCTTCGACCTCGACAACTCCCACGGCTCCCGCCCCGACTCAAATGGCGACTCCGGCTTCGGGCAATGAGAAACGTCGGCCAATGCTTTTGACAGGAACGCAGCCGTACCCTGGCCAAGTTCCGTTCCGGCCTCCGGGCACAGGTCTCTCGAGTATAATCGAGAAAATGACTCGCTCACCGTATGCCTCTACGCCCCCGGGCCCAGGTCCGATCGCAGCGACCACAGCGACCACAGCTCAGCCATCAGCTCAGCCATCAGCTCGGCGATCAGCTCGGTCATCAGCTCGCCTATCATCCCGGAAACGCAGTCACTCAATGACGGAATACTACAACAACCTAGCCAGATACCAGGAGACGGGGAGGATCCCCCTGGCCTGGCAGAATCCCCGCAAGGTGGCTCATGTTGTACCGAAGAGAATAGTTCAACTGCATCGTGCCGGTGTTCTGGTTCAAAGCCAAAGCAATCCAACCGCCCTGTACGGAACGCAACCAAGAGCCCAACGTCGCCCCCCGGCTTCCGGCAAAGTGAAGTTTTCAGCCTCACAATTCATCAAAGAGTCACTGATAGCGTTTACTCCTGAAGCTCGGATCGCCCGGCCTTTTCGTCAATCGCTTGATGGGTGGCGCCTTCCTCCGCCTCATATTCAAGAGGTCGTGATTTTGAACAGGGAGACTCTGGTGCCGAAGTCAAGGAAGAAGGGATTGCCGTCTGAAGCCTCAACCAATGGACGCCTTACTGCTAGTGAATCTAGGGCAATCATCGGAAATCAGCCCTCTGTTCAGGCTCCAGTTTCGGGTGGTACGAGCATTCCGCGTGAGGAGGCTTCGTGTCCTGATGGTTCCGGCCCCTTGGGAGCTCAGCCTCTAGCCTCGGCCGGAATGTCATCGCTGTCTCCTTCGGCAACTACCTCAGCACCTCAGACTGAAACCCAGGGCCCGATTGATGCTCTGACCCTCAGCATGGCGGCTATCCACCTAAGCATCCCACCGACTTGGGCCGATATTCCGACTACCGTCTCGACCATCTCGAACATCATGACGGCCCCGGTCGTAACTCCAGCAGCAGCTGCTACCCCATCTGCTTCCGCGCGCGAGCCGACACCTCAAACGGTGTCTCGTATTCACCATAACGCTTCATCTTCGGCCCCAGCTACCCTAGCGAGCATGGCGTTGATATCGATCGCGACCCCGGCGGTGCCGTTGACAACCCCTCTGACGGCCACTCATACCACCACGGCAGTTCCGCCCACGACTCTCCGCCCCGCGATTCTGCGAATCCAATCGAGATACGGCCTGCGCACATCCGCTGCGCCCAATGTCTAAAGCCTGTCGGTGGAGTTGTTTCGGTTGGTCTGGTCTTCATTGTCTTGAGGGTAGGCGAGGACAAAGAACCACATGACCTGGGCGGCAAGCGCGTTGACTTGACCGACGTGGTTTGGGCAAGAAGATTTTGACGTTGGCCTGATTCGTTCACTCGGAATTGAAAAAAAGATACCTATAAAAAATGTGCCGAACTTGGGCCTCCACGAAAGACATACTACATTGAACCATTCGAGGCATTTCATCACGACGGAGCGGCACATCGACGACTAGAATTCAACGCGTGAACTCAACGGTTTAAGTTCTGCGTCAAACAGCGAGCGAGCTTTCTGCGTGCGGTCTTGTCGCTTTTACTTGTACTAGTACGGAACGAAATTTCTTTTTTTCATGACGATAACGACGACGACGACGACGACACGAATGAGACTTTGAGACTGGAGCTGGCAGCACCACTGCACGCTGGATTCGGAGGCTTTTGGAAGACATGGTATCACGGCGAAGTGGAAGGAAATAAGATTGGCAGACGGCACATTTCCTTACGGTCACAGTAGAGGTAGCAGACTTTGTAGCCACCTAGCTGTGCGGTCACCCCGGATATGCATTGATTGTTGTCGGTATCGGGAAAGAGGTTGTTCGCTTTGCTTATTATTGCAAAGTTGCCTTGAGATGTGGCCAGTAAGGTGTGGTGGAGTGACGAAAGCAGATTTTCTTTTTTCTTTTTTTACTGGTAGTTGATTTCTTGGGGAGAGGCCTAATTAGATGAGCAGACGGATCGGTACATGTACTACTGTACGTGGTATGTATATATCTGGTAAGGAGTCCTCGATTCAGGTAATTATAGATGCCATTCAGGCGTGGGCTTGGAGGTGCACGACTCGGAAGAGGACATAGTACTTGGGCCTAGATCTGCAAACAGTAGTAGTATTATTTGATAGGGCACTCCCGAATGCATGTTATGAGATTTACAAACAAGAGAAAAGCGCAATACGCCAGTGTACCATAGAACCGATGTCCTCCACACACCCCAGCTCAAAACTGGCGACGGTACGCCTTAACCAGCCAAGCGTATCTACCTACCTATCTCTACCAGCCTTAACACCAGACACAACTGAGTGGCTGTTCCCTTCTGGATGGACGAGCTTCGGCCTGCTCCCCTACGTTCAGTTCTTTGAGCAGCGTTCGTGGTGGAGGTGCTACCTCGGTCCTGGCCACATCCAGAGCCTCGAAAAACATAGGTACGCTTCAAAACACCTGGTGGTTACCGTCTCGGTGATTACACCATATACGCTCCACGTTCACGAGTACGGACATCGGTTTGGAAATCTTTTCGCCATCAACGAGAGCCAGCGAATGAAGACTATCTGCCCTGGCTTGCCGAGGCGGGTCCAGGCCCTTTGAGTCGCTCGGGTCAGTTCCTCCCTGCAATCAACTGATGATGGCCGAGGCAGACACTGGGGGGTAGTGATGCTTGCTCGGGTGCTAAAACGGGGCTTCTGCTGGGTTACTTATTAGCTGCCAGCCCTATCTGGCACCCTTTCGCCCTCTGTTGCCGGGTGGTCTGCCCTCCAGCGGCTGAGTGTCCCTCGACTGAAATCGGCTCACCTGACAACAAGTTTCCCCCATGGCGTTTCCGGTGGCTGTTCTCCTCCTGGTCTGGAACAGCAGGCTGCTGGCGTGGTTCCACGGTGTATGGGTTAAATCTATCCCGGTCAAGCAGTCACACGTATGTCGGTCACGGACAGATTCCAAGGTAGGACGCCAAATAATACAAAACACATTCCGTATTCATGTTCCTTGATCATCATGTTGCAAGCTAAAGCGAGGAGAATGACAGGTTTGTCTTTTTGGATTCAAGTACTACCCTCGTCTTTGTCAACAACTGGTACCATCCTGACAGCAGGCCGCCATCTATGGCCCTAGACAAGCAGCCCTCAACCCAGTGCCATATGGCCCCTCCCCCCACATAGTCCCCGCCACCGCACCCCAATCCACTCATCCACCAACCAGCTCCCCTCCGGCCCGGAACAGCCTCTCACTCGGCACAGCCATATCACTGCCGGCATATAGCTCACCAGCCTTTGTCCCAAGAAAGCGCTGGACTCGCAGTCACATGTCGGAGGCGCGGGTGTGCTTGTTCTAGAAGACATGAACGGCGCAGAGGGCGGCCTGACGGTATCGAGGAGCTTGAGTTGGCTGAGGCCCGGAAGGCGAAGCTGCGCGGCGCCGGATCGTTCTTCTGGCTGGCTGGGGCCTCACGTATCGTTGTCGGGGTGCTCAAGGAGCGCGGGCGCCAGGCCGGCTCCAGCCGGAAACGTCGCGTAGATAGGTCGGGTAGTCGAAATATGTCCGGGCTAGGCCCCCGGCAGCGACGTCTAGGGCGATTTTGGTCGCGAGGACAGGGAGGACATCATGATTGGGACTTTGTTGATGGCCGTACATGTTGAGAGGCCATGGAGGGACGATATCGTTGGCTGATCGGCTTCGAGAGGCGAGAATGAGTGAGGCTTGATTCGTTGGGTTTCGGACATATCGCGGGTGATTTCGCGTTTCTCGCGTTCAGAGGGAAACGACCTTCTCATGTTCGCTTGGGACATAGCGCAGCACAGGATATGAAGCTGTTGGCCCAAGCTTCCCTATTCGTGACTGCAAAGGTTTGTTCTAGAAAAGGAGCAAGGTGACAACTTGCCATGCTGCTCGGTTGTCTTTGTTCGCGAGAAGGGCTTCTTCTGGTTTTTTGGGAGCGCGGGTGATTGATGCTTCACGGCTTGCCCTAATCCGGCCAGTAATTATGCACAACGAGCACCCTTTGTCCACTGCTTCTTTGGCCTGGAGGACCATCGGCCCCGCCACCAACAAAGAGGATTCCTTCTCTGGAAGTAAATGTGTAAATGAGTCGAGGTACGGCCCACGTTTACCGCCCAGTATTACGTTGGTTAGCCCAAGAGATTCACATCATCAGTCATGTAATTACGGCATAAGGTGGGAAAAAAAAAAAAAAAAGCGATTCGGGCTAGGAAGTTGGAAAATCTAATTTAAGAGAAGAGAAAAGCCACAGCCTGGCAAAAGCTCGTTAAACCGAAATCCGAAAGTGGAGAGATGATGCTCGGCCAGCATCCCAAAGTAATCCATCCGCGCAATGCGTTGTATACTACATCGCTCAAAAAAAGCACCGACACCCCAGTCCTAAGCATTCTATCCACCACTGATCTCCCTCATATTGTAGTAAGTAGCCAGCCCTCTCGTTGAGGAGCATGCCGAACGATGTGAGAAATGGAAAAAGCAAGAATAAGCGAATGTGTGAAAGAAAAAAACCCATCCATCATCCGTGTCCTGTAAGATTGCCCAGTGGTGGGTGTGTAATGTAGGGGATACTGGGAATGGTCATGCTGACTCCTCCGCATATTTCGTCTCTCGGCGTGATGTCTGGCACTGGCATGATCGTATCCCTCAGTCTCACCGGCTATGAGTCAATACAGAGGAAGCATCTCATCCGCCTTCCATCACCCGCCCACTAATAATCCATGGGGTTGTCGATGAGGCCACAGCAGACGCAAGGAACCAAAAAGATAGAAAAGATGCCCAAGCACCAGATATCGAGGTCGTAGTCAGGGCATGAGCAGCACCCGCGCGCTTTCTTCTTAGCTTTAGCCTCCTCACGCTCTGCCTGCTTCTGGGCCTTCTTGGCCGCCTTCTCCCTTTCTTCCTCCATCCCCTGCCGGATGGCCTCCATCCGCTGCGAGCGCTTGTACTGCGCGATAACCACGGGGTCCATCTCGACCTTATCGAGCTTGGGCGCGGGCTTCGGCTTCTTCTCCTTCCTTTTTATGCGTTCCGCGTAGGCCGAGTAGCGCATCTTGCCGTTCCAGTTGACCCAGTACTCCCACTCGGTCATGGGCTGGTGGCAGCCGGCGGCCTGGCAGTAGAGGTCCTTGAAGGGTCTATCGGGGTCGGCATGGTTGGTGTCGCCCGAGACATCGCCGTAGTAGGCCATGTTGCACTCCCGCTTGGTGCAGGTGGCCCAGTGGCCGCACGGCTTGTTCCGGGTACGGCAGTCAAAGTCGATGGCGTCCTGGATCTGGGAGGTATTGGGGAGCTGGTCGAGTTGGTGAAGCAGGAGGTTCGGGGGGCGGTATTTGGGGGCGCGCTCCTCAAAGACTTTGCGGCAGATGGCGCAGCGGTCCTGGGGGAAGAAGGCCGGTCTGTTCGAGGGCCGGGAGGCCAGAGGGGGTTCGGGGGTCTTGTTAAACATTGTGATGACCGTGACTGTTGGTGGGCTTCAAGTCAGTTGATTGATGATTGCTTGGGAAGAGGAAGGAAGAGGTTGAGGGAGAGAAGAGCTCTGTCGAAAAGCAGTCTGGAAGAGGACCTGCTCGGGTACTTAAGAAGGGATGCGTCAGGTAGGCGATTCAGGAGTAGGTGTGGGTAGGTGAGAGATAAGACAGGTCCTTCGTGCCGAAAGAAAAAGAGACGAAGATCGGCTACCTGCCCGGTAAGGAAGTGTTGGAGTCAGATAAAAAGGCGGAGGGTCGAGTCGGACTCTTGTGTGAATCACAGCGGGTCACGAATGCTTCGGAACTCACCAGCTTTTAAGGGAAGGACCACAACGCGGGCTTGCTTCCGGCTCGCCTGTCCAGTTGGGAAGATGCCTGTCTTCCACGGCAAATTCGGACAAAGACACTCGTGCCTAGATCTATTTTTGATCTGGTGGTGGTGGTGTCGGATGTGCCCTTCCGCTTTGTGAGTGTTGTGGGCTCTTTGTCGGGTGAGGTTGACTCGGCCTTGTTGGGCGGGGGCGCGAGGTGTGGGACTTGGTGAATTCTTGACCACAGTTTGCCGAGGGTTATGATGCGTTCTCCACTCCGGGCATAAGACTGTGCGTCCTGAAAATGGGACGGTGAGTACCTAGGGAGTGAAGGATAGCGTCAACACGTAAGGCCAAAAGTCAGCTGGAGCACTCGATTTGCCATAAGCAAAGACTAGCGCGCTCCTTCCTTCCGTACTGTGACCTTTTCGTTGGGACCCGTGGCTAGGCGTTGGGGCACTATATCCCACTGAAGCAATTCGCACAGCGGTATACGGAAGGTCTTCAGCGCAATCCGCAGTAGCATACCACATAGCTGAAGGGGCTGCTGCCATGCCCATCTGCCTCTAGAACAAGGATGGCATTCACACCGGCACTACATCAATTTTTAATAGGCATTGGAGACCAGGCTACGAATGAGCTGGTGAAACAATGGTCGTCATTCCCCGGAGGTGCCGAAGGGGGATCTTTAAGAGCCAAATCCTTCGTGGAACCTCCCGTGAGAAAGTGGTACGACTATTCTACCGTACGGCCTCCGAGTCCTTGGAGACTCCCCGCGTACCGAGCCGGCACCGTCCCTACTGTTCAGTGATCGTGAGCCCCCGCAGGTATGAGTAACACGGCTTGCTCAGCAGAAAAGCTCAGGCAAGAGAGTGTAGAGAATGGTCTGTTTTTCATCCCAGGCACCCTCGTCGCTTCCCAAAAGGCGAAGATAACAGTGCACAGATGGCACCAGCACACGCCACACCCCGGTTCAGAGCGGTGGCTAGATCCAGCTTCGTGATTGGGATCCAAGCTTTGCCGGGAAACACGCAGTAGCATGGCTAGGCACTACCTCCCGCCGTTATTTCTCGTTTGGCCTCCATCGGTTTGTCGTGTTGCTCGGTATTTACTACCCGTGAGAAGTCATCCCGATCAACATAACACGTACGCCGAATGGTGATTCCCTCCTTCTGGCTCTTCTGCTAGGGGCGCCACGTATAAGTAGCGTGACTCTGCTGTTGGTCTTCCAAATCCCTGTTGCTCCTCACTGCTTCCAGATCCATCATCTCCCCCGGGTATCAGCTGTACCGGCCGCCAGGAAGGATAAGTCGTCGTTCAATGCCCTATTCGAGCGGAGGGCCAAACAGTGCCGAGCCAGGAACTTGAATGGGTCCGCGAGACAGCACAAGCCTCGTTTTCCCGTTGAGGGCAGTTAATACCGCGACATTACTGAAGCCGCCGGGGCATGGAGGGTCTGGTCAGGATTCCTTCCGCCATTCGAGGCAGCCAGCTATCTCCACGCGGACCGGTCGTCTTGACAATAGCAGTATCATCGGTGACCATGGCCAGAGATCCACCGGAAAACCGACCCTCTCTACCTGACCTATTCAACGAGCCCGACCACAATAGCTCGGTAGGCAAGACCAGAAGGGGGAGGTTCACTGGCCACAATAGCTCAATACCAGGCAAGACCATGAGGGGACGGGTTCGTTCGCTTGAGGCGTTTGCTTAGGGTCCACCCCTGCTCGACTTTCCTATTCTCACCCTGCTGACCTTCAATAACCTGTCAGTCTTCTATTATTTTTCTGCCCTCTCTCCCCGTTCGCACCCCGCACATCATCCACAGATAAGTTCGTTTTCGCCAATCCTTTCCTTCCTTCCTAGCTTTCTCCCACCTTCAACAATTCCCATCCTTCTTCGTACACCTCAACCTCATTCTCTCCAACCTTTCGACCATCACCACATTCTATACCTCCTGAACTTGACCAGCCTCTCCTTCAAACGTACCGTCGATCCTGCCGCACAGCGAAGAAATCTAGCAACCTTTCCGCCGACCGGAGGACCTACCAAGCCCCGCCAACTTCGCCGCCCGACTGAACTCCAGCCCCAACCTGACCTGGACCACTTAACCCCTCCAGCCTTCCAGTCATTCTGGAACCTTTCAAGCACTCCGGCGCCCTTCTAGGCTAAAAGGCTGTCACAGAAAAGTTTTCGCTTTTTAATCCTTCCCTCTTGATTGCTCTTTGCAGCTGAACACCTGAACCTGCCCCTCTTCCCTCCTACATCTGGAAGAGTTAAGACCCCCCAACCACCACCACTACCTTCCCTTTCCTCACGGCTCCGAAGCTTCGATCATCCGGGCCGCACCACCGTAACGACACTCGCCGACCGCCCCGCGAAGCCCACCTTCCCCTCCCTTGACCACTAGCACCCCCAACCGCCACCATGTCGGCCCAAGACGAGTCCAACAGCAGCCCCGCGTCCGAGCCACCTCAGTCGCCCCCGATCACCTTCGACGACCGGGACCGAGCCGTCCTGTTCAACGTCCTGAACGGGATCCTGGCGGAGCGCGCCCGGGACGACTCCGTCGAGATGTCGGAGTCGGACTGGGACGCCATCAACTAGCAAGTCGTCGAGGCCCAGGGGGACGACACCGCCGCCGCCGACGACGACGACATGGAGGCTGGCTCGGACAACGGCGGCGGCGAGGACGAGGACATGGCGGACGCCGACGACACCGACAACAACGACGACGATGACGACGACGACGACACGACCGACGACACGGACGACGACGCCATGGACATCTCGTCCGACTCCGGTGTCGCCGTCGACACCGACGTCGTGATGGAGACCACCACCGACGGTAAGCACCACGCCCCCCATCCCCTGCAACCCAACCCAACCTCATCACAACATCCCCAGAGACTAACCCCAGACTTTGCCGTAGTCTGGATCCCCTCTTCCCCACCGTCGTTCAAGGAACGCCTGTCCCACCTCCCTCGCCACGAAGAAGTGATGTGGCACCGCATCCGGGCGTACTTCACCGCCTACTCCACCGCCAGCAGCGTGCCCTACGCCCTCTGCTACGTCTGCCAGGACGCCGAGCTGAAGATCGGCTGGCTCCCTCCCGCCGACGCGCTCAACTACACCAGCATGCCGCTCAAGCCGGCCGTCTACTTTGCCTGCGGCCACATGGTCTGCCGCGAGTGTGCGGCGGGCCTCTACTCAACCCAGGAATTCCTCCGCTGCCCGGCCTGTCGACATGCTCTGCACCATTCGCTCTGCGGCCACAACGCCCAAGGGCAGGATATGTCCGCCCCAGAAGGTAGCATCCTCTCTCACACAGCCTGGTTCCAGAAAACCCTCGACTTCCGCACGAAAACCATCCCCGAGGGGGGCAGCATCCCCGACCTGTGCGTACCCTGCCGCCTCCGCGCCGCGCGAGTAGGAAGCAAGCGACGAGCGGTAGTAATGTTGCGCGCTTTGCCTGAGCTTATGGGAGACGCGCAGACGGAGGAGGATAAGCGGGAGCGGAAGAAGGCGCTGATAGATATGCTGGTCAAATATTCGACGCATAGGCTTCGTTATCAAGTTGCCGAGGAGCTGCCGGTGTGGGGAACAGATTGGCACCGTGGGCTGGGGGAGTTTGATGAGGAGGCGCCGTTCCCGTGGGATGCCTGGACGAGCGCGAGTGCGGAGAGGAAGGTGAGGATTATAAGGCGGTTTTGGGCGACGTTGAATGCTGGGCCTGCGGAGGAGGCTGCGGAGGCGGAGGAGGAGGATGAGGAGGATGAGGGGCAGATGGATGAACAGATGGACGAGGGGATGGATGGGGAGATGGACGTGGAGGTGGACGTGGAGATTGAAAGTGACCAGGGTTCGAGTTGAACATGGCCGCAGAAGGGGTTTCTTTTTCTTTCGTGGCTTTATTTTTGTTGTTGACGAACTGGAGGATTGAGTGGGCGGTTGGTTTCTGGGTAAGATCCCTGATTACCAGGCCGGGTACCAAAGTAAGCCTCTCTTGGTCACGCTTGGAGCTGCGGAGGCTATTTCTGGGTCGTGGGTGAATCATTCACTCTGGAAGCGCATTCTTTGCTTTCTTCTCTTTCTGCGCTACCTCTACTCAAGATAGTCTCTTGGGTTGATCCGTCGCAGTTAGACTGCCCGGAATCTTTCATAATGAGCTTCCTTTTCTTCCTTCAAACTTTTCTCTTCATAACCGCCATCTTTTAATTGTCGCAAGAGTTCCAAGGGAGCACTTTACACTGCATGTCAACTTGCTGATCTTGTTCACAAGAAGTGCAGAATGGGCGCATAAACATGCTCTTCTTCTTCGTTGTCATTCTGGTCGGGACGCTTTCCGTTGCTTCATAACGGCCGTTTAACGAAGTGCTTTCAATCTCGCGGAAGCTCGAAACATAGTGCCCATACGGCCTGGAGTCACACAAAGATTCGTTCAGGCCAGACTCGAGCTCTCACACATTGTCTTCTTTTTGCACGCCGCACGTACCGCGTTTTCCTCGAGGGCTATCATTCACCTCTTTATTCGAGGCCATAATTAGACTCAAAGGCCCAAGCTCGAACGCGCGCCGGATTTGGCTTGGCGCGCCATGAAGCTCATTCACCCAAAGGCCATTCACCCAAAGGCTTGTCTCCGAGTCCAAACCCCTCATTCACCTTCTTTCTCGTGCCCTACGAGTCGTTACATAAGTTTTCTTCACAAAGTCCTTTACCATCCATTTCTACTCCCGCAAGATGTCGCATTTGCACCGATTGGATGCCTCGTGGGCTCGATCACCGAGTCTTTGTCGACGAATGCAGCCCTCTTCTTTGTGCAATTTTCTAGGGCAGTCACTCGCACCAACTCAGCGGCGGTATAAAGGAACCTGACGATATCGCGGCCTCGACGAAGAAGCCCCTCTCGGAAGAAAAGGCAGTTTGCGTCTGAGTCTTGTCAGATACCATACTGTTTTCCTATCTTCGTACGGTATCAATCAGTCTGTCGGATCACCACAAACACCTTGAGCACACGCAAGCTTCGGAATCCATCTCTCGACAGTCAACATGGTAGCCCGCAAGTACGCGCCGGCGCCAAAGCCCAAGAAGAAGACCGCAAAAGCTGCAAAGAAAGCCGGCAAAGCGGGCGGGAAACTTCCAAAGTCCCCTGAACTTCCTGCAAAGGTCCCGGCAAAGGTCCCCGCGAAGTTGCCCAAGATCCCGAACTATGCTTCCCTCCTACGGGGCCCAAGACAGCGACAGTCACCCTACACACCCGTCAACGAGACCCTGAAGCGGAAGAGAGACGAAGAAGAATTCGAGTCCGGCCGGACGCCAAAGCGTCTCGCAGGGGTAAACGACAACCCACCTCCCCGCGAGGACGTCCGACTCTGGCACACAGTCCGAGAGTACGTGCTTAACCCCCCAAACGACGGATCACCGAAACCCGTCGTGAACTGCCTGGTCTGTTTCAGCGAACTCGACATCCCCGGCCTGCCGCCCTCTTTGGTCGGGAAGAGGCTCAAGGAAGCGGCCGTCTACGTATGCGGGCACATGCTGTGCACCGAGTGCCACAAGTCCTGGACAGCGAGGAAGGGCACATGCCCGTACTGCAGAAAGAACTTTAGGCCTGCGGGCTGCACTTGTGCCTACTTCTCCCGCCAGATCCTGCCCCAGCACTGGCGCGATGTGCCCAAGGAGGGCAACCTGCGATGGCGAAGAGCGCAGATGGAGACATGGACTGAGACCGAGCAGGATGGCTATAAGATCCCCGAGGTGTGTGAGGAGTGTGCTAGCAGTGGTGACTTGGAGGAGGAGGAGGACTCTCAAGAGGGGTCTGAGGAGTGAGACGGAGCGGATGGAGATTGGAGGGGAAGTGAGGTAACGAAAACGACTCCGATGCACATATGCTGTACAGATAGCTTGGATACTCTCTCTTTCTTCTGTTTTTATTTCTTTTGCCTTTTTGCTGCTCTCACATCTAACCGGGCGGCTATCTGTTGTTATCCTTTATTTTCGAGTCCTTACGGAAAAGAAACCTGTCATGCCAAACTCCACGCTTTCAACTTCACGGCTACTGTGACGTCCCTTAGAGGGCCCTAATCCGGGGCATTTACATTATACCACTTCATGGGCGCTAGAGTGCTCCGCGGCTTTCGAGTGCTTTCCCGCACAAAATTCCCGGTACCTAAACGCCCCACGCGGCCTGATACAGCAGATGTCGCTGGAAACAACGAGCTAAAGTTTGGCCTTCTACAAGGAAAGAAGCACCTAAGGATCACTCGACCGCGTACATGCTGAACGAATACACCGAGTTGATCTCGTGACCCCGCATCGAGGACCCAGGCGAGTCAGGGACGTTGCCCGCAGAAACGCCGCTGCGATCACCCCGCCCCCACTGCAAAGAGAAAAGGAAAACAGAAAGAAAAACAAAACCGCCTTGGCAGGCACGTCATCTCCCAACACTACACCCTGAGTACCAGCGCCTGATCTAGCAAACAGAGAAGGCGCCCAGGCCCACAGTCATGACGAGCCCTCCAAGCCAAGGCCCCCACCTTGCAATAATCTTGCCAGGCAACAAAATTCTACGTTTGTTTATCGAGGACCAGGCCTATCAATATTTGCCCCTCCACCCTCGTTTGGACGAAACTGACCCACCTAGGTGAGAGATTCGGGGCTGCAACTGCCAAAAAAACCACCGTACAGAAGATAATAGGACTCGCGCTAACCCAAGGCCTTCAGGCTCCTAGGCCCCCGCAGGCAACACGCACATAAAATCCTTCCCACTTTGCAAGCCTTCGCAAACTCATCCTCATTCCTCAACACAACCAACCTCGTCCGCTCTCAACTTTCTGGATTTCTCAATCAAGCCAGACTTTTGCACCCGACCTTACCCACCTGCACCTACACTGCCCACTGGGAATCTCCCACTCTTCCTCTGCAACTTAACTCTTTGACGTCGAGGTCAAGCCAGTATTCCACATCCATCCGCTCTCTTCCTACCCCTCTTCCCAAACCACCACCTCCCACCGACCCAAGGCCACCATCATGTCATCTCGCGAGGAAAACCCCACCACCGCGGCCGCCGCCACAACAGCCCCCAGCTCCTCGTCCGCGCGTCGCGGTCCCCGCCAGCAGCCATCGCTGTTCACCAACGGCAGAGAGCCCACCCAAGAGCCACGGAAGGATAAGACCCCAGAGACCCAAGAAGCTCCCACCGTCGAGCAACAACCCGACCCCAACGTCCCCAAGCTCGAGGTCCGTCGCCACGAAGAGTCAAAGTGGCAGCCCATCTTCGAGTACCTAATCAAGTCTGAAGAATCACGCAAAGGGCTCTCAATCCCCTTCGCAAAGTGCCCCATGTGCCTCGAGGAGATCGACATCCCGGAGATCCCGCTCGCCACCCCGGGAGCCTGGCAGGAGAAGGGCGGCTACCTGCCCTGCGGCCACTTCGTGTGCAACCTCTGCTTCTCGCGGAACTACGCCACCATCGTGACCAGCAGGCCGCCCGCTAGACGGCCGCACGTGTGCACCCTCTGCCGCCTGGAGCTCAAGTATCCCGTCTGCTCGCACGTTGTCACGCCCATCCCCATCGACCAGTGGTGGCTCCAGCGGGCGCTGCAGAACGCTAGTCTGAAGGAGGAGGGCGAGTGGACCCCGCCTGAGGGAGACCACTTCCCTGAGAAGTGCGAGCGGTGCACGAAGAATCCTGGCAGCAATAACAACTACCTTTAGGGCAACTAAACGGTCACGACATGAGAGCATCCATCGCCATGTCTGCTCTGGCTCCCAGGTGTGGCCATGAGTTGGGGACACTCAAAGCAGAATGCCAGCAACATCAACGACATATCCCCAGCATTTTCCGTCGACGTCGGCAGTCCTCTTTCACAAAAATAATTGAAATACTCTTATTTCTTACTGGGTGAGGCTCCTGTTGAGACTATGGGCAATTAGAATGAAAGGGGAGAATATTTTGGCGGCAAAGAAGGAGGGCGGCATGAGCGGTGGTGGATTTGCTCGAGACTGAAAAATAACGGAGGGGTTTACTTTTGCGGCATTGCGGTACAGGAAAAATTGTCTAATTTTTCTTTTTCCTTTTCTTTCCTATTTCTTTTTAGACTGTTAGCGCGGCGCTGGGGTATCACGTCCATTTCTTTGTCGACATCATAATGCGGAGTAGGAAGATCTCTCAGGAATTCAGTACATCGTCGAGCCTTGCAACTGGTCGTTTGGGGGGGTCATATGGAAAAGCTTGGAGGCATTACCCAAAATTCAACGCGCCAAATTACCCGATCAAAGACATCAACCACCAATTTGATCATTTCCAAGGCTGATGAGGGCATTTTGTGCTCTGCCTGGCTGTTGTGAGTTGCACACCGATTGCAAAGCAGGGATCTTGAAGGCCAGGTGATGGAAAGACCTCCATGCCACTGGCAGCCGACGTCGACCCCAAACGACAACAACGATAGCTTATCAACAAGCTAGCTGCTACGTACCTCTCACCAGACATGGATATGTTATTCTTCATTCTATGGTGTTGCACCATCCACTTTAGTGAGTGTTGCTTAATCCTCGCGTGCTCTCTCAGCCAATGGAAACTCTAGATTTGTACACATTCACACACACTTCGCCACTATAAAAGTTACCTGGTATCCCGTGAATGGCACCGCTCACGCCCCCCCGCAGATGACCTACCTTATTTCTGTTTACCAAGACTAAACAATAGAATAAAATGACTCTGGTTATGGACCTTTCCTTTTTCTTTTCTCCATTTTCTTCCTGCCACCGTGATTACTTTCCCACTCTAAAACTCTCCAATCTTTGCACCAGACTCCTATGTATCCGCATCTTCCAACTTTACCTACCGATGATATTCCGAGCATTATATATTTATCCACACGAGACTAGGTAGGTACCTAAATATCTTTATCACAAATTTTCCAGCCATCAGTACCCGGCAAACGCAATGTCTAGAGGACCGCATAAGCCCCAGGGCAAGGCTCAAGACGCTGCTCTTCCCAAAGTCCCCGACTACTCTTCACGCCTGAGAGGCCCTAAGCCATGGTCCTCTCCATACATCAACGTCCGACAAGCTTTTCAGAGAAAGCGAGGCGAACAACAACATGACGAGCTTGAGAGACAAGAAGCCCAGGAAGAAGCTCAATCGAGCATGTCATCCAACTCTCCGCGGACAAGCTCATCACCTAGAGAAAAACTTGTCCCCAGCCCCCCAGCTATCTCGAACAGCGCACGCTCGCGGCCCTCGGGATCCACCAACAACAGCCGGGCGCTCAGCAACCGCAGAAAAAGATATGAGGACGAAGAGGACCCAAATGTCGACAAGAAGGCCCACCCTATCGAGAATCGCAGACTCCGCTCAGCAGCCAACCAAACGATAAACACCACCCGCTAAGAACTTGGAAAATGTCTCCAGCTCCTCGTCCTTGCTTCGAGGCCAAAAAGTGCGGCACTCACCATACACCAACGCCCGCAAGGCCTACAAGAACAGGCGCCAACAAGAGAGCACCGAGGAGACGGAGACCAACTAAATCGAGACGCAGAACAACGGTGTCAAGTGAGAACATGGGCTTTGTTCAGAAGACCTGAATGCCATCAGCCCGTCCCTGCTCGACCACTCCCTTGGCACACACAGACACAATCCCCTCCCGACTCCGGCCTAACTACATGCATTATTCTCCCGTGCTCGAGACAAGACCTGCAACTCAAGCTCTATTCCGGGACGTAGTCTTAAAAGCAAAACGAAAGTTATTTTTCGCGACATAGAAGTCAATTAAAGCGGTCAAAGTAAGTCTAAATCTTTCAAATTCTCTCCGATCGTGATACCACGATATTATAACGCTTTACTAACAGTCTTGTAAGAAAAATCATCGCAAATGAAAAAGCGAAACGAGCAAGGGAGCGGAATTAAGAAAGAGACAGAGAATACCAGCCAGTAATTCGTCGAATAATTCTTCCGAGAGGCCCGCTTCATCGGCGAGGCCCCTTCAAACCCCTCGGAAGAAACGCACAAAAAGCCTCTCGGAAAGCCTCCCCCGGAAAGACTGCGGCCGTCTTCCACGGCGCAAACCAGCGCCCGTACCAGTAAGCGGGCCCGCGTCGAGGGAGGGCGGAGGAATAAGAGCTAGGAGAGCTGCGAGACACTGGCACTGCGTGGAACTCTTTCGACTTGATCGTTGATGACATACATTGTCCAAGACCGGCCAAGACAGTCTCCGGCCATGGTTCGCACCAAGAAGCTGTGAATCAAATAGACAGTCCAACAGCCCTGCAATGAACATGGCTATCGGACCACAACGCATTTGATGGTCTCACTTCACCGTAGGGCAGGGGATAGCCTTCTACTTATGTTTATTTCTTCTCATTTGTCTTCCTTTTTCTTTTGACACTTTGGCAGAAGGTACCTATTTGGGGGGATGCGCGGGAGCGTGGCAAGCCTGAGAAAGGTTAGTTCAGGGATTATGCATGGGGTTAATTACTTGGTGTGAATATTTTACTGGTTGTAGTATTTCTATGGTTCAGGCCTGTCTATTCATCATTATTGGCTTCTGATGTCGGGTTTCACATACAGGGAGGATGGAAGAGTTTTGTCCATGTAATAGCCTATACTAGGGATCAAATGGTGTAGCACGATATATTATCCATAGCTGGTCCTGGGTCTTGATGGGGTTTCTCCTCCTGTTCTGGCGGTGTGCTGGTCTTTATCATGTTGATCAATTCTGCAACCCGGTGTTGAATCTGTACTGGGCGACAAAACACTCCAAGTGTTCTCGTTAACCTCGTTCTATTTTAGGGTCGCAGCGCCGGGTACTCCTGATTGGGATGTCCCCAACGAAGGAATCCATGTCCCGTAATAATTCTGTCAATCTTTATGCCCGCTACTGTCGATATGCACTGCCGTCACCAAGCCGCCTGAAACGATGCGCCCTTATTCGACCGTATCTCATGGGAACTCGGGAGAACACACATGGTGGCAACCAAAGGCTGTTGGGGCTTGGGGAGTGAGCGAGTTCTGCACGAAGGGCCCGTTTGCTCCGTGGCGTAAACGCGCGTCCGTGGACGTGTGCGGCGTCACTGCCTCTCCTTTTCGCTATCGCTCCCCTTTTCTCTGTCCTACTCCATGATCGGTATTTCTACTCGTTGCGACCGTTTAATTCGATCGAGGAGCCATCTTTGAAGCGACAGTCAGCAGCCAACCAAAGATTCCTGAGATAGGAGCATATTGTTTTCTCGCTAACAGTGAAAAATAATAATTTCGAAACTCCTGCCAAACCGAATTTTTGCCCAGTGTAGTGGATGACATGAAGTTGGAATAAGGTGCCGCTAATAATGCAAGGTTTCGGCGATAGCGCTGGGTCCGGCGGCAAGTTCCGTGTAATTAATTCTTGCTCGTCCGGAGTGATCGGTGGGTCGGACAGAAAAAATGGTGGTGAGTCAGGAGATCCGCTCAACCGCCGCGCCACATCATAATATGACAGCAAACGTTCAGGATGTTTAGTGGTTGGGGCAGCCTGTAATGACCAGTAGTCGTTCTCAGTTTGATGCAGATAAAACACCATTCGAATGTCATCGCAGTCAACCAGAGCAGAGGCTCATGGCGGGGTTCTGTATTGCGTGAGCCGTTTCGGTATCCATGGCGCTCAGCCCAGACGCTGCTTGCGCGCTGTTTAAATCGAGAGATTCGTGTCGTTCGTACTTGGCGGCTCGTCTATCGGGACCGGAATAAACATTGGACGACGGTAAGGCGAGCTCCATTGCTGGGTCGTGTTCGTAAACATGGAGGCTATAGGTGGTAGTGTCTACTTCCAAAGCTTTAGCATCCAGTCTACGCCAAAATATTAGGCAGCCCGTTTTGTGGGACGGGAAAATAACAATGGCGGCAGGCGCGCAGTGATCTTCTTCCTGGGAGCTCTTGTAATCGGAGACGGTGTCTGACGCAATCGGTAGGTGGGCAGTACTCGACGTCGTTCTGGGGAAGGATTACTCTATGCTGGAGTGTTTGAGAAAGTCGTAGGGGTATTACTTGCTGGTGAAATAATGGCAATCTTTGGGTTACCGGGGTAATCTTGGGCCAGGAAATGGGCTGGATGTAGCGCAGTTTATATGCTGTGCTGTGCTCGTCATCTTGTTGTCGGATAGGGGCTGCTCGTGTTCAACGATGCGGGCCGTTCTTCGCTGGGAGCAGCTTGCCCCGTTCTTCGTCAGCTCCAAGCTCTAGCGTTCAAGGGAGTGGAATGGGAGCGAAAGCTTGACCTAGACCGTCTCTAAGGCCCTCTGTGTCTCATCGTGAATTTTTTGGTCAGTCAATCGGACGGATCGAACGGTATGGACGTTGGATAGCGTGATTGTTCGGGGTGAATTAGGATGTAGAGAACGAGGTCGAGGGCTTGACGAACGGTAATGGATTCCCGGCCCGGAGGGATGAAGCCCGGCCCGGAGGGATGAAGCCCGGCCGGATGAATTCATCGACGACCCTCGGAACGTTTGGTTCGCGGTCGAGCCGCCGCTCCTAACGCAAGAAGGAGTCAGCAAAATGCTGCTTCTGGAGTTGATGGAGGTGGATGTCAAACCGAAATATGAAAGCTCCCGATGGCAAGAGACGGCTGGTGAAACGACGGCCGAGACGTCAGCAGGGTACGAAGTCGATTAAAATCAGAATCTGGCGTCGAGAGTGGAGCAGTTTGCGGTGTACTGCGCTCAGGAACGGTTGACGGCACGGGCAAATAACCTAGCAGCGAGAGCACCTCAGAGCGCTGTCGAGTGGCATTCAGGTGTTCTGGTTAGTGCCTATAGGGACATGGAAGTTGGCATTATGACCATCCCCAACGCCGGCGTCCCACAGCGAGGTGGTGTGCTGGGCCTTCTGCAGCAAAAAGATGCGAGGCCCCAGTCAAACTCGCACCACAGCAGTTGCCCCTAAGCCAGTTTAGGCCAGGCCAGTGTCACAGCGCGTTCGCGAGGAGATGCGGTCCGGGAAAGCGCGACTACACTAAAGTACAACCCTAACCCGCAGTCACACAATTAGTTAGTTCCCGTCCGTGCCATGACCTCATCGCGTATCACCTGATTATCACGATCTCAACGTCATGCCTCATTTATGTCCATCATGATACTCCAAAACACACCAACTCAACCACCGCCCTCACCCACCACAGCAATTCTCACCAACAAACCCATACCCCTAAAATAATCCTCATCACCTACCACATTACAATCCAACAACAAAATCCCGCATATGTCCACAATGACGACCCCCGCCCTGCCCACAACCATGAAAGCATGGCAATACTCAACCGCAACAGGCGGCCTGCAAAAGACCCTAAAACTCACCACCCTCCCGCTCCCAACCCTCTCACCCGCCCACTCCGCCGCCGAGGTCCTAATCCAAGTCCTCTCCGCCGCCCTCAACCCAGCCGACTACAAACTCCCCGAACTCGGCCTAGTCTCGCACGTCATGATCCGCACCCCAGCCGTACCGGGCATGGATTTCTGCGGACGCGTGGTCAAAGCCACCTCCACAGTCGACAGTCTCCGCATCGGCGAACTCGTCTTTGGCCGGCTGGACGCGTCGCAGCATGGTACGCTGGCAGAGTACATTGCTGTGCCGGCGAAGATGTGTACTTCGCTTCCGGATGGTGTGGATCCTGATATTGGAGCTACGCTTGGAGTCGCGGGCCTGACGGCGTATAAAGTCATTGCGCCGAACGTGAAGGCTGGTGATAAGGTGTTTATCAACGGCGGCTCGGGCGGGACGGGGACTTTTGGGATCCAGATCGCCAAGGCGCTGGGCTGCCAGGTTACTGTGTCGTGCTCGACGGGCAAGATTGAGCTTTGCCGATCGCTGGGCGCGGACGAGGTGATTGATTATACTACCACGGACGTGGCGCAGGCCCTGAAGGAGGGTGGTTTGGCCTTTGCGCTGTGCGTTGACAACGTCGGGTCGCCTGCTGGGTTGTACAAGGCCGCGGACGGGTTCCTGTTACCCGGGGGCAAGTTTGTGCAGGTTGGTGTGCCGGTGGGGTGGCAGTCGGCCAAGACGCTTGTCTCGAGGTGGATTACACCTGCTGTGTTGGGGGGCGGGAAGAGGCCTTACGAGTTCTTTTCGATCCGCGGGCCGATGCAGGCTGAGCAGGAGCAGCTTGCGCGCTGGGTCGTCGAGGGGAAGGTTAAGCCTGTTGTGGAACAGGTGTTTGCGTTTGGAGAGGTGCCGAGGGCGTTTGAGAAGCTCAAGACTGGGCGGTGTGCGGGCAAGGTGGTTGTGAGGGTTGTTAAGAGGGAGGGTTAGGCGGACTTCGACTCTGCGGGGTTGGGGCGGTGGATTTGGGAGAGGTGGAGTACTGGGGTGTTGATGTGCCATGGCGATGGGGGTGGCCCTATTAAGGGGGAGTGTGGGCTGTGAGTGATAGGGGGCGGGGTTGGGCTTCTACGAGTACACGAGGCATGGATCATGAAGATTGTCACTGAAAACGAGAGGGGTTTTGCGCTGTAATAGCTGCTAGATTGCAAGGCTTTGGCTGTCTTTGTCTGGGTTTTGGGGGGAAGTTGTGCTATGCTTGAAGTCTGGCTAGGTGATCCATCGAGGTGTGCGTGTCCGTAACCCAAAGACCGAGTCCTCCAGTGCTCCCATCCCTTGCCGCCAAATGTATATACCTTGGCCTATCCGCTCGATGAAATGCGGTGCCAAAAGAAAACTCCGTCGCTTGTTTGATGTGAAATCCTCCGCCTCAGTACCTGGAAGCTCCGCTCGAGGCGAGCCTCTTAGTACGGGCCGGGGTCGCAGTCGGGAACGTACTGGGCCTCTGGGTGACGAAACAAGGAGGGTGGTTAGCATTCGAGTCTCCTCGCGATGGGAAAGGAGAAGAACGGAGACTCACTGCAGGCATCCTGGCAGGCGGTGCTGCAGGCAGCGTCGCCGGGGCAGACGTTGTAGAGGCAGTTGGAGCAACAGTCCCAGAAGGCCTGAGGGACCGAGGTGCAAGGGGGCTGGTCAGTGGCCTTGACACCGACGATGCCGGCGACGAAAAAGGCAATGGCAAAGATGATCTTGGAGGCGTGCATTGTGAAGGTTTTTGTTGTCTCGAAGGGTGACTGGAAGGTCTTGGTGATGGATGTTTGTGTGGTGGTGTTTAGGTTCTTTGGTTGGAGGGTTTGTAGATGGTGGAAGGAAAAAAGAAAAGGTCGAGAAGGGGACGAGGAGGGAGTTTATATATTTGAGCACCCACGGCAAAGCACGGCCCCAGCCGGACAATGGGCACTGTGAATCTGCACACGAACCTCTACCTGAAACATATGACTGTCGTCTGAAGTTGCGCTTGTTGGCGGCTCGGGTGCAAACATTACAGTCCCATCGAACCCCACGGCGGTCCTGACCCCTGCTCAAGGGGCATCACATGCTGTTGCTGTGGGGCTTCTTAAAGAAGATGAATAGAAAAGAAACAAGAAAGAAGCACTAATCCGATATTATGGAGCGCTTTTCGTTCGGAAAAGCTCCGCAAAAAGGCCGAGTGTGTGTTACCACGCTCATGACGCGGCTTGAAGGTCAGTCCCTGTGCTTGGCTGTCATCGGATCTTCCTAGCAACCCATCGTAGCCTCGAGGCACTCGTTGGAGAGCAAGGGCAGCAGTTCGTGTCAACGGAACTGGGCAGGAACCTCCGAGCTTTTCGGGTCGGAAGGAGATTGTTGCCTGTTTTGAGAGCGGCGGATTTCGTCGTTTTCGCCTATGCTACGGGATCAAATTCCTGTCGAACGAGTTCAAGTCGTCAAGGCCATCTCCTCTCCCATAACCTTCCAACGAGAGCAATAGCCTGATGGCTGCTTTACTTGACACCATACAGCGAGGATGGAAAGCAATGGGGAGTTCCGAGATGTCATCGGCCCAGATTCCGAGCGCACGTCGGGAACCATTCCTCCCTCGCCAAGAAATCGAGTGCTCGGGTTCGCAATACCGCTGACCTAGCTACCTGGTGTGGTCAACCATTCCCGGCAGTTGAATGGCCCAAGCCGAGGATGGAGTCCTCAACGCTACTGACTGCTAAGTGCCACCAACCCAGAAGTTCTAGCACGGCCTATGCCCTAATCCAAGCTACTGAAAAAGAGCAGAAGTCCAGTATTGCTCCCCATGAGAGCCGCTCCTTCCCTCTGCGCGGCTACTGGCCGTTCTGTGGCCAGCCCTAACGCCAAATTTTCCTGTAGAAGGCAACTCGTCCGAACATAAACTTGCTCGCAGATGCTTGGTAATGCCCCCCTGCCGCTCACTTTTCCCTCCAGACCGCTTTCTGCCCTAGCAGATAGGAACCGTTCTGACGAAAAGGCGGAGTGGTCGGTCCTTCCTCCCCATGGATTTTGAGCTTCTGCCACTACAGGCCGCCTTTTAGTTACTTGGTGCCCAGCCGACCTTGTCGTGCGCAGCCCTGAAGGCCACACCCGACCCTAGCGATCCCGGCATTAACTTCGCGGTTACCTGCTGTCGTCTCATTGCTCTGGAATGGTAATCCCACAAGTCGAATGGCAAGCAGCGGGCTCAGAAGTGGCCTACTGTAGATATAAACCGGAGTTCTCCCCGAATGTTTAACTTCCTGCCAGTCTCACCCTCGAAGAAAGCTTTCCATCGCCAGCTCCTACAACGTTTCCAACACAGGTAGGATTCCAGATCCGCCCAGCTACCCATCGCCACTACAAGGCCGAGGCAGAGGAACGAGATCGAAGACCAAACTCGTTCAGGCCCTGAGAAAAGAAAGCTAAATGTGGGGCCGTTCTAGGTTCTTTCTCGCCCTCATCTCTCAGTGGCCGCCAGTCGTGGTTGAGGGCAGTGACCACCAAATAATTTCGCCGAGCCAGCGCCGCCACTCATTCACCCTCGGCGCCTTCTCACACTTGATCAAACTTCCAGTCCGTTAAGTTGATTCCATTTTCCTCGACCCGAATTGACTCGCAAGCTGCCCATTGCAACGTTTCTTTCCCAACAATTGGTGTCAGCAAAGCATCACGATGGATTCCTTCCCGCAGAACCTCCAACAGTACAGCCCACCCTTGGACAGGGACGGGTTCCCCGCAGACGACATGAATGCGAACCCCACGGCTCGGTTCTGGGACCTCTCCCCGGATACAAAAACCGTGGCCATCGTCAGCGTGTCGCTTACGTGGCTGGTCGTGTTGCTCCGAATCTTCACACGCTTCTACATCGTCAAGGCCTTTGGAATTGACGACAAGCTGATGACTGTCGCCATGGTAGGTGGCTCTTACTGACCGTGACATTATCCCCAGCCCATGCTATCGCTACCCCAGACCCAAACTGACAACATGAAAACCTCCAGCTTCTCTACACTGCTTTCGGCATAAACATCACCTTTTCCGCAACATCACGGACGGGCACCCTTCTCGACCAACTCACCAACGCCGAATACCTGCGCGTCGCCGTGGTAAGCTACCCCTGCCTAACCATCCACCCGTCGCCTGATAAGCCACACAGCAACCCCATGCTAACCAAACGACTCATGGCTCTTTACCTCCCCGGCAGTTTCTGTGGGTTTGCTTCTTCTACTTCGTCACGATCGCCATCGCCAAGATTTCCATCGCCTGCTTCCTCCTCCGGCTTACCAGGGTCCGCGCCCACCGTATCGTCGTAAAATCGGCGGTCGTCGGCTCCTGCCTCTTTGGCTTCGCAACCATGATCGCCGCTATGTTCCAGTGCAAACCCGTCAACTTCTTCTGGGACAAGAGCATCCCGGGATCCTGCCTGAACCCCAAGCTCTACGCCAAGATCAGTCTGATCATCAACGGAGTCGCGTCTCTCTCCAGCGATCTCGTCTTGGCTCTGACGCCTGCCTGGATGATGTCGGGGCTCCAGATGAAGATGAAGACGAAGATTGGGCTGATCGTGCTCATGAGCCTGGGCTGTCTGCAAGTCGTCGACCTCGCCACCCACGCCCACAACCCACACAACGATAACCACGGAACATGGCTAACCATAGATTACCACACAGATGCAACATCTCGGTCATCGCCCGCTGGGTTCTTCTCAGCGAGAACTCCAACCCGAACGACCCCGCCCACGGTCTGGACGTCGCCGGCTGGACCACACTCGAGCAAGGCCTGGTGATCTCAGCCGGCAGTCTCGCCTCTGTGTGGCCCCTAGCTCGGTGGGCACGCAAGAAGCTTCGACCCGCCAACAGCCCAACAACCCTCGACGGCACGTCGGCGGGCACGGGTGCCAGCGGCCTGGGCCAAACTCGGATACGGACGTCGAGCACCGTCGTCGCGGCCTCGTACCAGCGGATGCCGCAGACCGTCTACGACGGCATCCTGCCCATCCCGCTGGGCGAGATCCGTGTCCAGACGCGGTGCTCGACGACCGTGGAAGAGATTGGCCCGGTACTCCAGACCATTGGCGGGGTCGTACGGCATGTCGCCAGAGTCACTGCCGGCCAGCACGATTCAGTCGAGACCTTGAAGGAGGTGGCACAAGTCCACTTCAGAAGTTGAGGGGACTGATGATGTAGACTGCGTGGGAATGGGGGCGGATGGGGAGATGGAACGAAGAAACAGGTTGAGATTGGGAGGTGACGGTGGACTTGAAGTATAAGGGAAGAGATGGCCTAGGCGAGGTTCTTCAGGAAAATAATGGGATATGAAGAGTTGTTTGTTATATATGGACTTTTTCAGCAGCCAGTCCCAGTAGTATCGAGGGTGGAGGTTTACCTATAGCCTGAGCAAGCTAGACGATGACTATAGCGAAATGCTGCTTACCTCACTTGAGCAGGAAAATGAAAAAAATTACCACATACGAAGGTGTTGTTTTTTTCGCTGCGAAAATGCCGGTTGGGCTCGATCGTGAAAATAATAAAAATCAGTTACCACGGCGTGAAAAGGAAGGAGACGTTGTAGAAGATGCGGAATTCTATCAAGCATCGCCCGACCGGGCTATGAGAAAATGTAACGTCCTTCCTAAGAACCTGCCCTCGATAGTAGATTTTGCGTCCGAAATTACAACGACTAATGCTGTGATACCACCGCCCAGAACATGAAAGCTATGCTGCAGTGGGCAAAACCCATGCAGCTGGAGAAGCACAGCCCAAGCCGGGCCAGGCAGAGAAGAAGGCCGAAAGCTCACACGCCGCCCGCGAAACCACATGTCGCCAAATCTTTCGGCTTACCATAGACGTGCTCTGCACAGACAATTTCCCTCCTAACACAGCCGCCAAGCTCGATGTGAATCTAGGTCCGGACCCCAGCTCACCGCTCAAATCGCGGCCGGGTCAGGTGGCAAATAGTAAACACTAGCATCCGAAGAAACCCCAGCGCGGCCGACAGCACGCACGTCATCATCATGGTCACGGTCACGGTCACGGTCACAGCTGGGTGAATCTCCCTATCTTCTACCCCCCTCATTTCTTGGCACTTTCTTGGTCATCAAGTCCTTTTGTCTGACTTTCCTACTGGCGATTTCTCAGCAGCGGGATGATGTTCACCTTCTCAATCATGTCAAAACTGAGAAGAGCCCTTTGCAGTGCCCCTTCTCCTGGAGCCGTCGCCACTGCTGACTGACCGCCGCGTTCGACCACTTTTCCATACCAGGCAGCGGTAGCTTACTACCGAGCCCCGGGCTCTGGAAATTCCATATCCTCGAATCGGCGACCCAAGTCATCTCGACACTCGTCCGGCATTCCTCCACCGGTCAGCAAACCGCGCAGCCCAGCCGATATCCAAGAACCGCGACAATGGCACCGGTGCCGCTGCTAGAAGGCACCGCAGGGAAGCCCCCGGCGGCCCCGATAGGCCATACCGACGACGTGAGCCCGATGATCCTGGTCCTAGCCTCTCTGGGAATCGGAATCTCGGTGGTGGTCACGATTCTGCGATGCGCCACGCGAGTATGGGTCGTCAAGGCCTTTGGGGTAGACGATGGCCTGATGAGCGCCGCCATGGTGAGTGCCATGCCAGCACGACTGCCGGTGCTTGCCTGGGGAAAACGATGCGCTGACGGAACATTCACATGGAAGCTCACCTACTCCGTCTATATCCTGCTCATGATGGTCAACCTCAGTTTCGGGCTCGGGCATACCCCTATAGGTCTGCTGCCGCAGCAAAACCAGGTTATTATCATGCGGGTATGTCACATCTACCCTCCTTATTCCATGCTCGCTACCAAGATACCTCCCAACCTACTCCATCAACCGAACTCGAAACCAAACAAAACTGACTCCCCACGCAAAAGGACATATGGATGGGGTACATCTTCTACTTCTGCACAATGGCCCTCGCCAAATCCTCCATCGGCTGGTTCCTCCTACGCGTAACCATCAACCGCACACACCACCAGATCGTCTACACAGCAATCGGCGCAACAGTCTCCTCCTGCTTGCTGGCCGCCTTCGTGCTCGCTTTCCAGTGTGCGCCCGTAAACTACTTCTGGGACAGGAGCAACCCCGGCAGCGGCGTGTGCACCGAGCCCGGCACGCTCATCAAGGCCAGCTTCTATCCCTACGGCGCCGTCACCATCGCCACGGATTTCACGCTCGCGCTGTTGCCTGCTTGGATTGTGTCGCACCTGCAGATGAATTTGAAGACGAAGCTTGCGTTGATTGGGTTAATGGCGTTGGGGTGTTTGTATGTCTCACCCATTCTTTATCATCTCTCCCTGCAAACTAACACCCTTCAAGAAGCAGCTCGGCAGTCATAGCCCGCTGGGTGCTCTTCGCCCGCGAATCTGACCCGAACAGCTCCTACCATGCGACAGCCGAGATAGCAGCCTGGACAATGACTGAGCAGTTCCTGATCATTACCGTCGGGAGCCTCGCAACCCTCCGCCCTCTCCTCGGCCTCGTCCGCTACAAGCTAGGATGGGGCGGCAGTCCTCGACATGGTACGGCGAGCTCCAGCCCCCGGTCCGCAGGCGTCATAAGCGGACACCGCCCCTTTCGGCATCGTCACCCCAATCGGCATTCATAGCGGTCCATGACGCCTTCAGACGGTCTGGACGGCGGCGGTATTGGCCCGGTGGTCACGGTAGAGTATGGTGTTTCTGTGTCTTTCGAGTGCGGCGATCTGGGGGCGGGGAAGATGGCTGGTAGTAGGGGGAGCAGTACGTTTCAGCTGTGTCCTGGCGTGGCGCATTATACGACTACTGTGCAGAGTGGTGTTAGGCATTCTGTGGAAGGTGAGATTTGATGGCCTCATGTTACTGTAGTAAGTATAGCGAGAAGAAGTTGGGGATCGGGATATGACAAAGATGAGAAGGAAGGATACTACCAGGTTTGGAGGAATATACAGCACTGTAAAGAGACAGGCCACAATTTTGGGCGACGGTCTTGCTACTCAAGTGTGGTACTGTAGGTTCAGAGATAAGATTAGGCACCTTAGCTAAGAATCATTGCTGTGAACTCGCATCATCTGAACAGCTGTCGGTGGCAAAATTAGCGTATCCTAGCAACCCATCAACCAACAAAAACGTACAAACAAAAAAAGAAAAGCCCACGATCCACGTATCCTACGCTGTTTGCCTTTCTCTCACACTACCTTGACTTTCCATCCGTCCTTTCTCCTCACTTCTCACTGCACACCTTGACACGACTGGAACCCAACGAGCCATCGCTTTCTTGCGAGCAACGGATAGTCTGCATCTGCACAAATCATTGCGCTGCCAGCTGAGCCTCTATCATCTTCCTCAGAGATACCAGGTAAGCAACAAGCAAGCCCTAGCGGTTGAACTGGAAACCCCGCACTAAGCCCATCAGGACCCGTCGCCTGGATTTGACGGTCTTTCCTCCGCGGTAATTGGAATCGAAGAACTGACCAGATCAAAGCAGACTTTCTTACTTCCTACTCGCCAAAGAGACGGTCTGCCTCAACCTAAACATGGCACAGAACATCGGAGACTACGACGCCGCACGTATCAACATCAAGCTCAGCGAGGATGACCTTCGCAAAAGGCTCATGTTGAGCTATTACGGCCGCGCCGGCGAGCATCGTCCGTATGGAGAGATGTTGAACCAAGAGCAACCGGCCCCTCCACCGGCTGCCGATGAAGTAGACCCAGACATACTCCCGTCCAAAATGCTGAAGAAGATTGACCCCAAAGTAAGTGCGCCTGCCCGTTGACTCCAGCCTCGTGCTCTCAAAGCCACCCTCGTTAATAACAAGCTACACGGACATCCACTAACCACCCCCTCCGCCCACAGGCAATGGCAGAGCTAGCAAGTGTCCTCTTCTACGGTGACCTAACCTCCCAACTCGCCTTTGACACCGACCTCGACCGCTACCTAGTTCGCGAGAAACAATGGCTCGACCTAATGGAACAAGTCACCACGCACTACCTCAGCCGCATCCGAACCATCCACGACGACAACGAGCGCATGCAGAACGAGTTCCTCGCCTGGTGCTATCCCAGCTTCCGCTGGGCCCTACCAAGCTTCCCTGCTCCCGACCGGGACGCGTACGCTGCGGCAGTCACCCAAGCTGCGCGATCCATCTTTAATACAAAGTTCCGATTCAGACACCCTAGCCTCCGGGCCATCGCGGACGCGTATCTCGATCACGGCAAGCAGCTTAGCCAGGCGTTTGAGGCGACTATGCTGCCTGAGTGGAAGGGACTGGTGGAGCGGTTGGATGTGCAGTATTGTATGCTCAAGATTGATGCGAAGGCCAGGGAGGAGAGTCAGAGAGCCTTTGAGGAGAAACAGCTGGCGGCTTGCGAGCGGGAGTTGAAGGCTTTTGGGCGGCGGATGAAACTCGAGATTCTCTGTCGGGCTAGAGAGGAGGATTTGGTGAGCGAGATACGGGGGTGGGCGTTCGGCTTTTGCTTTGCTGTCTTTTTGTATCGCGCGTGTATGATGGCTACTGTGCTGTGAGCGGGGCGGGGGAACAGAGGAGTTTGCTGGGTATGGCGAGGAGGTGGGAAGATCTCGAGATGGAGCTAGGTCACGGTTTATAGCATGGCATAAGATTGGAGAGGAACTGTATCTTGGGCGTGGTATTCACATCTAATCCACTCCTAGTACATGCATCATTCCGAGGCAAAACTCGAGATATACGGTATGCACCTTAGCACCTCATTTCGTGACTGGCGGCCCCTACCCATAAGAGCACATGTACGGTTCTCATCATCCTTGTTGGGGATCAGCCCGCTTACTTCTCATAGACGTTTTCCTTTTCGTAGATCGCTCCCTGTAGAGTAGCAATCCATCACCTTTTCCATGCATCGGCCTGCAGCCACACATTATGAAAGCAATCAGGTAGTTGGGGGTGAAATTTTGTGCTGATTGCGGCTGTCCTGCTTACCAAGAGCTTCCAACTGAGTGATGTCATCCTGAATTTGGAGACCCCAGATGCCAGCACAATAGGCAGGTGAAGAAAGTGGTGGGAAAGATTTGGCACAGACTGCCGCAGCCACTTGCCACCAATCAGGTTCAAGTTCTCCCGTCTGCTCGGAGCCCTAGGTCAAGCAGGACTTCCTCCCTTATTTCATTTCCTCCCCCGTCACCGACCCCTCCACCCGCACTTCTAAACTTCTTTTCTTCCACCGCAGGACTCATCTGTCACCTCATCACAAGACGGAATCACAGGCAGTTCTGCATCGCCATCCAGCGCCACTGGCATCAAGCGCCGCATTGATATGGCAGTTCTCGTAAAGCAAACTGGTACGTATCATTCGCCTTATTTTCTTTTCCTCACCTTCTTTCCATGGCCGGCAGATGAATCATCCCGCCGGGGATTGAAGACTAGGTGCCTTCACTGGTGCCGATTGTGCCGTTTTCTGTCTACCCTTATACCAACAATCTCTTACCTACATGTAACAAGAAGACTAATTGATTCTCTACGCAGAGCACGTATCAAAGCCGACATTCATAATGTCCACCACACCGCGCGACACCACCAAGGGCAACAAGCCCACGAAGACCGTGACGTTTGAAAAGGTCGACATCGACATCCTCCCGTCTGCCCGTCGCCGAAGCGACTCCCTCCTCACCGAGGTCTTCCCGCCCGCCTCTCCTCCCGCCCGTCGCCCCATCAACATGCGACCCCGAAGACTCGCGCCGTCGGCCATCGAGGCCAACCAGCCCGCCTACGCTTCGTCCCGCTGCGTCCCGATCATGATAGAGCAGCCAACCAAGCCAGCCGCCCCCGCCAAGAACGAAGAGCGCTGGACCGTCGTCGAGTACAACTCGATCCTGGGTGACGTGGAGGAGTGGAACCTGGTCAAGGACCACAAGGCCTTCCAAGCCCGCCTCAAGCCCGAGGACAGAACCCACCTCGACGACTTCGAGGACTGGAACTGTGTCTCCTCGGCCAAGTACCGGGACCTTGAGGCGGGTGAGGACGGCGAGGACGAGTGGGACGTGGTCGAGCCAGTCGAGGACGAGGACGAGGTCAATGGCAGGATGAGCAAGCTGGCCCTTGGCCGTGGCCAGGGCAAAGGAATTTGAGCATTGGAGGGACGAGGAGCAGCCGGGCCAAGCGCCCATTTGTCAATAAGAGAGTATATAGGTAGTCTGAACGAGCAACCTTGATTTCTTGACCAACCTGAAGCCTACAAAAAGCGAATTCCCTGTGCCAATGTGATAGAAAAGTTACCTAAGGGGAGAAACCCGTTAGTCAAGTGTGAAAAGATCGATGACAGCCGCCAAATCTTAGGTTTGAGAGGGTAGGAGCGAACCACTGGGTAGAGTGGTGGAAACGCGGGGCTCAAGCCTGCACATAATCGCCTGCCAGGGCTCGCACTTCTTGCACCCAAGCCAAGCATCCTCACCACCAAGTATACCGACCTACCCATTCCTATTACAGGTTGCTAGTCTGGCAACGCACGGACTGTCAAAAGTTTTGCGTCTGTCAGCGCTTTTTCGATAGTGACGGCAAGCCGGTTTTCCCTCCTAGGGAGCTGTAGAATATTCCAGACCGGGACCGTGACCTCCCCAAGCCTCAATAGGGCCCGCAGGCTAACAAACGAGGAATCAATGGGCGGAGAATAATACCTGCACCTTCCGTTTGACAGACAATAGGAAGAAGGGCCGAAATCCCTCTATTGCTCATTGGGGGGGTAGGTACCTTGGTACCTTTGCCCCTCTCGTGCACTTTCGCGCGGCTAGTTAAATTTCTCCCTTCTCACCCGGCCCTTACCCTTCTTTTCTTCCTCCAAACATTTTCTCAATATCTTCGAACTTATGCAAGGACATCACCAATTTGGTTGAAAGGCGCCATCTAGTTGCTCCCTAGCCTTGATCGAATCGACCCCTCCGCTTGATACCTGGGCCCAAGGGCAGCAACAGCAGCAGTAGCAGCAGCAGCAGTAGCAGCAGCGACAGCACCAGCACCAGCACCAGCAACATCAGCGGCAGCAACAACAGCAGCCTCAACAGCACCAGCAGGGCAGTGGTAGCAGCAGCAGCAGTACCAGCACCAGTACCAGCACCAGTACCAGCAGCAGCCTCAGCAGCAATAGCAGCAACAGCAACAAGAGCAGCAGCAACAGCGGCAGCAGTAGCAGTAGCAGTAGCAGTGGAGAGACCAGTAAAACCAGTACCAGCAACAGCAACAGCAGCAACAACAGCAGCACAAACAATAGCAGCACCAGCGCCTCCAACATCAGGAGCAGCAACAGCAACAGCAGTATCAGCAGTAGCGGCGCCTCTGGGAGAAACGGTACAAGAAACAGCACCGGCGGCAACGGCAGCAGTAGCAACGGCAGCAGTAGCAACAGAAGCAGTGGCAGCAGCAGCAGCTTCAGCAGCCTCAGCAGCAGCAACAACAGCAACGACAACAGCAGCAGTAGAAACAGTAAACCTCGCGGCAGTAGCATCGGCAGCACCAGTACCAGCACTACCAGGAGAAGCAGTACCAGAAGCGGCCAAGGTGGGAGCAGGAGTTGAACCAGCACCTGCAACAGCGACAGCAGCAGCATCATCAGTAGCAGCAGTAGCAGCACCTGTAGCAGCACCAGCACCTGTAACAACGACAACGACAACAGCAGCTTCAGTACCAGAAATATCCCCGCCAGCAGGAAAGATGGCCGACCGTGGTGCCCTTCGGAACGTTCCCAACGAAATCTCCGTCATGATCGGGCGGGAACTGCTAGAAACCAACAAGCTACGTTCCCTTGCTGCCTACCGGCAGGTGAATAAAAACCTATGCGGGGTGGCAACTGAGCTTCTTTTTACGAAAAAGAACAGCGCGAAGGCCATCCGTTTCGCCATACTGCACGACAGGCTTCACATTCTCCAAGCCGTCCTCCGCTATACCCGCTCCGAGGCCGACAGACTGCACCTCGTCAACCAGAAATACGAGAACTTCCGGGCCAGACCCGGCCAGCAAATGTGGTGCGTCAACGGTGATGGCCGCTTCGAGCCCGCCGGCATCCTCCACGTACGCGACGGCAAGGGCGTCACCACCACGCCCCTCCACCTCGCCGCTTCCCTTGGCCGCACCGAGATTGTGCGTTTCCTTCTCGACAACGAAGCACGCATGGGCCAGGGCTCGCAGGGCTACTGCAACTGTCTGTACCTGAACGATTACGTCGAAGAGGAACACAGCGATGTGTTCACCCACGTGCAGATCCCGTCCTGGCTGCCGCTGCACCACGCCATCTGCTTGTAAGTTTACCCCGCTTGGCTCTCACTCTCCGCGCGCTTTCTTCTTCACTTTGGCCTCCTCACGCTCCGCCTGCTTCTGGGCCTTCCTGGCTGTCTCCTCCCTGTCTGCCTCCATCCGCTGCGACCGCTTGTACTGGGCGATAACCACGGGATCCATCTCGACTAGTTCTTAATTCGTACTAATCAATCTTCCGAACAGCAACCACCCGGACACCGCACTCCTCCTCATCGACAGAGGTGCGCCCGAACGCACCAACACACACCCTGTCGACGAGTCCGACAACCAGCAGCAGCCGCCGCCGCCCATCCCCTTCCTCACGGCGCTGCATACCGCCGCCGAGGCAGGCCAGACAGCCGTCTCCCGTCGTCTCCGCGACGACCACAACCCCCTCCTCGCCCCCCTCCTCCAGGCGCTCGAACTCGCCCTGGAACCAACGGGCAACCGCCCACTCACTACCGAGTGGACGCCGCTTCACCATGTCGCAATGTGCTTTAATTACGACCGCGCTTGCACAATCATCGAACACGTCCGACATATAAACGCGACGGATATCGACCAACTCGGCGGGCCACAGCGGGACACCTCCCCCCTGCTGCTGGCAATGCAGCTCGAGAACTTTGCCGCCGCCCGGGCCCTCCTCCACGCGGGCGCGGACCCTACCGTGGGCGAGGCGCTGCACGGCCGCTCGACGCTAAGCTACACCGTCGAGAGCCGCGGCCGTGGTCCAAGGGCGTGTCTGCACCAGGCCGAGGCGGAGTGGAACGCCGAGCGCACCCAACTGGTGCGAGACCTCGTGGCCCTGGGCGTGGAAGCTGATCGGTTGTCCGTCGAGATGGCGGCTGAGGAAGGGCTGCTGGACGAAATCACCATCATGCTTCGCGGCCGGGGCCGGTTCCATGAGGGGACCAACGGGTCGGATGCGCTGATCTGGGCTGCGCGCGAGTGCATGACCGTCACCCTCCGACACTTGCGCAAGTCGGGCGCACACCTCAATACCCAGGCGGCGCTGAACGTGGTGGACCGGGCGATTCAACCGGTCGCTGAGGAGCATGGTGAGGTGGAGGAGAACCGAACCATCCTGGAGAATCTCGTTCGGCGGTGCGACGAGTCGCAGATCTCAGCCGACTGCTGGCTCGCCATGACCGTGAAGGCAAGTGAGCGAGACTGCGGCGGCCCGGGCCAAGCATGGATCCAACTCCTATTTTTCGGGAAGCGGATAGGCTACAAGTTGACCCCCGAAACGCTAGAGCCGATCGTGCGCAACCTTTTGCGTCTCAACAACTCCGACCGCATAATCGACCTGTTCAGATTTGGAGATGACAACGGCATAATCCCAATCGTCGGCGGCAGAGTATTCACCCGCGAAGCCATGCTTGCTCTCGCGCTCGCCTCCCCGCCCGAGCGCCGTGTTCCGGATAATGTAGTCTTCACCCTACTGCACAACGTCTCCGACATCAACGGCCGGGTCGAGCACATGTCTGCCTCCGAGCAGGGAACTATCCTCCATCTCGCCTGCGCCTCCGTCCGGCCCGGCATAATCAGTGGGATGCTGGAGCAGTTAAAGGGCTTGGAAGTCGACGCGATGGATTATTGCGGTCGAACGCCGTTGACGATGGCTGCTGGGAGGGTTGATGCCGAGAATGGCACGCTGATTGGCGAGATGCTTGTGAAGAAGGGAGCGGATCCGTGGGCAAGGCTGGATAAATCTAGGCCGCGGGTGCCGGTTCGGTTGTTTGCCATGTGCGCTGCTAGAGCGAGGCTGCCGGCTTTTGTGAAGAATTGGTTGTCGCTGGGGAAGATTGCGCCGTCGTTTCCTGGCGAGTATCATAGTGGTGTTGATCAGTCGTCGCCTTTCTGCATGGTAAGTACCTCCACACCCCTCCATATTTCCCCTTTCTTGTTCCCACTCCAACAACCTACCTTCCACTGTAGCAGTCACTAACATTTAACAACAGGCCGTCGCACGAGGCAACATCCCCCTCCTAAAACTCTTCATACAGTCCAAATCCAACCATCTCGAGCCCATCCCCCCAACCGCAACCGACAGCTACATGACCGAAGCCAGCACGCCCTCCCGCTGCGAAATCATCCCCTTCCTCCTCGACGCGGGCGCGGACCCAAACGGCGGCGCCTCAGTCCGCTACACCCCTCTCGCGCGCCTTCTCTCCTTCTTCGCCTGGCCCAACGAGATAATCCAACCCTACATGAACGAACGCATCGCAAAGGACTGCACGCGCATCCTCTACGCGGCATGGAGACTTGTTCGTGCGGGGGCAGATAGTCAGCGCTCGCCACCCGAGGCGCCGGGAGAGGCGGGCAAGAGTGCCGTGGGGGTTTTGAGGTCGTTGATTCGCGCAAGGGCTCCCGAGTGGCCGTTTTGGTTGGCCGCGATTCCAGAGGAGTGCTGGTTGAAGAGTATTGTGGGGGAGGTTTTGGGGGTTAGTTCTAGTAAGAAGCGTGAGGGCGGGCGGGTTGTGGTTTGTAGGGTGGAGACGTTTGATGAGGCCAGGGTTAGGGAGAAGATGAGGATTTGGTGGAGGCAGGTTTTTAGGGCGAGGTTGGTGGCGGTTACTTTTGTGCCGTTGGAGTGAGAGGGAGGATGGGGAGGATGCCGGTGCATGAATGGGTCCCGGGACATACAGACAAAGGGCCGAGTGAGGAACTGGCGTGACGATTATTGTCGTTGCCGTCGCCGTGTTTCTTTCGAGTTCTCTGCTCTTTCTCTTGTGCTCTCCCTCTTTTTCAGTTCTCTTTGTTATCGTATACCCTTCTTCTCTTTCAGGGTTGTTGATGTTAGAGTTTTTAAATGGAATCGAGGAAGTTTTGCTTCTACAGCTGCCGTTACGGCCGACTGACTTGGCCAACTCCGAATGCCGTGACATGCATCTACCGCTGAGATGATGCCCATGATCGATATACGCACAGTTGAGTCAAAGCAAAAGTCTTGCGGGGAAAGTTGTTCGTCGCTGGACTGCCAGGGTTGGGCGTTCCTGTGGCAGCACTAACTTGAAGCGATCCACGAGGTCGTCGATGTAGGTATAAGCTCCTAGGTGCTCGGTGTAGCCGTGGCGGCGGCTAGTAGGCTCCTCCGTGGTAACCTCAACACGGAGGGCATGCCAGGCTAGATGGGTCGACATTCAGAAACCAAACAAATGTTGCGGTCGTCGTTCTAAAGGTCGACATAGAGGCCAAATCAAATATAATCACAAATGGTTCTTGTTGTTTCCCACAATTAATGCGATCAGGATGATGGCTGCGGCGAGGCACCAAACAGAATTTACATAGCAGCGAAAATAGTGGTATTCTCAATTGGACGAGCATTTTGCTCCTGGACAACTTGCTAGTGAACCGTTTATTGTCACGGCACCACAAGGCATGGAGACCCGCCTCAACTTGCAGGCGAGTCAGTACCGACCCACTATGGCCCATTATATATAGAGACCGAGGGGCAGAGACTTCAGCTTTCCCTTCTTCATAGAATAACAAGTTCATTCACGCAGTTCTAGGTTGGCACCGTGACATTTATAGACCCCGAAATCCGGGGCTTGGGCGTTGCCGACAGGGATTCTCATCTCGTCTTGGATATTCACGATTGCCATGCCAGTGGACAGGCGACTCTTGAGAACCTTGGTGGTTGAACCAGCTCAACTGTCAAGGTTAGCAGTATCGTACCGGTGTAGGTAATAGTGAAGTTTAGGAATAATCGAGGATGGTGCCCGCCACTGGATGGTGCTCGTCGGTTTTCCTCGCTTATTATCTTGGTAATATTGTTCAATTCGGTGCGATTTCTCTTAACAGCGGTCGCGGATTCGCTTCGCTTGGATCTAGAGCTGATCGGTAAGGCCGTTGAAATAAGAATAAATGAAACCGAATAGCATCAAATGGCCGGTCCTTGGATTTATTACTGATTGACAAAGATCTGGTAAGTTGCCTGGCAGACCTGAAATAATGAACAAAAAACTTGAAATCATCCTGGGACATTGTATAGCTGTGTCCGGCGTAGTTGGGGCAGGCGATGTCTTTGCCGAAGAACAGCCATAACATGCACCAAATCAGCAAAGCCCCTTTTAAATCCGGCCGGGAATTCGTAGGAGACCTCACCAGAACCGAGCTACTGCGACTGTTAGACAGGTACGGCGCATGCCGAGAACTGGCGGTACATTAGCCGTGCAACCGCAGTCGTATCCCGTGAAGGGACCACTGCCAGCCCAAGTCACACGCTAATCCGTAGCGCAGAGTCGGATCGTCCAACACGTCATAGCCTCTCCCATTGGCCGGCGCAGAGGTGTGGACGCGGATGGCGCTCTCATTGGCCACATCGCTGCACCCGTCGATAAGATGCCGTTTGCCATCCATCTCGGGCAGAAATCGATCATGCGAACCACGGCCTCCAGACAGCCACGCCCAGACAGCGTTGCCACGTTTTGGTTTCCGGCACGGCAACTGGAAGACGGGGGTGTTATTAGCGCGGTAGTTGGACCCCTAAGCGACGAGCCATGTCTTATTACGGAGCACGCTTACAGGCTCCGTGTCATTGACGTAGATTCGCTTCCGAGTCAGCGAGCACGGCATCGTGGAAAAAAGCGCACGCAGCGAGGTCATGCCGGGACTTGGGGCTGGGCCATGTGCTGCACGGCTAGGCAAGGTAGGCTCCGATAGTGGAGGGATGACCGGGTTGAAGATCGCAGGCGGCTGGCCATAACTACAAGTGTTATTCCTAGAAGTCGGCTTCAGTCAGCGTTTGAGAGTCTCTTATCGTGAAGTCGCAATCCCCAGCTCACACACCCGTCGTCAACTGCCAGTCAGGCTCAGCCAAGTGTTACAAAGGATATGGTGAGGGATCACTTACGCTGAGAGAGCCTCAACTGTCCATCTTCCCTCCTCAACATTCAAACCCGGGCTCCAGTCATCCCCTTTCACATCAACGGCCGGAGACCACCGTCTCGGCACGGCAACCAACGCCATGGGCTCCGTGCAAGACACCGATCCCATTCCCAACCTCTCCGTCTTCCCGGACTCTCTGCGCGGCAAGCGCATCCTGCTATGCACCGAGTCCTTCGGGCCGGTCAACGGCGTGTCGCGCACCACGCTGATGCTGGTCAACCACCTGCGGGCGAACGGTGCCATCGTAGCCGTGGTAGCGCCGCACAACCACACCCAGCAGAACCTCTTCATCCCCTCCACCACCATAGCAGACCAAAAGACGGTCACCCCATCCTCCACCAGCGCCATGAGCAGCAGCAGCAACAACACCACCCTCCGCCTCCCCGGCTACCCGTTGCCCTACAACCCAGAGCTCTCCATCGTCTACCCCTTCCTCCTCTCCTCCCTCTACAAAGCCACCTTCCACCCAGACCTAATCTACCTCGCATCCCCGGCATCCCTAGGCTTCCAAGTCCTCCTCCAGCTCCGGCAACAGCCCCCACAGAACCAGGTCCCCGTAATCTGCAACTTCCAAACCGACCTAGCAGGCTACTGCGCGATCCTCTTCTCGCCACCACTCAGCGCTTTAGCCGTGCAAGCCTTCGCGAGCGTGCAGAGCTTCTTATTCCGCCACAGCAGCGTGCGGACAATCTTCTACCCCAGCCGTTTCGTGCGCCGCTACCTCGAGGCGAAAGGTGTGCAGAGCGGCAAGATGGAGATCCTCCAGCGCGGAGTCGAGAGCGCGCGCGTGTTTCATCCTGGTAGGAGGAGCGAGGCTGTTAGGAGGCGGATTGCTCCCGGGGGCGAGGTGCTGCTTATCTGTGTCGCGCGGCTGGCGGCCGAGAAGGGGTTCGGGTTCCTTGCGGATGTCGCGAGGGAGTTGGATGCGCGCGGGATGCGGTTTAAGCTGTGGATTGTGGGGGGGAATCGGAATGCGGTGGTCGAGGGGGAGATTCAGGATATGTTTGCGGACCTTGTGCAGAGGGGGGTTGTCATCTTTGCGGGGATGCTGGTGGGCGAGGAGCTGGCGACGGCGTATGCTTCGGCGGATGTGTTCTTGCATTGTTCAGTCACGGAGACGTTTGGGTTGGTCGTGCTGGAGTCCATGGCTAGCGGCGTGCCGGTTGTGGCCAGGGACGAGGGCGGGCCGAGCGATATCGTGCAGCACGGCCGGAGCGGGTATCTCGTGCCGCCGGAGGATCTGGATGGATTTGTGGAGAAGGTGATGCTGCTTGCTGGGGATGAGCCCCTGCGGAGGAGTCTGGGTGAGGCTGCGAGGAGGCAGGCGGAGGGCGAGACGTGGGAGCGGATCAATAACAAGGTTGCCTGGCGCATGGTCGAGGTTATCCGCGAACGAGAGAGCGCGGTGGGGATGATGGGCGACGGGCATGCGGGGGATGGCGGGGTGCGGAGGATGGCCATGGCGACGACGCCGGTGTTCGGGTGGCTGCTCCTGAGCAATGCGTTTCGGGCGCGGGTGGTCGATATGAGGCTTGCGGGCGGGATCGCGGTCATTTCGGGGTTCTGGATTGTGGTGGGTTTGTACTTGGCCTTGATCAAGCTGGGCCTGTGGTTCAGCCGAGCGAGGAGTTGATTCTGGCGGTGTTGATGGAGGGTCTGGTTAGGCGCGTGTTTTGCTTTCCTCGACGACATTCTTCTTCCATTTCCCGTCTGTCAAGGTCATACCCATCGATGATGTTGTTTTGCATTTTTCAAGCTTTAGACAGTCATTTCTTTGCATAGGTCAGGATTGTAATCAGTTAATTTCAACGTACCTAGCATAGTGCTGTTAATTGGACCGCAGTCCAACGTGATGCGCAAAGGTACGGCTAGCATTAAGTCTACTAATCCGCAGCTCAGTCACGGCCCCTGGGCATCATGCTTGTGGGCTGTTCTGGTTTGCCTTTGTCGAATGTTGAAACTGCTTGCAAGGTCCGATTCGACCAAAACAAAGCTTATCTAACCCTTGCAGATGACTCGATGGGTTACTGTACACCAGGGTAACTGTGGGTGTCCTACTGACTCCAGTGGACTTCGGATAGGTACACTAGCTGTATGTAAGCACGTAGCCCGTAAGGTACCAGGTACCTGGTAATTACCTGATTATTGTTGTACCTGAGGTTGATTAGGTAAGGAAGGCGGCAGGTATACTTTAAGTCTTGCTCTAGGGAAGGTGCCGTGTCTCATCCTACAACCAACGGCAAGTGCTTCTGAAATGGTCCCGACAAATCTGGAACTTGCGATCAGCACTGCCTGGCCTCGTCCGACGTGAACATTGCACGTTTTCCCCAAGCTCTTCCAATTTTGCCCTTCCACCTAAATCGCTGCCACTTTACCCTCAACAATATATCTGACACACATTCATTCCACTGTGTATGCATCGAGCCGGAACGCGCGACCAGCAAACGCAGACTGGTCAAGATCTGGGAAAGCCGGTTGGCCGGTCATTTCGACAAACGCGGACAGCAAGCCAGCCTCCAAAATTTTCCACGACTCCCGGCAGGGTGCAGATCGACTCATCGCGCATCACGAATCATGAGAGGGTTTCTAGACCGGGCATCAAGGCAAACGGAAGAAAGACGAGGCAGACAGCAAGGAAAAATGAACTCTTGCCGCCGGTTTGCCTGTCGCGGCCCGTCGATGCGGCCAATCTGGGCGAAGCCGGGCGTGGTGGAATGCTGTGAATGGCTAGATGCTGGCCCCTGAGGTCGCGACAAGTGGCAGTGGGCCAACACTCGTGCAGCCAGCCAATTGCGCCTCCTCCACGCACGCTGTTTGGATCAGCGAGTTGCGATAGGGTCAGGCACCAGAGCAGCCACAGGTCTTGGCACTCGGCCTCACGCAGCAATACTACGGCTGCCCACTGGCAACATTCAGCAGAAGTCCTGGGACGGGACTTGAGGGAGTTAAATATCATTGAAGAACATACCGTTTCTCGACGTGCATTGACAGACAACAGCTACGAATCCCCAAGCCAAACCACCCTCGCCTTCACACACCTCGCTTTTAACCATCGTCTTTTCCACCACATCACAAGCCCATCGCCGGTCATGGTTACCTTCCAGAATGAGGTGCTGAGCAAGCTCTGCTCCAAAGACCAACATGAGCTCCTCGACTCCATCGACCACCTTCGTCTCCAGGGCATCAACGGCTATGTCTCTCTGCCCCAGATTATTGTGTGCGGTGATCAATCATCCGGCAAGAGCTCTGTGCTGGAGGCCATTTCTGGAGTTTCCTTCCCCATCAAGAGCAACCTTTGCACGCGTTTTCCCACCGAGCTCGTCCTCCGCAAAACTCCGCATGTCAGTGCCAAAGTGTCCATCGTTCCCCACGAGTCCCGCACCGATTCCGAGCGAGAAGCTCTCTCCGGATTCCAGGAGGCCTTGAGCGGCTTCGATGGACTGCCAAGCGTTATTGAGAGCGCGAAGCTTGCCATGGGGATATCCGTCCATGGCAAAGCGTTTTCGAAAGACCTGCTGCGCGTCGAGGTTACCGGCCCTGACCGCCCTCATCTCACCATCGTCGATCTCCCTGGACTCATCCACTCGGAAACCAAGAACCAGAGCTTGTCCGATGTGGAGCTTATCCAGGATGTCGTTCAGGCCTACATGAAGGAGCCGAGAAGCATCATCCTGGCCGTGGTCTCTGCAAAGAACGACTTCGCAAACCAGATAGTGCTGAAGCTGGCACGTGCAGCCGACCCAACCGGCGCTCGAACCATGGGAGTCATCACCAAACCGGATACATTGAATCCCGGTTCCGAGAGTGAGGCGCTTTACGTGTCTCTCGCTCGAAACCAGCAAGTCGAGTTTCGTCTGGGTTGGCATGTGCTGAAGAACATGGATTCCGAGAGAGGTTCCTGCAGCCTCGTAGAGCGGGATCTCAACGAAGCCAATTTCTTCTCTGATGGGGCCTGGACCGAGCTGCCCCTTTCATCTCTTGGAATCGACAAGCTGCGCGGCCGCCTGAGCAAGGTCCTTCTCCGCCAGATCGCTGCCGAGCTGCCGAGCCTCATGAAGGAGATTGAAGGCAAGTTCACAGCCACATTCGCCAAGCTGGAGAAGCTGGGTAAACCCCGATCCACCGACAATGAGCAGAGGCTCTACCTCTTCCAGATCAGCCAGTCGTTCCAAGCACTTGTGAAGGAAGCGGTAAATGGCGATTCTTGTAGCCACCCCTTCTTTGAGGATGCGTGGACCAAGATCGGGTACCAGCAACGCATCCGAGCCAATGTCCGGAATCTCAACGAAGATTTCGCCTCGAAAATTCGCCTCCGAGGCCATCGGCGTGAGATTGTCGGGTTCTTCGCTTCCACCAAGATCAATGACCGGGTGGTGCCGACAATTACTACCAAGGACGCGTTCCTCGACCACATCGAAAAGCTCATGCACAACTCGCGAGGCAGGGAGCTTCCCGGGACTTTCAACCCAATGATCGTGACCGATTTGTTTCGCGAGCAGTCCCAACCATGGGAATCGATTGTTCGGGAACATGTCAAGGTCGTCTGGGAGGCAGTTTGTCGCTTCCTCGATCTCGTTACTTCTCACGTGGCAGACGAGTCAACCTCGAGTGCTCTGAAACGTGAAATCATTGCTCCAACCATGAAAACCGTGCTGAAAACCTTGAGCGAAAAAACGACGGAGCTGCTGAGACCACACCAGAGCGGGCACCCCATCACCTACAACCACTATTTCACCGAAACACTCCAAAATGTTCGACGTGAGAGAATGTCCATGAGCGACCCCGCCAAGGTCATCCGAGAGTTCTTTGGTGTTTCCAACCTCACCACCAGTCAACACCTGGGTGGCTACTACAATCTCAGCGACCTTGCTGAATCTCTAATCAAAGATAACGAACTGAACATGGATCGCTTTGCCGCACGAGAGGCACTAGATTGTTTGAACGCCTACTACAAGGTAATAATATTTCGATAACCTCCGTCAGCCTCATTACCTTGGCCATTCTATCACTGCCAAATGCCATATGCTTTTCCTTGGTCTTTTCCCCTCCCCGCTCCGGGTCGCCATCAAGCGTCCACGGTACCTTTACAGCGCTAACTCCCAATCACTAGGTTGCACTCAAGCAATTCATCGACGACGTTGCCATCCAGGTCATCGAGGGGAAGCTCATCGCTGCTCTGGACAACATCCTCTCACCTGTCGCGATTTTCGGAATGGAGCCCTCTCAAGTTTCTCGCATCGCAGGAGAATCTGAAGACAGCCGAGCTCAGAGGGAGCAGCTTACCAGGGACCTCGAAGTACTCGGCAAGGGTCTCGAGACCTGCAAGCGGTTCGTCAGTGTTAGGGTTGGTGGAGGTATGTTCATCCTCTTTTCGTACTTGTCCGACGTTCCGTCTCTTTTGCTCAACACTGACAATTGTCCTCCAGATTCGGTATTCATCTCCAAAGACTCCAATCTCAACTCCATTCCAGCTGGCAGAGCTAAATATGGCTATGACAGCGACTCTGATATTTCCCATGTTGACACCCCTGAGCATTGGGGCATCGATGCGCAGCCCGAGCCCGAGCCCGAGCCTGAGTCCGAGCCTGAGCCTGAGCCTGCGTGTGAGCCTGAGCCCGAGCCTGAGCCCGAGCCCGAGCCTGAGCCCGTAGTTGAGGACATGTGGGGTGCTAGGGCTGTGGTAAAGAGTAAAAAAGGCAAGAAGAGCAAAAAGTCAGCGGCAATGCAAGAGCCTGCTCCAGTGGATAGTAGCGATTTTGGCGCGCAACCAATGATGCCTTGGCCTTCTCGGTGAACGGTGCTGTTTGGCTGTACCCCGCTTCCCTATCGCCGTCGAGCACATTCGGGCTATCAACTTCTCCTTTGGACATATTAGAATAATATCACAACAACTGGGCGTGGAGCAAGAATGCCGTTTGCACAAGCGGTAATTTTGAAGCCTAAAATAGGTGTGACTATCCGAGTCCACAGTTTGAAATTTATTGCCGTAAAACCTTCGCGGAACGCACGATTCTCTTCCTCAATCTCCAACATTCGTACATGAACTGCTGGATTCGTGGAGAGGACAGATCCCTGACCTGTTCTTGGCTGGAAGCGCGATGCCTGACTCACTCACACCGAGAAACATACACTGGTTATCAAGCTAAACAGTTAAATCTCGTCATGGGTGCCAAATTCGGTATCTAGTGGATTCTTGCACACATTGGAGTCCCTGCTTCTTCGTGACCACGTCGGAAGTCTGGTACTTCTGGTCTATATCGTGAGGCGAATTCCTGCTCGGTGTTGAGGGTATGCTCCCTCTCACCGCATCTCGTGTTTTGATGTTCCTAGTGTGCATATTAGCGGCTTGCTTTGGCATCTTTCCGTATCATTTGCGGAGCGCGCGGGCTGAGGTCCTTGATAACGTTTTCGGGTTAACAACTTCATGCTCCTGAAACACCTGTGTTCTGTCAGCTTTATTGTTGGGATAGGGGCAGGGATTTACGATCACATCGCATTCTAGACGGCCATGACACTGCGTCTTCGCGGTGCTGCGCATTTGGGGGCAGAATATCCGACGGGGATTGCCTTGTCTGTTGTTCTTGTGTGGCTTCTCAACTGTGCTCTGTTAGCTGGTGGGATTGGGGTTAAGGACACTTACCTTACAGACATGATATCTTAGATCGTTAGGAAAATATATCCCACGGTGGCTGGGGATTCAGACTATCGTTCCTGTGTCTTGTCAGCAAATAAAAAGGGGAATGGAGGACTTACATGTACAATTGTGAATGAGAATTATGAGGTAGGCAGTGAGCCTTTCACCCGGAACATGAATTAGTGTTAACCTTCTCGATGTTGACCTAGAGAGCATGTTAGCAATACCAAAAATGAAAGACTTACCTTGATGACACCTCAGTGGTGGACAATAGCTTTGCCTAAAGACTTGGTTAGTTATCAGTACACTCAGTGGACAACACTAAAAGACGGGAGAGTGGAAAGGGGCAAGGAAAGGGTGATACTAAGAACCCGGGGTGGGAAGGGTTGCAGCGTACTCGCTGGCCTGTCCCTGCTCTTCTGCGAGCTTGTCGAGTGGAAGACAAGATCACCCAGACTGGAGGGGCAGGAGTCCTTATATAACAATGCTCGCGAAGACCGAAACAAGTCCATTGTCAGAGGTGAAACAAGGAATACAATAAGATTACTGTCGATGAGACACTGCGCCCCCATTCACAAGTGGGATTGTTCACGCGCCATCACAAGGAACTAATATTTGATCTATTCTTGTCCTGCGCCTTCGTCATGCGTATCGAGCTTGTTGGTCTTCGCTATTGTAGGATGGAGAGCGGGTGATCCAGTTCCGGAGGTTCTCTTTGTCCACCTCGGGTTCGGTCGTGATGGGAGACAAAGACTCGATCACGGGAACAAACGTTCTGGAAATGTTCGAAGGACGCAAACGCCCTTCTTTGTCTCTGCAAATCTCGTTCGAGCCATGAAAGACCAAATCATTGCATCAGAGCAAAACATGGAAACTTCGTGCTTCAATCGAGCCGTTCACACCGCTTAGCTGCTGGTGCCATTCGGAAATATCTCAACCATGGCATATACCAAGTTCGAGAGCGTGAGGCACCTGGTACCGTGGCCGAAGCCAGTTCCTCTGTTTCTCAATGCTGGGGTCAGATTGGCACACGTCCGGAAGGACAATCGATGGAGGATCGGAAAGGAAGAATCAAATCTTGCAAGATGGCGCACGCCCAGCAACCCTTGGGGGAAGGGAGGTCCCCAGCCTGGACGACTGCGTGCTCGGCAACATCGGAGGACGAGTCGGCAGCAGTCTGAAGTCATGCCCAAGGGAGAGGATTTGAACATCCAAGAACCAAACACCGGCTCGCAAAGACCCAGATACGACACCCGCTCAATCGAAGAGTTCCAGAAGGAGCTACGACGCATCCAAGATCTCGTGAAACTCATTCACACCGCGCTGCCGACCGCCAGGGAGCAGTTTGGCCTCGCGCTGCAGAACACGAGACCAGACTTGCTTAGACAGATAAAGGAGTTCTCGGCACGGCTTGAGCAGATTGATCGGGAGCTGCAGGCCTTGCACGAAAAATCAGCGAGGCTAGCGGACGCAGAAAACGCTGAGCCTGAGTTCCAACGCCGCCGGGCCACTCAAAATGACGCTCAGACCCAAACCAAATTTCAGCACCTAAGTCAGACCCAGTCAACCATCGAGGAAGAAGAACTATCACAAACACAGTTCGGCGACTCGGACCAAGAGGAACGTGAAATTTCATCGCCCGCCGGACCCAAAACGTGGCTGCGTCCCTCCAAGCGCCTCGTGCGCATCCGCCCCTCGGACGACCAAGTACCCCACTACACCCAGCGCGAGGGCGAAGAATACCACGAGTCCGATTTGTCTTCAGAAGGCTCTTGGTCCACAACAGTCGAGCCCGAAATGCCATCCCCGCGAGAATCTCCCCCCGCATCCCCTCTCTCCTCCCCAACACCACCCGAGTTTGACATGGAACTCGTCCGCTCGTCCATCGCAAGCCCGCCGGCGCGCATCGACCTCAACCCTGAGGCCCTCGAGTCCTACATCTATCTCAACGACATCCTGCGGCCCAAGAAAACCGACCTGGAAGAGCAGCTCGCTCACCTACAGTCCGAGCTGCAGACCGCGTTGGCTAGTCTGGCCGATGCACAGAGGCAGCTCGCGCAGCAGCAGAAGCAGGCAGAAAAGGAGAAGGAGAATAAAAAGCAGCAGCGAGAAGAGAAGCAATACCCCGACACCCCCAACCCAGAGTACACCCTCGGCCCGCGAGTAGTCCACAAAGCGTACCTCGCCCTGCGCGCGCAGATCCACGACTTTGTCTCGTCGCCCATGCTGAAGATGGAAACCGACGCACCACACTCCCATCCCACAACAGAAAACAAGAACTCACAAGCAGACTCACCACCTGCCCCCTCGCGCGCCTCGTCAGTAACGATAGAAGGGACAGAGCCCACCAGCAACAAGACCTGGTTCTGCGACGCGGAGCTGTGGAATTCCCAGGCCAAAAGCCGCCGCCGCTTGCGCGAGTACCTGGTCATGGACAAGATCACGGAACACCTGTACAAGCGGATCTTGCGGCCGGGCTTGCGCAGTTTCGGGCTCGAATCGTTCCAGAATAAGCCCGAGGAGAGGGATACCTTTCTTCATGAGGCGCATTTGAGGGCGCTGGAGGCCGAGCTGGCGAAGCGTGGTAGTGAGTCCTTTCTCCAGCCCTTAAGTTTGCGGTCTCATCTTGCTTTTTGATTACCATTTTCTCTTTTCTTTTCTCCGTCTCTCTTTCTTCCTTCAGGTCTATTTGTTCAGATGGTATGCTAACCACCGCTTCCTTACCAAGTCACCGATCGCCCGCTCTCCGAATGGCGCAAACACACGATCGAAATCACCGCACCGCTCGTGACCGACGCAGCAAGGATGAAGCAAGTGGCCGGGGAGATAGCCGACATCCTAGCCCCTCTGATCCCGTCCACCGATACCTCATCCTCCACCTCCAAGAAGAGGAAAAAGAAGACCAAGGACGGCGGTGTCCGGCGCAAAATCACCGACATCTGCTTTGACGCCGTCAAGTTGAAGCTGGCGATGCGTAAGACAGCTGGGCAGTACAAGATCGAGATCCCCGACGCCGGCGGGAAGTACCGCTACTGGGGCGAGGTTGGCGCCGACGAGGAGACGCTGCGGATGTCCCCGACCGAGTGGATGGAGATTAGGGACACGATTGATGGACGGCGTGGTGAGGAGGATATCGTGTGTGTTCCTTTTGGGGCGTTGACGAGGTTTGACGGTGAGGCGGGAGGGGATGATGTGGTTCGGAAGGTTGTGATTGAGAAGGCGTGGATTGTGGCGAGGGAGGTTCCTGGAGAACGAGGATCTGGAAGTTGAGCAGGTGCTGCTTGTAGGGCGCCTGGGCTTGCTGCTTCAAGGTGTCGACCTATGATGGTTAAAGAAGGTTGAACTCAGCAGAAGAGCTGTGGGGAAAAGAGAGGCAAAGTTGTCGATCCATGTTTTCTTCTCGAGACCGAACCTTTCATATGTTTGTGCAACAAGGTGCAAACTAATACAGGTACCTATGCAAGCAAAGGCAGTGATTGCCAGGCGATGGCGAAATGTATGAAGAGTCTATTGAATCCTGTCGTTCATTCTTGGGGGCGCTCGTTACCAGAAAGTTGTGTCCTGGGTTCTGGGATAGCCTGGGTCCAGTCTAGCTGCTGGTCGGGTACCCGAATGAAGCAATTGTTCTCCCGTGGTTCTGCTCCCCGTGTGGAGGCATAATTCATGTGCTATGGCGCATTCCCCGGACCTCGGGTCAATGGCGAAGGCGGACGGCGCGGTCCTCGCAGTTCTTCTTATGCCGGTGTCAGTTGTACACAGGGCTCCAAGTCGGTCGAATGAGCGATAATGCATCCAACTGGAGACATGAGGGAGATGGGCTGCGATGTTGAATGGCTCGAAATGAAGGAGGCGAAAGTGAGCAACCTGAATGAGACGCGACGGTCGTGGTTACTGATTGCGTGAGATTTGTGACTGAAAGATCCAGACCAAATCATCGGCAAGATGCCACTGCAGGTGGTGCATGCGCAAGTGAGAGGGATTCCATGGTGGGCGACCACCTGTAGCCAAGGGAGGCGGCAAAACGTCAAAGGCAATCGCGAACGACGACTTGACCCTTCGCGGGTCGAGGAGCTCCAATCGCTCCTGCCTCGACTGTTAAATCCACGAAAACCCACGATTTTGAGCAGACCTCCCACACTTAACATCCAACCACAGTGTCGCCGACCCGGCCTCCAGAACGCCGATTAGTCCTCAACGCGGACAAACTTCCCGACCCGAAAGCCGTAGCGCCCAACTGTGGATTAGCGGGCGCGGTTGGCGTCGCTAGGCGGGATTTGCGGCCGGGCGTTAACGCCGACGGGTAACGCCGCATTCTCGCATAACGCCGTGTTCTCGCATCCACTCTGCATGCTGACCGTGACGTGACGCCAACCGCGAATGCCTAATCTAGACAACGAAAACTGGACGCGGTCAGCATTTATTAGCACCCGACGTCCTGGATAAAGATTAATAAGAGTCCCATTGTCGCCAATCCACCTGAACAAAACGTCCAACAAGCTCTTGAACAGCATTCAACGTCTTTCCATTCCATTTCATTCATCCCCGCGCATTTCTCCCATTCACGTGCAACCAACGCAACCGCCAGCCCAACATGCATCTCGTCCTCACCGGCGCGACAGGCCTCGTCGGCAGCGGCGTGCTCGACGCCATGATCAAGATGGCGGACGTGACCAAGATCTCGGTGCTCAGCCGGCGGCCAGTCGCCATGGCCGAGGCCGTCAACGACCCGCGCGTGCAGGTCATCATCCACAAGGACTTTGCCACGTACGACAAGGCCCTGATGGACCAGATCCGCGACGCGACCGGCTGCGTGTGGGCGCAGGGCATCAGCCAGAACGCCGTCGGGAAGGAGTAGGTCCAGCCCAGCCCAACCCAATCCCCCGAACCACTATTGACCTCACCCTGTGCGTCGTGCAGAGAATACGTGAAAATCACCAAAGAATACCCCCTCGCGTTCGCCTCAGCCTTCAACAGCGCCCAGTCATCACTCCCGGAAAAGAAGCCCTTCAACTTCATCTACGTCTCAGGCGATGGCACGACGCTCACCCCAGGCGCCCTGACGCCCCTCTTCGCGCGCGTGAAAGGCGAGACGGAACTCGCGCTTGCACAAATCCGCCGCGAGGTACCCACCTTCCGCGCAGAGAGCGTGCGGCCGTCGGCAGTCGACCCCACCGACCACGAGGCCATCAAGCCGTACATCCCCGTCCAGGGCGCCGGGCGCGATTTTCTCATGGGGTATCTGCTGAGACCTGCGTTCCGGGCGGGCGTGCTGCGTAGTCGGTGGAGCCCGACGCAGCCTTTGGGGGTGTTTCTGACTGAGATGGCGATGGGGAGGTGGGATGAGAAGACGCTGGGGGGTAAGGGGGTGGAGAAACTGGAGGGCGGGATGTTGATTGTGGAGAATAGCGCGTTTATGAGGGCTGCTGGGCTGGATGCGAAGAAGGGGAAGGGGAAGAGTGAGCTGTAAGAGGGTGGTTTAGTGTTGGTATGGGTTAACGGTTTCTTTGTCTGGCGTTTTCAAGGTGGATAAGTCAGCCTTACATGAAGGGGGTCATTGTCGTTTGTACTAGTTGCTTGGTTGATTCGGGCTTTGGATAGAACCTATGCCAATCCAACGTGTATCTCATAATTGCGGGCCGGTCGTGTACAACCGAGGACAAGGCCGGAAGGTGAGTCGGCAACGTCCGTGTTCAATGATGCTAACATCGCCCTTAGAGTCGCCCTGGCCAAACTCCATGTCTCCGACCACACCACACATCGACAATCTGTTACAGCATTTTCCAGGTTACTAGAAGTCTGGAACATTCGCATCACAAGACTACGTTCCATTGCACTTGGCCCCGAGGCAAAGTCAATGGTCTCGACAACGACCGGTTCAAGCCCGGCCTCGACGCTAGTGATGACGTTTCCAGTGAGATGCCGTGACCCCTATCCAAAACTAATAAATACAGCCACCCTTCGGCAACGGTTTCAAAACCGGTACCCTAGGCAATCATCGCCTCCATCCTCGGTACTTTTCCGGCGTACAAAATAGGACCTTTCACACTCAGGAAATATATTTCATTCTACCGCGCTCTCGACATGCCACGCGCACTATCCACTGCACCCACACACAACCATGGTCCTCCTTTCATACCTCCTCAGCATCGCAGCGGGGTGCGTCGCCCTCGCCCACGCCGAAGAGAACGCCCGCCGGCCGGTGCTCGAAGGCTACGAGTACATCGTAGTCGGCTCCGGCGCCGGCGGCGGGGTAGTAGCCGCACGCCTAGCAATGGCAGGCCACAAGACCCTCCTCATCGAAGCAGGTCCCAGAGACCTCGTCGGGCCCAACAATCCCGCATACCACGTCCCGGCTTATCACGCGCGCGCATCCGAGGACCCCCACTGGGCGTGGAGTTTCCGGGCACCGCACAAGCCATACCTGAACGACGACTTCTACCCGCGTACGTCAACTCTCGGCGGCAGCACGGCTGGCTGCGGGCTCGTCGCCATGTACCCCTTTGATCGCGACCTGGCGTATATCCAGAGACTCACCGGTGACGATGGCTGGTCACCCGCCAGCATGCGTGCCCGCTTCGCCGACAAGGTCGAGCGCAAGCAGTATCCCCTAGGCGACCTCGACGGCCACGGCACCACCGGCTGGCTACCCACCGAGATCCCACCCTTGGGATCCGACCTAGAAAACGACCCGCAGCTACTCTCCATCCTCACCGGCGCGGCCTCCGCAGCCCTCAACCAGACCCTAATCTCCACCAGCTTCCGCACCGGCGACCTCAACGCCCTCACCCGCGATCGCGACACCCGGCGCGGGGATATGTACCAAGTGCCCCTCAGCACACAATCCGGCGCCCGCATCGGCACCCGCGATCTAATCAACTCCGTCTACGACGCCAAGAAGATAACTGGCGAAAAGACATACCCGCTGGATATCCGAATGAACTGCCTCGCAACCAAGATCCTGATCGAAGACAACTACGCCTACGGCGTCGCCTTCCGCGACGGGCCGTTCCTATACCGCGCTAGTCCGCGCGCGGACCAAAACGAGATCTTGCGCAGCGCGCCGCACTGGTACAAAAAGGGCGGGATCGCCTACGCCACGCGCGAGGTGATTATCTCTGCGGGCGTGTTCAACTCGCCGCAGCTGCTTAAGTTGTCTGGTATCGGACCCAAGGAGGAGCTGTCCAAGTCTATTCATCGGACCAAGAAGGGGTATACGCCTTTTGGGAACAAGAAAAGCGGGATTTTGTTTCTCGATCGGCCCGGGGTGGGCGAGAATCTACGGGATGTGTATCAGACTTCTGTTGTGGCTAGACTGCCGGAGACTTGGGCTGCGACAAGGCACTGTGTGATGAATGCGAAGAAGGGGGTCGAGGATCCGTGTCTGACGCAGCATCAGACGAATTATCTGAATACGACAAGGGTCCGTATGTGCGTGCCGGAGTGACGGCCGCGTTGTTGTATCGGTCGTCAACTGCGGATCCGAACGATGGAGGCGGGCCGGATATGATGCTCTACGGCGGGCCGGTGGCTCATTACGGGTATCCGAGAAATTACAGCAAACCGCAGGTGAACGATAGTTACTGGTCCTGGACGGCGGTGCGGACGCGGCCGCGGGACGCTCCCGGCGGGCAGATTCTGTTCAACGAAAGATGGGGGACCAACCCGCGCGACCCGCCACGGGTGCACTTTGATTACTTCCCTGTTGGGTATGCGAATGCGAGCAAGGACCGCGCGGCGATGGTGGAGGGCTTGGCGATTGCACGGAAGGCGTTTGCGGCCGCGCCGGGGATCGATTGGAATAAAGCGGTGGAGGTGAAGCCTGGGATGAATCAGACGGGGGAATGGGAGGTGAATAATTATGTTAGGCATAACTCGTTTGGGGGACACGCGACGGGGACGTGCAAGATTGGGACTAGCGAGGATAAGATGGCGGTGGTGGATTCCAAGTTCAGAGTGTACGGGATCAAGAGGCTGAGGGTGGTGGACGGGAGTGTCTTTCCGAAACCGCTGGGCGCGCCGCCGCTGATTGCGACGTATCTTGCGGCGGAGAAGGCAGCGGAGGATATTTTGGAGACTGTGGAGGAGCAGCCGTGGATGGACAAGTATGCGCGTGAGCCTTGGTATCGGCCGGGGATGGGGAAGAGGGCGAACAACGATGATGGACGTTAGTTGACGGGGCATTGGTGTTTTCTGTATCCTTAATCACGTTTGCCATTTAATTACGGGGGTACCCTTGACAACAAATCGAACCGTCGTTCTCGCCGTTTGTTCGATCTTGAGCTTGGTTGTGGCATATATAGTAGAGATTCACACCCTCTCCCTACCATCAAAGAATGGCACTATATGGACTGCGAGTTTCAGAACAAGTGCATGTGTGTGTATGATGTTTCCCATGCTCACATCTTTGCCAGTTATCACAGCCGCCAAGTCAGGTCAGGTAGTTAGGCCTGATCGAGGAGGACAAGAGCGACCACCAATGAACCCTTCGAGGCCGGGATCATCACATTCTATAAGGCACATCATAACAAGATCCCATGGAAAAGCACATTGCCGCTTCCATGAAAACTAAGCTAATTAAATACCCTGCTCCTTTTCATGATACAGCTCTGACCTGCTTCCTCCACGATCCCTAAAATATCTCTAAAACCAGTCTCTCGTCCGCACACAAAGAACATGATCTCTCGCCGTACCGTCTCACCCCGGCACTTAACATCGTCCATATCCATCACCTACTGAGTGGCCAAACCATAACCGTGCCGAAAGATCGTGCTACCAAACCCAACCAAGCAAACCGCAAGAGAAAACAACAAACCTCGCTCACCATGTCCCAAAACGCCTTGAAAGAACAACGCAACAACCCAGGTCAGGGCAATCAACCCTCCGCCTCAGCCCTTGTAAACGCCATCGCCGCGCCGACTCCAAATTGCGTCTTCCAGTTCCCCTGCCACTTCGCATGCCACTTCTTGTACTCCTCAATGCGTCTCGCCTGCTCCTTGCGATAATACTTGACCCCCTCATCCCTCTCCTTGACAATCTTGGCCAGGATATTCTTCCTCACCGTCTCCAACCGCGTCTTCTCCGCCTCCATCTCCTCCAAACTCGCACCCTTCTCCCGCAGCGCAGTGAATCTCGCCTCAGTATGCTTCTCATACGCCAGTCTCGCTTGGTGGCGCTTGGCTCGCCACGCCCGATAGATTAGATCGCGCGACGCCTGGTCCCACGCGTGCATCTCGAGCCGCCATTTCTTGCCAAAGGCCGCGCGGTCAAAGTTGTCGTCGTTGACCTGCTGGATGATGGCGGCGGTGTGCGCGGTCGCGGACTTTAGGTTGGCGGGGGGGCGCGGGTCGTGGAGCGCCGACGGGTTGACGTAGACTTCTCGTTTGGCCGCTGCGAGGGTCATAGTGTTGGTGTTGTGCACCACGTACGGCATGGCGGCTCTGGCGTGGGCCTTGCGGGCGTCGACGTAGGCTTTGTAGTGGGAGAATTCAGGAAAGTGTTTTTTGTAGAGCTCGTTTGCGGTTGCCTTGTTCAGCTCGTTGTTTCGGTCTTTCGACAGGCTCTGTTTGGTGGTTAGTGGATGATGGGTCAGGTACTCGGGTTGGGACTTCGAGGTGATAGGTGTGAGGCTACTGAGAACCATGGCAAGCCTCACCGAAAGGCCCTGGGAATCTCGATGAAGCTGCTAGGGGAATATGGAAGCAGACGACGTGTGAATGGAAGCTTACATAGTCGTAGCCATCGCCCGGCGACCAGAGGTTGGCAAAAAGCTCAGGCCTGGTATTGTGAAGAGAGCCGGGATCGAGCGACATCGCGAGACTTTTCGGGGTTCTTATGGTTCTGAATAGCTAGACGCTGCCGGTCAGTTACTTGCACACTTCGGATACTGGGATTTTCTTTCGACGATGGTTGACTCGTATAATCGCGAGTTTGGGCTCGTGATAGCGAGTCGTTTGAAGGGGAATGACCAAGCCGCCCGTATATCTATACCGTCGTCCCGAAGAAGTCTTCGAGTGACAGACTCGACGAGACGACAGACGAAGGGGACGACGGCGAAGAGAATACATGAGATGGGCATCATCAACGCAAGAAATGCGTCTTGTGCTTTACCTCTTGGGTGATTCTCAGCAAGAAGACGACAAAGGCCCCGAGTTCTAAATGCTGAGCTTCTTCTTTTTTTTTTGCGCGGCGAGACGGGGAAAAGTTCTCGGCCTGCTGAAAAGAAAAGAAGTTGGAGGTTCAGGATGATAACCGAGAAAGGGAAAGGCGGTGGATGGTGAACGCAAAGGGTGGGATGGCACCTGGAAAAAAAGACTTGGAAAGAAAAAAGACAAAGGGTACTGCTGTAGTGGCGGGGTCGAACGGAAGAAGTCGAAAACACCCTATAACTATTGTTCAAGTGCACAAAACTTGGTGGCAGAAGAACAGCCCCAAACGGGTCTCCCCCACAGGGCAGAAGCGACTTGTGCCGCCCCAGATCAGTCTCGGTCGATCTGACCACGAATCGATTGCCAGCCGTCAACCGAAAGACATTCACATTCGAGAACAAGGACGCGTCATACAGAAACATTTGCATTGAGGTGCTCCTATCCGCCCGCTTGAGATTCTAACCTTTAATCAACCACATGAAGAACATCACGACAAGGCTACCAAGGAAGCCCGCCATCAATCTACTATCCTCCAAACCAAATCCTCTACGATTGGTCTGGTCAAGATTGTTGATCTCTTTCATCGACTTGAGTCGCGCAAGCTCAATCTGTTGATCCTTCTCCTCCTTCGCAGCCTCGATTCTTGCGAGCTCAAGCTCATGGTCACGCCACTTGAGGTTCTCGTCGTGCTTCAATTTCATCACTTTGAGATCGTGATCGTGCTGCGCCCTGGTCACTGTGAGATCGTGATCGCGCTGCGCCCTGGTCGTATTTAGAAGAAAGTCCTTGTTTTTTCTCCACTGGTCATTCTCGATATTCATCTCCTTCACCCTATAGTCATACTTCTTATAGTAGATGTCTTTTAGCTCTCGCATGGTCTCCCTCATTATGGCGGGGTCGATGTAAGGTATCTGTAAATCACCCAGTCAGCAGAGAACCTACTGGTAAGCCACCACCTGAAGTCCAGGAGAGTTGCCCCCCAAGCATCACCGGCCCCAAAACGAAGATAGCTTCTAGTACGCCACTCGGCAATGAACTTAACAATCCACCTCACCCCCCACCGTTGCGAGCGCCGGATGGAGGGCTGACCTAGAACATCGTTTTGGAGCGCTCCCATCGAACAACCCGAGGACAAATTCGGCGCTGTCTCGAAATCACCGAGAGTGCTTAGCCCGGGGTTTCGCCACCTCCGAAAAGGCTGCCCCATCACACACGTTGCTATGCAGAGGTAGTCCAACGAATGTCGCGAGAACCAAGGGGAGTTGCCCAGAAGGGTAACAGCATCCCAAGGGGAGCGCAGGGCGTGGCTAGCCTCACCAGGGTATGTACAGCTGGTAAAAATGCACAGGGGATAAGGGCGTACAGCTGCCATGGATCTCGGAATCCGGGGCCAGGGACAACATCCATAAGAATCCGTCAACCCGAGCCGCGCGGATCCCCATTTAAGCCACTAGCATCATGCGCAGCTTCTCGTGCGTACCCCTCCTTTTATGTATCGTGGTGGCGATAGGCTTGAAGGGGGCGGGAAGAAGAAAGGAAAACAAGTGCTGAGACGTGGGCTTACCTGAGGCAGTGAGGCCTTGAACTCCTCCTCCAACTCCTCGGCGTTCAAAGGATTGTGGATATCCGAGTCAACGTCCGAGTCAAGGTCGGGGTAGCCGCTGGAGGGCGAAAGGCCCTCCTCTTGGTCGAGACCTCGGGGGGTGACTGGCATTGCTGTGGTTGCGAGTGGCCGTGAGGGACTGTGGAGGGAAGTGACTATGGTGCAGTGCCCTGTGGAGGGGTAGACAAGAGGTCGTACTGATCGGTGTTGTGTGTTGAAAGAAGGATTGAGGAAGAGAAGTTCAAAAGAAAGACATGGGTGGGATTGATGTGGAGGAAGTACCTGGCCAAAGGTGGGGCTGCCACCGATTGACCTGGTTGTTGTTGTTGTTGGAGGGAAAAAAGAAAGAAAGGTCAAGGTCGGGAAGGAGGGGTAGAAATATAATCGCACTCGTCCACGAATCAGCCGCTCGGGAGTGATTGCGACGACCGTTATTCGAGGCGCAAATTTAAAGATCAAAAAAACTGATAATTTTTTAAAGAAAAATCGGGAAATGGGAACAAGTCGGTCGAGTGTGATTGTAAAATTCTCGCGAGGCAGGAGCAAAGAAGAGGGTGGGTCCCAACTCGGCCAATGGGAAAACGGAAGGAAGGCGGTGGTGATCGCGAGGAAGGAGAAAGAAGACGAAGGAAAGGAAGGAACGTGATGGAATCAGTGGGTGCAATTTTTTTGATTGGAGGGCGTTGGAAAAATCGGCAGGCCAACTGATCTGTGAAGGCAGAAAAAGACGAGATGGAAGGAGCAAGGACGTGGTGATGGGCGTCGCTGCCAAAACTGAAGCGCGTCGCGTCTCGTGAACAGAGTCTATGACGTCGTAGCTGCCTTGACTCACCGATGAAGATGAGCGGTTACTAATTGGAAAAGTGAGCGAGGGCGGTGGCAGAATTGCTGCTGCGATCTGAGTCCCAAGCACACGAAGGAAGGGCTGGTCACGGGGCGGGTTGCCGTTATCCCTGAAGAAAGCAATGTGGGTGGTGGAAGTGCTAGCCCTAGGAATTATTTGGCCCCGAAAATGGCGCGCTTGGAATGAATGGAACACAGCAGACAGCAGCCATTAGATTCACATTTCGTCTGTTACAAGACCCATTCTTCATGCACCCACGACCGATGCCGTCGCGATGTGATATGCATGCAGACTTGGAGGAACGGGGCCATGCCAAAGCTTCGAACAAATATTTAGCAGGTATGTAGGTAGTTAGACCGATGAAAAAAAACTCACTCCTCCTTCACCACCCGGTGGCCCAAGGGAAGAACAACAGACCTCCCGTCCGACAACACCGCGGAAACAGGTGGTTTCGGCGCCCGGCTCCCCGTTCGTATCATCTAATCGCCCCACAACCATCACTGCATGATGTCTTTGTCGGCAAGGAGGAGGTGGCTGTGGACTGCCATGTAGTGCACATATGGGGGACAGTCGGGCCATGCAACCGAAGGGGAGCGGGCAAACATAGCATGAAGTCATATTGTGGGAGTTGGAGCCCGCGGAGCACAATGTCATTTACTTGGGAAGAAAATGCACGTTTGCCAGTACGATGGACTTCGGAAATATCGTCAAGGGGAGGAACTCGTACCTACAAAGTAAAAACGTTACAGTTGCCAAGCCCACCGACAACGGCAATGAACACTAGAGCCTCTGCGTGATCTTTCTGGCACTGATTGTGTGAGATCATTTGAGAGAACGATTTCACTTCCAGGCAAAAAAGCTGAGCGCCACTCAGTGTCCAAAAGAACAAACATCACCACAAGCACACATCCACCTTTATAGTAGCAAAATAAGCAAAGAGAAGGCAGAAGAAGGAAAGGTTCTATGGCATCTGCATCTCGAAATTCCATTACTCATTCATAGTCGTTACTTGATTGTCGGCATCTTGTTCTGCGAGATATCCTTGTTTTGTTCTTTGCAAAGCCCAGAACAACCGACCACACCAAAATGCATATTCACATGCCTTTGGGGAGAAGCGAACAACATCAATGTAAATAATGATATTCCACTTCAAGAGGTCATTATGCTTCTGCCTAGAAAAGGAAGGATAAATTACAGCAGCGCCGTCTTTCTCAAGCTTTACGCCGTTGCCGCCAAGCCTACCGTATCCTCCGCCGTAGCCAAGGCACGTCTGGGGCTCTGCCCGTGGCGTCACGCCTCATGTCTCATTGCTCCGTCAATCACCTCGGCTCGTACCGCCTCACCTTAATCCAACCACAAACCAAGAGTCTTGGATGAGACAAGGGAGAGAAACCGGCTCTGGTTAGGGTAACATCGCTGATCACTGCCGGGACATGGACCTGGCGAAACCCCTGGAAGCTTGATCGCCTCCCGGCTAAATACATCCTTGACCCAACCGGACGCCATTCCCTCAGAGCCTCATCTACAAACCTCCCCATTGCTCAAGTGAAACAAGTATTGCTGAATTAAACCGTGATCTAGCGTCTATATACACCTGAGCTGGTATCGCGTACTACCACCTCATTCTCCATGTTCAACATCATTACCACTACCTGAATTAGTAACTTGACATATATATCAAGCAAGACCGCCACAAATCTATTCCGCCACTCATCATCTCGCAAGGATCCAAGCAAAGCAGACCTCTATATGCCTCCAAGATCATCCGTATCCAAGAATGCGTCCGTCCGTGTCCAAGGTGCGAACCAACAGAGCCTAACTTCAATCACCGCCCCTGCCTCCCAACACTCTCGACCCGGAACCCCATCTTCTCCATAACCTCGATATCCAACACGCGTCGCCCATCAAACACCCAATGCGGCCTCCGCATCTGGCCATGGATCCTGCTCCAGTCAAGCCGGCCCTTGGACACGTGCTGCTGGCTGGCCCCGTACCCCGCCGCGCCCGTCGTCTTCTCCAGCTGGCAGTCCATGCAACCCGCATCACACGACGGCATGGCATTGAATCTGCCCAGCGGATCCTCATCGCCGCCCTCCACCTGCGCGCGTAGCGCATTATGCAGCGCAAGCAACTCGCTCTCCGTTGGTCCCTCACTCCCCTTAAACGGCCTTGGGTCCACCACGACCTTCTTCACGACCTTCTTCTTCTCCACCCCATCCCCACCCACCGGCGTATTCTTAAACTCATCAAATTCCGTCGTGATCAACAACGCATCCGCGCCAGAACACGCCTCATACGCGTCCCCATACACCACCACACACCCACCATTCCCACTCAACACCTCGGCGCCCAAAAACCGTCCAATCTCCTCCCTCATCATCTCCGGCACACAGCACGGATCAAAAACCGCCACCTCCCGCGGCCCTTCCTCCAGCAAACTGCGAATAATATCCACAGCCGGCGACTCGCGCGTATCATTCGTGTCCTTCTTGAACGCATACCCCAGCACAGCAAGCTTCTTCCCCACAAGCGTATTATTCAGACACCGTACCACGCGTGCCGCGAACCGGTCGCGCGCAAACTCATTCATACCAATGACGGCGCGCCAGTAGTCCGCTACCTCAGGCAACCGCAGACTCTCAGCCAGGTACGCGAGCGAGAGCACGTCCTTCTTGAAGCAGCTGCCGCCAAAACCAATCCCGGCCTTGAGGAACTTGGGCCCGATGCGCGGGTCCGCGCCGATCGCGCGCGCGACCTCGTCCACGTCTGCACCTGTGGCTTCGCACACGGCTGCGATCGAGTTGATGGAGCTGATGCGTTGCGCGAGCATTGAGTTGGCGACTAGTTTGGCGAGCTCCGAGCTGAAGACGTTGGTGGTTAGGATGCGTGAGCGGGGCACCCAGCTTGCGTAGACGGAGGCGAGGGCCGCGGCCGCGGCGAGGCCTGCCGGGGTTGGGGAGGAGCCGATTAGGATCCGGTCGACGGTGAGGAGGTCTTGGATTGCGGTGCCGGCGGCGAGGAATTCGGGGTTGCTGAGGACGGTGAAGGGGGTGTTGGGGCGGTGGAGGGCGAGCTGGATTTTGCAGAATGTCAGTTTCCTTTTCTCTTCTTCTGTTTTGGCATGGTCTTTGATGTTTCCTTGTTTAGGGCGGAAGGGAGCAGCAGCAACGGGAGCTTACAGTTTCTTGGACAAAGTCTGCAGTGCGGACCGGGACAGTCGACTTCTCGACTATTATCGCGCCGGGCCGGGCGTGCTGGGCTACCACGGCGGTGACAGCCTCAAAGGCAGTCATGTCGGTGGCGGAACCTGCACCGGCGCCACGGTACTTGGTCGGGGTATTGACAGCCACCAGCACAATGTCGGCCTCGCTGATGCACTTGGCCACCTCGGTGGTGAAGAACAGATTCGGCTGGCGCGCGGGGATGGTTATGGGGCCTCTCGAGCCGTCGTCGCTCTGGCTGCCGCAGTCGGAGGATATGGACGAGTCCGAGGCACCATCTTCACCTGCCTCGGGCTGGGTGGATGGCTGGTTCGGAAAGACGCATTCTCTCGAGCCGTCGCGGGCGACGCGCAGGATGTCGTTCAGGCCGGGCTCGTAGATGGGCGGGTGCCGCGAGTTCCAGCGGCGGATGCGCTTCTCGTCCCGGTCGACGACCGTCACGCGGATGTGTGGGTTCTGGAAGGCGATTACGGCCGCGGTAGGACCACCTGTGGAGGAGTTGTTGTTAGAGATGCCAGGGTGGTTTGGGAGGGGAGGAAAGCATGTGTACCAACATAGCCGGCGCCCACGCAGCAGATGTTGCGGACGGGCGGCACCGGGGCCAAGGATGTGGTGCTGGTGCTGTTAAGCTTCCCCTGGGACCTGGGGGGGAGGTTAACCGGGAAGTCGTCTAGGGGCGGGAGCGGGCTGAAGCACATGCTGCCTTCGGGAGTGGTAGGGGCGGTGGATCCGGACCCGGATCCGTCCAGAGTGGCACTCTCCTCATCCACGTCCACGACGGGAGTGGGAGGTGAGCGCAGGTTCGTGATGGCCATGGCGTTTGACTTTGGGAGGCTTGGGACGATTGATTGACCGGGCTCGAGGTGTGCGTGGGAGGCAGAGGATGGGCGCGGTTTGGGCGGCCGAGGTGGTGTTTAAGTTGGCGGCAGTGTCGATCCCGGATTCCAGATGACGGATGACGGCGGTGTTGAGTTGGAACACGAGGTGGACTGTGGAGAAGCTGGAGGTCGATCGGCCTACCGAGGGCAAGGATGGACGCGAATAGGGGGAGAAAAGGCAGAGTTTTAGGGAGCCAAGAGTCTGGGCAGGGACATGGCGGTTTGCTGGTGGAGTTGGACCAGGTTGCGGCACACGGAAGACGGAGCCGTGATCGTGGAGCAGCTTGGCTCTTGACTCTTGACTTCTCGAGCCGTGGGTTTCGCGTCGGACAACGGCAACGAGGGGTGGTTGTGGTTGTGGTTGTGGTCCAGCGGCAGTGGCCGGTGAATCGTAAGTAAATAAAAGGAGAGGTTACACCCGCGTCGTCATCGCACGGTGCAAAAGACCAGGCAATTTGGGGTCGGTCGGGTTTATCGCTTCGTGCCGCAGTCGCCAAGGCGCCTTAGCCAGGGAACTGAAATTGGAAACCTGCAATCGGATTGACTGAACGCTGGTCCGCCGTGCAGCTGGCTGGGAATAGCACACAAGCGTCTGAATAAAGTCAAACAAGAGAGAGCGACGAACCCTTCACTGCATTCAAGCAAAGAGAGAAAATGTCAGAGGCAAGGCAGCCAGCCCCGTGGGATCGGAAGGCGGGGAGGCGGGCTGGTTTTCTTCTTCTCCAAAATCCCAGCGCCTTCAAACGTTGGCGGCTGTCGGCGCAAGCAGCTCCCTGGCACTCGGGATTCCGGCACCCAATCGCTGAAGGGACGGACTCGTTGTGGCAGGGATGCAAGAACCACCCCGGCGCGGGAAGTGGTGGTCGCTAGCACGGATTGGGGGACAAGGGTGCTGCACCAAAATGAAGAATTGGCAGCTGAACTCCACGATTGGCCGCGTCATCCGGTCTCACAGGGCTAGCAGCAGCTGCACCCCTGGTTTTGCTGTCAGGCTGCCCACACTCGGCTGCATTGGACCCTGACCCGGCCACGACTCAAAAGATTTCCTCCTGAATGCGCCAAACCGGGACATGCAGGGTCTATTTTGGGGCGTCCACCCAACATGACAACCATCGATGACATTCGACTCTCATTTCACATCTCAACACCTCTGCGCATCCGCCCAAAATCTCCCCCATCTGCAGCTCTTGGCAATGTCAGTCTTCCAAAAGCGACATGCATTCGAATGAACTCGACATCCCTCATCCGGAGCAGGTGCACCCGACCGAAACCTCACCGCGTGAAGAAAAAAGTCATGCGCATGTCACCAAAAGGCCAGATGACGCACCGAATGGGAATCCCAAAAAACGCATGTCCGAGACACGGCAAGCGATAGGACTGGAGCAACGACACCCAACAAGGCCATGCACGTTGGCCCAACGGCGTGAGCCTATTCGCACTGCGCGATCCGCGCGGGGTACCCGTGGGAGGAGGAGAAAGACCCGGTTTCACCCCACCTAACCTTGTCCCAAACCATGCCAGCCACAAAAGGCGCCCACAAGGTGTCCATGGCCATCCACCACAACTTTATTCCAGCGACATCGGTAGCGAGATATAGCACAGGAATTAAGCCTCGTGCGTGCGGGTTCGCGGGCTCACATGGCAAGTAAGCCGCGCTCGTCGATTGGTCAGGCTCAACTTGTGGAAGATGCGCAGCTCCCCATTGGACGGTGACTGTGTCCCCGTTGCCGACAACGAGACCAAGACTGTGACATTTCATGGCGATGAGCTAGCGGTCAAGGTTACATTACCGGTGGACAATGGAGGGATTAAATGCCAGTGAGTGAGGTACCAAGAGCAGCACAGTTTTGGGTGAGAGGTACCTGGGTACCAGTCACCTCACCTAACCCACAGTCCTCACTGATGCCCGGTTGAATGCGGTTAATGCAACCCCATGAAAGTAAACATCGGAGAGGAGACAATTCAGGGGTCGCGACAAGATTGTATTTGCTGCAAGGCAATACCACCAAGCCACGCTTCCAATCTAGTACGAGGTACCAAATGCTGGTGGCAGATCATACTTGTTGTTGTTAAACTATGTAGCAACAGCCAACTGGAAAAAATCTCCAAGATGTCCAGCCCCAGGGTATAATTCCTCCACGCCTCCCATCAGAATGCTGCCAGCAGGGTGTAAAGGGTAATTATAACTAACGGGATGCCAAAAAGAAACAAGACGCCTGTTACCACGAAGGCCGTCCATGCTACAGTCCAAGCTCCTCGATAGCCCGACCTCCAAGAAATAATTCCATCCGCTTCCAAAAGTCCAGGCCCGCTGGATGTCATGTCTCCCAAGACCGACACACAGATTCCAAAAAGAAACAAAAAAGAAGTGTCGACAACATGCTTCCCCACAGCGGTCATGACGCGCCTCTATGCTCAACCAACATGAAAGATTGCCCCGTCCAAGTGCACAGTAAGACTCGAGCGGGTACACACTCAGTGGTACAGATCGTCCTCGTTGTCATCGTCATCAAAGTTGAAGTCCTCCTCCTCGCTGGGCTCAGAGTATCGGCCACCGTTACGGCCCTGGGGCGTGTTTGGCGGAGGAGGAGTAGGCCGCGGGCTAGGCGATGGGGAAGGCGATGGCGAAGGCCGCGGGGTTTTACGGCATTGAGCTAGGCACCGCTTGCCGCCACAATATCTACAGTAGGAGTCGTCGTCGTAGAGGGGGGCGGCCATGGTGGGTGAGTGGAGAGTGTGATGTGTGGGTGATGGTCTGCGGTGAGTTGGTTGTGCGGTGGGGACTGGTATCGTTGACGACGCGGAGCAGGCGGTGGTGTGTTGATGGTGTTGGTTGTTTGCTTTCTTTCGCTGAGGTGGGCTTGGGAGGGGTTTTTGCAGAACGAGGAGGTTATATAGAGTAAGAAGGGAACGATGATGGGAGGTGTGTTAGATGGGAAAGGTGAGTGGAGTTGAGTTTGCTTGGTTCGTAGATGTTGTGAGATTTGAGAGTCGAACTCGAGGAGTAGAAGGCCTTAATATGGAGAAGAGAAGCAGCTTTCAAGGCGCTGGGACTTGGTTCTTCCATTCCTCGAGGCGTTGGTATGAGTTTGTTGAAACTTCATGTCCACGGAGAGCTCGTGGTTATCCCATCGCGAGGTGAGATCAACCGTTTCCAGGAGATTGACTTGCTACCTACTTAGCTTACTTGCGAGTGGAATATCGGCACGCCTCTCACAGTTCCTTTACCAAAACACAAGCTTGGTGCTGGCACGGCTATCACAATCCTTCAATGTTAAGCAGGCTTAGGGATACATTGCTTCATCGTCCCATGGCATAAGGAACTTGGCTTGCGAGCGCGGCTTATCGTGCATACCAAACCTTTGTAGCCTGATCACAGAAGACTTAGTTTTGTTCCTGATATGTGACTTGGTCTAAAACCGCTTCATTATGTTTTCCACTCCAAATCCTGGTTATGCACCAAGTGGGTAGTCGGAATGCCTTCTAATATATTTAGATCTCGCAATACCCGAGAAGTCAGCCTTTCCCCCAAGTGCTACCTACCATCACACCTCATCTGATACATCACGGTTCCTATCTTTGGAAATGATGAAGAGAACGTATTCCTATGCCAGACTACAGCTCAATCCTCATTTTCTGTAACTATTTGATGGACACTGCCTATGCGTATCATGCCGGTCCCCGCAATGGGGAATTTGCTTGGCCATTATCATCCAGTCGACCTGTGCTGTTAATTCCAGGAACGAGCCGGACGTCATGTTAAACTTGGGAACCCCATTCCACCCATCCCCCCACCGTTGAATGATATAACGCCTGCTTGAATTTGTGTGGGGATATTTTTTCCCGATGCTCCTCGTTTAGTGTCCTTTGTCGAACCTGAATGCCCCCAGTTCCCTCGCCCGGGGCCATATCCAGACCTCCGGCTTCGTAATCCCATCCTCAAAACCACCTTCAGCATCCTCTCTCTCGCGCCAACCCGGGTTACTCTCCACATTCTTGGCGTTCGGTTTTGCGATTGAGAAGAAGCAACATGCCGCAATATCGAATTCCGCGCCGACTGCCGGTGGTGGCTGCTCCCATGACGGCCTGAATGCACACTGGAAATCTATCCTGTCGTACCATGTTTCAGGTTCCGCTGCAAAAGGCATGTGGGTAGACCTACCTCGACAATAGTATGTGCAGAAAATGTAAAACGGTGGCGTGCAAAACGGAAAGTTGGGCTGTAGAGAGCTCCACTCCTGAATAGCACCAACGACGCGGTAATCGGCCGCGACTTTCATACACCATTGGGGCCAGGGAATCAGTGGAGCCAGCCAAAGGTAGGCACAGTATTGATGATTGATATGCTATTGTGGGCTACGAGTTTTCATTGGCTTGAATTAAGGGAGGTGACTTCAAGAAATAGCAAGCGGAGCGTTGACCATGGCAGTGGTGGGCCTGTTCCTTCCTCACCAACAATTTTCAAGACGGTAAACTCCAAACACTTGAAAATTCCTCTGCCTCCATCTCTTCAATAGGCCGCAGGACGCACCCAAGAAGAAATCCTTTGGGATATAAACCGCCCCCCGTCCCCGTGCCTTCGATTTTCATCTCTCATCAACACTCGATCAAATCCCATCTTCTCTCCAGAGCTCATCTTCTCTCCAGTCTCCCAGCACCTCCCACAATGTCTCTCAGAGCCATCCTCCACAGCGTCCGAGACGCCCTCATCCGCATCACTACCAAGATCCGCTCGTCCGTCGCCACCGTCAAAGCCAAAGCCAGACGCCGGGCCGGACCCAAGGGCAACACACCGACCCCTCCACCAACCCCCAGCGGCATCCTCCAACCGTCGCCAACCCACTTGACCTTCTCCCCGCAAGACCACTCACGACTCTTCACCCGTCTCCCACTCGAAGTCCGCCGCAAGATCTACGACCATCTTTGGGCCACTTACCTCGCATCCTCGCCTCTCACGCCCGACGCCGGCAAGCCCCGCTTGCACATCTACACCGACGGTCTCGACGACACCAACGACAACCTGACCCACACACGCTGTCTCGGTCACTCTCTCGCGCTGGACGGCAGCGGTGTCCGACAGTCGACACCGGCGGGTGGGCCGTGGCCGTTCGTCGCGGCGCCGGGCCCGCCACCGACTGCCGCTGCCGGAGCGAACAATAGCAATGCCGTCGGCCAGCTGGTCGGTATGCCGCCCGTGTGGTTCTGGTTTGCCCTCGGGATGCAGATGCATTGGGGTCGACATGCAGACTGCCAGGCTGCTGTCATGGCGCGGTGGGACCGTCAGACGGGTAGAAACGAGGCTTTCGCGCCGTTCCTGCTGGTGTTCCTGGTCTGCAAGAGGATGTACGTTTCTCTTTCCCGTCTTGCTGATCCGGCCAACTGACTGATAGAGAACAGGTACGAGGAAGCCATTGATTCCTTCTTCTCGACCGTCACGCTGGTCTTCACGTCCTCACAGGACGCCTACCGCTTCTTCGTCTGCGCACCGCACCCCTTCCTTACCAGCCTGCTGTCTCTGGAGTTGAGCTTCGCCACCACCGTGTCGGATCCCCTCTTCTTGCATAAGTTGCTCGAAGAGTGGTCCGACGACGACGATGAGGTGTTGCCGTCTTCTCCCGGGCCAGCTGGTCCTTCAGCGCCGACTACCCCGACCGGAAACCACGTCTGCGTTACCAAGCCCTGCCGCCCGACTAGCTTTGGAGAGGAGCTGTGGCACGAGCTAATTCAAGCCATTAGGGTGCGTGCTCCGCGACTAAAAGATCTAGAGATCACTATCGGCGGGGCGCTGGACGAGAGTGTGGTTTTGAGCGAGTTCGATGGTCGGGCCGTGGACGAGGAGCGAATTGTCGAGGAGGACGCAGGTAACACTCCATGGGTGCTACCAGGAACGGTGATTGTGGACTTCTCGTCAGGCAGAGGCAAGCGGTTTGTTCAGAGGGGCGGGAGGATGGCGCTGGCCAAGAATAGGTTGAGTTTTTGAGGAGGAGGTGAGCGGCTGCAAGTTTCCGGGGAGCATGGTGGTTTGGATTTTCTTGGGGAGCGAGGCCGTCTAGATGTTTCAAGGCGTGTGTGAGTGGGTTTCCGGTTTCTCGAAGAGCGAGGGCGTCGGTATTTGTATCTTACGGAGCTCGGTTCGGAAAACTACATACCCGTTCCTGCTGTTGGTCGGTCTTTAAAATCGTCAGTTATCAACCTCCATTGGCTCGCGTTCCTCGAAATTGTTGTGGCATCAACCTACCTTGTTTGGAAAGTCGAAACCGTACCTCCTACAGATGAGGCAAGAACCGAGTCCAGTTCACCGTCTCGTAGGCGGACGGCGGAGAGCTCCGGAGACCTGCAAAGGCCTCAACGACGAGGTACAGCCGCGCCGCCAGGCATGCCGAGGCCGTAATCCAAACAACCGCAATAATAGGAACCCCCACAACATAAACCCCAAGGCCGCGGGCTGACTCTATACCGAACCCCACTTTGAATCTTCGGACAACGGGGCCCGTGACCTTTTCCCGGAACTTGATTCTTTGAGCGAAGATCCATTTCCTGCATCTGGTGCCCACAAAAGCACCCAGGTATACCCAGGACGCAAAGCGAGAGAAGAGCTTGGGGGCAGAGAGCACCAGTCCTGACACGAGATCAGCAGCCGCTAAGGAAACACACGAGACCCTCCAGAGGAGCTGCTCGGTTGAGGAGGCGAACTGATCGTTCCAAGCAACCGCGTGTATGCCCGCATACGTCAGAGTACAGGCTAAGCAGATAGCGAGAGAAGAAAGGCCGCCTTCGTGGTCCTTAGGGTCCATAACGATCCCATTCGTCACTCGGTCAACAACAAGAGGCGCAAATTCATCCCCAGTCAGACCGATTTCCGAAATATTCTCGTGTGGCATCCACTCTTCAAATCGAATGCTCTGGCTTGAAAGGTAGGGTCCAAAGCGGGACAGGCTCTTGGTCCAACACTTGACGGGAATAGGCGGTGATCGCGCGTGGCTGTGGCTGTGAAGCCAAATCCAGAGTATCGACCATCTGGTCGGACATGGGCGGTCGATGACGAGCCTGGCCGTGTCTGCCATTCTCTTGCCGATCTCCCTTTCTTCCTCAGCGGTGCTGAAGCACCAAGCCCTGTGCAACGACACACCCACCTCAGGCAGAATGATTATTTCGTGCCAGTTGATGGGGAAACAAGGCTCGCCGTGGAAGGATAAACGGGCAAGGTCGCGTGTGGAGTACTCTTGCGTCAGTACATCGAAAATCCGGACTTGGTCGAGGGTCGGGTCATTTCTCGATGTTGAGTGCTTGTCGGAGGGGCGGTCCTCGGGGGTTTCTCTCTCTGCTCCTTGATTGTTTGTGAGGTCACCACCATCGGCAGGGAGAGAAGAAAGATCAATCCACGCTATGTTTACGAGTTCCGTGCGGCCATACAGCGCTTGGTTGAAATCAAAGTCGGGCCCCGGGTATACAGTACTCAACACAGCGCGGCGTTTTGAATTGTTCCAGCCGCACGGCCAAGATGCCACTGCGGCGGTTCGAAAATTGTCACCGGAAAGTAGTGTGGGATCCTGAATATCCTTCGGCTTTTCCCACCAAAGTATGTAGATGATTAGAGCGCAGAAGGCGTGGGCAAGGGTGTTCAGTTCGATCATGGTCACGTATAGTCCCTCAGACCAGCGCATGATGCACTGAAGAATCATCCAGGAGGATTGTGCAATGACTAGGATCTTGGCGAGGCTATCCGCCTTGCTTTTGTCCTAGATATACCGCAGAGAGAGCTCAGGGAGCTCGCCGATCATGAACTTGGCATTCCGTGACGAAATGCGCAGGGTTGGCGAGCCGGCAATGAACTCGTCGGCAGACCCAGTGGGCCTGGCGTCGAAGGCAAAGCCGCCCATGTATGCATACCAGCTGTGTGTCATGGTCCATGGGTGGGTTCGCTTTTTGGGCGGCTCTCGGCGTTCCTGCGGATACATGTATTGTTAGGTGGCGTGGATGGAACCCCTTGAACAGGAGGTTCATACGGTATAGTATGTACGATGATTAAGTAGGTGGGCTACGTACCAGCTCTTCAAACAACTCCGTGGCGACCGTGTGCAGCTCCTTGACCCGCTGTCGCTGGCACCAAGCAATGTAGACGACGATCTCTGGGGCGAGCATCGCAAGAACGAGCCACTTTGCCTTTCGAAGGTAGAGCCAGCGCTTGGTGTCGTTGGTCGCTGGGATGTTGAGGTGGATAGCCGTGTAGACACAGAGCAGCAGCGTTAATATGCAGCTCTTGAGGATGCCAAAGGTCCCTCTTCCGTCGGGTTCTGACCTATACATGTGCTCATTATTAGTGCCCTTGGGGACCGTAACGAGAGGGGACAAGGAGGAGTCCTCACACCCATCCCAAACTAGCGACCGCCATCGATGTCCACAACCGTCGAATGGTCCGTGATTCGATAAAGGCAGAAACAACGGTGCGATCACAGGAAATATGCAGCTTGGAATGAATCCGAGGAGATTTGGCGCCGCGCTCAGGTCAAGGCGAGGGATAGAGAGGAGACCGGATACGGAAGATGGAGAGCGCAAGAGGGGAGGGATCCAATGCTCAAGATCCGACGCGGGGCAGCCAGACTCAGCCGCTGGGGCGGAGCACATCTTGTCCAGGGCTCGTTAAGTTCGTCGCGTTGGGTGTCAAAGACTCGTGATCGAGCCAGCATTCTGATCATGCTGTCAATGGGTATCCGATTCTTCCTCCTGGAATTGAGATCGGTTCGAGTAGGATGTCGACGTGCTTCGCTGAGCTCTTTCGACGACCCGACTGAACTTGAAGAAAGGGAACCGCTAGGGCCAGGCAAGGAGACGAGAGGGACGAGATGAAGGAGCAAAATCTGATGCGGATTCTAGTTCGAACATGAACGTTCAATAAGATACGCCGACCGCGGTCTAGGCTAAAAAACATCAGAAGAGCAGTGAACCGGACCCGGAAAGGATTCATGGTGTTGATTTGAGATTGTGCAGGCGCAGGCTTCGGGACGGCAGTTCAAGTCCGAGCGCCAAGAACTCGACTAGACAATAGCTGGGTTAGGGTTTTTAATATTGCAGCAAGCGGAATAACTGGAAGGAATGGCCCAGGGGCAGTCAGGGCGTCACGCCGGGCAGAGATGGGGTTCGTGGCGGGCTCGGGAGAGTTTAGCAGTCCGCTGCCAGTTGCCAGCGGATCCGAGCACCCGAGTCCCCGCCAGCTCCCTCCAAGCGGGAGCGGACGGGCCCTTGCGGGGCGGTGTTGAGGCTTAGGTGGACAGCAGGGGCAACTCCCGCAACGTCACCACAGCTGTCCACTAAAATCCAAGCGCTGCCACCCCTGTAAGCGCGACTCCTTGACGCCGCCACCATCGAGTGCGTAAGCCGCGGGCAAGGAAAGGTCAATGACACCACGACCGGGGCCATTTAAGCTTTCTGCTCGACGACATCTCTTCTCTCCTCCTTTCCCTCTTCCTTCTTATTTTTTCTGCTCCTCATCACCATCGTTGTCATCAACATCACCAAGAATCAACATCACCACGCAAACAAGGGATCCACCACCGACGACACGCAACACACCATCAATCACGATGTCGGCTCAAGACTACTACAGCCCCGCCGGCCAGCAACAACCGCCCTATCCGCCTCCGCCTCAAGCGCAGGGTCCCTACCCGCCTCAACCGCACTCTCCCTACGCTCCCAAACCACACTCCCCCTACCCTCCCCCAGCGCAAACCCCCTATCAACAACCTCAATACGCCCCGGGCCCCGACGCCTCTGCCGCTCCTCCACCATACCAGCCCTACCCGCAACAACCACAATACAGCCCAGGCCAACAACAAACCCTCCAACCATACCCCAACGCACCCTCCCCGTACGCCCGCCCAAGCTCGGCACACTCCGAAACCTCCGCCGGCTACGGTCCCGTCACCCCCTACGACCGTCCCCACTCAGCCCAATCAGGCTACCAGCCGCAACCAACCTACGCGGCTACGGCACCAGACCAGCGCGGCACGAGTCCCTACCCCGGCCACTCACCCGCTCCAAGCCCAGGCCAGCCTCAATACGCTCCCGGCGCTCCGCAGCCCCAATATAACCCCGACGGCGGCCCGGATGGAGAGAAGGGCTTCCTCGCGACCGTAGGCGGCGGAGCAGGCGGCGCCTTTCTCGGCAGTAAACTCGGTAGCGGCGGGACGATGAGCAAGATCATGGGCGGCGCGGCGGGGGCTATTGCGGCGAATATTATCGAGAGTAAGCTGAAGAAGGACAAGAAGCACGGCAGCGTCAGCGGGAGTGGATATGGGAATAATTTTGTTGGAGGAAGTGGGAGTGGGAGTGCGAGCGGGGGTGGATTGCTAGGTGGGTTGTTGGGCGGCGGTGGGAAGCATGGATATCGCGATGTTCAACAGGATCATGGACATGGGCATGGGCACTCGCATGGCGGGAGGGGCGGGCATGGGCATCGTGGGCGGGGCGGCCACGGATGGTAGAGTTACTTGTTGGCTACTTACCTGAAGGGGATCTCTCTTTTGGCTATGGAGGACTTTGGAGAGGTAGAACTTTTCGGGAATGGGGCGTTTTGTTGGAGACGAGGGATGTTTTGATCGTATTACGCGGACTTTTTGTGTTTATGGGGAAGGGGGAAGGAGACCTTGTTTTCGATTTGGTTGTTTATGGTGCATGCAGTTGCTGGAAATGTATTCTGATTACCTGAGACTTTGTGATGCCGTTTCCGAAGGTTGGATCAAAGATGTTGAGATACAGTGTCCCGTGACCAAGAGGTAATTTATATACTACGGTGTAGGGTACGACCTATCTACCGGAGGTATGTAGTCGGTCGTGAGAAAGTTGGCCTTTTACACCAACAGAATTTAAAGCGGATAGAGTGATGGTCACACTGTTTGTGGACTCCTTGCTTTACAGCCAGACAAATTATTCCACGGGCGCAAACTCTTGTTTTCTGCTCCCTGTATGTGAAACTCGGCTCCTCATGTCTAAAAATGGAGATATGCGTTTCCATCAAATGTTACAGGCATTATCCTGTGCCAACAGCACGGGCCTAGCCGGTTGGCTGATTGGGAACTAGAACGCATTCAAATGAGTTGAAGCCGTGCATGGACCGGTGGTGACTGGACTAAGAATACCTAATTACCGCCTACATTCACTTGTCCCTTCACATGATTACCTGATGTAGTCGTACATGGCGTGCGTCAGAATTGGTGGTAACCGACGCGTCACTGTCTTTCCCTCAGACCCTACTAACGGGTCTTCTTCCGCCGTCGCATCTCCGGATATCGCCGGAGCGTGCGAAACGGGGTAGCTCTTGCGCAGGATGAAGGGATGATTCATCACCGTAGCCAAGGCATCCTTTCCACACCGCCCCGTATACAGGGGTGATATGGTGGGAAGACGCTGCCCCCTCGAGGTGGTGTTGTTTTGATCACTGGATTCTCCCAGAGGAGGATGTGAGCATGGTAGCACCGAGGGATTCGCGCCTTGGACCTCTGAGTTGTGGTTGCTTGTCGTGGATACGGAAGACGGGTGATGGATGGACGTGGGCTCTTGCGAGTTCGCCTGTTTGTCGGGAGAAGGCAAAAAGAAACTTGAAGTTGCCACTTCGCTGACCTCTTTGATCGGTTGAGCTAGTCCCTTTGTCGTCACCCCGGCGCCGGGGCTGCTGGTAACAAGGGTCTCCGAAGACGCGTTGCTGGGTCCAGCTGGAAAAGTCTCGGAACACTCGGCGCCCGTGCGAATCGAGTCCGTGTCTGTCTCCTCAAGTTTGCTCCAGCTGCACGTCGAACCAACCGGGGTGGAATCGCTCCCGGTACCGTCATCGCCATCGCGACTATCCGACTCCAACCTCTCCGTGGCACCATTGTCTCTCAGTGTATAATACGGATCCAAGTCTAAACTAGCATCACAGTGCCGCGGCATGAAGTATTGAATATTCTCCAAAAACGATTCGGTGTCAGGGGCGTGAAGGGAAAAGCTGTCCTCCTGGTCCGATGTGACCGATTTCGCAACGGCTCTTATTCTCGAAAATGTCCTCGCCGTCTCTTCTGGACTGAGCTGCGATTCGAGCCACTGACGGGTGAGGGATGAGACCGCCGAGATATCAGAGATGACCGAACCTCGCTTTGTGCGTTGGTCGTCAAGAGGGGGGAAATTGAGGTCTTGGTTTGCTTCAACTTCGACTGACACTGTAGATGGAGCAAGGCGGGTAAGTGATGAATTGGAAGAGGCGTTGTCCATCGGCCCCCTTGGAATTAGGATGAAGGTTTCTGCCTTGTCGCTGGAGTGACTGTTGCAAGGGGTTGAATTGTCGCGTTGTTGACATGATCCCCTTTCATCTTTCTCGGGCTGCTGTTCATTGTTGGCTCATGATCAAGGCGGTACCGTAGCATAGGTGCAGAATGCTGGATACTTGGTAATCCCCCAGCTGGTTGGGATCTGTGGCAATCCCGGACTTACTTTATTTTCTCCGGGTTCTTGGCGGGACACAAACGACCGTGGCACTGCTTTTCGTTTGAGACGCAAGCCGGGGTTGGCTTTATGTTCTTGTGGCACCCTGTGCTTCTCAGACAATACCACCTGAAGCCCATCCATTCTCGCCGCCAGCGCCGTGGTATTCTCGCTAAGGTGATGTTTTTGTGATCAGCACAGCATTTCCAAAGGTCGTAGATATTGGGGGAAACCAATGGGGAGGAACTCGGGTAACATTAACTTACACCTGAAGGCACTGGATAATCGACGAAATAGCCGCCTGCTGAGCCCGCACGGTCTGCAGGAGCTCCTTGATTGACGACTCCTTCCAGAGAAACCTCCGCTTTGCCTTGCGCGCCGTTGATCCCTGCTGGCCCATATCGCCGACAAGTGACGATACCTGCTGTTGGAGAGAGATCATGACCAGCCGACAGCCCGAAAGCGCGTGCAGAAAGAGCTGCGCCAGGTCTCCATCGCCATAGAAGCGCGATGTTTCCAGCTCCGGGTTCTTGGCCAAGATCAGCTGGATGTAATGCATGGACGCGCCGATGGCGACAACTTCGGTGTGCAATGCTGCGACGGTCTGGGGCGCGTTGCGGTATTTTTCGAAGACTGTCTGGAGCCCGCGCACCGTCGCCAGGCACAGTTTTCCGACAGCCAGCGCGGCGACGCCACAGCTGACACCGTCCATCTTTGTTCAGTTGTTTTAGGGAGCGTAGTCGAATGATCCCTCCCGCCTTTGAAAAGTCGAGTCTCCCCGCGTCTCGGGGTTGCCCAAAGTCTGGGTAATGCCCATGGCCTCAGCTGAGAGGAGAACCTCTCCTGCACATTTGGAAGAAGTGGCCGGGAACGGAGGCTGTGCCTCTCGCCCTGGTTGCTGCGTGTAGCGAGGCGTGCTCTTAGGCTCAGGGTAGTCTCCTTTTGGGTTCGCCGGGTTTTGGGCATCGAGTGTCCGACGCCTCATTTTGCTGTGATTGATTGGGGCGTCGATAGTACATGATATTCCACTCTTGGCTTCCATCGCCGCCGTGCTAAATTGTTGGGAAATGTCAGGTCGTGAGCTGAAAATGGCTAGTGGCCCTGCACCAACTCTGCCCCCTCGGATCATGTTTGTCGGGGCTGAACGTTGAACACGAAGTGAGCCACGGCAGTTCGGTGTCGGGACGGGACTGAATGTAATTGTGTTTGATTACCTATGTAGGCACCTTATGTATGCCGTGTCCATGACTTGCGGGGGTACAAAATCTCCAACAGGTCGCCCTGTTGTCAGAGCCTGTTGCAATTCAGAACCTGCCTCACTCAGTACCTGGTAATTATCTGCACGAGGCCCTGCGTCCGGAGCACAGGCCAGCGTTCAACATGAGATCGGCACCAGGGTTGGAGGGGCGGCGTGCTGCCGACCAGCATCTGCGGAGAATCAGAGCAAATTATGGTCTCGATGGGAACTTCAACAATACCCCTCAACCACTCGTGAAGTCGTTCGAGTCGGCATGCAAGTTGTAAGTCACGTCAATTCTCGCATTCTGGGGGTTACAATTTTCGGGTTGTTTCCCGCACTGACTCGACGGTATTGAAGGCTCTCGGAACAGCTCTACAAAAACTCGACGCATTTCCTCCTCGAGCTCGTCCAAAACTCGGATGACGCCAGCTACCACCCACACGATGAACCGACATTGCACTTTACGTACACCAAGGGTTATCTCCGGGTCGACTGCAACGAAGTCGGCTTTTCTCCCAGCAACGTGGATGCGCTTTGCAGTCTCGGCCTAAGCTCAAAGGCCGGAGCGGGAGCCTCCCAGTTCACTGGCGAGAAGGGCATCGGATTCAAGTCCGTGTTCAAAGTTGCCAACCAAGTCTGGGTGACATCGCAGCACTACGAGTTCAAGTTTGACGGCAGGCCCGAGGCCAGACTCGGCATGGTTGCGCCAATCCTGGAAGACTTCCCCGCTGCCAAGAGAAAGGGCTGGACTTCGTTCCTCCTCGAATTGAAACCCGAGAGAGAGGGTGACGTAGTCAAGGACCTCCGACAGGGCCCTGACGACGGTGTGGACGCGAAGCCCGACTCCGAGTCCTCCGAACTCGCCGTGTACCACATGAAGCCGCAACTCCTGCTGTTCCTTCGCGGGCTGCGTCAGATTGTCATAACGATCCAATGCCGATCCGACGCCGGCAACACGATTTTCAGGACGAAAACTTGGCGTCGGGAAGACGACGCGGGCTTTGCTAGGCCCGTCATGGAGGCCAGATATCTCCGTGTGGATGGGGCCAAGCTGGCCGGTTACCTGATCAGGCGCCATTGGGCCAGGGGCCTCCCGGCGGACGAGAAGCGCAATGGCGTCCGCGAGTCTGAGGTCATCCTGGCTTTCCCACTGGATGAAGACATGAATCAGCCGAGATTGGGGTCGCAGGCCGTCTGCGCGTACCTCCCTATTCGGGATTATAGCTTCCCTGTATGTCTCCCCGTCCTAGTACTGCAATTAATCCATTCACTAACTAATGTGGACGACTCGTACAGTTTTTCATCCACGCCGACTTCCTTCTCATTGCCAGTCGAGAGGATATCGACCAGTCTTCCAAATGGAACGAAGCTTTGGGTCGTGCCTGCATCTCCGCTCTGGACGAATCCGTTAGATGGTTCAACGGCTCCCGCTTGCGATACGACTGGCCACGCTTTCTCCCTGTCAAGCTTGGTCCTCCCGACGAGTTCTTTTACCCCTTCACGAGAGCCATGCTCCAATATCTGTCGCATCGGGAGATATTGGAGACTCTAAACGGGGACCTCAGACAACCGTGTCGCCTCATCTATGTCCCGAGAGCGTACCGGGACGGCTCTGGAACTCCCCTGACGGCAGGAGCACCCAATTCGGAGCAATATTTGTCGACAAAGTACAACGACCAGGACTTCAAACACGTGAAGAGCCTTGGTGTGAAGAAGATGGATCACGGTCTGTTCTTGGATCATCTCGAAAGACAAATTACCACCAGCCTCGACGAGTTCAAGGCGCAGCCTACCGAGTGGCACTCACGCCTGGCCGTTGTGCTGGCCGAAGTTTGGGAATCCGAAGGCAGTTCAAGTTCCTTGCCGTCTGGAAATCATCCCCGGCCGGCTAAGCGGAACGATGACTCCTCTGACTGCTCAGACGGCGATTACAAGGTAATTTCAGTCTTGGGACATCCCCAGGCGCCAACAAAAAAGAGGATCCTGAGCTTGCCGGTCATTCCGTTACGCGACGGTCGGTGGGTTACGGGGACCAACTACAATGTCTTGTTTTCGGCTGCCACCAGCGCTCCAGTGCTCCCTGGAGGCATGGGCTTCATGGTGATTGACTCCAATGCGTCCCAGGACAGCCGCCGGGCCAACTTGTACCGCATTCTTGGGGCCAAGAACTTTGACCCCAAGGGAATTTGCAAGATCATTATTGAGGGGCACGCATCACCCAGCTTCAAGCCTGACGCGGTTACGCGAGCGGACTTGATATCGCAAGCCCAATTCCTCTACAGGTCCGGGTGGTCGAACAATGACGGTGAAGAGTTTCTCTGGCTGGCGACCGAGCTCGACAACAGAGCAAGAGGCGACAGTCTCTACATTGACGATGAGAGCGAACCTCTCTCGGCTACTCACTTCTTCGCTTCCAGAAGAAACGATTTCGCATTCATCCATCCAGATTACCTCGCAGCAGACGGCGGAGATGAAGAGAATCGCCACCGCTGGCTGCGCTGGCTCAAAACCCAATTGTGTCTCTCCAGTTTGCCCCGGCTCGCGCGAATCCTCAGAAGGGTGAACAAAAGCAAGCAAGTCTTTGCGATGAGCCCAGAGTTTGAATATATCCTAGCCACATTTGGATCATACCCTGTTCTCAAGTTGCTATGCGAGCATACGGCAGTGTATCGTTCCTGGATCGTCCGCGGTCGGGTTGGGACCCCGACTCCTCAAAATCATAATATGGGCTCGGCGGCGAATGCGGAAGTTGATTTGGCCGTGGATGTTTCCTACCGGCGGCTGAATCACAGGATCCGGTCGCTCATGGTCGAGTGCACGGATGATACCCTGGTCCCTCTGAGGCACACCGTGCTTCCCGTTAGCCGTCTCCCCCAAGAAGTGGACGGGTGCGTGTCCTTTCTGAAACTAGAAGACCCAGACCATCCAAGGTGGAAGGCTCTCGGCCACTTTGGCGTCTGCGTTGAGCAAGATCTCGATTTCTATTTTCACTGCCTCAGAAACTTTAGCCAATCTGGAGGAGCTTCTCTGCGCAAAGCAACTTTCCTCTACGAACAGATCCAAGCTCGGTGCTCCACTCACAACAAGAAAATGGTCGCGAAGTAAGTACCTCTTCTGCGCGCGATCTAATTAACCTGCATACCTAATCTTCGATCTTGCCGTCATGAATGAGTGCTGGGGGAGATTTACTAACTTGTGTCATCACCAGCATGTTCCACGGCGATAACTTTGGGAACATTGAAAGCTTACTTTACGTTCCCGTGTCCGGAAACGCCAAGGTGGACCCCGACAACGGCGTTTGGCATCCCCTAGGACTATGCGTCTGGGATGGGCCGAAGTGTCTACGCGTGCTCACTCGCCTCTCAAAAGTCTACCCGTCCTGCGTGCGGTTGTTCGCCGAGGTTTTGGAGATTAAGGATGCGAGCATGTTGGACATCATGTGGGAAGCAACGAGATTTGAGCTAGATGACCATCTTGGCCACATCCGGGCCATCTTCCTTGAAATCGACACCTGCATGCAGACGGACGCGACTTACACACACAAACTCGACACTTTAGCCCAAGCCAATACTTTGCCGGTCATAAAAGACACGGCCACGGCGGACAACCTTGGGCACAAGTTCGACAGTCTGTTGAAACCTGGGTCGGAGCTCTTCATTGCCGATACGAAGCCTCTTCTAGACAGTTTCATCGGACTCGTCCCTCTTCTGGCGTTCGGCACCGATGATATCCCGCGAATGAAGCGGTTGATTCATGGCCTTGGCATGAACGCCAGATACCTCAGCCGAGCTCATACGAGTGTGCCCAAAACTTCGGGACCCGTCGAGTTTGACGGGCACTTGACGGGGTGGTTCCAGTTGCGGTATGAGTTTATCGCGAGGTAAGTTCGTCTCTACTACTCCTGCTACTACTACCAGACACCTATCCAGGTACCTACTTACCAAGTACGGGTTACCTCGGACAATTTCGGACCACCTTGGCTTGTCGGCCCCGTGACGGAGACTAACGGACCCCAGATTGGTGGAGCCATCTGTGATGGACCCCGGCAGGCGTAAACGCGTGCTCGGCCTGCTGAGAAACATCCAGATTTTCGTCGCAAAGAACATTGTACAGGGATACAGAGTCCAGCTGGAGGGCGCGTGGATAGAAGGCAGGGAACGACCCGGCAACGTGGTTCTCGCGCCGTCGGAGGATGGTAGCATCTTGCCGATCTACGTCAAGCACAAGTATTTGTCGCCATCCTCGACCCCCTTTGAGCTGGTAGAGCAGCTCGCGCAGTTGACAGGTATCCACGAGCGGGAGGAGGGCAAGTGGCTGCTTCACATGATCCTAACCGAGCAGGACCTAGCTAAGATTTCCGCTATCCTGGAGGACAAGGGCGTCCCCGAGAAGTTTGACGACGACGACGACGACGACGAGGAGGCGGAGGCGGATAGCAAGTGGAGGAATAAACTGGCGCAACGGCGCAGCGCCGCCGCAACCAGGCCACAGTTATATCAAGTTTTACCGCCAGGTGGCTCCGATGGGCGGTTCTTCATTCTCACAGCGCAGAACCTGCTTCGCATGTTTGGTGGCGACGCTACCTACGACTCTGACGACGAAGGTGCCGGTGTCCAGGACGGTGTCCGTGGTGTTGGTAACAACCCGTGGGCGGGACGGTCGGGTTTTCGACTCGTCAGCGCATCGAGCTTCAGAAACAACCGGCGCCATATGCCCCCGCGGGAACCTGATTTCGATGAGGATCGAGAGTCAAAGGGGCAGTTATTTGTGAGCATTCCGCACCCCAACCGTTCCCGACGACAGACATAACCAGATCACTGAATTGATCAATACTAATTATCTCGTTCCAGTTCTCCAAGCAGCTCGCCAAAATCCTCGGCGACAAGTACAAGCCCGAAGCCCATTGGACCAGCACCTTGCGCACCAAACACGCCAACCACAACCTTCCCGCCTACCAGGGCGATGCCATCTGCTCCTTTACCTTCAACGACGCCGAGTGCAACGGGGCCTGGACAAAAGCCGTCGTTGCAGCCGAATACCACGACGCGCGTGGGTGGCTCAACCGACCGCCGACGTGGCACATCGAGGTCAAGACCGTCGGTACGCCGGCCGAGAGCTTCGCGCTGTCGCATTTGTACTTTGAGCTGGCCAGGAGCAAGAGCGTCGCGTACCAGGAGCAGCGGGCCATGACTACTGGTTGGATCCCCGCCGAGGTGGTGATGCTGGTCGTTGTCTATGACATGGTGCCGGAGAGCGGCGAGGCCAAGTTCCAGATGTTTCCCGATCCGTGGACTCTCTATCTGCACAAGCTGCTCAAACTCAAGCCTACTGGCAATTTCATTGCCCGGCTACCATTTGCGGGTCAGATATAGCAGACGACTTCCCTTTTTTTCTCACTCACGCCCTCGTATCCTCTACTATTAGTTACTTGTTTCGGTTTCCTAGCCACAGTTTTCTCATTATGACCGCGGTACACATTGTCTAGATGGAATACGATAGACGTTGACTACCATGGGCATTACACGGTTTCACGCGGAAGACCTCATTGACGGAGAAAGTGCTAGGTAACCCAGCGAACAGCTCTCACTCGGTGAAAGTATATAATTTGGAAACATCGTTCCGCATAATCGCTCCACGTATTAGAATGATTTGAATCGACATCCCGAGACAGCTTTTCTCCCCGCCTGATAACATTTGTAGATCTTACTGAAATTCGAGTTTGCTGCCAGGACAATTGAAATCCAAGATGCCCTCCTCGTGTATCTGGCGGAGTAAATCCTGGGTCCTTCCCCGGTTCCCTTAAACGAAAACCATCGCCTCTTTCTTGTGAATAATGACCGATGCTTCTTAACTTCAGCTTCCTCGTCTGCTCAACAAGCCCTAGACGCTCTAACTCTCATCTAACCCTCACGACATCAGTACCGCAAAGACAACACCCCCAACAAGCCCCACAACTGACACCCTCAACGCCCCAGCCCCGCCCTTCCCGGTAGCACTCGCGCTCGGAGTCGATGTGCCCGTCGTGGCCGTCGTCCCGGTAGTCGAGGGAGAGGTACCAGCGGTGCTGCTTGGCGGAGTAGATGTAGACTCGGACGACCCGGCGCCGACGACCTGGCCGCCAAAGGGAGCGGGCGGGGCACTGGAGGAAGCAGACTGCGAGTTGCTCTGGTAGGTCGCGAGGGTCTGGTCCGAGGTGGGGTTGATGACCCCTGACATGCCGCTCTGGCAGTGGCCTTGGATGGAGCAGTAGTAGAAGATGGGGTCGGTGGAGTTGACGGTTACGCGGAAGACGTTGGCCTGTTGTTATCATCACACGGGAGCTGTCAGTGAAAGACCCAGGCTTGAGAATGGTTAGGGGTGCTGATCTTACGTTCTCTCCTGAGCCCTCGCGAAAGATGCCCGAGTAGAATCCCCCTGTCGTAGCGGGCTTGCAGGGGCTGTTGAAGTCGCCGGCGACGACATCGTGGGCGGTCGGACCGTTGAAGTGGAACTCGAGGACGTCGCCCTTGGCTGCCGTCGCGCTGTTGGGCGAGAACTTCCAGCCGCCCTGCCCAGCATCAATGCGGATCGTCGCGGCTGTTGCTTGCGCGATCAGTGCCGCGGCAGCGATGAGGGATGTGTGGTACATGGTGGTGATCGAGTTGGGCTTGACTAGGGGTCGGCTATGGTCGTGAGTTTGGCGAGAGAGAAGAGGAAGTTAGCGAGGGTGTATACAAAATGACGGGTGTCAGAACGCGGGTATTAAGAAAGAATTCGCATGGCATTCCATGAGCGCGAACCCGACGCGACTTATACTTGTCTGAAACCCAAGTCAATGTCTTTGTCTCGGCTGGCCTCTGCACGAACGGTAAAACGAGTACGGCACAGCCACCCCAGCTCAACAGACGGGACGGGATCAATCCGACCTCAAAAGTCCCCATTCCCAGCTGACGGCGGGTATAATTGGACGCTGGCCCAGAGTAAGACATGACAAATGCACCCTGGCCCTGCTCGCTTTGGTAAAAGAACGCGCGCCGTTCAAGCCATCCTGCAGGTCGGGTCGCCATGAACCACGTTTTGGTCCACCACTGCAGCGGGAACTTTTTGTTGACCACTCTCGAGCCACCTTTTTGGCAACAAAATCCCCCAGTGCCTGCATGCGGGATCGGCGGAGGCTTGGGGCTGAGCTTTGGGCTTGCAGGTGCTGCTGCTTGGAACTTTCCCAAGAAGCCCAATCACGTCCAACCACACCGCAAACTCGGGACCTGTCAGCGTGCCAGTTCGTCCCTGTCCCCCCGCCTGTCCTTGCAGATTAGGTGCTGCAAAGCCCTTGTGTCCTGTTGCCCTGGGGCAGACCCCTGCTGGATTTAGGGAGAAACCATGGAACTTTCCGAGGCAGGAGACGCCAGGCCGGGAAGGGCTTGAAACATTCACCTTCCAGGCTGTTCCCCGCAACTTGGCATCGAGGATGGGCGGGCAGCTTATTGGACCGCGGCATAAGGACGGGTAAGGTAGATCAACACTGATCGCTCTTATGTGAATTGATCATCGGGTAATTATTAGACAGACGGTATTGAACTATAGGAAGAAACCCTATCGACGTCGAGACCGTGACCAACAGATACCCTCCCATTGTTCGACATTGGCCTGTAGAGAAAGATCGAGACGACCAGACCAGCCCTTGCCATCCATGATGCTGGCGTTGCTGTCCGTCATGAATCAAGACTTTTTCGACCATTGGCAACCTCACGTCACCCAACCCTCGACTCCCCAAATTCGACATCACCCGAAACTTTACAACTAAACTTGCGCGGCTTCGGCAGGCCCCAAGCTATCGGTGTTGATATTGTTGGAAGCCGGTCATGGCACATCGCCCGCTGAGCTTTCATGGGCACCTTGGCGGCTACCGTCGACGCTGGACGCGGGGGTCTATGGAGCTCATGAACATGAACAGGCCACCCGTTGAACCATACGGAACAAGGGAAAGCGAGGAAGAAGAGCAGGAGGGGATTCACATGGAGCTTATCAGGGCTGTGATACCCCGGGACAGGCAGAACGTGGCCGGATTCCTCGCTGCCTGCTATTTGTATATACTACTTTACAGCGCGTTGGCCATCGTGCTCCCCATTTACAAGCAATTCCCAGGCAGTAACGCGAGGCGAGCGCCTCTTCTCGCACCCTTGCACGTGATGGTATTGAGCCGCAACACCAATGGCAGACCACAATAAAACACCAACAAACGAACGCGCATAGAACAAACGGTTCTGATCAAGTCCTCAAGGGACCACTGGCATCAAATCTCTTGAGCTAGAAAGAAAACACAGAAAGCGGGTTACCCTTCCTGAGTGGGCGGCTCCTGGGGGGGCAAATGAAAATGGCCCCGCCATGGTCCCCTTCTTCTTCTTTCCATCCGACCTCTACACAATAGGAAGCGTCACCTTACAATAGGGAACCCAGTACGCTAATAGGGCACCAGGCAGATCTTTGGGGATCCAGCAGCTCTATTTTATGGTGGGGCAGGTTTGAGCTTCTCGCCCACCGCCCGTGTACGTCCCTCCCTACAAATCGTACTGATCTTGCACAAAATTTTCTTCCCTCGACCTTCCCACCCGTCCTTTTTTTTCTTGAACCAAGCCCAACAAGCAGTGCCAGTTGTCCCTCCAAGCACCGAACGCACCGAACCACCATTATCGGCACCTTAATTATCTACCAGCCCAGAAGTTTTCTTCCATCGGCCACTTCCACTTCTCTCCCTCAATCACAGACCCCGTCCCAATCAATCTTTGTCAACCACCTTCGCGAACCACCACCGTCGTCGACCGTTTTCGCCATCCGTCTCATCCACCTTCGTCGACCACCTTCATCAACCACCCACAACCACCACCTCGGTCAACCATAACCACCCACACCCACCGCCCTCCCACCGCTCTCCCACCGAACAAAATGTCAACCGACCAGAGCGCCCGCTTCCGAGAGCTCCTCCCCGCTCTCCACCAGCTAATCAACCTCCACTTCCGCGGTGGACCGGTACGTATTCCCCCCCGACACTCCCCAAAACCAACCAAGCAACCGCCAACCGCCCCGCTCCTCACCTTCTAACCAGCCACCGACTCCCCAGGACCCTCCCACGCTGTCGTTCCACGAGAACCAAGCCGTCGTGGACCTAATACGGTCCATCTCGCTTGAGCAGCCACTACCCGACGACGTCACGGCCACAGTGCCCGAGATAGTCGTCGACGACGCCATCGCGGCACTCACCTTCGTCCCCTGGACACCGCAGGAGGCAGCCGAGATCCGCTCCCGCGCGGAGCAAGCGATGCGGGACCTCGTCACGCTGGCGCAGGATGATCCGTCGGTTATTGATAAGGTCGTCTGGCTTGTCGGGCAGGTGCGGAGTCGCGTAAGAGAGGAGCGGAAGGTCGAGAAGGAGGTGTGGAAGATGAAGGAGGCTTTCCTCATTCGCCGGGTGGAGGCGATGGAGATTTCAAGTTCATCGTCGACGGCGGCGGCGGTGGCAGCGGAGTCACGCCCGTCACGGGACGGCGAGGATATAGTTATTTGGGAGGATCCTGTTGACCAAGATGAGGAGCAGAGAGAAAATGGTGGAGTTCAGCGGCGCGAGAATGCGGAACCGGGCTTTTTCTTCGAGGATCCTGATGGGGATTCGGACAAGGAGAATCGGGACCCGAGAATCTGGGGGTTTTAGGGTTGGGAGGAGAGAGAGAGAGATACGGAATATTCATGATCGGACCAGGCCATGAATCACCTGTGGTATGGTTAAGGGGCGGAGGCTGGCGATGGCATAGTCTCTGCCGGCGCGAGGATGCTTGGTAATTATCACACAGATTCCAGGAGCGAAAAGTGATTATCGCGGACATCACGGGGCACCACATGTGGCTGGATTCGTGGGAGGAATCACCAAGGAGAAAAAGCTTGTAGATTTACTGTATTCTAATTATATGGACATAGCGAAAAGCGGCGGGGAAACTGCTGAAAATAATATTATACCCTCACAACACGGCTGGAAATTACGTGCCTAGCCACGTGTTTCCGGAAACGGTAATTATGTGTGAATAGGTTCGATGAGAATGAGAATTAAATTCAGGTAGGGAGGTAATCTCCGTCGTCTCCTAAGTGTCTGCCCTCCTTAGCTGTTGCAGACGACGGGATAGCCACGTCTTGTTAGGCCTGCTGTTCGTGGTGTATGTTGGGCCCGCTGAGCTTTCCAACACCAACTCGGCTTTCTTGAAAATCATCTCCATGTCTTCATCCGTCAAATCTTGGGCCAGGAGCGCCTGTATGGCGTCACTGAGCTGGTCCAGTGTCTTTGGGTCGAAACCCCGTGGCCTTGAGGGGCTGTGTGGTTCTTTTCCGCGCTGCTGCATATTTTGATGTGCCCTTCGTGTTCTTGCTGGGACTTTTGGTCCGTGGTGGAGGGGACTGAGATAGAAAAGAGTAACCGGTTGATACTGGATTAGAGCCTGCTGGCAATTGGATGTTCCTCGTGAAACTTCAGTTGGTGATGGCTCCTGGCTTGAATTTCACGATGTGAATCTGGGGATGGCCTCTAATTTCTAGTTTGGAGGGGGCTGTGCCCGCCCTAAATTTAGTGGGGATACCTTTGTCCGAATTGTTTGCTTCTCCAGTCTTTGACGTGGAGGCCGGTTTGCTTTGTCACTTGTTTTCACGAGTCATCAAAAGCACAAAGAGATTATTACTTAGCACTTTTTACACATCACAAGGCGTATTGATGGTGATCGTGGAGACTATTTCATCATGTTCAGCAGCCAGCGTCACCGACCTAGCCACCCCTCCTCAAGGCCTTCCGTGATCAATTTGTCGGCAGGGATATACGCCCGATTCGCCATGTCAAGTGTAACGAGATCAATATTTGCGGTTTAACACATCGTAGGGTCTCACTGGAGCCAACTTAAACTGCGGGCTCACATTGGGGCCCAGGGCAAATCTCGCAGTGGAAAGGCAGAGGCCGTGGGTGGGGGTGTAGGCCAGAGAAGTGCAATGGTGGGGCGGCAGGTTGGAGCTGGGTCATTTTGGCCGGTCCCCTTGCAAACGGCCTCAGCTCTCTCCGTTGCGAGAGCTGCATGTGGCCTGAGCCTGAAGCTAGCCCGTGGCTTATGCCAGCTCTAGTGGGAGCCTACGGCAGTTCGATGTTGATCCCCGCGGGGTTTCTCTGCCTCCAGCCAGGCCCAGGATTAACCACGGGTCAGGCGGGGGTTTGGGGCCGCGGATTGGGATTTGCCACCTCAAACGAAAAGAAGAGGGAAAGATGAGATGAACGAAAGCGCTGAGGGGGAAACCATGTTTGCCGCCAGTACCCGTGACTAGCCCGTGACTACTAGGCACCTGAATCCATGAGAGTAATGACCTGGCAACCGCCAAACTTCATGTCCCCAGCATATCTGGCAGCCTACGTGTCCGTCCCCCCCGCTGCTTTTTAACGCTGGAAGCCCAAGCAAACTGATGGTATTTTCCCTGAGGAGAAGCTGCCCTGGCTTCGCCATCGTTTACTACATGTAGTTGAGTGTGACTGTGATGTTTGTGTTGGAGAAGAGGCGCTCATCGACATTAACACCGGCGTGATCGTGACAACAAGAGGAAACCGATTGCCAGTGCTCAACAAGCCTGCATGCTGTCAAGGGTTACGTCACTTGAGGAAAGCAGATGCCTGATACTGTGAATGTTGACATTGGGGTGACTGCTGGTGGACCCACCGAATGGGAAAGAACGAGGGAGGGGCCAACGTGACCGGCTTGTTGTGAATGTTTTGATCATGGACCCAATCAAACTGGGAAGGGCCGTTTGTGAATGTCCCATGAGGGGTGCGGTTGCCCGGTTTGCAGCCAATCCCCCAGGTATTTATTTCGCCGGTCTCCCACTTTCCCTCCTCCTCCTCTTCTTTTCTTTTTTCCTTCGCACCCATCTCGCCCGCTTTCCTCCAAGCACAACCACCACCACCACCCACCTCATTGCTCTTTGCGCTCTGAATGCTTTATCAGCCCTCACCTACTATCCAAAAGAAATCAAGCAAAGGTCGCCAACAGCAGGAGTGACCAGAGTCAATTACTTTCTTCTACCTCCACCGCATAAGAGCAACCCCTCCTCGAGCACATCTCTCTCATTTCTATATACGCCAACAACCATTACCAGAAGATATTTCATCGCCACGTCCCTAGACGCGAAAGCATATCTCTTATCCCATATATCCCTTGCCAATATCCACAATACACACTGCCAAAATGTCGAATCGGACCTACAAGTCCCGTTCCTCCTGGACTGGCGGCAGGCTCAATGCTGGCGATCCCGGCTGTCGTAAGTGCGGTGACCACAGCCACACAGCGGCGTACTGCACAGCGGTGTACTGTACCATCTGCAAGGTCAAACACCACATGACGGTGCACTGCCCGTTCAATAGAGACCCCGCCGTCCTCGTCGAACGCCTGTCGAAGGATGCGCTGCTAGAGATTGTCAGGAAGGGGTTAACCGCCCAGTCTCAAGACCCACCTATGCGGTTCGACATCCGGAGAGAGATCCTCGCACGGAGCAATCTGGGGGCGGACAAAAAGAACGACCTTTCCTCGTCTGATTCCGTGCGTTATCCCTCTCTTGCGGCTGTGAAAGCGGAACTTGAAGAAAAGGGGAAGGGAGTTGGCGCGCCTGCCTATGGTCCTCCGGCGACACCAACAAAAGCCCAGCCGGCGAAAACGCAGCCAGCGGCGGTTGGAGCGGCAACTCGCTCGACTCGGAACACCAAGACCCAGACGGCGCCTAAGAGGCCAGCTGCTCTCCCTCAGCCAGCTGGTCTGCCACCCAAGCCTCTCGTCCCCTTCCCACCTACACTTTCTTCCACGCCCTCTTCCGCTGGTCCTTCGGCAGCGGCAGCCAACCCACCCGCTGCTGGTCTTCCCACCACCCCCAGTACACCAGCCAACCCCAATGCCCGGCCCACGGCAACGGGGAAGAAAGGGAGGGCGAAGAACAGAAAGACGGGCGGCCCCCCGCCAGTCAAACAAGAGAACCTGGAGCCCGCAGAGACGAAGGCCGCCGGACCAGCCACAGCCGGCGTCAAGAGAAAGCACGAAGAAGTGCAGGAGGATGACGATGTGGTGTTCGTTGGCGCTCATAAGAAGGAGAATAAACCCGCCCAACGCCAACCAGAATACAACATCGCCGACTTGGACCCGTTCCACGATTCGGATCGTCGATACTCGAAGCTGCAGATCGACGATGAAGACGAGGAGCCCGGCGACTACCTGCCCGTGCCGACAGCCCCCGCCCCTGCCCCCCTTGCATCGGATGATGGCCACAAAGGTTTGTTCACATCCTCAAACCCTTCTACCCACATCTTATCCCCAACTCTCAGTTGTACGTGCCGCGAATCTTACTGACCTCCTATGGATAATTAGGCCATCAGATACGAACGGAGAGAACGATCTACAACAGTCCACACGGAGACCCTACACCCAACGTCGAGACGAGCTGGGAATGGTCCTGCTGCGGCGCGGACGTAAACTCCAACTCCAACATCTGCAGAGCAAATCGCTAAATCCAGGCATCGGATGCAGCGAGGCTTGTTGCTATTGGTCGTTATGCTCTCTACTGGCAACGGGACGGGGTCGGAGTTTGCTAGTGGTTTCTTCGCTCTGCTTTCGTGCGTTGGCTTTTGTCTTTTTCTTTCTCTTCCTTCGCGTTGCGGGCTGGGCGGCTGTCTCTCGGCTGGATTCGATTGGCGTCTACTACGACCACTACGTATCGGCGTCGGCAGTCTTCTTTTCTTTCTCTATTCTCGTGGCTCGGGCTTCAACTCACTTGAGCATGGTTGGGCTTTTTAGGGAAAACATCACGGTGGTGTTCTGGGCGGCTTTCTCTGGTGGGTGGTAATGGGCTGGTCTTCTTGGGCTTCATGGTGTTGGACGGACGGACGGATGGATGGGTGGATGGTGGATGGATTGAATTGTAGTGATACTCCTGGTTGGACCGGACGATGCGTTCCACCACGGTTTTCTGTTGGAGTTATATGTATTGATTTCTGTAGGTACCAGGTATAGAGCAGGGTATCACTGGTTGCTATAGGGGGACATGGCTGGCGTTATATTGGGCGTTGCCGGGTCGATTCGATGGACGTGATTGATTTCGAAAACATTCTGGTTCTATTCCATGTGATCATGCGTGAGGAGCGAATTCAAGAACCCGTGCCATCGGTACACGGGCATGGAAATGTGTTGGTATGATATGATCCCCTTCTTCGTCACGGCTGAGCTTCATGTCCTACTCTCGATTTTGCGATTGAGGTCGTCGTCAAATTTGCACCCCTCATCGCATCTCCTGGACCCAACAGTCTTGTCGACGACGATCAAGATTCTAAGCTTCACATCCATGTCACGCCAATGCTCGACAGATGAGGTTGTTGCACCGGCATCCTCCAACCCTTAATTATGTCCTTGGCTACCTAAGGTTCCTGGTACCTCTGATGTGAATGCCGACCGGCATCCCCAGGGTGGCCTTGCACCGACGCTTGGACCATTGCCCGTCCTGGCCGGACTTGGACAAGCGATTGGGTGACAAGAGCCGGGTTCGCTTCGGTTGCCGAGACGGTTGCGACAGGGAGCGCCGGACGGCGACAACAATGAGGATGGGGACGAGGTCGGAAGCGCATGTTGGCTTCCAGGTTTCATGGATTTTGATCGAAAGTTTCAGGTGAGGTGGCTGGATGCCTAAATCCGTCAGGGTACGCTACCCTATCGTCAGGTTGCCTTCCCGACACGAGAAGGCCGAAGCCTACCTGACTGTACCTCCACTGGCCTTTGGAGGTATTACTTCCCCGCCCCCATCTTCATCTTCCTACGGACATTGACGGTAGACATCGATCTGCCACCTCGAAAAGTCCAGGACCTTAACATCCACGAGAATAAGAAATCCAGCCCTTCATGCTTGCGATATTCTTGACGAGCTTTCTGTTTCATCAAGGACCAGAGTTTCGTCTTGTTGTGGCACCCGGCGGAGGAATATGACATACTTCAAGATTGTCTGGGCGCGGATGGATCCATCGTCGTCTGATGAGTTCCGTCGCTCGAACATATAATATTGAGTGGCCTGTCGCCCAACCATTTTTCTGGATGCCCATTTTTGACCTTGACGCAAGTAGGATACGGCTGCGTGCCATGGAGCTCGTCGATCTGTTTCATTGAGCAGCGCTGTATGGATCTGTTGTACCAGCCCGTCGCCCTGCAGAAAATAATGCAGCGGTGCCGGATTGCCTTGCGGATCTCCTCCTTTCGTGCGAGGGCTCTATCTCAGTGGCGGACCACATCGTAGGCTTTCCACAAGACTTGCGAGTTTATACCAGATTTATTGACAACCTCCGGCATCAGGGCTTCATCCTTCAGACCCAAGACAAAGCGGTCAACGATACTGGATAAGATGAATCTTTCCGTTGTAGCGGGCTCGGGTCCCTCGATCACCGTGCGTAAAGCATCACAGCTACCCATTTGCACCAGCAACTACGATGCCCTTATGTAATATGATGATACCGACTCCTCCTTGCCCTGAGAGAGAGATTTAAGCTTCAACATTCGACTTAAACCCAACTGGATGAAGGAAACGGGCATCCGGAACCCTGGACCAAACTGCCGACTGGAGGAGTGGCTGGCTGTTTGCTACCAATACTTCGCATTCCACGAATACCACCAGCTCACCCAGTCAATCCACCCATTCCGATTTACAGCGATGATCTTAGCTCAGAACAGAGCTATTAGGGGACTGCAAATTCGAGCGTGCCCAAACCCGGAACGGCCGCCAGTCGCGATACTCCCGCCTTTCCAGTCCACGACATGGATGATCGGACCGCGGAACACAATGGCGCTTGTACACTGGCCGCAGCGAAAAATATCAACATCAGGCACTGATGCTAGCGATTGAGCCGGATATCCCGGTAGTCAATTAGATCCAACAATCGCTGCAATCTTGCCGCCTCGCTGCGATGATCCATCATCTTATCATTGTCGTCGCATCCATCCATGCTCAGACTCGCTAGTCCTCATCTTCAGCGTCTTTTCTACCGTGAATCAGCTTCTCTTGAACGATTGCTAACACCTGTGGCAAGGTGAACAGAACGACTTAACCATCAACTCTTCACTATCCGCAGTCTTTGTGTGCTCAGGCTGCCGGTATTGGACTATTGAAGACAAAAGTTGAGTAGATGGATCAGCGGCAAATGCGGCCAACGGTTGTACGCGTCGCTGGATCATGGGAAGATGTGGACGGCTGTCGTGCGGGTGGTACTAACAGAGTGTGAGACTATTGGGCTTCAGTGGTCACCATCCGCTCTTCTCTCACCAGGTGATGGGCCATGGCCACCCGCTGTGAACTTTCTGCCCGCTCCACCGACAACCGACGCAGGTCCTCCTCCGCCAACTAGCCGACCAACAGTTAGAGATCTACGGCCAAGAGGTGTCAAGTCCAAGTGTGATCAAGGACATTGTGGCAAGACGTTCCTCTCACGAAATCAACCCACCCCGAGCGGTCCTTTGGGTATCGCTCATCCACCACGGCATAAAATAGGTTCAACCTTCCTAGGCGTGTGCGATGGGTTGTCGTCAGGGAGATACTCTTCGGACGAGTCGGAGGCTCCAATGAGAGGGGCTTCGCGTGTAATCGCCCACGCCTGTTTGAGAGGATTTGGGAAGGCCTCAATACTGGGAGGGGGTTGCAGTTGAGAAGCAGGGAGGTGGTCCAATGGTACAAGAGGAGGCAGTTTGGAGGGTTCAGCGGGAGGGGTGGTCATTGAGAGCCCACGAGGCACAGGCTGACTATGGCGGGGTCCTTTCTCGTCTCAGGATCAACTCTCAGATTCGGGTTGATGACGGGGCGCCGGCCGACGCCTGGACCTGCCCGAGGCTCCGCGACACGCAATATCGCTCAACTAATGACCATCTAGGATGGACTCTACGCGATTCCAAAGATTCACGAAGTTTTGTCATCTCTTCTGTCACTTCACCGTGGCCAGTGATCCTCAGCTCTAGTGCTGGTGCTGGTTGAGTGGATATATTGATCTGAGACTCGGCGAGTCTCTAGCTACTGCCACTCCCCCAAAGCGCGGCCAATAGCTGTTTTGGATTACCTGCGCCATGGCGGCGGAGGAAGTGCCAACTAGCCTAGTATTTCCTCAAAATGCTGAGGGTAAGCCCTCCTTCACTTTGATTTTCTAGTGACGGCCTCCCCGGACCCTCCAGGGGCATGCAATAACGAGCTTGCCGCGGTGGCTTCGTCCTGAATGGCGGCAAAAAGGGTCTGGCTAGGGATCCCGACGGGTGAAGAGAAGAACAGGAAAGAAACAGAATGGGACTGCAGGTAGGTGGTAGGCGCGTACCGTGACCTTCGAGGAGAACTCGTCGACCTTCCGTCGATGAACCTCCACACCCAACATGACCTTATTTGGGAGAGGGAAAGGCCGGCTCGTGGCGAGATGTTAGTCGAGTAAGTCGTGGAAGGCTGCTTGGCATGTTCAGGTCCGCCCAGATGATCGCAACCTTGGAGCGTACAGCACCGCCATGGAGGAGAAGCTTAAGAAGGGATTTGTGTGGATACCAATGGCTTCTGGTGCGTGCTGTGGTGGTTCGTCCCGGGTTTGGAGTTACTAAAGGTGAATGTTGGGGGCCGGGGCGATGCCGTGAAGAAGAAGAAGAAGAAGAAGAAGAAGAAGAAGGAAGTCGGACTTTTGTCTTTTCGAGACCGGAGCTGGTGCTTGCTGAAGCTCGTCGTTCTTCTTATCAAGCGAAAGCATCATGTCGGGACAAGCTTGGGGGGTCGTTAATATCTGTCAGGGTTACTTTGCGGCAGACAAGTTGAGTAGGAGGTCGTGTCTCGGGGTGAAGGATACAAAGCTTGACCTTCCAAACGTTGAAGATGGTTGGTTGTCAGGCTAGGTATTAGGTGTATGTATGCGCTCCTCTTCAGGCTCCTCAGATCCTTGGCGGCTCTGCGCAAGCGCAGCAATGCCAGTCAATTCAAACACCTACCTAGTGAAGAGACATTCTTCAATCTGCCGGCGGCCGATGGGGCACAGAGGCTGAAGCACGAAGGCACAATTTGTCAGGTAGACTTGTTGTTCTACGAAGGAGGGAGAGATGAAGCCTCTGCTCCTTGGTTTCCATACCTACATAACAAGTACATGTACGAAGTGGGTCGGTACTGACTCGCTTGCAAGGCGGCTCCTCGTGCCTTGTAGTACAACGACTGACCCTTCGAAAAGTACAACAATGTATTTTTTCTGTCCCTTGATTCAACATCCTCCCATAGCTGGTTGTGTTGGCGGTCTCTCGCATTTCAGACTCCCAGGACTCTCGCCTTGAATATCAATGACGTCGGAACCGCTTGAACAGGCGGGCCTCGAATGTTTGAATGAGGTAGGGTAGAATCGAAAGGTATCCGGGTGGGACGCTCGGTTGTTCGTCTCTCCCGGTTCTCGTGGGTAGATCGAGAAACAGGAGAGGCGAGGTCGGCAGCCAAGCAAGGAAGTCACGACTGAGGCGAGCTTGGCTGCGGTTGGGGTACCCATTTGCCACTCAAATCGAGTGGGTCGGTCTTGAGGTGTCGACGGTCGCGTACCTCTCCGCTTCTCGCTCCTGGTTTTGTTGCGTCTTTCGACGCGCCGCGTCTTCGGCTTTTTTTCTGCTGTTTTTGTTGTTGCTATGCAGGACACCTAAAAAGGTTCCCCCCCGGCTGGACCTTCTCTTGGGGCGCCTAGGCTTCGTGTGCGGGACGCTCAGCGTTCCGCGCCCGCAAGGAACTGAAAGAGGTCAGGGTCAGCTTGGTTCTCCCCCGATTCGCTGGTGCTCCGTAGGGAGTGTCGTCTTGCCCCAACGCCGACGACTCCGTCATGGAGAGCATGAAAGCGTACCTTGGTGGTGAGAGGGAGATAAAACGGCGTCCGGCAAATCGGACATTGCAAAGTCTCGTCATAGGGCCTCCTCTTGAGGATTCAGAAGGGGAAATCAGATGTGGTCCGCGGTGATCCTGGCTCTCCCCGGGGACGCCAGCCTCAAATTGCTGTTTGGTGTCAGATGTGGTGAAAACGCGAATGGCAATGTTGACGCTGACCTGAAAAACTGGAACTCAGGGTTGGCCAGGGGAAAAACTCTGGCTAGCGAGCTCCAATGTCAAAGCGGCTGCTTGGTCCACCGTTTTCTTCCTGGTATTGAGCAGGCAGCATCGCCATGCATCCGGGTTCGTCAACCGTCCGCCAAGAAGGATTGCCTCTGGAGTTTCGAAAGTCGAGGGTGCTGGGTCGAACGGGGAAGTTAGTCTCCACGTAGAAAGTCGAGTAGGAGCTCGGTGGTGGTGGTACTAACCTGGACTGCTTTTTCCGTGGCAACAGGACGGATGCAGGGTATTACATCCACGGCCTCGTACGTGAGCAGCTCGTGATCCCGAGAGACGGTCGACATGGCCGAGATGTTGTACTCCACTATGTGGTGGATCACGTCGAGCACGGGGCTGTTCATGGTGGTGGTGGCCAGGTTCGTGCATGCTGCATTCAGCGTGACTTGTCGACTTGTGCCTGTAGATTGCCACAGGAGTCAGCTGTCTCTGCTGGAGGGTTCATTGTAAGGGGGTGATTGCACGCACCGAGGGTGTTTTGCTGATAACTTGTACGGGTTACGAGGACTGAGAGAAGGAAGACTCAAGAAGAAGTGAAAAGCACGGTGGGCGATAGAATGGCAGAGATGGGGACGGGTAGAGTTACTGCAGGCCTTGGGTGTGTGGGGGTCCAGCCCTAACGAGCTGGTAGAGGCCGCTGGCACTGGCAGCCGCTGCTGCCTTTCACGCTTAAGGGAATACCAACATAGTCAGGTACCTGGAGACGGGATCTCGAGGCATCAGTCCATTTCCGTGTCAAACGACGGGCACGCACCTGCCTCAGATTTCTACCAGACTGACTAGAGGTAACCCAGATACCGGGCACCCGAGACTGAGGGGACGGGTGCTCCAGGTAGGGTACCTTCCCTGAGAGCACTTTACCACCTGATTTCCGCTACCTTTCTTTTCAACCACGAACGAGGATCAGTAAAAGGAGCCCACGAAGATCAAGATTTGAGAATGTCGTCAGGAATAATCTATTGTCGGAAGGAAATCAGGCTGGTATTCCTCAAAACAACGGGTCGGGCTCTGTCAGCTGAGACATGCTTGGTTTTACGGGCCGAACCAGGAGGCCCATGACTCCGCTCATGCAACTTGAAAGAAGAAGCTAAGGGACCTTAGATACGTAAATTGGGCGTCGATTCCAATCGTAATGGCCTAAGCTCAAGCGATGGAGTGGATGATACTATCAGCACTTGGGGTTTTGCCAGTTGGAAGAGCTTCGAATACAGGCCTCGGCGGTGTTAAGAAGAATTTGATAGGTCTTCCAAGCCCCGAAGAGCAAGCTCCAGTGTTCCGTCAAGAATGCTAAGGCACCTAAGGGTATTGAAGCTATTGCCGGTTGGGTTCGCTGGCCGGAAGCTGTCAAACAATTAACGATTATCACCATTGCTTCAACTAGTAGTAATCCGTTTGATGTTTCTTTCGGCCCGGTCTCCCTGACGGTAAGAGCGTTTGGCCATGAATCGGACGGAAGAGAACCTCTCCGTCACTATAATCCGCCGTCTTCTTCCTCCTTAAACTTTTTCCTCCTCTCGATCATTTCACTTCTCTACAGCACAAAACTACTCTTGCTGCTCCCCGAAACGCTTTTCAGTCAAACTCCCAGCGGCGGACCACCAGTCCGCCTTGCGTGTTTCTCTCTCCTTTCCAGCCTACCGCACAAAAGAACCATGGCTGCCAACATGGATCACGTAGCTGGTTCAGAGATATTCCGACACTGGGAGAAGACGACGGCAAACAGAGATTCTACCGTCGAAATCTTCGCCCGGATGCTCGCTCATCCCGACCGAACCTCCGCTGTGGTGGCGTTTTGGAAGAGGTTCGTCATATCCAAATGGACATCAACAACTGCTACAATCAAAAGATACAAGCGAACCTCTATATTGACTGACATTTGTGCCAACGGAATGCAGAATCAGGCGAATGACTATCTCGACAGCAGCGGACAGCTCAGCAATCCTGGCGGATTTCCAAACGCTGGGAGTTGCCCAACGGTCGCTGTTCCTCCGGCTCATGGGGTACGAACCAGCAGGAGTGGTCGAGACCATCAGAGAGTGGTACTCGGAACGGATGGAGGCAACGATGGAACGCCTCGACCGATTCCCCAAGAGGCAACGATGGAACGCCTCGACCGATTCCCCAACCCCTGGAGCACCCTCCCGCTCCCCTCCTCTCAAGACGACCAGCCAGCGTGGCTGGGAGGCGGGAATGTCCATTTCACGGGCTATTTCCGCCTCAAGGCTCTCCCAAACGAGCTCCTCGTCATCATCGCCAGTTTCCTCCCGGCCGAGTCCGTCGCGGCTTTTGCCCTGGTCGACCGCCATCTGAGCTCGCTGCTCGATCCTCATGAAAGGGCATACACTATCGTCAGCCCGGCAACTAAAACTCGCTATCGCCATTCGGTTCTTCACTTCCGGGATGAGAACGGAGATGTCAACATGGCGGCGAAATGGCAATTTCTGCGGCTCCTGGAGCACGACACCAAGCTGCTTGTGGCATGTCCGACATGTACAAAGCTGCACTCGTTCCTGCCAAAGCGCCTGTCCTGTGTGAAGCAGCCTGGCGTTCCTGAGACGCGGCTCCCGGCGTCGCTCAATTACAACATGGTCCGCATGATCGCCAACCAGTGGGCGAGAAGCGGCGGTGACGCCGGGACTTGCAGGGAGCTTGTGAGGCTGTCCGAGGCGGCAGCGGGCATCATCCTTGAGGATGTCAAGGTCTTCTGCACCGTCACGAGCCGCTTGGTCAACGGCAACCTCCTCTCTCGAACCCAGACCGTCATCGCACCTCTCACCAGCGGCAGGTTCACCGGCAACTCGTTCTCCCTCCTCGAGTCGCTCATCAACTCGGAAGCCAACCGGATCTGCGACGACATCGAGACGCGGTCGACCGGCTTTGTGACTTACGCCCCTGAGCCGGACGACGACCCTCTGGGGGTCCTGCAGAGCGGTTCCACCCCACTTGCTGCCAACCTCGAAAGATTCATAACGACGGAGCGGCTCCAGGACATGCTGTACTCGAACAAGGCCCTGGGCAGAGCCTCGGTCAGAAGCTGCCCCTGGTGTGCGACAGATTACTGTCAGATGGTGGCTGCGCAGGATGTCCCGGGCCTCGGTCGCGTGCTGGTGCGCACGTCGTGGAAGGACCTTGGCGGTGCGGGTGGTGGCGAGAACGGGAAGAGGTCGCTTGGGCGCTGGAAGTGGGATTCGCATCGCGATGTTGTGGCTCGCAGAGGGAGGTACCAGTGCCTGCGCGACTTGGCGTATCGAAAGGCAAGCACTGGAGGAGGAGGGGAGCCGGGGAAGATTGCTCTGGCTTTTGAGAGCTCGCTGCCACCTGGTCGTCGCAGCGTCATCGGCTGGGGCAGATACGAGCCGTACATCGAGGAGTGGGTTTTGGAGAGGATGCGCGAGTTGCCGAGCGCTAGGACGGAGGAGGAGCGCGCGGAGCAAGAGACTAGGTTTCGCGAGACCTTTTATGATCAAGTTCCAGACGATGAAGAGGACTCTGACGACGACGATGGTGGACCATACCACGGCAGTTTTGCTGTTGAGGATTCCGATATTAGCTGGAGCGATTCCGACTAGGCCAGCGGCGCTGATGGCACGAGTAACATCGACAGTGAGGGCGATTCCGATGTCGAAGAAGACCCGTGACTGAAATTCGGCTCCTGATTACTTCGTTGACGTTCCGGAATCAACGATGGCGCTACCAGCTGCCAAAGACATTCCATCCAGACCTATGACCAGACTTGGCCGGGGCCATGTGGCGTAGCCTTGGCCATCTCGAAACCTGCCGCTTGAAAGGCGAGCATTTATAACTCCAACATAATAATCAAAGAAGCGAGGAGAACTTGAGGGGGGAACACAGGGAATATCATAGAATTTCCAAGCGGCGTTCTGGGAAGCGGGGGGATATTCACGACCTTGGACTGGGAAGAAGGCACGGCTCTTAACGAGGGAGAAGGATAGAACGAGATTACTTTCTCGATTGCACCGGGAAAGGGAAGATTAACGGATGCGATTGACTTGATAAAAGCGGTGGTCTTATGCGCATGGGGTCTGCCACAAGCGAAGAGAGTGCATCATGATTCAGTCTCGGAACGGCCATCAACGGGACCTGCGGTGGAGGGTTGAGGAGGAGAAAAGGGCTCGGGGGGAGAAGCGAGTTCTTCGTAGACACCAAGATATTTTCCTAAAAAGAATTGCAAAGAAAGGACGTGATTTCAATCGTTGGACGGCTTGAGAAGAAATTCGATTCAAGTTCGTGCCGTGTATCAGGTGATTCTTGATTCTTGCCCAACGGTGTGGACTGAGGTGTGGAGGGGGATGCAGTTCAAATCTTGTGGCACGTGATTTCGCGTCCAAACCCGCTTCCCCCGCTCCGAGCAAAACCGGAGGCGGTAGGCGGCACGCAGTGTGCAGGCGTCGCAGATGCGCCGGGAACGCCGTTTCCCGTCGTCGCGAGACGTACCTAGGTGCATGACAGCGCTGGACCCCGCCTGCCCGCCCAGCCCAGACATTGGTCCGAAAAACTATCGGGTGAGCAAATCAAGGAACCGGCCGTTGCAGAGTCCACAAAGTGATGACACTTTACCCTCCATCCACGAATTGCACGATCAGAGGAAAATATTGTAAAAAAATAGACAGCCAAAATATTTAGAGAACAGGACAGGGTTTTGTTTGCGCCAATTGGTCACACCGCAGCCTAAACCGTTTAGAACCGAGCTACGTGGCTCGGCAGGCTTGGCTGTGGACACTCTCGAGACACTGTCCCAGCTTGGTTGGCCGCGTGGCTCGTGCTCACTCACTGACCACTGTGCTGGATGGAGCCTGTGATTGTGGTGTGCTCCAGCTGCCCGCGCTGCGCTGGCCCGCCAGACGGGACTGGACTCGCAGGGCACTCCATTTTTGGTCAGTGCGCTGCACTGCTGGGCCCATGGCGTGGCGGCGTCGCGAACCGCGTAACCTGCCAAACTCAGGTCGAAACTAGCCCGTCGTCGGCCAAATCCATCGCCCAATTCTCGCAAATCCTGTCCCTCTCCCCGACCCGACCCTGACCCCAACACTCGAAACCTCGCATACCGGTCCTGGCTCACGCACAACATCGCCAGCCGCGGGCCCCCTCCCGCCAATTCGCTCTCCACTACCCACACAACTCCATTTGCTGCTCGCTTCGCTTCCCTCTTTGCCATGATGGACATAGACTCGCCGTCCATGCCGCCGCGACTCGACCCAGGACGTGTCGGGGACAAAGGCACCAACACCACGATGCCCCTTTTGGCTCCCAACAGACCCGTCAACCTGCTGCGCGGCGAGTTGCCGCGATCCTCCGATCCAGCCCAGTCGGAGGGCGCCAGGGAAACACGGCCGTCGGGTACAAATGACGCGACTTCATTTCGCGTCGGCGTCAACGTCAACCAGCCGGGGAACCCGACCGGACGCGACAGAACCACCGCAGACCGTGCTCACGCCGGCGAAAACATCACGGTTGCCAGCGGCGGTGACCTCCGACAACTCCAAACGCGCTTTCAACCCTCCCAGCAGCGACATCACCTCCTCCCCTCCAGCAGCAATTCCCAGACAACCAGCTCCACGAATGACGATGACCCCGTATTTACCCCGCCTGCCAGCGCCAGCGACGGCGGTATGAGCCCCGACAAGGCGAGCGCGGGCATCTCCAGCCAGGAATCACAACTTCTACAGCTATCACAGATCGCCGCCGCCCAGCAGAGGATACCAGACGGCAGCGCGGACGCGGCCGGCATTGAGGCCTTATCCAAGAAGAGGACGGCGGACGGGGTGGTGAAGCACACGCGTGAGAAATCGAGCGTGTCGCCTGTCCGCATGGGTGGGCATTCGAGGAATACAAGTGCTGTCAGCGTGGCTTCTACTGCTGGCAGCCGCATCGGCGAGGTAATTTTCTCTTTTTTCCTTGCAGGGACCGCGGAAATGGCCGCATTCCCAGGCAATCGTCGTTGAGCAAGCCCAACAGTACTAATACCGTGTCCTAGCTTTCCGCGGAACTCAAGACACGCCTGTCCTACGCCATGATTAAGGTCAATCACGGATGGCAAGCTCACACTATCGACCAAGTCGAGACACTTGCCTCGCAGGCAACGTCCCCTACATCGAGCAACTCCACAATACATCTTCGAAATGGTTCGTCAGCCAGCCCACAGCTCTCGACTGTTTCGCACCGGGGCAGCAACAACACCACTCCCGCGACCGGCCCGCAGCACCAGTTCCCGGGCCGTCTCGCGGATCCATCTTGGCGAGAGTCTCCCAATTCAGGCTCCCGGGGCAGCCCCACCTCCCCCATCAAGGGAACCCCGTCACTTGCCCCTCCAGTCTCCATCCAGCCGGCCAGGCAGCTCGGCAACGCTCGCAGGAACTCCAACCAGAGACCGACACCCACATTTCTCTCCGCTTCACATCAAGCGTCGCCGAGCACCAACCCTCACACCCCGGGCCAGCCGAGCCCTTACATCGGGAACGCCCACCACAGGACGCCCATGGCGGACCCCATCCTGTTCTCGCCCCATCAGAATGTTCGCGAGCAAGACGCAATTGAATCGCTCCTTTTCATGAGCAGCCCAGGAAACTCGGCGAACCTCAAGCACGCGTTCCCCACGCTATCGTCCCAACCACCGCCATCAAGTCAGGGTACATCGCAGCGGACCGCACTTCCCACCTCACAGCCCCGCAAAAGCCTCCCTAGCGGCAGGCCAGCACACCACATGCGCTCCCAGTCCCACACACAGAAACGCGTCGGGTTCGAGAAATCTCCCGGCCATATGGATATTGACGAGCCCTCCGGGGCCACAAATTCGAGAGCCACACCACGGAGGAAGCTCAACGGGAGTCTAGGTGGACACCAAGAAGCACAGGCACCGCCGCCACGGCTGAAGCAGCTGCCCGTTTCGAGCGGATTGACGGTACCATCCAGACCACGCCCTGCCCTGGGAGACGAGGACATTGACAGAATGCTCGATCGGGTCGCTGCGGACGACGGATCCGACTCAGAGGGCGAGATCCAGATCCCGGTAGCGAGGGTGCGCCGGGACGGCGCTCATGTCATTGGTATTTGAATGTTGGACACTTGGGAAACCGTCTTCGGTACCGTGGCGTAGGAACAGCCACGTGGACTGCCGCAGCGCCGCGATACACAATACCGCCAGCACATGATGGAACGGCGCGTCGAATTCCTGCTGGGCGTTTTGTTTCGGGTTCCAGCACACTTTCGAACGTGGGATTCATGCCTTGATCGATATCTACGCAAAGTCGCTTTCGCATATCCAAACGGCTTCTTGGCGAAATGGGCAAACGCTTTCGGTTACCTTATGAGATGCTTTACACGCGAGGGCTACAAATGTCAGGACTTAAGCCTCAATTTCAGCACCTGCTGTCATTCACCATGGCTCTGGGCGTTATCTGTATCGATGAAAACTCATCCGTTTTTGCAAGAACATTGAAACTTTCCTGGGCGAGGGCTATCTAGACTGGGCTATTTTGCCACAACTGGCTTATGTTGGGCTGCCCGCGAGCTTCGACTTCGGGCTTGGAGGGAGGGAGTCGGCTCGGACTGGAGTACGAGGAACGTCACCGAGGGGAATACGCATGCTTCTACAGGGTAGTAAACCGACCTTTGCTCATTTCCTTATCACGCACGGCTTCGGCTGCGCCCTGGAGCCGCCCACCGAAGCAACGGTACGGGTACGTTCGCGATGGTTTAAGAGGTGTTCTCGTTCTTGCTCCATATTTATCTCCGACCTAATCGGTCGTTGTGCACGATGATCAATGGGGCTGCATTTGGGATTGGCGTCATATGTTTTTTAACTCATTGTTATTTTTTTCATCCTTATCCTTCTTTCGCTCGCTTTCCCTTTTCTCTTGCTGCCACCCTTTTCTTCCCCTGCTCGTGTTGGACTCCTCTGGGGCATGTACCTACCCCCCATATGCCACGATGGACGGATGGGTGTATATAGCTGTGTGGCATAGGAGCAATACCACGAAACTTTGACGAATTACTCGGGTATCTAGAGTGTCGATGTATAAGGTATGGAAACTTGATGAGGAGCGGAGTGGGCTTGGCTGTTCTTGAAGCTTGTTTGGCCGTTGGTGGCGAGCCATGGAGGTTGATGGGGGCCTTTTGGGCATGTGGTTGACCAAAACGCAGCTGCCAACACTGGGAAGATCCTACCTCAATCTCAGGGAAGTTTTCCTGTGAACACCTGACCCAAGTCAGTGGTCTTGCACCCTGCGAGCGGGGTTTCGATCATCACACAAAAGTTACCGGCAATCAGGTCCACTCCCAAAGTCTCACGAGCTGCCAATACACACCTCCCACTACAATATCCTTGCCGTCTCGAGGCTAATTTAGCTTAGACCTGGCGTAGAAGTATACGGCGATGATAAAGTTCGACCTCAAGTCTTCCTACAAACTCACACCGACACGGCCGTACCATAGCCCGCGGTAATTACCATCCGAGACTCAAGATTAACGGCCGGGACGGGGAGACCAGAAAGTAAAAAGCCTTAACCGCGGAAAACGCAAACCTTCATCCAGCCCAACGGTCCCCTCCTCGGGTATATAAAGTCCATCACCCTGCCGCCCCCTCTTCCAGTCTGTTCTCTCAATACCTCTCTACATTTCACCATCCAGGGCCGTACCCTAACCTATGCGGGCTCCCGTCTAGATTCGGTCCGAGGCAGAACGACGTGAGGCTTATTGCTCGGAACAACCCAACGGACACGAAAAGTTTGATTGGGTTTGCGCAGTGACTTCCGCCCTTGCCCAGGTATAAAGACTGGCTCCTTCCTGCCCTTCCCCTCCTTCGGATTTTGTTCCAGACCATTTCTTCTTTTCCATCGCGGCAGGAGTACCCATCTGGACACGGACGGTGTCACAATCGTGACCGGCACTTTTCGACAACACCATCATCGACAACCATGATCTATCGACTACCCCGATTCATCCTGCCCTCTGGGCCATGGTTCCAAGTGGACCTCTCGACCTCATCCCTGGACTGGACGAAGACGGACGGCCGCGGCATCGTGGAGGGGCTCTCGGGGTCTCGGCCGAATCCCTTTCGAGGTCCAACTCCTCGACCGCGGGCCCTCTACTGTTGCTTCACGCAATCAAGGACGGTCATAACTTGGATGATTCCTTATGGACTAACGACTTCTTGGACGGCATGTGGATTTTTCTTCTCTACTCGACCTTATTTTCGGTCTCTTCCTCTCGTTTGCTTCGCTTGCTGCCCTTCTTTGTTTTACTCGCCTAGTGGCGCTAATTTATTCATCTTTGCCATTCCAGAGTTGCCGGGTTAGAGATATCATGGCAGTTACGTGCCGGGGAATGACGCAGCCGCCACAAGAATATATAATTATTGTTTCGAGAAGAACCGGCATCGGTGGCAGGTGCTGCTTGGCGAACTCCACGGACACGGAGTATGGGCCGGTTAGAACTGGCGGACGAGGAAAAACATCCTTGGAAGAAGAGGAAACCGGATCAGTCAAGAGACTTGAAGCTCTCGCCTGAGCTTGTCGAAGCACAACGCCGAAAGAGGGCCTGGAGGCTGATCAGTCGCGAGACTTGAAATCTCTACCCCAGCCCATCGAAGCACAACCCCGACGGAGGGACTGGAGGCTATCGATCTCCTTGACGAGCGACGATTGAGGCAGCGGAACCAGCAGGAACACGAACGAGACGACAGGCACGAACCATACGTTATCCTATCTACCCATCGAAACGATCCAACGGAACAATAACATCCCGAATCCTCCCCTCGACCGGTCGATCTCGGCGATGACGCCTCCCCGTTTCTACCACGCCGACTCAATCGACCTGTCGCCAAAATCGAATCAGCGCACGCACGGGGCAAGGCCAGCCGAGATTACCTCCCTATATCGGCGGCAAGTCTCTTATCACGGCACCACAAGGCACAAACCCGCCTGGACGGCGAGTCAGTACCGATCCACTACTTACCTATTATATAGAAACCAAGGGGAAGAGATCCCATCTTTCCCTTCTTTATAGAACAACAAGTTCATTCACCTACTCCTAGTTTGGCACCGTAACAGTTTGTTCTATGAAGAAGGGAGAGATGAAATCTCTTCCCCTTGGTCTCTATATAATGGGTAGGTAGTGGGTCGGTACTGGCTCGCCGCCCGGGCGGGTTTGTGCCTTGTGGTGCCGTGATAACTCTTCCTTTCGGGATACCAGCCTCGGGGTGGTATGAACTGTGGAGGTCTCGAGGTGACGACCTCGGCTTCCGGACGCCAGTTGGTCTAGCATCTCTGAGGAGTGCTGAACCACGGTCCAACCTCCCATGCGGAACACCTCTACGCATGGGGTGGATTCAAAGAATTCTAGATCATCAACGCTCAGCGTGATATGTGGACTTTTTTTTCTGGGGTGAATAAAAGACAAAAGGTTAGTCTAGCTAGCTTAGACGTGGGCCGAACAAAGCCAGGATTCACACTAATGAGTGTCGTCTCATTGCTTGGATGCGGTGAAACTCCCATCCAGCCTTGAGCGATACTGTATGACGTGAAACAAAAAGAACGTGAGCTGGGTCAGAACAAACACAAAGCCAAGGCAACCTTGAAGCTTTCCCACTGATGCTGTCGTTTCATGGGTTTGCACGTGTGGTAGCCCGTGCAAACCTGGAGCGATATGACACACACAAAAGATCAAGAACATCGACGAAGCTTGAGCGATGAAGCATATCGATGAAGATCAGTCCGATCCGGGGGGGGCCTAGCGCGCAGAGAAGTTGCATGTTACCACCACGGGTCACCAGCCACCCATGGGCAACTCCGCGCAGGCAAGGTGCATATGTACCTTGCCAAGATCCATCGAGGCCAAGAGACCAACCAAACAGAGGGCACTTGACGACCTAAACAATTTTCCTCCCGAAGTGAAGGGAGCAGAAACGAGGGACACAACGACAACAGGACACGCACGCACGACGGGAAGCCCACGCAGCACTGCCGGGTCAAGGCGATAAGACTTTCACATAGTACACGGTCACCGTGACCACCGCGGGGTTCTCCCACGGCTCGTCCTCCCCCTCTCCATGACAAATTACCACAGGGACCACATATCCCGAGCAGGAGGCCTCGACCTGTCGAAGAAGGATATGTGGGGAGAGTTAGGGAGTCGAGAGTGAAAGTCAGGCCGGTTATCGCTTCAGTGTGTGTTTGTGTGCCTGTATGTCGGCAGCTGACAAGAGAATCACAGCTGTGAGGGCGCTTAAAAGCGAATCGTAACAGGGTGTGTGCGGCCAGTGATGAATGTTCCCCTGCTGGGGAACTGACGGATGTAAAAATCCCCCCACGAGTGCCAATGTTCTCTTCCTTTCCGCGTGGGGAAGGATGGCATGGAAAAGACCGATTCCGTTTTTCACACCGTTCAGTGTGAGCGCGTTATTGACACGCACGCCGATGATCTTGGCCTGTGTCTGACGTGGATCCGGGCGGGCGGAGGAGGTTGGGGCTGAGGCTGTTGATATGCACATCCTTGTTTGTGTTTGTTTTTGGTTGTCTTGTAATTTTGCTGTTCTCGTTCCCGTTTCCCTTCCTCTGTTTTTTCTTTTGTTTTCTGTTAACGTCCGCGCGGTGTTTGCGGTTTTCCACCTTCTGGTTTGTCATTCTTGTTTATTTGAGAGAGATGATTCGAGTAACGTTCATCTAGCAGCATGTAATATATGATATTATCAAACAACAGAGAACGCATCCGGCAGCTTTTAGCGAGGGTTGATGTTTGATACTTTCTTAACATAAACAAAAAACCATTGCATCCCCCTGAGCCCATAACCAAAGCAGAACATCTATGTGCCCCCCTTCTTCCTACAGACAACAACACAGACACACATGGACACAGATACACGGGCTGTGCCGCTTAGACAACAACCTCGACATCCAAATCCTCCGGCCACCTAGCCTGATCCACCCCGTTCGTCCTCGTGCCAACGTCGAACCCAGGCTTCACCTCGCCGTTCGGAAACTCCAGTACAGGAGCAACATGGCGCATCGAAATGCCACCCAGGTTCTTGACCCGGTACTGCGTAAAGAATTCGGGCTTGAGAAGCTTGCCGGCGCTCTTCTCCTGGATCATCTTGAGCACGATGGGCAGCGCGTAGAACATGTGGTGGTAGTGGCGGAGGCTGAGCGGGGTGCCGTCTTTGGCTCTCTTGAGCTCGTCCCAGACCTCTGGGGGGTACATGCCGACCGTGTTTACCAGCCATTGGTTGTAGTAATTCAAGGCCATCTGTTGGATGAAAGCTGTCAGCAAGGTGGAACGACTTGTGTCACAGACAACCCCTTATTGTAGATGAGATGCGGACAACACACGCACCTTGACTGTATACGAGCCGCCCTCCTCGCTTCTTCTGAGCAGCGCCGTCAGGACTCCAACCACCCCGATAACACCCGTGCTGAATAACAGAAGAATGTTAGCCTCCACGCCTCTCCAATGCCTTGCCCACAATACAACATACCAGAAGTCCGAGTTGGGAAACACGGGCGTGACAGGCTCATCAAAGCCCATAGCCCTGCCAAACTCGTACGAGACACCACAGCACTACAATCCACCATTGTCAGCATATGTCCACATCCATATTCCGTAGGCAGGTCACCATAATAAACTCACCGCATCGCTAATCTGCTGCCACCCACTCCGCCCCATCCACTCGCCATGCCACCCATAGCAATTCTCCGCAACATAAATAATCCCGCCCCTGCCTTCCCCCCTCGCCATCTCCAGCACATCCTTCTCTCCAAACCCGTACTTGTCCAGCACGCCAGGCCGGTACCCCTGCACAAAGACATCCGCCTCGCGCACCAGCGCCCTAAGCTTCTCCCTGTCCTCCTCCCGCCGCAGATCCAGACTCGCGTTCCACTTGCCCTGGTTCAAGTCTGGGTGGAGGACAGAAAAGTCAGCTAGATGCGGCGCCGTGATACGCATCACGCTCGCGCCTAGTTCGGCTAGGCCGCGGTCGATGGTTGGGCCTGCAACGATGCGTGTTAGGGAGACGACTTTTAGACCACCCAGCGGGCGGGCCGTGGATGTGCGTGGTGTGGAGGGCCACCATGCGGGCTCCGAGGAGGCGGTGGAGGAGGAAGGGTGGCGGTCGATTTCAAACAGCCCGACGTGGGCGTTGGCTTTTCCATGCGCGCTGGCTTTGTATTCCTCGGGGGTGAGGCAGATGGTGCCTGCTTGGCCGTGCGTGTCGTTGAGGGACTGCAGCTCTGCGGCCGTATGGGTTGCTACGGCGGCTTCGATGGGGGGGATGGCTTCTTCGAGCGTGGTGACGGGGAGGTCCAGGGGGAGGTTGAGGAACTCGAGGGAGGGGGTCGGGTTGAGGGAGCCTGTGGTGGTCGGTTAGAATAGCTGTTTGGTTTCGAGGGAGAGGCGGTTTGAGTGGGGGTGAAGGCCTTACCGTGGAGATGGAAATACCGGTCATCCTTGGTCTTGTAGATGTTGGTCGCTGCCGTGCGGTATGGAGTGCCCGTGGCGTCGTGCTTGTCCCAGTCGGGGAAGTATTTGGCTATCTGCTCGCGGTTCTCTGGCCGGAACGGCGTGAGTGGGGCGCCCTCGGGGTCCAGGGTCCATAGTAGCGGCGAGAAGATGAAGAGCTGCGCATGGTCGCTGATGGCGCCAAGTTTTTTAGTCTCTGATACCTGCGGTACCTCTTATGCTGATCGATTGAAAGAAGGATGAAGGGTGAGAGCTGGATGCTTACGTGTTGATCTTGATCGAGACCGGGTCGAGGCCGTATTTCTTCTGCAGCAGCAGGTTCAGAACGATGGCCTCGTAGGCCTTGATAGCCGAAATGCTCTCTGCAAAGCGCCAGTTGATGGGGAGGCTCGGCGAGTCGCTGCCCTCAAAGGTGATTTGGCGAGCGGCCTCAGACGCTCCTTTGGGCAAGTTCTTCTGGATGAGGGGGTTTCCGAGGATCCCGTCGAGAAAGAGCTTCTTCGCTTCCGAGGGCATAGAGTATTGGGATGCCATGGCTGCTGTACGAGTACTGGGTAATAGCAATTCTCCTCTGTTGGAGTAAAAGTGCAAGGCGAGATGAGCGATTGATTCTGGATTTATTCGGTGTGATCGTTGAGGGTTGATACTGATGAACTTGAAGAAACCTGGAACCGGCGCAACCAGCTGGAGTATTAGTAGCTATCTGTAGCTGTTGGGGATGAGAAAACAATGCCGAGGTATCTGGTAAGCAGTTGCCAGGTTGAGCAGCCTGCAGGTCGGCTTGGACGGGTCGGGATTGACGGCATCTGTGATTTCTCACCCAACATGCAACTGAGCCTCCAATGTGCTTGACCAGTGGTCACGTAGGTACGTGTCGCGGTTCTGATTACTAGCATCTAACCTTACAGGACTGCGCCCCATATTGGGTCTAGCGGCCGATATGCATGGTCATCAGAGACACATGAGTCTGTGAATTCATGTGGACGTCAAATCGCAGACCGATGTATCTTGATGAATAAAATCGACGGATGCCGCGAGCCTTGGTGAATATTGAGAGCCCCATGAGAGGGGAAAGAAACCGAGGCTTTGCCCAGTGATTACTCAAAATATGCAAGTGCAACCACATGAAATGAATAATTAGGGGGCAGGTATTCACGTGGAGCACTATTGATGACAAAAGTTGCACGACAAAATCTACAGCGAAAACAAGAACCAGTTTTTGGCGTGCTCCAAACGACGAGACTGCACCGATCTCAATCTGAGGAAGGCGCAATGGCAGTGTATCCACTGGTGAAGACTGTCGTTGGCCTGGTCGTTGATTAATTACCAGGTACCTCCACTGCTCCTTCACACTTTCCGTGGGGTTGGCTTCAAGTCCCCAAAGCACTTTCATGAGACGCCATTTCCCCACCAAGCCGTTCAGCAATCTGCAACGGGCTGAACGTCTTCATGCTTCTAGGGCAGGCACCAGGCACTAGACCACCAGACATAACCACAAACTTAAACCTGCTACAGCATATCATTGAACAAACTTCCAGTCTTATTCCCTGTTCTCATCTACAACCAAACTCCAAAACATCAAGACATCAAGACATCGAAAACCCCGTCCCAATCATCCACCAAACACGGCAACATACTGCACCTCCATCGCAGACCCGGTCCCCCCAAGCGTCGCACTGGTCGGCGTCTTGACCCCAGGCTGCGGATTCGCCACATTATCCGGAAACGACCCTCCAACCGCAACATTCAACAACAAGAATTTCGGCGACCTTGTCACCGCCGTCCACGCAGCCTGGTCATTGACCCTATTCCCGTCCACCGTAAACACAGCCCGCCCATCGATCCGCCAGACAACCTTCTCGCCCCTCCAGCTCCCACCCGCATTTGTCCGATCGATGTCCAGCGAAATAGTATGCCATGCGCCACGAGTAAAGCCTGCGTTGCTCCCGATGCCGGTATACTCATTGCAAGGCCCGCCGGGGCTATTGGGTCCGCAGTGGAGAGTCTGCCAGGCGGTCGCCGCGCCGTTGATGCTCTCCAGCACGTCCAGCTCGCCGATGGTGGGCCAGTTCCAGTAGTTGCCCCGGAAGGCGGACCCGAGCATCCACACGGCCGGCCAGATGCCTAGCTGGCGTGATGGCGTGTTGTTGCCCAGCTTGACCGACGCCTGCACGCGCAGCCGCCCGCCCGCACGGCACGCAAAGTCGTAGGCGGCTGTTGTCTCGATGCGCGCGGACGTCCAGTTGCCGCTACTACTCTTGATGGGAGTGATTTGCAGTGTGCGCTGCGGCGTGATGACGATATTGGCTGTTGAGGAGGTGTATGTCTGCACTTCGCCTGTGCCCCATTGGGCTGGGCCGCCTGGGTAGCTGGTGCCTAGATCATACTTCCATTTCGTTCGCGAGGGTTGCGAGCCGGCTGCGTAGGCGGAGAAGTCCTCGCCAAAGAGCAGCCGGTTGAAGCCTTGAGGGAGAGTGCTTGCGCGTCGGACGTGGGCGAGGTCGTGTTCCTGTTGGGAGTCGGCTGCTGCACCCGGGGCTGCGCATCCGCCGACGAGGGCGAGAAGAAGCCCACGCATCTTGGTTTTTGAGAAACAGGCGACAGGATGAACACACTCATGCGGGATAGCAACAGATTGTTCAATGCACGGCCAGAGATCTGCACTACTCGGATCATGTCTTTAAGTGAGAGCAGCACCCCTTGGCTATATACCCAGCTACCTACCCGCGTTAGAAACGCGTCCAGCCACATCGTCCCGCGCCCCGAGATCCAAGACATAATATCGCCCTGGAATGCGATCGCGACAGCCCCAAAGACCTAGATCACCCCATACCACCACCCAGCCTCCTGGTTCATGCATGGCTGTTGGCTTGTTGAGTCCAGGCGCTGAATGAGATGGTTGGAGCATTTCTAGAGCTGGCGGGTCAGTTCAGTGGAGGATCTGGACTTGTCTCAGCAGAACACGGGAAGCAAGAAACCGAAAAGGAAAAATATTGTCAGCCTCCCTTATGTCTCGGATACTGGCAGGGGATACGGGAGAAAGCTGCACCAATCATGATTCGGCAGACTTCCGATTCTAGTTCCGAAATATCGATCTTCGGGGCGGATCTGCCGCTCTGCTTCTGTAAAAGGCAACGGAACACCAGAGGTGGCTTTGTTGCAATACGAGATGCCTTGGCAAGTTAACAGAGGACGCTTTGGTTAGTGACGAGAAGAGCCGCAAAGCACGCAAGGACCAATCCATTGCTTCTTCAAGTCGATAATTACACCGGATATGGTGATATGTTCGCGATGTTTAGCGGGCTTCGAAGTCGATGTGTTGAGCCAGGGCCCGAGAACATGGAAGAGAATAAGAGCGTTTATGGAGCATCCAACACACTTACCAACGCCATTGGCCACCGTTAGCAAGCACGTTTAATTACGACGGTTAGCGGCCACAATATGTAGTCAAAAGAAATCTCTATCGCATACCGACGAGCAAGAGTACGAGGCAACAAGTTGGGTATTATTCATCATCTCACCCCCCTATATATACGCGCGCAAGAACTCGACCAGCGCCATGACAGCCATGGCCTGCCCATACGGCATGCTCGTGATCGGAATATCCAAATAATGCTGCAGCGTAGTCCCCATCGCAGTCCCAAACGACGTATCCGCCAGCTCACCCCGATCATCAATCTTGCCCAGCACCGCGCGCACCGCCTGGACAGCCACCTCATCATACTCCCGCCCAATATACCGCTTGCGCTGCGCCTTCAGTATCCCAAACGCGAACCCGGCCGTCGCGCTCGACTCAACGTACGACCCCTCCTCCTCCGCCACGTCCAACAACGTCCTCCACAGCCCCGCCGGCGTCTGCAGCGGCTTCAGCGCCTCGACCTGCGCAGAGAGCACATTAATCAGCTGCGCACCGATCGGGTCCCTCTCATCCAGCTCCAGCAGCTCCAGAAACTCCGGGATCGCAATCGTCAGCCAACTATTCCCGCGCGCCCACCTCGCGCGCGCAAAGTTGTGCCCACCCTCCGCAAACGTCCAGCCATGAAAGAAGAGCCCCGACCCGGTATCGAAGAGATACTGCAGGTGGATAAGGAACTGCTTCTTCGCCTCAGCGACATAGTGCGGACGATTCAGGACTTTCCCGATCTTGGCCAGCGGCAGGACCGTCATCATGAGGGTATCGTCCCACAGCTGCTGGTCATGCGCCGAGAGGTACGTAACATGCTGCATGCCGCCGTACTTGGTGCGCGCAAGGTCGTGGTACGCCCACTCGCCCCAGGCGTCGAGCCAGGGGACATATGTCGGATTGCGCGTGCGCTCGTAGACCAGCGCGAGGGTCAGGAAGACGGCCATGGTGTTGATGTTCTTGGTCGTCCCTCCCGCGGCAAACCGTGCCGCGAACCAGTCCTCGATAATGGCGAGGTAGCGCGGGTCGCCTGCTAGCTCGTAGTACTGCCAGATGCCGTACAGGCCGACTCCGTGTGTCCATTCCCAGTCGTTCCAGCCCTTGGTGTCGATGATGCGCCCGTCGTCGAGCTTGAGAAGGAACTCGCCGGTTTGGTCTTTGATGTTGACCAGCCCGTCGATGAGGAGCTGGATCTTGGCGTGCACGTCGCTGGCCTTGATGCCGTGGATCTCGGCTGGCATGGTGGCGGGTCGTTTGCGTGTCTGGTTATGCCCGGGTGTGGTTTTGGTCGGTTCAGGGGTGGTAAACAAACCAGTCAAAAAAGGGGGTACGGTCTGATGCCTTCTTTCTTTTTCTTCTTGGTCTTGTGTTTTTTTGTGTCAGTCACGCGAAGGTCCTGGTTCTGATCCCGGTCCCGAAGTGGTTGGTATCGCTCGCCTCAAGCTTCCTTGCAGAGATGTGTGTGTGCATTGCATTGCAGGGAAGAAAAAGCAAGGAAATAAATACCCAGGAGAGCAAAAAGACGACATCATTGCCCCGAGAAGTCGAGTTGGAGAGACCCTGGCTCGGGGTGGACGGAGCCGAGCGCAACCCGCCAGACTACTGCTGGCCTTGCCGGCGTCGGTCGAATTCCCCGCGACGGATGCACTTGGGGCCCCTTCTCCCCACGCCGCGGTTGGGGTTGGGTGGATCCTCGCCCTCCCGAAGCGGATCCCTTCTCCGACAAAAAAAAACAGTTGAGGCAAAACCTGGGGAAGACCAGGGCCACAGACACCAGGATGCCGGTTCTCGCAGCACAAAGTAAATCCACCCGCCGTCAGCTGTTGGAGGAGCCGACATGAACCGCGCTTACGAGTCCCCTCCTCCCTGAGCAGCTAGCGAGCCTGTCAAACGGACTATTGGAGAAACTACGAAGTTTACCCACGACGCGGCGGCCGATGGATCCTCATCAATGCCAGGGGTGGGCTAAGTCCGACAGGTTCATCGTATTTTGGGAGGGTGTCACAGTCATGGCAGATCTGGGCAGCGACCATCTGAAAATCAGCTCTCGGGTCTCGGAGCATCTCACCTCTGTCTGTCTGTGGGGTAAACTGGGGAAGACGGGGTAGCGACCTGGGGTTGACCGCGGAGAAAGGAGGTGTAACCTGAGAGTCGGGAATAACACCAGTGGCACGGGGCAGGGGGTTGGTGGATAGACACGACTCCGCCTCTGGCAGCGATCGCCCGTCTATCCGGGGAAAGGCATGCGGGCTTCAAGGCCAAGGTGATGAGACCTTGCTATCTAATTAGGTTCATAAAGGATCGTATTTCCCCAGGTTTTCGGACAAGCAAAGCATGATGCACATGAGTCTTGCTTCTCCGTCTCTTCATAGTCGCTGAGTCCTGACATCCAGAGGTTTCTTGGTCGAGCCCCCCGAGCAGTCTGTCTGCAGTGCCAACAGCCGACATACAACCACCAACGACATCCATCGGAATTCAGCCTGTGCTTGTTTGCTTGAAGCTATCCCCAGCCCGCATCATCGTCATCATGGGCACCCCGGAATACAGAGACCCGGAAAAGGTCCACTCGGCCACAGGCCCAGACGATGGCTACCTCGAGGACGTCAAAAAGGATCGGCAGAACTTTGAGCGTGTCGACCAAGAAGTTGCCAAGTACACCTCCGACACAGCCTTTGACATCTCCCCAGAGCTGAACGACTCGCTCCGCCGCAAGATCGACAAGCGCGTGCTCTACATCATGATCTCGACGTATTTCCTGCAAGCAATCGACAAGGGTACAATGTCTTTTGCCTCCATCATGGGCATCCAGGCAGATACCGGATTGCACGGTCAAGACGTGAGTCTCCCCCATACCTGGTCACTTTAGCCGGCACGCCCAACCCCCGACAACGCATGCAGACAGTGGACTAACTCGAACCAAATCACTACAGTACAGCTGGCTGACGACATGCATCTACATCGTCATCCTCATCGTCGAGTACCCGCAGAACTGGCTCATCACTCGCGTGCCCATCGCCAAGTACCTGAGCTTCAGCATCATTGCGTGGGGTGCCGTGCTCGCCTGCACGGCTGCCTGCAACAACTTTGTTGGCCTGGTTGCAGTCCGCTGCTTGCTGGGTCTGTTTGAGTCGGCCTGCCAGCCGGCTTTTATTGTGCTCTCGGCCATGTGGTATCGCCGGGAGGAGCAGACTGCCCGCGTGACGTACTGGTACATGATGAACGGGTATGACATCCCCCTTCTATACCTAGTCGTACACGATGCCAGAGAGCAGCAGTTACTAACAGATGCTTCCCCGTATGATCAGAGCCCAGCAGGTCGTCGGCGGCCTCCTGGCCTACTGCTTCAGCCTGATCACCTCGGGCCCGCTCAAGTCATGGCAATGGCTCTTCCTCGCCTACGGTGTCATCTCAGTGCTCTACGGCATCTTCGTAGGCTGGTACATGCCCGACTCGCCCATGCGGGCCAAGTGCTTCACCGAGGAGGAGAAGCGGCTGATGGTGGAGCGCGTGCGCGACAACCAGACGGGGCTGCAGAACCGCCAGTGGAAGTGGGACCACGTCGTCGAGGCGCTCAAGGACCCCCAGGTCTGGGGCTACGCGCTGATCGCCATGACCACGACCCTGCCTACCTCCGGCCTGGGCGCCTTCCAGGGCATCATCATCAAGAGCTTTGGTTTCTCGGTGCTGCAGACGCAGCTGCTGGCTATGGTTCTGGGGTTCTACATCATCATTGTCCTGCTGGGGTCTGTTTGGATTGTGAAGCGGACTAGCCAGAACCTGCTTACCATGCTGGGCTTTGTCATTCCGTACGTTGTCCTTGTTCTCTTCTCCCCAAAGAGATGTTTCTAACTCGACCGTGTTCACCAGATCCTTCATCGGCACCATCCTCCTCATGACCGTCACCCCCGATACCATGGCACGCAAGGTCGGCCTGCTCATCTGCTACTACAGTATGTCCAACCACATACAACCAACCCCCCTGAAACTCAACCACACACCACAGTACTAGTAACTAACCCCGAGCCACCTCAAAGTAACCCTCTCCTTCTGGTCCGCCCAAACCCTCGCCCTGTCCATGATAAGCCGCAACGTAGCCGGCACAACCAAGAAGAGCGTGGCCGTGGCAACCAACTTCATCTTCTGGGCCGCGGGCAACAGCATCGGCCCGCAGGTGTTCCTGGCCTGGGACGCGCCGCGCTACTTCATCGCCTTTGCCACGCACCTGGGCTGCTACTGCCTGCTGGTAATCGTCATCCTGGGCCTGCGCTTCCACCTGACGCGCCAGAACAAGAAGCGCGACCGGCTGGCGGCTGAGGGAAACCTCGCGGCCGACCCGAGTAATGTGGCTCATGGGTTTGAGGATTTGACTGATGGGCAGAATCTGTCGTTCCGCTATGTGTACTGAGGCGGCCGGGTCGGTAATATGCAATGGCACTATCCCGTAGTAGCACGTAGCTTGAAAGCAATCAGCGAGACAGCTGACCCTATGGCAGGGCTGGGAGAATAATATAATCTTATTTACTTCAAACTTCCTTCCCCAGTTTCCACATATGTACCAATCCATCCACAACCCATTCATGCGCGTGAATCTCCACGATGCATCTGCCCCTCAAGCCTATATACAAAGCCACTCATCCACCACCACTACCACCACCGACCTACGAAACACTCAACGTCCCCGTAAGCCTAATATCCCGCGAACTAGCACCAACACTGACCCCAAAGCTCCCGCTGGGCACAACCCAGTTCTGCCGCGCAACATCCCAGTAACTCAGATCCTTGCGGCGGAGGTTGAAGGTAGCCGTCCCCTTGGCGCCGGGAGCGAGCTTGAGCTTGTCGAAGCCACGCAGCTGCTTGGGCGGGGCCGCGGGCGCAGACGACGGCAGCGTGATGTACAGCTGCGCGACCTCGGCGCCCTCGACGCCGCCGGCGTTGGTGATGGTCGCCGTAATGGTCGCAACTGTGTCGAAGAGGTCCGCGCGGCCGCCTGAGATGACGTTGCCGGTGGCTGGGCCGGATGTGGCGGTCGTGGCGATGGAGAGGTCTGCGAAGGTGAAGTTTGTGTAGGCTGGCACACAAAAAATGTCAGCTTCCCTTGTTCACAAACCAAAACCAAATACGAGCCAAAAAGGGGCAGGAGCTGAGAACGGAAGAGAAAGAAAAAAAAGAAAAACTCACAAAGCCCAAACCCAAACTCAAACCGCGGCGCAATCCCCGCCTTATCAAAGTGCCGATAATCAATATACAGCCCCTCGGTATAACTATCCGTCCCCGTCTGCACTTTCGTTCCATAATCCCCCGCGCTCTTCGCAATCGTATACGGCAGTTTCCCCGACGGCGCCACATCTCCCCACAACACATCCACCAACGCATTCCCGCTCTCCTGACTCGGCAAGCCCGCCCAGACAACCGCCTGCACCCCGGGAAGCGCCAGTATCGTCTCCAGGATAACCGGTCCAACGCTATGCACCACCACGACCGTATTCTTATTCGCCGCCGCAACAGCCTGGACAAGCTGGTTCCCGCCGTGCCATGGATCCAAGTCATTCCTGTCGCCCGCGACTTTCTCCGTCGTGATGTACCCCTCCCCGGAGTCAGAGGTAATAAACACCACTGCCACATCCGCGCCGCTGACGGTGCCCGACACGCCAGAGGTACTATCCGAGCTCGACAGCGTGACCGACGCGCCCTCGCTCTGCGCCCGCGTCTTGATCGCGTCGTACGGCGCAACAAAGTACGGGTAATTCACGCTCCCTGAACCCCAGCCCATCCCCAGCGCGCCGGTATTGCACCCGCGATCCACGCACGCGTTTGCTCCGGAGGGATTCACGACCGCCGAGGATCCGACCACGGCGATTTTGCCCAGCTTCCCTAGCGGTAGGATTCCGCTGTTCTTCAACAGCACAATCCCGTCCCGTCCTACCGCGCGCACGTTCTCCTTGTGGTTGCCCTGCACGCTCGCTTTGATGTTGACGCCGGGGTACCCATTGTTCTGACCGAGCAGGTACCAACCCGCGAGAATCCGCTGCGCCATGTCGTCCAGCCGGGACTTGGATACCTGGTTGCTGCTCACCGCGCTGGCGAGCTGCGGGCCCCAGAGGATCGTCTTGCCGTTGTAGTCGCTGCCGGGCATAGTCATGTCCATACCACTATTAGCCGCGCCGTTGGTGGTATGCTGCGCGTTCCAATCACTCATAACATATCCCTGGAACCCGAGCTCCTTCTTCAGCAGTCCGTTCATCGCCTTGTCGTTCTCGCATGCCCAAGTTCCGTTCAGCTTGTTATAGCTGCACATAACACTCGCCACACCCGCGTGCACCGCGTCGGCAAACGGCCACAGGTAAAGCTCGTGCATGGTCCGGTCGTCAATGTTGCTGCTCATCGTCTCGCGGTTCAGCTCCTGCTCGTTGCCGATGAAGTGCTTCGCGTTTGCCTGGACGCCGGAAGCTTGCATGCCCTGGATAGTCTCGGCCATGGCGGTGCCGGTGAGGTACGGGTCCGGGCCGAAACCCTCCCAGTTGCGTCCGCCGGCAGCGTTCTTGCCCAGCGGTCCGCCCACAGGGCCAAGCAGCACGTGCACGCCGCACCCCTTGGCCTCGGCGCCCATGTACGACCCGCGCTGCCGCATCAGCTCGACGTCCCACGTCGACGCGGCCTGGATGCCCGGCGTGAAGGCCGTCGTGCCGGTGCCGTAGCGCACACCGAGCGGGCCGTCCTGGATGCACATGGAGGGGTAGTTGATAGACCCCACGGCGGCTGTGTTGCCCACGCACGCGCCCTTGTTCCAGCCGATGCCCGTCACCACGGCGATCTTGTCGTTCTGCGACATCTTGGCCAGTGCTGCGCTCGCCGAGGAGTGCGCGGCGGCCCAGGCGCCGGCAGCCGATGGGTCCATGGCGCCGCGCGCATGGTGGGCTAGCGTTGCGGCGGTGGCCAGCGCCGTGAAGGGGGAGAGAGACAAATGCATGTTGGACACCGGTGACAGAGTAGTCGAGTGGTGTTGGGAATGTTGTGCCCGAGTCGTAGTCTTCTTCAACTCACTCCAGCATCGTCCACTGGTCTTGATAAGAGAGCCATTTCGTCCCGCAGGCGCGCCCCCCCTCGCACCTTATAGCAGCACCCACCCAACCCATGGCTGCTGCTTGCCGTGCTGTGCCCAGGACCGCCCAGTCGGAATACGGCCAGCGCTGATATGGTGGACACGCAGGAGGATCAGGTGCCCTTCGGCCCAGCTCAGTCCCCACATCTTGATATTATCGCAGCTGCCGCCGCACTATACGCGGCGCACGTACGAATCGGGTGGCAGAAAGCAGCCGGCGATGAGAGCCCCGAGCCAAGGCCAAACTCGGCGAACATAGCAGGCATCGAAGATAAGTGGGGGTTGTGATGTGGTGTGGTGTGGTGTCTGGAGTGTGTGGAGTAGATGAGACGGGATGTAAAGAAAGTCTGGGGTGCAGCGGCAGCCTTCGGCACTGGAGGAATTATTCTATTAGTGACATAATAACGGAACGGGCGAGCGAGCGAAAGCGCGCCAAGAAAGGATCCTCGAAGTGGCGGGCGGGAGAGGAGAAAGACTGAGTGAGGCATGAAAAAAAAAAAAGACGGGAAATGTTTACGGACGGCACGAAAGAGCCCGGCGGGGATCCAGTCCCGGCTTGTCGCGGGGGGGAAAGTTGACTGGTCAGGAAGCACAACATGTCCCGATCGGCTGTGGAGCGATGGATGGGGGCATGGTTCGCCAGATAGCCGGGCCGCTTTGCCATATATTAATTACCTTACCTTAGGCAGTATATCGCTCATTGTCTGCCCCCTGCCGGAGCCTGGCAGTGGCACTTGACATTGTTCAGTTTCCCCGCAGGCAAGCAAGGAGTCTTGGAAAAAGCGCAGGCCGGTCCTGGATTGTTAAACTCGCATCTCAGGCTTGCCAATGGTGGGTGCCATCTGCCATTGCAGCGTTAGGCAAAGTTATTCCCACCCGTGCACAATGTCAGGATGCCGTGCCGCCATGATCTGCTTGACATGTCGTCAGGTGGCTTTCTTCTAGCCAGGATAAAGATCTCTTGGCGCTTGCCCGAATGGAACGCGGTTCCGAGCCTCCATGTCGATCATGAGCAGGGGTTGTTGTGCTGCGGGCCGTTGCACAAGAAAGCCGGACTATTACAACCGCGCTGACTGCCGGAGACATGTCAAGATGGAAGTCTTCCCACCAATAAGGGGTTTTGCTAAAAACTTGAGTCGGGGTCATGGATCTATCGAAGGGGTGATGGTGTCTCGATCTGCTGGTGTCTCAACTTGATTTCATACAATTCAATTGCTCTTACGTACCTGGTGCCTCAGAAGTGAGATGCCGGAATGATCACTTGCTGCTGATCCTATCAAATCTCACCCTCTCCAGCACTCACATCCGAGGGAACGGGAATGCATGTTCGAGTGAGAAAATCGCGGTGCTCGTAGTAGAGTGGATGAACCGTCGAAAAGGTGTGATCGCCTCAAAGCTCATAAGCAGATTCTTGATTCAACGCAGTCCGCAGCCGAAACCAACCCATGATGTACTCTATATGTACGTTCCTAGATTAAATGTACAAGGTTCTTGGCGTGCATCGTATATACAGACATCAATGCACGCTGGACTCTGGAAAAGAAAAGTTCAGACATGCGTCGCCATGCCAAGCGTGTTGTTGCCGGCATTAAAGGCAACGAACTGGGACTTGAAAAAGATGTCTCCCCAGATCTGCAGACCCGACGTCGTGGGCTGAACACCGCCAAAGCAGGCTATTGATAACATTAGTTGGTTGTTTTCAGAAGAGAGAGAGAAGAACACGTACTGTTGCCTTGAACCGTCGCAAAGTTGATGTCTGAGCCCTTAATCTTTGCCGTGTACAAGCCACCGACATCGACATCAAGATCTGGCAAGACAGAATCGCATGGGAAGGTAACGCCGCCAACTTGAGCATCATTCGTCGCACCGGTAACCTGGCTGTAGTATCCATCCGAGACCTCCTGAGATACGAGCATGAGGGTGGTGCCCGTGTCCGCAATGGCCTGTGCAGTCGCGGTCTGCTGGAGAGCACCACCATTGACCGCAAATCCCGATGTGGCAAACTGCCAGAAGCCAAGTGTCGTATTGACCGGAATCCAAGCCATCTGACCGGTAAACTTCGTGGTGTCGATGCGGCCAAACTCGTAGGCGCCCACGGCGTCGGGTCGGAGGTCGGCCGTGAATACTGGCTCTGCGAGCGAGGGGATCACGTTCTCAAAGAATGTCTTTTGCTGCTGAGGCTGGACTGTGTTGAGCTTGGAAAAGGCGAGACCCACGAGGCCGTTGTTCTGGGTATCGTCGACGAAGGATGTTGAGACCTTGGTCGCAAGCTCAATGGCTTGATTGGCAACGACGGCTCCGCCGATATTAACAGTGTCGGTTCCCACATTCCCAGAAGCTCCTGAGCCATCGCCGTACGAAATCGAGAAGCTTGCACCCTGGATCATCTTGAAGGTCGACGACTTTGTGGGGTCGTACACCTCATGGCCCGCAGTGGCTGCAGCGGACAGCTGCGTGTTGAAGACCCAGAGATCTGATGAGCCGCTGTCAAAGTCGAGGTTGAGGGTCTGGCCGCCGATGGTGACCGGCGAAAGGTACTCGACATCTCCTCGCTCCGGAGTGGTAGTGACCAAGCCGACGCCGGTCGAGTTGGCAGCTGCTACAGCAGTTCCGTTTCCTGCCGCAGCAGTCGGCTTCGGCTTCTTACCCTTCTTGGGACGCTTGGTTGTGGCCGTCGCCTGTATTTGGACGTCCTCGGCAACATCCCCCTGGTTCCTGATGGCGTCCAACAGCCCCTGAGGGAGAGGCATGCTGTATTTCCGATACGCCTTGAAGAGTTCCTTAGGACCATTGCGCCCCACAAAGTTCGCGTTCCTCACTCGTTCCACCTTGAAGGATCGCTTCTCAACGCGAGTGGGGGCGGCCGCCACCCACGGGGCCAGAAGGCCGAAGAGCAAGATGTTGAGAAGAGGAGACTGCATCGTGTCCAAGAAAAAGCTGACGACGGTGGCGGATGAAGAAGAATAAAAATGCCACGCCAGCGGGGCAGAAAGAAGCGGAAGGCGGGAAAGGAGAGGATGATTCAATCACCCCAAAAGTCCAGTCCCTTCAATGCAAAAAGGCCACAAAAAAGGAGGAGCTGAAAGAAGAGCGGATGCTGGAAGGAGAGATGGAGATGGTGCAGTGAGGAGAGGAGGGCAACTCTTTTAAGGTGCCAAGAAGACACCGCAAAACCCGAACGATCAAGCAGCCACCGGCATCGCATGAACCAGGTTGCCCTGCGCCGTGGGAGGCGCAGGGTTCATCTGGAGGCCGTCTCGGGTTCTGGCCGAGAAGGGATGGTCCAGGGGGCGGCGCGAGTGAGAAAAGGAAGCAGCTCCATCTCCCACGGCCAGGTTCGCGCCAGGGTTTGTAGTTTGTACACGCGTACCCCAATTGCTCTCAACTGTATCGAGCGGCGAAGGGGGCTCAAGACAGTTGACGCGCCAGACGGGTGGGCCGCACCGTTGGAGTGGCGTCAATGCAAGCATTGGGTCCAAGAGGAAACAAGGAGAGCAGGGGTCGTCAAGTAGGGGGTCGCCCCACACGGACGCCCAAAAGCTTGTCAACACAAGCATCAGCAGGGTTACACCTTTCTTTGCATCTGTCGGGCAACTTGTAGATTGCAGAAGGTGATATTGGCAAAGGGTCAAGCATCGCATATGGATGAAGGCTGTGCAAAACATTTGACAGACGATTTGATCAGCAAGAAATAATTCAGTGCGAGGGCGATGCTCGTTGCGCAGCCAGGGGTTTCGGTCGATCACCCGCCCAAGGAGTGTTCTAGCCGTGTTGGGCTCTGAGACGACTTCCAGGCTGTCCACAAGAAAAGATCGGATGGTCGTTTAGAGTGATACTCGCAACACGTACGGGCTCGGAGGAGAAGGAGGAAAGGAAACCAAAGCCCCAAACGGACGAAGCAGAAACCATGACTGTGTTTATGTGGAGATGGTCCCGGTCGCAAAGACATAACAGCGGCAAACGGGTTATGATCGAGGTCCTCTCCAAACCGGTCTTGGCCAGAATCGGTCTCGATGACGGGGTGGATTGCAACATCATGTGATGTGAATGGATCCGACAGGAAAAGGCCGCGCGTGTTGAATGGAATCCGAAAGTTGATCTTGCTTGGTGGAACAAATAAACCTGGACGAGGTGTTGTTTCGATTTGCAGTTTCAAAAGCAACAGGGTCTCGGAAAATCCGTGATAGGCGTGCAGCAGAGTGGATCCGATCTGCCGTGGATCCGTCCACCTCGACTTCCAACGAGTCGCGAATTTAGTGCAAAGCCACAGAGCTGAGATCCATGTCTTGGCGCGTCGATCGCTGGGCCAGAACAGTGCATCCGACACCGAGGTTTGGCCTGGGGCTCGGGCTGCACATACCATTGGCTCTTCTCCCCAAGGTGAGTTAGAGAACTGCCTGCTGCAAAACCGAGGTCGGAGATTTCAGTGCCATGAGGTGTTGATTGATGCAGAAAAAGACAAACGTGAGAGCGAATGCAAGTGTCAGAGTGTACATAGTGGCTCTTTGTGGTGGACGACTGTCCGTCGAAACGACCGCCGCTTGGCATTCTGAAACCACGAATATGAGCACCCTAGCCAATCAGTCGATTCACGCTCCCTGGTCGTAGAAACCGCGCCACCGGCTGCCTGCCATGCAGCTTGTCAGGGGATCAGGGAACACTCATCTCGGCGAGAAGCTTGTGTGTTGCTTCTATTGTGGGCCTAAGAAAGCAAGCAGAAAGAAAGAAAAACAACATCATCTCATCTCCACACCCAACCACGAAAAAAACCCTGGGGGTCATCCTGTTATCGAGCCAGGTCAGAAGAGGTACATGCCGATTATCGACAGAAAAAAGCCTGTAGAAGAAAATGATGTGTTCAAAGGAGAGGTGCATCGGGTTGAAGAACTTGAAGGACGCACGAGTTGTGACCAAGGAGAAGATGGAAGGAAGGTGTAAGAGCTGGACTGCATCTGATCGAGCCAATTCACGAAATGCAAAAGAACAGCCGAACAGTGAGTGTGTGGTGCGAGCCAGCAAGAGAGTGCAACCTGGATACCCCGCACTTTGGTTGGTTCAATCGTGGACGTTGTGCAGACGCTCGGCACGTGATGCACCAGTTCCGTTTTACGCCAAGCAGTGGACGGCGCGAGGATCCCCGACCCTCCGCTTCACCGTCTTGGGTAATTTCAGCACCAACGCCTGTCGGATCGAGGGCCAGGCAACTTGACCGTCCCCAGCCTCCCGTCGCGCACGTTGGATAACCGAATCCCGAGTCTCGCTCGCGCGCCATTTCCAGGCTGCCAATTCCCCCTTCCCACTTCCACCTTTACCGTCACGCACGCATCCGCTTCCATCTCCATTCGCCCTTCAGTTCAAAAAAACGGAAGCCCTTGTCGTCCGATCTAATCTGATCGAGCCAAATACTGTGACAGATGATGCAGCGCTGTGGAAATCTGTCATTCCTCTCCCCATACCCATAGTGTAACCCATCCACATCCGTTCGCATCCCCCCGTCGCTCTCTTCGTCCCCACTGGCTGCCTTGCCTGGTAGTGCCTGGCCAGCGCCACTCCGTCCGCCCATCAGATTAGATCCTCCCTACGGACGGGTTAGGCTGACGCCGACGCTGACGCTGACGTGCGCCAACGTCGTCTCCGTCGCCCTCCCTTTGCTTTGGTCACGTCCTCGTGCGCCAACTGTCCGATATCCACCACCTCCTCCACTTGGACCTCCGTTTCGCTGTCGGCCCGATCCTCACCACCACCCGACTCCCTCCCAGGTTCCCGCCAGGTGCTAGGTCTGGCTCCGGGTTCCACTGGCACAGCTTCCGGACGGACACCTGACACCTGACACCTCGGCCACACCCCTCGAGTGCGCCGTCCCGGTCCCGGCGCCAGCCTAGACCTTTCTACCCGTCGCCCGTCGCCCGTCGCCCGCCGCCCGCCGCCCGTCAGCCCATCAGCCCGTTGACTGTCAAACCTTCTTTGCAGCCATCCCGTCATCAGCCATCACCAGCCGGTCGGTCGGTCGGTCGGTGGTGGGTAGTCGACTGCCTCTCGAAGAGGCTCCACCCCCACCCTTCCGCTCCTCCACGGTCGCCATGGCCGACGAGGACTTCTCGGCTGCTCCTGGCGGTGGAGACGCGTCGAATCTAACTTCCGGAAAGCATCGCGGCCCACGCTTCAGCTGGAATCCGGCTTTCGAAGCGACCTTCTTCCAGTCCCTTTGCGAGTCTGTCCAGCTCGGCTTGCGCGAGGGCAGCACCTTCAAAGCCGAAGCCTGGGATCGCGCCGCCCAGGTCCTCATCGAGCGCCACAATGCCTACGCGAACAAGGGTCATCTGATCAACAAGAGCGACAATGCGAGGAAGAAGTTTCGACTGTGGCGCGGCTTGAGGGAGGATCCTGAATTCCAATACAACCCCGCGACGCGCACCGTGACGGCGAGCGACGAGGTCTGGAAGAGACACATCGAGGTGCGATTATTCTACTTTCCAACTTTTTTCTTCTTTCATCCCGCACCATCTCGCGATACAAAATCAGGCTAACCTCATACTTACGCAGGCCGAGCCGCTCTCCCGCTCTCTGAGAGGCCGCCCCTTCGAACATGAGGAGTTCTACGAAATCCTCTTTCCCGATGTGATCGGATCGCGCGGTGTGCCGAAGCGTCTCACGAAACCGCGCAGAAAAGGTCCCGACAATGTCAATGGCTCCGAGGAGCAGGAAGCCCCTGGCACCGCTATCATGGACCTCATGACGGAACCGAGCTACAATAATCCCGCCCCGGTCCACAGCATTCCTCCTCCTCCCATACAACATACGATGATTCCCGCCCCCACCCCGACAATACCCTCTTCCCATGCGCAACAGCAACAACAACAGCAACAACACCAACATCAGCAAATGCACCAGCAGCAACAACATCAACAGCAGCAACACCAGCAACAGCATCAGCAACAAAAGCAACAGCAGCAGCAACAACAACAGCAACAGCAACAGCATCAGCAGCAACAGCAGCACCACCAACAACAACAGCAGCAGCATCCGCCGCAACAACAACAACAACAACAACAACCACACGCCCGCCCCAGCTCAACCACCGTCCTACCGCGCAGCTCAATTGCATCCACCTCCGCTTTAACTCCGCCCGAAGACACGGCAACACACGCCCGCAAGCGCTTCCAGCCTCCAGAAACCACCATAAATAGCAGCGTCACATCCAACACCAGCAACCCCGCAGAAAAGCGGCGACGCACAACAGCAGCCGCCGCGGCCGCCGCCGCAGCAGCAGCAGCAGCAGCAACAGTCGCGACCCAATCCCAAACCCAGTCCCAAAGCTCTCAACAATCTCAACAGTCTCAACCCCAAAACCTACCGACCCCATCACAACAGCGACAACCAACCCCGGCCGCGGCCCCCCCTCCTCCCACGGCCACGCTCCCAACAATAAGCGGCGGGCTCGCGGGGCTGGGCGCAAGCGCGACCTTCGACAGCATCCTCGTGCTCGCGGAAGCGCTCCGCAGCGCAAAGGTGCGGCTCGGCTGGTCGGAGCAGGCCATGGAGATTTTTTTCCGCGACTTCTCGGGCGAGGACATGGACCTGCAGCTCAAGATTGCCGAGAAGGCGCTGGCGGACGAGAACAAGGCCATGGTGTTTTGCAAGATGCCTGTGGCGCTGCGCGAGCACTGGGTCAGGAGGCTGCGGGAAGTTCATAATCGGAGTGCTTAGGGGGCACTTCCTGAGCCATTGTGCAATGAGCTTTCCGACCTGGAGGCAGCGGGTCCAGGTCCGGGTCTGGGTCTGGAGCCTTGTGGTATACCGGCAGGTGAGGCTCCGGAAATGAACCCGACTTTGGCCCGAGCCACCTTCGGGGAGCCTCTCGCTACACAGCCCCATATGGAACCGTGGTCACCTGCGGCGGCGAAGTCAGCTCCTGCCTCAACGCCGGTCCCTGCATCGATGTTGACTGCCGCGGCCTCGGCTCCAGCAACGACGCTGTCCAATGCCCGAAAGTCGGCTGTAAGCAAGAGGCCGGCTGCAAACAAGAACAAGAAGCCCGCTGCGGCCTTGGAACCAACCCCTGTCTTGACATCAACTAGACCCAAGGAGTATGACCTCGCTGCGGCCTTGGAACCAGCCCCTGCGTTGACATCAACCCGACCCAAGGACTACGACCTCGCTTCGCCCGCGTCCGTGGCCGCCCCATCAGCTTTGGGTTTGGATACGGGCAGCGTACAAGACTAGGGGTCCGTCTGCGGTAGTGAGGTAGGGAAAAGATGTGATTGGCGTGAAATGCCGTGGTCAGGCATGCTTCTGGCTTGAATGGTTCATATTTGTTTCGATGATGAGCATGAGAAACGGGGATGGTACCTTTTGGCTGGGGACTGTTCTGATGGATTTTCTTTCTTGTTCATTCTTGATAGACCCATGCTTCCTCCTTTTGCTTCCCTTTTTTTTTTTTTTTTTTCTATCTTTTTCTTGTTCTCTTTTTTTTTTCTTTGCTCAAGTAGCCGACTTGGCTTGGCTTGCATTGGTGACACGGCGTTTGGGGCGTTGTCAACCCCTTGGAGAGGGAAAACTGTGATGTGATGATGTGTGGGATAATAAGCAGCGCGCGCGGCGTTTGTCTCAGTGGGGAAGAGCTTGTTGATGAAGTTGGTTTTTGTTTAGGTTAGTGGGTATTGCGTTTGTGCTCAATTTTGTGAGATATGTATGGCTGGGTGTTTGGGTGGGGAGTAGGACGGGAGCGGCATTTGGGTTTGTGTCCATGTCATATGATATCAACGGAGTTTGTTGCATAGGAAATTCAAGGGGACTTTGTTTTGGTGCTTTGTTAGGTTTCGATTCGACTTCACACTGGACATGAACTTTGGGACCGTGATGATACAGGTACCTTACCCACAGGCTACCATTTGCTAAGGGAATTAAGGTTGGAGTTGGCCTGGGCCATAAATATCCCGGGAGCCTGGTAACTGGTAAGATGTGATTTCCAGTCATTTCCGTTCCATGGCCATTGTATTTTACCGTTAAGTTCGCCAGTGGTGGCAGAGGTTGATTATCGGTCTTGATCCGGTGAATGATGACTGCCATCGTCCAAAATGTAACCGACCTCGTTGATCGTGGCTGTGGCAGCGCCCAGTGTAATTAGCTAGCATATGTCTTGTTACTACCTGACATGCTTTGGTAGGTATGTTGTGATTTATTCGGCTAATGGCAACATCAGTCCCTGACTTCCTCATGGACTTTCATTACTATTTCTTGTTATTAGTTTGCGCTCGAAATTAAGGTATCTGTTTAGCATCCCATCTTGGCCCACGGTCATCCGTCGGCGTGGGTAACTTGAATGGGATTACGTTATGTGAATATCGCCTTGCTGTCAATCTGACAGTCATTGCATCTTGCCTCCGATGCCCCTCGGAGACATGACGTACGCCAAATGCACCCCATCAGCCACTTCTCTCTCGGCATCCCAAAGCAGGACAGATCCTCTCTGCATTTGGTCGGAGCCATGCATGGTCAGACCATGGAGGCTTTCTCTGCAGGCTTGGGGTCTCAGCTGTGTGTGCTTCCCCGTGGGGGACATGGAGTGTCGGTCATGCCGTCGATCCGGGCGCGGTTGGTAAAGGGGTGTTGAATGGCTTCGTTCAAGTTGTTACGTACATGCTTGGCGTGCGTGGGCAGGTCTTTGGGAGATGGGATTTTGTGTTGTTGAGATCAGAAGGCTAGGCAATACGCTAGAGAGTGTCTTTGACTTGGTCAAGCGAATCTCAAGGCCAGGTGGTGTCGACGTTGATGACTTGCGTGATAGTAGCTCGTCGGGTTGTTTTTGGTCAAGGCGAGCGCAAAGGGAGTGGAAACAAATCACGAGTTCACGGCAAGCAGAGACATTGCAGAACTGCTGATTCATTTGATACAAATCGGGCAACCTCGCAGAGAGATACAGCTGAGGTGCCCTTCATATGTTGACTTGATTTGACAATTTGACCCGCGTCGAACACCAGAATTGAACAACGGCCTCCCACCTAACCCACGACCCCAAACTCGTCTGAATCGAAAGAAACGGTTCCTGACGGGGCAACTTGGAACAAAGGAATGAATCTCGGTCAAAAGCAGAGCATCTCGCGCATGATGACTGGCGGTGCGGACTGGTTTGGCAGTTGCTGTCAGTTCTCTGGTTGAAAGACAACAAACCCGGGCACGGAAAGTGATATAACGTACATCAAAGCAGAAGCGCACAAGCAGCAGTCGTGGCTGGTCTAGCCGGATTTATTTGGGGTGGGTGGAGCAGCCAGCGCAAGTGCAGCTGGCGCCGCAGGAGCAAGAATCGCCGCACATGATGATGGTTGTGAGGGGTAGGTTTTGTTTTGGTTTGGGTTGATTTGTCTTTGGTTTCGAGTCGAAAGTCGTTTGCTGTGAGCAAGGGAAAAAGAGAAGAAGAAGGATTCCATTCCGAGGAAGGGGGTGCCATCCGGGACTTATTTATTCACTTCTTGCCTGCCCAGCTCCCCTCCTTCGGGTCCTCGCGGGGTTTGCCAAGACAAATGCCGAGCCAAGAATTCTGACGTATCATAAACTTGACCTTGCCCCTGCACCCCTCCTCCTCCACGACCTTCTTCCCCGCCGCTTAGAAGTGGCCAAACACGGGGCAGCACACGCACACTGGGAACATCAGCACCGCCCGCTGCAACAACACCCGCACCCGCGCGGGCGAGGGTGACCAGCACTTTGAGCGCATTTCGTGGGTGGGTTGCAGTCGCAGGCTTGGATGGGGGTGTGCGGGTACAGCTGATGATTTGCTCTTCTTTCTAGTCCCCCCCCCCGCCTCGTCCCTTCGGTCGATGGCTGCAAGTCACTGTCTCCACTTGCGCTATTCCATGGTTGGCTCAGCGCCCCCAAACTAGCTCATCGCCAATCTATAAGGATGGGATGGGAAGCGATGCTGCAGTGGTTGTGTCTGGACTCTGGCCTGCCGGGTTGCCACTTGTGATCAGCCCCATGATTATGACGGCGCCGCCCGATTTGCGAGGACCCATGGTTCGGACGCACGCGGTCACGGGAATTCCTAGTTGATCTGTCGCCGGCTGGCCAACATGAACGTCAAGGGATACCTCAGGAATGTGCATGTCGAGGGGCGAAGCCGATTCATCCGATTCAGCTTCAGGCCGCAGTAATTATGACAACCTGAAAGATATCGGGGCACTCCGTCAATATTCAAGTACCGGGCTGAGCCAGGGTTCGTTCATGCAACTCCTCGGAGTGGACTTGCTAGGAAGGAGCCAGGTGCCAGCAGACCAGGAAATCCACAGTTTCCCGTCCAGTGGTGCACTTCTCGACGGGAGCCTGTGGATCAACCCACCCTTCTTGAAACATGTTGCTTGATGTGGACTCGCTAAGGCAGTTGCGGGCTTTCTGCCGACCACACGTTTGTCAAGGATCACCTGATGCCCGACGATGTAACGACCCGAGTTTTGGAGACTGGATCCATGGCTGTCATGATCAGAAACTCCTCTTCCGGATCAAGACTGTCTGTAACATACCAATCGACGAAGCTAACCACGCACCTGGATCCAGAAACTTCGAGAAAGGGGAGGCTCTCAGTGATATCGTTAACACCAATCATACCTCCTCGGGAAAGGTGGAACAGCTTGTCGGCCGCTGCCGCGATGCAAGTCGTTCCAGGTGGTGCGTCTCCGTTCCTTATTGCTGTTATTTTCATGCATCCAGCTCCTCAACATACCAGCCTTTTCATTGGGCCCACCAGAGGCACGTTGATGGTTATCCAGTCATGAATTACTATCAAGTTCCAACCGCAGAATATGAGCAGCATGGGCTACCAGCAGAAGACGGACCATGAATGCGTCCGGTTCGGCTGCCGGAAATGAAAACAGTAAGAATTGTCTAAATACTTTCTCTCATGGCTGGTATCACCTCCCGTCAAGAACCAATAACAGATGAGGGGTATGAGTCCACCTCTGCGAAATGTCCATCCCTCCACACCCAAATACACGTCCCAACACATTCAGAGATGAGTATCACACAAATGCGGAGAGCCATAAGTTTAGCAGCTCACCCCCTCCAAGCTTGCTTCTCTATCCTTGAAGCTACACGGATTGACACAACAAAAACAAAATAAAACAAAGAGAACGGGATGAGATAAAAGGTCATATCCCCATCAGCAACCGGATCATCTCGAAGCACGTAATACCTCATAATCAACCAGTAAGTGCCTTGAACATGATCAATCTTCGTCAGTCAACCCCCCACTCATAGCAGAATCACCGCACATATCCTTCATGTCACTCTTGTCCTCCGCCGCGACCGCCAATCCATGCTTGCTCCTCCGCAGGGGGAAGTCCGTCATCTCAAGCGTCAGTAGGTACCTGGTAACTAACAAATGTGTCAAAGCTGGTTTCCGCTATGCTGATGAGTGGCAAGCTTGCCGTATTGACCTGATCGGGGAAGAGGTTCGCCAATATTTGGCTTGGACGGGATCTTAAGCGGACCGGGCAATGCAAATGGACAGGTCACGATTTTCTTTCCTTTTGACACGATCGATTTTCCTTTTACAGAGAGTCCCATTTGGCTTACTCGATCCACTCAACAAACTCCTTACATACCAGATAGTCATTATGGAGCCAGCTGGAGCCAGCACTGAACGCCGGGGATAAGGGTTCCAGCATCTTGCGTTGGTCAAATTCCGGCCCATTCAGGGGTTTGATATTTACTTCACCGCCCTATTGCATACAGGGAACCTAACCTTAGCCCCATGTACCTGGTACGCACAGACCGGTCGTATGGGAGGTGACTTGATGCTGATAGGCAAGCCGGTGAATATCCCTCCAATTCAACATTCACCGAGGTCGACGACGCTCAAAAGGCCACTCAAGAGAAATCCAAAGGGGCTGAATGTTGCCGTCTGCATACCCGAGGGCTCTGCAATTTGGACAATGATATATAAGTCTCCGATAATTAACGAGCAATCAGCCCGGCGGTTCCACAAACGCACCACTTTTGCCGGACAAATATTGCATCATGCACCTCTTTCCACAAAATGATCGAGGTTCACAGAGGCTAAAGTCAAGACACTGAGTTTACCAGTTGGAATAAACCTTAGCCAACACTCGTTCTTGCAAAAGTCTACGTAAGTTTTCTGCGTTCAACTGCTGCAGGTACATCTAAATAGATTAAGTAGAAGAACAAATAAAGGTCCTCCCGCGCCATGCCAAGCCGACGATCCATGTCAAGCCCCTGGTAGACGGGAGGATGGAAGACGAGGAAACCTTCTGGAATTTCTAGAAGAGTGATAGAACGAAAGGATATAGGGGGTAAGGGAGCCACCATGATTGAGCACACCTTGTTCTTCCTGGATCCGCAACCCAGGTCGCTGGCTCACCTCCATCGCTTCCAGTCTCTCCAAACTTCGTTGCCTCCCCAACAAGAATCTCCCGTCAACCTCAGTTTCAACATCGCCAAGACCATGGCTCGACACATAGTCCTTGCACTAGCCGCCGCTACCCTCGTGGCCGGTGCCCCAAGCTCTTCCACAAAGATCCAGGCAGTTGCCAACTGCACCACCAACTCCTTCGCCATCCCGAGCTGGTTTATAGAAGACTTTGCTATCAAGGACGGCATTGCCAAGTTTAGCCTGCTCAACAGGGCCACGAACTCAACCTTTGGACTGTCGTGCAACACAAAAGCGGCCAATGCCTCGGGTGCGTGCGTGGCGTCAGGGTTGAGCGATGCATCCCTATCGGCTTCAGTGCAGGCAGTGAAGAGCAACTTGGCGACAGTGCAGGTTCAGCAATCGTGGACATGCGATGACAGGAACCCAGCCAAGCCGTATGTCTTCCTTTTCCCCAGCCATCCAACCCCAACTAAATGGTCCATGCTAAGGTGCTGGCCCAAAACAGGCTCGCATTCACGGCATCTGGAAGCACTTCAGTGCCATTGAGCTTCGACGGCGCGGCATACAAGTCCACCAACCCCGTCGACCTGATCAAGGGATCGCTGCACTCGCCCGTCGAGCTGACTCCAGCCTACGCCGATGGTCCCACAGGCCACAGCCTGCCCGGATGCGTGGCCGGGTCCAAGACACCGACGTGGACCATTGGGACGGTGATTTTTATCAACGAGACGGGCGACGGCTCGTCGGCGATACAGTCCCAGTCGATCCAGTTCCAGGTCACCAACCACGCCAACGGTCATGTCGCCGGGTGCCTGATGTACTTTTCGTCTGGTCCAGCGCCGGACGACCCGGCGGTCCCCATCAGTTGCAGCGGTAGCGGCATTTTCGGAGGAAAGGACCGCTACAGCATCACGACTGAGACCGTCTTTTATCCGCGCAGCTGGACGTTTGGGATCAATCAGACATGGTATTGCGATGATGTTGATGCCGCGAAGCCGTGAGTTTCTGCCCCCCTTTCCTTTTTTACCATCTCTGCAAATACCATACCTGTACGCTAAAACAACCCACCTCCTCTTCACACAGCGTCGCCATCTCCGCAACAGGCAGCACAACCCTGTCACTCAACTGCACAACCGACACGACCCAAACCGCCTGCCAAACCGACGCAGCAATCGTCCACGGCAAAGTGGTCTCAGAGACCTCTCTCGCGCCCTACTCGATCGAAGACCCGCTCCCAACTCCCGACGGATGCACCGTCTCATCCATCGTCGCGCCCTCCTGGCTACTCAGCAACTTCGAAGTCGACAAGAACGCGACCGCGGGCGCCGACGCGCTGGCGGCCGTCAGCTTCAACATTAAGCTCAACACCAAGAACAACCTGTTCGACTACCCCGTGTTTGTCAGCTACTCCGACGTGCAGCTCCAGGGCGCCGCCGACGTGTGGTATCCCTGCACCTTTGGGGCAAACGAGCTGCCGCTGGCGCCCAAGAGCTGCTCGTTCCAGTATCGTCCGGATACGAACAAGCTGGCTATTCGGGCGGACTGGGTTTGTATCGATGTTGATGCTGCTCATCCGTAAGTGGTTCCGTCACCTATGCGTTGTGATACCTGTTCAATGGTGAGAGACCCTTCTGCGGTACCTGGCTAACGAATCCGACTCGCAGAATCTTGTTCACCGGGATATCCACAACCACGCTCCCGAAACTGAGGTGTGTGACGGGGAGAGACGGCTTATCGGCATGCACCACCGACGAGAACTACACGTGGCTGTCCGAGGTGGCGAATGTGACCTGGAAGACGTTGGATGCGATGCCGGCACATTAAGTGAGGGCCCAGGGAGTTCGATCGAGAAGAAGTAGAAGAGATGTAAAAGAAATAATCAGTGCGACCAGTCCGGGATTGGATAAAAGAACAAACGATCAAGAAAAGGAATAATTCAATGTGAAGCAAAATGCAAGAAGAAATGCGGGAAAAGAACATGAGAATATCGATGACTCCAACAGGCGGGAATACTATGCGTCCATTTCTGGGCAGGTGTTGGTTCTTGCTGTGAACTGATGTGCCTCCACTGACGCCCGGTTTTTGTTTTCGGAGAAATTGAACTGAATCAAACCTTCACAAAAAAGTTTGCCAAGGTAGACTTATGGGGAAAATTGACTGGAATAAACGGCTCGACATAGGCGACTGCTTGACGGGCCCATCCACGGAGAAGAGAACAAAACTTTCTGGGCAAACGTCCGTGCCGACGTCAACGTGAATACCTGGTACTAAGACCATACGTCTGAGATGGACCGTGCGGACCACCGGCTCAATCCGCTGCCAAGCCATCTTTGTTCCTCTTCAACCCAGCACCCACAGCCAACCCTGGCTTACTGGCCCCACCCCATCCGTGCGCCAAGCCATGTCGACGTAGCCGGCCATTCCCCAAATGCCACCTTTCAAGCTTCTCCAACGAGGCAAGGCGGCGATCGCAAAAGGAAGAAACACATCCAGGCAACCCGCCAAACAAAAAAGCCAGCGCGACAAGAAACATCGTCCATCTGGCCTCTCCTCGCCGGCGTGACTCTTGCAACCTCATTTCGCGAACCTTGCCCATCTATCACCTCCAAAACAAGAAAGCAGCAGCAGCAACAGCAGCAGCAACAGCAGCAGCAACAGCAGCCATGGTACTTAAAAAGCTCCCACCCCCTTTTTCCACCGCCACCACCACCACCTCCACCACCACCGCAAAGATGCTAACAATCCAGAACACCCACTTCAACTCGGCTCTCAAGCAGAGCACATCGATCCGCTCCTCCCTCTCAGCCCTCGACCCTCAAACCTCGCCCCCCTCCACAACCCTCACCCCCGCCACAATCGGCTCGCTCTCAGCCTCGCTCACCTCCTTTGCCCGCACAATCGACGAGTACCACGCGCTCGCCAAGCAAGAACTCAACCCGACCAAGCAAGAAAAAGCCCTCGAACGGATCCGCAACTTCCGCTCGGAGCTCCAATCCTTCCGCGCACAGCTCGACAGTCTCAAAACCGCGCGCGAGGAACAAGCGCACGCCCAGAACCGCGCCGAGCTGCTCGGTCGTCGCCCGTTTGTGTCCAGCACGCCCGAGAATCCGTACGCCGCGTCCACATCTACATCCACATCGACATCGGGGTATGGTGTCGGGGGACATGCGAGGACAAATAGCTCTGCTGAGGCGGGGAGGGGGATAGGCGGATCACTTAGCATGGGCAGTTCGGCAGCCGACGCAACCCGCGAATCACACGCCCTCCGCGAGCAGGACTTCTTCCGCAACACCCACTCCAGCCTGGACGAGTACATTGCCCGCGGCCAGCAGGTGCTCGGCGACCTGAACACGCAGCGCGACATGCTCAAGAACACGCAGCGCAAGCTGTACTCTGTCGCGGGCACGCTGGGCATCAGCGGGTCGACTATCCGTATGATTGACCGGCGGGCAAGGCAGGACAAGTGGATATTCTGGGGTGGGGTGGTGGTGTTTTTCTTGTTTTGTTGGTTGGTGGTGCATTACCTGCGGTGATTTTGGGGTGTGAAAGAATGGGTTGCTCTGCGTTGGATAATATGTCCCGGTGGTGGTCTTAACTTTCTTTTTTGTGTGGCTGCATATAGTATTCACTATCATCTAGCGCGGCGTTTGGAGCATTCAGCATTGTTGTGTTTTTTCCCTCCCTCAGGCATCGCACTGCAGTGATCAGCTTGAGTTGGTTAATCTATGGATTTGCGGCGTTGGTATAGAAGTGCAGAGCCGGGCAATGCAATGCAATGTGTAATCTTTGACGATACTGTCCAGGTCCATCCCATCTGTCCGTCGTCGCGAGACGTGTCCATTCTGTACATGTAAACCACGCATGCCTACCACCCACCCAGCAAGAGGCAAAAAAACAGCCCACCATCCCCCCTTTAACCCCCCTAACCCCCTACGCATCCCTCAACGCAATAGTAAACAACACATCCCTAGACGTCTCAACCTCCACGACCCTCGTCCCCGGCAGCACATGGTTACTCGTACTCACCTGCCCGCCAAACTCCGTCTCCCAGTCCTGCACATCCCACTCCAACCCACGGGTCGTAATAACGCTCGGCCCTTTCACCGGCAAGATACCCACATACTTGCCAAAAACATCCTCCTCCTCTCCCCCATCCCCCTCCTCACGCACACGAATCCGATGTCTACCAGGCTTCAACAGAAACGTCAGACTCTCGCCACTGAACAGGTACATCCTTCCCTCAGCGTAGGACGCGTCCGCCTGGAACAGGTACAGGTGGTGCAGCTGCGACAGGCCCTGGTCGACGCGGCCGCCTAGTCCGCCTAGTGCAACGATGTCGACTGCTGCGTTCGAGGAGGTGGAGGAAGTGGAGGCGGAGCGGATGTGCTGCACCGCTTTGCCAAAGTCGGTTGAGTACTGGTCTTGGTCGTGCACGACTGCTGTGCGGCGCGTCTCGAAGTAGCTGCGCACCGAGGGTCGGAGGCTGTCGAGGTCGCCGATGATTAGGGCTAGGTCGTCCTGGGGAGGGGAGTTAGTCTGCAGTGGGATGGATAGGGGGGAGATTGGGGATACTTCTTACAAACCAGTCGTGGCCGTGCTGGGCGGCGGCGTCGTAGAGACAATTTGCGCCGCCGTCGGCTGCGATGCGGAGGGATGCTGGGGGCGGAAGCGGCGGTTTAGTATTCGTCTTGCATGTGATTAAAAGACGTAAAAAGGGAGGCAAACAAAAAGGGGTTGGATTGAGAGGGAAAAAACAAGTAAAAACAAACCATTATTCCACAGCCGTCGAGTTACACCGAGGTGAGTGAGCGGCTGGTTGAGGATGACGAGCGCAAACCCCGCTGCTGCTGCCGCTGGTTCCGCCGCCGCCTCCGCTCGGTCAGCTTCCGGACGTACGAGGGCGATCGGCTGCCATTCAAACACGGGCGAGTCGTCCCGCTTGGTGGCGTCCGATTGCATTTGGAGCACGTCGGTCGGTCGGTCGGTCGGTCCACTTGCTTGGCGGGTAAACCTGTTGGAGCTGCAGTGGTTTCTGGCCGGCTGGTTGGGAGGCACTTTACTGTGTGTGGTACTGGAGATGCTGCCTGCTTGGTCGTGTGCGGGGGAGGGGGAGCTGTTCACTCGGTGTGGGGTGGGGTCGCGTTGATGCTGACGGTGCCAATCCTCCATTGTTCTTTCCGGATACAGCGTTCAGAGCATCCAGGCATCGACGATTTTCCTGCCAGGTACCTACAGGTAGGTAATCACCGATGGCTTGGTTTCTTCCAGGTTTGGTCTGGATTTCTCGAGGTGGGTGCCATTGAAGAAGACTTGTCACGAGTTGCTTGACACGGCGGTACGGATCCAGGTACATACCTTAGGGTACACCTGGTATACTGACACCCTGATACTGCTTCTGGGTGAAAGACGTCAACATCCCGTATGAGCCTGCCTGCCTGGTCTTCAAGGATTTTTGGCTGCGCAACGATGAACAATAAAACCCATACAGATAATTAATTGGCCTGCATTTAAATGCAAGAATCGGCAGTCCTGTGCACTTTTACAGGTCTTGTTCTGGAGTAACGACAAGAGGATTGGCAGCTCGCAGGTGCGGGGTGCTCCATGGTACTCAACACTTTGGATGGTCATCCTTCGATGTGCGATAACAGAACGATGACCGCGGAAGTGGAACTCACCAGGTCCGATGAGAACATGTAATGGGCCACACTCACAACTGGCCGAGGTGGGCTGGGAGGAGACTAACATTAGACTCTCGAGATTTACCGATATCTTTGCCTATCACGACAGTCACCTGGCAGCAGGTTAAACCTCCGATGGTTTATCCGAGTAAGCCGTAAAACTCTCCCACAAGCTTTTGGGAGGAGAGCAATTTCGTATTCGATCTGCTCCAAGGACACACACTTGCTTACCCCAAAACTGATCTTTACCCTTGGATGTCAACTCGGTTGTTAGAGCAAGCACAGTTGCAGAGCATTCGCTGTGCTGTTTGGAGAAACATAGCCCCAGCAACATACGGGGAGAAGGCGAGTGTGAGTGTCCAAATGGCGGTGCATGCTCGACACATACCAGGTACTGACCAAGGCGAGCCAGGCGCCTCGAGCATATCCGAACTCGCCTTCAAACACCGCTATCCATCATGGCAGACCAAGCACCTGAAACTAGCACCGACAGTGCCATCACCGGCAAAGTCGAGCTCCCGTTGCGATGGAGCCACTTGTTCCAAATATACCAGTCCACCAAGAGAATGCTGAATGGCACGACAACCGCCCAGCCCACGGACACCACCACCCCCCTCAACGAGGAATGGGTAATGTTGGATCCCGACTCCGACGACGACGCGACGATTGTCGTCGAAGACACCAAGGAGACACCTGCCACCCCTCCTGAGGAAACGAAAGACTGCTTCCAACAGGAAGCAGTCGTCGGAGGAGCCCAGAGAAGCAACTTGAACGAGACGCAACCTGCCCACCGCGAATCCAGTCCGACCTCTTACGAGGCGGCGAGGGCGAAGCTAGCAGACCTCCGACGTGTCGAGGAGACGCTGTACCAGCGCGAAATCGCCAACATCAACCGAGATTCTGAAGCCCGTCTGGCCTGGAACAAGTGGAGGGCTCGACAGCCCCCTCAGGCTATGTCCAAGGCGAAGGGTCCCTACTCACCGACGGGTCCCTCCCCGGAAGGGCTCTTCACCCCACCAGCAGAGGTAGCTGAAACCAAGGCCGAGCCTCCTGAGTCCAAGACGGACAAGCAGCCGCGTGGTAGGGCCCCCGATGGTCTAAACAGCCGCCAACGGTGGGAGCAGAGTGAGATCAAGGCGCGAGCTCCGCCGTTGTACAGGGAGCATCCGAGTCCCGACGTGGTCAGGTGCGGCACCAGACGGACCCAGGTCCCCTATGAGGACATCTACAACGCTTCGCCGCCGAGGTCACGAAGGCGACCGGCCAGAATCTGTGAGTCGAACTGACCCAAAGCGGCAATCTGCGTTGTCCTAAAGCAAAGTTCGTGGACAGGAGAAGCACTGGCAGCTGCACTCTCTGGGATGACATGTCTTGGAACGCGCGAGTGGATTTTATGTTGAAGAGCAAGGTGGGAAACGAGAGGGGAAAAGGAGGGCAGGATGTTGGTTTTTGCGTGCATTTCTGTTATTTTGGTTTTGAGGCAGGTGGTTCCCCTTCCCTTTCAATTGGGTACTGTCTGTCTGTTCTGGACGGTGTCCACGGAGGTGTATGAAGGGAACAGGATGCGTCGTGAGAGATGAAATTGGGGCCATGAAACGACAGTGATGAGATGTAACTGCGCTGTACTGCACTTGCATTATGGTTGTCTCTCGCCAACCAGGTGGGAAACTCGCCTTGGGAAACCGGGCTCGAGTGCTTGAGTGGAAGTTGATGCTGTTGGCGGGACTGGAGGGTGCTTCGTTTGCAAGGCCCATGGTTAAATGCTTTATCTGAAAACATCAATAGACTGGCTTGTGATAGGAGATAATGCGAGAATAAGTATTCCCTTGTATTGTTCGGGCGATTTGATGCATGGTGAACTCGAAATGTCAAGTGATGTGAATATGCGATGCTTGATGGCAGATGCTCTGGAGGAGTTAACCGTGCACTTGACGCCAAATGTCCCAAAGCCGACACCCGCTGCAGGTCCCGTGAACCCGCAGCTTCCGTTGGACAGAAGGGTGGGGCTCGAGGCGTGCCAGACCAATCAAAGGCCAATGCGCAACGATCCCTGCCGCCTGGCTCGGTCGGAGACGGAGCATCGCCAGAAATTTTGTCCCCAGCGCCCATCCAATTCCGTGCTGCATGTGGGCTGGTTGATGACAAACTCTCCGTGGAGCAGCGGCAACCACGCTCATTTTCCGTCGCCAGTTGCGCTGCCTTGCCTGCAACACCACCACGTCGCTCGCTCACGACAAAATGTATCGCTCCGCGCTCCGGTCCCCGGCCAGCGCATTGCGCGCCGTCAGGCCGACCCCGACCTCCCTCGCCTCGGGATCCCGCCGCCTCCTCTCCACCGCCCCTGCATCCAAGAAGCGCACATGGAAGGGCGCCGGCGTACGATGGGGTCTCGCCATCGCCGCCGTCTACGTCTACAACACCAGCCCCCTCTTCTCCGATGATCTTCCTCGTACGATCTCCCCTCCTCTTCGCGGCCAGACCGGATCTCAGCTCTGTGAACACGCTCGAAGCTAACCCGGCGCTCCCACAGCCCAAACCGGCCCGGCACCTGCCCAGTTCTCCGACGCAGACCTCCCCACCGTCGAAGCCGTCGTCGAGCAGAAGAGGCGCAAGGCGATCGCCGCAGCACCACCACCCCCTCCTCCTGCCCAGCAAGAAGCCGCCCTCCCAGAACCCGCTCAGGAGGACCCCGTCCAACAAGACCCGGACGAGCCCACCGGCCTCGATGCGGTAGCGATTCCGTCCCCGAACCATGAGCCCGAATCTCCCGCAGAGCTCGAGCAGGAGGCTGCCTCGCAAGGCGCCTTCAACCCCGAGACTGGCGAGATCAACTGGGACTGCCCGTGCCTCGGTGGTATGGCCGACGGGCCCTGCGGCGAGGAGTTCAAGTCGGCCTTCAGCTGCTTTGTCTACTCCACGGAGGAGCCCAAGGGCATGGACTGCATCGACAAGTTCCAGTATGTTTCCCACGGCATGCAGACGCAGAGAGGAAGAGGTGATGGAAACCAGAGCTAACAACAATAACCAGACACATGCAGGACTGCTTCCGCAAGTACCCCGAGATCTACGGCTCCGAGATTGCCGATGATGAGGACGAAGGCGCGTCCGCTCCTGCCCCCGTCGAGGGTGCCGAGGCAGCCCTCGCCAAGGAGCTCCCCGAGTCCACACCCGCACCCACCACAACCGCAGCGAGCGAGCCCAAGAAGGAACAAAAGGAGGAGTGGTCAGAGGAGGTCCCCAAGGCGGCGTTTGATGCGACCAAGGCCAACAACGGGACGACGGAGCAATAAAACACACCACGACATCGCCAAATTTTATTGTTATAAAGCTGTACACTACATAGACAAAGCTGCGGTGGGATGGGAGACGGAGTAATGAAGGGGTCTGCTGCCCGCGGGCCATGTACGACTCTATGTATACCATGTAAAATGCAAGCCGGCCATCAATGCTAGACACCACACTCTCCACACAAGCCCTGTTGTTGTATAGAGCGCAACGAAGTAATGTTGGATTTCGTCGATGGTTATGTTCTGGTCGGAGTCGGTTGGTGAAAATACCGCGTTCAAGGTCCGATGCATTCTTCTACCTAAATCCTGGAGCACAATCTATGTTTACACTCACCCCTGACGTGCATTGATGCTCTCAAGAGCCTTGCACTAAATCGCCAATGCGGAATGCAGGCGTCGTCACATCAAGCTCCAAGTCCAACACTGCTCCACCGAACGCGACGCTGGACCTGGCCGACGCTAAAAAGCAGAGAAGCGGGCCTCGAAGCCATAGCGCCAGCTCGCAGCTTCGTGAGCCTTCCATTCATTGGCCCGTGCCTTGGATTGGCCTGGTCTGATTCGAGCATTAAGCGGAGCCGCAGACGTCATCACTGGATGACTGGGATTCCGCGACACACTGCCCTGCAGGTCGTCAGGCCTTGGCTGGCACCGTTTTCAGGTGCCTGTTACAGCGCCAGCGCCCGGTTTTACCCATCCGCCCGCTGGGACCATCACATGTTGCACCTCCGACTGCACCAGGTCCAGGAGCTGCCTGTCCCGTTTTGTTCCCTCGCTTTGCCTGTCCAACAGCCAACCCCCCGCGTGACGTGACCACACATCCAATCCCGATCCCGATTTCTTTCTCCAACTTCGCAAACCAATCTTCCTCCTTCTTCCATTTGTTGATAAAGAACGGACAATCATCTCTCTTCCAGCCGCTCACCACCACATTTTTGGATCGTCATCGTCATCGCCGACTCCATCGTCCTCTACTCGTACCGTATTCCCCCACCTCTCAATCACTCACTCAAGAGTAAGTTCCGCCCGTCCGATCGCAGCCACACACGTGCGCTCCAATCCAATCGAGTCACACCACCATCAGCGCACCACCTCCAGACCGACCATCGAAACTAACACCTCTTTCCAGTGTCTTACGCCGAGATTGCATCCAAGGGCCCCAAGCAGACTCCCGAGGAGGTTCGTCCCCCCCATCCATCCCCGCTCACCCCCTCTCCCCAACACAACCCCACTAACCCCCCTTCCCACAGGCTGCCGCCCCCCAACCGCCCCAAATCTCAGTCGACGACGTACCCTCGGTATCCGACCTCGCAGGCTCCTCATCAACCAGCTCGCTAGTCGACGTCGACACCCCCTCAGTGCGCACCGTACCCTCGGATTTCGCAGAGCAAGACATCAAGACCGAGACACAAGCCGCGCGCGTGGAGCGCGAAAAGCAGCAGGCCGAGCACGACCGCTTCGTTAAAGAATCCGCCGACCGCGCGCGCGCCGAGGCCGATCTGGCCAAGAAGAAGGCCAAGAGCAAGGCCCGCAAGGCGGACAGCTGGATCGTGAAGCAGTTTGAGGGCCTGAGCGATGGTGCCTCGGGCGCGTTAGTTGCTGCTAACTTTGTTGCTGTGCTCGGATTGAGTGGGTTTTTGGGATTCAAGGCTTGGGGATTGTATGAGCGTGGACGGTTGGATATGAGTGCTGTTGGGCTTGGGTTGGGCGTGCTTGGTGCTGTTGGTGTTGTTGAGAGTGTTTTTGCCTCGTGAGTAACTTTGCTCTGGTGATCTGTTTGGGTGGTTGGATGCTAACTGTTGTGTGCAGATACCTTAACAAGGCCAAGGGCAAGAAGAGCCAATAAGAGGCACGGGGGAGTGAAAGGTTGTGTGGAGTTTGTACGTTGTTGGGGGTCCAAGGTTGGGTCTTTTCTTTTCATCAATTTTTGCGAAGGAGGGACAGTATAGGTGACGGCTGGGCATTGCTTGCGGTTTTCTAGTTTCTCTCTTCTCTTTCCATGGGCTTGTTTTCACGGCTCATATGTACATTTCCCGGTTCAGTATTCGAGTGACATAATGCTCATCTATTTTACCACTGTCCGCGGTGTACCGTGCGTCGTTGTCCGGTGAGTTGACTTTTCACCAACGGTTTATGTGTTGTCGGCCAGACGAGGAGCTTATGTACATGAGAGACAGTTGCAAAATTCCCAGGTGAGTTTTCTAGGTAGTTATGATAATAGCGCCAAGATACTTTCCATGAACAGCTGGATCATGATCTGTCGAAAACCAACACTAATAGTTTAGAAACATCGAAGTGTAGGTACGAATCAGTCGCGCCGCGCTCGTCACCACGCATGGACACTACCACACGACATAGCCAAGCAGGACACCAAGCTACTAATAAGCCTCACATAAGGTCGGGTACCTAACAAGGGATTAACCAGTTCTCATCGCCATCCAAGCATGCTCTCCAAGAATTCTCCGACAGATCGACCCCGTCTGACCTAACTAATATTTCCTGTCGTCGACCACTCCAGCAGAATTAACCTCAACGAAGGCCAGCCTTCTCCCTACCACTTTACGACCTCAAACGCAATAAATCGGCTGCACCGGCGTCGGGATAAACATCAACCGCTGGGCATACGCATCCCAGTACCACCCCTCACCATCCTCCCTCCACAGCCGATCCCAAAAACAAGTCGTCGCCCACAACCCCCGGTACAGCCTCAACAGACCACTCCCACTGCCGCCACCACCATTCCCGTCCTCCCGATCACCCTCCAACTCATCACTGCACTGCTCCAACCTCTCCACCCACGCATCCAGCTCCCCCTCCCTCGACATCCGAAACACAGTCCCCTCAAACCGTCCAGGATCCTTCCATCCGCGGTATAACCCGACTATACAAGGCCACGGCCTTGGCGCGGTAAAGAGCTCGTGGATCGCGGCGCGGGTCGGGGAGAAGAGGTTCCGAAATAGCCCGGCTTCTTCCTCGGGGACGAGGACGTGGCTGAACAGCTGGATGAAGAGGTGCAGACCCTGCGGAAGGACGAGTTCGTAACTTGTCGTGAGGATGCGGAGGAGGGAGGGGTGGAGGTTGGTTACCAGGAGGATGGACGGTTCGGAGAGGTTGAGTTGGGAGAGGGAGGGGGAGATGGGGTCGGAGGGGGGCATGCCGCTGCGGTGGAGGATGCCGAGGCTGGAGAGGACGTCTTTGGTTAAGCTTGTTGCGCTGGGGGAGGAGGTTAGTTGGCGCAGGCGTCGGAGCCAGGGGTTGCGATGGGTGGTGGAGGAGGAGGAGGAGGAGGTAAGGGAGGTGGATGAGTAAGAGGAAGGGGAAGAGGAGGAGGAGGAAGAGGAAGAGGAGGGGGGTGATAGGGGCGCCGTGTGGGAGAGGTTGGTTAGGACGTAGCCCCAGGATGGTGGGAGGTTCGGGGTTAGAGTTACGTTGACGTGCAGGCAGAGGGTTGTGCCTGTGAAGGTATGTGGTGTTTCCATGGTCTCTGGTGTTTCCATGGTCTCCGGTGTTTCCGTTTCCATGGTTGTTGGGTATGGGTTGTGGTGTTTTTCAAAGGGGTGAAGAAGAGTTGCGTCTTCTTTTGAGATTTGGATGGTGCTTTTATATTTACAATGGATTTTTATGCCGTAACGGTTTTTCTACCTTGAACATGATTCTACTTTATGTGGTGAGTGAGCAATGCCCGCCTTGCCTTTGGCTGAAGCAGTGACACAGAAAGGCTGCTGGTGATGGTGGTGGGTGATGGGATGGTCACGAGCTGCTTGTTGATGGCCACGCACTCAACCGATAGATAGTACCGGATGATGTGTAAATCATCAACATCGCCAATTCCATCTCAACGGCGGCTGTGTTGGGTGGGAAGAAGCAATATTTCGGCAAGGGGACCGTGATTGCTCACTGCCGTGCGATGCCGGAACTTCCCTACAATACCATGATCTCTGGTGTTGTTCAATCTTGACTGGTTGAGTTGGAGTCTTGCTCGGCACGAAACATCTCATTGATTTTGTCTCTTTTGAAAACCATCACGAAGTTAGCCCTCTGATCGTAGTCCGATTTTTCTTGTCGCGTGATGATGTTATTTCCTGGATGGGCCATCTTCAGCCAAACAACCGCAGATGCAAGAACTACTCGAACCCAGAGTTCTTTTTAGCCACAGATTTGGCAGCGAGGGATTGCACCAACTGAGGATATCTCGGCCTAGGGCCCGGGGCGGTCCACCACTGACGTGCTCTTGCCCATAATACCTTGCCGAGAGAAGGGCCTCCTACAGCTGCCCACCGGGTCGAGTGCTTTCCATGCATACCCGCCTGCATGTCTGGGACATGCCATCAACCCCCTCAACTCACACCTCGGTTGAAGTCTCGGGCGCCATGACCATTCAGTGGGTAGTCATTGAAGGTACTAGGTAGACGATCGTCCTCTTGAATAAGAAAAACAGCCCGAAAAAGAGAAAGGGAGAGACAAGGCAGGGGACGGGAGAAGGGGGAAACTCTTCGACGCTGGCGCTTCAATAACAAATCCCCAATGTCCGCGGGCATTCAGAAGGCCCAGACCCATTGCCCAAGGGACGTCATTAGTTCCCGCCCTCTCCCACGCGCCTTCCTTCTTGTTTCTGCCTTCCTGTGCCTTCCCTCTCCCCTTGTAGACCGACTTCCCGCCTCGAGGACCTTCCTTCGTCCCTAAAGCCCCGCTCGGCTCTCCCGTCTTCCTCTTCCGCACTTTCTCTCCGCTTCAACTTCCGCCGTTTTTTTCCACCTCCTCGTCGCCCTCAACCCCAGCACCACACAATTCATTTCTTGTATTCTGTACTTATCCGAGGCAGGCTTCAAGTCTTTGTCGCGCCCCATTACTCAAACCAATCGCCGCGAGGGGGGCCATAACAGTCATCGAACAATCCTGACATCAGTCACAGCGCTCTGCTCGCATCTTACCGTCCTAGGCATCCCGATTCCGTCCATCGACACCTTCACGATGCTGCGCGGAAATTCCACCAAGCTCGCTGGCCCCAGCAACGCTGGCAACCCCCCGCTATCCGCCCCTAGTGAGTCAAATCATCGAATACATACCGGCGTGAGAAGAACGCTACTGACCATCCACATCACAAGACTCCTTGGGACTCACCCCGCTGGACAGTGTCCAGCTCGCCAAGAACCCTTTCACGGTCCCAATTGCGGCCGACGGTTCCTGTACGCTCCAATTTCAAACCCCATCACTGGAGCGTTGCTCATTGACCTGTCGATACTGACTTCTCCAATTAGCTACTGCCATCATCCTCGCTGGCCCTCCACTGATCAATCACAAGCCAGGTAGGCTACAATCAATCAGAATTCAACCTGAGATATCAACTAACCCAGACCCACTCCAGTCCAACATGGTGAACTCCTCATCGGAAGGGAGTTTTGCAAGATCCCCTACCTTGAGGAGAAGGTCACACTCCTGAAAGCCACGCTGGAACAGGAACGACTTAACCTCGCAGCGCTGATCCGTCAGAATGCCACCGCCAAACTCATTGGCGAGGTCAGGAGATCCATCGGCCGGATGGAGGCCAACTTGCGTAACACGGGGGCAAAGCTCGTTCGCAAGACCATCTACAGGGACGAAATGCTCGCTCAGCGCCACGAGAGAGGCAGAGTCCTGCCAGCTCCAACCCCCATCATCAAACAGGAGCCCAGCAGTCCTCCTCCTGTCCAGACCCAGAACCACTGGTACGACGCTCACCGTCAAGAGTTCGTTCCCTACTACCCCGCCCCTCAAGCTGCTCCCTATTATCCTGCTCCTCACGCGGCTCCATACTACGGCTGGGGTGCCGAGACAGCACACTCTCCCTCACTTTACGACATCCCCGAGTATCCTGGCCCATACGATGGGCAAAGGAAGCCCTGGGATGGATGGGAGGATCTCGACAGGCCAGCACCCGAGGCTCTCGAGCCTTGCCAGCTACGATACTCGGAGTCGCCGGAGCCGCGAGTGAAGCGAGCACGTGTCCGTTCGCCTGAGTCTCTCTCTATCGACCGCAAGAACCCTGAGAGAAAGGTACTCGGCAGCATTACGAACAAACCGAGACCCACAAGCCCGCGTCGCGAGCCGTTGTTGCCACGACCGTCCAATAAGTCTGTCGCTCCCGCCTTCACACCCCGCTGTGAAGGAGCAAATACCAACACCACCACCAATCGGCAAGACCCCGACTCGGCGCGGAGAGCAGAAAAGCGCTGGCGTGAGTCCAGCTCCGATAACGAGCACTCGCGAGACGGACGAGAGGCGAAACGTTGCCGAGAGGCAAGCTCAGATGATGAGTGTCAATCTGACCTTATGTTCAGTCGCTTCGACAACCCTGCTTGCTTCCATCAGGTCAGAAGCGCCCTGGTTGGACAGCCCGGAATCCGATCGGCTGCTGGAGTCAAGGACCGGGAGATTATTGAGATTCTGGACTAGTTTCTGGGCAGAAACATGATTACCTTTGCTACGAAATGAGCGGTTGGCGACGTTCTTGTTTCTGATTGAGGACGCCAGCCTTTCGAGATTCTGGACTAGCTTCCACATGAGCTTTCTAAGATTAGGTGTTTAGTCAGAATACCGATGGTCTCTGATTGAGACTTTGCTGTTGTACGAGTCACATGGTTTCGTTTTTCTTTTTTCAGCAACTGTCGAATACCGGAGCGGCATGGGGCATTGCTTCTTGCAACAGTTACAGGGGGTCTTTTTCCACGCTCAACAGTCGGATATCGGGACGGGGCATTGCTTCCCATGAGATTCACCTGGGCCCTCCTTTTCAGCTTCAACTGAGAATATGGGCGCAAGGCATTGCTTCTTGCAGAACTCACATGGGGCTCTCTTTTTCAGCTCAGACTTTCGGATATCGGAGCGGGACATCGCTTCTTGCAAGAGCTACATGGGGTCCATTTTCAGGTTCAACTGCAGATGTCGCGGTGGGACATTGCGTCTTGTAGGATTTACGTTGGGCTCTCTTTTGCAGCTCGAACTGACGGATATCAGGGCGGGCCTTGCTTCGTGCAAGAGTCACATGGGGAATTCTTTTTTCTTCTTCTTTAGCTCTGGCTTCCGGATATCGGGGCGTGGCATCGCTTCTTGAAGGATTCACATGGGGTCTTTTTTTCAGGTTGAACGTTCGGATATCGGAGGTCACACTTCTGTTGCTTTTGAATGCCGTATGGCCCTGGCATCAGACTATGAAAAGTATTTCTTTGTTGTTTCTTTGATGGCATTCATTCTTGCTGTCATCTTATTAGAAGGGTATGCTATACATCTCGAGGGGAGACAAACGCTCGTGTTTTCTTGCTGCCTGGGTCTGGAGGCGCGTGATATGGAGGGAGGGCTTTGTTTCGCTACAATGGCTTGGCACTTCATTTTCGGTGCTTCATGTAATTAATCAGATAGCAGCTGAGCACCTCTACTCATTCAAACGTTATTGGTGTTCATCTAATCCCCCGTCGTTGACTTTGAAGTTAGGGCATTCCGTCAAACTCGCTGGTCTCTCCCATCCTCCTCCTCCTGCCAATTCCGTGCCATCAAAGACCAAATCCCAATCCAACCATCCAACTCTCAATCATTCCCTCTCACATATTCCTCCTCCCCTTCACCCCCATCCAAAAAAAACCGCACTGAAGCTCACAGACGACATGGAACCAGGACATCCCAGACCGGCCGGGCCATCCCCGACCTCACTCATGCGCCGAGCACCTGAACCCGGCTTGGCAACACCCCCCCCCTGATCCCAGTCAAACCACACATTATACGTAGTACTTATCCAAACCTGCAGAGCCCTGAATCGCCAGCAGCATTGCACGGCTCCACCCATGGACCTTGCCGCGCGGCGCGGCATGCGGAGCGGCAGCCGTGATCGGGGACACTGGAGGCCGGCGACCATCGATGGTAATGGACGGGCTCCACGTTCCCCCGGTTTTGTTCCCCGGTCTCTCCATGTCTTGGGATTTCTTGGCTTCTTAGCTGCCAAGCCCCCGAGAGTACGGTGTCTATTGGTCCCCGGCTTTCGGGTCTGTCTCGCTCGGCGTCCTAGTGATTCAACTCGCGGACGGAACACCACTTCTGTTTGTTGACTACCTCAACTCCTTATTTTCTTCAGGTCTTTGGAACCTACTGGGGATCCGAATCCTGAAAGAAGATCAGTGAGCGGAAGTCGGAGTTTAAAGCTTCCCAAGTCCTCTTTTTCCCTCTTCGACTATCTTGTGTCTGCCAAGGACCGTGATGTTGTTCACCGGTGGTAAAAAATACGAATTCATCTCCCGTCTCGTAATGTCTGTGCCCAGGGAGAAGAGTATCTATCCAGTTCTGAAATTTCGTACGTCTCCCCAACGGTAGGAGTCTCGCGTGTACAGTAGTCATGAACGCCTCAATGGTGTTGATATGTCAGCTCCCGTGTGAACCACAGTCTGGCTGTCAAAAACACTCAAATCTCTCTCAAAATTAGAATCTTGAGAATATGAGGGCGGTCAAGAAATGATTTTTGTAACAGTCCCATTATTCAGGTACATGGCAAAATATCCAACCAAAAACTCAGCAGCAAGGTATATCCAGCAGCCAGCTCCACCAAAAACTCCGGCTCAACACCAACCAAAACACCCAAAATTCGACACAATACTGCAAAAAATGCCTGCCCGCACATGATATCCAAACAAATCCCGCGTTCAACAGTCTTCCCACGTTACATACCAGGTACTCAGCCAAGCGATACCCCCACATCTACTCCGTCTTGACGTTCCGGTACCGAATAACCTCCGTCCCGTCCTCCGCAATAACCCGCTCAGCCACAACCTTATGCCCGCGCACCCACGGCCAGAACTTGGTCCACAGCGCCCAGTACAGCGCGCCAAGAAGCAGGACACTGCACCCGACAACAGGGAAAACATAGTACGGATACCCCTCCGCGTTCCAGTCGCCCTCGGGCGGGATGAACGGCACGAGCGCAAGGAAGGCATTGAGCAGAGTGAAAATAACCAAAATCGGGAGGGGTGTGCGCCAGCCCGACGACCAGTTCTCCGACTTGGCGTAGTGCAGGTAAAGCAGACCCGCGCCAACGAAGCCGTTGATCCAGGCGCCCGGGTACGTGTACAGGTTGACGAGGAAGTTGTAGGCTGGTCCGGGCGGCGGGGCGAGAAGCACGATGATGGTGACGAGCCAGTGCAGGAAGAGCGAGGCCGAGGGCGAGTTGAACGGCTTGTTGGATCCCCACAGCCGGCTGAGCGGGAGCATGCCTTCCTTGCCCAGCTCCTGGTTCAGACGCGCATGGGCGAAGCTGACGGCTAGCACGTTGCCCAGGTTGCTCAGCGCCACGAAGACGGGCAGCGAGCGCGCGCCAGCGCTGTCGCCAAAGATGTTTTTGAAGAAGAGGGCGGCGACGAGCACGTCGGAGGAAGCGATCTCGGCTTTAGGGACGGCAGCGAAGTAGGCCACGTTGGCTAGCACGTAGAGGATGGTGACGCCGCCGACGGCGATCGGGGCCGCGATGGTCAGCGTGCGACGGGGGCTCTTGATCTCGCTGAGGACGTAGTTTGCGTTCTCCCAGCCCTTGTAGCTGTAGACGATGTTGAGCAGGGCGTTGGAGTAGGCGTATGCGCCGCCGCCGCCGTAGCCCTCGCCGCTCTCGATGGCAAAGGCGTTGTCGAAGTTGTGCGGGTCGGGCACGTGCATGTGGCCGGCCAACGCAGCGAAGCCCGAGCAGACGATGAAGACGAGGATGATGACCTTGAAGACCCCGAGGACGTTGAGCAGCCGGATGCCCCATTTGGGGAAGACGGCGTGCAGGACGACGGCAAAGGTGGTGCACGCGACACCGAGGCCGCGCGCCTTGTAAGTGTCTTGCAGCTCGCCGTTGGCGGCATAGAGGACGTAACGGCCAAAGGCCAGGGCGTTGCCGGACGAGAAACCAAGCAGGATCATCTGCGAGGCGAGCATGCAGGTGGCGAGGTACTTGGGATGGCGGTAGACACGCTCGAGGTAGTTCTTCTCGCCTCCCGATCGCGGGATGGCGAGGCCGTACTCGAGCCAGACACTGAGGCCGCAGAATGTGAGGAAGCCACCTGGAGAAGATTGAGTTTAGTATTTTGTCCCGTAATGGAGGGAAAAGGGGGTGCTTGGATAACTCACCGATAACCCACAGCATCAGACTGACGCCAACCGAGCCCGTCGCTACGAAAATGCTTGATGGTGTGGAAAAGATACCCGTGCCAATCATCTTGTTGAGAATCAGGAATATGGAGCCGATGATGCCCATCTTGCGGTCCTCGGAGTAGGCATATTTCTCGCCGGAGCCGATCGAGACATCGTCGCTATCGTGGAGCTTTGGCGTGCCGGAGCCATCATGCTCCTGCTTGCTGGCGACGTTGTCGTCAGACGTATTAGAACTAGGGGAAGCGCCCATCTTGGCTTGCTTGTTTTGTTGCTCGATAGCACTTTTTCAGAGGAAGAATGGACAACCAAAAATCAAAGTCGGTGGGCAACGGGTGGGGGGGAGCACCCCAGCTTTTAACCTCGAGGACAGAGTATAAACTGGTGAACCGGACAAGGTTGTGTGGTCTGACAAGGCGCCATGGCGTTATGTCCTACAAATCCTAACGAAGGCGCCATCGGGCCCTTCTCACCCTCGTCCATGCAACCGCGGCGAGCCGCAACCGGGCGATCTCGATAAACCGATTGTGCATCGGGCTGGCCGACGTCTGGGTGTCTAGCACAGGGCAAAACCCCAAGCCGTTACGCAACATGAATGCCCAGTTCGTCTGCATATCCAGCCAAGCAGTGCCAACATGGGGTTGCTGTTCCATCCCGCGGGATCAAGGTGGGTCGTGTCGTCCAAAGTACCCGGGAGTGCCATGGCTTGGCTGGTCAGCGCATCGGACCGACATCAGTCCAATATCTTCCAGAACGTTGTTGAACGCTGCGAATCGTGGAGAAACATGAGCCAAAGTATCTAGCGTCGACATCGAGGGACCAACCGCACGCCGTGCTCTTTACGTGATCCTCTCGATCGGGAAGGTCGAGCTACCGGAATTCTGGGCGGCGCTTGGCAGGGTGCAAGCGTACCCGCAGGGAAGCTCCATGCATGGCGATTTGCCTTTGGCCGTGATCCACAATATCGAAAAATTGTCCGATGTCGTGCTTTGCGCTAAGAATGACGGTCTGAATTGCCTTTCCACCTACGTACCGGCTCCTCGTGATGCCAGCTATGGGCACCGGCTGCCATGGTCACCTCATCCCAACCGACACCACCTCAGGAGGACGACGTCAGACTTGCAGTCGCATTAATTACCTAGATTAGTGCTTGTGGTTCAACACCCCCACGGAAGGCAACAAACGCCATACACACTGGGCCGCTTGTGGCCACTCGAGTTCATGAAAACGGTGAAAATTCTCCAAGGTCATGGGTGTACGATGTCAGAGTGAGCTGTTGCATGTGCATCCATCCGTCCACAGCCGGAGTACTGTACGTACGTATGTAGGAAAGGCATCGACGCAGCCAGCCCCAGCCGGATCTACGCCGGCATAGACCGCACCGGGAAGACTTCCCCAGGGCAAATGGACTTTGGGGCTGATGGGCTCCCCTCACCGCGGCCGTCCCCGATTTTGAAGAGCTGTGGGCAGACCAAAAGATCGACCGTCTCCAGCTCACCCTGGGCACCATGGCCGTCCTCGCAGTCGACAAAGTCCTGCCCAATCTGGACCGACTCGCCGCTGCTTGGCAGTGACAATCCCACGTTTGCGCGGTGCACGCCGACCTCGAGTGCGAGCTCCCCCGCAAGGCACGCGATTTCAGACACCTTCTCCTTTATCTGGTCGACCGCCTCGACTGTCGTGATCTCCTCAAACACCTTGAGGATGTCCGCCTCCACCTTGGCCCGGTTCATCGCGAACGGCGTCAGCGGAGCTGGCTCATCCCCATCGGCTGGGCTCTTCTTCCCATCCCGGACAGCCGACATGATGGAGCTGAAGGTCGCTGATCGCCATCTGTTGGCGTCCTTGCTGCGGCTGAATATGTCAAGATTTGTCTCGGCAGGGCTAGGGCGATCTAGACAAAGCGTCACGGTCAGTAGTTGTTCTTGGCAAACTAGAGCCGGTGGCTCTCATGACAAGTAACGGCGCGCAAATACGGACCTGTGCCGGTGCCGGCTCCTCCAGGGTGTGCAAACAAGCTACGCCAAGACCAGTAGAGCTCGATCAAGACCCTTTTCCCATCTCCACTCCCAAACGCGCCAAACCCAAACGGCGCGGAGAAGAAGCCGTCGGCGATCCTTTCCCAGACCAGGCTTCGAAGCAGGAACCTCAGCATATTCTTCCCCTCGCGCTGGAGAAACTGGGTGTGGTCCAGCGGGCTGTCCTGGGGGATGGAAACTGCGCCAAGGTTGAACGGCTCCGTGATGACTTGAACCAGGAGCTTGAGCTTTTGAAACTGGATCTTCAGCTCGCTGTCGGTCAACTGCCGGATGGAGTCCCCCGTCTCTGGTCTTAGCGAGGCAATCATTTGCGTGGCCTCCTCCCTCTCTTGATTGACGAGGCTTTGGTGCCTCTCCCCCTGCATGCGCATCGAGTCCTCGTAGTAGTCTCTCGTCTTCTGGAGCTTCGCCCGGCTGTCTTCCATCAAGGACTGCATCTGCGATTCGTAGCTAGCCGTGATCTTTTCCGACTCTGTGGTGTGATAGATTCTCTGGTTCTGCATCTGCAACGCATAATCCGACTTTTGCTGTTGAAGCTTTTCCTCGAACTCTTGTCGCAGTTGACGGGCTTCGGCTTTGAAGTTGGTTTCCAGCGCGCTGATCATGGCCTCGTGGTCTTTCTTCTGTCGTGACCGGTCCTTGACAAGCTTATCACACTCGGATTGGAGCTCCTCTAGCAGCTTCTGGTACTCAAGTGTGCTGCCTTCGAATTTGCGTTGTTGCTCACCGGCTGCCAGCCCATGGCTCTTCTGAAGAGCTTGAATCTCATCCACCTGTTTATGCCGCAGACCTGCCATCTCCTGTTCGTGGCTAGACTGCTGCGCCTCGATCTTGGCCTTGAGGTGGTTGACGTGACTCTCGTATTTATACAACTCCTTCAGATGACTGTCAGACTTGGCCTTAGCCTCTTGCTTCTGCCTGGCGAGATCGTCTGCGTGTTTGTCGTCAAGATCCTGGAGAGTCTTTTGGTGATCGCTCTCCTGCTTCGAAAGCTGAAGTTGGACATCGTTGTTGAGTGTCTGGAGGGTCTGGTGGCGGTAGTCCTCTTGCTCTTGAAGGTCGCTTTTGTGTTGATCCCGAAGATTCTGAAGACTCATTTGGTGGTTGGCTTCCTGCTTCGAGAGTTTATTGTCGTGATCCTTGCGAAGCTTGCGTTCCGTCTCCTCGTGATACGCCCTATAGTCAGAAATATCTTTCTTGTGTTTGTCGCGAAGATTTTGGAGATTCTTCTCGTGGTCATCCTTGAGCCTCGCAAGTTCTGCCTTCAGATCGTCGCCTTCGCTTTTTTGACGAGAATACACCTCGTCCCATTGGTGCAAAGCACGGGTGCGGTCAAGGATCTCTTCCTGTAGTGCCCTGTTCTCGGTCTGGAGAAGGTCAATGTGCTGCAAATGGCGAGACACCTCAGCCTGCATGTCCTGCATGTCGCTGCTCGCCTTTTCGCTTGTCTGAGGGGACCAATGACTTCTATAGTTGATCCCATCTCTCAGCTCGGGAGGATATTGACCCCCATCTCTCGACGCGGGGCGATTCAGGTTGCTGGGAAGGTCTGACAGGGAGTGGGAGTGTGGATGGACAGGCGCCGCGTGGTCTTCTTGCGGCTCAACTAGTTGCGTGTCGCCGTATAGGTGTGGGCCGTCCACTGGCAGAGACTTGGGGAACCGAAGCTCCCCGATGTTCTTGATCCCAACGAGTGTACTGGCATTGCTCGGTGACGGCTCGTGGCGGGGGGCACGCGATTGCGATGTGCCTCTGGCCCTCGATATCTGCCCATTGCCTCGAACAGGGGAGCTGTGACGTCGAGGAGAGGAGTCGCGACGTCGAGGAGAGGAGTCGCGACGTCGAGGAGAGGAGTCGCGACGTCGAGGAGAGGAGGTGCGACCCGAGGGGAGATGGTCGTCGGGACGTCCTAGGAAGGAAGTCCTATCACGCACGGGAGAGAACTGTCGACCGGAATATTGGCCGCTGCCGCCGAACGCAGCGTTGGCGGCGGCGGCAGCTCTGTTCTTGTCGTCGATTGAAGAGCGCCGCGGTCTGGCTGTCCTCCCGGTGCCGCTGGGTCCCTGACGTTTGGGGTTGTCCAACCCCGGTTTTTTGAGAAAGTCTGAGAGTTTCACCATCTCGCCTGCGCGGTTTCGCAGCATTCGATGCTGGTACCGCCGAACGGAAGGGTCTCGTGGGTCGGGAAGGGGAGGGTGCGGTGGCGGTTGCCGAAGGGAGAAGAATGCGGCCTACCTCCTGGGCTGGACCTTCCTTTGGGACCTTCCTACCAGTGCTTCCTTTTCCAAGCAAGTGCGTGCCTGCCCTGCCTTCACTGCCTGCACTGCCTGCACTGCCTGCCCGACTTCATCGTCTGTCTTGGCACCTATCAACCCATGATGGCTTATCGATAAACCCCGCAGCTGAAAAGCTCGCTGCGCCGCGGTGGGAGCTTTCCCTTTTCCATTTTCCGTTTTTGCATCGGCAAGGAGGTTGCTAACTTTTTGCTGCCCCTCCATTGGAACGCCACTTCTGTGCGGACAGCTCTTACTGGACAGAACAAGCGTGCTAAACTGCTGCGGCCTGGGGCCCTTTCAAGCAATCTCCTCCAGTTGAATTGCCTGGCGTCTCTTGGTTGGAGGAGCCACATCATTGTCGGACGGTCCGTGCATTGGAGAACCAGTCGAAAGGGGGAAAGCTGCCCGACGGCGGGAACGATGGGGATAGGGGCAAGCCCAGGAGCGATGGCCTTGCCTACCGATATGCTCGATTTCGGGTTTTTACAAGAAGGGGGGACTGTACAGTGGAATGAAATTACAAGTTGAGTTCACAACCACCTATTCAAACATTACGTCTGCTCGATCGACGTGGAGCCTGTCTGAAACAACGAACATAAATGCCAATCTCCACACACCGACGCATCAAATTGATTTCAAAACAGCCCTTTCCAGCCCTCAGGACAGCCAGAACAAAACATCTCTTGGCCCTTACGGCTGCGGAAAAGCATCCAAGACAACCTCCCGCCCCGTCAGCACAAACGACACGTTCCCCCCAACAGGCACGGTATCTAGCAACAGCGTATACTCGCCGGGATACAGCACCAAGCTCCCACTCTCATCCACCCTCGCCATGTTCCCCAGATTCCACTTCAGCTCCACCGACCGACTCGTCCCTGGCGCGAGAGCACTCACCCTGCTATACGTCGCGAGCGTCTTGATCGGGTACGGCGACGGCCCATACCGACCAGCCAGGAACCCGAGGACAACGTAGTCTGACCCCCGGGCGCCGGTGTTGGTGATTGTCAGTGCCAGCGACGGGAATGGACAGAGGTCGAGGTATACCTCGTTACATGCCGCAAGCAGGGACTGGATGGAGAACGTGGAGGGGAAGGAGGCGGTTGGGGTGGCGGAGAAGGTGGTGTAGTGCAGGCCGTGGCCAAAGGGGAAGACTGGGTTAGGGAACCAGCGGTAGGTGCGGCCCGGGTAGGCGCCGGCGGGGCGGAGGGCCATGTTAGTGAAGGGCGCTTGCGTGGTGTAAGCTGCCGGGTACATGGTGATGGGGAGGCGGGCGGCGGGGGCTGCAAGGCCGGTGATGAGGTTCATTACCGCCGTTCCGCCTGATTGGCCTGGGTATCCTGCCCAGAGAATTGCTTTGACGTTCGGCAGGGCGAGCAGCGGCGTGTCGTCGACGTGGCTGCCGAGCTTGACGACCACCATGGGCTTGTTCAGGGCCGCGAGCTTCTGGATGAGCGAGAGCTGGCTGGCGGGCCAGGCGATGGATGAGCGGTCTTGGCTCTCCTTCTCGACGGTGTTGTCGATTCCGCCAAAAAAGATGATGGTGTTGGACTTTTGGGCTGCGCTCATGGCGGACGAGGTGTCGAACGTGGACTGGGTTAGGGGGCCGGCTGCGTAGTTGACGGTCAGACCCATTGCTTTGGCGGCGGCGACGGGGTCGTTCTTGAAGGCCGGGCTGCCGCTGTAGCCGCCTAGCATTTTTTCGGCTGCGTTTGCCCAGAAGCCCTGAGCGAGGTGGGTTGATCAGTCAGTGTTTTTGTCAAGTTGCCAGGTCACGGTGTCAGGGGCTAGTTTCTGGACAGGCTCACAATCATGGCAACGGGCGAGTTCGAGCCGTTGAGCGAGATAGGAAGAAGCCCGTCGTTTTTCAACAGCACAATCCCCTTCTCCGCCGCACGGAGCGCAACCTCGCGCGCATTGGGAGTGTCGACGTCCGCAGCTCCGAGATTTCGATACAACGCGTCCGGGCCATCGAAATATCCCGCCTTTACCAGGCCCTGATACTGGCGCAGCATCGCCTTATCCAACGTCGCCTGGCTGAACGACTTGGAGCTGAAAGCAGTGGCGGCGTTGGGAGCGGTTCCATCCGTGGCCCAGCACATATTATCACACCCGGCTTCCAGGGCCGCGCCGATGGCCGCCGAGTAGCTTGACTTGTACCTGTGGCCACCGTTGGCATTGCCGAGGTAATATACAGCGTCGCAGTCGCTGACGACGAACTGGTTCTGGTCCGTCCAGTTCCAGTGCTTGCGGAGGATGGTGTCCATCAGATACGCGTTGGCGCAGGCCGGTACCCCGTTGACCGCGTTGTAGCTGCACATGATTGACCCGACCTTGGAATCGCGCGCGCACTGCTGGAACGGCGGGAGGTAGTACTCGGCCAGATCCTGGGTCGAGACCTTTGCGTCAAAGTTGAACCGCGTCGTGCTTCCCGAGCCTTCCAGGTCGTAGGCTGCAAAGTGCTTGCACGTCGCCACGACGCGGTGGGTTGGGCCCAGGCCTTGCATGCCCTTGATGAATGCCTCGGCCCATTTCTTGTTGCGGAAGGCATCCTCCCCGGGTGTCTCGTGGCCTCTGCCCCAGCGCGGGTCGCGGAAGGGGTTCACGTCGGGCGTCCAGAAGTCCAGATGCGCGCGTCCATTGTTTGCAAATGCCCGCGCTTCGGTGCTAATGATGACGCCTATCTGCTCGATCAGGCTGTCGTCGAATGCCGCGCTGGTCGTGATGGCCTGCGGGAACTGCGTTGCTGCGTTGAACTGGCCTCCCCAGGTGATCCCGCGGTTGTGGGCGACGCCGTGAAGAGCCTCGTTCCACCACTGGTAAGCACTGAGTCCGAGCTTGGAGAAGCCGGGTGAGTTGCTATCATTCCTATCAGTGCTTGAAAACGTGGTAGGTGTCGACGACGCTAGTTTTCATACTTGACCAAGTTTGCCAGTTTGTCACTGTTCGACATGGCAGCTACCAAGGCCGATGCCCTGGCCTCTGCAGAGGCACTGGTGTTGCATACTTGGTTGGACTTGAGCGGTCCGCTGGAGCAGTCTGGATACTTCAAACCGCCCTGGACAGGTGTGGAGATTGCAGCCAGCAGGAGGGTGAGGATGGTCAGTTGCCCCATGGTGATGTCGGGAAAGTGATGATATTTATACGACACTGTCATGGAAGGAATGTCATCTATTCAGGTAAGTGAGTTTCAAAGCACAAATTTTCCATGTTCTCTCCACGGCAAGCTAGGAGCTCCATGTTTGCATTCACTTCTGCTCTATTCTCCCTACTATGCCAAGAGCTTGAAAGGAGACTCATGTTCCGGAACATATTGACTTGCTACTACATAGGCACCCCGCCACCGAGTCCGCTTATACCGTAACAATAAACTGTTTCGGTTTGAACCACGAACAACGCGCGCAGGCAGCCTGACATTTGGTGCTAACGGCCACCTCCTCAGCGAAGCTACGCCGGTTGACCGAGCATGAACCACGGGCAGGAGCTGCGCCAAGCTCAACAGCGCACCTGTACCACTTGCAAGGACGTTCAAATATCTCCGGCTGAAACTAACTTCCTTCCCCCCGCAAAATCCACTACCGAGTCCACCAATGGTATTGCTGCACGAGTGCCGAAGGTTCAATATCTGGGGTAGCAGGGCCTAATTCAGCCGCCACCAGACAGAATGCCATTCAAGAATGTCAAGAGGGTTTGCGTTGCAGTACGACGTCATACACGTGATTGGGAATCTGCCCATTTTCTCTCAGATTGGGGATTGTCAGATTATCAGGCATGCTCGGGTAGATATTACCTGTGTGTGTGTGGTTTCCCGTCCGGGTTTGGGTCATCCCGACATCGGGCACCATGCTAGAAGTTCAAGGATGAGGTAGGGTACCTGATGGAGAGAGGGGATACTTGGACATTTTTGACGTTGCTAACAGGCATTTCAGTGGACAAGCAAAACTTCCCGTCTCGTCGTGTATGAGGTGATCACATGTCATTACCAGGTAATGCAGTCAGCGACATTCTGCATTAGCTCTCAAGCCACATCCAACAACCTAGAAGTCTTAGTCTAATGTGTGTGCAGCACATGGGTGTGCAATAACTGGGAAAACTGTCGACGCTCTACGAATGAGAAGCTCACATCCCTCCTAACACTATCTGCAAGGCTTCATTATTCAGTTAGTAAGGCCGCAGACCTGACGGCACCACACACGAAACTACCGTAACCACCGGGCATCAACCAACCCGCGCAACCGTTGCACAAGTCCAAACCTCATTCACTGAAAAAATGCGTGACGTGATACCGACGGTCAGGTTATTACCTACCTTACCTGGTACCTAGATAAGCGCCCGGAGGTCCTTTATGCCCAAGGTGGGACACCAAGGCGAACGGAACACGGCAAAACCCAGTTTTGCGACCATCACAGCGTTAGATATGATTTGTCGAACCAGACTTGGAGCCGAGCCGCCGGCGGCTGCTGCGGATGTTGGGCCACCAGACGGACTGCGCGCAACTACCTCAGCTGAACTGGCCAGGCGCCAGAAACGGCAACGCGACGCACCCCTACCTACCTACCTACCTATCCCGCCGGTTGTCTTTCGGGTCGTTCGTTACAAAACTGGATTTATTGATCTAGAGAAGGTGGGATAGGCTGGGGCTGAAGATAAGCCGGCAACTTGAAATACCGGGCAATAACGAGACAGGCCGGGAGGGGAGGGGAGTGGTACCCGAGTACCTGGCACAACATATGCATGAATCCTGTAGTATGCGTCCCAGGCACTTGGTGGTGGTCAGCAATTCCTTGTTCACAGTAGCAGGTAGATACTTTGGCATCCTGTCTGGTGCGTGTGTGTGTGCTAAGGCCGGGCAGGGAAGCATGCGTGCATGCAGTGGCGAGGCCGAGCTGTTGTGTAACGCCGTCATGGCTGCAGCATACTACAGTCAGCAGCTCAAAGGGGCATGAAGGGGGTCTGTTACTAGGTGCCCGAGGGATTACCTTGGCACGGTAAGAGAAGAGAGGTAATGGTGGTACTAGATTATGGTGGGAGGCTTGGGAGGACGCCGCGCGCGCGGATCTCCAAAGACGTGGTTCCGAAGTCTTCTGTTACACGGACGGGACGAAAGGGGACGATAGAGTCCCGAGTATGGCGGCAGGACGGGGGAGATCGGGCTATTCCATACCGTCGGAGGATGGGACACCGAGACTACGATTTGGTTCGTGATTTTTAGGTATCGTGGATACAATATTCATGAATTAATTACTCTGGTTGAGGGATAGTGTTGAGAACTGAACCTGCTGAAACTTGCCCGCGTTGTTTCAACGATTACCTGTTCACCAACTGTTTAGTTAGTTGATGATTATCGCGTTTTGATTAGGCTATGGTGTTCGGTTTCATTTAAATTCATGGTAAAGGGGGATTGTGCATCATGATGTAATCGATGAGATTTACTACAGCCCAACTCCTCGGTTGATCTAATCGCACTCGTCTCGCGATAAGCGGATAATATCGTGAAAGTGTCCAGATCGGGGTTAGACCGAGTTCAGGCACAAACATCTCTGTCATGAAGTCAAGCGGCGAGCTGAGCTTGGAGCCTGGAGAGACGTTGAGTTACGGCAGTGAAATTCGCCACGTCTTGGAGTTGCGGTAGCATCCAGACCAAGATTAGGGTTGATGGCCGGAAATATGGTTGGGCATCATATCACATCCATTCCTGATCCAAAACCATGGCCTCTGGTCACAGCGACGGAACCTACCCGCCAAAGGTCCGCTGCCAGAGGCGCGTTCCGATGCGGGATAGGTGAGTTGCACAGATATCATGATACCCGCAGTGCGCACCGTGATGACTTGAGAAAGTGTGATAGGCTGGGCCCAGGCCCAGGCCCAGGCTCCCGGACTCGATATCTCTAGCCGGTGTCGGATAGCATGGGATGGGAAGGCCGCGTCGGGCTATGATTGAGTCATTTATGGTCAAACGGGTTCCAGTTTCCCCCGGTTTACGAGTTGGAGCTAGGGTGAGATGCCGTTCCAAGCCCATCACAGCTTGGGAAGTGTGGGTCACACACGTAGTGATGGGAATTTTATCAATCACCATTCACATTTGGCGGTATGGTACGACTTTTCGCATGAGATCTCTCTTGCATTCGCCACGTAGGTCATGAAGGAGGACCGTGTTTGCTCCATGTCCTTTTTTGCAGGGGTTCCTGTCGGGTAGGGACGCATGGCCTCGGAGGGGTGTGGACGAGCACGCCTTTGGGCCGCTTAGGTATGCTGGCTGGCTGTGGACTCCAGTAGGACGGCCCACAGAGACCGGGGTGTGCCACACCCCAAGACCCATGAGGAGATAGGGGGGGAGGATTATGTTCGGCAGCAGGCGACCTGCATATAGCTTTTCCCCATCCGACGGCGATTGGTCACAGCTCCTTCCCCGGCAGATGGTTTGTCGCGCCTGAAGAAAAAAGCGTGTGGCCCAGGGGTTGCGGCCGAGGGGGAATCCAGCGAGGTGGTGTGGCACAGGGCTGCAGGTCAGAAGCTTGAGAACCTATAAGACGTGCAGCCATTCCCATCAAGCAGCCTATGGGGTGGCGCCTGAACAATAATCTTGCTTGGTATAGGTAAGGGGCCAAGCTAAGAACACCGACGTTCCATTGGCGCGGTGCCTCTTAGCAGCGATGCTAAGCTAGGGAGAGGGTAGCTAGGTAGCTTAGTAGCATGCAGCTTGGAGTGATCATCCGTGTACGATGGCCCTCGGTCGAGACTTGGGTGTCTGGACCTGGCCAGATCGGTTGGGCGTGGAAGTGGCAGTGGCAGTGGCATGAGACTCACACCCACCTCGGCTCGGGAAACGGCAAGTATATGTAGCTGGCCCTCGCTCTCGCAGCTATCGTGGTGTCTGTTGTCTACGGCAAAGACACCGACCAAGTCCTCGACAAGCGCGCACTGCGCAAAGAGTTCGTGCTCACTACCTCATCTGCCACTGCCACATAGGCGACCAGGCTGCTGTCTGGGAGTTTTGGACCGTCTAGCACCACGAACGCTGCGGAGTTAGCAGCGCGATTTGTAGGGAATCTACAGTTACTCACCATCGGCTTCTCACTATCATCATCTGCAGTCCGCGCTCAATGACTGTGCGTATTTCCTCGTTGATACTTGTTAGCGGATCCTTGTTGACCTTTCATCTAGTTCCAAAATGGTGACCTTGTGCGAATCCGCGGCGATACGCTCATCTACAAGGTTTTGGCTGTCACTCGCACCATGATCACCATTATCATCATGAACCCCCAGCCAGACGGGCAGCATTACGCCTTCAACGACAAGTCGATCCAGGCCATCGACGAAAGCAGGCTGGAAAAAATTGTGCTTTGAGTTAGGAAATGAATGATCGGGCTTGTCACCGGATGGCTTTTTTGGCTTATTAGAGGCGTTGGGAGGCGCGAGTGATGCATCGGTCGTTGCGAAATGAGCAAGGAAGGTCAGTGAGGGAGGGAGTGAGGTGACAACTGGTATAGCCCTAACCCTGCAACCCATCACCATAGAGACGAATAAACAACCCCCTATCCGCATGCTCCACTTCTTCACATGGCTGGGACTTGTGCAGTGACTTGCATAACAGCTGCATATCTTTTGACCTGCTGATTGATCCGTCTTGCCAATCGCAACAACCGTGCCTTCTTGGCGCGCGTGCCCATCATGCGAGCATCGGGGCGTAATTTATCTCGCAGGTAATTGGAGATGGGACTTATGCCCTGCACTTCAGGTCTGTTCCAAGCCGGAAAGATGCGAGACTTCCTGACATACGTCGGTTGATTTGCTGGTGTCGAACCCTAGGGCCCGCGCATCGGCTTGGAGAGCATGACTAAGGCTGATAGCGATAATCCCGCCATCGCTTATTGACTGGAAGAAAACCGCGATGATGCTACTGGGTAGAAAAGACGCACGATGCTCATGTGATGGGACCGCTGAGGGAGCCGTTTGCATGGATCGAGGTCCAAGTTAAGGGTAGAGTGGTGTTTCTATTGGGAACAGATAAGTATTCATCTTGCTGCACTGGTCGGTAGGTCGGGGAGAAATTCAATACCACCAAGCGCTTCATGTGACGACATGAGTTGGGGGTGGTTACGGGAGACGGATTAATTCATGATCACCCAAGATCCTCCAGGCGCAGGGAGAGGTGCTGCGCTGGTGCGCCTTGGTCGCTAAATGCTCTTCAGCCAACGGTATGTTGCGGCAGGCGCCACTGCCAGGAAGGATCCAACAAAACAAGCCTGCTCTTTTCGCTCTGCAGGTGTGAATGTTGGAGCACAGTCTGTAGCCGGTAAGCGCACGGTCTCTGAGTGCTGAGGAAGCCCAGGCCAAGACAAGGTGAAACCACAGTCACGTGTCGTGGTGAATGTTGGGCGAAGGTGGGTCCAACGCAGGTGGGGTCGAGACGCGAGCAGCACTGACCAGCACGCGTCTTCCTCAGTCAACACCACGCCAAGTATCACCACCGACCCATTACTTACGTCACCGACGATGAGGGGTCAAAAAAAGCAAACTACTCGAGCCAATGAGAGGCGGGGATTCGATAACGGAGGTGAATCTCGGCAACATGGCCTGTGCTTCCCTCCCACTATGATTAAATCGAGCCCTGCCCCCACCAATCTTTCTTCTTTTTTTTTTTTTCTGGACCTCGTGCCTTTTTCCCCACCTTCCTCAGCACCTCGTCCTCTTCCTCTTCCTTCTCGCACCTTCTCAGCATCCTCTCTTCTCAACACATCCGCAGTGCGCACAACTCGAGATATCTTGAGAGCGATCTCTTCTTCCATCTCTATTCTTCCCTTTCGCCTGATCCCAGAATGGGTCATCTGAACTCAATAGCCGGCCTCAAGGCCTTCATCTCAATCAACGGACGGTTCGCCAAAGAATACCCCGTCGAGGTCGACAACGTCCACTGGCCCCGAAGCGTGGTCCGAACCATCTTTATCGAGGGCCTCCCCCGCAACACCAGGCTCACCTTTGAGCTCATGAAGTACCAGAACTTCTGGCAAGACGGCCCAGATCTTGCAAAGGTTCACCATCTCTCCGCTCTTTTATTCCCGAACGAGCAGAAGGACCTCAGTACAATGGTTCACGAACTTGTCGACGCTCCGCGCCCCAACTCCGAGGGGTTACCCTGGACGATCAAGCGAGACTTCAGAATGAAGGACCCTCAGGGCAGATTCGTGGCCGAGATCTACCGCATGACAGCAGACAATCAGATCATGGATCCTGATGGACAGCCCTATGCCGTCTTCGAATTCATCTACTGCTCCATGCAGCAGCTCATCGACTATAGCGTCGTCGAAGTGAGACCAGCGCCAGTCCATCGGCCTGCCGAGTTCATAGACTTGACGAGCGAGGAGGGAACACAGAGAGGCCCGATTCCGGCAGCCGAAGTTGGCCTCGCACCAGAAGATGACATGCAACGGCTCTCGCTTGTAGAAATCGATGACTCGGATGAAGAGCCGGATGACATTGGATACGCAAACGCTCCAACTCCAGCGCCTGCTCCGGTGGCTTCGGCTCCGGAACCCGTCGTTCTTGCTGCCCGGAACCCGGCCCTCATCGAGGTTTTGGTTCGCTCGATCGTGCCGGCTCCGGCACCCGCTCCGGCGAACCCACGCTACCAGGCGCCAGTGTGGTTCCCTCCTCCCTCGCCTCCTCCGCAACGTGCGGCAAGCCCGACTCTAGTCCGAGACCTGCGAGATTATCGCAGTCCCACGCCATATCCCGTCGCGGAGCCCCGGGGCCGCAAGCGCCAACACGAGCCAGAGCCAGAGCCAGAGCCCGAGCTCGAGGCGTCGGACCATGAGGAGCCAGAGCCCGAAGCTCATCACCGCAGCAAGCGCACACGAACTGCAGCTGCCGCTGCCACTAGACCCGCTCGCAGAATCGCAGCCCCGCGCGCCCCCAAGAAGACAGTGGACCAGAAGATCAAAGATCTCGACAAGAAGGCCACCGAGAAAATCAGAGAAACTCGCGACAAATACAAGAGACTCTCTGACGAGGCAGAGGAGGCAGCGCTCGAGAGCGGCCTGAGCAAGACAGCTGCCAAGCAAGTCGGAGTCTCCGTCCGCACTGAAGGCAGAAAGAAGATCGCGGCCACGAAAGCCAGAACCGCCAAGAAGGAGGTGAAGATGCGGGACGACGAGGAGAAGAAGCGAGCGTTGCAGCAGATCCGCAGCAGACGGGGCTACTGAGGCTAAATGGTCATGAAATGACCTTGAAGACGCCTGGGGCTTCTTGGGTGATGTCCTCCTCGACACAACAGAGGAGAGGGTGGACGGGGGTAGGACACGTCTGATGGCGGTGCCTCTTCGAAAAAGACAGAGGAATGGCACTGAGCCTAGACTGGCTACTTGAAAAGTCTGGCCCCTTTTCCCGACAGAACAGAGAGAGGACCCTTGAGGCCTGGATGATGGTATGATTACGACATGATGATCGGATTGATAAATGGGCGGAGAAAGCCCAGGGTATGGCATGCATCTAGATTTCCTTATTTGTTCTCTTTGTGACGCTGGTTCGGTTATTGGTTTCGGAGTTCAGTTTGGCCCAGGTATGATTTGGGACTTTGAGAGTCCCTGGTACTGGTACGCATTAGCATGGATAGGAGTTGGGTCTGGATGGCCGGTGTTGTGCTGGATATACCCATTTGCTCTTTTTTAGGGATTCGTATGGCGTTATTATTGCGAGAGGACTGGACAGGAGCATTGGTATTAGCATCAGCATGCTGTTATGAGGTATATACCCGGCCTGCATAGGTTGATATGAATTGACACGGTTGTGTGGAATCATGATATCTGCGCCTCGTGATCTTGCAATGAAGTGACACTGATTAATTCGTGAAGAGACATGGTAACCACAAGGTATAGTAGCAATATGCTAGCCCTCCTGATCTGTTCCCTCACTCTGTCGGGCTGTTCACTCGAAACATCATCCCTACGGAAGCACAATAACGGCTCCTTGAACGGAGGTACTGCATGTTGACATGATGACTCGCGATGGCAGATGGGGGAAACAACCTAACTAACCCATCACATAACGTAAACAGAACTGACATCAGGGCACAACCACTCTTGAATATGTATTCGCCAGCCGTGAGCCTCTCATATAAAAACGGCCCATCCCTCCTTGTCCCTATCCACTTCCCCATTTTTTGTCATCACCAACCCACCCTCTCACACCCCTTACACGAGACAATCTTGCTCAACAACAAAGCCTACACTTTCTCTACACCAAAAACCCCCGCAACTCACCATGGCTGACTTTTACGACGACTTCCCGCGGCTCTCGCTGCAGGAAGACGACGAAGAAGACGGCGAGGAGGAGGTTGAGTACCTGTACGCCTCAACCTCAGCGGCCGGCGGAAAAAGAAAGCGCAGTGACGATCCCGACGACTCCTACGAGCTCGACGCCTACAAGCCAATCGCCAAGCACCTGCGCTGGGAAGACAAAGAGTACGACCCAGACGAGCCAGACCTCGTGGTCAAGGAGGAGGACATAGAGGACTTCTCAGACGAGTACGCCGAGTACGACGACGAAGACAACAACCCAGCCCCCGCGCCGGCCCCAGCCCGCCGCCGTACTGCTACCCGCACCCCAGCCCGCCCCCACGCCGCGCCCAAGAAAAAAGCCGCCCCCAAGCCCCGCGCCAAAAAGTCCGGCTTCGCCAAAGCCAATGCCCTAACCGCAACCAGCATCGCCAAGAACAAAAAGCGGATGGCCGAGGCCGCCGAGCTAGCAGAGTCCGTCACCGACGCGGCTCTGGCCAGCGGCGCCCCCGAAACCATCGCCAAACGGGCCGGCGCAGCCATCCTTGCCGACGCGCGCAAGAAGACTCGCAAGTCCCGGCAGACAGACAATGCCAAGGCGGAGAAGCTTCGGGAGGAGGCGCGCGAGGAGCGCAAGGAGAATAAGCGGAAGCGCGAGCATCAGGCCCTGCTTAGGGGGATGCCTGCTTTCCGGAGGAGGGAGGCCGAGAATCAGCTTCGGCAGGCTGATTGGGCTTGGCATAACAACTGTGTATAAGTTACCTACCTACCTGGAAGTTATGGTACTATTTTCTCTCGTCCACAACTTATTCTACCTTCAGTCAAGTTCTGTTCTCGGGTGGTCTTTTCTTACTCTTTTAGCAGTGGTTAGTTCATAGGAACACCGAAAAAAAGAAGAAAAGAAATAAATACAAAAAAACAATTGCTTAAGATCGCACGCGTTGGCTTTTTGCCGCAGGATCACGATGACTCGATATCAGCGGAACTTGGAGACTGTCTTGATAGCGGTTTTCCGGCAGTTTGCTGTAAGAGGAGGATTATCTGCAGCTTGGTGTTTTTTACCTAGGTTTGGTATTGTTACCTATTTCTTGGTCTGTATTGTTATCATCAGTCCAGTCCGAGATAATTAGGTAGTTTTTTTCTCATGAATAATAGACATGTTTTTCTACCATTAATAACTTGTGCCCAACTTCCGTGAATATGTGATTATTAAGTGATACTATTCCACATAGTTGCAAGTAAACACATGCCGAACGAGGAGAAACGAAAATAACCAAGCGTTAGGCAGCAGCAATGCATCAGTGATATTAAAACAGTACCTGCGCTGCTGTTGGTGATGTAGTCAAGAAATGCTGCCGTTATTGCCTTGAGGTGTTGCATCACGGCAGGTTGCTGCCTGGGTCAAAATCTCGTTGCCTGACAACCATCCAAGGCAATGGTCGGTTGGTTGGCAGATTGACATGTACACAGTATTGTCCAAGATAGGATGCTCGGCACACACACACATATGCACTTGGCATGGATGCATTGTTGTTGGAACCGGGCGGCCTGGCAATTGGGTGGGCAGCGAGTGAAACAGGGGGGTCCCAACGACTCGACGACGCAGGCCGACCAGGCAACGATAAGGGCTGTTGATTCCCCAAGCCGCTATATAACAGCAAAGGCTCTCTGCTATTAAACCACTCTTCTTTTGATTCTCCGCGACTTACCTTTTCCAATTCACATCACGAACCATCTCGGTCACGCACATTTCCAAGCACAACCTCCCGCACAAACAATCACACACCCAACCTTTCCCTCGCAGCCAAAAGCAAACATGGCCGCCGCCGACACCTCATTCCGCTACTCGACCGACGCGGTCGCCTCCTCCGAAACCGCCAGGGTCTTCCCCTGGGAGCAGCCGATCCCCGTAAACACCTTCTGGGGCAGCTTCGACTACCCAACCGCGCGCGCCTTCCTAGACAACATCCCCGACGGCGCGCTCGGGCTCGACCCCGCCAGCACCGCCGACCACACCACCAAGCTGCAGATCATCCTGCGGCTTCTCCGCCAGCGAATCACCATGGAGGAGACCGTCCTCAGCCCACAGCCCCTGCACGATGCCGACTACCATCTCTGGTATCAGCGCACGCAGAGCCTGTATATCCTGGAAAACGCATTGGACCTCCCCGAGGCCGGACAGACTATCCAGAAGCTGGTCGCCGGCGCAGTCGAGTCCGACGTCCGTCCGAAGCATCTGCTCGGGGAGTACCTCGTCAAGACTGGCAACTACAAGGAGGCCGAGGAGGCTGCCAGGCCCGTGGCCGCAGCCGCGCTTGGGGAAGTACTCGCCGCAGTACCTCAGCGCGCAGAGACTTCTTGTGAGTGCCTTATGGGGACAGGGAGAGACCAAGCGCGCCGAGACCGAGGGACTGTTGTCGGAGGTTCGAGAGATTGTGGAGGGCTTGGAAAGGGATGGAGGGGATTTTGGTGTTTATCAGCAGGAGGAGCGGAAGTTGACTGCGGAGTTGCTGGCTGCGCTTGAGAAGTACTGAGATAGATCTCCTGTGATTTGTGCTCCAGTCAGGGTTCAGGACGACGTTGGGAACGGGAAATAGCTGGAGCCTAGTATGCCGTATTGTAGCATCTTGAATGCCAATCACCAATGACGGACTTGGCAATGCAAGACAAACCAACAAGCCATGGACCCGACAGTTTGGTAAAGCCCGGCCTCGGTGGGTATCTCGGGGGTGCCTGGCCAGTCAAAGTGCTTCAGATTCGGGTGCCTGGAGTCAGAACCTCCAGTCCAGTCTCACACTCTAAAATGGAACTGTTGCCAGGGACCCGTTGCGACCCGTGGTTGATAGGAGTAATGTTAATGTCCTCGCTTCGGCCGATGCAAAAGCTTGTTGCCGCGGCACCTCGGGCGGAGAAAAACTCGGAATACGACACTGTCGTCACGCTGCAGATGCCGTTGTTCAGTGTCGTTGCGACGTGGCTGTCCTCTGCACAGCATCGGCTCCTGGCTTTGGTCCATCACTGAACGCTGAATATTTGGTATTGAGGCTGGCCACTGATTAGGGGGCTGTTGTGCGGGACATGAATGGCGGAAAAACTGCGAGCAGTAGCACAACGCGAAGTAATGGCAAAAGCAGGAACCACATGGTCCCTCGCCGGTTGAAGACAGGAGCTCCGGCGAGGTATTCAGGGGCGACCATGAACTCAAGAACATCCTTGCGCGAGAAATTGCTCGATGCCTATCACCAGCAGGTAGTGCGGTTTTTCTCTGCCTGATTTCTATCATCTGTACCACCTGCCTTTTTCAGCACTCATGACACGCCAGCGTCCGTCCAACTGCGGATCGAGCCGTCGTTGCAACTACGAACTGTCGGTTTCTGCCCTCCTCCCTGGTTGGAATTGATCGACACAATTAACTTTATGCGGCTTTGGATGCCGAGTTTGAGGATGTCGTCGGGCTGCTGACGTGAGGGCGCAAAATTTGAACATTGTTGTGGGCGGTGGTGGCTGTGGAAGTGTGAGTGTGCGTTTTCGCAGGGGAGTGACAGCGGTAGGGACATGGAGGGCGAGGAGGTCGAATGGAGGAGGAGCACCAAGCCCGAGGATTCTGTTGGCGACAGTATAGTACGAGTCGAGTGTTTGAAACTCGTTGCCGGTGACCACCCGTCTTGAAGCCAAATCTCGAACAGCAATTTTGGGTTTCAACACCATCCGTCTCGGAAAGTTTCTTGCGCTGTGAATGTGTGTATCTCCACGACTCGACTCAAGTGCCCACCCGTTAAAAAAGAGCATAACAATAACTCCAATCCCCCAACTCACACGAGATTGACAGTCGCCACCGGGCGACCAGCAAACGGGACATCACCCTGCAAGCATCCAATGCCCACCCGGCGATACGTACGATTTCCAAGCCGGGACATGCGGCTCTCCGCAGTCTCCTTGAGAACCATCACAAACGTGCGGGTCGGCAGCATTCTATTGAGACCCTCACACGCACTTCCCGGCGGGTCCTCGACGCTCGACTCTGCCACGGCCATGCAGGGATACCAGCAGAAGCGCGTTCCCTCAGAGTCCCGTGCGCTGGCTTCCAGAGCAAAGCCAGGCGTTTCGTCGAGGACGGCAAAGCCGATGGCGTTTGTGGCTTCGTCCGCAACGTACCTCACCGGCGTATGGTCATCGAGTTCTGGGTCAGAGATGAGAGCAATGGACCTGTACCCCACCGCCTCCCATTGCTCTGGAGTTTCGACGGTCCCCAAGCCATGCAGCTTCGCCACGTCACCCAGCGATGTAAGCCCCGTATGGCGTGTATCTTGTGGCTCGATGGCCTTGAGAAGAGGCAGTCGCTGTGCGTTTCGGCCGGCGTTTGCGGTGCTTGATATGGCCACGTCAATGACCTGGGCCTTGATGATCAACACGCCCGTTCCGGCCATGAAGTCGGGCTGCGGTGCTAGCACTCCCGTGATCTCGGCTCGCGGTTTCCATATAGTTGTCACGCGGTGCTCGAAGCTCAGAGGATACTGGACTGGGCCCTCCAGCGCGGCCCAGGACCAAGATGGCATTGGCTGGGGTGTTGAACGAGGCCGCATTGGTGGCCTCTTTGCAGCCCATAGAAGCTCCAGGTGTGCCCTGTCTCGCCACACGCCGCTGAGATATCCCACACCCGTTGCCTTGTGAACCTCGGCTGCGAGGGGTTGAAGTAAGGGAAGTCTTCCCTGTCCTGGGCCCAAGTCGCAACTGGTGTATCTCTCGACAAAGTTCAACCAGGTTAAAGGACTCGGAGTCTGCCGAGAACTCAAAGTTGTGACGGTGTTGTGAGGGCTAGGGAGTAGCCTCGGTCTCGACGGGTTAGTCTCAGTGTACAGCTGGGCGCCGTCCCGTGATCTGGTCCCCAGCCTGCCGTAGCTCTCGAAGTAAATCTGACCGGTATCTGTGAAGTGGATCACACGACGGGCCGCCAGCCTCTGGAGGAAGGCGTCTGCTCGCTTTGTTCTGAAATCGAACTCGACGTCGGAGATGAAGTCTGGCGGCAAGGACACATAGGACACGCCACCACTACTGCCGGTATCGCTCGAGCGTTTCCCAATCGCCACCGCCTGACTCCCGCCGACAGCGGCTTGCAGAAACCCTGCTGTTTCGGAGTCGGAGTGAGACACGAGCGCGCAGTAGGAGCCGCGGAAGATCTGGGCAACTTCGTTTTCGTCTTTGACAGGACAGAGCTCGTGGGTCCACAGGTATTGGGAGCCCAGCATGACAGTAACTCGGACCGCATCTTGTGCAAGAGATGAGAGAGAAGGCCAAGGAATAAGTATCTCGTTGCCAGTGGGCTTTGTGATGTCGAGCTCTGCCGTATTGGCAATGCCGGTTGCATGTTTGGAATACGAGAGCGCCACCCAATTCAGGGGCTTGGGATTCCGCTGCTCAGAGGCCACTGAGCCGGCGTCAGTTTTGACGACACGCACCCTGTATCCGGATGAGGAGTCTGCCGCTAGATTTACTTCCAGCAGCGTTGCGGGTAGCGGGCGCATGGACAAACGGTTTAAGTCCCCCTGATTGGGTTCGCACTGGACGTCCTCATCCACCCATTCACGAAGCCTGTGCATGTCGTCGATGGAGCCTGGCGGTTGTTTATCTGATCGTCCTGTTAGATACTCACCCCAAAAATTCCCCCCAGCAACGTGTTTGAGCTCACTTAACAACAAGTATCCGTCGATGAGAGGAAGCGGAAGTTGCTCGGAAGCGACGAAGAAATACAGAGCTTCCCCAGTGGGTAGCTCAACCCGTGGCCGCTCTGAGATGTACAACCTCGGAACTGGTTCGAGGGTCAACCAGACCCGGTACTCTGGAGGGTACTCGCATTGTCTTTGTGGATCGTTGTACTCGGTCTTGATCGCGCGTTCGATGGCTGTCTGTAGCAGACGGCAGAGCTTGCATGATGAGGCGTTGGCCTCGAGGTGACCAAGGGTGACGTGCTTGATTATCTTGACGATCTCGAATTGATACAAGCTTAAGGAATCGCATTGCTGACATAGGATTGGGTCAGCAGAAGAGGCCATGGTGGAAATCTGTGACTCGGATGTCTGTAGCTATCCACGGTGTTGTTCTCCGTTTTTTGAACATGTGGACTGTGTGAGGTTGGCGAGATAGCCTGTTCTCGACTTCAACAAAATTGAAAGCGAAGCTGGGTTGTTGGTCTCTTGTTCCCCGTCGTTCCTCGTCAAAGTGTAACTCGTCGGTTGGTCGGGAAAGTCCGGAGATTCAGATATTGGCGGCTCCTCAGTCGCTGGCGCTGTGGCAGATCAGGTTGTGGACCTGAAATCATGATCTCATGCTTCCGCCTTGACTTGTAGGTACGCGTGCCGGTCATGAAAGATGCCAAAGGAGGGTGAAGAATGGCAACACCACTTGTAGGCCTCACATCATGATCATGCTTGACCGAGCTGAGTGTCTGGTCCAGTCTTTCCACGGGGCGAGGAGCCAATCACCGCTCCGTCGAGTGGGATGATCAGCACAAGCCACCAGCCATCGCACTGCATTGGGCGTAGCAGCCATGACCAAACATGATCCAGAGGGGGAAGTTGGGTGTTGTCAGATATGAAATGATTGGTAGCGAGTGGCAGCTGAAAGAGGTCGGGTCATGTTGTTTGACAGCCAGTCATGTTTTTGTCTATCAAGCTAGTGTACGTGAAGCTGAATCTGGTTGCCACTGCCGACATCGAAAGTCGCCACGGTGCCGTTGTCGCCATTATCTTCGTCGCCAGTCTCTGTTTCCGTCTCCAGTTTTGCATCGATGATGTCATCAACATTCGCCGTTGTCCCTCCCCGCTTGAGCGAATACATCCACTGCGTGGCTGGATTCAGCGTGGCCTTGTCGACCGTCTTGCTCGAAAGCCAACCGATGGTGATGCGCCTGTAGGCGACTGCGTAAATCAGGCTTTGGGCCTCAAAACCCAGCGAAGCCTTGCGCTCCACCTCGCGGAGCGCCGAGAGCCCCGGGTCAATGGCGGTGTCCAGGATGCCTGGGAGACCCAGCAGAGCGCCGAGCGGAACGGTGATGGCGGCCCCGACACCGTACGTTTGACGCTGGGTGACCTTGACTTTCGCGTTCTGCAGGGTGTGGATCGCGACGACAAGGCTCGTTTGTTTGCCCGAGACGATTTTGTTTTGCAGCCAAGTTCTCGTCTTTGACCGTGTGCACAATGTTCGGTACCATGCATCGACTTCCGCGTCGGGAAGGATGTCGATTGCGGACTCGTCTGCCGAGACCTCGAGGGAGACTCCGCTTCCGGGTTGGAAACTGAGGGAAAGTGCTTGAGAGAGAAAGGCGCCCAAAGTCAGTTTCGTGTCATCAGAGAGGGTCTCTTGAAAGTTTGTGACTTGGATCGCTCTTTCTCCTGCTGGGCTGTCTGGCACCCTCAAGCAACCCGGGACGGGATTTTTGCGATCCGCGACTAGCCAGCCCAGGCGGAGCTTGTCCGTCGCAATTGCCCTCTGAAGCAAACTGCCTTGGAAGAGCATTCTTGTTCTGCCAAGGACGCAGCTAAGAATTGGAAAGTGGGATGGGCGGGTATACCGCACGGGTGAGGTTGGTATGGGAAAATTGAAGTTTAAGAAAGTCGCATTGAAACTGACCAAAATCCACACGTAGGCTGCAGTTAGAAAATCCACATCTTAACACCGGTGTCCCACTCTTTTCTGTTATTTTCTGTTCTTCATTGCACGTCACCGGTGTCCTCGTCCTGCAAACCGATGGTGCAACCATCAGACCATCATCTCATGAACTGCAAATGCCGGGTGGGCGTGACGTACCTTCCGTTATGGGGGGGTGGGCTCATTCATTGGTGGCAAATAATGTTGGGCGACACACAGTACGTACCCGTGGTTGCCCCGAAGTAAAGCGCTCCTTCCAGCAGAAGCCATGGAGGTTACGGTACCTCGTTCTTGTGTGCCACGCTGGAAGTATTAACCTGGAACCATAATTACCTGAAGCAGTGAATCGACTTCGAACGCGCAAACCACCAACTTTTCCGCAGACCACCACGTTATCAGACAAAATGGAGCACCCGACGACACAGTCGCCTATTATCACAGCAACCAGGCCAGAACCAACATCCACAGAGATAGCTGTTTCTCTGTCAGAGTTGCGACGAATCTGCGACATGAAAGATGGCCACGACCTTGAGAATCTGCGGGGGCTCAGCCAGCAGTCTTACCAAGCCTTTCTCGAGAGCGGTTCCGCGGCAGATCTCGTGGCTGCAATCGAGTTCTCGGCGCTGGCATTAAATTGCCTGCCCGACACAGAGGACGGCAAAAATGTTGCCTGCCGATTTGAGATGCTGGTGCAGAAGTGGAACATGCTGCAATGGTGCTACGAGAAGACTGGCATCCGGTACTACCTCAGCCTGGCCTTGCAACAGTGTGCCAACGCACTTAATGCCACTCCAACCAACACACAAGGTCGTTGTGAAGCATGGCTGATTGCGGGTCGGATCCTGTTGTCAAAGTTCGACATCGATGGAACCAGAAGCGACCTGGAGAATGCCATCAAGGCTTTCGAATCGGCAAGACAACTACTGGTACTCGGTATGGAGAACGCGACGGACAGTCCTGCCGCATCGGGTGACGCTCCAGCCAACAGGCGGATCCAGATCCGACTCAAGATTGCAATGGCGGAATGTCTGGACCTCAAGGCGGAAAGGGAGGAGCGGGTGGATCAATCTTTCGAAGGTCTACTTCTGGCGGTTGAAGCATACCAGGGTACAGATCCCATTGAAGACCTGCGGATTGACGCTGCTGCCTGTCTCGCGTCGAGATACTTTGCACGTGCTGCACAATCTGAAAGTTGGCTCGATGCTGCCATCGACTTGATGGATGAGGCCTTAGACCTCTGTCCCGGAAATCATGCACGCTATCCGGATCTCGTCAACAGCTATTGCGACATGGTCTTGATCAAATACCGTCGAAAGAAGCACGATGGGTCGGGACGAGAGGACATCAGCCGGGCGATACGTATGGCCAAAGAAGCTATTGCAGCGGTGTCACCAAATTCCGTCACCAGAATCAAACTGCTACACACTCTGCTTTCCATGCTTGGCGTCCGTTACCAAGATATCGGCGAACCCGACGACCTGGACAATGCGCTACAATGGGCACACGAGCTGCACCACCGTACTTGCTGGAGAGAGCAACATCTCCTTTTCCGGAAAGCACGCTACAAGGCCCTTGTGAAGCTTGAAGAGTTCTGTCTCCTCAAACTCAAGAATGGGCTTGCGCCAGATCCGACCGTCGAAACTCTGATGCACTTCGCTCGTAAAGAAAGCGGCCGGCTTGAAAGGAGCCTCATTGACTGGGAGTCACGGTCTAAATCTACCCCCAAAGAGCATGAGAGTGGGGACACGGTATGGTGGCCGTTTGATGAAGGTGACATCCGTTTCGTCGCGAGCTTGGAAGAGGGGGAGAAGCGAGCGCTTAGGCAAAACGAACCAGCCGTTGATACCCAAAAGACGGAAAAAACAAGCGAAAACCAAAATCTCTCCGAACGTATGGAGCACGTTATATTTGGCTGCAAAGGCAAAGCGTTCAATCCATTCAAAGCTAGAAGCCAAGTGGCGGCTGACGGCTCTGGTTTCTCAGAGCCCGAAGCGGAGAACTTCAACCCTGAAGACGAATTCCGGCAAATACTTGCCCAAATGGAAGAGCTCAGGATTCAAGACGTGCCGGAGGCCCTGGTATATCCCGATGGCTATGTTACGAGTGGGCCTCTATGGCTGTTGCTCCTGGCTCTTCAACAACGGTGCTTAAAGTCAGAAGAGGTCTTTGACAAAGTTTGCGCCTGGTTGTCCGAGCATGCACCGCTACAAGCCACGGAGAAGCCGCGAAGTCCCGACAGATTGCAGGTTCTTTCATTCCTCGGCAGGATGTTGAGCAACAGATATCACGGGAGGAACGAGATTGGTGCTCTAAACAAATCCGTGGAGGTTTGGTCGGCGATTCTCGACTCGACGTCTGGACCATATGATCCATACCGATGTCGAGCACTCTACGAGATGGCCGATACCCTCCAGACTCGGTTCCTTGTCGAGTGCAATGTCGAGGATCTACGCCGGGCACTCTCAGCTGGGGAGGAAGGTATTGGCATGAGCACACCCGACGGCAGCCTCCGGGATGATCAGTGGGGTCTGCTGGGAAGTTTGTACATGATGCGCTTTGAACATTTCGGAACAATTGCCGACTTGATGCGAGCAATCGATTTATTCGGCGAGTGCGCCATGATTCGGCTGCCAGACGACCCTTCACGGTGGCTAGACCTGCTAGACCTCAGCAAAGCGCTCTCTGGCAAGTATCAGCACGGAGGCACTGAGCTCGACCTGGAGCAAGCAATCGCAGTTGGCCGTATAGCGCTCGCGGCCTCACCGATGTCAGACTCGTTGGTGCCAGTGATCAACCTCGCAGGCTTCTCCCTGCTCAAGTTTGAAGCGACGGAGGATCGTTACTATCTCGACAAGGGAATCGAGATTTTCCAGTTCGCGAACCGATTCCCCCAAGACTTTGCGAGTCGGTTCCACCTAGAAGTCAATCTCGCCCGCGCACTCGTGCAGCGGTATATGATAACCGGCGACTTCGGCGACGTGAGGCAGGCCATCCAGATGGCCAGGCATATGATTCGAACGACGACGAACGACCGCTCGTACAGGGTGGAGACCATGAGGCTCTGTGGCGAGATTGCCGCTCTGGACATGTCGAAACAAGAAACCATGAGAAGCAATGACGCTGTCGAGGAAGGCACCGCATCTTTGGAGGAACTGACTTACACGGACGCGGCTCCCGTTCTTGACCGAATCTTCGCGGCCAGACAGGCAGCCCAGATCCATGTCCGGGCAGCAGCGGCGGACAAGGCATTCATCCTCCTCCACCACGCCGTGAACCTGATGCAGCTCCTCAGCCCTCGGTGGATGGAGGACCCTGACCGGCAGTTTGTGCTGTCAAGAGTAAGCGGCCTTGCTGAGGATGCAGCAGCGTTAGCCTTCATCGTGGGCCGGCCCGCTGCCGATGCTGCCGCAATCTTGGAAAGCGGGCGAGGCGTGGTGCTGGGATCAGTGCTTGACGGGCGTGACGACGTCTCACAACTGCTGGACCTCAATCCTAATTTGTACGCTCGCTTCGAGACTCTGCGTAACCAGCTCTTCCGCTCCGACTGGAGTGATCTTGACGAGACAGTTTCTCTGGCAACCGAGAGCTCGAAAAGCAGTCGAGTTCAGCGACGTCAAGTTGCAGAGCAGTATGACGCCGTGCTTCGTGAGATTCGAAGCATCGACCCCAAGCTTGCGCGCTTCCAGCTTCCGTTGGACTTCGACGAGATGAAAGAACTCGCAAAAGATGGCTATATTGTAATCGTTCTTGAAAGCCAGCTTTTGGAGCAGACTTTTGCTATTATTATCTCGCAAGGCGGAATTCTCCACCTGAAACTCGACCTCCAGCAAGTTCTCGTCTCTGGGCTGGTGCCACTCTTTCGACACTGCGCTGACGCAGATCTCCGAACCATGAGCCAATCTGGGCAGGTTATGAGTGCTGGTCTTGCTATTCTCTGGAAACAAATTGTCGGACCGGTTGTAAGTTGCATCGAGGACTTGCAGGCAAGGGACCGTAGCCTAACAAAGGCGCTCCCGCGGATCTGGTGGATTGCATGTGGCACACTTAGCCAGTTGCCCCTGCACGCCGCGCATCCTACTGACGGGCCTGGGTGTATGCATCGGGCGATATCGTCGTACGTTCCTACTCTACGGACGTTACGCTTCGCTCGCGAGGGGCAACTTTCCTTCCTCCAAGGCAGTGGGGCCCGTGTCGGCATCTACTACATGGACCAAACGCCGGGTTACCGCGATCTGGACGGAGTCGAAGACGAAGCCGACGAGCTGTATGAGTGCCTCCGTCCCGTCACAGAAGAGGTGGTCAAGGTGCGCCAACCAAGCGCCGCCGGGGTCCTGCAGACCATCCACAGCTTCGACATGGTGCATTTTGCATGCCATGGGGAGTCGGACCCGGAGGACCCATCCCGCAGCTGCCTCATCTTCGCCAAGAAGCGCCCGAGGACAGGCAACGGATGCCATGTCGACAACAGCTACACCCACGCCGACCGGCTCACCGTGCGCGACATTATAAGGGAAACAGCGCGCTCAAGTAGCAGAAAGACGGGCATCCTATTCCTCTCCGGCTGTTCCACCGCGGACAATCCGGCCTCACACCTCGGTGATGAATGCATCCACCTGGCTACTGCATACCACTTGGCCGGCTTCAGTCACGTAGTCGGCACCTTGTGGGACGCGGTGGACTCGGCTTGCGTCCAGGTGGCTTCCGAGTTCTACACGTCGCTGTTCGCGCCGCCTCCATGCCGTGCGGACATGGAGGAGATTGACCCCTCGCTAAGAATCGCCGCCTCCTATCAACGCGCGGTCTTGCAGCTGATGGAAGACCAGGAGAACCCTATTGTTTGGGCAGCCTTCGTGTACTACGGCGCGTGAGCCTACTGGAGGCGATCAGACATTACGGCGCGGACAAAATGGAACATGAGCTTGTTGTGCGACCCAGGCGCCGTCGGACAGCGTCAAGAGGCTGGAAAATGGCTATTTATTCTTCACTCCTATCGAATTGGGACCTTTAATCAAGGGTAAATCATGCACTTCGTGCACTTCGTGGTGTTTTGTTCATATTGGGCATCCCCGTTTCACCCAATACCAGAGCCCCAAGAAGCTTTGAATCTCCTGATACCGCTAAATCGGGCTGCTCGTATTCAGCTATGTACCCCGCGCCGCGATGATGTTGCCAATGGTGTTTCAGTGTGCGCAGAAGCTGACTCACAACCATGCAACGCGCTTCTAAGTTGAGCGACGAGCATGCAGACAGGGGTACAGTAAGTGGAGGTCCTCGATTCTTGGCCCCCTTTCAAGCGAGGGGTTCTGTTCAGCTCGCCTGATGGCGGGGCCATGTCAGCAATCGTTTCCAACTCCTGATATCTTCTCTCATTGACGGATTTAAAGCACTAGGAGGACAACCACGAACATACTGGACACCAACCTGACGCTCTTCCCACTGTCCGACACCAATTCACACGTCCGTCGCATGGGAAAGACATCCCGTGCCTCGCATCGCGCTAAGTTTGCGATCAACACCTCTGCTTGCCATCAATGTCTCTGCAAGTCAACACCGCGACCAAGCGGGCGCCATCGAGCGCCCCTAAGCCCAAGACCACCCTTGAGAACATCCAGCATGGAATAAAACAGCTGTATCCACCAGAAGATGACAAGAACGTCGTCTCGGACGTCGAGTATGTTTCCCTACATTATCCCTCCGGAACCTCGCCGCGGATGCTAACCAACGTTACAGCATTGTATTTGTTCCGGGCCTGGGCGCTCATCCACAGGACAGTTGGAAGTCGAACAAGAACGACTTCAACTGGACCTCAGACAAGGATGGTCTCGCCAAAGACTTTCCCAGGGCCCGATTCCTTCTGTACATGTACGAGTCGGCCTGGACGGGACCGTTGAAGGTCAAACAATTCATGAGCAACATTGCGTCGACGCTGCTTCAGGGTCTGAATAGCAAGAGAGAGGTGCGTGCTAGATAATTGTCGTTAGAGGCGTCGTGTCTTGGCAAAGCTAATCCACTCCATTCTAGCATTGCCCTCGCAGGCCCATTGTCTTCATCGGCCACAGCATGGGAGGCTTAGTGATTGCCAAGGTAGGCCGAGTCCAGCATCCTCACAGCACATGATTGTTGACACTTGCTCGTGAGATGACAGGCAATCACGATTGCCGATGCCCGCCATGACCTGTACCCAGTCATGTTCGAAACCATAGCTGGATGCTTGTTCTTTGGCACGCCGTTTGGTGGTGCTGCTGCCGCCGCCGCAGCCCACATGTTTTCCCAGATCGGAGACTTTTTCGATGTTACTGAGCCCTCGAAACTTCTGGATCTGATGAAGCCCGACGACGAGGGACTCCGTGAGCTCAAGGATGAGTTTGTCAGACTCGCCGGCAAGCTCAACCCCAAGATTGACCTCTTCTGCTTCTATGAGACACACGAGACCGACTTTACCAAGCTGGCAGGTCTGCCCAGTTTCTTCCGACCCCTGATCCCAAAGAAGATTGCCGAGTTTGTGACTCGAGGCTCGGCCACTCTTACTGGTGTCGATCAGATGGGCCTTGCCGCCATCCATCGTGATCTTGTCAAGTTTGACAGTTTCAAAGATGAGCGATATCAGCTCATCCGCAGCCCAATCAAGAAGATTGTCCACAGTGCTCAGCTTGTCGTCAAGAACCGTCTCAATGCAACGCGAGGGATTGATTGGGCCATCATCAAGGATATTGTGGCTGTCTTGGATAGCGTCCAAGTGCAAAAGAAGCGCAAGCTCATGTCGCAGGCATACGCCCCGTCGTCTTGGGTCCCAAATGAAAAAGACTATGTCGAGTGGCTTGCTAAGGATGGCGACCAAGCTATGCTTGTTGAGGAGAGGCGTGACGATTGCCTGTGGATCCGCGGTCCAGAGGGGAGAGGCAAGACCAGCGCCACCATGGCTGCGCTTCAGGATATCGAAGCCATGATTGGCGGGGAACAGGAGAACAGCAGCGGCCAAGCGCCGCTGCTATTGGCATTTTTCTTCTGCGACAGAGTCGCCGACTACTCCACCGCCGAAGACGTTCTCAGCTCGCTCGTCACGCAGCTCATCAACCAACAAGGGTCGCTTGCGCCGTATGCGAAACAGTTCGTCACCAAGAAGGAGGACAAAAGCAGCAAACAACCCAAAGTCAAACTGACAGTGGAGAATCTCTGGCAGTCTCTACTAGAAATGTTGACTGATGAGTTCATTGGTAGGCGGGTGTATTTTGTTATCAACAACATCCACCTTCTGAGTGAGGACGTCGACTCGACGGGCAAGCTCCTCGACTTCATCAACGCCGAGCTGCAGAGCATGAACAGCGGAAGCGACAGACACGTCCAGATCAGATGGCTGTTTACCAGCCGGGACTCGGACAATATCGGAACGGCGCTGAACGTGAACGGCGTGCGCATCATCGACCTCGAGGACGAGAAATACGGAGACCAGGTTCAACTCGAGCTGCGCAAACATGCTCAAACCAAGATCGCCGTCCTACGCAACGAAAAGGAATACAACAAGGCGCTGGCGTACTTTGCAACCAGCCTCATTGGCAGGCGAGCACAGAACACACAGTGGATCGACATCACCTGCCTACAACTGGAAGAACTCCCCAAAGCCGAGACGGACCTTCGAGTCCGTAGGGTATTGGAAGAGGTGCCTCAAGAGCTTACAGCGCTGCTCGATCGTGCTTGGAAGCAAATATTTGACTCTAATGTGGACAATATCGACGAGATCAAGGAGATGCTCCGGACGCTCGTGCTCACCTACGAAAACCCCACCATCGAGGAGCTGGGCGTGCTGGCCGGGCTCTGCGCGAACGACGAGGAGAAGGAGAAGCTCAAACAGTTGGTGAAGAAGTGCAAGCCTCTGCTCACCATCGGTCAGACGAGCAAGATGGAGAACAAGGTCAGCTTCTTGAATGTCGCGGTCAAGACACATCTCCTGGAGAACGGGAAGCGGCTCTTGGGCCTATCCAAGGAAGCGACGAAATGGCAGCATGGAGTGCTTGCTCTGAGATCCTTTTCCCATATCTCGGAACGATTCGACTTTCCCGAGACGGTGACTGTGACGGCTCCTGTCACTGCGGTCGAAAATCCGACACCTGCCCCTGACACGGCCACAGATGCCGGCGAAGACAGCAGTGATACCAGCGACGCCGAAGACGAGTCGGATTCGGCGAGCGCGACCGAGGGGGAATCACACGCATCGCCCACCGAGCAAGGCGACGACGACGTGGACAGTTACGACTGGGAGGAGGACGAGTCGGACTGGAGCGATGACGATTCTGTCGAGCAAACCGACCCGGAGGCTGAGCTGCTGAAAGACAAAGCACTAGCATACACAGTGAAGCACTGGTTGCACCACGCCAGCAAGGCCACCCTCGAGATTGCCGAGGACTTGAGTCTCGACGAGTCATTCTGGAAACGGGATTCCCTGATCCGTCGCCGATGGCTGTGGGAGTACAATCGTCTCACCGGCACCTTGGATGGCTTTGAGCTCAAGGCGATGACGGCCCTGCATGTAGCCGCGGCCATCGGCTTCACGGCCCTGGTAGAGGCGCTCATGAGAAATGGACACCAGGACGAGAGAGATATGCATGACTCCATGGTTAACACTCCGGTATGTTCACGTCGGCTCCTTGAGCGCTAATTGATTCTGGTCCGATTTTTGTATAGGCCGTAACTGACAGTTGACAGCTTCACTTGGCTGCATACTTTGGCCGCTCCAACATTGTTGAGGAGCTTCTCAAGAAGGGAGCCGCAGTTGATGACGGGGTCACAGAGAAGGCCCAAACGCCCCTGTCCATGGCTGCAAGCAAAGGAGACGTCAAGGTCATGGAGATTCTCATGCGTTGGGGGGCAGACCCAAACACGACAGACACCGAAAGAGGACCCGTCATCATCTCGGCCATATTCTCTGGCAACCGCGATGCCGTCAGGATGCTAGTCGAGCACGGGGTTTCGCTTTCCCTACCCAGCATCGCAGAAGGCGAGGAGCAGCCGTACCTCACGCCATTGGCTACGGCGGCGTCCAACTCAGATTACCCCATGTTCGAGCACCTTGTCGACACGTATGCGGATAAACTGCAGGCGGAGGATTATAATGAGGCGCTATTCCAGGCCGCATCGTCTGGCAGAGTCGAGGTGTTCAACCGCCTCCTCAAGGTGGAATACACCCAAGATACTCTCCAGAAAGCGCTCGAGATAGCAGGAAATGAATTAAACTGGGAGATTTTCCGACTTCTGCTCGCACATCGGCCTGGTCTTGACTGTGGCTCATCCTTCTACACGGCCGCCATCCAATTCGAGCAGCAGGACGCGGTGCTGGAGGAGATATGGCAGTACACCAACGGCGGCATCACTCCCACCGTCCTAAACTACGCGCTCTACAAGGCCACGGATGTGGAGAAGGAGAGCACAGTCAAGCTTCTCCTGGAGAAGTTCCACGCAAACCCCGACTGTGCAACGGGCCTCGAGTACGTCCTCAGCTCTACCCAGCGATTTCCCAACTATTCTACTGAAATTGCTAGCAGCACAAACACATAATTGACAAAATCACAGATATGGCAACGCCCTCACCGCCGCTGCATACGACGGCGCACTGAACATCGTACAAATGCTGCTCAAAGCAGGGGCTGACATCAACTCGCCCAACGGATGGGCGCTGCAAACCGCAGCGGCCGAAGGCCACAAAGAGGTTGTCGAAGAGCTTCTACGCCGTGGCGCTGACCCAAATGCGTGCACAACCGACGACCGCTTCCCGCCCGGAACAGCGTTACAGGCGGCCTGCGAGGCGGGCAAAGCTGACATCGTCGAGCTCCTCCTTGCGCACAAGGCCGACCCCAACCAGCGGCCGAGGGCTGATACGTGCCCCATCATTGCCGCAACAGCCAGAGGCGAGCAAGAAATTCTCGAACGTCTCGTCCAGGCCAAAGCAGACGTCAACGTCCTCGGCGAGGCATCCAACTCCTCGGCTCAGTCAACGCCGTTGATCAACGCGGCGGCCTACATGCAGCTCAAGTCCCTGCAGCTGCTCCTCGACGCCGGGGCCGACATCAACCTGACCGACTCGGACAACGGCACGGCGCTTATGGCAGCCGCACGGCGCGGCGATAGCGCATGTGTCCAGTTTCTCCTCGACAACGGCGCGGACGTCATGCCGCTCAACAACGACCGCGAGAACGCCCTCCAGATGGCCATGACCTCGGCGGATCCGACGTGCATCAAGCTGCTGGTGGACCATGTCTCGGATATCCTGGCGGCGATCAAGAAGGCTGTGGACGCCGGTAATGAGGCTGTCGCCAGCGTTATAAGGGAGGTGGCTGAAAGTCATATTCGCGACAAGCCGCATGGCAAAGAGGAGGGGGAATCCCCACAAGTTGAGAAGGAGGATGACAAACCAGAGCAACAGGAGAAGGCACCAGAAGAGCACAAAGAAGAGCCGCCCCCGCAAATTCAAGTGCAGGGTGGAGAAGTGGCCCAGGATCGAGACCCGGATGTCGCTGAGCTGCAGGGGACGATGAACAACATGTCGCTGACCAGCGAAACCCCAAAGGAACATGAGCCTGAGGCGGGTGCCGGCGCTTCGAGGACGAAGTCCGGGTCGTCGTTTTCCTTCAAGCGGTTCTTCCGGGGCCGGAAGAAGTCGCGGCGGTCGTCGGGATCTGAGGATGATGAGGATGATCGCGGCGAGGGTGGCGACGATGATCATGATGAGGATGGCGGGGACAGCGGCGGCGATGACGAGAGTAGCAATGGACAGTCTGAGGATTCGGATTAAGGGGGTTCTCGAGTTCATATCGGGTTCCTGAATACCGGGTAGGTAACTGATCGGATCGCACACGGGCTCATTTTGGATACGTGGGTACGTTATTCTACAAAGTTACAGGTGGTTAGCGATACGGGCATTTATATTGCCATTAGTTGACACTTGCAGGTATGAATAAGAGAATGACCGTTACGTGTCGCGGTTGAGCTGGCCGAACACCGATGACTGAAATGATAACACGCTAGACTGAGTAACCCGTGCTGACAATGGATCGCCAAATCACACATTACGCATATCACACAATACCCAGCTTCGAAAGGCCAATGAGAGAGCCGCTGCCAACTGTCGGCAGTGAGGCATATAATCTTACCTGTCAATATTGGCAGCCCAAGGCTCGAGTGGGCAACTAGGGCCGTACACCATCCATGCCGCAACCTTGCACTTAGGTATGCAGAGTTCTTCGCCGCACATTTACATCAAATATGGAACTCTTCGTGCATTAGCGCCGGTTCTATAGCTTGAACTGATCTTCTTCCATCCACGATTGCACCATGCGACTCCATAAGCACATGCAGAACAGGGGGGTTGGCACACCATCAGATAGGCACGATTCGAGAAGCAGGTGTGCTCAGAGTAGCTACTTAATTAATATCGGTAGATATCTTACGCTATCACTCCCGAGGTCTTGTACAAAATAACCAACAACCTCGCGATTCTATCTTCACTATTATTAATCTGCAATGTATCATTTTGGTTACCCCTCTTTTCAGGGGTACGAATAATACCCACCGTACAAGAACTCTAGAGATCAATCCAGTCCCAAGTCAACTCAAAGCCGTATACTCAGTCTTCCATATCTCACCACTCAACCGAATCGGGAACCGGCATCCATCGACTTATCATCCCCACCATGACCGAGATCAAAAGCCCCCTGCCCAGGGTCGCCATCATCGGCGCCGGAGTCACCGGTCTCCTCCTCGCACACGGATTACAGAAGGCGAGCAAGCAGCGATCTCGTCACTCATACATCCACACTCACATAACCTACCTTACTAACACCTCTCAAGAACGGCTTCCGCGTAACCGTCTACGACAAAGAAACCCGCATCGGCGAGAAAACCCGCGAATGGACCATGCTCCTGCACTGGGCCCTGCCCACCCTCCAGAAAATGCTCCCCCCCTCAGTCCTCGACGGCCTCCGCCCAGCCTACACGGACCCTTTCTACCCCTACGACCAAGAGAAGGAATCTATCCCGTACTACAACGGCACAACAGGGCAAATCGTCTTCCATACCCCCGTCGTAGCGCGCCGCCTGTCGCGCACGAGGCTGCGGACTATCTGCGCCGCGGGGCTGGATGTGCAGTTCGGCAGAACGTTTACAAGCCTAGAAATGGGCGAGGAGGCCGGGCCTGTGACGATTCGGTTCCTTGAGGGGGTAACGGCGGAGGCGGATATCGTTATTGGCGCGGACGGGGCGAATTCAAAGGTCCGTGGGTGGCTTATCGGCGAGGAGGCGGCGCGCAGTGTGAGGACCGAGTACGCTATTTCGAATTGCATCGTGCGGTATGCGACGGCGGAGATTGCGCTCGCGGTGCGCGCGCCGCATCCGGTGTTTAGTCTTGCGTCGCTGCCTGGGGGTGTTATATTTTCAGGGAGTATGTCGTCCTCCTTTATCGTGGCACCGATAACCGCTAATGATGATGTTCCGGCAGTCCAAAACGTGATTGACCCAGACGACCCAACGACCTGGTCCTTCCACATCTCGCGCGTCTGGAAGGGCCCCGTGACTGCGTGCGAAGGCGAGGAAGCTATTGCGCTGGCCAAGACCGCGACGGTGGACTTTGATATCTGCGAGCCGTTTCGTACCGCTATCCAGGCCATCCCGGCCGACGCCAACGTGTTTGTCACGCAGCTGTCGTACTGGCCTACGGTGCCGTGGGATAATCGCCGCGGGCGCGTCACGTTGGCGGGGGATGCTGCGCATTCGATTTTGCCGAGTGAGTTTCCGCTTCCCACCATTTGAATGGGAACCAGTCATATGTGTATCGAGCTAGAGGCAACTTAGGCATTTGTTGCTGACAATGATACAATAGCACGTGCCCAGGGACTAAACGAGGCTCTAAACGACGTCGACCAGATTCTTACACGGTTCATGAAGATCAAGGAGGAGGGGATAACAGTGCAGGATGCGTTGAGAGTGTACGAAGACGACGTCTTTGTGCGCGGCAGAAAGGCTGCGCTCAGCTCGGTCGAAGATACCAGGGCGCTGACGCAGGTCCGCGATATGCAGAGCACGCCGCAGGCAAGGTCGGGTTTTACAAAGGCTACTTAACCGAAAGCGCCTTAACCGCAGTAATTCGGTCGGAATCACGAGAGTTTTTGGTTCAATGGCGTTGCTCGTGAGTAGAAGGCTTGAACAAAGTATACTGTCCTGAACCTTTGTAGGCGTGAGAAAGACGACTGAAGATAGCACTTGAACAACCTTTATGTGCAATATCATTTGTCCGCAAATGACAAGTGAATCTTCCCAATCGGGCTCGTCTTCACTCGCAGGTCGGTTTCTGGTACTGTGGACGTGGCGCGAGAGTTTAGCTGGCCACCAGGTAGGACCTTGTACGCGACCCCGACTGGTATTATAATCGGAACATGACCAGTCACTTAATATTCGACATTCAAGGCACACACTTCCCAGCATCACTGGTCACCATATTAATACCAAGTGCCAAGGGAAAGGGACTGGAGATTGAAAGATTAGTGCGAGGACTGGGACATGGGAAGAGAAGGCAACCCCTGCACGACTCTAAGGATGATATTCAGATGAACGGCGTCTTATATACACGTACCCGTCAGAGCAGCTATCCCGATTCTCGTTACATTTTCTTCGGCATGTCGTACTCCTTGGGCCATTTTGTGAGACGGTTCGTCAAACCTCGGCGTCCACAGACCGTAGACAGGCCGCCAATAGGCTGCACGACGCGGGACCCACGGGTGCCTAAAACCCCGCAATCGATTTGTTTACTTTTGCCAACCTTCCAAGCACCTCACCTTCACATCCCCTTTCTTCCAACTTCCCAACCACAAGTCCAGCAATAGGAAAAGCACCCACGAAAAAAAGGATAAACTTTACAATGTCATCCAAATGCCCACACACCCACCTCCAAACCGACGTGTCCTCCCACGCCACGACCGCCAAATTCACCCGCGTGCCCTACAGCAAACGCATAGCAGCCACCACCCCATCCGGCCGCGACACCCTCGCAGACCAAAAGACACCACCCGAAGAAGCAACCACTTTCCCAGCTCCACTAGTTCTCCCCGACGACGCCCTCGCTCTAGATCCCAAAGAGCCGCCTCAAAGTCTCCGCTCCTGGACCCAAGAAAAGTCACGCAACCCGCTTACGCCCGAGCGCAAGACCATCTACGTCGCCGAGATCCCCTCGTTGACCAAACCCGTCATCTTCATGGCTGACTGGGCTACGCCGACCACCATTACTGCCCGCAGTGAAACTACTAGTAGTATCGCCCCGCCCAGCGTCGAGGAGATAGTAGCCTACCTATCAGCCTTCTACCACCCTCTGCCCGTCAAACTCCTCCCGCAATCCCTCTCCTTCGTCCCCTGGCCCCCAAGCAGCACCCGCTCCAGCTCCCGGCTCGCACACGTCGGTCTATGCATCGGTACATCCGTAACACAGATCCCTACCCGCCCGTGTCCCGATGGTGTGTTTCCGCGTCAACTGGGCTTGAACCCCATCCTCGACGCCGCGATAGACGCACTACCACCCGACGCGCATTCGCTTGTGTTGGTAGTTGAGCAGGATTTGTACGAGGATGAGGAGGATGATTTCTGTTGTGGTAGGGCGTATGGCGGGAGTAGGATTTCTGTTGTTTCTGCGGCAAGGTATCATCCTCTCTTGGATGGGGTCGATGGGGTCGATCGTGAGCATATGTGGCCTGCGTCGCATTGTGGGGAGTTTGTGGAGGGGGTGTGTGCAGGGGAAGTTACTAGTATGCCGAGGGGGAAGGGGAGGGGGGCTAAGAAGGGGAAGGGCGTGGTGAGGGATAAGGGGGAGGAGGGTGTATGGGAGACGCCGCTGGGTGCCGCTGTGAAAGCCGCGCGGGTTCTGTCTGAGGCCAAGGGAGAGGAAGATCTCCATGGGTTATGGCTCTCGCGTGTAGCGAGGACCGTCTCGCATGAGCTGGGCCACTGCTTCACTTTGGCGCACTGCGTCTACTACGCCTGTGTGATGCAGAGCACGGCCGGCGTGCACGAGGACCTGCGGCAGCCGCCGTATCTGTGTGCCGTTTGTCTGGCCAAGGTCGTCAGGGCAGTTGGGGCTGTTGCTGAACCGGGCGTGGATGAGGAGCAGATTGTGATACAGCGATATCGCACGTTGCAGAAGTTTTGTGAGGGTTGGTTGCGGGTGGGTATGTTTGCCGGGTTTCATGCCTGGCTTGGAAAGAGGCTGGAGATGCTTGAGATGCCATGATCTGTGGTCTTGGTTTGTCTTGATGTTTGGATTGGTTCTTTATCACTTCGCAAACCATACAATTGCAGCCACACAATTTAGGCTCCCTGATCGACTCTTCTTTAACTCGGGTATTCCTAACCTTCATTTTCCCTTTTTTCCGTCTTTCAGATACCCATCCGTACACCGGACGAGCTCTCGGGAACGGGCGTTTGGGTTTCCCTTTCGACTCGTGAGACTTGACCGGTTGGTTCGGCCAAGTACGGCTCTAACAGGCCAAGCAGGTACATACGACCATACCCACTTGAAAACTCGGCATCCCGTCCGCTCTGCCCTAGATAAGCAAGTGAGGGCCAGACTAGTAGTTGGGTCGGTGACGACCAGCGAATCCCTGGTGTTGTATGTTTGTTTTGTCACTTTCCTTTTTGGTTTACGATTAGGGTTAGGGGTGAACCTGCTTCCTTCAAACACTTTCGGCGCAAACAACCTCTCGTTCCTTTTTTTGTCCAACTCCAAATTCCGATGCTTCCTCTTCCCAGTGTGTGGTAATCTTTTCCCTTTCGGTGCAAGCGAGACGCGAAGCAGCTTATCCAATCACCAATTTATGCGAAGGATCACGATTAAACCGCCCGACCACGCAAACCCGCAACCTTCGTCTAACATTGCCGCAACAGAACAGGTCGTTTACATCAACAGACCCGATAAAACGCACCCGACGATGCGACGCTACTTCTCAAAAGGTCTCCGGGCCGGGCACTATTGGAAATGCTGCATATATGTTGGCTTGTTGAGGGTGTTGCGGCACAGACTGATCCTCCAGTCTCGCCCACGTTGCGGCACAGCTCTTGTTGCGGCACGGTCGCGTGGCTTTTTCCCCGCTCCCAGATTTCCGGTCACTTTTTGTCTCCAGTCGCCCACGTTGCCGGGAAATAAAAACAGAAAGATTTTCTTGGTTTTTCTTGGTTCAGATTAATTAAAAATCTAATCTGAAAGTCAAGCAATCAAACGATCTGCGGGTTCTCAATGGCTGTCTCATCCAACGTTGTGCGCATCTGTGTAAGTGAGAAATTCCCCACGACCAGACAGCAACTCACCTTCACTGCCACCAATGTTGGCCAATTGAAATTTGGAGACAGCGAGTTGTGGTGTTACACAACTAACCGAACCAATTATCCCCTCAGTGCCTCGCCCTCGCGGCCTCGGTCGGAAACCAAAAAGTCGCCTTTCCTGGGTCCGCAGCATACAATGCCTCGTTGGCCTCGTACTTTTCCGCGCAGCAGGCTTCGGTGCAGCCCGCTTGCATTGTGCTCGCCCAGACAGCAAACGATGTTTCCACTGCAGTGGTGTCGTTGACTACTACCGCCGCGGGTCTTTGTCCGTTTGCCGTTCGCAGCGGCGGCCATACGGGGTTTGTGGGCGCGTCCAACAGCCCTGGCGGGGTGACTATTGATCTGCGTGGTCTGAAGTCAGTCACGGTCAGTAACAATGGGACATTGGCCTCGGTTGGGGTTGGGAATACGTGGGATACCGTTTATGCCAGGCTGGATCCGCTTGGGTTGAGTGTGGCTGGTGGGCGAGCTGCTGGTGTTGGTAGGTTTCTGGTGTTGAGCATCTTTCGGGATGGGCTTCGATGGGTTGAGCGTGTGCTGATATTTATCTCGTTTTTCAGGTGTTGGTGGTCTGACCCTCGGAGGCGGCATATCCTACTTTTCGCCCCGCTATGGATTCACCTGCGACACGGTAACCAATTTCCAAGTCGTTCTCGCCAGCGGCGCCATCGTCAATGCCAACGCAACGAGCAACTCCGACCTCTTTGTCGCCCTCCGCGGCGGGTCCAACAACTTTGGCATCGTCACGCGCGTCGATCTCAAGGCGTTCGAACAAGGCCTCTTGTTTGAAGGAACCTCGCTCACCTCCCTCGATATCGCCGACGACCAGATCGCCGCGTTCGTCAATTTCACCGCGGCCGACACCTACGACGAATACTCGTCGCTCATCATGTCCTTCGGCTATTCGCAGCCGCAAAACATCGCTGTGGTTTCCAATGCGATGGAGTACACGAAACCCGTCGAGAACCCTCCCGTGTTCCAGCCATTCTTGGACTTTCCCGCCTTTTTCAAGTCCACGCAGCTCGCCAATATGACCTCGGTCTCGCAGGCCACGCAAGCCCTGAACCCCGACGGGATGCGGTACGTACCTACCGATTGTGCCCTTTTCCCCATTCAGTTATTCCTTCGAGCAGATATCTAACTCGCAGAACAAATGCAGCCAACTCTCAGTCGTAACAACAATCGTCTCAACCGAAGCCGCCCTCAAGGCCGCCTACGTGCAATGGAACGCCAGCCTCGCCAACGTAACCGGCACGCCCGGCCTAGTCTGGAGCCTAGTCTTCGAGCCCCTCCCCCCAGCCATCTACGCAAAGGGCGCAAAGACAAACTCCCTCGGCCTCGCCAACCGGAAGAAATCCCTCGTCGTCGCGTTGATCAACACCGCCTGGCTGAACGCAGCCGACGACACCAAGATCAGCGGGACCGCGTATCGGCTGCTTGCGGCCATCGAGAGCGAGACACGCAGGCTGGGCGCGTATGATCCGTACGTCTATCTCAACTACGCGGGCCAGTTCCAGGACCCGATTGCCAGCTATGGGGTCGAGAGTGTCCTGCGCTTGAAGCTGGCTAAGCTGAGGTATGATCTATGGGGCGTGTTTACGAGGCAGGTGTCTGGCGGGTATAAAATCCCTGGTTTGCTTTGAGGAAACAGAGTGTTGGGCTTTTGTGCTCTTCGATAATCGACGGGGGTTTAATTACCTGGTGTGGCTGATTTGCCTGATAATTACCTGCCTATCTGAGTACCAATAATCATTCGGTGGATTCGTCTCGCCCGAACACAGCACAGTTTGTGTTCACTCTTCTTGGAGGCTGTGTGCATGTCGATCTTTTCCAGGTTGCAGCCCGGTTTCGACACCTGACTTTGCCCGACCTGACTCGGGGCCCCGGGGTAATGCTCCCAGAGCGGGAGCGGCGCACGGGGTGGCCCGCATATAAGCCTGCATGAGGCCAAGTACCCGAGGGGCTAGTGTCGCCGCCTGTGCCTCCAATACACTGCGGCGCTTCGGTGACCAGGCAAGGAAACAAACAGGAGGGTGGTAGCACAATACAGGAGGCGTGATAGCCCCCGAGCACCCGGTTTAGCAATGTCTGTGTTTTCTTGTCCAATGAGTCGGTTACCGCCCCCGACTGAAGCAATATGCTAACCTGCCTTGTGGCCATCGGCCAAGCCATAAGCTGACGGCGCAGATCAATGGCTGCGGCTGACACAGGCGATCGTGCCGACGCTCCAGTCCGCTACGTTTGCCGATAAGTACCGGTCATTGTGATTACTCAGGCCCAGAACACGGATGGAATTGAGTCTTCCATTTTTGCTTCTGTTCAGTTGCGTCGCTGAAACGTCGAGACTGACGCAATCTATCAAGCTTCAACTTGTTTCATGTTTCGCTTCTAGGCTCGTGTTACCCATGCTCGGCACCACAGGTTGGTAACAATTACCACCACCCCCAACTGCACGATGTCCCTCGCAGCCCTCGGAAGCCGTGATGATCTTCTCGGCGACATGCCAGGCGCTCCTCCGCCCCCCGGGATCACGCCAAATTTCATCAACCCGCCATCGCAGGCTCGTGGTCTTCTCGTTGTGGACTTTGTGTTTGTGGCATTAACGCTTCTCGCCGTCTCGATTCGGGTGTTTGTCCGCAGGCGGCTCACGAAGAGCTGGGGATGGGATGACAGTGAGTCTCTTTGACCGCGAGTCCGATTCCAAGCGTCAAGAACTGACACTGGCTATTCCTAGATACTTGTATTCTCGCGGCAGTGAGTCAATATGCATCCGTTTCACGATGTCTCGACCTCGCTGAACGAGGATCGTAGCTTGGATCGGTGGCGCTCACGGTCGTCTACATCGAACGTGAGCCTCTCACGGTGCCCATTGCCCATTAATACAGTGGCCGCTGATACTGCCATCAGTGACGAAGATTGGCTACGGCCGTCACATTTGGGATATCCCCATGTCTTGGCTGCAGAGCAAAAGCAACCTCCAGGTCCGATGGCTCTGTCTCGTTCCCCGAGATGTCCAACGGATGCTAATACTGTATTGACTGCGCAGCTCTTCTACACCCCCAGCCTCACCTACCCCTTCATCATGCTGTGCGCCAAGGCATCCATCCTCCTGCTCTACCTGCGGCTTTTTAGCGTCAGCCAGCATCTGACAGTGGCCATTCACGTTGGGATTGCCGTCCTTGCCCTCTTCTACACAGCCATAACCGGGACTGTGATAGTGTGCATGGTGCAGTGCACAGATATCACAACGCGGAACTCGAAGCAGTTCTGCCTCAACTTCAGCGGACCGGTTCTAATCCTAATCGCGGCGTTCAACGTTCTCACGGACTTGTGGATCCTGGCGCTCCCCCTCCCTCTTATTCTGCGGCTGCGTTTGCGCTACCGAGAGAAGCTGGGCGTGGTTGTCGTGTTTACCGCCGGTCTTGCGTGAGTGGCTCTGCTCTTGAAGCCCCTGTTAGTGGTGTTTGTCCTAACATTCTGGTTGAAAGAGCATGTGCAGCAAGCTTAGCACGGCTGGTACTATACGCTCGCCAGTATCATGCCTCTGGCCAGTTTGAAACCTGGCTCCAGGGGACATCATCTGAGTTTACGTGAGTAGCCCCTTTTCGTGTTCAATCTTCCCGGTTCCCATCACTGCATGTCAATTGCTCATAATACCGGGTCTAGAATTGTTGAACTGAACATCTCCATCATCGTGGCCTGCGTGCCGTGCTTTCCGCCCTTCTTCAGACACGTCTCGAAACGCATATCAATGTCTTTCTGGCCTTTCGCCCCCGCGAATCGCTCCTCACCGGACACCATATCACACTCCGAAGTCAGAACCATCCCCAGACCGCGTCTCGCCCTCCGGAATATCCCCAGCGGTATCCCAAACAACGGGATCCACTATCCAAACCCCGACGACGACGAGTCACCGATCCTATCCCACCCCGCGTCCATCCACCCCAAGGACCAGCCACACATCGACATCCATCAAGTTTAATCACTCCCTAGTAACAGCCCACCCACCCACACCCAAATCAAACTCCAACAAATACGTCACCCTCTCTGCCCTCTCCTCCCCCTCCTCCCCAACTATAAACTCAACCTCCACCCCAGGCTCGCCATAATGCCCCATAAACTCCAACTCAAACTTCAACACAGTCCCCACATCCGCCCTCCCGCCTCCCCTCTGGACCGCAAAGACAAACGGCTCCTCCCTTACCACTCGACGGTTATACCCCAACCTAACCGTCTTGAGAAACGTGGCCGGGGTATCTCCATCGAATCCTAGCACAGCAACCTCCCACTTCGAGTTCCCATCCGTCCCATTGACCCTTTCCTCAACAGCCACCCGTCTCCGGAGCACAAACCGTGGAATCTCCATCCCCAGTTTTGCCATAACCCGCGTCATGAGATCATCAGCGCTCGCATAAACCCTCAAATCCGGCTTAACGAGCTCATCAAGCGGTGTAGACTGCAGATTACAGATCGCCAGACTCCCAGTCTTACGCCCCGGGCCCCGCTTGGTATTCCGCGCCGCGGTTTCAGGGATCTCGTTGGCGGGGGTAACGGTCAGCGAGGAGCCGAGGACCAGACAGAGGTCCGCTTTCTCGGCTTCGGCAAAGGCGCGCGCGAGCGTCGAGGCCGGGAGCGGTTCGTGGAAGTTGATTATGCTGTCTAGCAGCGGGCCAGAGCAGAGGGCGCATTTGCGCTTGGTGTAGTGGTCGTGCACTGTTTTGGTGTAGGGGGCTACTGCGCGGAAGTCTGCACCCGGGTTGCCACTGTCAGTGGTGTTATTTAATTGGGCACTGGCTACACGTGAGTTGAGAAGGGGTCGTGACAGGGGGGACAATGTACCGCGGAGATACTCGGTTTTGCAGTCCCTGCAGTGCTCGAGGTTACTGTTCCCGTGAAGCTCGGAGAGCATGCTCTGTTATCGTAAGTCATTTTCCATTCCTCTTCACACGCCACGAGGTTGACATTGACAATGTTAGAAGAAACATACAGGCAAAACCCCACTCCGTCGATGCAACCCATCGCAATTCTGGCTAACAAGATGCTTCAACACCCCCCTGTTCTGCAGCTCCACAAGCGCCATGTGCGTCGCCGTCGGGACGGCCTGCAGCGTGCTGGTCAGTTTAGACGAGTCGACCTCTTTTCCCTGCGCGCGGCGCGTCCACACCCCGTCCGGCCCGCGAAAGTCGGGAATACCGGCCGACGTGGACACGCCCGCGCCCGTGAAGACGATGAAGTGCGCGCTGGTCCGGATGCGGTCGGCGAGGATCTGCGCTTTGCGGTCGACTTCTTCTGGCGCGTCAAAGTGTTCTTCGAGGGCGATTTTGGGGGCTGATGAGGCCATTTTTGCTGGCTTTTGAGGGATTGAGGGCCGTTGGGGGTCGAGAAGAGATCACGGGCTTGTGAGGGATATGCACATGTCGTGTTGTTGTGATTGAGGGGATGTACTTTTGTGACTCGTCGGAAGAAAACAAACGAGAGGGAGGTCCGAGAGTTGGAACCAACAGGCCAATCATAACCCCTGAACTGTCGGAGCGGGGTGTATCCCGTACCTGTACAAGTACACTTTAGGCAACCATGCACAGGTTAGTAACCGGAGAAGTAAATTATCTGGTGCTATCTGTGCGTCAGGGGACTCTCCTGTTGTTTGTTTTTGCCCTGGTGTCCATCGGCCTTTCCTCACTCTCCCTTCCACGGTACTGTTCAGGTTCGGCCGCCTTCATTGCCCTTAGTTCCCCTACAGCAAAGGCCAATGGGGGCAGCCAGCGTGAACGGTCTATTATGACAGGATTTAGTGTTCGGGAATACAAAACACCATCCCCGCGCCTATTACCGGCGCTAGGAAGGGTTATCATGGAAAGCCGCCAACAGGGGGTCAGTTAGGTGGTGTATGTGGGAGTTGAGAAAGCTGTCATGTGTGAAAACAAAGGAAATGTGGAGGGCGAAAGCCGGTGGTTTTTGGTGCTGAATTATGAACGATGGTGAACAAAAAGTGCTTTAATTGAGCCAGACAGCTGTTTGGAAGGAAAGAGGTAACCATGTGTCAACCAGTAAATGGAATTGAAACGCGAATTATTGTGCTAAAACCATGCAATTGTGACAAAGGAAAGGTTGAAAGATGAAAAGAGCGTATGATGCACACTAAAGGGCACATCGAGCTGACAGCTTGCATCACCGCCGAGCAGCCAGTAAGAGATCGCGAACAACCTCCCAAGTCCACTGCAGGTGATGATAGACAAGAAAGGGCATGGGGTCCCAGTCCTCAAACGTCGCCTCCTTGCTGGTCCTGAAGCGGTCGCGGCACACCGCCAGGCCATTCCGAAAAGCCATCAGTGCCCGCGTACTCCTCTCCACGATAAGGAATTCCCAGGCATGGCGAATGACAAGGTTCAGGACATGGTATCCGCCGCGGAATCGTCGATATGGGTTAGGTGGTGGTGTTATCACATCCGTCAACTCGCCGTCGTGCATGATGTTGGCAGTTGCCAATGATCGCGGCAAGGCGCCCCTGTATATACCGTCGTTGCCCCGTCGCGGTTCGTCGAGCACCGAGAGATATGCATCGACCATGGCTCGCATCTGTGTCCCCGGCGTAGACATCATCACGACTGCCGTGCGCACACATGGGCTGCCGGCATATGCATACAGCTTCAATTTGCCCGCCGGTGTTGTGGTGGCGTTGTTTTGGCCCGTAGCCGCAGGATTTGCCTCGTCGACGGCGATAAAGTCAAAGCTGAGATGGCCCGTCATTGGCTGATAAGCTGGCCGCGACCCCCTCGCAAAGTCCTTGGTGAACTGAAGCATCTGAGCGTAGGCGTCGTTCTCGGGCGACTCGGCAAAGTAGTAGCGCATCTCGAGAACCTTCTTGTTGACTGGAGCTGCAATGAAGAGCGCGACACGGCCGCGGATCACAAGAGCGTGTGTGCGGAACTGCAACACCGGCCGCATGTGCTGCTGCAGGACCCATGACTCCGTGGCACCCTTGGTCGCGAATTTCCCCTCGGCCAGGAATTCCTCGAGCGATTTCCCGCGGGGCTGGGGCAGACGGTAGCTTGCTCCATTGATTACGTGTGGCTCATATGCGCCTGCGGTGTCGGACGGCTTGAGGATGAAGTGCCGAGGAGGAAGAGGATCACGCTGCATGCTCGTGGCATTAAAGAGGTGCAGGGCCACCTGTTCCGTCGATATGACTTGATGTGTTTCGGGGACCCGGGCAGCTAGGCCGATATTTGAGGCGTGTTTGATGAACCTGAACGGGTTGAGTAACTTGGAAGCCATGTCGCTCTCGAGCATGATGCATCTGCAGCGTGTGTTTCTCGCCTCGACCATCTCCTTGACGCGCGAAGTCGAGAAGGCGAGGTCATCGCCGACGCAGGACACCCAGATGTCAACCTGTTCATCTCGGAGGATTTTTCCAAACGAGTGAGAGTAGCGCCTTAAAGCCGAGAGCGCATTGGCAGGGTTATTCTGGCTATGGAGGGCGGGAATCCGGAGGCGATGGAAGCTGGCTAGGGCGCGGGAGAATCGCCCGGGCGACAAATGGTGACTGTCGACGCCGATGACTCTATGACCACAGAGATAGAAGGCACGGGCAAGAGTCAAGCCTTTGGCGGTGCCGACTTCGGAAATGAGGATGGTGCGTTGTCTAAACCCAGGCGCGGTACGGCAGCTCTCGCGATGGGGGATGGCATCAACCCTCTGGCGGCGGCGGCTTAGGACAGCGAGAGGGAGCGAGAAGGTAAGCAATGCCCAGAGACTGAGGACGAGAATGAAGAGGATTTTTGTCGCTGCAACTAGGTCCTTTGGGTAGGAGTTCATTATTGCGGCATGTAGCATGCATTTCGGGAGGTGGTGGCGAGATGGATGCTAGGGGGAGGGATACCACCACTCGACTCGACTCGACTCGACTCGACTTGACAACTCTCTCAAAACGGCGGATCTTGTAGGTAAGCAGGCGCGCCCAGTGTCAAGGTCGCGCAGTGTATAGCAGTTCGTCAGATTTCCATATTTTGGTTGCATGTGCAGTAGGTCAGGTAGTGAGAGAACCGCCAGCCCCAGGTGCTAATTACTGGAGGAGCCCCGGATTAATCAGGTCGGTCCAAATCGTATCACAAGCTTGCGTCGCATGGTTTTGCTTTTGGATACCCGTCAATGCCGAAACTCTGGCCCATTCATGATGCTTCCATGCTCTCTCACAGCAGCCAGCCCGGCACCCAAGAATCTTGACGCGTTGAGATCATGTTGCCAAGTATCCGGCATTTGCAAAAGTCGCGACCACTGTCAAGCCCCTTTTCACGAAAGTCAACAAACCCTGAACCCCCTATCTAGGTATACAGCGGCATCGTCCCCTCGGTGCTCGCAAAGGCCTCGTCCAGCATCGCCAGCCCCTCCCTCAGCTGTGCCTCGGTGATGGTAATCGGCGGCGCGATTCTGAACGACCCTCCAAAGCTCGGATGGGAGCTGAGATTGGCCCACACGCCGAGCTCGTACGCCCGCTCGCCCACGCGCTTCGCAACCTCGGTAGCCGGCTCCTTGGTCTCCCGGTTCGCCACAATCTCTACGCCTGCCATCAGCCCGCGCCCACGCACGTCACCGATGCACCCGTACCGCGCCTGCAGCTGCCTCAGACCCGCGTGCAGCACCTCGCCTGCGGCCCGCGCGTGCGCAACCAGGTTGTCCCGCACGACGATCTCCAGCACCTTATCGCCCACCGCTGCGGGCAGAGGGTCGTTGACGTGTGTCGTGTAGAAGCAGTAGTCGCGCTCGTGGCAGACGCGCGCGATCTCGTTGCTTGTGACGACCGCGCTGAGCGGGAGGCCGTTGCCGAGAGTCTTGCTGAGGGTGAGGATGTCGGGCACTACGCCTTCATGGTTGATGGCTACCAGGTCGCCGCACCGGCCGATGCCTGTCTGCGCTTCGTCGACGATTAAGAGCATGCCTCTCTTCTCACAATGTCGTTTGAGCGCGGCGAGATAGCCGGTGGGAAGGACGTGCATGCCCGCTGAGGATTGGATGCACTCGACAATGCATGCCGCCAGCGATCCGCACGAGGCATGGTCAATCAACTGCCAGCCGTAGTCGAGCTCGGTCTCCCAGTCGTGGGTGCCGTCCGGTTTCTTGAAAATTGTCCGGTAGGCACTCGGGGGAGGGAGCATGTGCATGCCGGGCATCGTAGGGCCTTGGCCTTTGCGGCCAAAGTGATACTGGGCACCCAGCGCCTGGGCCGTCACGCCATGCCAGCTGCCGCCAACACCGACAATCTCGAATTTGCCTGTAAAGACCTTGGCCATCTTGATGGCAGCTTCGTTGCTCTCGCCTCCAGTGGAGAGGAAGAAGGCCTTGTTGAGGCCGTCGGGGAGAAGTGTGCACAGACGCTCAGCGAGAGAGATGACGGGCGGCGAGATCATGCCCGAGAAAAGATGGTCGAGCTGGGCGGCGTGCGAGGCGATGACGGAGACGATCTCGGGGTGGCCGTGGCCGAGCAGGCATGACATCTGCCCCGAGGTCCAGTCGAGCACCTTGCGGCCGGAAGCAGTGTAGACATACAGACCCTTACTGCCGACGATGATGTCGGTATTGAAGGTCGTGCCGTAGTTGAAGAGGTACTGGGCGGTTTTCTTGTTCAGCTCGTTCTGGTTGACGGAGGGGTAGAGGGTGGGAGCGTCATCCGTGTCGACTTTGAGATCCTTGAGCAGGGTCTCGAGAGTTTTTGGCTTGCTGTCATCATCGTCAATCATGGGCGCCATCGTAACGGGAGGTGGTTCGAAATGGTGAAGCGATGACTGCTCGAAAGTGCTTGGCAGTAACTCCGAAGGGCAAACGAGTCCTTAAATCCAGAGAAAGGCGTGGAGGATCGGGTTCGGGCAGGCCCTCCACAGAAGTCCGAATCCCTGGCGGGCCAATGCCGCTTTTCATTCCTCGCCATGTCGGATGGAAGCCAAGGAATATGTAAGACGCCCTGCCGGCCACACGTGTATCACAAAGAGGCGTGAGCTAGTCCGGACCAGCGACGCTCATTGCCTGACACTCTGCCCCCTGGATCCACTTCCCCGCAAAGCATCATGCACAGCGGCCCCTACAACGGCCCCTCGCAGCGCCGACGTGTTCTGATCCAGAGATACGAGACGTCGTATCTGATAGCCAAAGCGGCCTCCATTTGCTGCTGCGTCCCGGGGTGTTTCCGACGCCGGCTCGTCTAAGCCTATCTCGGACGCCGGATGCCGGATCGGATGGCAGCTTCAAGTTGGGCCTGCTGACACGGATGTAGTACGGATAGTTCGTGGTGATAACAACCAGGTGTCAGTCTATATTGCTGGCGTCATTCAGTCAACCCGGACTTGCAGCATTTTTTCAACATGACTCAGACAACAAAGGCCAGAAAATCCCTCGTAATCTTGGCAAGCTGTCGGATCCTGCTCTCGTCAGGTGCAGAGGCTGGCACTTCATCTATACCCATTAGACGAGGGTAGAATTGACCCCAATACCTCTCGTCGTAGTTCCTGAAATCGTGGCTTGGGGGCCTATACTCTTCCCCACCCGCCAACTCGTAAAGACATCCTTTCTGCTCCCAGAAGAGATGGCCGGGGCGCGTGGGCTGATCATCAGCTGGAATCTGAGGGTTGTCCTCGCCATCATCGCTTTCATCCACAGCGGTCTCCAACATGCAAACCTGCTTCCAGTCTTCTTCAGTTTCCCAGCCTTCTTCATCATGGGTTTCTTTGGGTTCCCAGCCCCCTCTTGTGTTGGTGATGTCCGTAAGCCGCTTCCATGTTTTCTGATTTGTGCCTTTGTTGCCGCGTGTATGCATATCCCCCCCAGTAGGGGCGTGGTTGGAGCAATATCGGCTGACTTTTTGCATTGCTTCCATCCATGCACCGAAAGTATGTCCTCCCGCCTGTTTCTGAGCATGCTGGGACAGGTCATTTAGCACAGCCGCATCGGCAACGTATTTGGACCCATATGACAAGAGAACGACGAATGTGTCAACCAACCATTTCCTAGCCATGATGACCTTCCTTGATCGGTGGCGAATCCAGGGTGGGTTTCCGGTACCATAGTAGTCGCTCTGCATCAAAAGATTGATGGTCTCTGCTCCTTGGAAGATTGTCGAGCGCAAAGCTTTGATGACACAATGATCATCTCCAGGCCGAAGACGAAGAGCGCCAAAGTCCAAGAACACGTTCAATAACGCCATCTTGGCATCGAGACATTTTTGGATGTGGTGTACGGTTTGGGTGACCCAGAAGAAAACATGGTATCGAACAACGGTAATGCGGTTATCCCAGGGGCGCCATCGTAGACTGCAAACGTCGTCCAATTGGCTCTCGTGCCAAGAAAAATCCCATTCTCCTTGTTTCATCAAACAAATGATCTCAGATAATGGAAAGAGGGATTGACGTGTCCAAGAATCTTGTATCCCTGGGAAGTCCGTGAATCGGTACCCTGTCGACCGCGGCCCCACCTCTACCAGCGCGTGAGAGACAGAAAAGGGGTCCGTCCTGGCAAATTTATGGAGTTTTTGGCAGAGAAGCCGGTATTCGTCATCATAGTGGGGCTTCGGAGAAGATCCATCGCTGCGGTGGTAAAGCATATAAAAAAGCCCAACGGGAGTACTATCAAGCAATGAACTGGGGTAAGACACAACGAGTGAGTGCGGGAAAGCATTGCGGGTGGCAATCTTACCTTCCATGTAAATCCATGGAGCCGGGATCAAGCCCCAGTTGGAGAAACCAATCAATGAGAGCTTTCAACTTGTCAAACCGCTTTCGAAAATATCTATGATGGGCATGGGGCAGAAGAGACTGCTCAGTCGTATGGTTTCAGAAAGATGGTCTGGACAAAACGCAATGGAACAAGGTTGGTGGTGCCTGGCTGGAATCATACTAACCTGCACGGCAAAAACAGTCCATGCCAGAAGGCTTCTCCCATTCTTATCCACGTCATATGGAGACGCTTGCCCTTCATCGAACAGCCTGCGGACTGTGGGCAAATCAAAGCACCAACACGCCTCGAAAATCTCGGAATCGTAAGGAATGATCTTCACTGCACTGAGGCCCCAATGCGGGTTGCATGTTTGGCCGGTACTGCTCACAAACTGCGTTGACTTGCATTGGAAAACAACTCCCCTTCTCGTGAGCCACGGGGCGGGCACGAAACTGACAAGAGTGGTCGAGGTTTGCATCTGTTCGACACTAGAGCCTTCGTCGCTCTTCTGGGCGTACGAGGTTGTGCTCGTCAGAATTTTGATCGTGCCGACAATCAAGTTAAGGTATTGAGTCGTAGTCGATGAATTCTTGACCCATCGATTGACGCGGTGAGCGGATTGCGAGAAACGGCCCGTGTTTTGTAAGGGGGTGGCCTGGGTGGTAGGATCATGAAAGCCTTCTCGAGGCCCCTGGGATGCGTTATGCTCGGCCGCAGTGTTCATGCCGCCATGAAGAGAACCCCCCACTCCCTGAGGCGAATCTCTCTGAGACCTCCGGTGTTGTCGCAGATGGCGCTTCAGGGTCTTGGAAAGTTTGCGATTCAGTTCGCCCTGCATGACCTCGGCCAACCTCGATTGCTGACCCAAGGTCTTCTCGATCAATGCATGGGTGGTCGCTTCAAGCTTCTCCACTGAACGGTGAATCTGCTCCGTGCTGTGGATCAGCTTGCTCGTATTTGAGTGAGTCTCGGTCGTAAGCTCGAAAACCTGTGTCGATGTTGACATGAGGGAGGATGAATCAGTCTGGATTCTATCGACCACGGTCCGGATGTTTGCAGCTATGGAGTTGACGGCTTGCTGCCCAGAGTACAAGCCCGTCATGGACGTCTCGAGACCGCGTAGAAGAGTGGAATTGGCGGTTTCATGATTCCTGTTTGGTGTGAGTTTGTGGATTACACCCAAAATGGAGAAAGAACAAAGATTGGAAATACGGAGAAAAAAAAAAAAAAGAAACGAGATGGAAAAGGGAAATGAAGCATTGAAAGAAAGGGAAGAGGGGAGAGATGATAAATCTCAAACGATGTCAGATACATGCCTGAAGTTTGCATACCTTGAAGCATTGAGACAGGCTTGAACAAGCAGCGACTTGGACCGTTCCAGTTCCCCCAGGTATTTACTGACATCTGAGCGCCCCAACGCGACCCTGAACTGACTGCATAGCGCTGGCTTCTTCCCTTGCAAACGGGACTTGGCAGCGTTCGCGACGTCGGTTAGCTCCTTGAGCCTCGTTGCGTTCTGCTCCAAAGCTAGCTCTAGGTCGGCATGCGGAGTGGGGTTTGAAGTGTGGATGTTGTCGAGAATGGCCTGCAGAGCCTTGAGCTCTTCGCCCAGCTTGCGCACGTCATCGGGGGCGTGCCGAATGTCGCGGATGAAATCCTGGAGAAAGGCTGCGCTTCGCGCCAGCTGGCCAGCAAAGCCCGCGACAGAAATAGCGCCCGTCGCGAGGGCGAATATTTCTGCCATCGTGGATATGTGGGATGAAGATTGAAGAAAAGGGGGAAGAGTGTGCCGGTTGGCTTCTCTCAACCTCAAGACCGAGGGATGGAGATCAATGACCCTCAAGTCATGGCGCAGTCGACTTGTCCCGACACTGCCTCGACGGGACACTGCCTCGACGCACCTCGTTGCTGGCGGCCAATGAACAATTCCTTTGTTTTCGTTCAGGCTGAGGTGCATGGTGGGCACTGGGCACTAGCTCTATTGGCTGCAACAGGCTGCACATCGACTGGCCAGTCTAAAATTCATTCCCAAGGCAGAATGCGTCAAGATATCCAATGGAAGACAAGTCAGACGGCCCAACCATGCCTTTCATTGCCTTTCCATCCACAATCAAACCATACCTGCAAAACAAGCCAGCCATTCTTGCAAGTCGAATGAGTCTTAGCTGCTCGTCGGACACAGCTCTCGCCTCCAACATGAAGGTCCTCCAGAAGAGACCCTCAAGCTCCCGACGGTTGTCAAAGTAATGCCAACCCTTGGAGTCCATGAAACCGAAAAGATTCTCAAGGCTCCACAGGGCAAATCCAAACGGCAAAATCGTTGCCTCCGCCCAGTCAACGATTCCCGTTATGTTGCCAGTGTCGGGGTGGATGAGGATGTTCATCTCGCAGAGATCGCCGTGCGTGAGAACAAACGGCAGTGCTCCTGAGAAGAGCGAGGGCAGGTGTTGGGAGACTTTGGCGAGACCGTGAGCATAACGTTGGGGCAGTGATTGAGAAAGAAGTTGAATCTTGTGCTTGAACTCTGATAACGAGGCGGTCGCGTCGTGGTGGGACGTTTGCACATGTTGAGCACCCATCCATGACTGGGCAAAGAACCTGCTACCGCATCAGCTTTATCGATATGGGAAGATTGTTGCGTTAACACACCTCGCAAAATCTTTGACGGTATTGCCTTGTCTCAATACCGCATCTGGTGGCTGTGGAATGGAGTTATCGCGCGCCAGTATGTACGTCGTTCCCTGGACGTTGTCCATCTCGTAAATGTGGACGGGTCGCGATTCGCCCATGGCCCCAAGATAGATGCAGCTGGGGACAAATTGCGGGTGAACAAGCTTGGCCTGAGTAACGATCGCCATGTCGAGCTGAGAGTCATGAACTCGGAACTGGAAAATTTTGTTGTTCTCAGCAGCAACCACGGTGTAGCTGAAATATCCCTGTATTTGAACAGCCTGCACTTGCCCGCCACCAACACGGAACTTGACGAACGCGTCGCATTGCTGTCGGCTAACAGTCGTGTATTCTGAAAAGAAGGTGTCGATTGCGTTGTCAAGACTGTATGGGGTGGTCATTACAGCGTCGTGTGCCAGTGAGGTCGGGCGGGGGATAGAAATAGTGGAAGGATTTGGTGCGGTCGAGGTAAAGGGTCGCACCTGACGGCTGTCGAATTGCACAGGTGGGAACATCAGACCGGTGACGGGAAGGGAGAGGCAGCAGGAGTCACAGTGCAAAGGAGGCGAGAACGATCTTGGCTGAGACCTGCATGCGGTCTCGGCGTCAACTTTGTGGAACTTAAGGTACATACCTACCTGTACCTGGTACTGGGAAGTACCTGGATTTGCCCAATCAACGGTTCCAGGTTCTTTCCCTCCACGATTCTCTCGTCGTGGGCTGAGTCACTCTGCGGGACTACGTAGTTCATTGAATCTCACGTCACAAGTCAAGGAACGTGAGTTTATGCATTGCCGCCGTCCGCAAAACCATACCGACTTTGACAAATGAATTGATTACAGTACATTCCAGGTTGCCATTCATCAATGCTCGTCCCTCTCTTGATCCATATTACATCTTCTCTGTCATATTAAAGCATTCCCATCCTCCCACTTTCATCGTCAATCAGGCTAAACAAGCGCCCAGTCAAGACAACCAGCCATCAAAGCATCTGAACGTAGCCCAAAAAGAGCATGCAGGGGAATATAAACCAACCAAAGCAAAACAAAACAAAGCAAACCAAACCAAAGAAAAGAAATGCAAGGGGTATCTCCACACATGCGCGTCCATAGTCCTCGCCTCTCCATCACTCCAATCCACGTGCCCTGTCACATCCCTAAGCAGGCACCATTCAAACCAAACCAAAACCAAAACCAACCACCACCCCCACATATTCTCAACTCTGCCCCTTCCACCGCATCATCTCCTTAGTACTCGGCAGAAACATATTCGACTCCCTCCTCCCCGCACCACCCATAACCATATCCACCTTCCCCAACGAGCCCATATACTCGCCCCGTTTCACAATCAAAAACGCCAGCGCGAGCGTCGGATGCACCGCCGCCGTCTTTCTCCCTCCAAATTTCCCCTCGTCGGTATGAAACAGCGCCCGCGCGACCGAAGCCGCCAACCGCCTCGCATCCGCCTCATTAATCGCATCCCCACTCCCACTCCCACTCCCACTACCATGTGACGGCGCGGCCCGCGATATCAGAATCTCCGCAAACAGATTCAAGAGATGCTTAACTAAACTCCGATTCGCCATGGGCAGACGGTTGAGCGCCTCGGCCCAAAAGTCGAGACCCGTGTCCAGGCGCTGCGGACAGGGCGGCTCGATGGCGCCCTCTTGGCGCGCGAGCATGATCCAGGATTTGAGGACAGAGTTGGACACGAGCGGTTTGGGCAGTTCGGAGAGGAAGATGAGGATCAGTCGGGCCGCGTCGTAGACGGTGTAGTCGGGGTTCGAGGCGAAGGTGAAGGACTCGCCATAGGAGGGGCCCGTGTTGAAGATTTGTTTGAGCTGGGAGACGTTGTAGGCGTCGGCGGAGGAGAAGAGGTTCGCGTCGGTGCAGCCTGGGGTGGGTTGTGGTTGTGGTTAGTTTCACGGTGTTTGAATTCCTAACCTAGGTGGGAGGAAGCATCGAGGGGACATACCGGATGAGCGGATGAATTCGCAGCATTTGTAGACGCCGAGGGGAAACGTGCGGTACGACGTGCTCCGGCCCTTGTGCGAGATGCGGATCCGCATGGGCGCCACGTTGATGCTCTGTTTCAGGTCGACGCCAAAGAAGGCGCCTGCCTTGGGGTTGTTGTTGTTGTTGTTCTCGTTCTCCTTCTTCTGCTTCTTGTTCTGCAGCGTAGAGGTGGATTGCGAGGACGAGCTGGGCCGTCTGCCAAAGTGCATACCATTGTGAGGCTCGCTGGTCACGGTGCCGGACGAGCCCGGGGCTGCGTTTGGGGGAGAGCCAGACATGGCTCCCTCCGCGGCGATGCGCTGCTGCGCGGCCGGGGAGAGCTCAAAGGGCGTGAGGGACCGCTTCTCGATGAAGTCTTCTTCGGGGATGGCGCGCCGCGACCGCACGCTGTTGCGGAGGCGCGAGAACAGCCTGGCCATGGGTCGTGGTGGCGAGGTCTTGGTATTGGGGGGCTCGGGCTCGGACGAGGTGGTGGTCGCCAGAGATCGGATGCTGGGCGCGCTTTCCATGGTCTGCGCCGTCGACGCCAGCGAGGCCTCATAGCGGTGCTTCTTGATCGTGTTGCGCCGCTCCGGGCGGTCAAGACTGGGCCTGGTTTGGGGGGCGTGGTCGACCCGCGCCGTCTCTCCTTCCTCCTTGATCATGTTCAACACGGGGTCGCTTGGTCGTGACGCGGACTTTACTGGCAGCTCGTCGTCGTCATCGCCGTTGGTGATGGTGGGATTTTCTTTGAATCCGGCAAAGGGCGCCAGCTGGAGCTCGGGCGATGCGGCAAAGGCGAGTGACTGAAACACGTCGTCGACTGGGTTGGCGTGGGGTGTTGATGGGACGGCGGGGCTCAGCTCGCCGTGGCCTTCTTGTTCATGCTCATGATGGTCAGACACCAGGTCGGGCACGCTGCCAGTGTCCTGGAGGAGGTTGTCAAAAGGGACCCGGGAGATTCTAGAGGCGAACTTTGAGCTGGGCGAAACATGTATGGAGTCGTCGACGCTTGGCAGGTTGCTAGTCGCGGTTGTGGCTGTCGTCCCTGCTGCAGATCGGCGCTGGCTGCTTCTGCGACGCTTGCTGTCCGATCGCTCGGGGTAACCCTGCTGGTCTCCGTCGTCCGACTCGTCCGTGTCGGCATCGATGTCGTCGTTGGCGGGCGCCATCATGTCGTCCCCGTCGGCGTACTCCATCAGCGCGCGCATGTAGTTCTTTTTGTGGCCGAGACGAGTCTCGGCATCAAGCTGGTCGTCGTCAAGTGCGTACAGCCCGTCGCGAGAGTAATAACCACCATCGTCAATATGGTCCAGACCACCTCCAAGGGGCAGGTTATGATGGATGGCCGCGCCTAGTAGTAGTCTCCGCAGCTCGGCCAGCTTCTGTTGCAGCGCGGGCTCGTCGGCATGCCGGTCGTGGTCAGCTGCGTCACTCATGATTGCAACGTCGCAATCTGTGCCCAGTGTGCCCCTTAAAAGCCTATTTTATGACATGCCTCCTGCGCTGGATGCGGCCCTGGCTCGTAACAGCTTCCCCTTCTGTCGGCTGCCCACCGTGTTAGTGCGCTGCAAATTCCCGAGAACAGCTGGGGGGTTTTTTGGAATCGGGGCATTCGACGTTGGCTGCCGGGGAGCCCGGGGTGCATGGAGCAGGGTAGTATCAACGGCGCAGACGGACAGGGCAGCAGCCAACATGACATGAACGAACTTACAAAAGCAACACACCGTGATGCTGTCGGGGGTTGGGTTGTGCCCTGGCCGCACACATGCACCTCGACCCTTCAGGATTCAATGTGCTGAAAAGTTCATTCCAAAGTTCCTCCAGGATCTGGGATGGGATGAGATGAGATGTGACGGGACTGATGGAATTTTGAGGGATCGGGGCGAGGGGGGCAGAGGACGGGGGAAACCCGAGTCCCGCGCGGGCCGGGGGGGATTTTTTTGTTTCTTTCTTTCTTTTTTTGTTCCTGAACAACGGACTCGGACACTGAATCAAATGAGATCAAGCATCCCGGGGCGTCCTTTCCTTCACAAACGCTTCCTGGCCCGTTTCATGTTGGCCCCTGTCCACCAGAGTGCACGGGTTAGTGCCGTGTAAGCTCTGACTTTAGCGACTTACACCCGCCCGCTGGTGCGCACACTGCCCACTTGCAGCGACTCGCTGTCACCGCTCCACTGCACGCCGTTGGCACGTCCCTTGCACCTGCTCGCCTCAACTTGTTTGATTGGCGGTCCACTTCCTTCCACCAATCTCGGCCGTGCCACCCCTGTCATTTCCCCTCGATAGCTTAACAGGCGCGGTATGGGTGTGATTGGGTCAGGGCTCCGATGCCCCTCTCTGTGCTCTCTTCGCAGGCGAGGCCGCGGAGAGGGGAAACACTGTGACGTGGGCCGCCATTGGCGACGGGAACCACGGACACGGCGAATCAAGGCCCGACGATTTCGACAATTTCCTCCATCACATGTCGGCATCTTGCCGTCTGAGCGTCTGAGCGTCCAACCTCTTCATCACAATTATACACTACAATAGTGTGAGCTGTCCGTCATCGAAGCGAGCTGGCCCAGCGATCGAAGCGCCGCTCCCGCGAACGCCATTGACGGATGCTACACTCCCAAGGTAAGGTACGCTTCCAACCCCATTGCGTGATTTGTTTTTTTTTGGGGATTGTCCCATGCATGGATTAGTGACGAATATGCATGACTTGCCACATTGCTCAAAACAGCCGTCGGTGGATGTCAAGTGGTATTTGTGATGTGGGTGGCACAGGATGGATTTCGATCCGTCAGGAATCCATTGCGGCTGCTGTCAGTGTCACAAAAAGCAAAAAGCCACAAACCTATGCGCCCGTGTCGAACAGCAAATAATTTACACCGTACAACCTCAGGGACCTGACCTGACCCTACGTGTACCGGGTTGGCGCGACACGGGCACTCCGGGGTACAGCATGTCAGAGTCAAGCGAGATTTTAAGTGTCGGGTACGAGCAGAGGAAGGAGCAAACCAACCTGGAACCCCACACCGCCGTCGCCTGTGCTGTGCCGCACTCTGAGCAGGAAGAGGCTTGTTTGAGCCAAGACCACCGGTATTGGATTCCCGGTTTTGCCCTACTTTGTCCAGCTGCCGAACCGAACGACATCCTCGAGCACAATTGACAACGACCCGGACGCCCACGATAATTAGAGACAACGCCAAGAGATATCAGGCAGACGCCCGACTCGCATGAACGCAGCCGCACTCCTTCACGTTTGCACCCAGAAATATGCTCACAATGGAATTTGGAACTTTGCTGCAAGTGCAACAGCCCAATCCGGAACCCGTATTCACTTGCATCACAGCCCCGGCACAAGTTCACCCTTGACCACGAACCCCTGACCACACAGGCAGTCGTATGTTTTGATTTTGTTGTTCCCCTTTTTCTCAATCCGCGTAATGACAAGCAAGCAATCTCAACAAACTTAAAGCCCACAGGCTCGGATTCACCAGCCAGACCGTCGTCGTCGTCTTCCAGAACCCACCCAGAAGAAACCCCACTCCATTTTCGTTCCAACCCCTACCCATCCAGACCGCCAAGTCTACGTAGTAGCGACAACACCAAACGGCGAACCTCCCCCAACAAATCTCCCATCTACCCTATCCATCCCACTTAAGGCATGTAGTAATTGGCACGTAGTGTCAGGTAGTTTCCAACTCGTACCCACACCGCCTGCACAATCCAAACCCCACACATGTGCACACAAAGGCTTCGGAAGCAACGGATGACACCTCCTCCTCCATCACCGGAAAGAGAGAGATGGTAGTTGTTAGAATTGATCGTTCAAAATGCTTGCTCGAGAGAAAGATCCGAGCAGGAAAACCGCCCGAATCCAGTTTTGACCTGCAGAGCCCGGCCGTATGTGACCACCAATGCTCCCGCCTGCCTTCTTACTCCTTCTCAACCTCCTCCCCACCCCCAAACCTCAAAATCGACTTAACCGTATCCCTCACGCTCCCCTCCAACCCTCTATACTCGATCCCCAGCACCTCTTTCGACCTGCTATTATCAAACCGCCAATGCCCCTCCGGAAAATCATCCCCCTCCACAGTAGTAGGCAAAACCCTCCCCGCCAATTCCGGATACGCCCTCCTTATCACCCCCGCGATCTTCATATTCGAGAAAAACCCACCAACGACATAGAACCTCTTCCCTCCCGCCTCGGGAACCGTCATGGCGCGCACGTGCGCGAGAGCCACGTCCCGCACGTCGACAAAGGTGAAGACTGGCGCCGTGGGCGCGATGCGTTCGCGCATGCCGCCGCGAACCATGTCGTAGATGCGGCGGTTGGAGGTGTTGACTGTGCTGTGGGCTAGGGCGGCGAGGCTGCGTGGGAGGGGGCCGAAGGTATATGTGTTGTTGATTGTTGCGAGGTCGAAGGTAGGGGATGAAGTGGTTATGAAGTCCCATGCGGCTTTTTCTGCGAATTTCTAGATCACACGTAAGAAAAGTGTGCTGATAGGTAAGGTGGGTGATAAAAGGGGAACGCACTTTACTCGCGCGATACGCCTCAGCGGGATCCATGGCCTGCTCCCAGGTCACATCCGACCAGCAGGACTCGTCGTAGACGTCGCGGTGGTTGGGCGGGCTGAGTATCGCGGCCGACGACGACGTGATGATCACGCGCTTGACGGCGGTTGCGTGGGCTTTGATCGACTTCAAGATGCCCGTCGTGCCCTTGATGGCTGGGTCCAGACACTCCTTGACGGGATCATCGAAGCGCAGCTGGTAGGGCGAGGCCGTGTGGATGACGTAGTCGAAGGGCGGGTCGGATTTCACAGCCTGTGTTGCGTTAATCAGACGTAGGTTCTTTCTTTTCTTCTTTTTTCTGGTTTTGAGTGAGTGCGTGTCTTCTTACATCGTCGAATGCGCCCTCGCTGGCCACATCCTCCACCACCACGTACGAGACTTGTTTCCCCAGCGCGCTGTCAATCGACTTGACGATGCGGCGCCCCTTTTCCTCTGAGCGAGCCGTCACGACGACATCGAAGCTGTGGGGTGATACGGTTGTCAGTGTCCGCTGTCCGATGTCGATTGAGTGCAACACGGCAGTACGTACCCGTGATCAAGTAGCGAGTCAAGGACATGCGACGCGACAAAACCAGTCCCGCCTAGTTACAATTTCGACGACTCGCAAATCAGCACAATCCGCTCAATCATTGGATATCCTTCGGGTAAGTGTCAGGCTAGACATCTGCACTCACCTGTCAGGAGCACCTTGCCCTTGGAACTTGGAGGGCCGGGACTCGGTATCGAAATGACCGTCATGATTTCAAACAAACAAAGGACCGAACTTGAAACTGCAAAGACAAGATGTCTGGTTCACAAACACGCGTGTAACAAGTCCGGTGCGACGGCGACGCCTTGATGATATGTAATTGAATCCCCACGTCGCCGGTGCAACGACAAAGAGGGCCTGTCTGAGACGACAACTAGCACAAATCTTGCACAGGACCGGCGTCTCGGCCAGCTGGTAGTAACAAGGACCGCGCAGATAAGGTGGATAGGCAGTCAGCTAACAAACATCCGTCTTGCCACCTGGCCATGTCCGTCCGGCGCATGGTGTATGTAGGGAGGCACGGAGTAGGTGGCGGGGGTCCGAAGCATTTCCCCCCACCCGACTCCCGGAATGTTGTTACCACCTTCTGCTGCACGCATTCCTAGTCCAGACAAACATCATTGGCCGCTTGAAGACCACGGATCAACATCACCTGCTGATAGTCCCACCCGCCTCGCTGTGTAACAGCCCCAATCTGGTGTCTGACAGTTTAGTCAGGCCCGATTCTCGCTCCGGACCCCTCACCCAAAGGATCAGGTATCATACGTAATGCACGGCATCTCCTAAGCCTCCAAGCCTTTTAGCAGCCCGCAATCCCGTCACGGGCGTTACAGCCAGACCAAACACTACTGCAAAAGCAAGCAAGTGACGCTTTCTCAAACACACAATGCCCGCGGCATCGAATCCCCCGTCCTCCGCGGCGCTCCGCATCGCCATCATCGGCGGCGGCATCGCCGGCGTCAACCTGGCGCTCGGCCTGCAGGCGCGCAACCTGCCCTTCACGCTCTACGAGCGGGCCTCGGGCTTCCGGGAGATCGGGGCCGGCATCGGCTTCAGCCCTAACTCGGAGCGGGCAATGGGCATTCTCAACCCGGACGTGCTGGCCACCTTCAAACGTGTGGCCAATCCCAATAACGAGGACTACTTCCGGTGGGCCAACGGCTACGAGACCGACGAAATCTTCTTCAGCTTGCACCTAGGCAAGGACGGGTTCCAGGGTGCGCGGCGCTCCGATATCCTCGAGGAGTGGGCGCGGCTGATCCCCGACGACAAGGTGGTGTTCGGCAGGGAGGTGGATCACATCGATGACAACGACGACGAGGGCCTGACCATCAAGTTCAAAGACGGCACCACCGCGGACGCAGACGTCGTCATCGGGTGCGACGGCATCCGTTCTCGCATCCGCCAGCTCGTCCTCCCGCCTAAGGACCCGCAGAGCAAAGTCCCCAACCCGGCAGCTATCCCGCACTACAGTTCCAAGTTCTGCTTCCGCGCCCTCGTCCCCATGGACGCGGCTTTCAGCGCACTGGGACCTGACCGTGCCTTGAAGAGGGTCATGTACAACGGGCCCTCTGCACACATTGTGTCATACCCCGTCGGCAACAACAGCGTGCTGAACGTGCTGGTCGTGCTCTCGGACCCGCTCCCTTGGCCCGACGCATATAAACATACTGCAAGAGGCAGTCGTTCGGAAGCAGTCGCGTCCTTTGCCGACTGGCAGCCATCGTCGCGCAAGATCGTCGACCTCCTGCCCGAGCAGATGGACAAGTGGGCCATCTTCGACATGTACGAGCATCCCGCGCCCACCTACGTGCGTGAACGGGTGTGCGTGGCGGGGGATGCGGCGCATGCCATGGGGCCGCACCTGGGTGCCGGCGGGGGCATGGGTATTGAAGATGCGCTGGCGCTGAGCGCCGTGTTGGAGAGAGTGGAGGAGGCAGTTGCGAGGGGGGGCGCGGCAACGAGCAAGAAGGAGGCTGTGGAGAGGGCGCTGAGGGCATATGAGGAGGTTAGATACGAACGGACGCAGAAGATCGTGAGGCTGACTAGGGAGGCGGTCGATTTGATGGAGTGGAAGGACCCTGAGGCGAGCAGGGATGCGGATGGATTCGGGTCCGCGATCACGGAGATGTTCCATTATATCTGGAACTATGACGTTGAGGCGATGGTCGATGAAGCCGTGCGTAGCTTCGACAGAGGGAAAGCCGCCTAGAAACTACCGTAGGCAGGTACGATATTGGCCAGAATCCCGATGAATATGATGCTTCGGTTTGCCATGTCATATCGTGTTGCTCATGTTGGCATGCTTCAATGGACATGTACCACCTTCGACCAAATACAGGCCCAGCTTGTGGGAAAACGGGTCGTCATCGCACCAAGACGGATCGCCCAGATCCCAGTGCTCCGTCATCTCTTCTCCATCCTCTGTCGCTTCCTGCCAGCCATATAGGTCTCCCCAGACAGACGCCTGAGTCAAACTCAGCAGCGCGTTGATGTCAGGGAGGAGCTTCAGCCATGACGTGGTAATGCGGATGTCGTGCAGCTCGAGGCGGAGCAGCGTGTCCTTGTGCAGTGCCAGAAACCCCATCAGCCCCTCGGTCTCCATGTCGACGTTGCCCAGGTTGAGGGCACGCAGATTGGGCCAGTGGTGGCCGGGCTTGATGATGTCGTCAAGCTCAGCAGGGTAATTTAGAGTCGGCAGCTCGTTGCTGTATGTGAATTCGATTCCAAGGGTTTCGAGGTTGGGCAAGCCGGCCAGGAAATCGCGGAAGCCGCCGAGCTTGAAATGCTCGCGACATTTGGGGACCTCGGTGCTGGTATACAGGGTTTCGGCATTGGGGATTCGGGAGCGGTCATCGACAGTATCGAGGGCTAGGGTCAGTGACGTTAGGCTGGATAGTCGGTCTGGTGAGGGCAGGGCGTCGATGATCCTCCAGCTGACGGTGCCAATCTCAAGCACCTCGAGCTTCGAGTTGCATGTTTCCAGCGCCGAGAGCACGGCTTTGGCGCCGCGGTAGCCCGATGGCCGCAGGTTGTCCCAAGGCTGGAAACCCTTTGGGACCGTGTCTGTGAAGGGCGTATTGGCGCCTTCCCTCCCCTCGCGGTGCCAGTTGCAGTTGGAGACCAGGATCCGCCGCAAGCCAATGAGCTTTGGTATGACCTCGGCGAGAAGGGCGACGTCCTGATGGTTTTTGAGGATCTCGCCTTGTTGTCGGACAGCATCTTTGTAGCGGCTGCAGTTTTGCTGCAGCTCTGTGTCGCTAGAGGGCAGAGGCCCCGAGATGAGGACTTCGTACGGGACGTGCTGCAGGTGGCTGTAGATGTGGATGAACCGCTCGAGCGTGAGACTAGGCTCGGGGAAGGTGTGGGGGACATATTCGAGCTCGTGGACGTATTTGGACCGGACGGGGTGATCGGCGACGGCGCGCATGTGGTCGAAGTCGCCCTGGTGGATGTAGAGTACGACGCTGGGCAGGGCGAAGGGCTGGCCCATGTCGGCAAACGCCCTGCACGCGCGGCGAAAGTTGACGATGTCGCTGGACGCGTCCAGGTAGGAGCACACGATGTGCCATACTTCGGGCGGGAACCGGGGCGCCATGTCTGCCATTGTGAAGCTGCTGTCAAGAGTGGGTGTATCATGGAGGGAGACAGAGGTCTGAGGGGAAGAAGAGAAAGCTGGCCATCAGCACAGCGACAGTCGTCGGGGCAGGGAAGGTACAAGTAGGTAATCATTCACGTCAGGTTCAAGGCAGTTCAAAACGGCAATTTAGTGGATGGTGTTGCGGGTGAGTGGAGCCCAAAAGCGCCCAGGCTCGCCAGGCCCCACGGCGGACGGCTGGCGATCGAGGATCGACAATCGGCGCCAAACTCAATTCCTCTGGCACTCCTCTTTGCACGGACCATCTTATTGACCTGAACAGCTGGACTTCTCACACGTGCGCCTAGAAAACCGCCTCCTTGGGTGGCGATGGTCATTTGACTTTGGCTAGATATCCATTCTAGCGCGTTACAGGGTGTTATATTTTCCGATAGAAAAAAAGGAAGCGAACCCCAAATCTAGGGGGACATGATCGTGACCCGCGGACCGCAGCGCGGGCATCGCCTCCCCATCGCCGGGGCAGTTGGGGTAATAAACCCACCAATGCCACGCGGTACCAACCGTCCCAAGGTCGGCACCCCCAGCCGATACGAACCGCTGACTCAGGTCATTTCATTCCCCTGGACGGGATTGGGACAACGCCAGTTCGCTATTCGCAATGGCCACGTTCATCCGATTGACGTCATAAAACCACGAGAACATCGATTGCTTTGAAGCCAAACCACCTCGTGCTGAAAAATACCTGGTAATTTTTGGTGAATTCAATCGTTCGTGAATCCTGGAACCGGATAAAAAGTCACTCGCTCATAGGAACGAAGAGTAGCATTGCAACTGGATCTCGCCGTCGTCAGCTTCCCTTCTTAATGTTCAACGCGGAAACAGCCGGACGAAGAGGAAAACAAAAAAGAAAAACATCAAGCCTGATCAGTAAACAATGGGCGACTACGCAGAGCCACGCAGCGTCATCGACGCGCAAACAGAACGAGACGAAGACCAAGCGTCCAAGCGCTGGATATGGTTCATCACGGGCCCGACAGCATGCGGCAAGACCACCATTGCCAAAGCCCTGGCCAAGACCCTGAATTTCGGCTTCCTTGAAGGCGACGATGTAAGCCCCCTAACCATCCGGTCCATCCGGAAACGATCAAGACCCCAACTACACAACCACAACCACTAACAAAACAACACAGTACCACCCCAAAGCCAACGTGGAGAAAATGTCCCGCGGCGAAGCCCTAACAGACGAAGACCGCGCAGGCTGGCTCGAGGCCCTCCGCGACCACGAGACAGTCCAACCGCCAGCAGGCGAGTCGCCGCACCTGGTCATGACGTGCTCGGCCCTGAAGCGGCACTACCGCGACGTGCTGCGCGAGGGCGGCGCCCACGCCGGCGACCTGCGCATCCGCTTCGTCTTCCTCGACGCGCCCGAGGAGGTGCTCACGCGCCGCGCCGCGGCTCGCAAGGGCCATTATGCGGGGGCCAACCTTGTGCACTCGCAGTTTGTTGCGCTGGAGCGGCCTGGTCCCGACGAGAGCGATGTGGTTACTATTGACGTCGATCGGCCAATTGAGGACACGGTTAGGGATGTGATTATTAGTGTTAAGGGGACTATGATGCAGGATGACGGGGCGTATTTGCGGTTGAATTGAGGGGTTACGGGTGTTGAGATGCGAATGGATATGTGTCCTGTTGGTCTGGATCTTGACGCGGACAGGAAGCGAAATACCAAGGGAGCAAAGTGTTTATGTTGTACCTATATCAATGGAGATATAAACCAAAAAACGGCGGTTATGGCGAATGGTACATGTCATTGAAAAATCAGAGCAAAACGGGGCACGAATGTCTAACATGAACTGAGATGGCGATCCTCATGTTAACATCCTGTGCACCCTGGTGCTTCTCGATCGAGAAAGCAAATTTGACTTGGTCGTTACTATATCCCCTGCGGTGGACCTGGCTCATGTCCCAATCCGAAAAACGGCCTTGAACAAGCCGGGTTCTTCCCCTTATTACACCGAAGGACCGGCGCAAGACCACGCTCAGCCGCCGTGTCATCAACATCCGTCACATCACCGGCATGCCGTATGAGCATCTCGCATGTCTCCTGCAGCAACTCATCATTGTGAAGCTTCTGCTTATGCTGATGAAGAACATAGTTCCTCAAGTCAATCCCCACCGAGCCCGGGTCGACGCCACGCTCCAGGAGGAAGTGCACCATGTTGTATCTCTCGCTCTGGATCGCCAGAAAAAGAGGCGTCCGCGGCTCCTGCACGCTGGAAGCATTGATGTTGTACCCCGCGCGGAGCAGGACGCCGGCGCACTCGGTGTTCCCGTCTTGGACCGCCCAGTGCAGCGGTGTCCTGCCCGCGAAGTCTAGGGCTTCGACGTCGGCGCCCTGGTCGATGAGTCTTTGTAGATGGTCTATGTTGCCCTTCATGACGGCCCAGTGCAGCGGGGTGAAGCCGGTGAGGTTTTGGACGTTGAGTGCCCAGGGTTCGATTCTAAGGGCCTCTAGGAGGGGCATTTGCTTCCCGCCGACGATGACCTCGTGCGCGAGGGTGGGATAGGAGTAGTCGAGCTCGCTGCGGCTGATGACTTTCTTCAGGAGCTCTCGCTCGGCGCTGGTTCCTGGTTTTGGTCCTTCGAGAAGATAAAGTCGTTGTGCTTCGACTAACGGCGACCTGTTAAAGCGGGGATTTGCACGAGATGGTTAGATTTTATCCATCGCAGACTGTCATTGATCGGGTAGTTGTTTTTTTGAGATACGAACCTTTTGTTTTGATGGGTACAGTCGACATTCGATCCATGGGTAAGGAGGAACTCGACAACTTTCCAACTGAACGTGTCCATTGCCCACGATTGCGTATCAGACGGCATGAACCGGACGGCTTAGTAGAGATCGAAAGCGAATACTTGCCAGCAGAAACGAGTATCCATCCTTGTCGATATCCGTCAAACAGATCTCCTTGTTCGAAATCAGCCGTTGCAGAGCTCCAACATCATTCCGCTCGATATCGAACCAAACCTGGTGGTTTGTGGGAATGATCCTAGGGAATTTGATCTGTGTTGAAAGGCCGGGCATGGAGTCCCAGTATGTTGTCAACGAAAAAGCACGGCGGGCAAGCCACGAGGGAAATACGTAGCCGAGATGGAGTGGCGAATTCCCGTTGTTTAGACACTGCCGAGAGTTACATGGCAATTTGCTCATGGATGGGAAACCGCCGTAGCGCATGCAAAGCCAGCCGAGGAAGCCGGTGAGAGTCTGTGGACTTGAGATGTCGCTTCTCTTGTGGCATTGGCATCTGCAGTCCGCGGCGCATTTTCTTCTGACTGGTGTCTGCGGATGCATGACCTGGTTGTCTGCTTCGGTGTTCGTGTGTTGACCATGGCTGTCGATTTGGTGTGTTGAAACCCGGATGGCGTTCAGAGCGTCGGTTGCCTGGTCGAGCCTCGACTCCAGCATGTTGTGTAAATCTTGAATGAGCGTAAGCTGCATCTCGCTGCAGTGTGATATTAACATGGTCAGACCAGTTATTACATGTACCCATGCCGCTTGTTCTTTGGAAGGGGAGATTCGCAGGTACTAACCTGTAGGACTGCTGCATGATTCGGAAAGCATCCGCCATGTGGTCTCGTTCGCGACGAATCTTATTACGGTACGTTGTGATATTGCTGGTCTCGAAGAGCTTCCAGCCGAGTCTAGCCTTCTGCCGTCTCAGTCTTGCGCTATCGCTGAAACCTGCTTGCACTTTGGTTGCGATTTCCTGAAGCTCTTGGACATCGCTTGTAACCCGAGTCACAATGGTCCCTAGATGGTCCAGACCAGACGGGCTCTGTCCTGTCGAAGAGGTGTTCATCGAGGTGAGGGTTGACGCTACCAAATCCAGGTAGCCTGTAATTGTAGCCAGCTGAGATGCGTCAGTGAGAGAACATTGAATGTCGTGATGAATGGAGGGGTAGATTATCAACGCGAGATCTGTCTCGCTTACCTCGTTGTGAAGCTCGTAGATTTCTCTGGGAGCCTTGCCAAGGTCGATCAGATTCTTGATTCCCCTTGACAAAACTTTGAGAGCTGAGCATAACGCGATCACGCCCGCGGTCACACTGAGAGGATCCATCGTTGCATGACTGTGTTGCAGGTCGAAATAACGAGGGCCTTTTCGTCTGAATTTATGCAGCTGGACCTGTCAATCAAACATGGTACATGTTGAGACAGATCCTCAGTGTGGGGAGGAGCCTGAAAGCTCGGAGGATGGGGAGGAAGGACTGGGCAAACATCCAGATTGAGCAGCAACGGATCTTTCCGACGCCATGTTCTTCTTAGGTGGGGGTGCGCCCAAGATATGTGAAAGATATGTGACGACAGATAAGGGAATCAAAGCTCATAAGTTGATCTCGGAGCCCAGTTCTCATGCCGTCGAAAAGGAAAGGGCCAACCGGAGTGTGGGCGGAGAAGCACTGCCACCACACGACCAGCCAAGAACCTCTTGGCAGCACTGTCGAACAATTAGAGACTGACAAAATGTGACAACCGCGGCAGCCAAGGCATTTTTCTTCTCAGCTTCCAGCCGTCCAAAGCTCCCGCTGGAGGAAATGAACGGAAAAGCGACGAACACCTACGCTGGAAGCATCATATTGCTCCTGTCCTGTCAGCCTGATGAATGAATTCCGAATGCAAGGAAGAAAACTGTTCGGCAAACGTAATATCATCCAAAAACTTATCATCCAAAAGATCTGCATCCAACATCCTTCCACGCCCGCCAGCCACCACCCACTCACTTGTACTCCCCCTTAACCACCCTAGCACAGAGCGCCCTGAGCGTCTGGCCCGCCCACTCAAAGTCCTCCTCATCCAAGTACACCTGTGCACTCAGCCTCGCCCACCAGCGGCCCTTGTAGACAAACACCCGAATAAAAGTTTCGTAGTCCTTGATCAGCGTCTGCAGCATCCACTCGGTAGCAGCCCCGGACTCCTCCAGCGCCACCACAGGCCACGGCCCCTCCGCCCCCTCCTTGTCCCCAACCGCAACCGGCAGCGCAACATTGACCATCGCGCACTCCGTCATCGTTCCCTCCTCATTATCCATCACCTCCGTCCCCAAAATCTCCGCAACCCACTTCCCACCCTTCCTCGCCAGCCCATTCTGATACGCAAGAATCTTTTCCTCCCCACCAAGCACCTCCTCCCGCCAGCGGATACTATCCTTCACACACAGATAAGGCGAGTTATCCACCGTCCCGACAAACTCAAAGTTATTCACAAACGCCGACTTGGCGCTCGGCGGCAGCGGGTTGAACCTCGGCTTGTCGTCGGCTGGCACGAAGCCGTGCGAGGTAGGCAGCGTGGTCCGGATGAGAGGCTGGTTGCGCACGGGGACGTAAAACACGGCGCATCCGCGCGGGACGTGTAGCCATTTGTGGCAGTTACTGACAAAGAAATCCGGGTCGAGAGTCGCCAAATCGAGCGCGACGAGGCCGATGCCCTGCGCGCCGTCGATGAGCGAGAGGATCCCGTGCGCCTTGCACGCGGCCGTGATAGCCTCGAAAGGGAAACGGACACCGGGGAGGGAGGTGACGACGTCGTAGAAGGCGAGACGGGGGCGTTTGCCCGCTGCGATGGACGCCGCGACGGCGGATTCAAACGCGGATAGGATGGTGGAATCCGCGCATGGGTAGGAGAGTGGGATGCACCGCGAAGACACAAGCGGGGCCCGCGCCTCGAGGATGTAGTCGATGGTCTTGCCGCAGCCGCCGTAGATGGTGTCGAAGTGCAGGATCTCGTCGCGGCCGTCGGGGTTCCAGACCAGGTTGTGCAGCACCGTGTTGACGCCCGCGGTCGCGTTGTTGACGAAGACGACGGTCTCGGTCGGGGTGTTGAGCAGCTTGGCTACCGCTGCGCGGGACTCGTCTAGGAGCTTTGGGTAGGTGTAGAAGATGAAGGGATCGGGTGTTGCTTCGACTTGGTCTTGGTAGTTGCGCAGCTTGGTCTGGATGGCGCGCGGGATGGCGCCGAAGGAGCCTGGGAGTGGGCAGGGGGGTTAGTTTGGGTATGGATGGGGCTTGGTGGTAAGGAGGGATGGAAGCTTGCCATGGTTAAGGTTGCGCCAGGTTGGGCTGAAGAGGAATTCCTTGGACAAGGCCTTGCCGAACTGTGCTTTCACTTCTGAGGCCTTTTCCCTGACGGGTAGGTCAATGGTGGTTTGGGCCATTTGGGAAACGGGGTGGATCTAGTTGTTTGGGTTGAAGCAGCCAAGGGATGAAAGGTGCCGTTGAGTGATGGTGAGTGGAAGAACTAAACTTCTTGTTATGTGGGAAGGGATGTAGATATAAGAAATAAAGTCAAGTAAACTCAAATGACTCACGAGTCCCCACAAGCCGTTGTTAGTCACCCTACTAGCAGTGTATGTTGGTTACATGTATGGCTCCATCCCCATCCCCATCTCCATGGGTCAGACTGATAACGGCGGGCCGTCCAGATGCGGGACAGCCGCCCCCGCAGTTGCATTGTGATCCCTTCCCACGGCCCCACCTTGTCCTGACTGCCATCGGGACGAACAACTTTAGCTCATGTCTCGGGTAGGGCGCGCTCTCCGCTAAAAGCCACTGGCAACGGCAATGCGGAGAGCCGCCGCAAGCCGTGCCGATGTCCGGACGGCGGAATGGTTTTGTATGCAGCAACTCCGGGATCGGATGGGCTGAAGGCAGTGAGGGCAAGTGTCTGTTGTGCTAGTACTAATCGATACGGACTTGGTGGTCATAACTTATTGGTCTCCTGTTCTTCGCAGGGGTGGTTCAAGAAAATTGTTGATCATTGGTGAAGAGAACGGCGGAAGCATGCAATCCATTCCAGCATGTAATTAGATACTGCATTCCCTTTGGTGTTGGTCAACTTTCCCTCCCTCACTGGCACCCAACGTGTGCCTCTTGGTCCTTTTCCCGCACCTCACGCAGTATGATGTCCTTCAAATCCTCGACAGCCTCAGAAACCGAGCCATAAATCTCCAGCCAGCACTTCTTTATGACGTCTCCAGCAGGATTGTCCGGCGATGGATCCGGACGCTGATCACGCCTCCACTTCATATCCACATCCTCCTCTGACAAGTCGCCGTCCGGTATCTTCCACTCGGTCATCTCGTAGATCGCTGAGCCCAGGGCAAAGATCTCCTTTGCCGTGGGCGTCAACTCCCCACGGGTGCGGCCTCTTAGAGGTAGCTCATATCGTATCTCGTACCCTTCACCTGGCTCAAATTTGCAGCCCTCCCACGTCGACCCGCCAAAGTCGCAGAGCTTGACGCGAAGGTCATCAAAGAAGAGGGCATTGCGTACCGAGGCGTCTCCCCAAATAACACCTTTTTCGTGGAGATAGTGCATGCCCTCTGCGAACTCGAGCGACATCCGCAGCCGGTCCTTCATCGGCGGCGCCTTGTCGGGGTGTTCAATGATGTAGTAACGGATGCTCCCAATCGTGGATCGCTCTAGACGTAATGCCAGAACGTTCGGTCCAACCTCCTCCAGTCCCAGGCACTTTGTGATCAGAGGGTGGTCTCCGAGGCGGTCGTAGACGGCAGCCTCGTGTTGAAGAGCGCCATCGACGACAAAGTGACGAACCCCTTGCGATTTGCCATGGCACCAGATCTCCTGTCCCTTCAAGACGGTGGAACAGTTGCCGACCTCGGTGTAAACATAGCTAGAAGGGGTGTATTTGAGAACGTCGAGCACCCCTGCGAGCGGGTTTCCTGATGGCATATCGAGGGTGGTCGGGGATTGTCGGTGTGATGATGAGGGTGGGTTATCGACTTGGATCCAATGGGATCTGCGATTGGCGATGCTCCTGGTGAAGACGTGGTCTTTGATGGAAGAAAACGGCAATGTCTACCAACGAAGAAGACGCATGTCCGATTGGGGCAGGGTTGATGACTGTTGGGTGATGGAAGGCAAGATGAATGCAACCCTGCTGTCGGAAAGCGCCCTGGGTTTTCGGTGGTCGAAATCAGCGGAAGCGGATGTTTCAGATGTTCCGTTCAAATGCAAGGGGGTCAACGCCCGGTTGACTCGTTATGACCAATAAAATGACTGAAACACAGAATCTCACTGGACGCCCAGCTGCGGGGCAAAATTCAAGTTGTCGCCAGGTGTGAATTGTGCAAGTATCGTCATTGCATTTTGGTTCCGGATCTCTACTGCACAACTGACTCAAGTACAAAACAGTATCAAGTTCACATGAGCAGGAACTGAATTCCAATCTCGCCCTCTGCGCTTCTGTCTTCAATTACATGACTGCAATCACCGAAACACCCACATGACGCACGGATCGGCACGACAGCACAATCTACCGGTGCTTAGCAACCAGGTATCCTTCCACTCCCCACGACGACTTCATCCATAATCCAATGAGTATCTGGTTCAAGTCAATGACTTCTGTGTCCCGATAGAGATACGAAACGAGCGTGAAGCTTACGGTTTAGATGTATCCCTGGTCGGACATGCATGTAGGACAGTATCCACGGTATCTGGTTGATCCGAGAATGACATTGGTACTAAGGTGAAGATTCGGGCAGTTTGGTGTTCCGGCGAGTGGGTCGCTGGTGTACGTGACGGACACTTTGACTTCGCCGCACATGTTGAAAACGTCAACTGCCTGAGAAGTTATTCGTGGCCAAGGTGTTGACGTTGCAAGTTACCTAACAATGGTGATGGGAAGAGGGCTGAGAGCAAAGATTGCGGGTGAATTAGTGAGACATCGTGATTGTTCTTGGAGACTCGTTACTGGGGACACTGCTACTTATCGACCAGAGTCTGGATCGATGCACACTGACTGAGCTGCTCGGCTTTGGAACTAAGGTACCTGGAGAAACACGGCAGGTTTCGAAAAGGATGGTGGTGTGTTGTCCCCGCCAATGCCGTCCGCGGTTGGCATGGATGGGATGCAGGCTGCCACCGTTCCGGACAATGAGGCTCAAAAGTCCAATCATGAGACCACCGATGGCGAATTGATGGAGGAGCGACTCGGATTCACCCACGAATCATCAAGCGAGCACTGAACGATGGGTTGCACAGCCAAGCAGTTAAGGCAAGCCATCGTTCGAGCCCTCCTCCAGTCATGCAAATGCGTCCAGTCAGTCAGTTGCGGGCGAGCCGGGCGAGCCAGGCACTCAAATGTGCGCAGCCAATGCAGACTCATAGCCAGTCAGTACAGTAAAATGCCCACGCAGTCAAAACGACAGTTTGCAATCAGTTGAGGGTGCATTGTTGTCCTTGCAAGGTGTTGTGGACGGCCGTTTTGTGCCGCTGGTTTTGGCTCAGCTCCAAGTTACCTACCTGGTAGGTACATCACCTGAGTCACTTCCAAAAAATTGGCCCTCCTACGGCGCTAAGAACCTCAGGTACCTGGCTGGGACAGCCTCCACTACGCTGTGAGGACACGGGGATGACGTAGCACAATCTGGAGAAGCTAAAAAGAAAGGGGCAAAAAAACATACAACACCAGGGATTCGCTGGTCGTCACCGACCCAACTACTAGTCTGGCCCTCACTTGCTTATCTAGGGCAGAGCGGACGGGATGCCGAGTTCTCAAGTGGGTATGGTCGTATGTACAAACCACGTTTCCTAAAATCTTACTTGTACCAAGCACGTATGGTCCTAATTGTCGGCCGTCCAATTCAGGGGCACAATCAACAAAGCAGCTCGCTGTTTCCACCCGGACGGCAAAAGGATGTTCCTCGTCCTCCTGGGTAGTTGGGTACAGGAATTAGCTCTTCCTTCTATTAGGGCCCTGGGTGATGTTACTTTGAATCCGCTTCAATTAAATCCTTCCCACGGCCATTCTGTCACCAATCTTCCCCCTCTTCCAAGTAAATATCGATCTCATTTGAACGGCATCGACTCCTCACTTGTTTACCCCGAATTTCTCTGATACATGGAGGCAAGTTCAAGACGGGGGTTCTAATTGCCGGCAGTTGGAGTCAAGCGGGATCTTCTCCAACTCTTCAAGCCATGAGATGAATGGGGGGAACGGCTAAACAAGCCGCCCCATCTAGACGACGCATCTTGTTGGTTGGGCCCATCGCCACCTCCTCACCTCGTTGATTAAACACATGTACGTGCCTGTGTGTACCTGCAGCTTGCTCTCCCGTTAGCCGCTGCGGGTTGATGCCATGTTGTAGCGGTTCATTAACCTACTTGACAGGTAATTACCGTAGCTTAGGCAGACACTATTCAGGCGTCGGGGAGCACTTCTATCGCCTTTGCTCACCACGCTCTATGTACGACACGAAACCACTAGTCTAATCCAAGGAGTATTAAACGACTAGCCAAGCCTCCACGATCCAGTCCCCTCCCCGTCCTCGTAACCGCTCACCAACCCCCCAACCCCTGATCCCCATGCACCCAGCTCCCAACATGAAAATGCAACACCTCCCAATCCTCCTAACCCTGCTGACTACGGCCTCGGCCGCCTGCACGCGCGACTTCCTCAAGAACGCGACCGCGCAATACGTATCCGCCCAAACCGCCGGCCAAACTGCGACCATCGCCGCTCTCGTCGACAGCTCCAACTTCAGCTACGTCGAGAACAACCTCCCGACCCCGCTGACGCGCAGCACCCTCATCCAACCCATCAAAATCGACTTCACCCGCTCGGCGCACGACACAGTGAACTGCGCAACCTTCACCGAGATCATTGCCGCGACGAACCCACATCCCTACGTAATCCACACGCGTATGGTCTTTGACCCCGCCGACGGCAAGGCCAACTTGATCGAATCCGTCGTGACCGACCAAGGCGACTGGCTCTTCAACGCAACGGGGACATTGGAACTCAACGCGCCCGAGAAATGGGACGTCATCCCCGTCGCTAAGCGGGACTCGCGCGCGGTGATCCAAGCCGCAGGCGACGCGTACTTTGACCGCTTCGGCAACGTGAGCGTAAGCGTCCCCTGGGGCCCGCCGTGCTACCGACTTGAAGGTGGACTGCCTGCACGCGGCACGCTCAAGGGGGACGACTGCGTCATGGTCTGGCCGAGCACGATCCATGTGCCGTACCGGCGGTACGTGGTTGATGAGGAGCTTGGGGTGGTGGATATCTTTGTTGGCTTTCCCGGGCTGGACCGTACGCAGGGCGAGAATCCGATGCCAGATAGCCATTTCTTTAGGGTGGAGGGAGGGAAGATTAGGTATTTGCATACTGCTTCCGCGTGTGTGGTTGCTGGGTGTGGGTTGAATGGGACTACGTTTGGGAGGAGGGATGCGCCGGAGCATGTGGGTGGTGGTGCGAGTTTGTTGGGACGGAAGTTGGCGAGGATGGCGGGACGGATGTTGTAAGTCGGGTAGGGACTTGAGTGGTGGCTTGTTTTGGGGTGGTGATTCGAGGCTGTTGTTTTGCCGTGATTGTTTGGATAGTAGGTCAAAAAAAGGTTAGTGTGTCAAAAAAGGAGATTCATGTACCTCCGTGCCTTGCCATGCATCCAGTCCCACATCGACTGCACGTCGAAAAACACAATGGCCAGGGATACGAGCCCAACTGGCACCGCGATGTAGACAAACATGATTAAATCCAGCGAACCCTGGCCAAACTGCGCAAAGTTCATGCCAAAGAAGGAAGACAGAAAAGCGAGCGGCACAAACACAGTGGCCAGGACGGTCAACTTGGTCGTTCTCTCCGATGACCGAAGGTTCTTTCGCGACTCTTCCAAGTTTGAGTTGTTGGTTGCTGTCGCCAACAGGTTCTCGCACACTTTAACCATGGCCTCGACTCGTTCGGTCAGAAACTGGAAATCGTTGATAAGATCGTTGGTGACGTGTCTAGCCTCTGACGTCTCTGGAGCAGCCGCGCTCATGTGCACCAGGAACGAAACGCTGCACCGCAGGTTCATCTGGCACGACTCCAGCATGTACTGGGCGTGGAGGATGCCGCCCTGCGTAGCGGCCAGCGCGACCTGGTCGGTTGTGTTCGCCATCAACGAGCAGCGGTACTCGACAAACTTGCCATCGATGGCGCTGAGCAGCTGGTTGATGCTGGCGGCTGATTCGTTGAAGACCTCGTGGAGCACGGCCATGGGGCCCGCGGCGCCGTCCGGTGGAAGCGAAAGCGTTAGCCCCGTATGGCTGGTTCGTGGCAGACGAAAAGAAGGACCTCTTCTCCTTTGGCCACAGGTCGGGCCGAAATCCCAGGCCCGGAAAGCTCGTTAAAGGTCGCGGGTATGTTGTCCCTGCCCCGCTGTGCCATGGCCCTTTTGGGCTCTTGTCAAGGCTGAGTCCAGAGTCATGCCAGACAACCACTGGATTTTTCTATGCAATCAGTTTTCTTGCTCTTCTTCTTTGAAAGTATTGTTGTCAGGGTTTGGGATTGACGTACCGAGCCAGTAATCACGACTTGCATTCTTCGGTGCCGAGTATATCGTCGCTTTCTGTAGTGATCCATCACAAAGCTCTGTCCGTCGAGGACTTCATAGTTGCGAGCGTACGACTGGGCCGCGCTCCACCCTCTCCCGTCCCGCAAGTCCTTGAAGTACGTCTTCAGGGCTGACCGAGAATGCATAGACCATGTTGGTTGCGGTCCCCGTTCGCCGTACGGTTGCGCCACGGCCTGCTGAAACGCGACCCAAGGGATGCTGAGCTGGGTTATGTGCTTGGACGCCGAGGGCAGGACTGGCGAGGACAATGGGCCATGATGCTACCGCTCCCCATTGTCCAAAGTGTGGAGGAATTCCAGGTGGCGGCGGAAGAACTCGGGATCGATATTGTAGTACGAGCCAAGGAGCCGGAGGATGTCTCGCTCGAAGTATCCGCGCAGTAGGATCATTTGCCCTCCACTCGTGGGTTCTTCGTATAGCGGTGTCAAGTCGTTGATCGTGAGAGGCTTTGGCCGGGGACATGACGCCTGGCCTGGAGTGAAGTCGTATATATCCACAAACGGGGCGTTGGTGGCCCGGCCACTGGACTCTTTTATGAGAAGCCGGTAGAGATAGGAGAATTGAGGCACCCGCTTTGACTAGTCGCCCAGCAGTTGCAGATAGTCTTCCACCACCGGGTTTCGTTGGTCGAGCCGCAGTGACGGTGACGTATTGATGTGGTGGTCCATTCCTGGTACCGATGGCGCTCGAACGACACCCTCATCATCACCATGCAGTGGGCGAAAGCATGCATGGCTCCCTTGTTGTCCATCCCGTTTCCTTTAATAATGCCCGTGACAATCGGTACCTTGACGGCCTCCCAGTATGTACCATCGACTGCTGTAGATCTGCCTGGCCTCCAAGGCTTTCACAAACAGCCGCAGGCATTTCATCGGGCCGGGCTCTGGGCGGGATGCCTCTTTCATTCAACGAGAGATACCGAGACTCCCCGTTAAGTGATGGAACTTGTAATTCTTGCCCCCACGATGGCACACTGCGAGCTCCTGTCAAGGGCCTCTGGGTGTGTGTCTGTGCAGGATGGCGCGCGATGGCGACTTCCACTGGCCCGTTCTTCTGAAGCTGGCTGCAGAGGTGCTTGAAAGATGGTGTGCACATGTGGTCGACGGCCGTGTCTGCCTGCCATGACGCGGCGGAGTGATATGGTGGCATCATGCCATTGGCAGAAACTAGAAGAGGGAGGGTGTGCGAGGCGCCATCAAAGGATCGAGAATATTAATAGACGCAAAACGTTGCTTCAGGCGCATCCCAGAGGTACATACAGGCTGCTGAATCAGAGGATTCCTCGACCCTCCATCAGACATCTGCGAGGCTCTGTGACACGGGCACATGGACCAGTTCCCCGCAGCGCCGATGACCGCGTTGTTGGCCCCATGAGGAAAGTACTTTTGTCCCATCCATCGCCCGACTATGGTCAACTGTCATCCCAAAGTCTACTGAAGTTTGCGGACGCCCACCATCGAGTTTCTCACCTTTTCATCACACCTTCACCAATATCACTGCGCCGAGTGAGGCAGCCAGTTGCGATCCGACATAACCATCCATGGGTGAGCCCAGTCTCCTGCCTGCCCGGCCCGTCCGTGCGACTTCACTGACGTGGGCTCTCCAGCAATCTATGCACCCAGGCAGAATTGTGCCTTGCCAGTGCCCATCTTGGCACCAGAAGACGAGGTGTACTACAGTCCAACCAACTTCAGGACTGGACCAAGCATCACCGAGGATGTGCCCAGCCCCATGACGTACAGTCAACGGCTGGAGAACATTGGGCATCTTCTGCAGGCTCAGCCAAAGCAGCACCCTCTCGAGTTCCCAGATCTCTCCATCGTGCCTTGGTCGGGGACCGATCCTGGTACCGATCCTGAGGCATGGATCGTTCACTTGCAGCCGGAGGAGGTCGCAGAGGTTGACGCAGCGCTAAGAGCATTTTAAGGTAATGAAGACTTTGTCGGGCACGAAAAATGTGGCTCAAAACTGTATCAGATCTGACTGACCTAATAATTATGTTGGAGCAGAAGCGGAGAGTAGCCTCGATAAGCTGAGTCCCGAGACATTTAACCTCCCAAACCTGGGGCCCAAGATCAAGGCGTTATGGGACGAAGCAGGGAATTGCTGGGACTGCTCGGGTAGTGATGGAACTTGGCAAATTGAAGCGACTTTTTCCGACTCCAGTCTCATGCTTTGTTGCATGTACCTATTTCTTGCGTATCAATGGGAGAACTGAAGGACGCCATGCGGAAGGCAACCACCCACCACACCACCGGCAAACACTCAACTCCGTGGAACTGCTGCGGCTGCTGCAATCCATGCTCAGTGGTGCTTGCCGTATGACCGACAGCGCTGTCCTCCTCCCCATCGAGTCCTCCAATCACACGAACCCCCACCCACATGAGTAACACAAAAGGGGGCTGGGTGTTTCACCGTCCAGTGACTGCCCTACACATTTGTGTTGTTTGATAATAATGAGGCGGCAACCACCGAGAATGATCCGGCGCAGATCCTTTGCCCCCTCTTTTCCGAATGTTGCACGTCTTGGCTACCAGAGCCTTGTCTCCAAGCACCTGCAGGCGCAAGAAATTCACCTCCAAGTCTCGTTGCGCTCGAGGGGAGGATGTTTGCTAGAATCCCAATACCCACCTAGCACAATTTAACGCACTGTTCCTAGGCAACAATGGAGTCGCTGTACCATCAACCAGATAGCTAAGCTGGCGGGTGAGGGCGCAATACAGTCAGTGCTTCTCCACATCCTTCCTTCCAAGCCGGTCCAGTCAGACCAAGAGGCTCACCACCTGCATATAACAACCATGGCGCCCGAGGGGGGGTATAGAAGTCAGTCTTCAGGACCGTGATCCAGTCCAGAGACGGCCTTGGCCAAGTGACAGTGCTACTTAATTTTCTACCTTGAATTGTATTCGATACAACGGGGGTCTTTCAGCTATTAGACCAATTCAGGATATAGTTTGTTTTGCAGATGAGGGAGCGTTTTGGCTCGAACCTGTCCCTAAGCCAGGGGTCTGTCTTGGAGCGGGCAAACCGTCCTCCAGGCAGGAGGGCCCCCAGACAAAAAAGTAGGTACGGAACGCCTCTTCCTAGCGCGCCCAGTTGTCTTCTGGACGCCCACCTCCAAATCTAAATATATAAATTTAATTGCACGCGCGAGAATAGAACAAAAGAAAAGCACATAGGTCAGATTCGAATCTACAATCCACAATCTACAGTTTACAAATTTATAATTTACAGTCCACGGTCTGTATATTGTACTATATAGTCGCTTTTGGTCGATTACACCTTCTTTGCCCAGGAAAGTGGACAATATTGGGCAACTGCCAGGGCAGGGCAGGTGCTGGCCTCCATATCTGCTTACGCATCTGCCCCTGGGAAAAAGGCGTACTCTAGGCAAAAAGAAACAGCTCCCCAAACCAAAACAGATCTCTAGCTCAAAGATCAAATCCAATAAAAGGTTGTTAAAGAGATAGATTCCCGGCCCAGGGACAGTTTATTCCTAGAAGACCTATAGTCAAAGACTCCCCGGCTTACCTAGGATACCTTGGGCTAAGGGGCTGCCGTAGCTGCTATCTTTCTTATGCGAGCCCGTCTTTTTCTATGCAAATCATCCTACCTGTAAAAGGTCGGACCGAAGACAATCTTTTAAGTACCTGTATACGCGCTATGGAACACACCAAGTGTCATCTTCGTGCCCAACTTGAAGTTCAAGAATGACGGATTGTTGCCCTGTTGAGAGTTTTAGCGCAACCTAGCTCAATACACGGATACGTCCAAGTTCAAGGCGTCGTCCTTCTTGTCTTGGCGGGCGATTCGGGAGGAAGGGGAGCGTCTTGAACAAGTGGTGCAGAGGTTGCCCTCCGCCACGGTGAGATGCAGCCCATCCACTCATTGGCCCTGTTGCGTCAACACTGACATTGACTGTGCTCTAGGATGGATGGGCAAACATTCTGATGGGTGACGGACTGGGCGGACTGCTGATCAAACAGGTAATCATTCTTTAACTCAATCCAGGCCATCATTCGGTTCAACCGGGATCAATGGTCCAAGATCTCGGGCGTCATCTTCATCGCCACCCCCCAGGCCATCATGGCCGACGGCGATGGGTACCGAGATATGGTCTCGTACCTCAAGAGGGTGCAGCCCCTCTTCACAGCCAGGCTTCTGAACCACGACAACGTGATGGAACTTCGGGGCATCTGCTGTGGGTTCGGGAGGCGGTGCAGCTCAACACCAGTCCCTTTCACTTCTTGTCTGTCGCGGAAGGCAAAGCACCTTCATCGTGGCTGGCCAAGGCAAAGGTATGACCAAATCCCCAAAGCCATTCACTAGGTACCAGGTAGGTACGTTCTGCTTACCGCAGCGGGGCTCTGCGCGGTGGAACGAGTCTTGTGGGCGCACATGGCTTCCCTGCCTGATATTTTTCTACGAGTCGTTTGACAAGGCTTGTTGCGCTGCAAGTCAAGTTGAATATAGCGGGTTACAGGGCGCTTCAGGGGGTACCCGCCTCGTTCAGGGCTCCTGCTAGATCGTGCGCTCGCATGGGCGGATTCACGCGTACGTGCACTGGACCCACACATTGCGCGTTTCTAGATTGCGTATCCTACAATACACCTGGTATCTCATAACCCATTCCACCTATTTCCCGTTCCCCACCCTTTGGCGATACCAAACAAACCCACCCTCTACACTGCATTGCTGGACTGAGTGCATCGTGCTGGAATGACCTGTACTTCGGACGGAACAAACGCACGTACCTGAGCCGTCGGGATACCTGAACCAAGGCGCCTCCAGGCCACCAACTCAAAATCCAGGAATCTGACGAAATCTAACCAATCAAAGGATCTACCTAGCCTAGCGTAATAAGCCATCTCGTTTGATGACCGACCTGAGCCTTGTTGACGCGCAAGTCAAGTTGACTACAGAAGCCTTAGTGGCCTTGCACAACCCTAACAAGCCATGTTCAACCACGCATTTTCCTACTACGGTACCTTCCATGTGATTAGGTACCATTCAGGCCGTTGACCTACCTGTAGCTTACGCCAAGCTGGAGCTCGATCGTGAAACCACCTTCACCTACGACGACGATATCCCCCGCATGCTTCTCGATAGCAGGGAAGACTCAAACACTCTCGCCCTCGCCGTCCGATCGGCCGCGTGGAACGGTTGCAGCGACAATGTCACCGGTGTCCTTGCCGACAGCGGGAGCATCCAGCTCCGTCACACCAATCCCCGGAAGCTCTAGACAGCGTCTTGGTTCAACTTGTCAGTCCACCCGCCCTCCACTTATCCCGTTCGAAAGAAGTAGATGTCCTGACGGGCTGTGTCCCCAATGACAGCTCCCATGGGCAGCGACTCCTTCTCCAGCTTCAGCTCAGAATCGTCCATTGGAAGCCTCTCGACGACACGAACCCCGCTGTTCTGGCTCAACGACCGGGAACCAAACAAGCGCTTCTTCCAACGAACCGACATCATGCGGCAAGTCGACGCCTTCCTATCCCCCGACGACGGCCCTGCCCCCATTGGCCTCAAGAGCTGTGTTCTCTACGGGTCGCATGGGATCGGCAAGACCGAGCTCGCAATCGGGTACGCGGACCAGCAAGCACAGACACAGCTACGATGCCGTGTTCCTGCTCTCGGCCGTGGGTCCAGAGTCCATGGTCAAGGGTTACTGCGACATGGCCGAAGTGCTCGGCTTCTCGACGGCCGAGGCGGCGGCGCACAGCCCGTCATCGAGCCAGAAAAAGGTGCTCTCGTGGCTCCGCCGTCCCGTGATAGCATCGGGCCCCCCTGCCGGCCCCGAGAAGCTCGCCAAATGGTTGATTATCCTCGACAACCTGGACGACCTGAGCCACGACATGGTCTCCATCGTGCCGCGCGGATCCTCCGGCTCGCTTCTGATTACCAGCGTGCATCCCCTGAGTACATTCAACGAGTTCTTCGACTCGACCGGCTTGGAGGTCCCCTTTCTCAGCTCGGCCGAGGCCACGAAATTCATACGTTTCGCGGGCCGCAGAAGCTCCCGCGACCCCGAGTTCGACGAGTCAGAAACCGAGCACGCCCTCGAGGTTGCCAAGCGCATCGGCGGGGAGGAGAACACGCCCTTCATCCTGGGCATCGTGGCCGGCATCCTGAGCAGCAGCTCACAGCGCAAGGAAGACCTCGAGGACTTTGTGCAGAACTTTCTCGACACGGGCGGCCTGGGCAGGCTGTTCAAGAAGGAGGTCAAGGGCTACCTGTCCCACCGGTACGGCCACTCGAGCATCGCCTCGGCCTGGGCCCTGAACAAGGTCGAGCCAGAGCGGCAGAAGCTGCTCGAGATCTTTGCAACGCTGGATTACACCTCTATCCCCGGCTCGCTGTTCATCCACGTCCCCTGGAATAACGCAGAGCCGCCCAAGCTGGCCCTGGTTGCCTCAAGAGGCGATTGGTATCAGGCATTGACCGACCTCGAGTACCTGTCCCTCGTGACGAGAAGCGAGAACAGGGGGCTGCGCATCCACCGCATCGTCCGAGACTGCATCGTTGCCATGATGCAGGACTCGACGGCTGCAATCGAAGAAGCCTTCACATCCGCAGTCAAGCTCCTCAAACAGGCCTGGCCCTACGCTCTCGGGACCGGAGTCGGCGAGGGCCACGACAACGCGCGGTGGACCCAGTGCCTGCTGGTCTACCCGCACGTCCTCGCCCTGAAGGAAACATGCAAAGTCTTCCAGGACCAGCTCAAGGGCAACGAGATCATCTACGACTTTGTCGGTCTGCTGAACGAGGCGTCGTGGTACAATTACCAACTGGGCCGGAATAAGGCAGCCTTCGAGATCATCGACGACGCGCTGGCCTTTTGTGAGCACACGACGGTTGACACCTTCAGACTGAGGTCCGACATGACGGGCACGCGCACCAACTTGTCGACGGGCATGAGCGACCCCTTTGTGTCTCTCGAGTACGGCAAGGCCTGGATCGACCTGGAGAGCGCCCGGTACGAGGAGACGGGGGTCGTGACGGCCCAGCTCGCGGCCGCAAACAACTCGTACGGCGCCTGCCTCGCCTACTGTGCGCGGTACGACGAGGCGCGCCATTACCTAGGCCAGTCCAAGCTGCTCCGCGAGTCTCTCCCGGGCTTCAAGCCGTCACAGAACTGGTCCCCGCTGTACTATCTGGGTGTCACGGCATGGCTGGAGGGCAAACATGAGGAAGCAAGGGATTTCTTGGAGCAGGCCCTGCGAGACCGTGAGCACGAGTACGGGCCCGAGGATAAAGTCGGAATGAGGTTCGTATCCATTGATCATATCACACGACAGACTACAGACCATTGTACTAACCAGAAGAAACATCACCACCACTACCACAGATGCGGAATGCTGTACCTCGCACTGGGAAATGTCTACTGGAGCCTTGGGAAGAGCTTGCTAAGTTCAAAATTCCATCAAAAGGCCCTGGCGCAGCTCAACGAGACGGTCGGCAAGGAGCATCACTTCACTGCACACGCGCAGTACAAGGTTGCGTGCCATTTGATGAGAAACGACAAGGCAGAAAGTTACCGAGAGGCGCTGTAGGTTTACCCTTTCCTCTTCTTTTTATTCCCCCTTTCCCTTTATCAACATGCCATTGCATGCTACATCACTAACGCACATGAAACCCACGAGCAGCGAACTCCTCAAAGACGCAAGCAACATCTACGCAACCAACGAAGGCCTGATACCGCACGAGGCGCGCTGCCTCTACCAGGCCGGGGAGATCTACCGCCATCTCGGCAAGAAGGAGGAGTCGCTCAAGTTGCAGTTCGAGGCCGTCCAGAAGCTGAAGCAGGCGCCGCTGTTCAAGGGGCCGGTGCTGACGCTGGCGCCCGACATTACCGCGTTTGACGCGGTCATTCCGGGGGAGGCGAGATGAGATGGCATCACCATACCAGATTGTCCAGGAGTAGAGAACGAAATTGGTTGGTGGGTACTGGCAGGGAGAAAAAAAAGGGAATTCTCTGAACTATTTGAACGCGCGTCGCTAAATACATGTATGCCATATCGTCATCATATGAGAAGATGAAATTCGTAACGTTCATACCCAATAGTACCACACACCACGTGTCGCACGTGATGTTTGACCCTCATGCTGTCAGGGGCTTCCGGGCGTACACAATCCGGTGCAGATACCACGAATGCACATTTGGGTCCCGCAGCTGCCGGCGCAGATGGGCGATGTAGACCTGCGTCTCCTCCTTTGTCCAGCCCATGACCGCGGACCACATGTACAAGACGTATCCTATCAGCCACAGTGTCAGTCAACCAAACAACCGGTGGCGTGGGGTGTCGCAAAGAAGAAAGCAACAGATAAAAACGGCAAGCACATACCTTCAATATCCGTCTCAAGCACCAATTTCGCAAACAGTCCCAGTTGCTTCTCCCTCTCCCCCTTCGCCCACGGCCCAACAGGACACTTAAACTCGGTAACAACCACATCGACAAACCCGGCCTCCTCCATCCCCCTCTTCTGCACTTCATCCTCGACAACCCGAAACGTCCTCCCAAACTTCTTCCCCCCCTCCCAAAAGACCTTAGTCCACTGCCCCATCGGACTATCCTCCGTCACGCTCCCATCGTCACTGTCAAACTTGACCGAGTTCTCGTGGTCCTCGATCCAGCCGCCGGGTTTACACACGCGAAACGCCTCGCGGTAGAGAGCGGGCCAGTCGGCGATGGACCCGAACATGCACCGCAGGTGCACGTAGTCGAAGCTGTCGTCGGCCCAGGTCCAGGTCTGGTTTGCGTCGTCGATCTCGAAGGAGAGGTTTGGTGGCACCCAGCCTGGTTGGATTGGGGATACGTCGGTGCCGATTACCTCTGTGCCGGGGTGTTCGTCTGCAAAGTCGCTGGAAGGAACATTAGTAGGGGTTGAGTTGCACGTGAAAGGGGGGTTGGTATTTACATGGCCCATATTCCGGTTCCTGTACCAATGTCGATTGCTTTCTGCTCGAGATGTCAGCTCCAGAGTTGAGTTATAGGCTATGAGATGAGATACAAGACGCACCTTGATGTCATCGGGAATAGGGGCCAAATGCAGTTTGCCGTCAGTGACGAGGGTGCACAGGTGATGGCTAATTATCCAGACCGTCAGCTTTTTCATCCGTCCGATTCATTAATTACCCTATAAAAAACCCCATCCCCGGACTGTGCTTGTCTCACTTGATATCCATCGACTCAGTCTGCGTCTCATCGTTGGGTGTCCAGGCCTCGGCCTTGCCAATGTCGCTATGGAACGTCCGCCCGTGGATGTTGCGGTACTTCAAGATGCTGGACGAGAGAGACGCGGTGCTGGACAAGACTGTGCCGAGCGCCGAGTCGCCGTCGTCGTCGAAGTCATCGTCGTCAATGTCGTCCTCCGAAGACTGGCGTGGTGATGAAACACCTGAGTTAGTGACATGGATGTTGGTGAGATGGAATTTGCGCCGTCCCGTGCAGGGCAGGGCAGGAGTCTTCAAATACCGGAACTGTCTGCCAGTGGGAGGCGGGGAGAATGCTCGAGTCTCCTGTCGTCGTCGCAGGGGCGACCTGAGGCGCATCTTCTGTCGGAGAAGTCGCCGGCGCAGCAGCAGGCGGCGGCCCGGAGTGGGCTGCCACCTTCCCATCGTCCGCGAAACCCATACCTAATAGTATTCCACTATCAGACGAAACGGGAGAGGTTGAGATTGGAGGTTGGCAGTGCGATGATCTGCCAGTGGCCGTCGGAGTCCAACGTGTAAGGAACTAGTAAAGTATACAGTTAAAACTTGAAGAAACAATGGGTGAAAAGGGGGTGAGTCAGGTACCGTAACCTGGGGCAAAGCTTAAAGCTTTAAATCGTCGTCGGTGGTCAACCATGGGACGGTAAGTCTCAAAAACAGTGCGGGGGTGATGGGCGATGTAGCAGCGGACGGTGGTTGGCAGTGCGCTTTCCTCCTTCCATCTTCGGTGGCTTGCCCGTCCGTTTCCCCAAGCGCCCCCGCCGTTCCATTCCATCCCGCAATACTCCTCAGGCTGGCCATCCCTCAAAGAAAAACCTGGAAAACGTTCATGGCTGAACCCCCGCCACTAGCGACGACGACAAAGACCAACCGCACAGCGCAACGAATGAGCAGCCGGCGTTTCGTATGTATGTGTCAGTTAATACCTGGTAGCTATCAGTCTGCTGCCCGCGCCCGCTGCAAGAGACGGCATGGGGCTAGCTGTTTCGAGGGAATCCCTTGGCAGTCGTGCAGATGGGGACCGTTGGGTTGGTCCCGTCACATCATCACATTGATATGAGATGGAACTGCCGATGCTGCGAAAAAGATAAGGCAGGCAGCTAACATGAACCTAGTAGATGATGAGAACCTCACGACGACATTATCCTACATGTGTCCTTAAGATTTTGTTGTCAACTCTGCCAGGACACTCGTCGATTACGACCGCCACTAACAGAAAACGAACGGAAACAAAAAACCTCCCGGGTCAAACAATCCACCACAGGCATCAAACGATCCCCCTTCATGTCCGTCCGCCAAATCTACCCCCACCCAACACCCACCCAACAACCATCCAACAACCCCTCGACATCATGTCGCAGCGGGGCGGTGGTGGTGTCATGATGTATCCCAACCATGCATCGCCCGCCGCGGATGCAAGCTCGTACATAAACCCGTGCTTCAGGCCGACCTGCAGCTGAGCTGAGCCGGGCCGGGAGGAAAAAATTGAACCAGACCCGAATCGCAGGCAAGGCCGCGGCACGGCGCGCATTTCCTTGCTGCATTCGACGCAAGGGGTAATAAAAAGCTGCTGTTGCACAACCACAACCGGGCGTCGCACACCTGTGCATCCTACGAGCCTACCAAACAAATGGCGCTTTTCGCTGCCACCCGGGCAGCCCTGCGTGACGTGTCTGGTGCAATGTGTGGTGTGTGCATGCAGCCATCGGCCGCTTTGGGGGAATTCCAACACGCCGCGACATGAGCTGAAAATGTTGTGTTCGTCACATTGAAAACTGATAGCTTAATTACCCTGGGCATTCCGGCGGTGCTTTTGGCACTCTCGTTATGTGCTTCTGGGTCGATTGTGAAAGTCTGCATTCCGACATGTCTGAACTCTAACCGAATCTTCTGACACAAATGTCGCGGTCTTTATTGAGGAATGTCTGTTTGCAACTCCTATACAGACGCCACCAAATCCGCTAATGACAGTGGGGGTTGGACGGGGGGCTTGCGCATAAGATGAAAGTCAACTTCATGATATAAAGTGACAGGTCCTTTCCGACAAGGCATGCATCCGACATGTAGCTGAATCACAACCGACTGGTGCATCGGGTGTTTCAACCTCTGCTGAATTGATACATGGCATTAGTGACCTGTGACTGCAGATATGTCATTCTAATATAGGAGAAGAGTGCTGCATTTTTCATCAAGTATACCCTTAGTAGTACAAGCAAATGAAGTCAGTGCCTTTGAGATGGACATGGAGTGAAACCACAACAGCCCTTGGAAACGCGCTTAAACAACTTGATGATTACCTACCTGACCTACGGACGGTAACTGCACGGAATTTTGAGAGTGCGACGAAAAAGAGACGTGCCATTTGTCACCCCAGGAATTAGAGAAAGGGCCTTGGTAAGATACCTGATCTGGGTGCTTCCGAAAGGGAGAAAGAAAAAAAACAAAACCAGCCGGGGGAACTGCGTGTCCAATCCCCCCATGAGAATCCCAAAACAAACGAGAGAACGAGAAGGAAAAGAGCGACTCCCAGCCTCGAATCTGCCATCCACGCTCAATCTCAAAACATCATTATTGCCCGAACACGTTAAGGTGCACAGCGAACTGCCGGGTGGACATGACTTGATATTAAAAAGGGGCGCCAAGTTCAACATCCACTCACGCAACAAACACCACCACCCTGAAAACAAAACCAACAACAAGGTTCGTTCGACCCTTCATAAACCCCTGCTTGGAGTAGTCCTGTAAATCTCCGCGTGTGCATAAAATCCATCCCGGCTCCCCGGGAAAAATGAATATCAACATCAAACAACGATGACATCATCCCGCTCTACCAACACTCAGGTACCTGGTCTTGACAACGGTGAGAAAATTAGAGGAGAACATCCATTCCATGCGGCCGAACTGCCGATCGATACCAGGAAGGCCATGGCAGGCAAGGCAGGGCAAGGTACATGTACCTTAAGTTGGGTAAAGGATCTTGAAACACTGCCTGTGGGTACTATCAAGTTCGCTGAAGCCCACATACACCGTACTGTTCCGGCCCCATTTAATTTACTTGCTCTCGGCGGAGCGGACGACGCCGCGGACCGGACTCATGCGGCGCGCATTTGCTGGATTGGTATGCAGGTTAGGTAGCTGGTGATCAATAATATTTGTGTCGTCTCCCAGTAAACGCAGAGTTACATACCTACGACGTTGTCGTATTACTTCGACCTGATAATGATCCATGCCAAATAGTGACAAGTCTAGTATGTATCTGATCTCTAATTACAGCCAGGAACTACAACGAAAAGCAGTGCAGATGAACCATTATACTGTAGTACACAAGGGGTACAACAGGCGAGGGAGATCGGCATGATACGAAAACGAGGTCCTCCAAGCTACTTTAGCACCGGCAGTTAGCCCGCCCCTTTTTTTCTCCTCCACCAAACCCGAGTCCACCGTTACAGATGTCTGGGCGCCAAGGCGGGATACGGCGTCGAAACACGCTGGCTCGGAACACGGCATCGGCAGTGACTTACCACGTACTGACTGCCGCCCAGGCGCCGGTAGCTCGGCAAACCTCGCTAGCCGCCAAGGAAGCGGACCGATGCACCGGAAGGGGCGGATGTACAACTAACCGAGTCATTCTTGAGACTTCACTTCACTGCAAATCACACAGCCCGAGAAGCGAATGCCGAGTTTGTGCTGTCAACGAATATCTGTACCTGAAAGTACTGCGGAAGCGATGGTGACACGGTTCGTCTGGAATTATTCATCAGACGGATCGATATGAGTCGGTCGAGGATGTCAGGACGAAGCTTAAACATTGCACAACACAGATATAACAGGAGAAAATTGGTCAAGACATTGCTATAAGCTCTGTTACGGCCAAAAAGTATACAACGAAAGGCAGCGATGCCAAGGTCTAAATAACATCAAAGATGATTCTATGCCTTCAGTTGCCCCATCCATTCAACCCAAACTCCAATCCCCGTGCGTGTCCAGCACGTGCATGCAAGCTGTTCACGAAGAATGCTTGATGCGATGACCCCCATCCATAGAAACGCCCTCAAAGCCACATTATACCTAGACAAACAAAAGAGACAGCCCCCACTCCGTAGACAGACCACTGCACCCCCTACTCGATGGCAGATGACTGCCCGTTGAGAACCGGGTTGACCCGCTCATCCCACTTGAACTGGAAGTCCTGACCGAGTTCCTTGCGGCACGCCGTGGTGACAGCCTCGAGCACGTTCTTGAACACGCCAAAGTTGGCCGGGTTGTGCTCGTCGTTGTCGCCGCCCTGGAACACGCCAGTGCGCACGAGGCACGTGTTCCACCCGTACATGTTGCCGCCGACAATGTCCGAGGCCGGGTTGTCGCCGATCATGTAAATGTTCTCGGGCACGCGCTCCTCGCCGTGCAGCGTCTCCATCCACGACGCCATGACCTCGTCGGCGTACTTGTACGTCGCCATCTCGGGCTTGCCGTAGACGACGCGCTCAAGATCAACACCGGTGATGGCCCTGTACATGGCCTCGAGGCCGATGCGGAAGGCGCCCTGGCTCATGCGCGGGATAGGGTGCTCCGTCGGGCACAGCATGTCGCCCTGTGAGAAGTAGATGGGGATGCGCTGCGAGATGGGGTCCTCTGCCACGGTGCCGTACAGGCCGTTCTTGGACCGCAGAAGGTCCATGATAATCTGCATGTCGGTGGCGTAGTCGCGCGAGTCGGAGAAGACGAGAATGGCCTCGATGTGGACCTTGGAGAAGTCACGCGGGCGGGATTCCAGACGCTCCTCCTCAGTGAAGACGCGGTAAGGCGCGACGGTCTCGTCCCATGCGATGATGTCGTTGGGGACGACAATGTCCTTGAACCCGTACTCCTCCGCCACATCGCGGCAGCGGTACTTCTCGCCGCCGACCACGAGCACCGTGTTGTAGTACTCGGCTAGCGCGCGCATGGGCGTGTGACTCTGGATGAACTGGTCGGTGGACACGGGGTTGTGGAGGATCTTGGAGAGCTGCTCGCAACGCGCCACCTCGGGCTTGCCAGAGCCGTTGGTCAGGAAGATGTGGGGGATGCGGATGCCCAGCTCGTTGTCGCCGTTGAGGATATCCAGCACGCGCCGGCCCTCGGGGATCAGGCGGTCGCCGTGTACCAACACACCGTCAATGTCAAAGGCAAAGGCCATGTTCTTGGCGGCCTTGACCTTGTTGCCCTTGACGTCCTGCACACGGGCCGCCAGAAACTCGCGGGTGGCTGGCATGGCCGGGGCACCGGGACGGCCCGCAAGGCCGAGCGCCTCTTGCGCCTCTGGGTAGGTCACGCTGCTGAGGCGGGATTGCCGCTTGGAGCGCGGGATGGGGAGGCTAGCACCAAATGAGTTACGGGAGACCCGTCTTTCTTTCTGTGAGGGCATGGCCGAGAGGGCGTTCATGTACTCCGCGGCGTGGGCGTCTGGAGACCGCAGCGAGGGGATCTCGATAGTGTTGTGCGTGCCTGACGTGGGTGAAGCGGGGATGGCCAGCGAGTTGTCGATGCAGAAGCTCATGCTGCTTGTGCTGGGGTTCCTGGTGTGGGTGTTGTTTACCCGCAGGGAGTTCGCATCGCTGACATTGCTCGCCGTCTTCTTGTGGTCTGTCCGCAGGGGAAGCCCGTTGAGTTGATCTGCGGCGCCTGTGGGAGAGACGGGCGGCGTGTCAAACGCGGCTTGTGTGGGAGACGGCATATACTGCGAGTTGGCGAATTCGGATGCCATCTTTGCGGAGGGAAGAGGGATGTGGCAGCGTGTCTACTCTGGGTCTAGATCTGAGGGGTGGGTGTTGGGTAGGTGAAGGGATGGACAAAGGAGCAGATAGGGATGTTGATATCATCGAGGAGAGATATCTTGCAAGCTGGGGCTGTCCTCACTTATATCCGTCCGACCAAGGTGCTCAGGGTCCCCGCTGCCTGCCTGATCTATACGACAGAACTTCCAGCATTGATCCTCGTACCGTTCGGCCCACCATTTCGACGGTCGAATCGCCCCGAAAACAACTCGTTCTGGGCCACGCACGGCGGCGTCAGCGTTGATCACAACCTAGATTGTCACTGCTTTGCCCCAGAATGACGTCCGTTTGGATGTGCAGGTGAGTGGTGGATAGCGGCTCCATTCCAAGCACCTTAGGGGTCCCACGGGGTGTTTCTGATATTATCGCCCAGCGGATCACAATCCACTTTTCCAGGCAAGGACTTCACATGTTGGATGCGCATTGTTTTAGTGCGCCGCTCTTGGCGCTGGCCGACTTTCCGCATTCTCAACCCATATAACAATCGGCGGTCTGAGTGGGACCCAGAGCGGCCGATGGCAGAAAACAAGAGGATCCAGCTCAGCGCCAAGTGGATTCCGTTTGCCAGACAGGTCCCTTGGTGCGGCACTGACAGCAGCCCTACCCATGGTCGATGTCGTCAGAGGGTCCAGCGGGGGTCCAGCGATCGAACTCTGAAAGTGGGAAATCGATGCCAGGGGCTGAATCGGTGCTGGCCGGAGCGGAGCCTCAGGAGCTTAATCCTCTGGCCCATGCCGTGTTCTGTTGCGGCGGCACGGGCGGGTCCAGGGATCTGCTTCTGGGTGACTGGCCACGCCGGCGTAGAGCCGGTGGGCAATGGGCGGATGAATGAATAAATGGCAAAGTTTGAGAGTGGCGAGCAGCGGTCCTTGCGTTGGACACGAAGCATCCATCCCAGGATGCATGTTCAAAACGCTGTGCCCTGAGAATCAATTTGTAGCAACGAACGCGCTGCTCAGGGCAAGGTGCAAACGGGTGTTGGGTGGCCAATAGGCTGGCCAGACAAGCCGGCGGGTTGATGAACCCCCTGGAGGATCCCTGGAAGGCTGAATGGGTGGGCCGATCTGCACGGTGCTTTGGAAAATCTGCATTGCAGCCAAAACATGACTCGAGCCGTCTGGTGGAAGATGGCGATCAGGCCTTATTCCGTCCAGACAGGCCGAGAAAAAACTGAAATGAAGACGGAAAAACCGGGGTGCTGCGGCCTTTTCTTCATGCCGCCCCTGGCCGTTCCCGTGCAGCCAGCCTAGCACGTGGACCCCTGTGCGTCATCTGGTGGACCCCTGAAGGTCCGGCTGGCGTCGCTTGGGCTACCGGCCTGGATGCAACCATGCCAGGCCCCCTGATGGATGTATTTGGAAGCTGTGAGCCTGCCTCGTTCGAAGGCCGGGCGGGAGCTCCATTCCGGACCGCGACCTGGCCTGAACCGCGCGAGATGGAAACAAGGTCGTGTGAGAAAGATGACAGACTGTCCGTCCCGTCACCGCGCCATGTGGCAGCGAAGCAAGTCAATTGAAAAGGCAAGCGATGGCGGCGGGGCGACGCCTATCTCTGGCTTGTGACTGGGCGAAATACGTGGAAGTGGGCGGGCCCTAGGAATTAGTCCAGTCCTTTTCCATGCCAGTCGAGCAGCAGCTGTCGAGGCCAAGATCCAGTTGCCCCGACTCGGTCCCTGGGCAGCTCGTCCGACAAAACCGCTGGGCACGCGGACACGCCGCTATACTTCCCATCATCCTGGACTACTCCCTCTTGTGCTACCCACCCTTTCACAGCAACACATAGCAAAATCTCACCCCATCCCTCCCTCACCGACTCTTCATCATCACCATGGCCGCCTCAACCGCCGCCTCAAGAACGTACACGCTCAACAATGGCGTAAAAGTGCCCGCCGTTGGCTTCGGGACTTTCGCCAACGAGGGCGCCAAGGGGGAGACATATAATGCCGTCGCGAAGGCGCTCGAGGTCGGCTACCGGCACCTGGACTGCGCGTGGTTCTACGGCAACGAGGACGAGGTGGGCGACGCGCTGCGGGACTTCCTGGCCAAGACGCCCAGCGTCAAGCGCGAGGACATCTTCATCTGCACCAAGGTCTGGAACCACCTGCACGCGCCCGAGGATGTCGAGTGGAGCATCAAGGACTCGCTGGCCAACCTGCGCGTCGACTACATCGACCTGTTCCTCGTGCACTGGCCCGTGGCGGCCGAGAAGAACGCCGACCACACCGTCAAGATCGGGCCCGACGGCAAGTACGTCATCAATAAGGCGCTAACCGAGAATCCGGAGCCGACATGGCGGGCCATGGAGCGGCTTGTCGACGCCGGGCTGGCGCGGTCCATTGGCGTGTCCAACTGGACCATCGCGGGGCTCCAGCAGCTGCTGCAGTTTGCGCGCATCAAGCCCGTCGTCAACCAAATCGAGATCCACCCCTTCTTCCCCAACACCGAGCTCGTCGACTTTTGCTTCAAGAACGGCATCATGCCCACCGCCTACTCGCCGTTGGGCTCGCAGAACCAGGTGCCGACCACGGGCGAGACGGTGAGGGGCGACCCGACGCTCAACGCCGTCGCCAAGCGCAGCGGACACAATCTCGGGCAGGTGCTGCTCGCGTGGGGCCTGCAGAGAGGCTGCATTGTGCTGCCCAAGAGCTCGACGCCCAGCCGCATCGAGGGCAATTTCCAGATTCCGACGCTGTCGCAGGAGGATTTCGAGGCCGTTCAGGCGGTCGCGAGAACGCACCGCACGCGCTTCGTCAACATGAAGGATACGTTTGGATATGACGTGTGGCCGGAGGATTCCCAGTAAGACAGATTTTGGATTTTGGGTTCATGATTCCAGAGGATAGACTTTTTAGGGTTTAGAATGAGATATCTAGATGGCGGGTGGAGCAAGCGTTGAATTGGATTTGGTTGTTTTTTGTGCATCTGCAAATTGAAGCGGAAGCGTGGGTTGATGTTTAGCCAAACCGCCGTCGTTGAGCAGATTGCCAGCGAAGTGTGATGAAGTTGGGGAAGGAAGAGCCGCCTCGCTTCTCAAGGGAGTTCACCTCTTCCAGGCACCAACAGGCATCTTTTGATCGCTGACGTAACTGACCGCGACGGTCCTTCCCAGGCCGTTTTGTGGTTTTTGGAGAAGGTCGCAATTGCTGCGCGGATGGCAGCGATGGCCAGTTGCATGCCCACGGCTGGAAGGAAAGCACGCCCCGTGCTGCCAACCCACACTTTCCATCATGGACCATTGCGTCCGTTGGACATTCGGTCAGGTACCTGAATCGAAAGTGTCCGATGCCAACAACTTGCCGGCGCGGAAAAGCGACTGCAAAGCAAGCAGTTGCACCTTCCGCGAACGCAATGAACTTCAACACGGTGAGATTCAGTGGCCGGTTCTCCAACACCTCGCTGAATGTGTGGTTAAATCCGGAGTGTATCCACTCTTATTCCGGTCTCTGAATGAGTTTGTCCGTTTCCACGGAGTTAAGTCTTTCCGTTATTCGGACTTATGATGTCGTTTCAAAGACTGACTTGGTGGAAGAGCAAGTCAAGTCGTCAGCAGTCGCCGCGGGGTTCCACGGACAATCCATCCCATCGTCTTCAAATGCTCCAGATGGACTGGACACGAAAATCTCCGCTGTCGAGCCGCCCCCGATCGATAATCGGTCGCCGCGGTGACTTTCAATGATAATGTCAAGATCATTCGGAGAGAACGAACCTCTTGCAGGGACTAGATACACAGGTATAAATCATGATCAAGAGCCCGCCATTCCTTTCATCATGACTCTCATCACGCAAACAGCATCAAAGACATCCGCAAGTTCACAATCAACTCGACTTACCAAACATACATCAAGCACCAGGCAGCAAACATGGTCAAGGTTGCAATTGCTGGCGGTTCGGGAGGTGAGGAGACCGGGCCTGAATTTGCTTTTACTTGTGCTAACAGGCCGCTTGATCAGACCTCGGCCGCCATGTTGTCGATGCTCTACTGGAGAGACACCATGAGGTCTTGATTCTCTCCCGAAAAGTAAGTCGGATCCCCATTCAACATGGTACAAGGATTCACCCATTAACCAATCCCAGGACCCCAAGCCCGACGACCTGATCGAAGGGACCACCTGGCTAAAGGTCAACTACCTGGACAAGAACGACCTAGTCAAGGCCCTCCAGGGTGTGCACACGGTCCTCTCCTTCATCCTCGCCCACCTGGACCCCAAAGCCGAGGCGCAGATCAACCTCATCGACGCCTGCATCGAGGCCGGCGTCAAGCGCCACGCTCCAAGCGAGTGGCTGGGGTAGGTCCAGACCCTGCCCCCCTTAAAGTCAATATCAAACATGCCCCACAGACTAACTTACCCTCCCCTCCATAGCCCCAACCTGTCCCTCTCTCCATTCTACACCTCCAAGCTCATCGTCCGCGCCTACCTCGACGAGATCAACAAGGACAAGAAAGTCCTCGAGTACACCCGCTTCCAACCTGGCCTATTCCTCGACTACCTGGCCAGCCCCTATCGGACCGCGAAGCACATCACCCCGGCCACGACCATCATCGACTTTGAGCACCGCCGCGGCCTCGTCGTCGACGGCGTCACCCACGACGCCACAACCTACACCGCCGTCCGCGACATCGCCGCCGTCGTGGCCCGTGCCGTCGAGTACGAGGGCGAGTGGCCTCGCATTGGCGGCATCCGCGGCAACACGGTCTCCTCTGCCCAGCTCCTGGCACTGGGGGAGAAGATTAGAGGTTGGTGACGAATCCGCTCTTCTTGAATATGCATTGTTTTGGATACTAGTTTAAGATTGCTAACAGTCCCAACAGGCGGCAAATTCGAGGTCGCGAAGGAACAGCTCGAGGACCTAAACGCCTTCACCATCAAGAACATGGCGTTTGTGCCACGCATCAACCACCCGTCGCTTAGCAAGGACGAAATTGCCACCGCCTCGTTGGGCTTCGCCGTTGTCAAGCTCTTGGCGGGCGCCGTCCGCGGATGGTCCGTCTCGGATGAGTGGAACCGCCTGCTGCCGGACTACAAGTTTGTGGAGATTGAGGAGTTCTTGACTGAGGCGTGGGCGGGGAAGCCTTAAGCGTTCCTGGCAATATGCAGTTCTCTTCAGTGCCTTGCGATACGAAGGGGAGATGGAGAGATGAAGATCAGGGGTAGTGGTACAAATTTGCTAAGGGCGGAGCCGCTACATGTAAACAACCCCCTTTTTGCCCTTGACATTAACAAGGTCATGTTACTAGGTACGCGCTCTGACAAAGAGTTTGCCCACTACCCATGAACGTAACGAAATATGATATAACAATGGACACTTTGTCGGTAGCCATGAAGTTGTTTGACAATGCACTTCGCTTTACTCCCCTGTTAACTTCAACATCCCCTGCTCGTTGCATTTTATTGCTCGAAGAAGTCATCTTGGAGCAAACTCCACCACATTCCAACTCCTTTTCCTTCCCGTGCAGCAATCCCTACCTCACTCCCCCCGCCCTTTCCAAACCCCCCTGCAAACATAGGTATCCCAACCTAAAACCCCCTCGTCAAAATCCCCTCAAGCACCGACCCAGCAACCCCACTCCCAACGACAATCCACGACCACTTATTCGATATCTGCTTCTGGTCCGGCCAAAACGCATTGATCTCCTGGCGGTACCGATCAAAGTCGACCTTTTTCGACACGTTCTCGATAATGTACTTCTTGGCATGGCGCTTCTCGGCCTCCTTTGTGCCGCCAAAGAACCGCAGGAAAATGTAGTTGGCGACGGGGCCGAGCAGCTCAATCCACGCCAGCATGTCGCTCGAGTATAGCATCAGTGGGAACGAGATGTGCATGAGCATGTCGCCGAGGAAGCTGTTCCGAGCGTCAGCACCATCATCCACCACCGGCACTACAAAATAGTAGAAGAAAAGGAAGGAAGGAAAACTCACTTAGGATGCCGAACCACCCCCCACACACCCTCCCGACACATCTCCTTCTCGCCCTCCCGCCGCTCCTTCTCCTTAAACTCATCCAGCTGCCAATCCGCCAGCACCTGCAGCGCGAACCCCGCGCAAAACACACCGACAGCAAGCGCCTGTCCAGCCGGGTTATACCCGCTCAGCGCATTCCCCTGATGTCGGAACGGGGCGGTGAACGGCAGGGTAATAAATGTCCCGAACAGCGCCTCGGGGAGGTACATTGTGAAGAACGCCTTGTTCCAGAACCCGTGCTCCTTCTTGATGGCTTCATACCGCGGGTGGTCTTTGCCGATACGATGCTTGGTGGTGGCAGCCCGCTTGGCGACGCGGTAGAATAGTCTGCCGCCCCATAGTGAGACGCCGGCGAGGATGAGTCGCTCGGGTCGGCTGAGCGCGCTGAGGGTGCTGCGCAATGATGCCCCGTCGACGAGAACTTGTCGGCCTACGGCGGACCACCACGCGTTGACCACCTGGCCTGTAGGCCAGAGCCAGTCTTTGGTGTCGAGCCGGTTGGTCAGGCGGCCAGCTGTGTAGGCTACCGTCGCGAGCCCTGTGTGCAGCGCTAGCGAGGGGAGGAGGGTGTCCTTGAGGATGCCGATGTCGAAGAGCGAGGACTGGAAAAAGGTGCGGTGCGAGAGGGGCTTGCGTGCCGGGGTAGCGTGCGGTGAGGGCGTCGATGAGACGTAGGTGCGGCCACCCCAGGGGTTGGTAGTTTCGTGTATCTCCATGGTTTCGGTGGTGGTGAGTTGTAGGATACTTCAGAGAATTCCAATAACGGAATGCAGTCCCGGGGTGGAGGATGATATTTTGTGTGAAGAATGCTCCCTTCATGACCTCACTTGGAGTTGTTGGTGACGTTGCGTGTAGGTCATGCTTGCAGCTGGTGCATTGGTGCTAGATTGGAGTCTAAGCACCTTTTTCAGTACACGGTTTAGAGACGGATTTTCCATGACGACATATTCTATCACTTTGCAGGTACCTTCCCTGGTCTTGGTAATATTGCTTTGTCGGGTAAAAACGTTGGCTTGAAGAAATCGTGAGAGTTTCGTGGTCTCGTTGTGGACAGGCAACTTCGAGTTCCCCATGTTTTTACGATGACCACCAGTCAATCCCAATAAACATTGAAGATGACAAGATATACGGCGCCAAATTGGAAGATCCTGACAAGAGACTGTTGCCTAGGTACCTTGGTCATTTCGGGTTCATTGTTCGACATCAAGGTCAGAGTCGAAGAGAAAACCTCCATCTCGTCGCATGTGGCCCGTAAAGAGTGCCCGGACTACCTCACGAATCAAAGGCAGTGATCATGGTCAACAGATAAGATTTGCTTTGGACGAGTTGCATATCTTGTGCCACGGTTGCAATGCAGTGGTGCGGTGCTCTGGAGGCAACATGAATCGATGGAAGGACAGCGGCTGGTGGTGCGGCCACTGGCAGCAAAAGGGATGCAACTTCAAGGGAAGGTAAATGATCATCATCACTATGTGAAATGCGCGCCAAGCGTCAGCTGTGCAATGTCCCGGGGTATCACACCGTGACAAGCCGTAGATCTTGACTGGCGGGAACCAAAGAGCTGTGCAGGCCGATATATGCGCTCACAGGGCAGAGCCGGTAGGAAGGGGCACAGTTGCGGCAGTCAAATTTCGCGACCCTATCATTGGCGAAGTCAGCAGCGCCCCCAAGATCTTCCAGGCTTAAGGTTACATCCGCCGACATCAAATTTGTTCAATGCGGCTGGGGGGAAAGCGTACAGGGTTATAAACACCCTCGTCCATGTCAGCAAGTCAAGTCAGCATCATCTCCCTTTTTGTCCTTCCCTCATTTCATTCAACGTTGCTGAGAGACCTCTTTTTTCGGTCCAGTCTTCAAGGAATGGAACATCTACGCGCATAACATCGTCAAATCCATCACCTTGACTCTCGTGGCCTTCATCCGCCGCCGAGTTAGACGGCCCGCCGTTCCAAGCCAACATGTCAGGAAAACTGCCTCCGGGGTTCGACCCAAACACGACGCCGTCCATGATCCCGCCCAAAGGCGTGACCCCAAACTTTGTCAACGGAGAATCCATCTCCTACCTCGGACTGAACGCGATCTCCGCATGTCTGCCTCTTTTGGTCATATTCCTTGCTCTGCGTATTTATAGCAGGATCCGCGTTGGTTACAAGTTTGGTGCGGACGATTGTGAGTTGCGAAACCCGAACCCCTTTTGTTTATAATGATTTCATGGAATACGGAGCAAGGCTGACTATCTCGACGGCAGTTCTCTGTGTGGCTGCAGCAGTATGTGCCCTTCTACTTATCCATGTTATCCTTGGCTGTGGTTGAGTTAGAGCCCCGTCTGACTGGACCGACTGCTTACTCCCTGGCTCCATGTCTTTTAGGCGAATATACTTGCCTGGTTTGGGATCTTGATACACAGTACGTTGTCAACCGCGTGGTCGTTATTTCCATACTCCTCATACTTAGCCGTAACCAGAACTCCACGGCCCCTATGGCCACCATCTGTACGACCTGCCCGTCAGTGAAATGACGGAGTCCTTCCTCCGAGTAAGTTCACGGCCTGTCTTCGCCAACCCCCTGAAAGTTTACTTACCCGAACGACTGGACAGCTCCATCTCACAGGCACAGTAATGTACGCAAGCTGCGCCATGCTAGTCAAGGTCTCCCTCCTAGTGCTCTACCTGCGCATCTTCCACCCAGTCTACGTCGTCAACCGCGCCATCTACGCCTGCATCGGCCTCGTCTCGGTCTTCTATCTCGTCAGCATCATCTACGATGCGGTCAAGTGCACCCCTGCGCCGGGTTCCCAAGGAGGATATTTCCTCGCTGCGCTGTACTGTGCGCCCTCTGCGCTCGAGATATCGGTGGCTCTAGGCGTCTTTGGCCTGGTCTCGGACGTGGTCATTCTGCTTATCCCTATGAGCTTGGTTCTTCCTATGAATCTTCCGAGGAGGAAGAAGATTGCTGTGACTTGCACCTTTCTGACTGGTTTTCTGTATGTTGTTTCTCATCTCCGCTATGATTTTATCGGGGAGTACTTGACCGGTTCTAACCCTGACTTCTGCAGTGCTTGTGCCTGCTCCATGGTTACTTGCGTCAGCCGCATCCAGTATTGGAGGAGCAAATCGACCGACTACACGTGGGACATTATCATCCCCGATACCTTTACGTACGTGTTCCCTGGACCTTCTTTCCATCTTTGTTTCCTGTAGTGCTTACAGCAGCTAATACACGTGCAGCGTAATCGAGCTCACCGTCGGCCACATCTGCTGCTCGCTGCCCACCTTGCCTCCGCTTCTAACATCGCTTCGGAGCAGCGAGCGCGTGCAGGGCATCCTCAAGCATTTACACATCAACTCGCCGCACCGCCAGGCAAACTCTCGCGCTGAAGACGGCAAGCCTAGTCCCTCCCCAGCTTCTAAAGAAGCGCGGCATGATGATGCCGGTAATCAGCTCCCCGAGATTGCAGCGGGCCGTCTGACGGGCCTGCGCTCCATCATCCAGAGAGTATTTCCATCACAGACCTCGCAGGCTACCGGCTCCAACAAGGTAGAGGATCCGAGTGGGAGTCGTGATACTTCAGGAGGTGGCAGTGACGTCCATTCTGTAGATATGGACTATCACCAGCACTTGAGGAAGGGTACGGGTCGTTCCCCCGTGTAGAGAGACGCGACTGGTGAAGAAGAAATATCCGATAAAGAGATTAATTAGAGCAACAAGAAGCAGAGGCAAAATACCGGTGGTACCTGCACCAATTGACATGTTTTCAAGGTTGATTTCCAATGCCCTGCAACTTCTTTGAGGCCCGATACCTTAGTGATATCACAACTTGAAGTCTCAAAACGTCCGCTCTCGCCGCTTGGTAAGTACGTGATTGTATAAGTCCAAACCACTCGTTGTCCACCTGACAACGACATAGACGCCAAAGTAACCAACCCCCTAGACTACCGTGCATTCACCCCTTATTCAACGCAACAGAATCAACCTCATCAGCGCCATAATGCCTCAAAAACCTCCCCCAAACCGCCCTCCCCTCCACCTCCCCAACCGCAACCGACCACAACACCCTCCCCGCGCCATCCTCCCAACTCAGCGGTCTCCGCCCATCATACAGCCCATCCATCTCCGGCGCAGCCGACAAATACCCCGGATCAACCGTATTCATCGCCACGCCCCTCCCCCTCCAAGCCGCAGCCGCCTCAGTCTGGGTAATCATATTCAGCGCCGCTTTCGCCATGTTGGTGTGCACGTGTGTTCCGTTCTTGCGCGCGTGGTGCGGTTTATTTTCGAACATGCCCTCGCGCGCGGATACGTTGATTATGTATCCCTGGGGTTTGCGTGGTTTGTTATTGTTGGAGGGGGAGGTGGAGCGAGGCGTGCCCATTATGGGGAGCAGCTCGCGGCAGAGGAGGAGCGGGACAAAGGCGTTGATTGCGTGCGCGGAGACGATGTCTTCGTAGGGGATCTCGGAGAGGGTTTGCACCCATGAGGACTTGAAGTAGGGCTGTAGCTCTGTGCGGCCGTCGTCTTTTACGTTAGTGGGGAGGGTGATTGCTTTGGATGGGGGGAGGGAGATTTGGTGGTTGGGGGAGGAGGTGGTGGAGGAAGGGGGGATTTCGCCTCCATAGAGGGCGAGCGGGGAGATGCCGGCTCGGACGAGGGGTTGGTAGGGGGTTTGTTGTTGTGGTGTAGCAAAGATGAGGTGCGTGGATGCCGCTTCTTGGAGTTGTTGCTGTTCATAGAGGACTGCTCGTTCTTCCTTCTTGACGCTGTCGGTGAGGGTCTGCGCGGCGTTGTTGATGAGGATGTCGAGAGTTGAAGCGCCCCAGCTTTGGATGATGCACTTGGTGGCTTCGGCGAGGGCAAACGCGTCTCGTGCTCTCCTGAAGTCTGCACCAACAATTTTCAAGCGGTCCTTCCACTCTGCAAAGTCGCGCTCCTGGGTGTAGCGGATGGCGGCGTCGTTCGGGTACCGCGTCGAGGCAATGACGTAGGCGCCGCAGCGCAGGAGGCGGAGCGCGGTCAAGTAGCCCAGGTTGATGCGCGCACCGGTGACTAAAGCAGTCATACTTGGTATCTGGAGAGAGTGCGGGAGGGAGATGGCGGACCCGGCGAGGTTGAATGCACCACAGGCTCGGCACATGTGCTTGTAGAGGGGATGCGGATCAATGAGCAGGTACTGGCAATGGTAGCAGACGTTTTGGCGGGTAGGAGGCCGCAGGGCGTGGTACTTGGCCACTTCCTTGTCCCAGGTTTCGACGGTCGTTATATCCTCATGCGTGGGTTGGAGTTCTTCGACGTGGATGCCGAAGCGGTGCTCGACAAGGTGAATGGTCCGTTCGATCTCGGGGTATATCCGCTTGGCAGTGGCCCCGACATAGCGCAGGACTTTGAGCGCGTTCTCGGCCTCTTCTTTTGTAGGCTCTGTCGCATCGGGCGGCAGGCGCAAGCGACGGTAGGCGTGGGAGGGTGGCACGGTTTTGGTGAAATCGCCAGCGATCAGATAGCCGTCTTCGGGGAGAGGCACGTCCTCGTCATTTTTAGCCTCCTCGATGCTTCTCTGGAGGCGTGAGCGTATCTTGTCGTAGAAAAAGCGCTGAAGGTCAACGGGCAGGTCGGGAGATGGAGTGAGATATTTTCCAATCTCTAGGGCGGCTGCTGTGGACGGTGCAGGGAGATGCATTGCCAAGGGGCTGGGCATCTCGCCTTCGTCCACTCGCTGTGCATCCTTGAGCATCTGTTTGGCGATGTCCTCTGGGCTGTGCGTTGCGAGGAACTCGTCCCAGTACGAGTTGATCTTGCACGTTTTCCGACTGTCCTCCATGTTATCGACAGGGGAGACGTGAAACTGTTGTTGATGTTGTCTAGCACTGCTAATGCTGAATTATGATCTGTAAAAGGCAGCAACTGGGTGTGAGTTCGACTGACACTGAAGGCTACCCGGTAAATATACCCCTTTTCAGCTTTAAATAATTACTTGATCGAGTTGACATGTAGGCTTGACACTTTACGCCCTTCATGGACAGGCGGCTCTGCGGCGAAAGACGTTCGATCAGGTACCAGGTAGTAATTACGGTACTGCAGTTCGGGATGTGACTCACCCCGGGGTGTGGCATGCCCTGTAGGTCTAGCTCCCTACATGCATATGCACAGCCTAGCACCTGTAGACCACGCCGACCCACTCACAGCGCCTCCACGAGAGTTGCGCAAGCGCGGAGCGGCTAGAAATGGGCCTAGAAACTTATTTTGCGAAAAAAGGAGGGTCTGGTCCTGGGCATCATTGCACGCATTTCTCCCTTCAGCTTCTTGCCATGCGATCACCAGTGTACCCGACATCCCACATGACGTTTGGTGTAGCAAATTCTAGTGCGTACCTGTTTTTTTTTTTTTTTTTTTTTTTGCAGGCGAGTCAGGGGTTCTTGCATGCAAAAAAGATACCATACATACCTATAATATGTAAACAGGCTTGTTTGCAAACATAGCATTTGAGCTGGCACCTCTAATTATAAACTTCTTAGAAACTTGACTTGGAAACCCAGCGCAGAATAACTCCAAGTTACGAAAACATTCCCGAATCATTTTACGCGGTGATACTAGCTTGAACTCGCAGCTCCCTCTTTGCCCGCCTCTTCAACGCCAACTTCTCCTTGCGCTTCTTCTGTATCTCCGACATGGGAGTCGATGCAGGCCTGACCGAAGTCTCCTTGACGCGCGACGCAAGCTCGGGATACGTCGTCTCGATCCACTCCACCATCGTCACAAACGACGCCAGCCATTCCATCTCCCCCTTGTAGATCGGCGGAAGCAGTGCACGTTGGCGTGGGCGGAATAGATCCCACGCCGCCGCTTGGTACGAGACAAAGGTGGATGTGCCTGCGTATCGCACGGGTGTGTCAGTATGCGATGGGAGAGTTGATAGAGAGAGCCAGGGGAACATACCGTCGATAACTTTCGTCCTTGCCAATCCGACACCTTTGGTCTTGGTGTACCGGTCGCTGTGTTCGTATGTGTAAGCAAAGGGGTCGTCCTTGTCTCTCGGGTCGCGCCTGCGGATGGTATTGATCCCCTCGCTCACGATCTGGATGTGCTGCATCATATGCTCCGGGATCGGCTTGGATGGCCGCGGCGGCGTCAGGCAAGCCTCTGCCGTCGTCTGGTCCGTTTCCAACGCCGGCGACAGTCGCTTGACCAGGTCCGCCACCACCCAGCGCATACTAGGCTCCAGCATGTCCAGCGGCGGGGGATGCTCCTTCATGAACTCGAGCCACAGGTGCAATGACCAGTCGTACGGGACCAGACTGGCATACGGGTAGCGAAACCTGCATCTCCCCTCCTTGGTGGGAGGCTGGTGCCGCCTCCCGAAGTCCATCACGCGCATCACATGCCCGGCCGTGATGGTGAGCTGCTGCGGGATGTGCTCGGCGTTCTTGCGCGGGGCCTGGGGCGCCAGCGGCATCTTCAGCCGGCTGTGGTGTGTCTTGTACAGCTCGGCCAAGCTATGCAGCTGCTCTGCCTTCTCCTTGTTCAGCGCCGTCTGCGCAGCCGCGTACTCGTCCAGGAACTTCTTCATCCGCCTGACCGACGACCGCGACGGATCAAGTTCGTCATCGTTCTCCCTGTCCAGCATATCTCCGATAGACGTGCTATGGAGCAGGAACGTGTAGGCCATGCCGTCGTCCTCAAACCAGCGAGGAACCATGGACGTGATGGTCCCGAACGTCTTGGCAACCGTGGAATTCAAAAAGCGATACAGCGCGCGGGAGGGGTGGATATGGTCCTCGCGGGTGCGCGCCAGACGGCGCCAGTACGCGGCCGGGGTGACGTCGAGGGCGCCGCCGGTCGGGTCGAACAGTCGTGTTCCCACCGGCACCCGCAGAGAGGCGAGCTTGCGCAAGTCGGTCTGCAGCTCGAGGGATGCAGGCCAGATGTCTCGCCAGGCCGGGCTGATGGCGAGCGCGGCACGGAGACGGTACCCCGCCCATTCCGACAGGGAGATGATGTCGCGGAGTTCCAGGCCGGCGAGGATGGGCTCCATCAACTCCAGCGGGAGGTCTTCGAGCTGGCGGGCCACACGTGTATCGCGTGAAGCCATTGGAGTGTTGTTTGTTTGCATGACTACCTAAGAAACCGAACGTGCTGGTGGGTATCTGATGCTGGGTTTGCTTTGCTCGGTTGCGTTGGGCTGGTTGATACTGATTCTTTGGCCTAATAGCACGTTGTGATGTGCTTTTAGCTGCACTGGGTAACGCCCTAAACGTCCAGGGTGACTCACGGGTGCGATTTGATGGTATTCTTCAGGCTGCCAAGGGAATGTTGGTCCAGGCTCCAAGGGCGCCAACGACATATAGCTGAGACTCGGCCCGCATGAGCTAATAGCATGCAGTGACAACATGAAGAAGAACCCCGCAGGTCAGCCCAACTTTCAATCTATCTTACCCGGTAAATGGGCTAAGTTTGGTGTGCATAACCTGTTGTGCTCAAAGTGACATGACCGCAATACCTGGATTCATTGTGCCTTTACCTCCACCCGCCGGGAGAACCGAGCACCTGGCACACAAGTGCAGAGGAAAAGAAAAAGCGCTAGGTTTATCTTGGTATGCTAATTACATGTAGCAGGCACCTAAATACGAGGTAATTAGGTGCCTATCTACCCGAATAACCAGGGAACCTATTAATTATCTAATAGGTGCCTCGACTCCTCAAAAAATACCCCTGGTTCCAGTCCTATCTGCCACCATGAAAAACGATATGGACTCTGAAATTTGTTCAGGCTGGGACTTGTCGTAGTATAATTATGACAAACTCCACTGCATGTCCACCATAACTGCCTCGTCCATCATCTCTCTGTATCCTCTCTAATAAGTATAAACCGGCCCAAGGTAGTTTTCCTATGCAAGCCAGCTCGGCATCTGTCTCGCCCACGGGCAAAAGCGAAACACCACGTCGTGTTTCTCAAAGGCTACCCTGGCCTTCTCCGCCTGGTCATAGTCGAGGCCAAAGATCTCAACCGTCTTCAATGCTGGGAATTGAGACGGGGCCCAGCGTGCCAGCTCCATGACGGCAGCAAACAAGCCCTTGGGCCGGTCAAGGCCATCTCTGCCTCGGGCCAGCTTGAAGGTGCGAATCGAAGCCGGGAGGAGATTGACCAGCACTTCCGCGTTTCTCCGCTCTCTATTCGCCAGCCAGATACTCGTCGTATCGATCTCGAGCTCCTCGAGCGCCTCCAGAGAAGCCAGCGACGCCATCGCGCCGCCGCGTCCGAGCATGAAGTCTCGCGTGCGGGCTGCGTGAAGCCTCATCGATGGATCAATCTCCAGCGTCCGAATGGTCGAGGCGCAAGGGCTGGCCACCAGCGCGCCCTGCAGCGCATCCGGCGCATACCTCCAGTTGTATTTTCCTGCCATCAGCTGGATGCGGATCCTCTCCATGAACGGGCAAGCGTTCAAAAGCTTCGCTAGGTCGGAATGGACGAGCTCGCTATGATCGAGAACCAATTCGCGCAAGGTCACAGGAATCGCCTTCAACCAGATCCAGGGCACACAGAGGCGCAGGACCTCGGCGGGTTTTCGAAACGTCATGTAATTACCCGCGCCCCCGATGATATTTTGTAGTCGCCAGGTCGTGAGACGAGTCAGGTTCGGTGCGGCGCAGAGGATCTTGTCGACACCGTCCAGCCCGTTCAGAAGGTAGTTACACTGCTCCCGCATGGTGTAGACAACCTCCAGGCTTTTCAGGTGAGGAAGAACGGTGCCGGGTGCGGGGAAGCGGAAGAAGGGGTGCCATCCCAATATGATTTCGATTTTCTCAAGGTTGGGACAAGCCGCCATGATGAGGCTGACGAGAGCACTCTCAAATCGCGCATGTTCCATCGCCGTGACTGCGTACAAGTGGTCGGGGCCAAGGCGATCCTGCAGATCTCGGTCAAAGTCCAGCGCGTGATTGTCCATGAGAGGCCAGTCATTGACATCAGTAAATCCGCCGTCTGGCTCGTGGTAGTACTTGGCCACAGCGGCCTTGAACAGCTCGACGTCGTCCGGCGACAGCATTTGGCACGGCACCTCTTCGGACTCGTCGCCTCTATACCAGCCCCCCCGGCTGAGATGGCTGACATGACAAGCGAGATCGGGACGCTGCAGAATGGTCCGAGTGAGAGAGACATAAGAGGCTTTGTGAGGGTTGCTGGTTGCCAGTGGGGAGTGGTAGAGAAAGGGCGTTGCGAATTTGTGGCAGGCTTTCGAAACGAGGCAAAGACTGGCCAGGGCCCCGATGTTTTCCTGCTCGTCGTAATAGTACTGGAATGTAGCCGAGCCCGGGTCGAGACATGGCTTCAGCTTGTCAGGCTTTTCGTGTGCGGTGTGGGTTGTGGGCGTGCAATGGGTGCAGAGGTTGATCGCGATCTTGTCCTGCAACTCCCGGGGGAGTGACGGGAGACTGGCCATTTTCGATGATGGGTAAGGTGCGCTGCAGATGCTCCAAGGTATCTGCAGCTAGACGATGGGATGGGTTTTGTCTGTACATGGGTAGGCGGTTTTGCTGCAGGGTGAGGTGCCTGCGGGGAGAGCGATGAAGGAAAGAAGAAAAGAGAAGGAGGAAAGAAGCCAGCCAGGAGAAAAAACCGGGCGTTTTAGTGCTCCTGGCAACCGTCGTGTTGATCGGAACCGTATTCCACCAATGGATTCACGAGGAGGTAGGTTATGGAGCCCTCGTGCCTTCCATCTCAACGTGTACTGTGTGCACCCCCCAGTGTTTGCAGGCAGGATCGCGAACGCGTAGAGGCACGAGACCTTCCATTGAGAACAGCTCTTTTGTTGAGGCGGGATTCCGCGGCACAATACGTTTACTACCTAACCTTTCCCCACCTTCAATCAGCCTTCCCCCCCGCTCGAGCACTCCAAGACGCAATGGAAGAGGTTGTGTTGGGGGTCACCTGGTGGAAATGGTCCCATATCTTTGCTCGAGCGCGTTCGGGGCGGACTGTCCGCTTGCCGTACACTGTGAGCACTGCATCATCTTGGGTTTAACATCAAGCTTCAAGTTTTTACATCCCCCAAGAAGTGCCTGCAGCTACGTATCTCCTCCAAACTCGTATTTTAGATCTTCAATATCTCGTCAAAGAAAACCACAGTCACAACGCTCAACCGAGCCCCAGCAGATTCACACTCCAACTCCATCACGAGAACGGATCACAACCAAAAACCACACCTCATTAAACCCCTACACAACCACCCTCCTCCCCCTCCTCCCCTTCACCCGCTCCCCACCAACCAAACACAACGGCCCATTCTGCGTCGGCAACCCGCCCACATCCCCGCCCACAACCTCCCACCGTTCACTGCCCGGCATAGTCGGCGCCCAAAACAACCCCCACGGATCCCTCGCCTCCTTCACCGCCAACAGCCTCGCATAATTCCCCCTCGGCCCAAAGAAAGTCGTCTGCCAACTCGGCTCCTGCACATCCGCCTCATTATAATACGCCCCTCCACCGGGGGTAACCCGTCGAATCTCCTCCATCACGCCACTAAACTTCTTATACCCCGCCCTCAGCGTCTCCGGATCTACCCCCGCCAGCGTCCGGAACCCGTAGTCAAAGATATCTGCGTGCATGAGCGCGCGGCGCCAGATGGGACTAATAGCGGTGGTGTTGCCCGGGTAGCCCGCGACGGTGTAGTTTGCTGCGTGGTTAATCCCGTGGAAGACGTACCCCGCTTCGACGGCGGCGCGGATCGCGGCAAAGGTGGCGTTGTAGATTGTCTCGTTGTCCCAGTTTGCGCGCGGGAAGAGGCGCGAGCCAAAGTACATGTTCCCCGGGGAGTCGCCGGCGCCGGTGCGGGCGGCCTGTGCGAAGCTGGCGGTGGTTTCGGGGAGGGAGTTGTTTACCGGGATGCCGATTGCGTTGAGCGCGGTGTAGAGTGGTTGGACGAGGGCTTGCGCCTGCCGCGCGGTGAGGTTAGGGAGCTCGAATGTCGTCGTGAAGGTGTAGCTTGTGTTAGACACCTTCGTGACGTAGCTGTAGAGCGTGCCGCCGGCGTCGGTGACCGCTGGGGCGAATTGCTGGTAGAGGCGAACGCCTTCCCAAAACACGGCGGTCGAGTTGACGGTAATTGGCGGGGTGAAGGCGGGGAATGAGCCGTTGGGGGGGAAGGGGAAGGAGAAGTTGCCGCCTGCGCCGGGGAAGGTGCCGTTTCCGGGGAATGGGAAGCCCGGGATGGTGGTGTTGAAGGGAACGGAGGTGTTGAATGGGAAGGGGAACGTGCCGTTGCCTGGCGTGGGGAAGGTGAAGTTGAAGCCGCCGCTCCCGAACGGGGATCCGGAGCCGACTTGGAAACTCAGCGGGATGTTTGTGACTGGCGTTGGGGGGTGCACTTTGACGATGGCGGATGTGAGAACTCCGTAAGTGCCTGTTACCACGTTGAGATTTCCGATAATGTTCATTGATGGAGGTTGGACTTACTCCCGCCGCCACCGAGCATGGCAAAGAACAGATCCGCGTTCTGATGCGGCGATACGCTGCGGTATTTTCCATCGGCCGTCACAACTTGGAACGCCAGTACCTGATCGGACCCATGTCCATAGTAGGAGCTGAGCGAATTGTGCCCGCCCCCAGCTATCCACCCGCCATATGCGCCAACCGTGTCACCACCTGGTACGACCATGGTGATATTATACTTGTCCATGTAGTTCCAAAGCTCCCAAGCTTCAATGCCAGCGCTGACGCGGGCAACGCGGCCCTTGTATCGGTCAATCGAGTACTCGGGTATGTACTCAAAGTCCTTGAGGTAGTGCGTCCAGATGCTGAGTGCCCCGGCGCCGGTTGAGCGGCCACCGAAATCGTGGCCTGTGTTTCTGCACAGTGTCATGTTAGCGAGACAAAACGCGTTCTCAGCGAGGAGATAATACTAGGCACATGCACTCACTTAATGACCAGCCTGAGGTTCCTGTTCCGCGCAAAGTTGACAGCCATCTGGATGTGCCTGACCTTGGTCGCATTGACAACATAGACAGGGTATCCGCCCTGTGTGCAGTTTCCCACAGGAGACGCTGAGGCCAAGCACGTGTTGCCCTCCGGCCAGTCGGTCAGGACCGTGACCGGATCATCCGCGTAGAACCGGGTGAACGCCGCGCCCGTAAGGAGAAAGTTGCATTTGGTAGCGTCATGGTACGGCCCCGGGTAACACACTGCTCCTGGCGGAAGAGGCTTCAATAGAACGCCGCCCAGTGTCCTGTTGAATCTCGTCCACTCATAGTCTGTCGGCCAAGCAGAGTCCCCTGGGCCAACCTTGCACTTCGGGCCCGAGTACGTGGCGTTGCTTCCGGTTGCATCCCCAAATGCGATGTCGGGGTAGGTTGCTGTTTCGTTCGCGGTCAGCTGCGCTGCCTCCCAGGGAAAGTTGACAGACACGGAAGCCACCGCAATCGTCGCGAATGAGAGAATAGGTAGTAAGCACCGCATTTTGTAGGACGGCCAGAGCGCCGTGGAGGTCTAGTGCTGGTGGACACAAGGATCAGCAACGAGAGAGCTGTATCCTGCGCAAGCCCATTTTTAAGAACACAGACTGGGCCATTATATATGGTCTCGAGCTTCTCTGACGCCAAGTCCCCGAGCCATTTATCCCCGTTCCTGACAGCTGAGTATTGATTAGCTGCAAAGTACCTCCCGTCAAGGATATTCCTAGCGTCACCTCGAAAGTACAAGTCCCGAGCCTTAGCCTGGACGGCAAGGGATTCCGAGGGTGAGACGGGAGGCCTAGAACTCAGCTGGTTCCAACATCGATAGTAAAGATGATAGCACATGCAGGACACGCAATTTGATCAATATGCTCCCACGCCAAGCTGACTGTCCATGGCATGACAGCGTCGCATCATCGAGCGGATTTCCAAACACGCACATCCCAGCGATAACGTACGAGGCCACCAGATACCGGGACGAGCAATGTGGTGGGGTGCTATACCTCCAGCCATGCAGGACGGCATCGAGGACCCGGGAATGGTGTCGAGATAAGACGTTTGTGGGGACCGGCATTGGCTAAATTCTCGTGTTCCCGCGATCGGGAGACCATGGTCCTCGCCATCTAGCCGGGTTCTCATCGGATATTCATCCAGGTACCAGATGCAGATGAAATAGCCGTGATCCCGTCCGTGCCCTACACAAGATACAAAAAAAGAGCGTCCGAAAATTCCGACTCGTGGGGGCTGTCGGGTATCGGAGACAGGTCGGGTGCTGCACGTGTCGAGGTCAGAGCGGCAGTCATTACTCCGGTTGGGGCAACTGGAAGACCTTGGGGGACGAGTGTCTGCCGAAGAGCTGTTAGAACTTCTGGCAGAAAATTTGTAGTACAGCCATCTGATTACAGGTAGCTATCGGGGAAAAGGAAAAAGGCTTGGCGACGGGAAAAGCAACAGTGATAAAATATTGATATTTTCTAGTACTTCTTATAAAGTCTATAAGATCAAATGTTGGCACATTAAGAGATTCCACCATCTAAGAATAGTCGGTACGAATCCTTGAAGCTCTCTTATCCATTCTTGTACTCTATCGTATGCCGGACTGGCTCGCCATCAGGCTACCGACGACCGTAAAGGACAGGACAGGAGAAATCATGTAAGAAAGCTGAAACCGAGGTCAGTATACTGGCATACACGTGTGACAGACAAGTCAAGAGAAAAACATACCGTCAGCAACTTCGCAATGTTAATCTCATCTTCCGGCTCTCCATCACTGACTTGTATCAGAGTAATGAGCTTCATGGCGGGAGGACCAGTGGGCATCAGCATCAAGGTGAACCATAGCATAGGATCCGTCCCCAAGACATCCGACTTCGTAGCGAGTAGATAGACAAACGCAATCGACGCCACCGGCCAGATGATGAAGCGCACAATGAGAATGTACGACACCGTAAGCCACGGAAGTTTCAACATGCCGCCGCTGCCACGCGCCTTGACCTCCTTCATCGAAGTAAAAAGCGACACGCCTGCAACGACCACGGGCAGTGGGACAAATAGACTGCCAATGGTTTTCAAAGACGCCGTCAGCCAGGCAGTGAAGATGCCGCCATCCTCGCTGTTGTTGAAAAAGGCGCGATGCAGCGGCGGGGTCAGTCCGATGATTGCTCCGATGACAGCTCCCAGCAGCGGCGCGTTGAAAAAGTCAGAGATAAACAACAGCCACCACTTTGCGCGGGGACTGAGCTGGTGCCACTTTTTCTTTGACACAATCGATGCCCTTCGACTGATGGTATGCACGGACGACGGCTTGCGGAAGGACGGGAAGAAGGTGTTGGAGCCGAAGGGATCTGCGAACTGGACCAGCGACGAGCGAGGATTGAGCAGGCTGGTGTCTTCTTGCGCTTCTGTGTCTAGCGCAGGGTACTCTTCGTCTTCGTCCTCACTCTTGTCAGGTTCTGGGGCATGTTCCGAGTCGATCAGTCGCGGCCCGACGGCGAAAGTCAGGCAGCTTGAGATTGTAGCGAAGACGAGGAAGTACGACTTGGCGCGCTCAATGGCGTCTCGGGTGCTCTCGTCCGTGACAATCAGCGACTTGAGGATGCCGGTCTCGTCAAGGGCGGTGATCAGCAAGAGCGGATACGAGGTTGTGTTGTTGAACATTATCGCAACTGTCACCCAGTCAGGCATTCCCAGCGCAAAGTGGCCGAGGATGCCGATCAGGAAGGAGATGATGTGGCAGATGAGGGCCCAGACGACAATGGTCAGATAGCGCAGGGCTGAGCCCGAGTGCAGCTCGGAGCCGATCTTGGTGAGGAGGAGGGCGGGGAGGAACATGCGGACGCATATCTTGGAGATGGCTTTGGTGTTGTCGTGGTTTAAAAGTCCGAGCCATGCTGCGATGCCTCCGTAGGAGATGACGAGGAGAACCGAGAGACTGGCTTGGATGGCCGCGAGGAAGGACTCGAGAAGCCCGGCCGGCGCCATGGTGGTGTGCGGCGCGCAGCGCGGTCCACGACGGGGAGGTCAACTCGGAAGGTGGGATGGAGGTGGAGAAACGGGTCGAGTTGAGGGGTTAAATCCAGCGACAACGTGTGTGGAGAGCTCGACAGCAGGCAAGGCAGGGATGGAGCTCGTGTTGGATAAAACACCAAAAGAATGGAGTTGATTGTATCCAACAGGTGGATCGCGAGAAGGCACCAACCAATTCGGATGGTTGGAACCTGCCAGACGGGAAATAACGCAAGGGCAGGAGTGATTGGACGAAGTCGAATGACGACAGCTCCCAGAGAATGACGCTGTAGCCCAGGGGGACGCCACAGCGTCAGTGGAGGCGGGGTATCACACTAGGTCTACACTAGATTTCCCTCGCTGAGCCGGCGCCAAACATCTTATCGAACGTTCCTCGACGAGCTGCTCCGTTCTCATTGGCCCACTCGCCGATAAACAAGCTCAATCTCCCATCCCTGGCAATCGCGGCATAGATTCGAAGGCTTGAAGGCGGATGTAAGCCACAAGTCGAGATAATGAATACCTGTATCAACTAAGAAAGATTAGATACTCGAACACAACCTAGAACTGCTCATCCCCAGTTCGACGAGATGCTAGGTGTATTTCTTCCTTGACAAATTCAACCTTGGCGATGCAGCGTGCCACAATGTGGAGACTGCCCAGGCACCAAAAGCTTCTTCCAATCGCCCCTTCCAGGCTTTCCCTTGCAAGTGCAGAAAGGGGTTTGGACGCCAAGCACCCTAAGCTCCCCTTACCCACGAACCAGGCAGACGTGAGATCCTTTTTCGTATCATCGCGAGCCAAGACAAAACTGCTTCCGCATCTGGACGGAAGGATTTGTTTGAGGCCGTGAACCAGACATGCGAAGCCAATGGTTTCCGTTCGTGCCGGCATTGACTCACCGCCGACATCCGATGTCTCTAGTCAAATGTGCAGTGCACTAACACTTCTGGCGGCAGTCACCACCCAAATCTGATAGCAGTGTTCACGATGTTTTCACGTTCAGTCTGTATACCCTCGCTCTATTTCATTGGCAGACTGCCATTCCTAAAGTTTTTGGAAGCAATTATAATAAGCCGTCACCTTCCCATCTTCCGTCATCCTCCAGCTTTCCCCCTCGGTATCTCCAGTGCATCGATCAGTATTATCGATCCCTCTCATCAAGACCAATCCATCTCAGGTACGTCCAAGTCTTAAGTCCCATCAACTCCCATGAGACTCCATACCAGACGAGACCCCTGACACACCTTAAAGAAAGGAAAGAAAACCAGATCCCGCATATCGAGCCATCTCCAGAACCGTGAACCGTAAACTCAGACAATAAAGTACAACACGAAAAGAAAATGGCCATCTCTCAACTCCCGGCCCTGAAATTCGGCGCCAACGCCATCGCAACCATCTTCGTCGCCTTCGGCATCAACGCCATCGTCCGCCCCGCCAACGCCCTGACCTTCTTCGAGCCGTTCAGCGTCCCAAGCGACCCGAACGACGCAAAGACAATCGCCGGCCTGCTAGCCGTCTACGGCGCCCGCGACATCTTCATGGGCCTCGCCATCTACGCGGCCGCCTTCCTCGGCACCACTCGGTCCCTCGGCTGGACCGTCGTCGCCGCCAGCGCGGTCGCCGGCTTCGACGGCTTCGTCTGCTACGCCCATGGCGGCGGCCAGTGGAGCCACTGGGGCTATGCCCCCATCGTTGGTGTTCTCGGAGGTTTGCTGACCGGACTGCTGGACGGTGGTAATAGCGGGAAGTCGCAGTAGCGGAATTTGGGCTTGAGCTTGGTTGTCGTGGGGGTTGATGTGGATGGCCTCGTCGGCTATGCGGGCTAGCCTACTCCTGGCGTAGCTGAGAAGCCTTTTCCGTCTCTCGGGGAACAGAGTGATGTCGTTGTCGATCAGGTGAATGTTCTGGAGGCCGACGAGGGGGACGTAACGGCTGCTGATGAGGTCGCATGCATCGTCCAGCATCCGAAGAACCTCGTCAGAGTCACCGCCCCGACACTCGTATGATCCGGTAGTGATCTCGTACATATCAAACGTGATTCGGAGATTCGCCAGGTTGCAATGCCTCTTGATCAAGTCGGCGAGAGTATCCCATTGCCCTCGTAACCTTGGATCAAACCGGTCCCCGAAATTCGGGTCCTCCTCGGGCACGAAGCCGAGTCTGAGGTCCCGGATCCATCGCAGCCCGGACGACGGAAGCTGCTTTGAGAGGAAGTTGACGGTGTTCTCGCGGTTGTTCATTCGCTTGATACTTGGGCGGCCGGCGAAGCCATCAAGATTGCCTAATACGTTTGCCGGCGGCTTGCGGTAGTGGCATTGCCAAAGGCGCCCGGTGCGAAGAGGATCCGGATTGCTAGCTCCAAAGTCGAAGGAGGACGAGGAAAAGAAGACCTGCTGCGCCAGCTGGTGCATGTGGCGGCTAACCCGGAAGATCTCGACTGGGACGACTCGACAGCGGCAAGTGCTCGAGAAGACGGCCGCGTCGTACCACCAGCTCCGAAGGCGCTCGCGGGTGGTGTTTTCGGAGTGGCAGAAGCACTCCGAGTCGCCCCACGTCTCGTCGTGCCACCGCCTACGCTGTCCCGTGCACATATTGCAGCATTTATCCTCTGGCATGCCGTCGACGATGAACCATGCTCTATCCGAGACGTAGTCCCCGTCGGCGCCGAGGTGCGTGAACTCGAGGACTCTGAGCTGGATCTCGGTGGGCAGGCGTCCCCAGCAAGGAAATGTGGTTGGTGTTTTCAGGTTGGCTCCCTGCAAGAGCCTGGAAACGGTCTTGGCCATTTTGGCGCGGAAGCCTGGGTCGATAGCATCAATCTGGTCTCCTCCTTCGGTTGGTTCTTGATGGAGTTGCAGAGCGCACCCTCGCAGGCAACCTGAAGGGAGCCCGTCGAATAGTTCGAGCATTCGGTTTGGCCCGGGAAGGATGAGCTTGATCCATCTGCCGCAGTATGAAATGTTGGTCCAGGAAGGGCAAGCGAGAGTGAGATGGAGGACCCCCGGCGGCACACACGCGTGGAGATGGGGAACGGTTGCCTCGAGCTCCTTGAGGATGATGTCACGCATATCCTCTTTCGCCTTGGCGATGTCCAGGAGGGCGGATATCTCCAGTTTGTGCTTCTTCAGCCCCTTCCTTGTCTCTTCGTCGAAGAACTGGCCAGAGGAGAGTGAGATTGATAGCGACCTAAGTCCGGAAAGCTGCTCGGCATCCAGGTCCCGGAGATGCTTCAGCTGATACATGGATGTACAACGGAGGGCGAAGGTCGGCCACTTCGACTTCAACTCGTCTAGTCCCATGACAAGGGAACGTCCCAATACGCGTGCTAGTAGTCGATCGAAGGAACTTGAAGTGTGGGTTGATCTGCCAAGGACCAGGATGAGGCTGCGGATGTCAAACCCATCGGGGATTGGAACCGGGAGGGCCTGCATCTTGGTGACGAAGGGAGCACCAAGGTGTACGGAGTGATCTCCAGTTTGCGGTTGATTTCAAGGAATGTAGAGCGGGGGGAAAAGAAAAGAGAAAATAAGTGGGGGTTCGAAGAGGTGTTGAAAGAGAAATCGCAGGAAAGATTTTTTTGGAAGGTCAAAGAAGAAAGGCTGCCAGTGACAACTGAAGCGACCGGCCGCCAGAGAGAGAGCCAGGGCAGGAAGTTAGCGTAGTCTAGCCTGCTGTAAGAATCACGAGCGTTTGCAAGATTTCCTTGGGATGAAAAAAAAATGATGGCACCTGGAGGGGCCTTGTAGCATACTGCAGTCTATTGTCAAAGCACTGGGCGGGATTTACTGGAGCAGAGTGATTCTCCCACAGCGATAATACTGATCATTTTCTCGCGGCCCCGACGACCAGCCAGGACTCGCCACAGATTAAGTGGCCACCATTATTCTGTACGTGACCCTGTTGCCCGCAGCATGGTCCCGAGAAACCTTTTCTACCGCAAGAACTATTGAGAGAATCCAAGTGCACCCATTTCACTCCGTTGCGGATAAGACGACTGGGATTTTGGAGTGAAACAAAGGCAAGATTGCAGACGCTCCAGTTAGCAGAATGACATCAAAGTAACCGGTGCTTGAACGCGTTACCTGCGCAGAGGTGTGAGTAAGTTCAGTAGTTGAAAAAAAGACAAGATGAGGGGCAGCTGGCGATGAAGATGTGAATACAAGCAGGTCGGCCCGCCTACATGTACGACAGGGGGTGTCAATCACAAAGATCACCAGGCATGACAGTGGCAAGGAGCTATCCCAGATTAATCGGCTGTCTCGGGAATCCAAGGGAATGGCCAATGAATCAGTATTCGATATTATTCTACAAGCTTCTGTCGTCAATACCTTCCCGGATCTGCAAGCCACTGGCACTGTGAGGAGAAGGTTGCGAGGCCAAAAACCATCGCCGTAAGGGCTCAGCATCATGAAGAAAGATTACTACAGCGGGCACTAGGGAACACACCACGGCTCAAACATGCGGGAGACTTGGTTCATAGCGGGGCCAGGGAATTCATCTTCATTCGTGTACTGAGATACATAGTACCCCGAGTCGCAAAAGTGCAGGCATGAACATTGCACTGCCTTTACGAACAGCATCTCAGCAGCAACGACTGGATCCGAAGCTCCAAATCGTTGCAATTATTTTGCCCTGTGTCAAGGAACCATGACCACCCAGCACCCTCATGAACTATATCCCTAGGTATCTGGCCTCGGCGATCTATGGGAGGTTGCCCGTCGTCAATCAAGAGATTGCAAATAGGCGGACGCTACGTTTAACCATCCCAAGAGAGTGAATCATTCTCTCGGGAAATAACTAGGTACCTACCAGGTAGACATATGACAGAGATCTGATATCAGTCTCGTGACATTTACCGTGGATCTGATAACGCAGACTCTCCTCAACCTTAGCAAACATGAACCAAGACCCCTGCTCCAACGGTCAGCCACCAATATTCCGCCCATTTCTTTTCCCCGCGCTCCACCGAAGCCCTGTGCTCCAATCGACCAAGGACGGGAAGAACCAGTGGCGTTCAAAGGCTATGCCTTTTGCTAGCACTTTGCCGAGGTAGGTTTGGTTCTGGTTTGCTAACGTTGAGAGGCGTTCAGTGTCGGGTTCCAGAAGCTTCAACCTTGCTATAAATCGTGTATTGGCGCTTTCAGCTTCCAGCTCTTTGATCCATCATCCACTAGTCCCCAGGCCTCGGTTTCAGCTCTATTAAAAAAACAATATTAATCAACATGCCTGTTTACCATGAGCTGATCATATGCCCACACGAAAAGGGGCAACGCGGCTCCACACACCCAACGACCCCAACTGCCAAGCCCGCACCGCATGCAGGGGCCGCAAACCACCAGACTCGAAGATATCAAGGCCAGGCAGGCCGCGCGCGCAGACAAAAACACTCTCAGCTGCTTTCCAATTTTTTCCGGCTCGGAATTGGCGGATCCATTTATTGACGACATCCCCGGGCGTCCGTCCGCGCTCGATTGGCCGGGCATGGGCAGAGCTCGGGCGCTATCGATTTTGCTGTATGGTGGTGCCTTGTTCCAAGGCGCCTAGAACGCGAGTCTAGAGTTCAGGGGCTCCACTCCGCATACTCCAAGGATCGTCGTTCAAGGTTAGCCCGCCCTCTAGCATTCAGCTGAACGACGAGAAAAATCATGTCAGTGATTACAATGACCCGCCGGCGAGGAAAAAAGCCGGGGGAACATCATGCAGTGTATATGAGGGGGGGATTCCCCGTCCGTCGTTCATGTCTGGTCCCGAGCTGACGGTATCATGGTCTGTACTTGAATATCGCCACTCATTCGATCTTTCCAAGTCTTGGCCGACCATGGCTTTCATTCGTTCGAGCCTCCGGGCCTCATCTGTCGCTCTTTTGCTCACATCTCTGGTATCCGCTCTTCCCAGCAGCGGCCGGACACAGATTCTCCAACGGGAGACGGCGGCATCGACCTACACGCGCCAGGGATGCTACACCGATAATGGAGAGCGAACCCTGGGTGGTATCATGAAGGGCGATGATGGCTTGACTGTCGCGTCTTGCCTCGCCTTCTGCTCCGAATACCCCCTTTTCGGTGTCGAGTATGGCCGTGAGTGCTACTGCGGCACCACCCGTCTCGCATCCAGCCAGCTCGTCAGCGACCAGGACTGCTCGTTCAGCTGCGCCGGTGACAACGCCGAGACATGCGGCGCCGGCAACCGGATCGAGATCTACACCAACGACGCCTTCGGCACACCTTCCACCCCTGCCGGCGATGAGTCGGACGAGGACTGCGATGAGGAGGGCGACGACGATGACGACGACGAGGCCTTCACCTACTCGGGCTGCTTCCAAGACACCGCCGAGCGCATCCTGCCTAAGCGCATCATCGCCACCAACGACATGACCCCCGCCAAGTGCGCCGCCAACTGCGATGGCTACGGCTACTTCGGCCTGCAGTACTCGTCCGAGTGCTACTGCGGCAACGCCAAGCCCAAGGTCAGCCTGCCCGAGGCTGAGTGCAACATGGCCTGCAGCGGCGACAAGACCATCTACTGCGGCTCCGGCATGAAGCTGAGCGTGTACACGCTGCCCAAGCCCGCTGCCATCCCGCCTACCAACACCGAGTACAAGGGCTGCTACGCCGACCACGACACCCGCGTCCTCCCCGGCAAGACCGTCTTGTCCGACGGCATGACCCCCGACGTCTGCGCCATCGCGTGTGCCGGGTACAACTACTTTGGAGTCGAGTACGGCAAGGAGTGCTACTGCGGCGCGCAGCTGAGCACGGCCAGCGAGAAGGTCTCCGAGGAGGAGTGCACCATGAGCTGCGGCGGCGACGACCTGCAGATCTGCGGTGACAAGAGCCGCCTGAACGTCTACCGCTACACCGACGCTGTCGACCCGACTATCGTGGAGCCTGCTGTTGTTGGCGACTTTGCGTACAAGTCTTGCTGGACGGACAATGTCGCTGACCGCTCGCTCAAGGCCGCCTCGTATGCCAGTGATGATATGTCGCTGGAGAACTGCGCGGCCTTCTGCTCTGGGTACAAGTACTTTGGCGTCGAGTTTGCGACCGAATGCTACTGCGGCAACGAGGTTATCGGACAGGAAGCTGCTGAGGTGGACTGCTCGATGGAGTGCAAGGGCAACTCGAACCAGTGGTGTGGTAGCGGCGTCCGTCTGAATCTGTATGAGAGCACAGTGGCTGCGCCTGTCGTCAGCAGCAGTGCCGTCGTGTCTGCTTCCGTCATCCCCAGCAGCTCAGCTGTGTCTGTCGCCAGCAGCAGCGCTGTCGTGTCTTCGGCCGCTGTTGTCAGCAGCTCCGCTGCCCCTGCCTCGAGCGTCGCCAGCAGCAGCGTCTCGTCCTTCGTCACCAGCACCATCTCCGCGTCATCCACCCCGGTGTCTGTCGCTGCCTCAACCTCCTCCGCAGCGCCGACCGAGACGACCGTCGTCACCTGCCCCACCCGACCTGTCTGGCTGGGCACGCCGACCGAATGCTGGAGCGCGCTCCCGTCCGCCTGCAACGCGCTCAACACCGACGCCACGCTGACCATCGCCGTGTACGGCGGCAACGCCATCCTCAGCTGCCGTAACGCCTTTGCCCCGGGTCTCGACCTCCTCCCTGCCATCGCGGCCTGCTTCCCGACCTCCTACCCCACCCAATGGGGCGCCGCGCTGCCCCCCGCCAAGCCCATCTACGACTGCCTGATGTCCTCGACGCCGCTCTGCGACTTCAGCTCGGCTTGCGTGACCAGCACGTACCCGATCGGTGCGGCGCCAACCTCCACCGGCACTACGGCCGTCGGCACCAACGTGATCCAGAACGGTGGCTGGGAATCGGGCACCGACGGGTGGACGCTCAAGGACAACTTCAGCAACGGCATTGGCATTGTGAAGGTCTCCAACGTGCGCTCCAAGTCAGGCGCCAACAGCCTGCGTATCACCGACATTGAGCGCAACTCGGCCTCGTGGGACCTGCTGCAAACGATTCACACCGAGCCCGGCGCTACGTACCGCGCGTCGCTGTGGTGGTACCAGACCAACCCGGCCGTGTCGTGCGGCTTCGGATTCACCTGGAACTATGCCTACCCCAAGATCCTCGAGGGCGCGGCCTACTCCAAGGCGGCGAACCAGTGGGTGTACATCTCGTCCACGTTTGTCGCGACCAAGACCACGGCCGTGCTGGATGTCAGCTTCAACTGCAACGCCATTTATGGCGTGTCGCAGGACATTTCGATTGATGATCTCGAGATTGTCAAGATTGCCTAGGGTAGTGGTTGAGTATGTCTTGTACTATCAGTACCTGTTATCTAGGTAGCTTCTAATCATTAATTGTATTCCATTCTAATTGGGTCTGGCTGATATTCACGTGCCTTTTGTTTCTGTCGTGGTGCACTGCTCGCGCTCCTGCCAGTGACCTCTTCGAGTTCCCGCGGTATTGTTTGTTGACGTTAACACTCGTGCGCACCAGGCTAAGCGGCCGCCATGAGCCTGCGATGCATGCACATCCACGGGTCGGACAATCCACTTTGTCGCAAGAAAGAATTGAACATCGATGCCGCCCAAAGAGACTGTTTGCTGCGGGACAGGACCGGCGATCTGCTCCAGTGCCAGCAGTTGGTCGCATCGCACCTGCCGCAGGGTTCCAGACTTCTAGGCAACAACTCTCCAGGACGAGATTCAGGAAAACCGTGTGGGGAAGGGAAGCAACATGTTTCCAAGCAACTGCACTGCGCTTTCCCTTTCTTTGCGATCCAACCCATCCTGCCCTGTCAGCCTCTTTCCATGATCCGAAATGCTGCAGCCAAACCATCTTGTTCGGTCTTCCTCTTCCATCGTTGCCGTCGTCAAAACAGGCATGCCTCCTCTCCTCAAATCTCACGAACGGGTTAGTCTTGGCGCCACACGCCCGCCGCGTGAAGCAGCCGCCTCCCCGGGAAGGAGCGCCTTTCCCTTACGAACGGGTGACAAATCGCAGGGGCGGCTCGCTGCAGGAACTTTGACGGCGCAGTCGAGTCCAACCAACTGAAATACCCCCGCAACTGACCGACCCCCCGGCAAATGAAGCTGCAGGAGAGCACCTCCCGCCAATTTATTGTCTGCACGCTGCCAGTAGTTGGGCCAAATCTCCCCCCAGTTCGCGTTCAAGGACGGACAAAGCGGCAGCCCGCAGCAGACGCAACGCAACACACCCCATGCACCTCACTTCATATTTCCAGAATGCCGGGACAGAGCTGACACGGCCTGCCCGCCGTGGTCGGCGGTATAACTTTGGCCGGGACGACGGATCCCTTACTCTCTCCCCACCGTCAGCAAACTGTTCCGCGGTTCTTGGTTCCGCGTCCCATGGTTCGGCTGGTGTGTCTTGTTTGTTTACTTTGCGCTGCACGAAGCTAAGAGGGCATTGACATCATATGAGACTGGGAGCTGTGGAGTATTAACTTCCCTCCGCTCGCTACCCAACACCGAGCCACAATGCGCACAGTCTCTCTCACTCAGGTAGCCGGCGGGCTGCTCCTGCTCGCTACCAGCAGAGCGCAAGCCGCCACCCTCCAGCCGAGAGACACCAAGATCAGCTTCAGCACCGAGGTCTTCGGGACGGCCGGCGAGCCCGCCATCTACACGCCGCCGCCCTCCGGCAGGTGCCCGCCCTTCAACCGGGGCGCCTTTGCCATCGATGCCTACCAGCTCTATCCGGAGAACATGGACTGGGACTCCAAGCTGTGCCAGGTCTACATCGGGTATGTTCTCACCTTTCCCCAATATTATCATCACATTCACTAACTCCGCTCCAGAATTCTCTTCAACGCCAGCTTCGGCATCTACGATCCCTACGCCGACGCGCTCTCCGTGATCGAGTTCCCGGGTTACACGCGCAACTCGGCCTTTCACGTGGGCGGCGTCGCCGTTGATCCCTACAGCGGGCACGCCTCCGTGATTCTGGGTCAGGGCAATGCCTTCAACACAGCGGGCGCGCAGATCGGCGGCGACAACTTCTTCAAGAAGTTCGACCCGCGCACGCGCAAGTTCCTGTGGAGTCTCAACGCGACGGCCGTGTCGCAGGGCCGGTACGGTGGCTTCAACGACGTGACCCACGACGTGCACGGCAACTCCTTCTTTGTCGGCACGTTCCCCTCGTCCATTCTCAAGGTTGGCCCCACTGGCGCCGCCATTGAGGAGTGGTACTTGCCTGCCACCATCGACCACACCATCCGCGGATACTCGGGCATCGCGCTTGTCGGGAACACCATTGTTGTCCTGGACAGCGGTACGGGCCAGCTCTTCCGCTTCGACGCGACAGCCGCAAAGGGTACACCCATCCCTGTCCCGCACACGCCCAACACGCCCATCCCCGGCGGCGACTCAATCCGACTTCCACCCAAGTTCGGAGGCCGGATCATGCTAGTCGCAGACCATGTCCGCGGCGTGGCGGTGCTGCGGTCCAAGGACGCCAGCTGGACTGAGGCGGAGTACTTGGGGCTTATCCCCAACCCTCCCGGACTGCCGGCCGGGGTACTGATTGTCTCGACCACGCAGATTGGCGACAAGCTGTATATCGTCAATGACTGGTTTGCCGACCCGTGGGTGCCTGGGACCGTGGCGGGGAATAAGACGACGTTTCCCATGATTGAGATCACGAACCAGGTTAATGCGCTGTTGTGCAATAGGCCGAAGAAGAAGAGGAGCGCTGAACTGGCTTGGAGTGGGTGAACGGTTGGGGTCCTTGGGGGGTAAGGATGTTGATTTATTGCGATATAGAGACTCGCCGAGCTGGTGTTCTTATTATTCGTGCGAGATAGACCATCATTTAATATATATTTGCAGCCCGAGGCTGTGACGTTTGTCGTTGGATCTGCGAGCTGATCGGTGTTGGTCAGCAGCGCTGATCCAGAGTGCCATCGCCCCCAAACACACTCGTGAGACTGGACATCAGTGAACCCCGCACCAGAGACACTTCCAAGATCTGCCACCATCCTCAACTCTGCCGTGTGAGATTCCACAACCGCCATCACACAGAGCTAGGGATCTTTTGCTACACAGCGAAAATGAGTATCCCCGACGCGCCACCCGATCAAATTCAAACACCCTCTCTGCCACCATACTCCATACTATCCCCGTTGACCGAAACCTCTCCCGAGCTCGCACCCGCCCGTCGTCTCCTCGAGGAGTACAGCAGCATTGCGCCTGAAGACGTTGACGCGCACATGCAAGCAATCGTGCGACATCTCTCTCCTCCTTTCCTTGCTTAAGTCGTAGTATGTCATTACAGTAACACCCGCTCATCTGGTTCTTATCACAGCGAACGGAAGCCCACCGCATATCTCACTACGGCGCCTACAACTCCCTCTCTTTCCTGAACCTATCCCCAGCCCTACACGACCCGCGCTTCCAAACTATCGCCGCTCTCCTCAGATCCAACTCATCCTCCACTTTCCTAGACGTGGGCTGCGGTCTCGGCTTAATCCTCCGGCAACTTACCTTCTCCGGCATCCATAGCAGCCGACTTTACGGGACGGACCTCAACGCCGACCTACTCGATCTCGGCTTTGACCTCTTTCGCGATCGGGATACTTCCCATACAACATTCATTGCAGGGGATATGCTTGACGATAGCGATACTCCTCTTAACGAGACGTTGAATGGGAAGATGGATTATATTTACGCGTCTGCGTTCTTTCATCTATTTGAACGGGAGGGGCAAGTCAACGCCGCGAAGAGGATGGTTGGGTTTTTGAAAGAGGGCGGTGCGGGGGTCATCTTTGGAGTGAATGGTGGGCCAAAGATTGAAGGGTGGGAGCGGTATGTGCTTGATGAGGAGCAGTGGAGGGAGGCGTGGGATGAGGTTGGGAATGCGACGGGGACGAGGTGGAGGACGGAGATGGAGGTTGAGAGTGGGGAGGACTGGATCTGGGTCAGGTTTGGGGTTTACCGGGTTTGAAGCTGAGCCCGATGATGATGGTCAGGGACGGGAGTGACTGGGGCGTTTTTCTTTTGATGGGCTGAGATTGGGGGTTGGAGATGGTTCCGGCTGTTCCGAAGGACTGGAGGTGTCTTATCAACAACGGACCGGGGCAGCTCAACGAAGGAATGGGTTCGCGGTCGGAACGCCTCCTTCGTGGCTTCGGCTCCATGGAGACAAATTGTCCCGTGGCTTGGTTGAACCAGGAAAGGCAAGGGGAGGGTCAACGGCGAGCTAAACTAGCTGGGGAAGATGGTGACATGGCCTGCAGAAGAACGAGAAAGAAGCGGGAATAACTTCGAAACAGGCGTTCCGTGTTTGCCATTTTCAGTATCGTAATTACATGACGAGTTAAACTAGTGGTTGTTACTAGGTATATATAGGTATATATTATTCAACGAGAGTCAGGACAGGAACTCCGGTCTCTGTGGATTCGATGGTGGGCTATCCGTGTTCAAGTTGTCACTTTGATTCCTGGTCCGTATTCCCGGGTTCAAAGTTGCTAGTGGAGAGAAACCGTAAGTTTTGAACCATTTGTGAATTTGGTTAGAGTGATTCGACGACACGTCCCGCGGTATTCGGACTTGACACGCATGGAGATCAACGGCGCCCTGCAAGCTCTGGGGTTCAACGTCTGATAACAGCACAGCCAACAGAAAAGGTCTGACGAGAGTCACGAGACAGATGAATGCAAGCTCGAGGACCTGCATGTGCGTGCTGTCCCCGTGCTGTCCCCCTTCATGTCGACCTGCGGCATAAGGCACAGCCAGACCCGCAACCCGGGCCCCGGGGCCAGATTGGCAGACCCAGCATCTTGGCTCGCGATCCGCGCGGGTTGTTGATGGCTGTGGATCAAGGCTTTCCTTGAGACTCCTCTGAAGAAACAATTTTGCTGCAGCCACTTGAGGTTAAAGATGCGAGCTGGCTGTTTTGCAGCTGCGAGTTTCCTTGATTCGTGAAATATTGTTTCGACTGATCCTTGTTGAATTAAACGCGGTTGGGGCCAGGCAGGGCAAGGCAGAGCCAGGACCCGGATCGAGCTTCCGCTGCTTATTCTGTGCAGCTGAGAAACGACAGGGACTGTGATCCTCGATCCTTCTTCAGAGCAGGGGTCCAAGCCTCGCCTTTGCCTGTCACACCCAGCCCGCCCGCAGAACGTTGATTAAGGTGCCTCCCTAGTGTTCCCACCTGGTAGTTTAGTTGAATGTTGAATCGAGCTTTTTGTAATTAATTCTACGGTCGCTTCTCCTAAGTCCTTTGCACCATCGACGGCCAGCCAGACGGGGTTTTAGAGTGCGGTTAAACAACAATTGCGACCGCGTGTAATTACCATGCGGATGCGGCCCCTGCTTTGCGGAAGAATGCGTCCCGTTTTCCCTGACAGTTGTGCGGCTTACCCTTTGCCCCGTGTACCTGCATTGATAGGTAGCAGCCAGACAATATGTCAAAAGATTACCAGGTTATTGGATGGCAGCATGAGATAGACGAACGCTACGGGAGACATCATGGTGGGAGATGGTCGAGCTCACAACGGTCAAGGATGGAGGGTGGTTGCCGAAAACCTTATCCCACCTGAGCTTTGACTGAGGGCAGGAGCATCCATGGCCCCTGAGGAAGAAGAAGAAAGAAGTCGCGTGGAATGGAACAAACAGTCTCTTCTTCAACATCCATGGCACCACTGCGACGGCACGCCGTCCACAACCTCCCACACTCTCCATCCCGCGGGTTGCGGTCGCTGTTCCTGGATCCCATTCCCACCCTCCAACACCCCACGACGTTGCACGGCGAGATTCTCGGGAACCCCTGGCCTTGTGCTTGTTCAGGTCCCGCGCAGGCCGCATCGCGCTACGCTCTTTCCAGCATAGGTTGGCGACTTGGCGCAGTCCCCCATTCGACGCCAATATTGCTTGTTCCCCGGAAACGAAGAAAAGCGAAAAGGCAGTGCCGCTGTTCCGCATATTTACCAGACTTTACAGATGAAAGGGCATTGTGCAGGAAGCCCGGCGGGCACGCAGCCATGCAACTGATAGGGGTCTTTTTTTCTGTTTCCCACCTTCTTTTCTCAGCAAGAACGAAAGCTGGAGGATGAATCAGGCACGGAATCAGTCGCCCTCAACTGGTTATCGTCCGACACCGCAGCACCACACAACGGGAAGCTTTGCGCCACTATCACACCGGAGCCCGCGAAACGGTGCCCCGGGCATGCAAAAACCTTTTTTGTGCATGTCGCAGTCGGTTGGGGCTTGACCACAAGTGTTCGAATCGCGGCTGACTGGGGCAAGTCTTTTCTTGTGTGTGTATGTGCAAGTGTCGGCAGTGGGATGATATGAATGAGGCGGGTCGCAGCTTGTCGTTCTAGATCAGATCAACGCGATCATCTCTGCCAAACCTTTTTTCTCCTGGATCGACGGACGGGTTGTCTCTTACTGCCCTGTGGGTATCAACTGAACCGGCAGGCCGTGGTAATGATCACCAGCACCCGCCAAGGAGCCTGAGACACTCACTCACTGCGAACTCACTCACACCACATCAACAATGGCCTCGACCAACTCGACCGTGGTCTACCCGGCCAGCTTCTACACAGAGAGCCACTCGACGTGGGTGACGGTGCCGACAATCCTGTTCACAGTGTTGGGCACAACGCTGGTGGGCATCCGGTTCTGGGCCCGGAGAGTCACCAGCGGGCTGGGTCCCGACGACTGGGTCTGTCTGGCGGCTTTTGTATGTTTTTTCTCTTCCCGCCACACCATCTCATCTGCCGCTCAACGGCGTAGTGTAGTAAATGTTGATCGCCATCACTAACACATCCGCCCGTCCGCCGCAGCTCTTCGCCATTGCCACCAACGGCCTCTTCCTCGCCATGACCCACTACGGCTTCGGCCGACACATCAAGTCTCTCTCGGCCGACGACCGCACCGAGGCCCTCTTCCTCTACTGGGTGTCGCAGATCACGTACAAGATCTCGCTGCAGCTGACCAAGATCTCGCTCCTGCTGCTCTACATGCGCATCTTCAGCCACGTCCGCTGGTTCCGCCGGCTCTCGCTCGGGCTGATCACCGTCCTGGTGCTGTACGGCTTCGCTTCGTGCATCACGGGGCTGGTGCAGTGCACCCCCGTTGCTCGGGCATGGAACTACGCCGTCGCAGGCAGCTGCATCCAGCTGATGAAGTTCTTCATCTTCAACGGCGCTTTTGCGCTCGCGACCGATGTGATCGTGCTGCTGTTGCCCATGCCGCTGGTCTGGCGCCTACAGCTGCCGCTCTCCCAGAAGATCGCGCTGATCCCCGTGTTCGGCATCGGCATCTTCATCGTTATCACCTCGACATTGCGGCTGTACGCGCTGATCGCCACCCCATCAGCCGACACCACGTACGAGCTCATGGGCACGCTGTGGACCATCATCGAGTTCAACCTGGCGCTGGTATGCGCCAGCCTGCCCACCGTGCGCGTCATGCTGGTCCGCATGATGCCGGGGCGGTTCGGGTCTCGCGCCACAACATACGGGTCGAACGAGAAACGGAGTGCAAAGAATGGGGGCGTGTCGTGGGGTTCCAAGACGTCGGCCCGGGACGGGTGGTCAAGGGTTGGGGGGACCGCTGGGGATGAAGCTGGGCCGGTGGAGGGGATTAATCTCACGGCGGTGAGCACCAAGAGTGTCAGTCGGAGGGATGAAACAAGTTCGGAGGATTATATCATCGAGAACCCTACAGCCGTTGTGCTGCCTGGGCGGGGGATACATAAGACCGTACAGTATGACGTCGAGTATGGGCTGGCGGACGCCAAGTAAGGGGGGAGACAACGAGTTCTCTTTGGATATGTGAATATAAGTCTTGATGTTTATGTCTGCTGATAGATAGATACCTGATTCAGTCGTCTTCCTTCACTGGCACCTCCGGGGGGGTAAGTCGCCCTGCTTTTGTGAATTTGGCAAACTCAAGGTCACGTCACTGACATTCGCATTCAACGTGGACTACTAATTCGTACCGCGGCCTCTCTCGGCCTTTATCTGACCCACCCCTTCTCCCCGGCTCACATCCCCCCAATAACACGCCCGGCAGTTTGCCTGACCACTGAACACGGATACAGCGTAGCCTCTAGCAGAGAGCCTCTCAACGGAACGGCACCATATTCGTAATTGTCTACAACCCTCAGCCCCTTCACTCTAACCACCCTCCCCTCGCCGTCCACAACCATCTCCATCGCCACCTTCCGGCCACAGGAGTGATGCTAGCTCCCCGTGGGGCAACATGGCCGCTGCGCAATCACCACATTGCTTACGTCCAAGGTAAGGAGGGCGCGATCTCCCCATCCCCGGGCGGGCCCCGCTCTTGACAACCGCCCTCATCGCTCCCGCTTCCAGCATCTTAGAGTTGGCAATATGGGTCCCCGGGCCGTCGATGGGGATACCCGGGAGGAGAAGGTGCCGGAGGGTGCGGGAGATGCCTCACGAGGGGATTACTCCCTTGTGCGTGGCGATGGTGTGGCCTTCGATGAGGGCAATGCCCGACATGGATGCGGTCTTGTTGTGGGAAGAGGAATAAGACGGCCTTTTGCGCGACGGCCTTTGTGAGGTCTTTGACGCTGATGAGCGGGTAGGTAGTCTTTGTATGATGGCTGCGACTAGCCAGGTGTGTGATGGAGCTATCTCCATCCACGCGGTTTTGAAGCGGTTGCGGCGACTCAGGGGTTAATTAGGCGCCCGAGGCCTCTTGGAGGTGGAACGGGAATAACATGCTCTGGTGCACTCGAACTGGCTACTGATGAGAGACAGAGTAGGTGCCGCGGAAGCCGGTGGCCGCTCGGGTAGCGTGGCATCTGGGCTGGCCTCCATGGGATCACGCTGGGTTTGCGTTCTTGCTCAGGCGTGATGCTACTGCGCGCCCGGTCAGTCCTCCGCCTATCACGATGTAATCTGCTGTCGGGTTTGATATGGTGATGTGATCTGCAGTCGGAATTAACGTCTGGCGTTGTCGAGCGACCGGGCATGAAAAAGATCAAGGAAGAAGGGAGAATTTGGATGAGCCAAAAACAAAATTGTCCGCCAAGATCTGGAGGAGCTTGAAAATGTGATATCACCGATATCACATGGGCCAGAAGAACCAGCAACATTCGACGGGGACTTACCCTGGGCCATCCGCACGCGAGTCGACCACCCATTCGCATTATTCCCACCTAGGCTGGCATCTTCTAGGTATGCTACTCATAATCCATATGACCGTATGTAGGTGAGGTGCGTATTCTAGATTCGGGGAGATGAGCGGATGGGTTAAGATTGAACAAAACCCATGTTTTCCGTGTCCTTTACATCCTGAAGGCACATTAAGAAAAAAGGGAGATAAGGGGGGACTCGTATGCCAATAATGTTGTTTCGATCACTGAGCGGTACGGGGACGGGCAAAGATGAAGAAGACCATGCCTCTGGTGGTGTGGTCATGTTGTATTGATTCCAGTATCAGCTAGCGAGACAGAGGACAGGTATGTCGACGCGGGATGCAGCGAGGTGATAAGAGCTGAACCTCAGTATTGCCCAGTATTTGTGTCTTTGTATCGAAAAGGTCCCTGCAAGTGCCTACACCTTATGTTTAGGTACCTACCTAGGTATTGACATGTCAAAACCTGATATTGCTGGGAGCTTGCACGGACATACCACTGCGGCTTGCTTCGAGTCAACCTGGGAGACATTTTTCTCGTCGAGTCAACCGTCTTGACAGCCAACAATCAATCCGCATTCACATCGATGACATGCGTTAGTTCGGTCGATATCACCATCCCATTCCGAAGTGATTGGTGCCCGTGGGAAAGACAGACGCCACCAGTCGGTCTCCTTTCCATATGTGAGGATACTGGATTCTGTTTCGCCACCGACGACTATGCTGCCCGCGCCGAGCCCGAGGTGATCTTCTTCGGCGACTGGGGGTAGGTAGTCGGATGCGGGATGCCGAGGCTACATGCACTGTGACTGGGTCCGTCTGGATATAGTACCATCCGACCGATTGGGCCTGTATCTTTTCTACTTCCGTACCGTATCCAGGCACTTACACTGGAAACCATGGAGAGATTTGGTTGGTGATATGCATGGAATCTGTGCAGCGAGAAGAGCAATTGGCGCGGATATCGCGGGCTGAGCTCTCCATGCGGACGGCGGTTGTTGCGGCTATGGGAGTCACTGGGGGCCAACGTGGGGAGGAGTCTCATGCCCGCTCAGGTCTGTGTGTGTGTTTGCTCTGTCGCGGAGAACCGAGGGGTTGGCTTGGCGGGTGCTGTCGACGTCCGAGCTCGAAGTGTAAGGCGGACGACATACACAGCAGACGTACGCCGCGCTGGAATAGCGACACTTTGATAGGTTCAAGATTTCCTGTGCCGCATGTCTTGTGTGACTTGGGGTTGTTGGTCTTCCAATGAGAAAAAAGGAAAAGAATAAGTAAAAAGTGAGGGGCTCGGGGAAGCGCACGCCGATAAGTCAGACAGGCACGGCAGGTAGGGAGGTACTATGCAGGGGAAACAGTGCAGCTGTGGCACTGTCGCCTCGGTACGGATCTTTGTGTTCACTTGCACCATTCTTACTGTCCGATGGATGTTCAGTTTGTCGACGCACGCCTCGGGGTGTGCGTGCGACAACAGGAAGGAGCTGCGTCTGTCTCAATGCAGCATGCATGCATGCGCGCATGGACGTGCCTGTGTTCGAGTTCTGTTTTTGGCCAAAAAGACCAATTGTGGTATTGTTGGTCATCGTGGACGGCCGGTATCGTCTTCCACCAGGTGCAAGTTTTCCACGATATGGGTGCAAGAACAGTGCCTCTCTGCGCCCCGTTGATGCATGGACCTTGGGACTAAAGCTGATACAGTGAGGTGTCGGACATGGCTTAACGCACATTGGAGCAACACCGAGCGCTATCCTGTCTCCATGAGCCGAAGGTAAGCTGCGCGCGCAGTTGACTTGGGATTTTTGTGCCTACCTTTCCAGGTTCTCATGCACCCCGGTTGAATTATCAAGCACATGACTCACCAGCACAGCACTGGCTCAATCTTCTCTCCCAACCGTCTAGGAGAGACTTCGAGTCCCGGCATCAAGCTGGAATAGTCATCACATCATGGCTCCATCACACAGCTACAAACCCATTCACCCAACCGAGAAGGAGAATGATGATAATTCTGAGCTTGTTGAAGAAGAAGCAGCCGGACACGATGGTCCTCCAACTTTTCACCGTGACATGACCCGGCAGAGATACCATCTTGCAGCAATTGCGCTCCTTATTCTCTCCAATATCGTCTTTGCCGGGCTTTGGGCCGGGACTTGGATGTGGCATCAAGCGCACCGGGACCCGTCGAGCTGTGCCCGCACTCGGTTGACTTATTGTAAGTTTCAATTCTATGCAGCTGGGGAGTTCTTGATCTTGATGCTCACCTGGTTTATACACAAAAGCACCAGCCGACATCGTGATCCGCTACGAAAAGAAGCGTCTCTGGCGAGAAATTGAGGGGCCCAACCCCTTTATCGGCCAGCCCAGGCCCGAGTTTGACCAGGCATGGCGAGAGCTCATAGCTCGTGAGTGTCATCCTTGATGCATTGCGCTCTTTATACTGACGTTCTTGTCAGCCATTACAATCAAGGTTAGCAGCGACGAGCTGGCGCGCTTTAGCGAGGGCGACACTAGTATTGCATTCAAGGATGGTTCGGGGTACCTCGCCGAGATGGGCGTCTACCACGAGCTGCACTGCGTCGTGAGTACTTCTTTTGCACTCCATTGACTTTTATGAGCTGGTTCATAACGCTGAATTTGTCTGCCCAGAAACGTGTGAGACGCTACTTGCACCTGGAGCATTATTATCCCAACATGACGGACGCCGACCGAGTCATTGAAGACTTGCACATTGGTATGGTTCCCTCCGCATTCTGGTGGCAATTCTTTTTGTCGTCTTGATGTCGCACGACTAACCGGAAGGGAACAGAGCATTGCCTCGAATATTGGAGACAGTCCGTGATGTGCCGGGGTGACACTACGCTCGGGACTTTCTTCTGGCGAGCAGATGGGATGGCAACTTCTCGCGTCTACACGGATAATGAGTGTGTTGACTGGCATGCGCTGGATACGTGGGCGAGAAAAAGGATGGTCAACACGGCAGATTATTCGCAGTTTGTCAAGGACGATCAGTGAGCAAAATGATAATTCAAGGCGACATGGATCGACTGGGGTTGTTACATGCACACACTTGACGATGAGATATGATAAAGACAAATTCAATTTGATCGCAAATCAAACTGCAAATACATTTCAATCTCGACTTCAGCTGCCTAACTACTTCCAAGGGGACGGTCGAGGAGAGGAAAAGGCTATCTATGTGACGATCCCGGTGTCAGACGAATTCGCATACAGCTCCGCCCAAGCAACAACCTGGTTGTAATCTCTGCATGTCTTGGGCTGGCCCCACCCATTCGTGATGTGCGTCGTGCGGTTCAGCACCTCCAGGTTAGTGTCGGCCGCACACATCAGAGCGCGTCGGATGTAGTCAAAGCAGTGCCGGATGTGCATGGGCAGAATCCGCGTGGCGGTGGTGTTCTCAAAGGCCGGGACGTCTGTCAAGTTCACCGGCGGACTCTCGAGTGCCGTGTAGTAGGCGATCACAATGGCATGCTTGGGTCGGTTTTAGTTGTCTGGAGTGCAAATGAAGACGGGGGTTCTTGAGCTTACCAGACAATGAAGCTGGTGGAATACCGCGATGTTGGAGATGAAGGGCGCCAGCTGGTCGTGATGCACAAAGCCACGCCCAACGGGGATGATGGAGGCCCAGGCCGCTTCAGATTCTAGCGAGGGTCGCTCAGTGAAGGTGAGGTTGTGCTGCCAGATCTGCTGAACTGAGCCGGGTGGTGCTTTGATGTGTGAATCCCCCGTCAGCATTGGTGATCCTTGATTATTCTTCACCACGACTCTTTGTTGTGAATGGTCATGCAACTTACAAGGAAGACCATATTGTGTGCCGTTGTTGTCTCTTGCGCTCTCAGTGATAACCCCAGAGATGTATCCAAGAGCAAGAGAAGCCGTCACTGCGCACGCCATGCTGATCCATTGCCATTTGCGACTTGATTGACGACGCCGTGGGCTTTCGCTGGCTTCGGAATCTTCTCTCTCGCTTTGCGGCAAGAGGGATTCTCCTTGCTCCTTCTCGTCTGAGGTTCTGATATTCATGGGCGTTGGCAAAGTTGAGCAGATGTTGCTTGGTGCAGATGATTATTCCGGCACGGCCGTGGGGATGGTGTTGATGCTGGCTCAGGAGTAGTGGTATGTGAATGGCTGACGGTCGAGGCAGGCCTGGGAGGTTTCGCTTTGGATGAAATCACAAGATTCGTATCACGGTGTGCAATCCGTCCCTCTCGTAAATCTCAACCCCCTCATACCCCACATCAATCCGACCAACAAAGATGGTGTCGAGGTGAGGGGCGCCTAACCCGGGTTCCCTACCCGTGCCGCCTCCACGCATAGGTACGGTACCTGCCTGACCTTATCGGGACGAAAAGGAGGGTGGGATGAAGGATCAAATGTCGCCGGTGAATAGAACCCCCGGCCCTCTTTCTGTCAGCAGCAAACTTGATCCTCCACAGCGTGAAAACTTTTCACCAACCAGTCACATCGTCTCTTCTGCAGCGGGCGAGCCCCGAGGCCGTGATAAGTTGCAAATGCTCTGCAGCTCACCAAGTCCATATGCAGGTTGTCGGCTGTGACTCGGCCGCGTCGTCAGCAAATGGACAAAAGTCATTCTGTTTCTCTTTTTCCACTCACGACTGTGCCATGGTAGCTGAGTGCTCAGGGCAGCTCCAGATGGTGAGCGCTGATTAGTGCCCGCATGAAGCCCTTTGGCGCTCACTGGCCGGATGCCGCCCAATATTGGATGCATCCGCGGGAACACGGGATCGGTCGGCTCCCATATACGCGAATGGGGGCTCGGCACGTTGGTTGTGGTTGCACGGCTGGGTAGCCTCAGGGGATTGCCGTGTGTTTGCTGTTAGATCCACGGGGGTGGTGGGAAGGTAATGATACTCAGACTTCCGCGTGAGCCTGAAAGTTCTGTTCAAGACTCTGACTACGATCGAAACTGGAAATGGATGCAAGTGATGCTTGATCACGGCACCTGCTGTGGGGTCTGGTGCATGGAGGTAAACACCGTGCACCTGCGCTGCAGAATGTGTCCTGACTGCAGCTGGATGCAAAACAGACCAACAGATTATCTCACAAGACTAATCGTGCAGTGTGCCATTCAAGCAAGAGATGAATCGGGCAGTCGGATCCCAGAAAAGAAGCAAAGATCTTGCCTTATAAATGCTTGCTTATAACACGATGATCCCCCCGTGAATCCCAGCCGATCCAGCTTGAAGTCAGATCCGGACTGGAGATATTGCCTCGCACAATCGAGAACCCCATACAAAAACCAATCATCGACACCATCCTCCTGAGAACTTACATCATCAAAATGCGCTGGACCAACCTCGCCCTGTTTCTTGGCGCCGCCATGGCCCTTCCCACGCCTGGAAGTACGCTGCACACACCCCCTGACACCATGTTCATCCTCGACACAATACCTTTACCAAGTGCTGTACTGACGATCCCCAGACAAAGCCAGCGGGATGCAGCCATCAGTCCGTGATGCCGATGACACGGTCAAGAACTCATGGACTGAGCGAGCCGTGGTTGTACCCAAGCACGCAGCCCCTGACGCCGACGACACGGTCAAGAATTCGTGGACAGAGCGAGACGTTGCCACGGTTCCCAGGGCCGCGGCCCCCGACGCTGACGACACTGTCAAGAATTCGTGGACCGAGAGAGATGTTGCGGTTGTGCCCAGAGAGGCCACCCCTGACGCCGATGATACCGTCAAGAACTCGTGGACTGAACGGGTTTAGGCTGGTTGGCGGCATACATGCAGATCACCGGCGGTGCCTGGGATACAAGGACAGGGGCAAGGGGGACGATGGGTGGGCACCAATGATGCACGATGAACTGTATGGTCAACCACACACACCTATCAACGACTGACGGGAGGATGCAGGAGGTACACGTCCAAAGTCAATGGATTACAGTAGCGCAGCTGCGGAAGCATCTTACCCAAAGCCGAGCCAATTGCAACCGTGATTCTCAAAAGTGCACATTGAAAGAAGAATGATTGACCGTCGCTTTCTAGTTATTCCCTCGCTTTTCATGGTCCCGCCGCCGACGTGCATGGCCTCAAGCATGGAGACCATTCCCAATGTAACCCGCTCGGACAAGGAGAACGAGATCCTTTGCCCCCACCCAGATGCAGAGATGCAGGCGAGGATCGTGGGAACCAATCTACAACTGCCATAACATCCAATACTGATATGCAGTGCAACGATCCTCAGCATCGAGGGGAAACCAGGCCATTGCTGCACTGAAACCATGACCGAGGAGACTGCCTGGCCAGGCAATTCTGCAGCGTGCATGCAGCAGCCTATCCGAGCACCGCACTGGCAGGAGACGATCGACCGAGGTTGAGATAGGTAGATTTCCGGGCAGGATTCGCAACACTCACACATCGGATGACAGAAAGGCATACGCAGAATTCCTTCTAGGGCGACTCGTAACACAAAGAACCGTGCCTGACAGACGCACTCCACTGCAGTCGCTTTGCTCTCGCACGTCCGCTCGTCCGATTTGCCTGGTCGGCTACGCGCTTCCCTGCGGGGCACTTGCTCCGGCGCAAGGACACGTCGATGTCCTGAGATTTGAATTGTTTTATGCCGAGCTTACGCGTTGCTGTAGTGTTCCAGTTCCCGACTGACAGTACACCGTCGGTGGCTTTGGCAATGGACCCCTCACTGGAACAAGAAGGTGTCGTCGAACTTGAAGGGAACTGAAGTATATCGCCGAACGAGGTCCGAAAGACTGCCTGGTGGAATCTGTTCAAGTGTTGAGGTTGTTCATCATACCAAACATGACCATATACCACTGCAGGACCAAATCCAAGAGCTTTTCATAGACTTCATGTTACTAACCTCCATTTTGACTGTCTGAAACCGAACGAAGCCCGAGTCCGATTGTGTACGGATCGCCCCATTGAAGCTTAACATGCATTCCCGTTCCAACCCCGTTTCCAAAGTGAAGGTAATCCCAAATAACCAAGCACATGTACCTTACTCACCCCCTCCCAACCCCCGCCCGCCACGTAAAGTGCTCTCTAGGCCGCTCAGCCAGTTCCCTCATAGCCCCCTCATCCCCCGAACCCACCCCGTTCTCAATCACCAACGCCTCCGCCGCGCGCCGTGCATACTCCCTCGCCATCCCCTCCTCGCCCAGCATATTCCCATTCAGCGCAATAAGGGTATACGCGCTGGCCACGCTAGCCTCCAGCCTTTCCTCTTCATACAGCCCCGCCAGCTTCCTTAGCATGGCAACGTTCACCTTCTGACTCCGCACGTCCGCGAGCTCTTTCTCGATTTCTGCGATTTCGCTTAGTCGGCTATCTGACGCGTCTGCTGCGTCGCCGGGGAGACTGCATTGTGAGCAGGTGCATTCAAAACCCCAGGCGTGCTGGGCGCGTAGTTGGCGGGCTGCGCGTGGCTCGAACGCGCCGAGGTAGGAGATGGTTAGTTCCTCGCCGGGATGGATGGTGCGCACGGCGGTGGTGGTGTGCGTTAGCAGGCTGCTGCCATCTTCACTGTCACCGGAAGCAATGTGGAAAGCTACATTGGGCCGACAGTCGTGGTTAAACCGCGAGACTTCGGGAAAGTTGCCGTAGTGGTGCCCGTCGGATCCGCCGCCAAGGTTCATCTGGAAGGCGTTGGTGGCGAGGATCGCGGTGATCTTGTGGCCTTCGATGTGGCCCATCTGCGCGAGGAAGGCGGTGCGCAGCGGTGAGGGGAGGCGGGCGATGGCGGCGTCGAGGAGGGCGTGTTGTTTGGATGGCGGGAGGCGCTCGAGGAAGTTGCGGTGCACGAGGATGGCGGGGGTCTGGGTCATGATGGCGTCGCCGCGGTGGAGGGTCGTGTTGGCGACTAGGCCGAGGCCTTTGTTCTTGATTTTGGTAATGGTGAACGAGGGGTTGGTTTTAGGATGGGCTGGGGCGATGGTGGTTTTCTTTTCTTTGGCCTTGAGGTTTTCGATGTTTTGCTCTGTGGTTATGGCGACGATTCCTCGGCCGTTGGCAAAGCCGGGGTTGGCGAAGAGACAGAACTCGCCGACGCAGCCATGCGGGCCTTGCCACCGTGAGGCTGACTTTCGTTGGACTTTGGGTGTCTCTGTCACTGTGAAGGGTACTGTTCGTGGCTCATCGAGCTCAATGAGGCCGCAACTGAGCTGGGGAGGTGGTGGTCGCCATAAGCAAGAGCCAGGATGTGGCGATTGGAGTTTTAGCGGGACCTGGATGGCTCCTGCGCACAATGCTAGGCTTATGAGGACGAGGAGTTCCATCCTTCTTCTGTTTTTCTCTCTTGCAGTTCACAGATATCGAATTGACGAAAAGAAAAAGTTTGAGGTTCAATTGAAGGTGTCGAGACGTGTTCAGAAATCTCAACCTGACGTCAGTGGAGGATGGTGCAAATTTGTTTCATCGCCGCCGTGGCTGAAACAACCCAGGGGTCGGCCCAGGTGGCCAAGGGCTTGGGTCCCCTGGAGTACGTAACAACCGGCCAACGACCGCGATACACTACACGAATCAGCCAAAAGGGTTTGCAATACCATTTTCATGCCGCTAGTAGGCCGCAGTGTTGGTGGAAGTGTCTCCTCGTGCCGTGCCAGGTCGTGGGAGCGGTGTTGCCGAAAGCCCGGCAATGTTGATGCCATTCGGTTGGTGATCACCATGAAGAAGAGCGAGACAGTGACCAAAGAGATTTGTAAGTCTGTTATGAAAATTTCGCCTCTTCTTTCATTCGAAGCTTTCATCAAAGCGTTCACAATGGGTATCTGCATTTCTTTCTCTTGGATTGCTGGTTCATAGCCTCCGCGGCGTGCCGTCAGCCGCCTGGCCATGGGCTTGGGCGGGGAATACGCGAGGCGGGTTGAGACGATCACCCACAGAAGCGGAACCACTTCTCAGACGCACTATAAGGATTGTGGATACATTGTGTCTCCATGGTGGTAAATAAACGCCCAAACGCGGCTCACCTGTATCGCTTCCAGCCGGGACCAAGATTTGAAGATGTTGATGATTAGCCGCCTGGGCACACCAGCCGTCCCTCCCGAACTCTTGTCCCTGGGCCCTGGATGCATGTACCTGGACCAGAGCCCAGCTCCGCAGTTCCAATTCCGGTCTCCCTCAGCTTCATCTTCACTGTGGCTGCGAAGCGATGTGGCTGAACCACTCCTTGGGGTTCTTAGCATGTCGGACTAATCACCGCGCTTCCGACGCTTGCAGTTCTCGTCATCTAAATATAAACAGAACAAAGCTGGGGAAATCCGGGGAGTGGGCGCTTCCATGGATGCTTACTCGGATTTTTGGGGCCCAGGTCAAGTTCGGCCCTTTTACAAGTGATAAATATGAGCCCTGTGACCTTCTTCTGCTTTGGTACGATTATTTGCAACAGCTACTGGCATTAGGTACGTGAGTATCCTAATCGAGAGTTTCACTGTCTGCCTCCCATTGTTCCAATTGTTTCATTACAGCCTTGACCATGTTCTCCTCATCATCACGATTGCAGTCTCTGTCTATCCGGACCTTGACCATCTTCTCGTCATGGTCACTTCTCCTCCCATTAGTGGCATCAAGCCCCCAGACGGAACCACCTACGATCGCGCCAACCGTTCAGAGTCTGAACATGTTCGGTCCAGGCTGTCCCATTGGCGCAGGAGGCATTGTCCAGCAGATCCGTAACGACACGCCGGTCTTTTTGTTCACCGAGTGGGGCCTGGCCCTGCCTGATGTTGATGATAACACCAAGGACACGGTCAGCAAATGGTGCACCGAAGAGATCAGTCTCGCGAATGGGCCGGTGGGGATGCAGGTCCGGATTGCCACCGTCACGGTGTCTGGCTGGGCGACACTAGATCTGGACACGAAGCTGGGGCTGGAGGTTGAGACGCAGCTGGGTGATGCTATTGCTGGGGTGAGTCTTTCGTCGCAGTTCACGGATAACATGAACAATCAGTGCAAATACTGATATCAACATCCACAGAACCAATCTGCGATAGTTGGCCATGGTGATCTGAAGGAGAACAAGTTCGAGGTCGCACTCGCCACTCAGCCGGAAGACATCTGGTCTGCTTGCGTGGGTGACAGCGGAGATGTCCCCAAGATTGTTATCAGGACAAGCTTGAGCATGGCGGGGGGGAAGCTTGCAGACGGACAGCGATCTGGAGGTGTTGTGGGCGGCGCCAAGACGGACTTGAAGAAGGCCTTGAGCGTACACTTTCAGCCTGTGTGGAGGCCATGTTCTGGCAGTGGCCATATGTGGGAATGAGGCCATGCGACTCTTGGGGTGGGGCGTACCTGGTAGTTTCTGAGTCTTTCCTATTGTTTTCGCCGCCTACAATAGGATGCTATCTGTGCCTGCCTCCAAGACTTATTTCGGCAAGCATCGGCGTGACTAGGTGGTGGGTGGGCACAGCTACGTAGGAGGTCAGATGAGATTTACGTTGTGAATCTAGTCTCCCAGTTTCCCCCCGTCTGGACTTTGAAAACCCAGACCCCACTCGCAATTCCCATCTTTTCTCTCTTCTTCCTCGAAAAATATCCGCCGTCTTCCTGGTTACTGCAAAACCCCATTCGCAGTCTCCAGTCCCCCACCCATACAAGTCGGCCTCATCCATTTGACTTCCCGCCAAATTCCAACACTTCCTTCTCCACCCCCAAGACCTTTCTTTCCTCCGTCAGCAAGACCACCATGGTGAAAACTCTGCCCAAGTCGCGCCCTCGCGCCGCCAGCCCTCCCCCCAAACGTCGCAAAAAGAACAAGGACCCAGAGACCACAGTCGAGACCCCGGCCCCTCCGACTACATTCCCCCAGTTCTCCAAGCTCCCCGTCGAGCTGCAGATGATGGTGTGGGAGCTGGTCCCGACGCCGACCCGCATTATCAAGGGTGCAGTCCTCTTCGGCAGCTTGGAGAATCACGATCCAAGCTCCGGGGCTCGCGCCATGAACACCAGCCTAGCTGCTACCGAGGCCCGGTTCCTTGTCCTTCCGGCCGAGAACGCCGTCCCGCCAATTCTGCGTACATGCCGCCTCTCGCGTGTGGTCGGGCTGAAGCGATTCACACTCCTCAAGCACTACACATTCTCCTTCGCGGCCACCGAGTTCCGTCCGTTTCGTCGGTGCTGTCGGTACACCGTGCCCCAGCCGACGGGCAAGGCCGTGTATGTCGACTTGGCTCACGATATCTTCGACATCCGCGCACCTCCATTCCGTTTCTGCCCCGGCATGCACTGCTACGATAACTGCTCCCACCGCTCGTACATCCGCTACAGCGAGAGCGTCCGCTGTCCCTACGATGGCTGCAACAAGCTGCACATCCCCCAAACCACCCTCCGGCGCGGTATTGACCTCTCTACAGGCTGGCAACCGCCAAAAGTCGTCTCCAGCGCCAGCGACCTTCGACCGGCAAAAATCCCCTTCCATGAAGTGGATGCCAAGATGTACAAGCAGATCAAGGACGAGTTTGCCGCCAAACTGCCGTCGCTCGTCGAGAAAACCATTAGCTTCACCAGGATGATGGGCCCGGGGCGGTCATTAACTTGCTCGTCGGTGGTCACTCGTCAGTGGAAAGAGCTCATGGTGCTGAAGGAACCTGGACCCGCGGGCATGCAGAGACGTAAACAGCTCCGAATTGTGCGATTGCAAATGGAGGAGTGGATGAAAGAGGAGACCAGGGAACTTCACGCTTACGAGTGGGCGGAGGAAGCGGCGGAGTCGCGTGCCGAGAGGGATGCCATGGAGAATATCTGATGGATGGCATGCCTTCTCCGGCTGCCATACCATCTGTTACTGGAAGAATGCATAGGGATATGAGGATCGCACTTGTACACGGTGAGTGGTGAGAGGGCGACGGAACAGCGCAGATATATCCTATCGACGCTTGCTGACCAACGAGATCTCAGATACTGTAGCACAACTCATTTGGCGGATGGCATTAACACGCTCGCCAGAGGCTCTTGATTGCCCATCCCACCACTGCAAAAGAGAATCCAAAAAAAAAAAAAAGAAGAGAAAAAGAAAAAAAAAAGAATGAGACAAAAAGAAAAACAAGGTTCTATGAGCCTTAACCAGCTCAGGTACATGAAGGTACCACTTGATACCGTTTTGGGGGATTTGAGAAGGAGTTCTGAGAGAGAGAAATTATATTCAGTCCTGGTCGCTGCTGATGCTTGGAGGCCGCACGAAGATATTAAACCTGTCTGGCGGTCTCTAGGCTGGGTTCACCAGCATTCGGTTTCGCGGACGACAGCATTCGGAATGGCGAGAGCACTGAGAGGAGGACATGGAACGGCCACCCCATGGGCAGGCAGGTGGGCGAAAGATTGGGGTTAGGCTGGCACATGTATTTAAACCTCTTCTGGAGGCGAGCTTTCTCTCACGACACAAATCGAGAATGTTTTGTTAATTAGCACTCAGTTCTGTCTAGTGCGTAGAATGCCGCCGATGGTGTTGCACAAGAAGTCCCGAAATATCCTGTGCGGAGGCGGGTTGCAACCGGCTTGTGCCTCAGCTACAGTACTGTATCTTCCATCGATTCGCCAGCATCATGATTGGTCTCATGGCTGGACTTGTGAGCCGAGAGGTTGACCTGACTGTTGGTTTGGCTACCAGGTAAGTACGGCTGTAATAGACCATGCAGGTACATACGACCATACCCGCTTGAAAACTCGGCATCCCGTCCGCTCTGCCCTAGATAAGCAAGTGAGGGCCAGACTAGTAGTTGGGTCGGTGACGACCAGCGAATCCCTGGTGTTGTATGTTTTTTGCTTCTTTCTGCAACATACTGCAAGTTTTTATTTTTGCCGAGCTTTCGTTGCCTGTACTATAGAAAGCACCATAATGCACTGCATTATTTATCACAAATAATGAAGCCGGCGATGGTTACTACCTGAGGCAATTTGACCACCGCGCTCTGTGCTGTGTGGCGCTCTGTCTGCGGCCCCGCCTTCCTTGCTTGACCGCTTCGAGTTCGGCATGCTGCTCGTATGAGCCACCAGCTGCCTCACGACCAAATTTCCTGGCTCTGGCGTTATTTCATGTTATATATATATATATATCACAGACATGCATCTCACCGAATGAATGGCCGGGACCGATTTACGCTCTATAATGACTGGCTATGATTCGATTTTCGACCTCAATGGTTCTGCGCTCTTAGAGGGTTTCGGGCGATATCCGTTTACCTGAGGTAGCAGGTGAACTAAACCACCTTGAATTTCATGTTTGGGTGCCAGGGATTCTCCCAACGTTCGGGAGTCGAGATGGAGCCCATGCATAATATCCCACCAAATTCCAAGACCCAAAGCGAAAACGCCGCGCGCCTTGTAAAGAAATGACTAGACTCTTGACCCATGGTATTCCCCCTGAACGCCGTGGACTCTGAAAAAAAGAAAAGAAAAAAGCAAAGGAAAGAAAGGAGAGAATGAGAAGAAAAAGGAAACCGCAGGTAGAAAGAAAACAACCCAACATGACCATGTCCACATCCCCTAGATTCTGTGACCGACGAAATCGCATACTCGTTCTCGTGTTTCCCGACGTGGCTGAGACGTGCCGAGTTCCCTCGCAGATCACAGCCAAGACAACCTGGAATGTTTCAAGGCAATTGGGTTCTTCGCTTCTCGTTGTCGCCGTGTTATGGGCTGAGTCGCTCGTGTCTGGTGATCAGAGCGTAAATGGTTACCATCGTCAAAGTGGAGAGGTGTCTTAAGAGTCGCCGGCGTCGGCGCGCTGGATTCTGGGCACGTAAGTAGATGATAGTGCTAGTATCGTGAATTGGGTGTGGCGTGGTGAGCCCTGAGCACTGCCCGTCTGAGCAAAGACGGACACGCGACGCTTCGAGTAGATCTGGCCGAAAATTGGTAGCGCCGTTGCTGAACCAAAGTCAGGCTTGGCATTGCTGGCAGATCAAATTTGTCCCTATAGGCTTCTGTCAATCCTGGGCCTTGCTGTGATGATGATTGTTTTTCTAGTGCCGGGATCGGCTTACCGTTTGTTGCAGCCATGGAAAAAATATACTCTGTTCAATAGTCGTCTTGTTCCTCGCTCCTGGGTGAGGATGGGGGTGATGTGGTCGACTCCGGACTTGGCTCCTAGGCGGACTCAAGAGGTTTCACGGATACCTCGACAAGGCGGACCCGGTGCTTTGGGGTATAAGCAGCAATCTCTCTCGGGCCAGCGGTGTTTGTGGTTCTTCTCGGGTTGGTGTCTGTGTCGGCGGTGAATGTTCGTGTGCGGCGGAAACCACTCCAACTGTCGTTGCCTGTAATCATGACCTCGCCGACGAGTCTGGCTGTGGGCTTTTGCTTCTCTGTGTTCAGGGGGCGGCCGCTGTGGGCATCGATTGCTCTCAAAAAGGCCACCTGAATGTTATCCGGGAACCCGCCAGCGAACAGTTCGTGCGGATTGTAGCAGCCCCATCGACACGCCTCAACGTCCATGACCATGGGCAGAAGGACGGTGGCCAAGTCAGGGAAGACTGTCTGCAGCTGCGCAGTCGACCAGGGCCGCAGGCTAGCCCAGGAGCCTTTCTTGGTCTTCTCCACGCACGAGTCGACATAGACCGGGTCCCACGTTGATGGGTCTGCGGGATCCGACGGCGGTTCTAACGCTGTTGTCTCGATGCCGTGGACGAGTGGGCGGATGACGTGCCGGATAAGAGGAGCGCGCACGCGGCAAAGGGGGCCTTTATGGTCTTGGCCGCCGCCCACAGTGCCAACGCAGAAGATATCGGTCTCGTAATCAACATAGGCATGACGCAGGGGTCCCAGGGGCTCCGGGCTTCCTTGTCTCTGAGCCCATTCGGGCCATGTGTAGAGCTGGAACTTCTTCAGTCCGATAGCCCGGGACATGTGGCAAGCATGGAGTATCGGCGGGATCGTGCTCTCGCGCGGGATCACGAGCGGGGGGGTCGGTGTTGGGTCAAGGCCGCGGCTCCCAACGATCATACTGTTGTTGAGCACACCGCGGATGATGCGGGCGGGCGTCGGCACACGCTCCCACACCATCTCTTGCAGCTCGGTGGGGAGGAGGGCGAATTTGGAGAATGCGGGAGCCATGGTTGTTGTGCTCTCCTTTTGCCGTAGCTGACTGGAGAGAGCTGAATGGTAGGTTATGAAAGTTGGTTGTAGTGAGTGAGCATTGAAAGGGGGCAACGCCCGCGTGGGCCTGGGAGGGAAAGGAAAGGGTGGGAAAAGAAAAGAGTGGGAAAAGACAAATGTGGGAGAAGGAAGAAATTGCAGAACGCAAGCCAGCGGGGCAAGCCTGAACCTGAACCTGAAATCCGAACCTGAGATCAGATGAAGGGCCCATACAGATGAATTCACCAGCTGCCCACAGGGCTAGGTTGGAAAGCAAACGGAAGGAGCACAGGTACCGCCCTGGCCTCTCCTGTATTTTCAGGCCGTTAGATCGCACCAAATACTTGCCAACCATCGAGTGTGAATCAGTTCATTCCCATGCCCCTTCCCTTAGAGAAAAGCACTATATTAATCTCAACCAGCCAGCCAGCCACAGCACCACTCAGTCCATCTCAACCCCTCTCCCCTCCGACACAAGGCCACTCTCCCTCGTCATCTCCCACCCTCTTCCCCGATACCTCCTCGGCCAAATCCCACACCGCCCCGGCGCCAATATCCCATTCGGATCCAACGCATCCTTAATCTTCTCGTTAAACTTCATCAGCGCGCCATCCCCCCAACTATACGTGCCCGCCACCTGATCCATCAGCACCAGATGTGTCCGATACTCTCCATACCCCAACCTCGCCGCATCGTCCACCATATCCCTCAAACACGCCAGCGCAGCCGTCTTCCGCTCCAAATCATGCCTATCAAACACAATCTCGACAATCAGATGCATCTCGCGCAGCCCAACACAGAACGCAGGCCAGAAATCGATCCCATACTGCTCATGCCGCTTCTTGCCCAGCTCAAACAGCGCAGTAGCATCCGTCCCGCGGATCGGACTAACAGGCGAGAAAGCCACGTGCGCGCCGTTGGGCGTCCAGTTAACCCAGCGCAGCTCCTGGATGTCAGGGATCCCTGCCGCCACACGGTCGCGCGACCAGAAGTACTCGTCTGCTGGGAGCGTGGATGGGTCGATCTTGCGTGCACCGGGGATCTTGCGGAACTCGCTGTCGATTAGGGCGAGTTTGTGCGCGCGGATGTGCGAGGGTCCGTAGGCCATGCCGTAGTAGGCCCATGTGTGGTCGCCTACGGGGGACTTGGCGGCTTCGGCGTGCAGGATTGAGGACGGGACGGGGCCAGAGCCAGTGTAGAAGGTTGAGCGTGGGAGGCCGCGGGCGGCGATGCTTTGGGAGACGTGTCGGAGCTGGGCGACGTTTTCGAGGATGTTGCTTATGCGGAGGGGGCGGATGATTTCCATCTTTGTGGGGGGATGAGGTTAGGGGGTTGGTTGGCAGGTTGGGGACTCGGAAAGGGGGAGGGGGAATTACGAACCAAAGGCGCGAGGTCTTCCTCTTTGGGGAAGGTGTACATCTGGAGAACACATGGTGGTTAATAGTGAGTTACCGATGAAAGAGGTAGATGTTTGGGAAGATGTCTTACAAAACTCTCGTAGCCACCTGGGTTCGGCATCAGCGTCATGCCCATCTTGGTGACGATGCCAAAGTTGGACTGCGAGAAGATGCCACTGCACCACACACACACATCAGCAACAGAAACCTCCTAATAGCCCACTGACAGCAATACGGGGGGAAACAGACTCAGAATACGGCCCAAACCCATACGGAAACGTCTGCCAGGTGTTATTCCCCGGCAACGCCCCCATACCCGTACGAATAACCTCCCCCGTGGGCAGGACCACCTCCAGCCCGGCATGGCAGGCCCAGTGATCTCCATACGGCGTGTACCCGACACCCCGATCGACAGTATTACCGATGACAGACCCGCCGCCGAGATCCGGGCTGTCGATCCACATATGGTCGTACCCCTTGGCCTGGATCGCCTCGTAGAGCGCGTAGAAGGAGACGCCCGGCTCGACGAGGCAGGTGAAGTCCTCCGGGTTGATGTCGAGGATCTTGTTCATGCGCTTGCCCAGGTCGATGGTCACCGAGCCGCGCACGCGTGGGGCCGCGCCGCCGTAGCCCACTTTGTGTTGTAGTTGCTGGCGTCAGCTGATGTGCTGTGAGGTTCAAGTTGATTGGAGTTCAGGTGCCTACAGTTTCTGCCCATGGAGATTGGGAAGATGGGGATGCGGTGCTTGTTTGCCCAGGCGACGATCTGCTGTACCTCCTCCGTGCTGCCTGGGTAGACGACGGCCGAGGCCACCAGCTCCTCCTCGTCGAGGATCGTCATCATGTCGTGCGTGTTTGGGTCTAAAAGTGCGACATGGTTAGATGCCTGATGATCGCAGCTCAGGGGCCAGATACAACTAACGTTCCATGTACCTGGTATTGATTTGTTAGCTTGATGCTACTTGACCTAACCCGCAGTACTTCTCCAACTCACCATCCGTCCGTAAGCGGCTTGTCGTTGACCTCTAGGTTCTCGGCGCCAAGCTCCTCCTTGAGCTCGGCGAGGGCCTGCAGAAACGCATCTCGCTCGATGCCCTGCGGCACAACAGGCAGCCTCTGTCTCTCAGCCCGCGGCTTGGTTCTGGTCTCAAAGATGCCCCCTTTGGCTTTTCGGGCTTTCTCGAGGAGGTATGTCGGGATGCCCGAGTGGGTGCCGGGAAGCGTGGGCACATCCGAGGCCGCTTCTTCCGCGAACGACATGATGTTCAATCCTGGGTCCGTAATAGCAGATGGTGCACTTAAGAAAGAAAGATAGAGATGCTGTCGTAAATATAAATCCAGGACTTATTGCTTCTCTTATATCGCATTGTGGTTACAAGGTCCCCATAAACGGGAACAAACAGCCGTTGGGGGTTACCCCGCCGGGAGGGGTCTGGCCATGATGGCTCGGAGTTCGAGAGGCCCCCTTCTCCGCATCTGCCGGCAGATGCAACCTGAGCCGTTGCGTATCCGAGAGTGAAAGCTATGTGGTTGGGTTGGTCCGTGAGAATGTTCCCGCCTCCGGAAATTATTGCCCGTGGGGTTTCATGTTGCAGAGGCACAGCCAGCCAGTGTTTTGACCAGCCGGCCAGATACTGACACTCCTTCCAATAGTTTGTGTGCTTCCTTTGTATGGGCATTTTACTACAAGCTGAGCCATACTGTTACAGCCACCTAGGTAGTGCTAGTGCATTATTAGTTGTTACTTATTGTTACCGACTTTCCTACGTTATTATTCTCTTTGGTATGAACCATCTCCCCCTTGCCTGCGAACCAACAACATGCGGCCCCTGATAGGGCCCCTTTCCTTGTTCCGTCAAATGTCAACAGCAATCCATGCCATGTGTTGCATTTCCCCCTGCATTTGCGCTCCAAGCTCCCACGACCGTCACCATAGTCCCATTAGACAGTTGCTCCATCAGGAAGAGCTGGATAATAAGGGAAGAGCAGTAGCCACTTGTGCTGGGTTCAAACTAGCAGGTTACTATTTCTACATGCTGTTTACTTACTGTGGAGGAGGAATTTGTCAGCTCTACGGCTCGAAAGCCTCCGTGTTTTATGGTTGCGAGAACAAAATGCAAGGGTTCAAAGGTCTCCCTTTTTACGCAGGTTCAGTTTAATAGATGTTGAGTCACTCACTCCAACATAACGTCCGGAATGACGGACATTCTATCTTTCAAGCTCGCATAATATGACCTCGGGGACTATGTTGACATGAGCCGTTCATCGATCAGTACAGGAATAGAACTGGATGTCTTTTTTGCGACTCGTTGCAGTATTGCCTAGGTATGCATCAGGCACGAACTTAACCACTACCGGCAAATATAACGTGCATTACGTCCCATCTCCCAGCCTCAGTCATAATTCCCATCCCGCCACATCGGCATAGCCGACCAAACAAAACAAACTCGGGCTCACAGCCCGGATTTCTCCCCAAGCGATGACTCGTTCGTATATGTCGTCACAGCAGAACTCATCCACCACAGAATTCCCATTCCAAGAACCATTCAATTCAGTCTGACCCAGACAGTCACAGAACATCCCCGAGCCTAGCACGTCGTTTCCCCTGCCGGGCACTCATTCCTAAAACACCTTCTTCTTGCTCGTCGTGGTTGAGAAGTCGACAACGGACGTGTACGAGATGGTAGTCGTGGCCTTTGCCGTGATGGGTGGCGGCGGTCCTCGGGTAGCGCCAGCCACAACCCTGGCGTCATGTGCAAACGGCACCTTGCCGCGGCCGAACGGGAATGAACTGGTGGGGAAAAGAACCGAAGTTGGCAGCGTCGCCGTTGGGAGAGTATTGGTGGGAAGCGTGTTTGTCGGAAGAGTGTTGGTTGGGAGGGTATTGGTAGGGAGGGTGTTGGTGGGGAGGGATGTCGAGAGAGACCAGCTAGGGGAAAGGCTGAGAGTCGATGTATCCCGGCGCACATCGGGCCACGGTTGTTGAAGGGCGCCAACCATGGGTGGGCTAGCGGCCCTGGGAACTGGAGTGTGTGTGATGGTGATTTGAGGGGCGGCTAGGACGCTGGTCGCGGCCAGGGCCATGGGCCAGAGAAAGGACTGTCATAGCTGGTTAGCATGAGCACATATTGAAAGGAAGTAGAAAAGTGTTCACTTACTATGGCCTTCATGATTATGCTTCAGTACAGTGGTGTATTGGTGTGTGGTTCTTGTAATGGCTGTTGAAGTTGCTATTGAAACGTGGTTCAAATAAAGGGGCACAAACAAGGATGGCCGGTGAGAGTTGAGTTTAACGGTGGGGAAAGGTGAGGGAAAGGATGCGGAGCCAGCATTTAACTGCAATTGAACACTGCTCACGGAACTATTGTTCGGGTGGGTCCGGGGAGCCGTAATTAAGACCGTTTGCCAGTCTGCTGTTTTGGGGAATGCCACTGCCCCTACCTGCAATCTATCAGATGAGTTCATTCGTCAATGTCCACCTATATCACCGGCCATCATCCATCCCAACGCTGCTTTGAACACAATGTCACTCAGTGGCCATGGATGGCAAAGGACCTCGGATGCTCCTTCGTGCTCAGCTGACATGCCACCATCGTGAATGGGGGAGAATCGTGACGCGTCAGACCAACGCATCGACATTCTTCGGGGAACGATCAATACTTGCAATCCCACCAGAACAACGGTCTCGACTCCTGGGTTGGGGTTGCTGAAATTTTTAGCGGCCCACAGACCGCTCCCCGTGTTCGGTTTTCGATATTGTTCCTTAGTGGTCACATCATCCGCATATTTAGCCATCCAGTTACGGGGTGGGGGAGAATTGGATACCCGGACCATGGAATCCCTTCCAAAGTATGGCTTGGCATCAACATGTTACAATACCACGTGATTTATAGAGATAGATGCTCCATTTTCAGGGCTGTTGATCTGTACTTGTCTACTCGCTCGCCTTTCTAGCCTTGACGTTCGACATTGCCTAAGTTGTGGACGATTTGAAAACTTTCCTTCCAATGGCTGCACTGTTCGCCACAAGTGACTCGATGATCGAAACTTTAGCAGACTCCATTTATAGCAGCCCTCTATTCCAACCGACTAGACGAATTAGATCATTTTCTATCTATTGTGGTGAGGTTTGGCAATGGCATGATGGTGTGTGGTGGCGGAACATGTTGGGTGCCCCTCTCAGTTTATGCCGAGGCGAAACCCCAATTCTCATTAATCGCCATCAACAGTCGAAAAGCGACACAAACACTCTCTTAGATGACCAAGTTCTCATATTCAAAGCTATTTATAACAACAGGCAGCATGATCCCTTGATATTAGCTCGTCCGAACCCTTACTCGGTCTTTCAAAAGCTTAAACGTGTTACATCCCCCTAGAGCCCCAATATGGATATCATCTGACATCATGAGCTTTGATTTCACAAAGGAGTCCCTTCAGAGCTCACCGCGCCGTTAGCGGCGCCCCCATGTAGAAGATGGGATAGGATCTAATTGGCTACCGGGGAGCATATCGTACATTGCGCGGGGTGGGGGTTCCTGCATCGGAACGGCGAGCTCCAGTATACATGACGATCACTATCCTTGATGTATTACGTCTCTTTATCCACCAGACAACAGAGCGCTTTCCCCCTCTATCGGTCATATATCAACAGCCCTATCTGACTCAAACACCACAGAATCCTGCTTTTGCTTGCAGAAAAGGAAATGGCTGCTACCCTAAGGTTGTTTTGGACTGAGCTGGTCTTTCACTTCCCCCGGAAGGAACCGAGGCCGGCAAGTCGGCCAACTCTTCGGCTGGCTCTGGAAGGTATCCCGGGCCTGGAAACGACACCGAGTGCCGCCGGACATCGTTGGGGACTGGGCGGTTCCGGCCGGGCCATGCATCAAATTTGCATATTGGCGACGTGGGCAGCCTGGAGACAGTAGAGGATGGAACTGGGAGTCGAGACACCTTGTATGGGCGTGCGAGGAGGTGTCTAGAGATGCTACCACTGCATTAGAAGGGTAGAAGATCCAGACCTCTGCCACAGTCACTTGAACTTGTTCTTTTAGGCCCAACAGGAATAGCAGAGCTCATCTGTATGAAAAGCCATCATCCCCGGTGGACAAACTTGAAGCTATCCGAGGGCGTGCAGCTAAATTATGCGTTAGAGAAGTGAGAAATCTTTGCATCTGCAAAGCAAAAGGATTTCCCCTTCTGTTTCATTTCTCAAACATTTATTGAAGGCAAGAGCAAGTGCCAATGATCGAGGAGCCATCACATCTCGGGCGAGTGAAAGGGGCTGAATTCTTTCTCCGGACTCGTGTAAGGAAACAACAAAGTGTAAATGGCAGCTGAGATAATCAAGATCTGCACGATAACATAGGTACATTAGCGACGCAGCCGCGAAGTTCAACAGTGCCATGTGTGAAGCAACTGGATGCAAATAAGATTCTGTTCCTCATCTATCCCAACTTGTGGCACTGCTCTGATTTGCTCCCCCGACCCCCTGCCCCTAACTGAACCCCTGTCTCACTCCCCCGCTTTCGCAGGTTACATTCTGTTCGGGTCCGTGCCGGGAGGCAACCTCCCAGCCAGCCATCTTTCTCTCCACAGAAACAACATCGACATCGAAGCTCCCTTGGCATTGAATGTCATCCAAAACCATGACTGCGCCTCCGGCCCTTAGCAGCGAGTTTCGGTCCCAACGCAATGCGCCTGATCAACGTCAACAGCTACGAAGTTGAAGAGTTCTACGGATCCGCCGTGCCCAAATATGCCATCCTCTCGCACACGTGGGGTGACGCCGAGGCGTCCTTCCAGCAATGGACCAGCCGGCTGACGCGGCTGCGCAAGATGAACCGTCCGGGCTTCTCCAAGGTGTTTGCCGCGTGCAGGCAGGCCAAGGTCGACGGGCTGCGGTACGCGTGGGTCGACACGGTGTGCATCGACAAGTCGAGCTCGGCCGAGCTGTCCGAGGCCATCAACTCCATGTACGCGTGGTACGCCCAGGCCAAAGTCTGCTACGTCCACTTATCCGACGTGACGGACCATCCCGTCGACAACATCGACACGCTCGACATGCTGCGACACAGCCGGTGGTTCTCACGCGGGTGGACGCTGCAGGAGATGCTGGCGCCCGCCAACCTCGTCTTCTACTCCCTGGAGTGGACGCTGCTCGGGACCAAGAACGCGCTGGCGGTGCTCATCTCGCGCGTCACGGGCATCGACGAGGTATGCATCCACAAGAAGAAACGCCTCGACGAGTATAGCATCGCGCAGCGCATGGCCTGGGCGGCCAACAGACAGACGACCCGGCCCGAGGACATGGCGTACTGTCTGCTGGGCATCTTCAACATCAGCATGCCGCTGCTCTACGGCGAGGGTGACAAGGCCTTCCGCCGGCTGCAGGAGGAGATCCTCAAGGTCTCAGACGACCACAGCATCCTCTCCTTCGACACCAACCTGTCCGACGGCTCGCTCTTTGCCCACCACCCGTCCGTCTTCCGCGACGGCGGCCGCGTGCACCCCAACCACGCGCTCCAGCTGACCGCGCCCTTCTCCATGACCAACGCAGGGCTATCCATCGCCACGCCCCTAATCCAAACCCTCTCACCATACTGGGTCCTCGCGGTCCTCAACTGCGTCGAAGTCGACCACGAAAAGATGCAGCGCTCCGTACTCTGTCTCCCACTCTTCGGGAAAGACAAACGCTTCATGCGCGCGCGCCACCCCGTAAGCCTGATAAGCAAGCGCCTGGACTCGCCCTCCCTCGAGGCGCGGGACGAGATCCGTGACCTAACGACGCGCACCGAGACATCCTACTTCATCTCGTACTTCTCGCGCGTCTACTCGGTCTACGGCACCGAGATGGACACGGCCATGAAGGGCTTCGACCTCGGCGCCAGCAAGCCGAGCCACAGCCACCGGGGCTTCATGATCGCCTTCCCACGGGGCATGGCCGGCTACCATCTCCACGCTGCGTTTCCGTCCAAAGACCTGCACAGGGACATCAGCTTCTTCATTCCCACTACCTACTCTGTCTCCAACCTGGATAGGCACTATATATCCCTTGGCCTGAACGACGACGACAACGAGGACGAAAATCCCCCATCACCCACAGCAGAATTTCCCCTCGTCGCGGATAGAGGCGTCCTCGTATTCCAAAACCCCAACACCAACCCACCTACGTTCGTCGGCATCTACCTCGCCCTCGAACGGCCTCTCCTCGCCGGGTGGACCGCCAAAGTCATTCCGATCCCCACCTCCCTAATGCTCTCAGGTTCTGATCCTCCAGACGAAAACCGCGTACTAAATATAATCGACGCGGAGACGTACGACCACCCCTGGCCACATTACGATCTGCTCGGGGACGTCATCGTCTCCGCCCGCACACGGTTCGACCCGATCGGCGGCGAGCCATGCAAGGAAGCGATTATGGTTGAAATTGTGTTTGACGCCGAAGCTGTGTTTAGGGAGCGGGATTATCACAACCTGTTGATAAGAGAAGAAGTGTAGAACGACAACTGAGGTGGTGCATAGTGTGTTAGTATAGCCAAAAGGTGTACTGTAGACAGTGTTTGATTGCTGGTATGGCTACGGCTCGATACCTATTGCCCGTCAACAAATAGCTCTGTCACGGGGCAACATTTGCTAACTGGGAGAAATGTTTGATATGATGTTATGAATAATATTCGACTGTATCAACAGCTATCAAGAAAACAACAAGGAAACGGCAAGCAAGGAAGGTATTGCAGGCCGAACCAGAAGAGCCGAGTATGTTGAGCCTGATCATGGCATTCCAATCAAGTTGACACCCAAAACGCCCCCAGGGCAAAAGTAAAACACCATCCAACCCACCCAGCAATAAGCCGGCATTCTCCCCCTTCCCCCAACCAGGATATATAAACAACCCCCCAGGCCCAGGCCCATGCCATCTATCCAACACGCCCGCTTGGATACCGAGACCTGTTAATGTAGTTGTGTCCAGAACCAGCCAACCATGTCCAGGTTCTAGTCGCCTCATCTAACCATACCCCCCGGTTCTATCCCATCATATAATGTCATATCCCCATCAATCCCCGAATCCCAACCCAGTCTTTCCTAACCGTCCAACGGGTATTGGCCTCCATACCAGGTATAATAGCCCCCCAGCCACACTCTAGCCCCGTCCCATGCCCCGAGTAGTACCATCTACCATAGTTCGATCCGCCATCCGGCCCCCCCAAACACACAAGACAAAAGAAATCCCATCCCATTCAAGCGACTCGAGCGAGCGAAACAAAAATCTCACCTCTACCTTACTCCACAAGCGTCTCGATCCCCGCGCCTCTCCCCTTCCCCCGGCTTCCAACCGATCCCCCAGTCGAAGGCTTGATGTACTCCGAGATCCGCTGCGTGATACTCGCCTGCCTCCTCAGCGCCCGCGGCTGCTGCGGCTGGTACTCGCCCAGCCTACCGCCAATACCACTGCCACAGCCAATCTTCAAGTTTCCTGTCTCAGCCGTCGCCGTTGCCGGTCGATAGTTCCTACTATCAGTCACCGGGAGAGGCTCATCCCGACTAGACCTTCCCCTCCCCGAGTTCCTCCTCTCGAGCACGTCGGTGGTAGTCCCCGTCCCAAAACTCGGCGACCAGCTCGTGCGCTTGACGTGTCCGTGGGCCCTCCTGGCACTATTCTGCCTCTGCACCTGTCCTTGCTGCTCCTCAGACGAGGCAAGCGCGTAGTTTTGGCCGCTGTTGCGCTGCGACGACGATGTTCCCGCCCCGCGACTGCTTCCTGACGCGCGACTGGCCTGTGCGGCCGCGGCGATGGCGGCCAAACTGCTTGTGGGCACTGTATTGTCCCCCGTTGTCGACCATTGCGGAAGCGGTGGAGGCGTCGCGTATTGCAGGTGCGGGTTGGGCCTGACATAGCTGGCCGGGTGGCCGGCCGAGCGCTGCGACACACTGCGCCACATGAATTCGCGGTGGGCGCGGTCCTCGGCCTCGGCGCGAGAGAGGAAGAGTTCAAAGTCGGTTTTAGGTTCGGAGCGCGTCTCTTCTTGGTTCGTCGCGGTGGCTGCGACGGGACGGGGGGTTATTTGCCCGCTTGGTGGAGGTGGCGGTGGTGGGCGGTTGCGCAGTTTGGAGGATGTTGTGGCCAATTCGGCTGGCGTGCTTTCCGTCTCATGTTGTTGTGTTGGTGGGAGCGGTGCATTGGCAATTGTGGCTTGTGCGGTGACGACAGTGTGCGATGGCTCCCAGGTTTCTTCGACGAGCGTGTATGAATGCTTAGCGGAGCGTGACCGTTCTGAGGCCGGAGAGTTGATCTGTTGTTGTTGTTCCGCTGAATCCTCGGGGGTGACGGCTTTGCCGTTCTCATTACCCCCAACTTTTCGTCGCGATTGGCGGCGGACAGGGATGATCACGTCGTTGTTCTCGGCCAAAGTCTGCAGCGGAGGACGGGCGTGCCTGGTAGGCTTCGCCGCCAAATCTGCATCGGCTTCGGGGGTAGGGCCGGTTTTGGTTCTCTCGCTTCGTGACCGACTCAATCCACGGTCATCGTCGTCGAGTATGTCGTCTCCGGTGCGGCGTCGGGACGCTGCGGGGGAAATGACGAGGCGTGAGAAGTCGGAGGCGGCATGCTTGGGCTGGTAGACGAAACGGGTCTTGGTCTCCTCGACGGGCGCTAGTGCCGGGGTGGGCTTTTTCCAGACTCGCATCTTGTCCCGAATACTCGACTTCTTTTTCAGTTGCGGCATGGATGATGAGGTGTGCATCTTGGCAGTGGCAGCTCCAGCATCCGCTGGCGGCTCCTGGACTTGGTCTTGGGGCGTTGTTTGGGGGCTTGTAGGGGTATTGTGCGGCTGAAGCCGTGTAATGGAGCTTGCATCAAGCGCCGTAAGTGGACGATAGGATGGTTGCTGATGCTGTTGTTGTTGGGCTTGGTGGTGGTGTTGTTCTTGTCGGATTGCTGACGGCTCGGGAACACGAGATTCTGCAGGGTGTCGGTACGACAGCGAAGCTTGTGCTTCCGTAGTTGATTCTTGGTTGCCGAGGGTATGAGAAGCAGCTTGTGACCGTTGTGACAGCCGGCGACGGTTTGTTTCCTTTGTAGTTTTGGCACGACGAAGCAATCGACCGAAAAGGCCCGGTTCGTCAGCGCCTGTGTCAGCGTTGGGCGAGGGTGGGCTACTAATAGCAGCGCCCACGGCCACTGCCCCTGTGTTGCCAGCCATGTCCCCTCTGCGCCGGTATGCAGCTGGCTTTGTGCTCCCTCCCTGGTCGTGTACACAGTAAGGTACAGTTCAAGGTTGGGACGCCTGCGTGTGTGACGTCGGCTGGATCGAAATCCCTGGCACGAACTCTGGGGACGATGGAGAGGCGCCCGGCTAATCAATGGCTGCAGATGAGCAATGCATGGGTAACCCGGATTGATGCAAATGCTTGTTTCCGGACGATGCGACCTCCTCGAAAGTCGATGTTGGTTGTTCTGCTCTGTTCAGTTGCTCGAACAGAAGAGACAGAGAGAGATCGAGCCTTTGTCCATGAATCCCTTCTGGTCACTCCACAGTTTTATCCGGAGCATGTCCGAGAATCACGGACGCCACAGTCCTCAGTGGCCCTCACGGCTTATTCCTATTTGCCTGGAGCTGGCACGCGGGGCGACAGAGGCTTGCAGCAGGTCGCCCGTGATCACCTGGTACCTTCGGCGCAGCTGGATTCTTTTTACTTGCTTTTACACGCGAAGGCCGTCTAGCTCGGTTTTCTTGTTCTTTTTTGCCTCCACCAAAAATGCGCTACTCGAATTGTTGTCGAATCAGATGCAGATGCAGGTCGAGTTTTGGCGGGATTATGGTGTCGCATCTGGGCAGCGAATCGTGTTTGCAGGACGCGAGTCTGGGAGATGAGAGGGGCAGTCGGGGTCATTGTGGAGGGTGCTGGTCTGCAAAGGAGGGGAATGCCTGCACCTGACAGGTTCCCCAAAGTACCATGTCATATGGAAAATATATCAGAGATAAATGAGGGCTTAACCTTTCGGCACGGGAGTGTACCACTCATCTGCGGTTCCGACCACGACCAAGTTCCGTTCCAGCTGGGCCTTGGTTGAGTCAGGCTGCATCCAGGCCCAGAGCGATCAAAGATTTGAGACCATATCTCGCTTCAACGATGCATGGGCGCCGTCACGCATATTGTGAGGGGAGTCCGGGCTGGGTCCGTCCGATTCCAAGACATGTCTCGGGGAGTTGAGCGATGCCAGCGACAAGCAAATGTGTGGATGGGGTGCCCTGCGAGCCCGTCTCCCTGTGTACTGTGCATGTAGTATCCCGGATGGTACCTGGCTCGCTTGGCCTTAGGTGGAACGAAAGATTGTGCTTCTCGGTTTAACTTCAACGAGACGAATGTCTGGAGATCCTTATCTCGTTACCTCGAATAAGAGTTGATATGCAAGCGCACGTATAAGGCAAAGTCGTGATCGGCGCTGCAAGATCCAGGAAACTTGAGCTGTGAAGGTTGCTTCGAGGGTGCGGGCAATGCAGGTCCTTGCCGAATGAAGTTAACATGGAAGAGCAGACAGAAGGGAGCTTGCCCTGCACCAGTTTAGCGGGGTCGTCGCAAGCAGCTGCCTTGGCAGCTTGGCTGCCAAACAGACACTGCCAAACTTTCGGCAAGCTTGGATCTTGGAAGCAGGATTTTTCTGGCCAAAACCCGAGCATGCTCGGTTGCGCCAGCTAACGATGATAAGAAGGTCGGGTAGGAAGCGCAAATCGACCTTTGCGTGCAGTGATGGGAGTGCGTGAATACCGTGTGGTGAGCAACTTCTGATCGCCGTGGTGGGACGACATGGTCTCACATATCCGTTTTGAGCAAGACGTCGCGGATCTGACAGCGTTGGATGCCCGCATTCGGTCGACAGCTCGTCTGACTGTCTCAATTAGCGGCAGTGTCCTCTCGCCGGCGGAGACGAGACCCGGGGCTCTCGCCAATCACTGCCCGAGGACGGAGGTGCGAAGCCGGTGCGAAGGATGGAGGTGTGACCGTGACCGACAAACCACAAACCCCTGCTTCTCGTGGCGCACCCTTCTTCTCATCGCCGTCCGTATCCATGACGAAACATTCTCACACCATGCGCCAAGCGCTGACAGAAAGTTATCAGCCTCTGCTTCAAGCATGGATGCGCAGGAGTAGCGCCACCTACGTACGTCCGTAGTAGCTGACCAAAAACAATGCCGACTATTTGCAATGGGACCGAGTACGGCTCAGCATTTTCGGGTTGCAACGGGAAGCCGAATTTCAAGGTTTGATGCCGTCTTTGGAGCTGTCGGCAGTTCGCAAACCGTGCCAGCCCCAGGTCGGGTTCATTTGAAGGTGGGCGGGCTACCAAACGGTGAAACGAAACAGAGAGAGAAGTGGAAGCAACTGCCCGCACGACTTTTTGGAGAGCAGGTGTCCCCGCCAGTGTGCGGGGTTTTGGAGCGACAGTGCGTGTGGGACAGAACAGGACAGGGATGTGTGGGAAAGACATGCGGGAGGGTGTGGGGCGCTTTGGGCAGCCGGAAAAAGTTGCTTCGCCAAGGCACCACCAAGAAGGCGCCAGACAAGGAGACCGCCGACAAAGTGAAAAACCTCGTCGGCTGCCTGCCGGCGACAATCGCCCACGTGTCGCCTCAGCAAGGCGCATCGAGCAAACTCCAGCAAGCAGAGTTTCGCATCTGCTGTTCCCCGATGCACGCTTTTTAGCAAACACAAGGTTCTGGGTTCCTGCCCTTCTGATCCGTGCCGTAGCCTGTACCAGCCGGGCGGTCAACAGCGACGACGGGCGCTCTTGCCAGGTTCCAGGTTGCATCCAATCCCATGCCACATCCCCGGATGGAATGCCGTCCCAAATTCATCCGATGTCCAACCTCTCCACCATATGTTGCAAGCTTTCCACCATCAACATATCCATGAAATGTCTATGCCACTCTTTGAGGTTGTCGACGAATTACCGAACCTGCGCATCATTCAGGAACAGTTAATTTTCGGTGCATCGCTCTTAGGTTTTAAAAGCATTTGGCTCGTAAGCTTCCAGCCAGATGGCCGGTGTGCTGATTCCAGAGCTGTCTTGCTCGGAACTTACCAGCCCTCAGCCCATCGTCTCTACCTGTACTCAGTATGGAATTAGTAATTGCATACCTATTTTCCCTTGATCATTGCAGACAATGGCTAGGTTTCGGTATCCGAAACATTGCAGAATCACAAACAGCTTTTGCATGCATGCATGCATGCATGCACCGTTCACATGCGGCAGGTATCGAGTCGAGCCCCGGCCCGGAGCTGATTGAGGACCTCCGAATGTTGCGTGTGACGACGACGCCACATCCCCACCGCCCGCCACTCTGGCATGTCACTCGTTCCACAAGACCATGCCGGTGGTGAGTTAGGTGACTCGGCCGACGCAAACGTCTCAGGCTGGGTTGAGAAGACGGCCGCGGTATTACACAACGGCAAAGCGAGACAAAAACCCCGTTGTTGACATCGAGATTTACTACCACGGATCGATATCGCCGGATATGATCGTCACCGGTCCCTATTCACCCATGGAACACTGCGGCGCATAAATAGAAATATAATCATTGTACTGCCCCGACACATCGGCACTCCCACGTGGGTTGGATCGATCAGATCGAGATCCAAGATCAAGCTGAAGAGGCCGGGGAGTTGCATGCTTTGCCTCAGCCTTTACGCGGCTCGTTCACAAAAATCGCCAAGCCACCATCCTCGATGTTCAAGGACAGGCATCGATGCACGCGTGAGGTCTCTATTGATTTTGGCAGGGAAAAGCCAATATCTAGCGTCTAGATCTCGAGAGATGAAGTGGAGCAGGCTTTCTTGCAAATCGATAGCGTTGATTATTGCACATCCACATCCGCTTCTCCATGGAGATACTATGAGAGAGGAATGGTTGGGCAGCATGGCTTGAGTTTTACTCTCACCTCGTCCCGCGTGCAGCATAAACAGCCAGTCGTCCGGGGACGTATACATTCTTTTTCTTCTCCTCTTCTTTTCTTTATCCCCTTGGCCAAGAACCCCAACCAGCTGCTGAGGGATGGATCCGACATAAGGGACGCGAAGAGATTCCGTTCAAAGATTCAGATCTGGACGTCCGGACTGAATCAACTCAATCCATTTTGCAATTCTATGAGTTTGGGCAGGGCAAACAGACTCAGGTACTGTACGGAACCTCCTATTGCTGTCTCTAACCGACCCCATGATGACTGCCGCCATCCCGATGCTCCATGACCCGGAACACAAGACCACCAACGCTTCCAGCTCAGATTTCAACCGACCCCACACACTCTTTTCGGAGTTTTGCCCATAATACACGCCGCATGGTGAATTAAACACTCAAACCTCTCCCGATCCCGTCCGGCCCCGAGGAGTAACGTGTCCTTGATGAGTGCGAGTTCGTCCTTGGTGGGCTCTAGGACTTTGAATTTCGACGTAGATATCTCGAGTCTTGGATCAGCTCTTATGGGCCACTTGGCTGGCATTATATACATGATTAGAGGCTATACACAGCTTACTGCGGCAATTAAGACGCGGTTTACAGAGTAAATGATTGAATCTTTGAGCTTTAGGCACGCAATCGCAACGTGGAAGTGAACCCACAATTTCTCAAGCTCGACATGATCGTTATCATATTTGGCTGCGCTGTGCATAGGGTGGCCGCAGCAGCACCGCAGCGCATAGTTTAGTTGGTGTCACAATCCCAAAATCAACAGCACAGCTCACGGATTGATGACGGTACCTGGTATGTCCGCGCGCCCTGGGCTCGGCAAAAAAAAAAAAAAAAAGAAGAAAAAGAAGACGTCAGGAAATGAAAGATTCGGAGAGAAATGACATGCACAACGACAAGAAAGAATTCAGGTTTACCTGTGCAATGTGTGGGCATGGCCGCCGAACGACAACTCCTTGACAAAGCTTGGCGGGGGCGAGGACATCGCGACCGAATCGTCGCCCAGAATGATGGCTTGAAGTTTGCATGGCACGTTCTCTTTTGGCTGCGAGGGAAATGCTCCAATTGCTTTTGCTCGCAAGGGACTTGACGAGGTGGATGCTTGCGTTTGTATTTCAATGGTCCAGTGGGTGTATTATCCGGTTCTCGGGTACCTGGTACCTGAAGACGCAAGAACTGCTCTTGCTTGCTGGACCTTGTAGACTCAGATACCTGATCGATGCCAAAGAGCAGCCACCAATTACTTGAGTAAACAAGGAAGGAGCAGGTTGTGCCTGCCCCAGTGGTGCATGCGAGGTGAGTAGCCGGCCTCTCCTTCCTTCTGCCCACGGTACCTTGGCCAACGGAAAGCACCGAGTTCTTTCCGACATGAGCCAGCAACGAGTCCCGTCTCCGCCTCCCTGTGGATCCAGTCTCTGTCTTGAAACCGAAAGCGTCTCCTTGCCACTCTCATCAAATCTACAATTCGAGCACCGCCACCATCGCTTTTGGGTATCGAGAAAAACGCTCAAACGCTGACCCTTCAACTTACCGATTAGTCCATTATCCTTGCCACAAGTTTTCCATTCCTCAGCTTTTGGGGTTCCTGCCAACCGACCCCCCATGACAACAAGCAGGAACTTGGGCGCAGCCGTCACCGCCAACGGAGCCTGAGAGAGCGGCGCCGACAAAAAAGACAGCATACTGCGAGACTTGGAACGGCTTCAACGTACTCTTTGTGCAGTGGGTACCTTTCCTTTCCTTTGCTAAACGCTGATTCCATCCCTGCAGTGTTTCTGATGGATTGGCTCTGCGCTAACGAATGACAGCCCTCAGCGAGCGGCTGCGAAAATATCCAGAGGCTTGCGCGAGAAGCAGACACAATCCGGCAACATCGTTAAGAGGAGGTTGACCAGGGCGCCACCATGGCTGATCAGGAAACCTTGGAAGGGGCTGGCCAAGCAGGCCAACACACTTTGAGCGATTCTGAGCAGCAACAGACCGATGACCACAATCCGGACTCAGACGAGTCGCGAATATCAAAGGGAGATTAGGAGGCACTCTTGGAGGAGTTATTCTTTGGGGATGCCGCCGCTGGTCACGGCAGCGGCCAGGGAATGGGGGGTTCATCAGGCCCACAAGGGCAAGGGAGTCAGAGCGCAGCCCTTGCAACATCAAACCTCAAATCACCGCCAAACCAACCGACGATACAGGGGGAGGGCACGGGGCGCGGTAGTGGCTCTCGTATGGGAGGGGGTCAGGACGACGTGCCCCAGACACCCGGGAGTCCGCCATCGTCTTCAAGTTCTTCAGATTGGGAGCCAGAGTATTCGCCGTCCCCCGAGCCGGCCCCAGCGCCTACAGTACGATGGTACTTGGAGGTCCGATGCTCTCCACCATTTCTCCCGAGTCGGCCAGGACAAGCCGGTCAAGCTAGATTGGTTCCCCCACCGCCGCCTGCCAGCATGTACCTGGAGTACATGCTACTTCCAGCAGCCGTGACTAGGTCTCCCACTGTTGTGCAGTTCACTGCTCCAGGCCTGCTTTTATCAATATTAATGGAGCTGGTACAGTCGAGCGCTCCGCCAGTTCAATGTCCCTCGATCATGGTTACTCCAGCATCGCCACCACTCGTTTCCCCGGAGCAGGATCGGCAACCTCTCGATGATCGCTTTCTTCAGCCGAGGCGGCGATGGGTTCCGCGGTCTCCCAGCCTTCGTGCCCAGACACCCCCCGCGTCTTCACCAACCGAGAACTTGCCGCAGCTCGGTACCTTAGCCCCGTCTCCTTTTATTTCACCGCGTTTTCCCTCCCCTCCGCTCGCTATCTTTGTATCTCCACCAGACGATCCCGGTTCTTCGGTTTCCCCCGAGCCCGAGCCCGACGATGATGATTACCCTGCTGTACTTAAGCTCCTAGAGTACTTGGAAGAGCACGAGAATGATGATGAGCCGTCCACTGATGCCCCACCCGCCCAAATCCCCCTGATAACAGAACTGTCAGCCATCGATCCCTGGGCCGTCCCCTGGTCCAGCTCGGCAGAGACATCATACAACGAAGCCCAGGGCAGCCCCGGGCCATCTCGCAGCAATGAATCACCATCAATAAACCTTGACCAGCCTGGACCATCTGGGAGCGGTCAGCATCATGAGCCAGGCAGCAGCAGCAGCAGCGGCCGAACAGGGACACCCGAAAATAACCAGCCAGATGGCGAAGAACCGCAATCACCCCGAAAGGGAAAGCGAAAACTAGAGATAGAAGACCACCCGCCGAGACCCAGGTAGTTCAGACGATAAAGAGTTCTGACGGCTTTCGTTTGCTTCGCTCATCTAACTCCCCAGCAGGTACGGGTAGGCCGCAGACCGCAGTCGGTATCGCTTTTTACATATATACCGGAAACATCTATGAGTCCCTCAACAATTCCTCTATCGACAATACCAACTTGCTTGGAATGGATTGGTTGGCGTAGTCGTCGTTTGGATATTCGGTGGGCTCGTGACGGGATCAAGCTGTGTCGGAGCGGCAGGGGAGCTCGAGCTATTGCGTGTCTTTGGTGTCGTTGGTTTGGATGACGGCTGTGTCGGAAAGGAGGCACTTATTCGAATAATAGAGGCCACTGAATGGCTTTTCATTTGCACGGTGTCGGGAGATCATCGCAGCGTTTCGTTTGTTGTTTTGTCTAGAAATACAAGTCAGGAGTAGCATGTTGACAGCATACCTGAAAATAAATCAGCGTCAAAAGTGCTCACATTTATTAGGGTAACAATGTCGCTGTTGTGCTTTGGTCAAGTTCCCTACTTGAAATGTCTGTGGCAAAACGAACTACGTCGATCTGCCTTTTGTGATGGAGGTGACGGAGGTGACGGATTTCATGCTGCGAAGCAGCGTAAATAAGCATGAATGAGACATGGTTGGAAAGGTATTAATGCAAGAAAATACAACCTTGGAACCTCGAATCTCTTTCATACGTCACTCCCGTTGCGGTTTACGGGAGAGTGTGCCGTTGGCGAAATGTCGTTCATTTTATTGGCAATGGCCAAGATAATTAATATACCCGACGCGTTCAGTTTCACAGGAGCAACGGTGGCTTTTGTAAAAGGCACACTGGGAGTTTTCCGTGCCAAGTTATGATTCTCTATTTTATGTTCTTATCCACAACAACTCCCACTGTTCCAAGAAGGAGAAATTACGCTTTCAGCCCTCTGAGGTCATTGAACTTGAAAAAGGGGAAGTCCCCACGTTGAGCCCTAACCCTCCACTATGACTCCCCGGTTGGCCGCTTGTCGTCATCAATGAAATGGCCCGTGGGTTCTGAGCTTCAACCACCAAACACCTCAACTCAATTTCTTCATCACAGTCACACGAATCACCCATCCAACGAGCAGAGTATACACCACAGCTCACCATTCTGCAGTCGCGGGACTAATTCGTCGACAAATCCACCACACAGTCGCTCCACGCTCCGCTGCACCACTGAGCCTCAATTTCCTTTACCGCCTTCACGCACCGCACATCGACGTCACCGCACCTCATTCAAGCTGGCGTCTCCATCGCTCCCACGACTTGCAAATGGCCGTCGGCGCAAACGGCGATTTTCTCGAATATCATGAGCCCGGGAGTCCGTCGTCCCCCATCCTAAGAACATCACTGATAATTATTGACTTTGTCGCACAGTCATCAGCGTCCTGACTCTCATCTCCTTCTTCGTCGTCCTCGCCGTCGCCGAATGGCTCTCCGCCAAGATCTTCCGCGCAGGTCTGATCGGACAGATCATCGTAGGGCTTGTGTATGGCGCGCCAATCGGCAACATCCTCGCCTGGGAGTGGCAGGAGACCTTTCTTGCCCTCGGGTACATTGGTTTGATCTTGATTATCTTTGAAGGTCCGTTCATCCCCGGGTACATCTCTACTCACTGATTACTACCTATACTACCGTATACTAACCATGATATTTCCGCAGGAGGCCTGACCATCCGCCTCGATCTTCTCAAGCAGAACCTGCTCCTCAGCATCATCGCAGCACTAGTCGGCATCCTCGCGCCCATCGCCCTATCCTTTGCCCTACTCTACGCAGGTTTCGGTCACAGTCTGTATCCCCCTTTCCCCCTTATATCAACCTCACAGAGAAAAACTCGGCTAAACATCCGGCGCCCCAAAAGCCGCCCTAGAAGCCTTCATCCTCGGCACATCCCTCTGCTCAACCTCCCTAGGCACCACCCTCGTAATCCTGACCACCACCGCCCCGAAACCCTCGGCCACCAAACCCGCCGCGCCCCTGTCACAGACTCGCATCGGCACCGTACTCGTCAGCGCGGCTGTCATAGACGACGTCTGCGGCCTCGTGCTCGTCAGCGTCATCCAGAACCTGCGCGACGTGGCTGCGCACCCGGAGAGTCTAGGCTGGACTATCGGACGGCCTGTGCTCGCTAGCTCGTTACTTGCCGTGATCACGCCGCTGGTCGCGCGGTATGGTACTGCGCCGTTATTTCGAGTTTACCGGCGCCGTCATGATGCAAAGCCTGCGCAAGCGCACGCAGTGAATTTTGGGATCATGGTGGGAGTGTTGAGCGCTTTGGTGGCTGGCGCGGCGTACGCGGGCGCATCGATGCTGTTTGGTGCGTTTCTTGCCGGCGGGGTGGTTGCTTCTCTACGTGAGGAGAGTGAAAATGTCGATAGGGAGATGTTGCCGAGTTTTGTCGACACGTTTGAGAGGTACGTGAGCGCGACGCAACAATTCGTGCTGCAGCCTCTGTTCTTCGCGAGCATCGGGTTCGCGATCCCGTTCAAGCGGTTGTGGGCAGGGGAGGTGCTCTGGAAGGGACTCGTGTACGCCATCCTGATGCTGCTGGGGAAGGTGGTTGTGGGCGCGTGTGTGCCGGTGTGGGATCTTGTCGCGGTTGACAAGAAGGTTGTTGAGGAAAAGAGCGTGCTGCGGCTCAGCTGGGCGCCGGCTGCACTGCTGGGCTCGGCCATGGTCGCGCGCGGCGAGATCGGGTTGCTGATTATCCAGATCGGGCTGAACGAGACCCCCTTCCTGACGGAGAAGGCGTTTGTTATTGGCGTGTGGGCGATTGTGTTGAATACCGTTGTTGGGCCGGTCGTTGTGGGGTTGCTGGTTAAGAGGATGGGGGCGAGAATCGCGGAGAATCCGAGGTGGGGGGTGGGGGTTGGATAGATGCAGACATGTTTGAAGACTTGAATATCAACTTATTTCCGGGAAGCATTGAAATTTTGGAGATCTTGATTTCAAGGGGGAAGTAGTTTAAACCTATTCGACCGGAAGGTTGTCATTACAAACTGCTCAACTCCGCGAGGGTGTGTCAACAAACCCCTGACCCCTGAAAGCTAGAAAGCTTCCTAGGTACCTGGCACCTAGACCAAGGTACGAACTTCGTGGTTGCGAAACACATTCCGCGTCGTTAGATTCTCCGACTCTAGTTGCATGCCCCTTATCACTCTCAGGAGGCAAACAGAAGCAACCGCAAATCCTCATAGACAAGAAGGAAAAATCTTACATTAAGCAGCTTGCCTGTTGCCTTTGCCACCGACCTCACTGGTCTGGCGGTGGTTAATCCCTTGGTATGCAGCCCAATGCTAGATGTCAAGCTGTTCAATGCACAGCCCATCTCCATGATGATATCGGCTAATTCCGAGGAAGTACTGTAGTTACCTGATCTATGAATTTTTTGAATGTTTGAGATGCATGAGAAGCGGGGATTGCCGAGCGCCGTTCGAGGACAAAACCAGGTAACTTGGTTTACCAACTTGCTGTTTTTCTTACCATGGGAGACCCAACTCTTCCATGGGACATGCAATAAAAGATGCCGGTAAATGCATATAATCATGATAATTACCCCCGATTCTCAATACCTCGGCTGATGTACCCGGCTATGGCAGTATCAGTCTGGCTGGAAGCATGTGCCCGGGAGCACTGGCATCCATTCCACGCACCGGTACCTGCATACGTCGAAGCACTGGTGTAACAAACACGATGGAGCAAACACACGGCCCGGGCAAACATATCGCAAAGCCACCACTAACCCAAGGGGGAGCAAACATTACTACCACCGCAACACAACCACCAACTTCAGGAAATACCAATGATATGCAGAGAGGTGGCTTGCGGAGCGTGCATTGACGGGCCCAGCAACAACAAGATGTAGGAGCGAGAACGATAAGTTCCGGTCACGTTCATCCCCGCATCTGCGCGTCGATGGAAGACTCCGCGGTGAGCAAACATAGACCTTATCGAGGCTGTGTCGAACTTCCAGTGCCCCTTCTGTGGTTCAGCTGGAGGTTATTTATCCAGCATCCCTTGTTCGTCCTTAGACCTCTTATCCATCGGTCCGTGTCGTTCTCAATCCCAGCTTTGGCACCAGGCGGCAAAGCAAGTTTTGTCACCATCATCACCATCGCCATTTCGGTGCCTCGGTTTCCATTACCTACCAATTGGCCACCAAACCCCGTTTCATTGACATGGCTTATTACTACCCGGGTTTCGACCCAGCCACGACACCCTCCATGCCACCCCCTGAGGGCATAACTTCGAACTTTGTCGACCCTCCCTCGATCGCGTACATCCCTAAAGCCGCCATGTCCACGGCGCTGCCGCTGATCATGTTGTTTATGTGCCTGCGCTTGTACAGCCGCGTGCGCACTGGCGTCAAGTTTGGGGCTGATGATTGTATGTCACAGTCTATCGCCACGTTTTTGCCGTCTGACCTCAAGTATCCGGCTGGACCGTTGCCATCCAAATTGTTTGGTAATCTGGCCTACGCTGACCGGCTATTCTTCCAGTTATTTGTGTTGCCGCGGCGGTTTGTCTTCTGTCATTACCCCCTTTGAGATGAATCTCGGCTTTGCTCATCTATGCTGACGTCTCCACCTGCAGGCATGCATCGTCACCTGGTTCGCATTACTCCTCATCAGTAAGTACCCCTTTCTTAAACCGGGTCAAACCAAGCCTGCTTCCGAAACATGGATCTCAAGCTCACTTCTATCATAGAGCTCACCCAATTCTACTACGGGCGTCATCGATGGGATTATCCCATGAGCTACGACAATGACTTGTTCGTCAACGTATGCCTAAATACCCCCTTGACCAATCCCTGCTATACAAACCCTCCGTCATCAATGAACATCGGGCACCGCCAACGTCCCTCAACGAAGCTAACCGACCACCGTCGCATACAAACAGTTAAACCTAGCCACGACGGTCCTCTACCCGGCATGCGCCATGTTGACCAAAGCCTCCCTCCTGACCCTGTACCTCCGCATCTTCCACACGACCTACCTCGCCAACCGGGCAATCTATCTGTGCCTCGCCACGGTCATCCTCTTCTACTTAACCACCATCACATACCTGCTCGTCCGATGCACTCCGCATCCCGGGTCGAGCGAGGGGATCCTGTTCGCCATGGCCGACTGTGCCTGGGACACGGCGGTGCTGGTCTTTGTCCAAGGCCTGTTCGGGCTCACTTCCGACTGTGTCATGCTCCTCATCCCCATGAGCCTTGTTCTGCCGCTCAATCTGCCGCGGAGAAGGAAGTTTGCTGTAGCTGCCACGTTTTTTACGGGGTTTTTGTCAGTGCCACCCCACCCCGCTCATCATAGTCTTCCATACGTCCCCATCATTGCGAACTGAATGCTCACCACTAACCTCCTTTGATGCAGGGCCGTGGTCTGCGAGGGCGTCTCGACCTGGTATTACTACAGGATGATGCATAACCATTCGCCAGACTTTACCTGGGAACCAATCAAACCAGACGTCCTTGCGTAAGTCGTTAGGCTCCCCTCAGTGTTCCCCCGTTCGCTGCCCCCATCGCATCATTGACACCTCACTCACCCACAACAGAATCGTCGAGGTCAGCGTCGGCCACGTATGCGGCTCCCTCCCCACCCTCCCCCCGCTCTTCGCATCGTTCAATTCGTCATCCGCCACTTGCCCTCCCTGCGCATCACGCCAAGGAAGAACGAGAACACGGAGGCCAAGAGTCCCGGGATATCCTCCGAGCAAGTGGCGAACCAGCAACTGCCCGAGATTCCCGGCGGCCAGCTGACGGGTTTGAGGTCGTTTATGCAGCGGGTGAGTCCATCGCAGAGGATTAAGAGATGGGCGTCGAATCGTGAGGCGAACAAGGAGGGCCCTGCGAATGCGAGCCAGGATGTTCTACTAGATGACGAGGCCGATGTGGTTGATCTGGACTACCATGAGCATCTGAGGGGTAATATTCGGTCGCCTGTGTAAACAGCTGGAATATGCTGCAGTCGCATTTCAGCGCCGCGGAGAGATTATATAGATAACTGCAAGAGGATTAGCAGGATTTACTGGGGAAGAATAGTTAATGGTAGTTCTGTCAGTTGCAAGGAAAAGGAATCATGGCGGAGCGTGTGTCATGCAGATGATCCCAAACAGTTCCATCGGAAAACAAACAAAAGAGGTATATGAAGGAGTTAATTATGGCTCATTTCAAGTGTTTATCGCTGCTCATCATTAATGGGTATCCAACTCCGACTAATATTCGTGTCCGCAAATCATTATCCAAAATTTCAAATCCAACTCTCTATCGTCCACTCCCACACCACCTCAACCACGCCATCTCGTTCTACACAACTACGAGCGAGCATCAATAACTCTTCTTCTTTCCGTGCCCCCGCCCTGTCGTCTCCCGATGGTGCTCATTGTGCATCCGCCTCCGCCGCCTCAGGAACGCAGCAACGAGACCACCCACAACACTCAACAGCGTCAGTACCAGGGCGTACAACCCGATCAAGAACGCCAGGATCTCGGCAGTCTCATGTAGAGGAGGCCGCGCAAAGTCCAAGGGCGTATTGTTCTGCGGGCCCTGCCTCGACACGGTCAGCTCGGAGCACACAATGGTGACGGCGAGCAGCACGGCCAGCAGGAGGGCCCAGGGAATGGTCCACAGGCTCAGCCGGATCGGCGCGGTCGTCCGGCTGAGGTAGCGGTGGTGGATGGTCCGCGCCTGGGTGTGGTGCAGGCACGCCAGGATCTCTTGTGTGTGCTTGCCGCGGGCCTTACGCGAGTACCCCTGCGAATCGCGCAGGTCGTGTTCGTGCACATGCCCAGCCTCGGCATCGCGCCGCTTGCTCTTGTATGTCCTGCGCCCAAGCCCGACGGCCGCGGGGCCCACGAGCGCAACCAGTATCAGATACACCCCCACAGCCGTCGTGATGACAGCAACAATGCACACGCCCACCGTCCACACCTTGAGAAAGGTCGCGAAGCCAGAGTCGACGAATGGCTTCTTGGGCGCCAGCACAAAGTACACGGTCGGGACATTGTCGCACAGCCCGTCGGGCTTGATGCCGTTGTGCAGCAGCGGCCAGTTGAGGGCTGCGGTGCCGAACATGTAGACGGACCAGACCAGCAGCCCAATGGCGGCCGTGAGCTGGTCCTTGTAGCTCGTCTCAAGCAGAAAGCTGCGGATGGCGTGCTTTGGGGGCCGCGCCCGGCGTTCGATGCGCAGCTCCTCGGCGGCCATCAACGCCACCTCCTGCTCGGCGGCGCGCGCCTCGGCAACCGATTGTTGCGAGTGCATCATCGCGGCCACGTATAGGTCGCGTAACTTGTCGACATCGTCGCGCGTGGGCGCAGCCGCGATCTCAGCGATCAGCTCGTTGTTGTACACGGTGGTGACCGCGCCGCCATCAACCGTGATATCCTCGTACTCGTTCTGCGGGCCCGGGCCGTCGCGCAGCTCGATCTGCTCGTGCCAGTGCGACACATAGTGCTGCACGGCCTGGCTGAGCGCGGCCTGCGCGGCTTCGTGCTCGTCCTCGGCCTCCTCGGCGGCGGCGAAGAGCGCAAAGGCGCGCAGCACGTTGGCGTAGGCACGGGCGCGCGCCACATCCAAGTCCGTGATGGCCTGTTGGCGATGGGCCTGCAGGCGGGTGCGCACCTCAGCGTCGGACTTGAGGGCGATGCGCTTGCGGTTTGCGAGGACGAGGGCCTGCCGGAAGAGGATGGTGAAGACGAAAAATACCGGGTACCACAGCACCAGCTCGATCAGCACGGCGTAGTCAATGATGAGCAGGTTGTAGGCGGCCTGGTTGAGGAACATGGAGAGGAAGAGGGCCAGCGAGAGGATGCCCCAAGACCCGTGCCAGAAGCGGAACTGCTTGTCAACGCCGAACAGGACGCCGACAATGGCCGCTATGTAGAGGAGGTAGAAGCCCACCCTTATGCCGGTGCCGATGAGCATCTGGTCGCCAAAGATGTGGCAGGGCATGAAGGAGGTCACGGCGCTGACCTCGTCGGTGCCGACGAAGCCGGTGCTGGTGATGCCGACGAAGTAGCCCATGGTGAATAATTAGGTCGGTGTTTGTTGTTTTCGAGTTGTTTGATTGAATTGCATGTGTCGCCAGTCGCGAACGTTGCCCTCCCAAAGACTTCAATCAAGGCGGGGTGTGGGTGAGAATATGGAGATCAAGTACCGAGGGACTGCATGGCAGGCACAGACAGATGGAGTGACCAAAGCCGGTGAGATCATGGTGATTTGGCGACACCTGCCACGCCTGGCTCTTTCCTCTTCTCCTCTCCCACTGGCGATGCCGGCCACATCACGCATGCAGCGTGCACGAGACAATTGGGAAAGCCTGAGAGCCTGGTGACATCCCATGCAGGCCCTTCAGCCCTCGGGCATGGGTAGATTCGCATGATAGGTTGGGTTCTGTGACTTGCTGCATCGCTCGCAGATACAGACGATGGTTGCTGTTGACTAGTCGAGGTTTGGCCGCAACTGCCCAACGGGCTCGAGTGGTCTGGTGAGAGATGTGCCTGATCAACAACCTGACTAAACCCGACTGCCACCGTCCCACTCACCGCTGGTTGGCTGAGGCTGGCGGACGGGCGCCGTGGTTGGCTCCTTCCCGTCGCGGGGTCGGATTCGGGGCTGCAGATTCAGCCCATGAGAGGACGCCACGGAACAACGCCAGCAGCCAGGCAGGTGATGCTTGGCAGGCAACCGACAAAAAGTCTGGTCTCAATGGAAGCTCGTGGTCAATTGAGCTCCCCGTGGCCACGGACTCCGGTCCAGGTTCATATGCGCAGCGACTGCCGGCCGCGCATCGCTGTGCGCCCGGCTCCTGATAGCTCTCCATTGCTTCATGGTCAATCTTTTGTCTTTTTTTCCAATCATCCACACTTGGCAACTAATTATTGTGCACATTGAAGCAAACACGCTTACACCCCACAACAAATATCTCCACGATGCATTCACGCTTGTTAGTCCTGCTCGGACTGCAGCTGCTGCAAAGCTGTTCCGCGCAGGCACAGGGGCAGCACCTCTTCAAATGGAGCTCTCCAGACAACCACTACGCGGTGGCGCGGCAGCAGGTTCACCGTCGCCAGGGCCAGATACCAGGATATCATCCTGAATTTGGCACTTGTGGGAGCGGCACGACCTGCCAAGATGCGTGCGGGTCTAACTGGCTGTCCTGCAATGCCTCGACCACGTTGTCGCTGTTTTGCTACAACAAAGTTGATCTCCACCAGACGTGTTGCGAAAACGGATCTGGACGTGAGTTAACACCTTCAAAAAGGGGAAAGAGAAAAAGAAAGAGAAAAGAGACATGAGACGCCAAAGAATGGGTGTTTGAGACAGGGAACTGATCGGGAGACTTCCAATTAGGTGCCTGCGACGAAGGCTACTATTGCGCCTGGAATGAAATTGGCGGGAAAGTCTGGTGCTGTGTCAATGTGAGTGTTTTTTGGCAGTAAAACTGCATCCAATGTCACAATTGGCGACTAACAGTTGGACAGGGCCAAAGTCTCGAGGAATGCGGCGTGGTTGCCCTGACAAGCTCCACCAGCTCGAGCTCGACGACCTCATCCACCACCTCCAGCACCTCGAGCTCATCAACAGTGTCCAGCTCGTCCACGTCGACAAGCTCAACTTCCTCCAGCACCGTCTCGTCAACCACGTCGAGCTCATGCTCCTCCACGACCTCGCCGTGCCCAGTGACGACAATCACCACCTGCTCATCCGCGTCAGTAATCATCGTCACATCCACCGTCACGGTCACATCCATATCCTCCACTGTCGAAACAGACCTGTCGACGACGACCGTCACAGTGATAGGCAGTTCAGTCCCGCCTACAACGACGACCATCACCATCACAGTCCCCTCCAGTATCGTGAGCACCATCACGATATTTTCAACTGTCAGCGTCACCGTGACGGTCACAGAGCCCGTCGGCCCCTGCACTCCATCGTCGACAACATCATCCCCAACACCATGCAGCTCAACAACGTCGACCACCTCCTCGACGCCAACCCCGTGCTCCACAACGCCAACTCCAGTTACATCGTCATCATCCCCCTCCTCCACGCCGTGCAAGACAACACCAACAATCCCCGGACACCACACGCCCCCGTACATTACCGACATCCACTACACCACAAAGAGAACAACCGTCCTCACCACCGTGCCCTGCACGACCACCCCCGGCGCAGTACATCCCCAGAAGCTCGACGGTGCGTCAGGGTCTGCGACGACCACCTCCGGGGCGGAGAGATTGACGAGCATGCCCTCGATACTTGCATTGGTAGCGGCCGGTGTCTGGCTGCTTTGCATTTGGATCTAATTAATGGACCATTTAAAGGCCGGTAATTAATGAACGATAATATGAGTGACGCGATCTGACTCTAGGCAACGCATGGAGGCGTTTGCATAAAGACGCGAGAATTGGGTGGAATTTTTTGGACACGCACGCAGGTGGCTTCGTTGTAGATACCCTTATAGTAATAATCTTTCTTCCTTTTTTTCCCCACCCTGCTGCTCGAGGCAACCTTGGAGATATTACGTGAAAAAGAGCCACCACCAGAACGGCACACCGACCGCGACCGCACAGACGACCACCGCCAGGGCAATATGCCTCACGATGTCTCTGACAGCATCAAGGCTGTGCTCGTTCTCAGCAAAAACCTTTTTCGTTTTCTCGTGGCATCGTTCAGCTGCAAGGGTCGCTTGTTCGCAGACGGCCACGGCCTACCTTCGCTGATATCTCATCCATCCGCCACAGGTCTTTCCTCAAGCGCTGGACCAAGTCCATGACGTCCTCCGGGGTGACGGTTTTTGGCTTCAGTTCCGGTGGAATATCGGCGGTCTCCTAACACCCAGTCAGTAGAGACTCTACCGGTAGGCCGGCAATTGATATCCAAGGATTCCATCTTCGGCATCATCAACTCTTCCACTGTGGGGTTGCGCGATCCATCGAATAGTCTCGAAGGGAAACCCCAAGCAATGTAAATATGCGTCACTGTCCCGCCCTCGTTTCCGTTGGCTTGGGGATTACAGGCTGCTAAAGACGGAAGGAAAGGCGGGGCAAAGGAAAACCAAAGCTGGGATTGTGGACTTACCTCTGCAGGATGCATCTCAGGCATTGCGGTGGACTCTTTGGGAGTTGCGGCTCTCCGGTGTCTGGGTTGTCTATGTATGTATGGTAAGACCGAAGGTTAGCCAGAATTGCGAGGTTGCTGGGACCGGGGGGTTGCGTGAATACTTTTGCGCTGGCGCCAGTGGTGGTGCTGGAAGCGGCTGTGCGGTGTGGCTCGCGGCCTCGATTGAGGTGGATGAGGGGGGATCGATGCGAATGGGAGAGAAAAGTACAGTTTGCGATTCCAGGAGGGATGGAAATATTTACACACGCGCCCAAGCACCGAATCAGGCCAAATCAGCCCAGGCTCAGCGGAATCAAAGGGCTCACCGTCCATTGACTAACAGAAAGGTTTGGCGCAGTTTTACAGGGGGCTCTTTCCTTTCCTTTCTTTTCTAACTGACTCTTTTGTGGTTGATACTTCACGAGGAAGGAGCATTGTTGGTGTTCTCGTCCCATATGTAGTGGGGCGGGAAAGTTGAGAGGAAATCGCCGCGTGATAATCGGGAAGGAGGGAGGCGCGGCTCTGGCCCCTCCAACCTTGGGTGAGAAAGCAAGTACAGGTAGTCACCGCAGTTTGGTGGAACATGGTCCAGCAAGAGAGTGCCGCGGTAGCCTCCAAGACAGTCGCCGGGATGAGCCTTGTGGTTGGGATGCACTGCACAACCTGCAAACCGCAAGGACGAAGAATTTCAAGACTACTAGGTACCAAGCAGGTAGGCTAGCGCGATGCTCACAGAGTCGCCCTCTCAGATACAATGACCGATGCAAGATTTGAGCCCGAAATACTGGGTAAAGTGATTGCTCTTTTGGCCGGCGAGAATGGCTCCAGGAGCAGCCCGTGAGGTTGTGGAATATTACTTGATGATAAAATACCATGTCCAGATGTAACAGTATGAGAGTGAAAGGTTATGAAGGTGAGCCCGTCCTTCACGGCCTGATGTACGAAGTTGGTATGTTCTTGTTTATATGGTGGGCTTCATTCTTCGCGAAGAAGGTCTTTCAGGGTCGGTCTGAGATATCACAAGTCCTAACTGGAACGAGACTGGACAGGCAGTGGCTTGAAGGGCGTGGAGGAGCATTCAGGGTCGGACGTCAGCAAATTTTCAAACAGGCGTGGCAAACTAATGGATGTATTTAGTAATTAAGCCCCCATGTGGTTACCCCTCCATGCCCCGTTTGCTTCAACCTGTAGGTTTCTTGGTGGTGGTGTCTTTCTGTGTGCCCCTCTGCGCAAGCATGCTAAGCGCGCCACTGTGGGAAAAGTCGCCGTTTTCTGGGCTGCCACTGAGTGGATTTGTACTTGCGAATGTGGACTTCCCTACAATTTGATCACGCTCGTGGTCCAGCGCCATCATATCCACAGATCGATTTCATTCAAGGACTTCGACACAACCCTCCATTCTCGACCGCTCAGTCGATGTCAGTCCACAGCCCAGGTCGCTTACTAATTTCGTCACTGCAAAAGAGAGCAACGTCCTTGCAGCTATCGATTTCCAAGCAAACAGGCCAGATCACGACCGAGCATTGACAGCTCGTTATCTAGTCATGGCACGCCTGAGCCGGCGCAGAGGAGATCGCATCCTCCATATCCCTGGCGCGTACCCAGAAGATGAGCAGGTGAGCAAACTGCAATTCAATTCCAGTAATGATGACGCTCGGCAACCTTGTTGCTAACTTGATTCGTCGACATAAGGCAACGGAAGAAGAGGACAGGATCCAATGGCGCTGGGTGATAATCCAACTCGCAGTGGGATGCTTGTGGGCTTTGGCCATGTTGGTTTATCTCGCTTGGATCTCGCGTAGATGGAGAGACCCTACCATTTCCGATCGTGCGGGAGACAGGCTCAAGTGGCGGGGGAAGCGACTGTCATCCAGGGGCTATGGAAGACCTGCTGCTTAAGGTGGCAGAAGTCAGTTGTCTTGGGACCAGACAAGAATCAGGGCATCGCGAAGGAAACCCGTCCCACTGAAGACGCAGCACACGACAGAATCGACATGGAATCAAGTTGAGGGGACAACGATATGAGCTTGTAGTTCACAAGAGCTCTTGGATTTGGGTGCTGTTGCGTGCTGGTGAAAGACTGGTTCTCAAGTCATCATCAACTTGGTCCCATAGGATGCGAATTGTGAAGCGAACTGTTGCTGGAGGTGTCGTTGGAAGTTACGGGGTACTTGTAGGGTTGCAGCTGCCTCAGCGTGGGGGTGTCCGGCTATTCCTCGGGAGCCTGCCAGTCTGCTGGAGACAGTTGTCGCAAATGACAAATCTGTCCCCCGCCGCTGCAGTTTAGTAGTGGTGGCGCGCCTGTGGAAGCACCTGGATTCCTCATTCGCTAGCCTGGAATTGGCAGGCCGAATCGAAACTCAGCGAGTGGACTCTGGTCGAAAAGCACACCTCACACATTGCACATCACACGCACCTTGAACGTTCCTGGTTGCCTGCCCGCCTCGAGAAAGTCCATCCACCACCACCACGGCTGGTCCCATCCCACACTTTCGTCATCTGTTGCAGACATTTCCCATTCTTTCTCTCGTTTGGGACCAGACTGCCCTGCATCCAAAGCACGGCCGACGCCAATGCCGCCATCTTAGGCTGTTCTCCCACCCTACCACCACCCACTTTGTCTTCCCTTGTTTCTCCAACAAATTCCAGGTCGCATCGCGTCGCTACTTCGTGTCGTCCCGTTGCCAGCCATGGCGCCGCTCGTCGACAACTCGCAGATCAAGTCGGCCGAGCTGCTCCGGCCGCTGCCTCTTGCCCAACATGCCTACATCTGGCCCTTTGCCATAATATGGCCCATCTTCCTCCGCTTCTACCTGAGCACCGAGCTCTTCGACAAGTACATCCAGGCCCCCGAATGGACCTTTGTCTGGGTCGGCTCCATCGTGACCGTCCAGAGTCTCGTCTGGCTATGCACCCACTGGAGCGTTGGTCTCAAGGCCACCTTCACGGCCAAGAAGGCCCGCTCCGTCGAGGATGCTGAGCTGATCAAGGTCATCCCCATCGCAAACGCTGGCACCTCCGACATCTGCAAGCTCGTGCGCGAAAAGGTAAGACGCCACGCCATCCCCGCCACATATGCGCCCCCTGCCTCCATCCCCAGCCAGCTACTCGAGCTTCAAGACAAGAGGCTAACCACTCTCCACGTATTAGGTCGGAGACAAGACAAACCTGTCCTTCTTCTTCCAGAAGCGCCGATTCCTCTACGACGCCAAAGATAACTCCTTCCGTCCTCTCACCTACGACATCGACGCGGTCCCGCAGCCGAAGCTCGAGAGGTACCAAAAGTCCAGGGGCATCACCACCGCCGCCGAGCTCGAGTACCTGCAGGAGCACTATGGCACGAATACCTTCGACATCCCCGTCCCCACCTTTACCGAGCTCTTCAAGGAACATGCCGTCGCGCCCTTCTTCGTGTTTCAGGTCTTCTGCGTTGGGCTTTGGATGTTGGATGAGTACTGGTACTATTCGCTCTTCACCCTCTTCATGCTCGTCATGTTTGAGAGCACCGTCGTCTGGCAGCGGCAGCGGACCATGAACGAGTTCCGGAGCATGAGCATCAAGCCCTACGACATCTGGGTCTTCCGTCTCGGCAAGTGGACCGAGGTTCAAAGCGACAAGCTTCTGCCTGGCGACCTGGTTTCCGCTTCACGCACCAAGGAGGACGGTGGAGTTGCCTGTGACATGCTCTTGGTTGAGGGAACCGCTATCGTCAACGAGGCTATGCTTTCTGGCGAGAGTACCCCGCTCTTGAAGGACTCCATTCAGCTTCGCCCGGGCGAGACAGCCATTGATGTGGAGGGACTCGATAAGAACTCATTCCTTTGGGGTGGCACCAAGGTCCTCCAGATCACCCACGGCAACACCGATGAAGCTCGTCCCAAGCTGGTTTCCGGCGTCCCCCCGCCGCCCGATAACGGCGCAATGGCCATCGTCACCAAGACTGGATTTGAAACGTCCCAAGGCAGTCTTGTGCGCACCATGATTTACTCAACCGAGCGCGTGTCCGCCAACAACGCCGAGGCTCTCTTCTTTATCCTGTTCCTCTTGGTCTTCGCCATTGCCGCCTCGTGGTATGTGTGGGACGAGGGTGTTCGCAGAGACCGCAAGCGATCCAAGCTTCTGCTTGACTGCATCCTCATCGTCACCAGCGTCGTACCCCCCGAGCTTCCCATGGAGCTCAGTCTTGCCGTCAACACCAGTCTTGCTGCTCTCGCCAAGTACGCCATCTTCTGCACCGAACCCTTCAGAATCCCCTACGCTGGCCGCATCGACGTCGCTTGCTTCGACAAGACTGGAACCCTTACTGGAGAGGACTTGGTCGTTGAGGGTATTGCAGGCCTTGGTCTGGGACACTCTGGTACCAGCACCCCTATCGAGTCTGATGGTGCCCACAGCCACATGACCGCCGTGCATGACGCAGGCATGGAGACCACACTTGTTCTGGCGACCGCTCATGCGTTGGTCAAGCTTGACGAGGGAGATGTCGTTGGAGACCCTATGGAAAAGGCCACACTCAGCGCTCTCAGCTGGCAACTCGGCAAAAATGATGTCCTGACGAGCAAGCCCGCTGTCATCGCTGCTGGTGGAACCATTGGCAGTGTTCAAGTCAAGCGTCGTTTCCAGTTCTCGTCTGCGTTGAAGCGTCAAAGCTCTGTTGCTACCGTCAATGGCACCGACCCCAAGACCGGCAGAAAGATCAAGGGCACATTTGTCGGTGTCAAGGGCGCACCCGAGACGATCATGAAGAGACTAGTGACTGTTCCCCACGACTACGAGGAGACGTACAAGTTTTTCACCCGTCGCGGGTCCCGCGTTCTTGCACTGGCATACAAGCAGCTTACCTCCGACAGCGAACTTGGCACCCACAGGATCAACGAGCTCAAGCGTGAGAACGTTGAGACTGGTCTTACATTTGCCGGCTTCCTGGTTCTTCAATGCCCCCTCAAGGAGGACGCAAAGCAGGCCGTTCAGATGCTCAGCGAGAGCAGCCACCGTGTTGTGATGATCACCGGAGACAACCCTCTGACTGCCGTCCATGTCGCCAAGGAGGTCGAGATTGTCGACCGTGACGTACTCATCCTGGACTCCCCCGAACACAGCGCAGATGGCGAGGAGCAGCTCGTCTGGCGCAGTGTCGATGACAAAATTCGTATTGACGTGGATCCCACCAAGCCCATCGATCCCGAGATCCTCAAGAACAAGGATTTGTGTGTTACGGGATACGCGTTGGCCAAGTTCAAGGACCAGGTTGGCTGGAAGCAGATTCTCCGATACACCTGGGTTTACGCGAGAGTGTCGCCCAAGCAAAAGGAGGACATTCTTCTCGGTCTCAAGGATATGGGTTACTACACGCTGATGGCTGGAGATGGCACCAATGACGTTGGCGCTCTGAAGCAGGCACACATCGGAATTGCGCTACTCAACGGCACACCGGATGATCTCACTCGGATTGCCGAGCACTCGCGGAACACCAAGATGAAGGAGCTCTACCAGAAGCAGGTTGACCTGATGAAGCGTTGGGGCCAGCCGGCTCCCCCAGCCCCTGTTCTGATTGCCCACCTCTATCCTCCTGGACCATCCAACCCCCACTACCAGAAGGCCATGGAGCGCGAGGCCGCCAAGAAGGGCGTCACTGTTGCCGAGCTTGCCAAGGCAAACGGAACCGACTACATTGAGACTATCACGTCACCCGCAGCCCAGGAGCTGATCAATCAAGACCCGCGGAAGGCTAAGCAGACGGAGGCGGCCAAGAAAGCTTCCGGTCTCGCCGACAAGCTCCAGCAAACCATGATGGATGCTGAGTTGGACGATGAGCCGCCAACCCTCAAGCTTGGTGATGCGTCCGTCGCAGCCCCGTTCACCTCCAAGCTTCGCAACGTTATCGCTGTGCCCAACATCATCCGTCAGGGACGTTGCACCCTGGTGGCCACGATTCAAATGTACAAGATCCTCGCACTCAACTGCCTCATCAGCGCTTACAGTTTGAGCGTCTTGTACTTGGAGGGTATCAAGTTTGGCGACGGCCAGATCACCATCAGTGGCATGCTCATGAGCGTCTGCTTCCTGTCCATCTCTCGCGCAAAGTCCGTCGAGGGCCTGTCCAAGGAGAGGCCTCAGCCCAACATCTTCAACTTCTACATCATTGGATCCATCCTCGGCCAGTTTGCGGTGCATATCGTCACCCTCATTTACATTGCTCGCTTTTGCGATACCATTGAGCCGTAAGCTAACTCTCTCATCTTTGTTTCTTTCTAAGACCTTCCTGCTAACCAAGCCCACAGCCGTTCCGAAATGGTTGATCTTGAGGCCGAGTTCGCACCCTCACTGCTCAACAGCGCAGTTTACCTGCTCCAGCTCATCCAGCAGATCTCGACGTTCGCCATCAACTACCAAGGCCGGCCCTTCCGTGAATCACTGTCGGAGAACAAGGGTATGTTCTACGGCATCGTGGGCGTAACGAGCATCGCGTTTGCGTGCTCGACTGAACTCGTCCCCGAGCTCAACGAGAAGATGAAGCTGGTGCCCTTCACGGACGGATTCAAGAAGACCATGACCATCGTCATGGTGATTGACTACGCGGCCTGCTGGCTCATCGAGATCGTCTTCAAGTTCCTGTTCAGCGATCTCAAAGCGCGGGACATTGCGGAGCGCAGACCCGATCAGCTGGAGAGGGAGAAAGCGCGGAAGGAGGCCGAGCTCAAGCTCAAGATGGAGAAGGAGGACCGCGAGGCGGAGGAGAAGGTGCGGCAGTTTGAGCGGAAGCTGGAGGAGAAGAGGGCGCAGTTGGCGGCCTGGAGGGACGGTGGCGTTCCGGCGAATGTGAGGGAGGTGCCTGCTAGGGGTTAGAATGTGGGATTGTTCTTTTACTTAGAGGGGGAGAGGGGGCATTGGCTGATCGGCGGTTGGTCGTGTGTTTTCTTTGTTCGTTTGTAGGAATAGATGGCGCGGCATTATACGGCATAGTACGCATAGCGTAAGATGGTGTGCGTATGCGTGTGTTGTATGGAGAGCATTGCATGTAGCATGATAGTGGTTGTAGTAAATTCTACTTTATATGAGCACCTTAATCTTCCCGTGATCTTATGTGCGTTTGGAGTATGGTGAAGTGCCATGGACACTTTTCGTTGGTCTGGGAGTCGGAAGAAGGGCGTTGGTACTTGGTTTCAACAGAGCTTAAATGGTCACGCAGTCACACCATCAATGAAGAGAGATGAGATGGAATAAGAACACACAACTTTCAATACACGATGCATCTGCCAAAGAGCTATGATACAACCACAACCACACACACATGCACACACACGCCCGAGGCCGTCTAATGCTGCGAATGCGAGAGAAGGAAGGTTTCAAACGAAAGAAGAATTTCTAAAGAGCAAATCGTGAAAAACGCCCAAATTCCCCAATTTCCGTCCCGCCCCCTCTCCCTTGTCATCCAAAGCGTTTGTCTGGTCGGACTGGTGGATGGATTACCCTCCCAGCAGCAGCAGTCTTTGACAGGATGGAGCTTCATCAAGTTCCTAGCCCGTCAAGATACCACGTGCCTTTTTTGCCTCTTTTTTGTTGTTTTTCCCCACCTGGGTTTGTTTCCCGCGCGTGATGGCTCTCTTGATCGGGATTTGATGTGAGTTGTCATTACTGTTGTTGTTGTTTGTTGTCGTTGGGCAAGTTAAACACATCTAAGCGGATAGGCGTAGATGGCATTTACTTTCCGGGGTTGGCAGCGACAAAGGCGACGCCCTTCTCAATGTTCTTCTTGAGGTCGCCGAGGCAGGCCTCGAGGAGCTTCTCCTCGTTGGCATCGAGCTTGCCGAGGGGCAGGACCTTCTCGACACCGCCGGGGCCGAGCTCGACCTTGCTGCTGAAGTAGTCGATGCCCTGGTCCTTGAACAGCGGGCTGTCGACGAAGCTGGGCTCGACCACGCCCTTCTCGCCGTTGGAGGCGCGGAGCAGCGACTCGGCCATGCGGGCGCCGGCCATGGCCATGGACAGGGTCGCGGAACCGGCACCGTCCTTGGCCTTGACGACCTCGTCACCACCGAACTGGACGCGGTTGACCAGCTCGGCGTTGGAGGAGAGCTCGGGGTGGTTGCTCTGGCTGAAGAGGGGGACGATGGTCACGCCCGAGTGGCCGCCGACGACGGTCACGTTCTCGGCGGCGGGGTCGGTGCCCTTGAGCTCCGAGACGAAGCGCGAGGCGCGGACCACGTCGAGGGTGGTGACGCCGAAGAGGCGCTTGGGGTTGTAGACGCCGCGGGCCTTGTAGACCTCGGCCAGGATGGGCAGGGTCGAGTTGACGGGGTTGGCGATGACGAGAACCTTGGCCTCGGGGCAGTTCTCGGCGCAGGCCTTGGCCAGGTCGCGCACGATGGACGCGTTGGTGTTGAACAGGTCGTCACGGGTCATGCCGGGCTTGCGGGGGACACCGGCGGGGATCAGGACGATGTCGGCGCCCTTGAGGGCCGAGGCCAGGCCAGAGGGGGTGGCATCGTAGCCGGTCACGGTCGACTTGGTGTTGATGTGGGAGATGTCGGCGGCGACACCTGCAGGGACGGAGGGTTAGCTTGGGTGGGATATGGGAATTAGAGTCATTGGTCTTGTTGTGACGTACCGGGAGCGCCGCGGATATCATAGAGGCCGAGCTCGGTGACGTTGGGGTTGAGCTTGAGGAGGAGGGACAAGGGCTGGCCAATGCCACCGGCAGCACCGAGGACGGTGACCTTGGAGAGCTGTATGGGGACATGGTCAGCATTGGTGATGTCAATTGGATTGATGGGATGTGATGTGATGCATAGATGGATGGATGGACGGGGTGGTGTGGTGTGGTGCGGTGTCTTGTTGACTTACGTCTCTGGCCGAGGCCGAGAAGGCACGACGTCCGATTCTCTGAGCAGCGAACATGATTGCGGTTGAAGGGTGATGCGTCTTTAAAAAACGACAACAGGAAATAGTGATCGTGAGAGAGGAAACCACGAGTAAAGTGGAAAGGAAAAAAAAGAGGCAAGGCAGGTATCGTTAATAATGAACGGGGAGACGAGGGATTGGAGCAGAGGGAAAAAAACAGAGGCAAGGAAAAAGAAAAGGCGCGAGCGAGAGCAGGCTGGCTGGCAGGGCAGGCAGAGGCTGGCAAAGTTCGGGGCTCGGGAGCGCAGCGAAAAACGACCTAGGCACGGCAGATGTGGATTCTGTCGGGTGGATGGCACTGGCAGCGCAAGCAAGGTTCGTTGCGGCTTTGCGGTGTTTAAAAAAAGTCTCCCCCGCCTTGTCCCCATTGAGTCTAGCGCTCCTCGTGACAGGCTTGACGGCGCAGGCTCGGAAGAGTCGGACCTCGGAAAATCCCGCTTAACTGCACTCTGTGTGTGTGTTTGTCGGCCTCAGGTTGCAAGGCACATGCCAGATCGATCAGCAGGTACCTGAATTGAGACTCTGGAGCGGGGAACCTTTTTGGAGGTCCCCGAACGAACACCACCGAAATCTGATCTGGGGTCAGGCACTGTCGGTCGGCAGGCAAGAGCCAGCATACCCGGTTGCGCCAACCATCCATTCCGAGAAAACTCCACAGCGATTCATTGGATGTTTGGAAATGCCATTGGCCGTCTTTTGTCGTCGCTGAGAGTTGCTCGATGTTGCCATTCCTTCGTGGATGTTGTCGTTGGCGATGGTCCGACTCCGGCCATTGCACGCTCAAATGCCTGGCCAGCTGGTGACGGCATGACTTGCATATGGCTGGCAGCTGACAGCCTTGATTTCCCGACGAAGACACAATACAACCACGGGAATCAACAGCGACAAGATCACAATTCATGTCTACGTTTGGAGGACGGATGGATGAAATGAAAGGAACGCAGACTGCTTTCAAGACTTCACCCAGTGCAGCCCCTCCCCGTTTCTCTCTTATTGGACACCTTGCCATGTCCAACAACACTGATGGAGCCTCGAGTCCTCGTCTACACAAGACTTTCAGCGGAAAAAAATGCATTTCCTATACGACGGGTTCGCATGGGAGTGCGTCTTATCGATAGCCCTTCTCACGACACCCGAGACTTTGAGGTTGCAATATTCAACGGCTGTTGGTATTTCGAGTCATCCCGTTCAATTACAAGGGAGCCGTCCCAACCCTTCCAGTCAATTGACCAACACAACCGCTTACTGTGCTATCCCCCATCGATATTGGCTACGGCTTGGTGCGCACCAGAAGCTGGGGTCCGTAACAACGTTGTGTGAACGGCCCGTATGAGGTGGAGAACGTGGCATAGATTTCGACGATAAGACGCTGCCGATACTATCTCCCTATTAATCTAGCCTTCACGGCAATCACTGTCGCCTTTCTGAGGCCAATTGCACTCCCAACGAGCAGCATTGTCCGGCAGCCACGATGAAGCAGTGTGAATCCTTCCCCTTGGCAAGAGAGTCTACATGCGACTTTGACTGACGACCGTAACATCCCTTGAACCAGCAGGCTGACTTCACCGCGACTCCCTGTCCAGGGCGACGGATATGACGGCGGAGGTCAACCAGGGAGATCAAGCAGTACATAATGCTGGACACTTGTCTGGTTCAATATCAATTCTCTAGATTGCGAATATCTTCAAGTTCACTCAGAATAACCAGCCCCTGATATCGTTCAACGACAACACCTCAACTCCACCCCCGGAAACCGGTCATAATTAAACCACCACCAGCCATCACCATGAAGCTCAGCCTCGCCATTGTCTTTGCCACCCTCACGGTTGCTTTAGCTTCCAAGTGCACCAACTCAGGCTGCACCTGCACCAACGGCCAGTGCTACTGCAACGTCTGCAACCCCATCAACCACCTCTGCGTCGGAAAGTTGACGCCCAGCCTGAGCTGTTAGACGAGCTGTAAGGTATTGCTGGAGATGAATCTGAAGTAGTCAGATACGGAGTTTAGGATAACTAACCGTTTATCTAGCAGCACCTTATGAACGGAGCCCAGTCACCACTCTGGTCAGCACTGTTGGGGCGGTGCGGAGGAACAACTCGAAGTGCATCATCGACGAGAATTGTAATGGCTATCAGGAAAAAAGTCCGAATAGTTTACCGATGCCGCCTACGAGCTTGTGCACTTGCAAGTCATTTGATTGCTCCGTCTTGATCTGTACTCCAACAGTGAACGTAACCGAGCTTCGTCATACCATATGTCCTTTCACGCTCCATGTCAATCGCACAAAACAGAACTCGGCTTCGCTCCACAATGCCCAGTATTGAACATGCTATTCTTTCATGACCACGCTCCTTTAGGGGTTCTCATCTAGCCAGTGCTTGTTCCCTTTGTTACCTTGATGCTGAGTTGGGCATCTTTGTTCCCGTCCGGCACGTTTCTTGATTTGGTTGTGTCCTTTCCTCGGTACTTCGACAGTTTCTTTCTTCTCATTCCACTGCCACATTGCCATTGTTTTAATAAGATCCAACTGCATTCGACCGTCAAAGACCGCGACACCCTCGATATTGTATAAAAAAGACTCGCCTTCTCACTGGATGGTAACAAAATTGCACCTGCTTGCAGTTCATTAATTCACTCAGCCTCTACTCTTGATTTAAGTACTTATCCCATCCATCGCGAATACCCCTAAAGCAATTCAAGCCAGCACAGTAACCACGAGAAAGACGAGCAGGACTCATCTTCTCTCCGTCGGCCATCGTAACTCCACACTTCAGCGCCCCGTCCAGAGAACGACACCAGCCTCTTAATTCTGACCCCTGCACCATCGCCGAGGACCAGCGACCAAGATGGCTTCATCGATGGAGATGACTCAACCAGTCGAGGAGTTCACGCCCGTGATTTCCCTTCCCCAGATCAAAGTTTTATCAAGGGTGGTCTTCCGGCTAGGCTCATTCCTCTTCTCCTGGGGCATCTGGGTTCCTTCCCTGGCGACGAACGGCAAGTTTGTGACGGTCGTCACACTCTTCTGGGCTCTATGCAAGAGGATGAAGACCAAGGCGCGGTCTCGCGATGCTAGACCGGCAAAGGATAATATGGACTTTGGAGCCATGTGTCTGGTGCTGATCCTTTTTTGTCTTATTGGTCTTTTTGATTTTGTCTGGAAGACAGTCAAGGACTCCTGGGCTGCTGGTGAGGAAGAGACTGATGGTGAGGGCGAGGAGAACTAGGAATTTAGGGTGGAATCATGATAGTTCCGGGTAAGTTTACGCCGATTCCCAGGCAATACTGAATTTGAGATGATAGCAGTTACAAGAGATTCTTGGTCAGAATTCCAACAATTGTAATCCGTGATGCAAATATTTAATGTAATTAATGATTCGACAGCCTGTCAATTAGCCAAAAAATTGGCCGAAGTAATTTCATCGCCATAATTTAGTCGATCGAGTCGAACCATAGGCTCAAACTGGTCGGCATGTTAAATTGGAAGAGGAAGCAACGAACTTGCGCTTTCGCCTTGAAACCATGGCATCTGCCCCACTTCCCCAGACACGATCGTGAACCTCGATCGTGCGACACGCCAGTTTGATCTGCCTCGATGCCCCGCAATCGACGCGGGACAGATCTGTGTGTGTGCTTGGGCGGCGCTGATTGGCCGCGCTTGATCTTGACCTCGCGACTTCCTCCTGTGTGAAACTCCTTCAGAAGCTTCCACCGCAAAATCAGATCCTGCTCGCTCCCCACATTTTGCACTTGGTGCACCATCCTGTCCGTGGCCTCAACATCGCTACCGTCGACGCTGCACAGTCGAGACGAGACGAAGATCGGCGGATGGAACACACCATGTGGATTCCGTGCCTACAAGGCATGCCACGCAAGCGAGGTGCTGCATTGTACATAACTCGCAGTTCTCTTCTTTCCTCTTCTCCTTCGAGTCTTTCTCCTCCTTTGAACAAGCATTTCCAGTCGTTGATCGATTTCTGTTCTCCTTGTTTTTCTTTTTGCTCTTCTTTCTCGGTGTTTAATTGGCTCATCGTTTCTCTTTCTGCCAATATGTTGTCCACACAGTCGCTCGCTTTTCTTTCTGTTCTTGCTCCCCTGGTGTCCGCCCAGGCCTGCAAACTGCAGTTTGACGGCCGCATTCCAGCCACGCTCACAGCGGCCGGGTTCGATGCAACAAACCAGTTTTTTGGGTCGAACAATGTGTTTGGCAAAGGTACATCCACTTCACTCCACCGAGCAGCCATAACGGCCGTGTACCTAAGGAAGATACTGACAAGCAACAGGCCTCGCCTTCAGCCAGCTGATCCAGCTGCCAGCCATCACAGGGTCTTTGGTAATCCTCCTCCCATCCACCAATCCACAACCACTCCGTCAACTAACAAGCCGGGGCATAGTTCGACACGAACACGGTCCCCGTCGAAGTCACCATCAGCGACAAGTCCATCTTCAACGGCCAAACTGGCTTCCGCCGCGCCGAGCTCATCCCAGCCAGCAACAGCGGCACCGACCCCAGCACGACCGGGGTCAAGACTCTGCATTTCAGTGTCATGAAGGACGCCCAGCGCCCCCTGAACCTGTCGCACGAGTACCAGCTCGTCTTCCTGGAGAGCAACGACTTCAGCACCAACCAGGTCGTGCTCAAGACCGGCACCATCCTCGGCCAGGCCACGGCCAACCCAGACACGCTGCAGCTGTTTGGCAACGTCAACAGCAACCCGCCGCAGGTGCTGTTCAGCGCGCCCTTTACGCCCGGCGTGTTCAACAACTTTGCAGTCACGCTGGATTTCAACAAGCTGTGCGTACACCGTCTATGTTGGTTTCATTGTAACCCTGCTAAGAAGAACTATATACAGCACCACACAGGTCTTCTTCTCGACCGGGACGACGCCGCTCAAGGCGGTCACGCAGGCGCTGGCCAACGACGTGAGCGGTCAGGGCCAGTTCCACTTTGGCGTGCTCAAGAAGCCGACGGACGGCGGGGCCGACATCACCAAGAGCGGCTTCCAGGAGGCCGGCATCGACGAGGGGATCATATTCGGGGGCATCTTCCAGGAGGACAGCGCGGGGGCGGCCGCCTGCGTGAGCCTGAGTGCGTAAGAGTCCAGCTTGAGCCTTGTACATATTACATCCCAGAACGTATGGTAGGTAAATATTGTTTTACACTTGGCGGGACTTGGCACTTCCAGCACAGGTAGGCACTTGATCATCTCTTCTTCAACTATTGAAAGCTACTTCCATCTACAAAGCAGGTCCACCTAGACCGACATCGCCTTCAGAAACTCATCAAAGTCCCCGACCGTCCCTAGTCCCGTCGAGGCATCCCACCCAGCCGCCGCCGGCCAGCCATCAACCTGCGTGCCGTCCGCAAAGTTACACCCCCCGCTAGTACCATCCTTCACATCCGTCAGCACCTTCCTCACCCCCTCCCCATACAACAGCGGATTAATCCACCCCAGACTGCCCTTCCCCGCCCTCAGTCTCGCATCGTTGACTAGCGCCACCATGGCCGCCACCACGGGTGTACTCGCGCTGGTCCCCAGCACCTCGAGCATCCTCCCGCCATATACAATCTGGAACCCGCTCCCAATCGCACTGATATCCGGCGTCGCCCGGCCCGAGGCATTAAACAGTCCCAGGCGCACATCCTTCCCCTTGACCAGGCCATCGACAAACGGTGCCACCAGCTCGTCCTGGAACCCCGGCCGGGTAAAGTAGTTACTAAACCCGCCCGAACTGAACCCCGCGGCGGTAACAGGCGGACCGACGTTACTCGTTGCCCCGACGGCAGTCACGAACGGACAGCTCGCGGGAAAAGTCGGCATGTACATCTTCCGTCCCGTCCCATCGTTCGACGCACAGCTAGTCTGCCCTGTGCCCGCCGCGCCTCCATCCCCCGTCGCCGCAAACACCGACACCCCCCTAGCCGCGAGCGCAGCAAACATGTCGCACACCCGCAGGGCATACGCCCTCGGCACGCTCTGCTCGTCATCAGCATAGCTTATACTCAGCACATGCGGCAGCTCGGAATCCGGCTTCGCCAGCAGCGCGAGCAGAAACTCCAGATACGGCTCATTATCGCTATCAGTCGGGGGCAGAACCTCGCCGTTGGCATCGACCTTGTCCCCGCGCCCGCCGGTAGTGTAATACGTCACTGCGGTCGGGTACCCCAGCGCCATGGCGTATTCCACGTCCAGCGAGGCCTCCATCCCTGCCGCGGAGAGGGTTTCCTGCGGGTTGGTCCCGTTGTTGAGTGCCTCGACGGTGAAGTTGTACACATCGGGGGGAATGAGGGGGTGGTAATCTGCCGCGAAGGCCGCCGTGTCGTTGTACATGATCCACTGCTCTAGGAAGCCGGCGATGCCGAAACGTGCTGGGGAGGGGAGCGGCGCGGTGTAGGAGATGTTGTAGAGGCGTTTGATGCAGTCTGGGAACGTGCCTGTGAAGCAGGGTAGGTCCGGGACTGTGTCGTTGACTACCGGGTCGATTACGGCCGCGGGCGGGGAGGGCCAGACTCCGCCTGGTCGTCTGCGCGGCGGCATGAAGTGGTTCAGCGGGTGGACAAAGTCGATGTCGTTGTGCAGGCGGCGCGGGATGGAGTACGACAGCGTGCGCAGGACGGGGGTGGAGTTTGTGTTGCCGCTCGTGTGGACGTAGTAGGCCAGGTCGGTCTCGAAGAGGGCCTTGGCGGTCTGGACGGTGGCGTCGAACTGGATCCAGCTCTCGTAGGTGCGCAGCTTGCGGATGCCGTTCTCGCGCAGCCAGTCCGAGACGTCGTCGATGGCGTGCTGGTTGGGCTTGCGCAGCTGGTTGACCTGGTCGCGGGTCAGGTGGTGGTCAAAGCTGTTGTGGCCGCGGCCGCGGCCGTGGAAGCGCTGCCAGAGCTGGTCCTTGAGGTCGCGCATCTTGGTCTCCTTCAGCGCGACGAAGAGGGTCAGGGTTTCCGTCGGGCTGGCCTTGTGGTGGAACTTCCATCCCCGTGGTAGGCGACCATGTTCGGATCGTTCTAGGATCACGGACCCGGAGGGGGCCCGGGTTGCGTGGGTTGCAGGTATGGCGAGGAGCCATCCCATTAGGGATACGAGGAGACAGCGCCACATGGTTGGGATGCTGAGGGGGGGTATACGTGAGGGCAAGGAAAGAAAAGAGAAAACAGAAAACAAAAAGGAAAAGGAACTTGAAAAGAGATTCAGTGACCCGTTCCCGATGCGCGATGCTCACATTCCCTCCATGTAGTCGGTGCCGGGTATGAGGATGGATGTCTACCTTATGAGGGGGGAACTCCGCGAGGGTATTAATACATTCAATGATTCGGTTGATTGAGGGGCAGTACAACTGGTAGGTACGAACAAAAAGCCATATAAGAAGACCGGAGAAGAAGCAAAGGCGGAGTGGTTGACGAACGCCAAGCCATGGGGGATCATGCTGGGTGGCACCGTCGCATGCCGCTCGGAACTATGGCCGTAAGGAACGAGCAGCATGCGTGTGTGGGCAAAGAAAAATTAATTCCCCTGTTCAGTGTTCACTGCTCCATACCTCCACCGGCACCAGAGTTCTTTCCCTTGCTGGCCCTTGGGAAGTGGCACCGTCTTGGCCCAATTAATATCAACCTGACCTGTCTCCAGCTATCCATCCGCCTGTGCTCGGGGTGGTCTCCCCGCAGACCTCCATTTGGGGCGGCTCATGTTTTTCTGGCCACATCTGCCATTCAGCCGGGATACGACCACAGACTGGAGCTAGGCTACCCGGCTTGTTTCCTGATTGGCCCGCTGCCTTTTGTTCCTTTATTGTTCCTGCATTTCAACGATGCAACGATCTGCTTGGCTACCAGCCATGCCCTTTACCGAGCGGCGACTTGGAGCGTTGGCGGACACCGTGCAGACTGTTTATGGCTATGGTAGCGATCCAAATCGTGGATTACCTACATACCTACCTGACCTGACTTTACTTTACCTACGCCCAGACTAGTTAATGCTGCCATTGGCTGCCATCCGTGTGATTTACGTTGCTGGTTCAGGTGATACCAAGACGGAAGTAGCTTAGTAGTGTCTGCTGTTTATCTCAACAGTTCTGGCCTTGGTGGAGCGCATGTATTAATTAACTTACCAGCGAGAGTTTCCGTCCTATATTGTTTGTGTTCTATATTTAATCCCTTGGCCGCCTCAGTCAAGTGACACCTCAACTACCGTGGTCAAGTTGCCGCTGTCCAATATCCACCACGGTTATCTGGCACGCTTCCTATCTACTCTATACAGGTGTGATTGTGCATCGAGGAACCCGGTTGATGGGTCCCGCAATCATGGCATCCAGGTCAGACTAGGAAGTTTGGCACGGTGGCGTCGCAATTGCCACGACGATGCACTCCCGCAAAAGGTACTAAATAAAGAATATCAATCAAGAGCATGCCACGCTGATATACAAGGTTTCCACTCAGTTCCGGGTTTTGCGATTCTCGTGTGTGCGCTTGCAGTACTTGATCGCGGCGCCAACGCGCGTTGTCTTGCGTCGCCCAGCTCCATATCAACCTTTCCGTGAAGTTCACCGTTCGCCAAGGATGACAAAACCTCCTGGAGAATCACCTGTCCTACCACGTATCCATCATCCACCGGTTCTCTATGTCTTGGTGAGGTCCATGCGAAGAAACGTACCAATCCACGGAGCCTTGTTTTCTCTTGGAAAGGTGAAATCTTCCACCGCGACGAAACCTTGGCGTTTGTAGTACCTAGGTGTCCAATATTTGTAAGTCCCATTGTCTTCAAGTTCCGCCGCTCCAGAAACATCAGCGCTTACCCAACCAGTTGCCGATTGTTGCCCGCCCAGCAGTCAACATAGATGGCATCCATGCCCTTTTCCAGCCCGTAGCGCTTGACCTGCTGGATGAGCGCGGCGCCAGCGCCCTTGTGGTGTCCCGACCCAAAGTGCACAAGCAACACCTCGAGGAAGACAAAGTTGCTCAGCTTCGTCAAGTCGACGGCTTGGATGTTGGCCTGCTTATACAGGTACCCGGAGAACTTGTCCTCGTGGATCTGGGCAAACCCCGCCGGCACGGCTGTGGATTCCGGTCCCGTTACCTCGGCGGCGAAAATCAGGTTTGAATCGCCTTCTCCCGTCTCTTGCCACACTTTAGATTGTTCCAGGGACTTGATTGTGTCGTCCAGAAATCCCGGACGCTCGGAGAATGGGACCAAGCCCCATTGTCCCTCGCTGCCGATTGACGCGAGGTATGGAAGGGTCGAGTCAAATGCGTCGACGATGGATTGCGCATCGGCAACTGTCGCGGTTCGGATGCGAAATTCGTTTCTGTCAACCATGGTGCAATTTGTGAATCAGGGAGATTGTGGAGAGTCGTACGTCTGGACTTGATTGCTGGAAGTTGAGGTAAGGTCATTATAAATACATACGGTGGTGGTGCGGGGGTGTCCTAAATAGGGAGGTAAGAAGAGATGCAAAGGATCGAGGCCTCGTCAGCATATGATGATGCCACCATGTGGTTGGTTGTTGAGGTTTGTTGGGTCAGCTGTTTATGTCCACGCTCGTCCATGCAAAACATGCAAATCAAAGAACAACAACCTACCAACAACCAACTGCCTGATTGAATCACAGCACCTCAGCATCACCAATGTGAAACTTGAAAGACACAGCACCCCGCCGGGAGTGTCTCTTCATAAGGGAGATTGGAGGCAACAATTTGCACATACGATCATAGGCACTTGAAAACTCGGCATCCCGTCCGCTCTGCCCTAGATAAGCAAGCGACCGCCAGACTAGTAGTTGGGTGGGTGACCACCAGCGAATCCCTGGTGTTGTATGTTTTTTGCCGAACTTTGTACCCACGAGGGTTAGGGTTCATGGTAAAAGTCCTGTAGGTAGGTACGTTTGTATGCAACCATAAAACGGCCCATATTTCTTTTTGGATGGAGTAGGTCGTGTTTGCTGTCTTTTATTCAGAATACCATACTATCTCGTTTTCTCTTGCAACTTGAACCCCCATGGGTCGCCTCTGGTACCATGTAATTATTTACTATGACTGCTCATCTATTCTTCCAGGCCCCTTAAACGGACTGCGAGGTGCTGTAGATGTACATCCAAATTTCATAACAACCTTTGCGGCACCCACAAAGATATCATTGAGGGCTGAAATCGAGCATACGAATCAAGAGAACTCCCCCTGGGGCGGGCCAAAGGTCTCGCCATCCTTAACCCGCAACAACCGACACGGATCGCCAAGCGCCTCGCACCCCTGATACGACACACGGTTCCCCCACCAGTTGAACTTGACGCCGTGCGACTGGAAGATGACGAAGATAACGAGGCCCGAGATGGCGACGCCCGTGGTCAGGGCAGCGGCAAAGACGAAAGCGTACTAAACAGTCATTCACATCCACGTCAGCCCGCAATTCCACCGCAAAGCTCAACGGTTTAATAATTCATCAACATGCAAGACGGTCGGCAAGGGAGAAACTTCACTGACCTTAGCCCAAAAGGCAGACCATCTCGTCTTGATATAGACCCAACTCAACCACGCAACGGGAACAGCAGGCCAGATATAGCTTATATTGTAGGGAGCCCAGATTGCGCCGCCGGAGAGGATGACGACGGGGTGGACCTGGCGGAGCCACGAGACGGCACTGAACCGGCGGCGAGCGTAGGCGCAGCCAAGGACGATGAGGATGCCGGCGGGAAAGCCAAGAAGCGTCAAGCTGTAGGCACCGCCCGCGCCAAAGACCTTGCGCGGCCCGATGGTGCCCCAGATCACGGCCGAGGTGAAGAAGGAGTTGACGTTGGGGCAGGTGAAGCGGAAGGGGGCCTCGGGGGTGCAGACGTCGGGGATGTTGTTCATTTGGAAGTTTAGGAGGGCGGTGCAGATTAGTGTTGACACGACGGTCGCGACGATTTGGGCGGAGAAGGTCTGTCGAGGGGGGATCTGTTTACCGCGTTATCAGCATCGAGTTGGTGGTCGCCAAGAATGGGGAATGTGAAGGTCGACATACCTTGACATAGTGCGCCAGCTTAAGGTCGTGCGCAAACGAAATGGCATGAGAGCATGTAACGAATCTGTGCCCCGTCAGTCAGTCATGATGCATAACGTTTGTCAAAGTTCTTAGACTAGACTGACCCATATGCCTTCATGTAATTCATGGCGAGCGCATTCCCAGGAAACAGCGACCCGCCCATGAACTCGGCCAACACCGCCAACGAGACCTCGATCCCCGTCATGGCCTTGATGATCCCGATGGGCACCACAAAGACCAGACACAGGACGATGCCGTAAAACACTACCGCAGGTGACGTGTATGTCGGCCAGCCCGCCACGCCCGTGACGCCGCATGCAATGGAGAAGAGGAGTATGCCGAAAAACCACCACTCGGGTACTACTCAAATCACCTATTAGTATTCCGAAAGACAAAGAGGTGCGGTGAAGATCAGAATGAAGAAGAAGACTAACCCTCCCGATAAGACGCCATAAGCCGATTATGCACATCCTGATACCTCCCCAGATCCTTCTCAGCCGTCCGCAAGCTGCGCCACAGATCCAGAAAACCCAACTTAATCTCATGCGAGTGGTATAGCAAAGCATAGGTCAGCGTGGCCGTGTAGATCATGAAGAAGGCAAGGAAGTTTGTGATGTTGCCCGCGGCGAGAAAGGCAGGCGAATAGCGCTCGTACTTGGCGGCGACGAAGAGGCCGTCGGCGTCGACGATGCGCGAGACGTTGTACAGCTTGCTGGCGTGGTCATACAGACGGTTTGAGTTGATGGGGAGGTAAGCTGTGTTGAAGGCGTTGCGGTACCACATTGTGAGGATGAGGAGCATGGAGATTAGGCTGCCTGCGAATTTGTTGATGGTTGAGAAGAGGGGGATCATCTGGGTGGTGTTATTAGAATAGGTCGTGGCTGGATTGGTGAGGTGTGGGTGACTTACGAGGGGGTCGACACCGCTGTGGAGGATGTTGAGCCAGTCGAACGTCGGGATGGGGTTCAGCTGGAATGTGGTTGTTAGTTTAGGTGGGCCGGGGATTAAGGGGGTGGACTCAGAGGTGGGACGTTGAACTTACCCCGACGCCATTGTTGAAGCCCACGACACTGTTCAGCCGCACATTGTCCGGCGCAATCCAGGAAATCCAGTTAAAGATGCTCAGGGCCTGAAAGATGGTGTTGGGGAACCAGAAGTAAAAGAACATGACCCCAAACGCGTATATAAACAGCCTCAGCCGTGAGATGGTAAACACCTTCCCGAACGGCCCTCGAACTGGCGCGTTACCTTCGTCGTGGAAGGCTGAGTTAATGGCGACGGTGATGAGGGACGTCGGCCATACACAGTACGAAGGCCAGACCAGGAACCGTCTCGCCACCCCGGCCAGGCCGTAGCCGATCATGTTTGTAGCCAGCCCGATAAGGATCTGGTAGGAAAATGACCCGGCGTAGGGTTGGTTGAAGTACTGGGAGAGGTACTGCGTCCAGACGATGTAGCTTGTGTAGGGGATCAGACTGCCGACACTGGCCATGATGGTGATCAGCATGTGCTCCTTCTTGGAAAATGGGCCGGGGTTTAAGGAGAGCCGCTTCCCGAGAATCGTGATGTTCCGGTCTGGTAGCCAGCGTGCTGCGGCTCGTCCGAGGGGGTAGGAGAGAACTTGGGCGGAGTGGCCGCCGAGAGTGATGCTCGGCTGCCGGATGGAAAAGATCTGGTTAGTGGAGGCGACCACAATTACGAAGAAGATCCCGATTGCCCAGGCCCGGATGGTTGAGCTTGGCGTGTCCGGGTCGTCATGGTTTGAGACCACCGCGCGGACGGAGGCATATGGGCTGTTGTAGGTGATTACGGCTAGCTGAAGCTTAACTTCTTGGATCAGGGACTCGTGGGTGTCTGGATTTCTGAGGATGTCATCGTTCTCTGTTTGGGAGTTGGTAAGTGGTTCTTTTGGAGAGATTTTAGGGTTGTGTCTCAATACCCACGGAGAAATGCTTTCAACTTGTCGATGATGGGGTGGGGGAAATTCGGGTCGTGCTCGTGGATCCTCAAGATATGTTGTGCTTTCCGCCACGTCTCCTCGAGGGTGAATGTTTTGGCAGCATCCTTGATCTCTCCGAGGTCTTCAGACGTGATTTCGAATCCGCTGCTGTCATGTCAGGGCCCGGTACATGTTGTTTACACTACCACCCCGTGATATCGGAGTTGGGCTTGGTGGAGGCTTCGTACGTTTGGATCGTATCCAGAACAGGGTCTTCAACCGTTTCCAGGATAACCTTGAGAAGTGTCAGTATACGAAACTGAGCTGTGTGATGAATAGTAGTTAATCAAGTGGCTTATCTTACAACTCTACCCTTCTCCGAAGACGTGCTCTTCTCTAACAAGGCGGTCATGTTGACGATAGTGTTTGGGGCAGTCGGATTCAGGACAAGGGAATATGTTCGCGGCGATCAAGCAGGACTCTCGCTGCCTTCAAACGTTGATATAGAAACTAGAAGGCTAGTCCTCGAGTAAATATCATGGCACAGCTTCAGGGGCGGCCGCAGCTGACGACGTCAATATGTCGCCTTGCTGCGAGTCCCCGTTGTACGAGCAGAGCCAAAGTAAGCCGTCAAGAAAAGCCGCCAGGACCATGGATCCGCCCAAGTGCCGCGGGGAATGGAAATTGGGACGGGCCAAGGACTCCTTCGTGTGCTAGGAGGAGCTATTGCCGACCCATGCCGTTCCTGTTGGATGCATCTACAGGTGAGACGCGTGCCCATGGCGAAGGCATGTGAAATTGGATGGCTACACGGTGTTTGGGCAACTGGCCGTAAAGCCTTTAAGCCCGAAGAGCAATTGGACGGATAGAAGGGGGCTTCGGGAACGCATGTCGGTTGTTGAGACCGCTGGGTGCCTTTCCTCTTGAGTGTCTGGTCTGGTCTTCATCTGGCTGGCTCTTTGGAGATTGGAACTCAAAATACCGGCAACCCCAGATTTTCATGCAGCGTCCCGGCAAGCAGTATGCCAGATAAAACAGATTGATATTGCTCTCGGACGTGGATGGTCTAGATCTGGAGCTGGCTGTTCGGCTCTTCCAAGACTTCAAATTGGTGCTGATCGAGTAATGCGGGCCTTGATCTGGGGCTTTATATGGCGATTGCAGCTCCGGTATTGTGGTTTGGTAAAAAAGCTTGCGGAGCAATGGAACCTCGCTCCGTATCAACACATGTCCCGCCAGGCGGCCAATATATGCGGATAGAAGACGGAAACAAAGGGAGGAGCCCCCACCCGCTGCCAATTCGGCAATTATACCGAAGCGTGATTGCTGCTAAGTTCCCGATATCCTCTACCATTTACTCTGAAATCCATGGAGATCAAAGGTAGAATATTAGTAAGAACCCCGGTGTGTTCCTTGTAAAGGAGACCAACGGACACCGGCGAAGCACTCCCGGCATTAACTATGGCCATGGTAAACACGCGGCGATAGCGACCAAGGGGGGGTGGACATGGGTATTTGGAGGAACGGCATCGACACCGGCTTTACCAGATCCCAAAGGTCCCTCGCACCCCGGCCCAGCTGTTTCATCCTTCCCCAGGTCGACTGCCGATCTGAGGACCCAGACAAGCTGATCGTGCCAATCACAGGCTGAAGATAGAGTGCGAAATACCCGGACTCGTCGGTAGATGGATTGTGGGGAAGCCATGCTGCCGGGAATCCCAGGGCAGATCTCGTCGCTAGTGAATTATCTTGGCTGCCCAAAGGTCTTGGCAACGGGAGATTTTCTGATAGGTGAGGCGGCGTTACATTGGAGGTCTCGGCTTTGGGGCATGTTGATGTCGATATGCTTTGTTTTTCTGACTGGACTTACATACCGCCAAGAGGTTTGTAAACCCCTTCGTCAGTGGAAGAAGAACGTGGATGGGGTCGGCCGCCAATAAAGACGTCTGACAGTAACTTCGGATACAAACCGCAACTACCGAGTCAGAGGAATCACGGCAGACCAGAGGGACGAGTGACACAGGGGCCGATCCCAATGCTGCGGCGGAAGGGCATCTCAGACCAACAAAGCCCGGATAAAATACAGAGATAAGCAAGCCTAACGCAGAGTGCTATCTCAGCGCGTGTCTATGTAGTTGCCAATATTTCCTCACCACTGATCTTTCTTGGATCTTCAAGTTCAAGTTGCACGACGGCGGCAGGATCCTCAAGCTCATTACTGTGCCACTTGGACTCCATCTCGTGACCGGCTGGCGCTGTTCCGGGTGTTGCTATAACGGAGCTGCTTGCTCCTTCCCTCCGGTTGACGGCTAGGCGCTACCGTGTTGTTCGCCTTGCTGGAATGCCGTTCGATCTCAGGCCTCGATAGATATTTCCATGAGATACGCGTGTTCTCAAGGATCAGGGTCCCAGGTTTCATTGTCATTGCTGTAATGTCACCGTGATGACGGTCTGTCAATCCTCCCGGCAAGTCCTTCTGGCTTCTCAATAAACACACACATTTTAGCCGGCAGGAAACCTCAGATAAACCATGCTTTAAGTCTGACGTGGCGTCCCGGATCGCATAAACGGATTCGGAATGTGTTCGCTATCCGTTCGCGGTTTGGCCCTTCTCTTGTCCTGGATTTTCGTACTTGGATGCACCAGAGGGGGTGAGCTGGCGAAAAGTGGGGCAACAACCACAGGGGAAGAACAAAAAGGGGTAACAACAACAACAGGGGCAACATCATGGAGAGCGACGTCCCGGGTACGTTTGACTCCTGAACGGGCGACGGACGAAAAGCCGAGCTCCTCGCTAAGTCACTGCAAGCAGGCAACCGGATATGCTGTTCAGCATAAAATTTCGTGCTCCACCCTGTTCTCGCCGCGATTTCACCCCTCGCGCACCTCCGCATCACACCGGCGTACTAAGACCACCATCGGACCAGCAACAAAGAAGTTTGAAAGGGTGATCTAGTTAGACAAGGTAATGATTTGAGCAATGTTCCCAAAATTTCAATCTATGGTGGGTACAAGGTAGGTACCACTACCGTTACTTTCAACCCAAATGACAATCTGCTTCAGCACAACTTTTCCCTTCAATTCTGAACCCCATGTGCACTCCATCGCGAAATTTCCCAACCAAAAGGCTTTCCCGTTGCAAAACTCATCGCTTTCTAATTCACGCTCTCATGAAACGACATGCTCTCCACAACTAACAAGGCTCATCGCGCGGCTCGATCATCACCTCATTGACCGCCACATGCCCAGGCTGCCTGAGCGCATACACAACCGCGCCAGCGACGTCCTCCGCATCCAATACCTTCGCGCCCGTGGGCTCGCCATACTTCTTCACGGCCTCTGCATCCGTCGACAGGCCCAGCAGCTCCGTCGCCGTGTTTCCCGGCTGCACGGATGTCACCCGCAGCCCGCTGCCCACCGTCTCGAGGCGCAGCGATTGCAGCGTGGCCTCGACAAAGAACTTGCTGGCCGAGTACACTCCCAGCCCAGGAAAGACTTTGCGTCCCGCATCTGAAGATATGGCGACGACGTGTCCGCTTCCGCGGGCGAGCATGCCCGGCACGGTGGCTGCTAGGGCATGCAACAAGCCCTTGCAGTTGACGTCGACGGTGCGGTCCCAGTCGTCGGTCTGTGCGTTGGCCATGAGCGTGTAGTACATGACGCCAGCGCAGACGACGAGGATGTCGATTGGGCCGAGGGCCGCGGTTGTTGCAGCCATGAGGGCGTCGACTGCGGGTTTGGAGACAACGTCGGTTTGGTGGACGAGGATCTTGCTACCGCGGTTGGCCGCTTGGCATTGGCGTTTGATGCTGTCAAGGGCAGAAGTGCGGCGCGCCGCCAGTGAGACATGTGCGCCTTCACGGGCTAGAGCGATGGCTACAGCTGCGCCGATTCCGGAAGAGGCGCCCGTTATGACGGCGACTTTACCTGCGAGGGGACTTTTGTTAGGTTTGAGCGACGGGCGAGGGAGGGCTGAATTGCGACGAGGGGGCTGCGAGAGCCAGCCTCGGACATAGAAGTGACGTGTGTATGTCTCGAGGAGGTTGGTGTCGATGGCGGGACGGGAAAGACCGTAGAGAGCGAGGGCGGGGTTTGTAATGGGATCCTTGAGGACTGTGACAGATGAGAGGAATTCGGCGGTCGGCATGCCGCCGCGGAGGATTTCGGCTGTGAAGGCGTCGTCGCCACCTTTGCTTGCGCTTGAGCCGCGTTTCTCTGACCAGAGCGAAACCCAGCTGTTCCAGTCGAGGGGCTCAGTTACATAGCCCAGCTCGGATAATCTTTCAAAAATCACTCCCGTGGCGATGGGGTTGGGATCACCTATGTGGAAGACAGGTTGGTCGCTGCTCCTGTGGCTGCACAGCGTGATGATGGCGTTGCTGACAAAGTCGACGGGTGTCATCTCTGCTTGCCAACCATCTATGGCTGGGGCTTTCCCCAGATGAAGAGACTCTACAATCACAGCCGTCAGAAGGTCCCAGGCGTTTGTAGACCCTGTAGAGCTGTGACCGCTGATGGTGCCAGGTCGGTAAATCCTAGCGGGTACTCCTCGTGTGATGGCCTCGTGGACGAGCTTTTCTGCAACCCATTTTGTCTGCCCATAGCCGTCGAGCAGTTTCTTCGGTACGTCATCGATATCAATCATGGTGCTCTCAGGCCACCCCTCGTGCGATGGCGGCAGAACACCATTGGTCGAGATGTGGTGGACAGTTGCGCCACTCTCGCACGCTAGACGAAGGACCTCCCGTGTTCCACCCACGTTGGAATCTCGCAAGGCCGCGTACGGATAGACCAAGTTAACAGTGGCAGCCGCATGGACGATGACTTGCACGCGAGACGCAAGCTGGGTGAAAGATTCTGGGTTCAAGCCAAGGCGTTCTCGCGCCAGATTACCCGGCAAGACCTCGATGCGATCCAGGATTGAGTCCTGCCAGATGCCGAGGTCAACTAAATTCTTGCGCAAACGTGCCATGCCACTTGAGCGCTTGTCTTCTGATGGCTCGTTGAACCGTACAAGGCAGATGACGTGAGCTGAAGTCTTTTCCAGAATTTCGCCCAGCAGGAAAGCTCCCAGGAACCCAGTAGCTCCTGTAAGGAGAACTGTGTCGGCTTCGCTCAGGGGTTGGAATTCGATCGTGGTTCCAGACGAGGGTCTGATGTCGTCATCGAGGACAGAGTCAGCCCGCAAGACGTTGGGCAGGTCCGCTTGCACGGCAGCGGTGTGTCCGTCTCGAGCCCGGCATACAATTTCCAAGTGGCCCTTGAGAGTTGGATTGCCAGCCAGTGGAGTGAGTGGGACATGGAAGCCGAAATTTTGAGACAACCGCCGAGCGAGGTCGGCAAGAGCAAGAGAATGTCCGCCCAAATCAAAAAAGTCGTGTTCCTGTGTGATGGCACTGACTGGAAGGTTGAGGGAGCGAGCCCACATCTCTGCAATGTTCTCGATACGGATCTTGATATTGCTGTCCTTTTTGACTCCGTCTAATGGACCTTTTCCGTTGGATTTCGGTGGAGCGGGGAGACTTTTGAGGTCAATCTTTCCGGATACTTCGTGGGTTGGCAGCTCGTCCAGCACGACCCAGATGGTGGGGATCATGTAGTGTGCTAGGTGCGATGTCAACACCTTCCGGGACGCCGGGCTGTATCCACACTCATCAATGACAAGCATTTCACGACCTGCAGGATCATCCGTTTCAAGAACGATGTAAGCAACAATCTGTCGGTGGAGACCATCACCGTGTGCAGTAATTGCGCAGTGCTTCACGGCAAGCCGCTTCACGATGGCACTCTCAACCGCCGGTGGCTGAACGCTGTAGCCGCGGATCTTAATCATGGCGCCGACGCGTCCAGTGATCTCCAAATTTCCAGAGGGGAGGATTCGCGCCAGGTCTCCCGTCTTGTACATGCGGGCTCCGGGTCTCCCATCAAAGGGATCTGCAAGAAAGACTTTGGATGTTGTCTCTGGGAGATTGAGGTATCCTCGCGCAAGTAGGCCACCACCCACAAAGAGCTCGCCACTTTTCCCAGGGCCGACCTTCTCGCCGCTCTCGTTGAGGATGTATATATGCTCGGGATCCATCGGAGATCCGACAGGGCAGACAGGCGAGTTTTCGATGAGAAGAGCCCGGATATCACCACATGCAATCTCGTGAGTCTCGCTGGCGCTGTAGCAGTTGAGCAAGCGGGTCTTGGGTAGGGCCTTGATTGCCCGGCGGGCCAACTCCGTGGTGACGACCTCTCCGTTGAGCCATAGCGTGCGTAGATTTGGGAGTTTCTCGCCGAGATTGGGGTGACGACAGAGCAGTGTTGCCAGGAGCGTGGGTGTCATCAACGTTTCGGTGATGCTATTCTTGGATAGGCAGTCCACCAGCGCCACCGGGTCGTAGCTAACTTCATCCGAGACTGCAAATACAGACGCGCCACGGATGAGCGGGCGGAGAATCTCCCACACAAAAAAGACGTTGCATGCCACCCGATCGCCGGCTTCGGCGCTGAGGTCACTCAAGCCAAATCTCAGGTTGTACGAGCGAACGGCGGCGCTGTGGGGGTTGGCGATTCCCTTAGGGCGGCCTGTCGTCCCGGACGAGTACGAGACAAAGGCAAGCTTTTCGAGGTCGAGAGGGTCTCGAATGTGGGGTACAATGCCGTTGGTTGTGGATGCGTGTCCGTTGGTGGCTGGCTTCGGTGCATCTTGAGGTGACTGCGGCTGGTCGACGGTGATGGTTGGAATGTCCGACGCTATCTTCGCAGTGTGCTCGCTGTGTGTGATGATGACCAGTGGCTTGGCATCGTCAATCACATCGGCCAGAAGGGACGGGGGGTATGCGAGCTCGAGAACGAGGAAGGCACCACCCGCACGAAGGATGGCCAGGCACGCGATGACGTATTCGGAGCTGCGCCCAAGGAGAACCCCAACGAGCGTGTCGCGGCCGACACCAAGCTCCTGGAGCCGCTCTGTGAGGGTTGCTACTTCTTCATCGAGTTTGAGATACGTGTACTGGCTGCTGCTGTCTTCTAAGGCAGTCGCATTCGGCGTTGCTCGGACCTGGTCGAGGAACAACTCGGCCAGATCCTTGGACGTGTCGATGGCATTGACAGGCATGATCAATGCGGATGTATGTAGATTTCTTGTGATTGAAATTCCAAACCTACGCCCGGACTCGGTACCTCAGTTATGGGTCACAAAATTCTGGGGTGGCACTTTGGCTCCGATCTTGACCGACCTCGAGGCGGTGGGCTTGATGCGGTGTGTGTGTTGTACAGTGTGGGTCGCTGTCTGGATTCGGCAGTCCCGGGCAGTCCCTGGCAGGCCCGGCACCAAGATGCAGGCACGACCTATGACGGCACAAGCCAGCAACCCAACAATTCGCACTTGTTGACGTCGGCTGCTTGCCACGCTGCAAGTTAGGCCAAGCTGGGATTAGAGGCGCCCCCACACAGCGATGCCGGCGGAACGGTGCCGATCAAGGGTCTATGACTAAGACAGCTTAGACCCATCCGATTTGAAGCTATAAATTGCTGGGCATTGATTGGAAGTCTCGGATCACACACACTCCAACACTGACCAAGAACTGCCAGTGGACTAAGAGGCCATTCTGTTTATGTTACAGTACGCTCTTGTGCGACCAATGCTTGTAATCATCTCTCTTGTCGGTTTCTCCCAATAATCACGCTATGCTGAAAGAAACAAAACAAATGTCAGAAGCGGAAACAAAGAAGAACGACAATATCCCACGAACAGCTAAACCTACCAAGTTACCTGGTAAGCTCCCTCTCCTGCCTCGTAGACGAGACAGCACCACACACCTACGCGATATCAAAACTCTCAACATCAACACCGCGCGCCCGTAATGCTTCCAGTGTAATCCTCGGATCATAGTCATATATCTCCCCGGTCTCATTATCGTGAAACCAGCCAGAGATGTACGGATCACCATCCCCTCTGCCAAACGCGCCCAACGACACAATAGTGGAGCGAGACCATTCAAGTTCATTCTGATTCCATCTCTAATTGCTGGCTGGGATATTATTGAGTTAACTCGACACGGACATACAAGTGACGAAGTTAGTACACACAGCGCCGGAATGTCCGCGACATCCCTTCCAACAAGGCACCAGCCCTCACCATATCATTCAAGAGCCTTCAGGACAGTTTTGCACATGGCAATTACATCTTCTTCCTGGAGTCGTCCAGCCACAAGCTGGAGACTGACAGGCATCCCGTGCACAACGTCAGGTTTGTCTAGCAATGAAATGGTTAGCAGACTAATATCTTCGGCCGTGTGAAGAAATACTGCAAGAAACTCACATTCCGCGTGAATAGCCGCACACGTCTCGCTCAACGGAACATAACCTGAGTCTTGCCGCGCAACCTTGCCGTCGTCGTCCAGCAACGAGATGTCGACGTCCTTGTCCACGGACACCCCCGACGGGAAGGAGATGCACGAGTAGTCCAGCACGTTGAAGACGCCGGTGTATCCCACTATATTTGTGATTCACTCGGTCAGCACATTTCACTGATCACCACCGCTTGGTTCTCGTCCACTTCTCTTCCCGTACCACCGAGGGAAACGACTCACCGTGTCGGAATCGACCATGCTCCACAGTGCTAAATGGCGTCGTTGGACAAAGGATCACATCAATCCCGCTCTCCCTCCAGCGATCAAGATACCTCTTCTGGAACTCCGTCCTCTCCAAGTGCAGCTTCCACATGTTATAACAGCCCATGTCCTGTGCTCCAGCGTAGAAGAGCATCTCAGGCCGCCACGGCTCGCCCGTCTTCTCGAGCTCGTTCCTGATCGCCCTTCCGCCGTCGGCAAGAAACATTCTCGAAAGCAGGCGCTCGCCCAGCTTGTGCTCCTCTCCTACCGGCCAGTCAATGACTTCGTGCCCTGCTGCGCGAAGCTTGGCCAACGTCTCCTTGAGAGCGCGCGTCACGGGAGGAGTGGGGATGGCCATGCCATCGTTCCAGATGACACCGATCTTGAGCCTTTCGGCAGTGGCTGGGCGCCAAGGGATGGGGAGGCATTTAGGATCGGATTCCCATGGCTGGGTGTCGATGACAGCGCGGCTGTAGAGCTCAATATCGTCGAGGGTGCGTGCAAGGGGCCCATTAACGGAATGCACGGCTTCCTGGCCGGGGAGGCCACTGCGGCATCGACCGGTGGGGAAACGGCCGAACGAGGGGCGCAAGGTGAAGATGCCGGTACACGCAGCGGGAATGCGGAGGGAGCCTCCTGGTTTGACAAAGGCACGGCGTCGTTAATATTTCACGTGGACACAAACCTCCGGCACCCGTGCATCCCCGACCTTGGTTGATGCTTTTCGTGTCACACCAGACACGATTGGACTTCGCGGAAGGGAAAACACCCTGAACTCACCGATATCGGTACCAACCCCTAGCACACTCCCGCCAAACAGAATCAGCGCCGCCTCACCCCCGGAGCTCCCACCGCTCGTCAACTTCCGATTCCTCGGGTTCACCGTCCTGCCGAGCACGTTATTGACGGTCTCGGCAATCATCATGGCAGTCGGCACGCTCGTCTTGACATAAAACACGGCCCCGCACTTGTCGCGCAACAGCTCAGCGAGGGTGGCATCCTCGGTAGCCGGGTGGCCGACGTGCGAGGTGAAGCCCACGGTGCTGTCCAGGCCGACGAGGTTGAAGTTGTCCTTTAGCGAGACGGGGAGGCCGTGCAGGGGGCCCAGTGGCTTCCCCGTGCGTGCAAGGTGTGCATCGAGTTTTGCTGCTGTCTCTAGCGCCTGGTCAAAGAAAATCTCCGACAGGCAGTTTGTAAGCTGGTGTGCTGCGGCGGCGCGTTTGCAGAAGGCGCGGGTCACGGCGACCGAGGTGAGTGTGCCCGAGGCGAGTTTCGCGACGAGGTCCCCGGCGGTGGAGTTAGTGATGGCCAGCTCCGAGGGGGTGAACCAACCCGAATCCGATGGGAAGGTGGTCACGTCGTCTTGGGATGGGGGTGGGAGGATGTCGGCGGGGATCATCCATTCCGGGGGAATTGCAGCGATGAGAGATGCACGCTTCTTGGCGCCGATGAGTTCCCAGTTGGCAACACCGGGCATGATGGACCCCATTTTGTGGTCACTTGGTTTGGCGGACTATCTAAACCGTCGAAGTTGGTCGTTGATCGGAATCGAGTCATGATGGCGGGAGGTTATGATGGCACTAATAAAGGTAAAAGCGAACAGCGTTGATAAACGATGTCGGACCGTTGCATGTCGGACTGACACCGTTGCAGCGTAGCAACCGTCGGAAAATAGCTGAATAGAGACGCGACCCTAAAATCGACGTGCGTTCTGCGGGGCTGGCATCGAATCAGTTTCGAGATGCCAACAGCGCCGTGCTTGAGGCCGGATCCGACTGATGTGTCGCCTGTTGTTTCGCGCACTTCGACGGGAAGTCTGCAGGCTGTCGCGCCGGTTCCGCTGCAATCTTTCCATTGGTTTTGTCAGCGGCGATAAGACACCTGATGCCGGATCTGCAGAGACGACCTGGGAATTTGGGCGTGTTCCTAAGGGGGTCTTGGGCAGGCGGCATCGTCCTCGAGGCCGATGGGAAGTCTGACAAATGGCAGGATCGATTGGACCCAAAGAGCGGGTTTAGCTTGATAAGGTGCTCCCACGGCAAAGCGGTGGATGGTTAACAGTTCTTTGGGCAGGAGCACCTGACGTTTTAGATAGCATCGACCAAGCTGTAGCTCCTTCGATGGCGTAAAAATGCGAGACAGCATCTGACGAGTTCCTGACTACCAAAGCTGATATTCGGCTAGTTGACGTCGAGGCCTTCCTTGAAAATCCATGGCCAAACTCGAAGTCTCCCGTCCAAGTCGAGAACCGGCCATCCTTGTAATGCACCCTTGCCCCTCCGCAAATCATTCCATCATCGCCAAATCCAGGCGGGGGAAATACAGGGGGTTCACCCCCACTATCCCCAGCGTCCACCCCGCCTCCAAAAAATTCCAAACCCGATGCCGACGCCTCGTCCAAACAGATTGCGCCAGAACCCCTATCTCCTCCTACCTAACCAGCACGGCCGCACTGTCGTCATCGCCGGCCAACAGAAAACAACTGGCGATGGCCTCACTCCTCCGGAGGCTGTGCGCGTACTTCGCCGCATCCGGGGACCCCCGCCAGCCCGGCGAGCGCAAGCTTGTGCAGAAGATTGACTTTTTCATCCTCACCTTCTGTTGTCTCAGTTACTTCCTCAATTATGTAAGTCACACCTTCCCTGAACAGCATGTCTCATAATAACACAAACCCTCCCCGGCATGCATCTTCATCAACTGACACAATTTCCACCACAGCTCGACCGCTCCAACCTCGCCAACGCCTATGTCTCCGGTATGAAAGAAGACCTGGGCTTTGTTGGGAACCAGCTCAACGAAATCAACACCTGCTTCACCGTCGGGTGCGTCCCCTCCAACCACAACCCCCATCCCCCCTTTTCGCTCGCTAACCAACCAACCAGCTATGTCATCGGCCAAGTGCCCTCCAACCTCTCCCTGCACTACATCAAGCCGCGCTACTTCTTCCCCACGATGATGGTCATCTGGGCCGGCCTGACCATGGTCACGGCGTCAGTCCACTCCCCCACATCCATCATGGCCGTGCGCTTCTTCCAGGGCATCGCCGAGTCCAGCACCTTTGTCGGGACGCACTACATCCTCGGATCCTGGTACACGGAGCGCGAGATTGGCAAGCGCAGCGGCATCTTCACGGCCTCGGGGCTGGCCGGCACCATGATCGGCGGCTTCATCCAGAGCGGCATCTACTCGAGCATGCACAACCTGCACGGCCTCAGCGGCTGGCGCTGGCTGTTCCTGATCGACGGCATTATCACCCTACCCGTGGCTCTCTACGGCTTCCTGCTCTTCCCCGACACCCCCGCCACCACGACCGCGTTCTACCTCACCGCAGCCGAGCGCCGTCTCGCCGTCTCGCGCCTCCCGACCACCGACTCCCCAACACCACCCACCTCCCCGGTCCTCACCTGGTCCTTTGCCAAGCGTGTCCTCACCTCCTACGAATGGTGGGGCTTCATAGTCCTCTGGATCATCGCAGGCGAAACCGAGTCCTTCTCCTCCAACGCCCTCCTCTCGCTGTACATGAAATCCGCCCCACGCACACCAAAATACACCATCTCGCAGCTCAACAACTACCCAACAGGCGTGCCAGCCGTCGGCATCGTCTCGACCCTCTTCTGGGCGACCCTGACCGATTTCCTAGGCGGCAAGCGGTACCTCGTCGGCTACTTCATTGCCATCACGGGTATCGTCACCAGCGCCATGATCCTCGGCGCCGCCGCCAGCGCCGACCCCGCCGGTTCCCGCGCCACCGCCGTCGTCTTTGCCGCGTACTACTGGGCTGGCGCCGTGTATGCTTGCCAGGCGACTTTCTTTGCCTGGGCCAACGACGCCATGCGCACGCGCGAGCCGGTCTTCAGGGCTGTAGTCCTTGCGGGGATGAATCTGGGTAGCAATGCCGTCAACGCGTGGTGGAGCATTGTATTTTACGGTGCGGCCATGGCGCCGTGGTTTAATGTGAGTTCTCTTCCTGCCGTCCTTCTAGTTTCTTCCGGACATTCTCGGTGGATTTCGGTTGTATGTGGGAACACTTGGCTGACTTTGAGTAGCGTGGTATGTATGCCATGATCGCGACGTCGATTGCGCTAGCGGTGTGGACGGCTGGGTTGTCGTATATGACCGCCAGAACGGAGAAGAGGAGGAAGGAAGTGCTGGAGATCACGGCGGCGACGGCGGCTGATTCTTCGCAGGAGGGATCTGCGTTGGAAAAACGGAGGGAGACGGAGCGTGTGTGATGTTTCGAGATACCCTTATATAGAGACGCATTGTTTGGTGGTTGTACTATTATCAGTGCGTTGCGGTTTGCTATGCAGATGTTACCATCTACGTTTCTTGAGCTGCGATCACGCCCACACAAATCACGGAAAGGCGAAAGTTTTTCTAAGGGTGCAGTGAGGTTAATCATGTCCGTTTCTTGATTATACTATTGTTGACCCTGAGGAGAGCCATAGTAGCAATCCCGACACCCATGCCACCATTCTCAGGTTGATCAATAAAGCCGAAGAAAACTCGCGTACGAGCTCCTCCAAATAGGAGCCAATGTTAACCCCCGGGATTTGACCGGTTCAAACTCCACCCATGAGCAGTCCATCATCATGCGTAAGCTTCAGAAGCAACAGCAAAGACAAAACTGAAATCGAAGTGCATAGAAATGGGAGTGGAGACTGACTGTGGACCCGCATGAACTGCAGGAGCTGCAGGAGCTGCAAGAGCCGCCGGAGGAGCAAGCCGTGCAAGTGCTGTTGGCCATTCGAGTTAACACAACATCGTCAGGTTGAACCACAGGATGAACAGCTGCGATGATGGGGCAAAGGGCCTTACCAAGGAGACATGTTGTCGAATGTTGTGGTGTGTTTGCTTGAAAGAGATGGTCTTTGTTGGTTATGGTGTTTGCTGAGGCAAGCAGATGAATTCGCGAAGCAGTTGTTGTTGATGAAAAGAAAGAAAGGGAGGGTTCCGAGAAGTGGAAGCGAGCCGTTCTTAAATGCTCGTCTTGGGCCTTCTGGCGAGTTCTACGGTTTGGAAGCTTCACTCTTCGGACGAGGTTTGCTCCTTCCTGCTTTGCGTGGTTGAGTGGCCTCATGTTTGGATGAAACCTGACGGCCGCTCTTTCCACGCTTGCGTGCGAGAGTGCTGTGCCCCCGGACCGTGCCCTTTTCCAGGCTGGGATGGGTCATCCGAAGCTACAGGTAGGCTACCCTCAACTTCGATTCACAGGGTCCAAGAGAAATCGTGACTGAGTCGGTGGGTCATGGCGCCATATCCTTAATGAAAGCCCGCGGTTTTGACCTACACCTCTCTTCGCAGATGAAGAAGATGAAAATCCTCTGGTTTGCATTCACTGATGCTTGAAAATGGAAAAAAGTTGGACGTTTGCGACAATTTTGAATCTGGGAGGATCCGTTTTCACCCGGAATAATATCATCTGGCAGTTGGAACCGAGCGGGCAGGCAACGGATTCAAGTCTGGTCGTCGCCGTCGCCAATAACACCCGACAAAGGCTTCATCTCAATATCTGCAGCGGGAATACATCGTATCGCCTCGGGTAATCCCGGCCCGCTGCTTGATCTCTGCCCCCACGCAGCGTATTGCCGCGTACTCGCGTATCGCAGGCAGGCAGGCAGTCAATGGGTTGGGTGTGTCGGTGTGGAGGATGTACTGGAACCACCTTACCAGACCATGAATTTTGGTCCAAATTTTGCGCAAAAAGTTGAACTTTTCCATGCCTCAGATTCAACCTTGCCCAATCATCGCAGGGTCAAAGCAGCCATCGAAGGGGCTGTGAAAGTGGCTATGTTCTGTTCAAGTTCTAGCGACACCTCCCGCTGCGGGGTCAGCGCGTGTTTTGCGGGGACCCCTTTGATGCCGAGCATCATGATCCTTCTGCTGGTCTCCGTATATTAAATCGACCTGGCCGTCTGACGCCCCGAGTTCCCAATGACGCAACCCGCTCCTAATCTCGCCGCCTTTGCTTCGGGACCTTCATAAATAAGTGTACCATCGCAGACAATCACACGGCGACACAACTCCAACTCTCACCCTGATTTTGACCACCCACGCATCGATCACTGCATCAACCACCACCTAATAATAATCACGAGACTCGGGATGTCGACATCAACACAACCGTCACAACCACCACCACCACTCGGGGAAGACGACCCGCCCTCCTACCGCGAGCAAGACGACGACCCAGACCAGCTCGTACAGCCCAACGTCTTCGTCCTCTCAGGCCTCTCAGTCCACTCCGAGTCAGTCGACTCGGCCCCGCTCTACCAGCTCTCGCGCGCAATCGACGCCGTCGGGCTCGCAACAAGCAAAATCGAGTTCGAGCGGCTCGACCACCGCGTGCGCACCCTCGACAGCGGCGAGCTAAGCGTATCCAAGCGATCTAAACACCTGTACAACCTCGAACACGTCGTCCTTCCCTTCACTGCCCTGTATGAAACCAACCTTGAGCCCATGACCACCAAGGGCATCGGCCGCGTGCGCCTTGCCAAGAGCCCGTTTCCGCACTCGGGTTTCCGCGCTTCAAAGGTCGTTTCGAGTCGCCGTGGCGAGAATGCGAGGGGGGAGGTTCTGTTTGTGGTCAAGGAGAGGAAGAAGGGCGTGTTTGTGTGGAGCGATGCCGCGGGTCGGATGGTCGCGTCGCAGGACGATGGACAGGAGGGGAGGCATTTGCTGTTGGTCGCGGTGCCGTTGCCGAAGAGGATGATGGATGGGTTGGTCGCGCTGTGGTGTCTGTGGGTGTGGCATCGGCATTCGCTGGGGCTGCGCCAGCCGTTGAGCTGGCAGGATGGTGAGTTGCTTGCGGCGATGGGGGTTGATGATGTCTTTCGTCTTCATGTTGGTGTCTGTGCTAACGGGTCAATGATGATAATAGTCAAGAGGGTGATGCAAAGGCCGCGGTCACAGACTGGGGTCCCACGCGGCGGACTCATGTGAACTTTTGCGTCTGTGAACGAACGAGGGTGGTTTCGGATATGAAAGGCCAGGTCAGTATTGATATCCTCGGTCGGCGCGGATATCGGGAGTCTGAAGTGCACTCACCGAGATTCGGACGTTGACAGACAAGGGTGGTGCATCTTGCAGCCTTCGCCGACGAGGTGCAATCGCAGCTTCATAGTGAATTTTTCGTGCAACCACACGCGACCGTCCGACCAGACGTCTCCAGTGTCGGCAGAGATGTCTTGCACCATCATCGGCCCATTAGGCGACGAGAAGCTGAAAGCCAACCCCGGATGGCGGGCGAATCATAACTTGAGCACCCCGAGAACCTTGCGGCTGCGGTCTAAAACTTCAGGTCCCAGTTTGGCGCCCAGCGGTGGCAGATGGTGTGTTCAAATTACAAACGGCATTGGGTCGGATGAATTCGAGACCCTCCTGCATTTTAGATGTGGTCCAAGAGCCAACAAGCATCGAGCGCCAAGCATTTGGGTAGCGGTCGATAAGCTGGTTTGCATAATACCGGAGGTTGTTTTTGGACTGAGTGGTGACACAAAAGTCTGGGCAGGAAGTCCGCTTTGCTCGTGGTGGGTGAGGTGCGGTATGTTGGGATGGATGTTTCCAATATTTGTCCCGTCGTGACTACCAATTCGATTTTATCTTACGTACATATTATTATCACTGCGTCCGCAGCCGGGGGCTCCTTCCTTGACCGTGACTCCTTGCAGTCTGATGGTGGAGGCAAACCCACCCTGAGCCATCAAGGTGCGCAGTCTTGGCGGGAGGGTGGCCATCAAGGTGTGTGCGACCACACACACGGGCAACCACGACCGCATTGACATACAAAACGAGCGGTCTGCAGATTCTTTTATTGCAAGGCCACGAATAATCTTCGACTTGTCCCTCTTCTCTTTCATTCTCGGATAGTAAGACGGAGATCAATTTCCTCCTCCCCATCGCTGTTGTCTCACCTCAACAGCAGCCACGGTCTCACAGACAAGAGACATTGCGGAAGGACCCAAGCCAAGACGGGCGGGACTGACACGCCTGAGGCTCAACCTTAAACTTTGCACCACCTCGATCGTCACCGGCACTCCTTCTTCTCGCAGCTCTGCCCAAACCTCTTCCACCTGCGACCTAGAATCCTAAAAAGCCTCCTCACATTCCCTCTCATTATATCGCCTGTCAGTCCACAGTTATACCAGATCTGACCTGACCATGGCCTCGGATTCCGACATCCCCTTCGACCCCAGCAATGTCGACCTCGACACGGCCGACCCGCGCGACATCATCTGCTACCTCAACGCAGGCGGCAACGACTACGACGGTCGCCTAGGCCTGCGCCTGTCTGCCCTCTTCGTCATCCTCGTCACCTCCTCCGTCACTACCCTCTTCCCCGTCCTCGCTACGCGCGTGCGCTGGTTCCGCGTGCCGCTCTATGTCTACCTGTTCGCTCGCTATTTCGGTGCGGGCGTCATCATCGCCACGGCCTTCATCCACCTGCTCGACCCGGCCTACGACGAGATCGGCCCAGCAACATGCGTGGGCATGACGGGTGGCTGGGCAGAGTACTCCTGGCCGCCGGCCATCGCCATGACCTCGGTCATGCTCATCTTCCTGCTCGACTTTGGCGCCGAGTGGTACGTGGAGCAGAAGTTTGGCTTCCAGCACGAGCACATGATCGACATCCAAGGCACCGTGACGGGTGACAACTCCCCGCAACAGCATCGTGGTCGCCATCAGTCGCATCAGTTCCTGCACTCGGCGGACCAAGGCGACACCATCCAGCCCACGTGCGACAACGCCGCTGCCCTGGCACCAGACACTTCCCTCCCACCTAACAAGGGCGAGGACAACCAGAAATCCGACACCGACTTCGCCATCGCCAGCTTCGACGTCTTCACCGGCACTGCGGCCCAAACCGAACGCGCCTTCCGCGAGCAGATCGCCGCCTTCATGATCCTCGAGTTTGGCGTCATCTTCCACTCGGTCATCATCGGTCTCAACCTCGGCGTCGTGGGTGAGGAGTTCTCGACCCTCTACCCAGTGGTAGTCTTCCACCAGGCCTTCGAGGGTCTCGGCATCGGCGCCCGCCTCAGCGTCATCCCCTTCCCCCGTCGGCTAGGCTGGATGCCGTGGGTGTTTTGCGCGACGTACGGCCTGACCACGCCGGTTGCGATCGCGGTCGGCCTGGGCCTGGCTACGCAGTATGACCCCGGCTCGTTCACGGCGTCGGTGGTCTCGGGCGTGCTGGACTCCGTGTCGGCGGGCATCCTGCTGTACACGGGCTTGGTGGAGCTTTTGGCGAGGGACTTTCTGTTCAATCCCGAGCGCACAAGGGATAAGAGACGGATCCTGTTCATGCTGGTCTGTTTGTTCCTCGGCACGATTATCATGGCGCTGCTGGGCAAGTGGGCTTAGTATGTTGGCGACGGAGGCGGACGCCGCGTGGATGGTGTTTGATGGCACGCGGACTGTGGTGTTTGTTGTTCCTGTTAATTAGTTGGTTGAGGTTGAGCACCGCACGTGACGGCCGCGATGGGACATCTTTCGGAAACTTGCCACCTGGTTCAACGATTTATACATAATTCTAGTCTTCGAGAATGCAGACGATTAAGTGCTATTGGTGTGACGTGTGATCAAAGTGGAGATTGTCAACAAATGACCAATGGAGTCTGGTCAAGGTGTACACCGTACGGTTTGGTGGTTCAAGGTGTTCCAGAATTAGAAACAGGAATTCCAAGGTTTCCTGCAGTCAAACTTTTGGACATTGGCGCATGCTCTGCATCACGACTATCCTTGCTAAAGAGAAAGGAACATCTCTTGAATTTCCATCAAACCAACGAAGCTCAGAAACCCGGACAAATCTGCCAGCGACCCATCCCGTTCGACCACTCTACTATAGCGGGCCCCCTTTCTCGACCCCGTACCGACTCGCGATCCACTTCGCAATATTCGGCGCCGCCGTCCCCGGCCGTGGCCGAGCCGGACCGTAAGCATGACCGGAAAGGCTCTCCACAGCTTCAGGATTAAATCGCCTCGCAAAGCCCATCAGATCCTCCATCACCTTCTCTGATACGCTCGGCCGGATTCGCCCCAGCGCCTTCCTCACATGCGCGTCAGTCAGCACCAGCTTCGTCAGCCCTCCCTCGTCAGGCGCCTTCATCTGCTCCAACGCAAACGCCATCGCAGCCTCAGCGCACAGACTCTTGAGATCCGAGCCCGAGTACCCCTCCGTCCTCCTCGCAAGGTCCTTGACATCGACAGAGGGATCGAGGTCCTCGTCCTTGAGAAACAGCCGCAGGATCTTCTCGCGCGAGTCGAGGTCAGGCAGCTTGAAGAAGATCTTGCGCGGCAGCCGGCGGAAGAAAGCCTCGTCGAGGTCCTGCGGGTGGTTGGTTGCGACTAGAACAAAGGGCGCCTTGGGGGACTTGGAGAGCCCGTCCATCTGCGTGAGGAACTGCGAGAGCGCGCTGCGCTGCCAGCTGGCGTCATTGCTTGCGCGCCGGTAGAAGAGCGAGTCCACCTCGTCGATGAAGAGCACGCACGGGTGGAGCTTCTCGGCCAGAGTGAAGGCCGCTTGGATGGCCTTCTCGGTCTCGCCGACGTATTTGTTCTGGATGCTTGCGCCGTCGATGGCCAGCATGCTCGAGCCTGAGGCCTTGGCGATGGCGCGCGCGAGATGGGTCTTGCCTGTGCCGGGGGGCCCGTAGAAGAGCGCGCCAGTGAGCTGAATGTGTTTGAGGAGAAAGGCGGAGGCGGCCGCGGGCTTGAAGTTGAACATGGCTGCCATGTGGATGACGGCTTCTTTAGTTTCTTGGTCGATGATGACGTCGTCGTAGGTGTATTCGAGGTCTTCCGGGTTAACAATCCCCTCTGCGGCCATCTCTTCCCATCCACCTGACGTTAGTGAGGCCCGTACCCGGGTGTTCTTTTCGGCCAGTGTTTCAGTTTTGTGCCCTGGCTCTTCGCTCTTCTCCCCGTCGCTTGCGTCCATTTCGGCACCCTCGCCTTCGCCGCCGCTCTCTTTTGCGCTTCCCTTCACCCTCTTGCACAGACCAAATCGCACAAGCACGATCCCGACATCGTCGAGATCGACGTGAGTCCTTCCATAGGACCGGCCCGTGATCTGGGTTAAAATGTGCTCCATCTTGTCCTTAGTCCACTCGTGTTCGTTCACTGCTTTGTACCGCCTCCCAAACTCCGAAGCCTTCTTGGTAGATTCATCCTCGTACACGAGACTGTCGAGAACCCCGGGCAAGAACAGGTGGCGCGCGCGCCACTGCAGAAGACGCCGCATCTCCCGGAGGTTATCGGCGCTCACAGAGCGCCTGGGCGGGGCTGCGTTTGTGATCCCGTCGGGCACGGTTGGGTCCATGGTGACGATGAACTTACTGGCTACCCTCATCTTCTTCTGGGCGGTGTTCTGGTAGTGCCACTCCTCCGAGTGCGTGCAGTTGCTGCAATTTGTCTTGAACACTGAGACCACGAGGACGGCCGCCTGTCCGTCGCCTCGTCTCCTTTGGACGACATCTCGAAATCGCCCCAGCAGCCGACGGCCATAGCTAAGACTGATCATGCCAGCGCAGTCACGGAGGTGGAGGATGAGAGGAGGGGATCCGGCAGCGGCCGTCTTAGTCTCCGCATTGACGCTGTCGAGAATCGTGTCGATGGCCTTTTGGCTTCGCTCCCACGTCTTGTAGTAGGCGTTGCGATAGGACGGTGAGCCGAAATAGTGCTTTGCCATTTCGCCGTGGATGTACCGATCGGGATCCTCCAGCTCCTCGTGCGTCTCAGCGGCTTTGGGTCCTTCCTGGTCTTGACGATTAAAGTCCCAGCCGAGCTCCTCGAGGTCTTCCAGGCCAAATGAAAGGAGATTTGCTTGGAGATATTTTGCGAGATGGACGAGCACTCCTTCGACAAACGACTGGCTGTCCTTGGACGAGCGGATCAATACACTGGGATGGGATTTGGACAACTGCCCCTTGCGGTCAGGGACAAACGCTGCGGCCGTGACATCGCGGAGCTCGGAGAAGACGTCTTGTGATATCTTATATTGGTCAATGATGTCGAGGGTCTTCTCCACGGCCGTGTCTGTTTCTTTAGAGTTTGAGTCTATTTCAAGCTCCAGGCGGTCCTCCTTGCCATCCTCGGAGGAACAGTCGGCGGTGATGGGAGTATATTCACCGCTGGCTGCATTGGTCGACTCGTCGTTGCCGCTGCCGTACGCCTTGTCCGAGACGTTATCTGGTGGTGTGATCTCGATCTCCATTGACTTTGGAGTGTCCTCCTCAGGTTGGTTGGCCTCTGCAAGCTCTGGGGTATCATTTTCCTCGGCATCCTGTAACTGGTCGGGGACATTGTTCGAAGCGACAGGCTCAATGTCCAAATTTTCATGTGCCGCCGTGGACTCATTGATCTTCGTAGCGTCGATAGCCTTCTCCGATACATCGCTGGACTCAGAGATAATGGGCTCATCCGGACCGGACGATGGGCTGGGATCGATGACATTGCTGTTAGCTCCTAAGGCAACGTCGGTGTTGGGTGGCCAAGACTTGGCGTTTTTTGAGCTATATTCAACAGAATCCGAATCCGTGGTCTCGTCGTCGTCTTTGGTTGTGAAAACAATCTTAGATGGAAGGGGTAGGTTGTCGAGTTGAGATAGGATCTTGACATTGCGGGCCAGGAACCATGCAGGCTGCAGGTACTCGCCAGGCTTTTGAACCTCTTCCGCGGGCTCTTCCTCGTTTGTCTCCTTGGCAGAATCGATGACATCTAGAGAGTCCTGGGACGTGGTCGGATCTGTTTCCGTCATTGTGTCGATTTCTTTTGCCGAAGTTGCAATGCGTCGTCACGGCCCAATTTTCAAATGGCACCGACGTTGCAGTGGACTGCGGACGAGGAGATGGGTATAGCTATTCCTTGAGGAACAATCCCAATTTCAACGGCGCAGGGCAGACACCTTTATCGCGGTCCTTGGAGACTAGGAGGTTTTCGGGCGACCTGTGTGCCTAGATACCTGACCTGAGGGCGCCCGTCTTTTGCCTAACGGGGCTGGGGGCTTTTGCATCATGCAGTCAGCCGAGCAAGCAAGAGGGACGATGCATGCACCTATAGGCGTGCGGGCCACCATCGTCGGTCGGTTGGTTGTCGGAAAGGGCTAACGCACCTTCGCTGTCCTAAGGCTCAAGGCAGCAGTGCTGCAAGGTTCCTGTTAACGCCTGAGGCGAAGTGATTGCACTCCATCCATGCCCTGCGTGGCCTGTTGCTTGGGTTCTTCGAATTGGGGTAGAGGAGCGCATTTGGCAACTTCCAATACAGCGATCGCTAATCCGTTTAAAGGAGAATCAGATGGACGACCGAGTCGGCCTTGACGAGGAGGGGTCATTTTACGGGCGTTTCCCCTTCGGAAAAGAAGCGCCGTTGCTTGGTCGGGATAGAAGCCGAAGTTTGTGAGTTTGCAAGCCAACAACAAACACATGTCCCTCAATACTGAGCGAGAAGTGGTGGGTGACAGGATTTCCAGGATTTGTATTGTGAAGATGTTTCCATGCTTCGGTGCGAGATCCAATCCAAGGCTACCAAGTAAGACCTAACTGGAAATACAGGTATGTAGACCCACAATTTATCGTCACCCACCCAGTGACAATCGTTTCTACTCTCAATACAACCTGAGAACAGGAGTGAGCAACCACTGACTGGCTCACCACTTTTGTGGAGCTCAACCCTGTAATTCATGGCTCTTCGGGGCAACCACTTCTTGAAAAAGCATCTTCAGCACGCCTAGGTACCTGGGGTAGAGCTTACCAAGTCTTTTTGGTCAGGTATCCACTGGCTGCAAGGTAGGCCGGATTCGACGACGCTCTTGTCTTCGTCGAACATGTAACCACCTGAGAAACTCGGAGCACCTTTTAACATGAAATTTATCTTAATTGGGCGATGTTCCAGTCATCCTGCTTCAACCAGGGGAAACTGAAACAGAGCTCCTGAACACCCAGTCTGAGACCCGATCGGCGAGCCAGCACACGCATTGGCGATAAGAAACGCCGCTCTCAGGCACCAATAGGAGAATAATTAGGTGGCTGTACCTCTGAGGTTCGTTGGGTGAAGCAGCCGTGCCCCTCCCTATCCAGTGGGAGCCTACCCGTCTGGAGGGCGCCCCATCGATTGCCTTGCGGGGGCAGTGCATCTTTGGGGAAGCGCGGCCATGCATTCCCCGACAGCCAGCCCTTGGCTGAACTCCAACTTTCCTACCTTTTCCTGCTCACAACTTGAGTTATTGACAGTCAGATCCATCTGCAATCCCTTGTGGTCACACATCAATTGCTTGCATCGATTCATATTTGCAGATGGCAACAGTCCCGTGGCTGGACGACGCATTTCGCGAGGCTCGACGCGAGTTTCTTGCGAGCGTCTCTCAACGGCACCACCGGGACTTTTCGAAATTTGGGACCATCGACCATGTCTACGCGGAGATCGTCGACATCCAGAAGAAGCAGTCCAAGACCAAGACCTTGGTCGCACTGAAAAGAATTGAGCCGTTCTTAAACGGCCTGAAGGACTACTTTGGCGTCATCGACACGTTTTCACAGATCCAACCCGAGATCTTCTGTCTTGTCTGGGTGAGTGTGCTGTGTGATTTCGAAGCTTGAGGTGTGAGGGACTAACTAATGCGTGATGCCCTTGTTACAGGGTCCTTTGAAGCTGATTCTTCAGGTGAGATACCTCCACAATTGTCATGATGTTTTGAGGGCCGTTGTGTTGCTAACAAGTACACGTATTTAATTAATAGCTGGCGAGTTCCGCCACGGCGATCTTCCGCAAGCTCGTGGCTGTGCTCGAGGATGTTGGGCACATGTTGCCCCATTTCAAGAAGTATGCCGAGTCAGGGATCTTTGACGGCAACGACCAGGTCAAGCGCGTCATGTGCTTATTTTACCGCGACATTCTGGATCTCAACCTGGAGATGTTCAAGTTTTTCCAAAAGCCAAGTACGAGCAACGAGTCACTCCCTTGAGCTATTATTGCATCCGCAATGAATTGCAGTTCAACCATTGTTTTGTAAGCGGACTAACCTCGAGCAGGCTTGCATACCATAATCGACAGTTTCTGGCCACACTTTCGCAAGAAGTTGGCCGTAATTCAGGATAATTTTGAGAGTCACAAGAAGCTTATGGTGAGCAATGTGACGCTCGAGCATGTCCTGCAGGCAGATGACTTTCGTCGTCGTGTCTTGGAGAAGTTCGACAGCGAAGAGAGACGTAGCGCAGAGCTGCAATTCAAGACCCTCTCAGATGTGATGTCGAGCCCTGGGTGCAAATCCAAGCTGCAGATCGCTGTCGAAGCCAGTTCAAAATCGTCGGGAGAGTGGTTGTTTCAAGACGCAACCTTCCAGAACTGGCTTCAGGGTGTGGGAAGTGTGGAGCGTTGCATTTGGATTCGAGGCATTCCTGGTGCAGGTGAGTCGAAGTTTTATTTGACAAGTTTCCCGACCGCCTCGGCCTTTAGGGAAGAGCAATACTGATGGCTGCCCTGTTTTGGATCAGGCAAAACGACCCTGACTGCAAACACCATTCAATATCTGAAGGTGAAGGGACACGTCGTTTTATTTGCCTTTCTCACACAAGATCGGGAGTCTTTTGGGTCCCCGGTGCCTATTTTGCACTCGCTCATGTTCCAAATTGTGGAAGCGAACCCGGATCTGATGTCCGAGGTGCATGATGCTTACCACACCGGCAACCACAGCCTACCGGCAGCCCAAGATCGCGTGAGGGATCACTTTTGCAAGATTGCCAAAATATCTGGCCCCCTTTTCATTTCCATCGACGGCGTTGACGAGATAAGCAAAGAAAGACGGCAAGGGCTTATCCGTATCTTACTGGATATCGTCACAGCTTGTGATAACGTCAAGCTCCTTGTGAGTTGTCGTGAGGAGCGAGACATCGTAAAGCTGCTTGAAAACATGGCAAGCTCGGTAAAAGTGGATGAAGGTAACGGGGCGGACATCAAAGAATACGTCGAGAAAGAAGGGAATGAGTGGATTGAGGAACTGCGGGACCTGGGAGCCACTGAGGACGACTTCAAGGTTATCAACGACGCATTGGTTGGTGTTAGAGAAAGAGCCAAAGGTTTGTGCGCCGACCGCGGCTTCCCAGTCTTTTCGGATATACTGACGCGCCTTCTAGGAATGTTTTTATATGCGAAGCTCGTTCTGAGCATTGCCAAAGCCCGTGTCGATCTCGATGGAATCCTGGCCGAGCTCTCCAACCTTCCTGACGGCCTTGACCAAGCGTGAGATATCCCCGGAAGCCCATTGCAGTTTTTTACATATTGCATTATCTAACGCATTGCAGATATGGTCGGGTCCTCTCTCACCTTCGGGGCAACGAAGCTGCGATGAAAGTGCTGCTATGGATTGTTTCCGCAAAAAGGCCAATGAGAGAGCACGAGATCCTTCAAGCAGTCCTCATCAAACCATCTATGTCGGACTTCCAGTCTCAAAGAAAGGCATGGTTGGATATCCGTGCCGCATGTGGCCCGATCGTGGAAGTACGAGAAGGGGTTCTGCAATTGGTGCACTTCACTGCAAAGGAGTGAGTACTTTCCATTATAACGCAGATCAGGTCGACGAATAATCGGTTATTAATGACGTGGAACTAGATATCTACTTGGCACGCAGAGTGGGAACTTCCTGAAGGCACATGATGGCCACATTCAAGCTGTGACCGTTTGCCTAACCTACTTCTTGTTCAAATCCTTCGATCCTCTGTTCTCGTCGGAATTCTCGGAAAAGGACAGGGAGACGTTGCAACAGCGCATACTATCAGGATACTTCATCATGTTCCCCTACGCGACAGACTGTTGGTTGGACCACGCCAGGGACTTGGACCAAGTGCCCGCCGCAGACATCAACTGTGTGAGGTTGATCGGTCAAACTATGGAGCGTTTCTACCAAGAACGAGGGCATGACATCGAGGACGAGGCATCCTTCAAAGCAATTCCATTCTTGACTGAGTTCGAGCACTTCAAAAAGAACCCCGCCGCTCAACAGTCGCTGGCCAAGTCCGCAAGGTTTATTGACAGGCTGCGGTATAGCCACATTGTTCCCAAAGGTATGTTTTCCCGATCCAAACGAATCAGCAACTCCGTTTCCTGACAATTCTAATAGGGGAATTTTGGGTTGATGAAGATCCTACAACGCTCTGCTTGGCTACGAATCGCTTTCAAGAAGCCCTCGAGGCCATGCTTACTGGCTGCCAGGAGCCGGCGCATGCAGCGTGCACCTGTCGGAAGTTGGGTGATCTTTATGGCAGAAACCTTTTCCGCTGTCGTTGGATATTCTGCCCTTGCCATACGAGTGGATTTTCCAATGCCAAAAGCCGAGACCTGCACGAAACGAGTCACGAAATCTTACGTTGTACGGAGCCAGACTGCGCATACACCCCTCTTGGGTTCAAAACAGAGCATGATCTGCAAGCTCACTTGAACCAGTTCCATACTTCGAGCAAGCAGGTAGCCCGCGAGCGAAGTTCCCACAACACAATCCCCCAACTGCGTCAACTGCCTCTGGACCAAGGACTCGCAATGCTGGAACACTCGGTCATAAACAACGACGTGCATCTGACCGACAGTCTTCTGAAGATTGCCAGCGAGAAAGGCAGCACAGTCGATCTTGACATGTTGCTACAACTGGCTACATGGAAAGGATCACACACCATGATTCGGTTCATTATATCCGAAGCAAAAAAGACCGATGGCAGAAACCTCGATGCCCCTGAATCCGGTAGTGGAACTCAATTTTCCGGACCCACAGCGACACCCATTGTTAAATCCTATTTCCAGAATGCGTTGCTACTCGCAGCCTGCATAGACAACGTGAACGTGGCGCGGCTTCTGCTGGATAGCGGCGCGACGTCCGGCGACAGCGCCGGTGCCCGTCCAGGACAAATCCATGGCGAGGTAGTGAATCGATATCCGTCACCGAGAAGGATCGATACAGACTACCATAGAACAGGGATTTATTCCCCAGTCCATGCCGCATTTGCAAACATGAGCTTCGAAATGCTCAAGGTTTTGGTCCACGAATACAACTTTGAGGTGCCTTCTGACTGCTTGCGTCCAGCAGTCAAGAGAACGAGAGGCGCAGCTGCACAGGAACTATTCGCCAAACAACTGCCCCTCCTGAAGGCTTTCATCCCCTTGCGTGCGTATTCCGCAGCACTAGTGGTCGCGATCGATGAAAGACATGTTCGAGCCCTGAGAAGCTGTCTGGAGCATGGAGCTAACCCCAATTTTCTCACTTCCCGGGGTGGGACGGTGCGCAATCCGGTTTTATGTTACGTGATGAGACCGAGCCCTCGTAAAAACGCACGGGACGCCCTAAGCATGGTTGAAATTCTGATTCGATCCGGCGCAAACCCGTATCTACGGAGAGAAGGTAGCTTGAGGGGACCAGGGTCTGTTTGGGACGATTGGGCGAAGCGAATGGGAAATCGTATGAGTTGGGACGAGGTAGTCGGGAATGTTCTGGATGACAACGATTTCTCTATTTTCGAGCACTGCCGGAGAATTGGTTCGAGATCCCGTAGGTAGTAATTACCAGCAAGAGTCATAACACTAGCATCCCTGGAGACTTGAAGTACCAAAGGCCCTGGAAGAACGAGATTGGCGTCTAGTAGTACAGACTTTTGGTTGGTGATTTTGATTAATGAATGGTCAGAGCCCAGATAGCTGACAAAAGTTTCGTCACCGATACCGCGGCCGGTTGATCGTCAAGCTTGTTTTGTCCCAACACTCTCTCAGTTGGTACCTGAATTAGTTGTTATCCAAGGTACCTACTTAATTAGTACCGGTAACGAGTTCCATTCATTACCAACATGAAGTACACGAACACTGACTCCTGAGCGTCAATCTGGTGCAAATTTGAGCATTCTCGCGAAATCCTGACTCGGTTAGAATCAGCGGCGTCGGCGATGGAGTCTTGTAACTACCAGATACCGAAGTCACGAGGCATAACCAAACTTTCGGTTTGGGTAAGGTAAGCTACTACGCACCTTCAAGTTGTTTGTCTCCTGATCCAAAGTGGTCTCCACACGGAACGACGATGCCATGAGCTCCAATTTACGCTTCTGGACTGCGATGATATGCTAGTTAAGGAGCAGGAGATGTCAGTTACTGGCACTTCTACAACCAGAAAGCAAGGATTTGAAAAGCCCACCTTTTCGATGGAGTAATCCCCTGCAACGATATATCGAAAGGCCTTCACTGGCCGTGTTTGACCCAGCCGATGGACTCGGTCAAGAGCTTGCCGTTCCAGCATGGGATTCCAGCCTGGTTCGACTATGTGGACATGGCTTGCAGCTGTCAAATTCAACCTAGGACTAAGTCAGCAACGACACTTATACTATCGATCCCCTATATAAGTGCGATATGACTTACCCAACAGCGCCACTACCAAGCGAGGCCAGGAGAACAGTGGTAGTACCATCTTCCCTGAACATGTTCAGAGCGTCCGTCCTCTGCTTGAGTGTCTTTGTCCCGTCGATCCTCTGGTACTTGAACCCACTTTGAGAAAGTGCATTCTCCAGCAGGTCGAGCATTCCCGTCCACGAGGAAAATATGACACTGAAAGCGCGAGCTGGTAAGCATTGGATTGAACATTAAATGGAACACCAATGGCTGCGCGCACGGTCCACTTGCCTCTTGATGGGATTTCCACTTGGATCACGGCCAGCCGCCCTCAGTTTTTCCAGCACTGCTTTGACTTTGGATGATGGTACGTAGTTTGTGGTGGCAAGCTGGGAATGTGGACCTGTGCCTGCATGTGCTTTCAGTGTGATCTCGTCTGAGCAAATCGGGCAACGGTCATCGTTTGTTGGACTCTGAGGTTTCCCAGTCCTCAGACAATCACCACAGATTAAATGAAGACATGGAAGGGGGCTTTTGTTTTTGCCGCGGCCTCCCGGGATTGTCGTCTGGCAAAACTCGCAGGTCTGGATGGTTGAGATATTGGGTGGTTCGGGGGCAATATCAGCAGACTTCAATGCCTGTTCGACCCAGTCTTGTATTGCGATTGGTAAAAGGTCGCAGCCGTGGTTGGAAATCTGACGGAGTCGGAGGATCGTTGTAAACAGAGAGTCGGTCGGGCCGGCGTATCGCATTCCTCGGGCCCGTGTCCGCGCGACCATTTCATACATCGCTTGCTCCCTAGCATTCAAATGGACGGACTGGATAGTGATATCTCTTGGGGGCAGCTGCAGGTTTCTTGTCTCGGTTTCTTTTGTCCGCCGGAGCGAGACTGCCTTGATCAAGGAGGTGAGTTCCGTCCACCCCTTTGGGTCTTCTCGTCGAATGGGCAACACAAATGTGCGCGTGAAGGTGGCGGCATCATCGAATGGCGTGACCTGGAGGAATCCTACCAAGGCGCCCAGGTCCTCGATACTGTTTTGGATGGGTGTGCCTGTGAGGCACCATTTGTGACGGGCCTCCAGTTTGGAGACCGCCTCGAAGAGCCCGCTCTTGCGGTTTCGGATAATGTGTGCTGGAGAAGTTTCAGGTCACTAACGCAACATACGACAACCAATATATAAGGGTAACTCATACCTTCATCTAGGATGATGCGGTGCCACTTCATCCTATGCAGAGGACCAATTGCCTCAGTCTTGCTTGCCTTGCGGTTATCAGCCGTCACTGTCTCATAGTTCGTGATGACGATCTCGTAGTCCTGAAAGTTCTCTGCTTGCTCGCCTCTCTTTGGGCCGTGGTATGTCAAGCATCCCACTGAATCTTGGTGGAAGTGTCTAGCAAGTTCCATCAGCACCACTGATCGAGCTGCCGACTCGGACATGACAGTCAATGGGAACTTACGTCTTGATTTCGTTGTTCCAGTTTGGAAGAGCTGTCGGTATGTCAGCTTCCAGTCCATGATGTAAATTAACTGTTCCCCCGTTGCAATTGACTGCCCGTTCAGGCAAGCACTGACTTGATAGAGGTGCAAGTATCAAGGTCACCAGCTTGGGACGTTTATTGGCGTCACCGGGTCGTGACGAAGCAGGGATTGAGCCGGCAACCAAAGCCAAAGCCGTAAGGCTCTTACCTAAACCCATGTCCTAAGCTCATGTCAGTGTACTAGCGACATCTCCCTGCCCCTTGACACTCACATCTGCCAGAATCCCGCCGAGAGATAATATTGGGGGCTCTTGTTTCCAGGAACCAGTAACGGTGTTCTTATATCTAGAAGAGATAATTAGCGGGCGGCTGTATGCCTTGAGCAGCCCAGCGTGTTGCGCATGGTACTGACCTGATTTTACCCTGATCATTGGCTAACGCCAGCCAGACCGACGGGAACTCTGGAGATACAATATTGCCAGATTCTTTCTCCACCATCATTGCAAGCGCTTTCCTCTGGTGCCTTTACAACACATTGGTTAGCCGGGCATCCAGTCCCCGATAATGGAAACCGTCGGACACATACAACTTGAGTGGCGTCTTCAGTCTGTTGCTGACGAGAGTTTCGCTGAACGTGCTCGGACCACTTGCACTATCCAAAACCTTCTGGATCTTGGACTTCGTGATGGGATCGATGTTTGTGGCCTGTCCTTGCATGGTGTTTATATCCATGTCCGTTTCCAAAGACGAGTGCCACTCTTGAGAGTCTGTACCTGGCGGGATGAAGGCCTGAGGGTTGAGGTAAGGTACCGAGCCGTTTTGATCTGGTGTTTGAAGAAAATATTCCTTTTCAGACAAGAACTGTCCAACCGAGTCGGCGTTCGCCTGAAAACCATACACTGTGGCCGCCAACATGGTCGGGCCCTTGATAATGAGTTCAAGGGTGGCTTGAAACGTGTGTGTAAGTGTTAGAACCGTCTGGGCGTCTCTGGGCTGAAGAAAGCCCGCAAAGTTCTTCGACTTAGAATAGCGGATCATAACGAACTCGCTCTCGATCTTGAGCTCAACCTCTTTCAAAGCCTTGCCCTTATTTGGTGCTCCGGATCCAATTGTGACCTCTCCAAGTTCAATCTGCAACCATGAGTTCGATGAGGACTATGCATGGTGACCAAGAACGTGTTGGGAAACTCACAACACCAAAGCAGGTATCGAACGTTTGAGCAAACTCTTTGCCCGAAATGTTGTTTTGAACACTCACGGCCGTCCTTTGTGGAACCTGCGATACCCAAGGACAGTCGTTGGTCGAATCGGCGTCCATCAAATCAGCATCCGTCTCATGCTCAAGAGGTCCAGTGCGTTCCCCAGTGTCTTGTTGACTCAAGTGAGAACCGCCGCAGGATTGTTCCTCTGACGGTCCATCAATCGGGAATGGTGGGACGCTTGGTGATTGATCCGTGCGAGTCCTTTTGGAGGAGCTGCTACCATCATCGGGGGTCCAGCTCCTGTCCGACTCGTCGTACGGCCTCTTGTTTGCACTCCTCAGTCGCCGGCCCCAGGGGCTAAGAAAGCCGTCATCCATGTTCGATGGGTATTGCAAAACTGCGTGTTGAGTGTGTTACACTCGCGCGAGGAAAAAGAGAAAGATGCTGGAAATTAACGCGACTGGCCCCTAAGGCCGCAGAGCGCTGATTATTGATGCATTGAAACGGGAGCCGCTGGTTGACCAAGGCGGAGGAAAGAACTGGGAGGTGTCTCAGGTGTGGCAGTGTCGTGTCTGCCTAACCTTGCAATGCCCCAACGCATATGCAGGGGGGGGAGAAGCCCCGGTCTGATTGGATATGTGTCCAGGTGCCAGCCTACCAGGTAGGTAGCGATCATGCACGGAGTGATTGTTGAAAAATCCTCTCGCTGCCGTGGACGCATCCATCCTTTTGCAGCAGATAGGCATCCAAGGCTTTGGATAGGTAATTGTTACTTGACTCGCCTGGTGAGTATGCAATGGCTTAGATCATTGCCAAATTAGATATTGCATGTTCATTGGATTGGAACTTGAAGCCCTGTGCAGAGAAAGGAACATTTCTGGGCACGTCAAAGAGGCTCTTTCGCGAAACTCGCTGTCAATACCGATAATATGGTGTACGGAATGAATGATGGGTGCTTCATTCGAAGAACGTAAAGTATATGTAAATTCAACACCAGAGCCTCCATGTCTTTTCGAGTCGGGCTGTTCCCCTGACGGACGGACCGGCGGGTGGTTGCTCTTACGTCCAGGGCAATCTTCATTGATTGATCGGACAGTCTGCCAAGAACCTTCGGCAGTACATTCATGAACCAATTAGGCAAAACCGTAAGATATTCATGGCGCTCAGCGCCTCACCGGCTGCCCTTCAAGAACCCGATGCAAGCTAAAACTGCGCCGCAAACCCGGGCTGTGTACTTATGGCGGGGATCGACCCCGGGGACGGTCAGTCAGGCCTGCTGTGATTCGGGTGGTCAGAATTCCGAGCGCAGACTGAAAAAACAATGGGTCGCCTCACCCGCCAAGAAATCGGTCGCCAACAATCTGGGTTGGTAATTAAACTATTGGGAATAGCTTCATTTCGTGGCCAGAAAAATCCAAACTGCTAACGGACGGCACTCGAGGCCCCTATAGCTATAAGGCATTGAACAAATCTTATTAAACAATCAAGCTCATTGGCTAAGATGGCTTGCCTAAGAAGTTCATACAACTTGCCCTGCTTCCCCCCACCTACGGTATTTCACTGCAAAAGATCAGGTAATTGTCACAGCTATGAAACTAAACGAGACCATTGTTACGCTGCTGTGCTAGACTCTGCCAATGATCACTTGACTCAAAGCACAATCCGAGCCCCCGATCTTTGCCAAAGACACAGACCGTCCTGCCAGCAGACACCCCCAAAGCCAAGTTTGCCCACGAGCCCCAGCAAGCACCGTTCATTCCAACGTTCTCGGCGAAGGTAGCTTGCAAGTCGATGAAACATAGGTAGGTATTGAACCAAAAACTGAAATGCAAGTGTCATAGCAGCATGCGTAGCGGTGGACTCAGATTCTCAACCAACCCGCGCCGTTGGAGTCTATCGAACTGATGTCATTCGCAAGGGATTGCGGTGGTTGTTTCTCATCACTGTCCCCAACACCGCCCAGCGAGCTCCATCCATCCTTCCCTCCCGTGAAGCGCGGTCGGACTTCGCAAGCGGGACAGACGGATGGCGCCTGCCTCGAACAGCTCGGACAAGCCCGCCCCTCACGTCACCCCCCGTCGGTCTTTCCCCCAGAGCCCTCCCTTCGAGCATTTAAGCCCAAAGCTGTTGTCTCCTGGCATCAAACACAGCCCAAGTGGCGCAGTGGTCCTTGCCGACGATGAGAACAAACAAACCTTGTTACGATCTAACAAATCGATCAAGTTCGAATCATGAATCAGCCGCTTGGAAATGCTCATTCCGGGGCCTCACAGAGACTCACCTGGCTACTATTAGTACCTAGTCTTTTGGCCTCTGTGGAGAGGGCCGGACAAATAATAAGAAAAATTGTTCTAAGGCAAGGATTTTTTTTGGTCAGCATTGCTTCCGGACCTAGGAGTGCGTCGGGTGTTTCTTCTGCTTTTGGGGTTGGGGGCAGAGGCGGTTTGCTGCAGTGGTACTCGCACCTTTATGATGAGAAAATGAACTGAAGAGGAAAGGAAAACGACTGTGTGGGAGAAGTGCCCGACCATTATAGTATACCGCCGTGCCAGAACTTTGACGATGAATGGGATTAAAGTTGCGGATCGGTTGTTGTGCTGTCGTCGCGCTTTGGGTTCAATGGTTGTCCTCATGTGGGACTCCGCCAAATCGGATGCAGGTCTGGCACCAACCTGTGACGCAGCGCATGCACCTTATAGATCAAATTTACTACCCCCCCAGACATGCCGTCGAAACCCGTTCTCGTCGCCATGGTCAAGTGGCATTTAGGATGGGTGGAGGCTAGAGGATTGGCCCGTGCATTAGATCAGTTCATGGCATTCCTCGAAAGTTCACGGGTTCAAGCCCGACTCAGGTCGGGAAGTTCACTATTACTTTTTGTCGATTGCTTTCATTTTTCTTTCTTCCATTTTTTTTCCGTCTCCGTCTTCCTTTTGGCACATCTGCTTTCATTTTTGCGCTTGTTTTACTTTCTCTTCTTCTCTCGGCACATCGGTATCAGTTCGTTTATTCAACTCCTTCTGGGTGTTTGCGGCTAGTCGGCTTTGCAACGAACCTGAGCGAGCACCTCTGTGCGCATCACAAACGCCAGGGATTGTGTGCCGAAAAGGTCGCTGACGTCGTCGTTCCCGCCGTTTGGGGGCTATCCCTGCAGCCCGCCCGTTGCCGCCCCTGTGTCTGCCTCTGAAGGGCTAGCGCGGGGTGGAGGTGGGGCTGCGGGGACGCCTCCATCGACACGACCCAACCCACCCAACTCAGCCCATCTGTCAGCTCAGGCGAGTTATGGAAGACTACCTGAGTTGATTTACAGTCGTGAATAGCTTGAGTATTGCAAGAGTCAGACGGCAAGTATTCCTGAGTGATGGGGTCTTTCGGAGCATTGATACAAGACAGAAAACGACTCGCAACACTCGACACTTTTCCAACCACGTGATCGGCTCACGGTTGCCAAGCGGCGGTGACGGTTGGTACGACGGGTTGCTCTTTCCTCGCTGAGAATTGCAATCACTCAAAGTCCAGAACAGTCAAACGCAGAACTGACCTGGTACCTGCCTGGTACCACACGCATCCACCCAATCCGCCATGGCCTCCCCCAATGAGCAGCCATCCGCTGTGCCCGTCGTCGCCTTCGGCTCGGGCCGGCCGTCGTCCTCGCCGCCCGACCTGCGCATCCTCCACTACAATGACGTTTACCACCTCGACCCGTCGTCGGCCGAGCCCGTCGGCGGCGTGGCGCGCTTCATCACGGTGTGCAAGGAGTACCGTAGCAGCAGCCCCGCGTTCCGCGACCAGCCCGAGCTCTTGACCTTCTTCTCGGGCGATGCCTTCAACCCCAGCCTGGAGAGCGCCATCACCAAGGGCAGCCACATGGTGCCGCTCCTCAACAAGATCGGCACCAACTGCGCCTGCATCGGCAACCACGACCTCGACTTCGGCGTCATGCAGTACCGCCACCTGACCTCCAAGTGCACCTTCCCCTGGCTGCTCGCCAACGTGCTTGACCCGGCCCTGGGCGTCGACGTGCCGCTCGGCAACGCGAAGCGCACCCACATGATCACGGCCTCTAACGGGCTGAAGATCGGCCTGATCGGGCTTGGCGAGCGCGAGTGGCTCGAGACCATCAATGCGCTGCCGCCCAACCTGATCTACATCTCGGCCACGACGGTCGCGCGCCAGCTGGTCCCGCAGCTCCGCGCCGCCGGCGCCGATATCATCATCGCGCTGACGCACATGCGCGAACCCAACGACAACAAGCTCGCCGAGCAGATGGGCGGTGACATCGACATCATCCTCGGCGGCCACGACCACTACTACGCGCACAGCCACATCAACGGCACGCACGTGCTGCGCTCGGGCAGCGACTTCAAGCAGCTCAGCTACCTCGAGGCGCGGCGCCGCCCCGATGACGCAACAAAGTGGGACGTCGACATCTGGCGCCGCGACATGGTCGCCAGCATCTCCGAGGACGCCGAAGCGCTGGCCCTGGTTGATAAGCTGACGGCCAAGCTGAAGAAGAGCCTCGAGAAGCCCATCGGCTGGACCACGGCGCCGCTGGACGCGCGCTTCACGACTGTCCGGCTGCGCGAGAGCAACATCGGGAATCTTGTCTGTGATATCATGCGGTTGCATTATGGGGCGGAGTGCACCATCATGGCGGCCGGGACCATTCGCGGGGACCAGATCTACGCGCCCGGGCCGCTGCGGGTGAAGGATATCACGGACTGTTTCCCGTTTGAGGATCCCGTGGTGGTGATTAAAGTCACTGGGAGGGGGGTGTGGGATGCCTTGGAGAATGGGGTTTCTATGTACCCGGCGCTGGAGGGTAAGTTTGCCTCCTTGTCAGGTGTGGTAAGACTTGGTGGGTTAGACTGACAGGATGAAATCTAGGCCGCTTCCCGCAAGTGTCGGGTATCAAGTACAAATTCGACCCTTCAAAGCCGGTCGGCTCTCGCATTCTCTCGGTCGAGATCGCGGGCGCGCCGGCTGACCTCGACAGGATATACACGCTCTGCACGCGCGGGTACATGGCCCGCGGCAAGGACGGCTTCAAGAGCTTGTTAGTCAAGCCCGAGGGCGGCGAGTGCGAAGAGGTCGTGTCCGAGGAGAACGGCGTTCTCATCTCCATGATGCTGCGGCAGTACTTCATGTCACTCAAGGTCATGAACCAATGGCGATGCTGGGGGCCGTCGCTAGACCGACACTGGGGGCGCATCGCTTCAGCCGTGACAAAGAGTCATCCTCTAGTTTCCGGAGGGGGGAAGTCTGCCAAAGCTGGAAAGGTGGAGGGCGAGGGGAAGAAGGATGCGCCGCCGTATCCCAAGCGCAAGAATAGCTGGGACGAGTGGACGCCGGAGAACCTGAGGAACAAGCGATCGAGCATCACGCCGCTGAATGAGGAGAACGGGGAGGTGGACCACGAGGAGGACGACGATGTCGTGGGCGGCCATGAGGCTGATGCGAAGACGGAGGAGGAGATGACGGAGGAAGGGATCCGCGATGTGGATAGGGAGCTGAGAGTCATGCGGCGCGTGTTTAAGAAGTGGTGCCGTCTGGCTGGCGTGCAGGGGTCCGCGTGCGATGAGCTGAAGGAGGACGAGGTCGAGTGTGACTGGACCAAGGCGATCGCGCCGCAGGTGGAGGGGAGGATTATCATGGTTGGGGGGAAGTAACCTGTGGTTGATACTAGTAAGTCTAAATGGGTGATGAATTGAGTTGCATGTTTTTACTGAAGATGTGTCGAGTGGCTAGCAGTGTCGTCGTCTTGATCAGTTAGAGATCGGACGATAACAGCTGAGTTCGTTCGATATTGTGAGCTTTTGATAGTTGGCGACCAAGAAATCCTCCTCGGTGACTAATTTCCTTTGTCAACTAGCACTTCTTACCCTCCTCCACGACGATGCGATTAAGATGGAGGCTAATTATGCATTATCTTGTACATTGTTCAATAGGTATAGTGAAGATACCATCAGATGATCGGAGTCTCTTGGCATTTGAAATATTGTTCCGCGTAGGAAAAGGCGGCCAAAGAGTAGGAGTACTAGTATGCACTTGATCTACTAAGTACTGCTTCATTTACATGTTTGTGGTAACTGCAGGTGAGAACAGTTATTGCATCGCAATGCAGTCTCTTGAGATGACATTGTTTAGGGACTTAGGGATGTTCACTCCTCCCGAGTCAGTCGCTGGCTGGGTTTTTGACATTGATCCTAATGAATTCGTAGACGGGTTCCTATCTGTACTTTTACCCCAAATCTCACCCCGCCGTTATGCTGGGGATAATCAAGGTTAAACTTGAAGACCTAACCGGCAACCAACGGTCACCGACAATCTTGAAGTGGAGATATTCGGGTAAGTTCCCGCCGCCAGGGCACAGGAACTCTTATCAAGCCGCCCCGAGAATGATAGCAGCAACCACGGGGAGAGTTTAGTTTGAGATACCCGCGATACCAGTCAACAACGATTCCTGATGTTTTTTCCAACCAAACTACCAATTCATCCCAAACTATCGGAATTCGCCGAGTCCAGCTACCGTGTTATCATGGCCCTTGATGTGTACCGTCTTCCCGCGAACTGGTTTAGGAAGGCCGCAATGCTTAGACTAGCCGAGGAAGCGGAGTGCACCATCTCACAAGGAAGGTCGCACCGAAGAAACGCGGCTTGGCAGCTTGGCACGACGACCTACCCCAGACGTCGATCACCGATAATTACCTGGCTGGGCATCGCCAGTGTGCATCGCGATACCAGCCCACGTGCAGGCCAATAAAGACGGGTCAGCACCGGGTGCATGAAGACGGCAATATTGCACGATCTACCCAATGACCGAGCCAATCTCGATCACCGAGTCGCAATGTACACGTTTATTCCTGGGCTTTGGGGTTGCAACGCCAGGGCGCCAAGACCACGAGGCGAGCACCGTGCACATGGTTCGCCTGCCTATCGGGCCAACAATCAGGGGTACTTTGCGTAGAAGGGAGGGCGGGTGTAAGCATGCGGTCGATCAACAATCAAAACGTATGAATATATGTAACCCCAAGGTTTGCCTCTCCTGTCGGGTGTCACACTGTAGCCGTGCAGCCAAGCCGTGGGTTCCCGTCGTTGTCTTGCTTCCCCACGTGCCCACGTCATCCGCAGTGTGCCCGTCGAGCCGTTTGACTTTTTTTTTTTTTTTCCACGGTCAACGGTCGGTCCTCTTCTCGCCAATTGACTGCATCCCAACATTGCAGCACAAACGATGGCCTCCCTCCGGAATGGCCTCATCGCGGCCGTCGTGTGCTGTGGCACGTTGGTGAGCGCGGCAGCAGCGGGCGGCGACCACCTGGTCAGCTCGCGGCTCACCAAGCGCTTTATCGACACGCAGGGCCACTACAACATGTCCTTCTACCACGTCAACGACGTGCACGCTCACCTGGACCAGTTCTCATCGTCGGGCACTGACTGCACCAACCCGGCCAAGGGATGCTATGGCGGGTACTCGCGCATCAAGACCGTCATAGACGACACGCGCGCGTCGCATCCGGACTCGCTCTTCCTCAATGTGGGCGACGAGTTCCAGGGCACCATGTTCTTCACCTACTACGGCGGCGAGAAGATCGCCGAGACCCTCAACCAGCTGGGCTTCGACGGCATGACTATCGGCAACCACGAGTTCGACAAGGGCGACGAGGTGCTGGGCAAGTTCCTCGAGAACCTGACCTTCCCCATCATCAGCGCCAACATCGCGTCCGACAACGTACGCCTGAACCGCACCATCAAGCCCTACCACATCTACGACCAGTTCCAGCTGGCCGTGATTGGCGTCACCACCGAGACCACGCCGGACATCTCGTCGCCCGGCAAGGGCACCACCTTCTCCGACTCGGTGAAGGCCGTGCAGGACACCGTAGACCACATCCGCGCCACCACCACCATCACCCGCATCGCCGCCATCACCCACATCGGCTACGACGAGGACCAGCGCCTGGCCCGTGAGACGTCGGGTCTGTACCTCATCATGGGCGGCCACAGCCACACCCTACTGGGCGACATGGCCGGCGCCGAGGGCAAGTACCCGACCATCACGCGCAACAAGGACGGCGACGAGGTGTTCATCGTGACCGCCTACCGCTGGGGCGAGTACCTGGGCTACATCGACGTCACTTACGACGACGAGGGCAAGGTGCTGGCCTACCACGGCGCGCCCATCCACCTGACCAACACAACCAAGCAGGACCCTGACTTGCAGAAGCAAGTCGACGCTTGGCGTGTGCCCTTCCAGGCGTTTGCCCAGCAGGAGGTTGGCTACAGCAACGTCGTGCTCGATCAATCCACCTGCCAAACCAAGGAGTGCCTCCTCGGCGACTTTATCTGCGAGTACGTCGTCACCACCCTTTCCCCCCAATTCCAAAGGTAACTAACAAACAACCAGCGCAATGCTCTCCTACCGCCTGAACGCAACAACCGGCACGCCCCCCGACTTCGCCCTAACCAACGCCGGCGGCGTGCGCGCCACCATCGACGCCGGCCCAATCACGCGCGGCGAAGTCCTAACCGCCTTCCCCTTCGGCAACGCCGTCGTTGAGATCACCGTATCCGGCGCGCGGCTATGGGACACCCTGTCCGGCATCGTGGCCCGGGTCAACACAGTCAACGGCAAGGCCGTCACGTCCAACCTGCAGGTCAGCAAGGGGATCAAGATCATCTACGCGCCGGCAGCCAACGGGCCCGCGGGGACGGGCAAGCTTGTGTCCGTCACCATTGGCGGTAAGGCGCTGGATAAGACAAGGGATTACAAGATTGTTACGATTGATTTCTTGGCCAATGGGGGGGATAATATGTTCAGTCCGGCCATTGCGGGGTTTACGATCCTGGATACGCTGGATGAAGTGTTGGTCAACTATATCAAGCAGCAGAGCCCTGTGGATATTGCGCTGGATGGAAGGATTTCCGAGGTTAAGAAGTGCGTGAAGCGGAGGAGGGCTGCTACTAGTGTGCAGGGTGGCATGTAGATGCGTTGCTCTGCGGATGCTGGGGTTGGTTTCATGCATATACTTGTTATGAGTTAATATTAATGAGAGGAGGTGATTGCTGTTCATCTATACCTTTTTAATGTGTGACTTAGTTCTAGTATCATTTTACCCACTTAGTCATAGTAAAAACTCAAGGTGAAGCATTTCAGGTCATTATTTACCAAGTAAGTACATGTACCTTACGTGTATTTGACTCGATTTCAAAGCAGCAGAGTCGGGTAGCTGAGAATCAAGACAGAGTTAGTGCGAATATTGTTCAACGAAGGCACTCAGGAGTGGACAGATTAATAATTCAGAAAGGCCGTTAATACCTTTCCCCTTGCCAATTCTGTTTCTAGATTCAAACGCTCCCCTCTACATCAATTAATTACGTCTGGTCGTTAGTCACTTCTCGGCTGCCTCTAAAAAGGAGCGGAAGCGCCTCAAAGATCTCATACATTACATCTCATCGCAATGTGCGCTGCTTCTTTGCCCCGGCCTCCTGCATCCCCTGCTGGACTTATTGATTACCTACATCTATCTTCACAACATCGCCCTGAGACCCAAAAGAGCAAGACATCCCATCGCAGCCGTGACGGAAGCCTGGATCGATCCAGCTCCCGCAGTCGAGACGCTGGAAGTCGACGCTGATGCCGAAGCGGATGTGGTCGTGGGAGCCGCCGTGATGGTCGCCGAGGTCGAGCTCCCAGTGGCAGTCGCGAGGGATGTCACACTGGCAGTGGACGAGCTGCTCGAGGGGGAAGAGGCGTCGGCCAGCGAGAGGTTATACCGCTTCACGATGAACTCGGCGGCATCGATGGTGTAGTTCTTGAAGTAACTGCCGTGGACCTTGGTGTTGTTTCCGTTGTCGCAGTAGATGTCGCCCGTGTCGCACCATCCGCGGATGCTGTCCGAGTAGGGCTCGCATGCAGTCAGATTCGAGCGAGCAAAGATCTGGATTCTGTTAGTTGTTTGTGAGTCCGGGGTGTCCATTTACAAGTGTTGCTTACGCCTGTCTTGTTGCTTGTGCCGGCGTTCCATGGGGCGCCCACGGTATGGCTGGGGTCTCCAAATGTCACGGCTGCCACCACTATTCACAGCGCTTGATATCAGTGCTTATCCCATTTAGCGGAGGCGACATCCAGCAGGTCTTACCAGATGAATCGTAGGACTCGGACAGGTCAGCCGAGGGAGTGAAGCCCCACTCGCTGTTTCCGCAGAGGGCATCCATCAGAGCCTGTCCACCTTGCGAGTAGCCGAGCAGGGCGATCTTGGTGTTGGGGCATTGCCTGGTGTACTCGGCGATCAAGGTAGTGAAGACCTCGGACCCCTTGGCCTCGGAGGCGAAGTAGCCTTCAAAGGTGGCCGGGTAGTCGACGGCCGCGACGGTGGATCCGGGGATCAGGAGCGACACATTGCCCGCGACAACTCCCATGCGCCCCTGGCCGGGCATCTCGATACTGCCGCGGGCCACGATCATGTGGATGCCGGTCGCGCAGCCGGTGCCCGCCGTGGCAAACTGGAGGGGGTGTACCTCGCTCAGGCTGCTCGCATGAGCCACCGCCGCCGCCATGGCCGCCTGCAATGCGATTGTTGCCCTCATTGTCAATCCGGTAGCTTCGAGTTTTGCCCGTCGTAACTTGGAGTGGAGGTGGATGTGCAGGATATTCGCTCAGCGGACAAAACGGGCGGAGAAAATGGGCGAGGCCTGGTACATGTAGGTATTTAGCCAAGAGAACTAAATGCCATTGCCATGCACCTCAACGTCGCAACCAGGATCATGGAACTGCTACGTACGGGTTACGCGTGTACACCACAGCACACGTCAACCACACAGCCCCAAAAGTTCACAATGCGGCCTCCCACTTTCCAGAATGCGACTGGCTGACTCGATCCATCTGTGGCGCAAAGCTTTGGAGGATCGACTTCGCGTGGTGCTATGGTCACTATGGGTTTAGCCCCCCAATAGTTTTCCACATCATCGCCTACCGCCGACGCCATCATTGGCCTGCGTCGTGCGAGAGACCCCGTAATTGCCGAAACTGTCCCCCCAACCCAAGTCCACCTTACCCCGGAAATGCGCCCTGGAGGGTGGGTCGCGCCGGCCAAATTCTTGGTAACGGACCGGCGGCGGCTTGTCCAAAGGGGAATGCTCCGGGCCTCTCAACGCCATCTGATTGGCGACACCCAGAAAACGCAAGGGTTTTGTGCGACCAGTGACAACATGAATTCTCGATCAACACACACACCCGCGTATTTAATAGCACGGGGTTTGTTGATATTATTACCAAGCAAGATACCGAGGTATATTATCAATGCGGAAAGTGAAGGAGAGGAATTAAATGCGATTGGTGGATTCAAGTTGCTAATAATTGTTGGGACACAAAGAGACACTGGCAAGATACATACCTACCCGATTCATGAACCCGCCCAACACCAACAGTTGAACTCGGATATGACGTCCCATGAAATGCATTGATCACTCTTCTCATGTATCACAAAATGCATAATTATACCAACACCTCCTTCCACATTGAGCGATCAAAGCCTGACCAATGCAGCCTTTCGGGCTCTCAACCTAGGCGAGTTCCCTTTCAATGCAACAGCCTCAAACGAGGACGGAGCATTTGTACAAACCGGCGACGTTAGAGACTCACGATTGTCTCTGATGCACATAGTGTTATCCTAGCTCCAGTTCCGTGCGACGGGAAGGAAGTCGGTGGAGTGCAGCCAACCTCAGGCTTCAGGGAAACAAGAGAAAGAACCTACGCAGCTTGAACTAAATTCTCATTGTGTGACTCCCCGAAACGGAAGGTCATTGTTCAAGAGATTTGACGCCAAAGACGGGAAGGGTTGCCGAGGCTGAGATGCTTTCGTTTTGGCACTTCCATGACGATCCTTCCTGTGCATTAAGTTCTTGATGACTACATGTAGGTCCTTGGCTTCAGTTGGTAAAACGAGCGTGCCCACATCGATTGCCAGCGTTGTCCCACAGGCCTGACTGCAACAGTTGTAGACACTGATTGTATCACGATATTTGTACCTCCGCATCGAGTTCCGACAACGTACCTAGTATTCACGACATGGATGTCTATGTGGTGGGCGCATCTCGCATCAAGACCCAGCTCATCGAGTACTAGTAACTTGGTAGGCAAGACGCTGTGTTTTTGTAAAGTCGGATATCAGATTCAAACAACTTGGATGAATCAAAAAGCCCCATTCAGCTCTCAGTCTACTGGTACGACAAAGCCAAAACCAACAACCCCCAAACCTCACACAACAACTTCCCCATCCACCTCCTCCTCCCCCCTCCAAACAGGATAAATCACCTCAAACCGCTCACAAAGCACCAAACTCTCATCCCCAAACACCCGCCTCTCCCCAACGGGCTTCTTGGCCTCCTGCACCTGATTATAAAACCACACATGCCCATCACGATAACTCTGATAATCCCCCTCGGCCTCAGCCAGCGCAAACTCCTCCTCGACATCCTTGAACAGACACGTCACAAACGAGAGTGTCCGCATGACGGCACCAGGTCGGCCCTGCCCGTCGAGGATGACGGAGAGGTCGCCTGGGCCCCAGTAGAGCGGGTCCGGGATCGGCCAGGAGGTGGTGGCGGATTTCTTGCCTTGGATTGCGAGGAGGAGTTTCTCGTCTGCGAGGGCTGCGTCGTCGCCGGAGAAGTTGAAGATGTCTTTGGGGGCTGGAAGGGAGGGGACGCCTAGGGCGTTGGCGGCGAGGGCCATGAAGGCTACGATGTCGGGGCGGGTTGGGGGGATGGCGGACATTTTTGTGGTAAGTGGGTTTGTGGTTTCGTTGTTTTTTTTGTTAAAAAAAACAATTCGAGACGAGTGGGGAGATTTGTTCGAATTCAATGCGAACGGGATGATTTTCAGGAGGATGCGATAATAAACATGGCTGAGGTTTGGAGACTATGAGGTAAATGCGCTTTGATGTCGTTGTCTTCCGCCACGAATTTCTTCTCTCTCTTCCCATATTCTTCCTTTTTATCTTTGCGGATGGTTACATTGGAGGGCACCGCGCCAGGCAAAGACGCTGAAAGCCCGCCGGATGAGTCATGCCGTCATCGGTACTCCTGTTCTCAAATTCCTGAGGACGTAATATGATCTGGTTGAGGCAGAAAAGCTTTTTTTATTTGGTTCTTCACAGATTGAAGCTCGTTTTGGACATATCCAGTCGAGATGTTTCGTGTGGCAATTTGTCCACGGCCGTGTCTCAGCCATTTTTGGACTCCCACCGGTTGACTTTGGTCTCGTCAGTGCCAAGACCGACTAGCGTGCTGCCAAGTACCGAAGTGGCTGCCAAGTCGACAGCTTTCTGAGTCTTTTCCCAAAACATCAACGAGTGGCCCACAATCTGCAGGCGGTCGCCGGTGACGTCGCCCAACCGACCAGTGAGCGACCATCTCTGCCGTGCTGCATTCAGCCCTATAAACCCGAAGAGATGTCGCTCACCACAATTGGGAGATCGCCCGATTTCCGCTCGAAAACCCAGCCAACCAGTTTCGCCCACGGCGAACCGTTGAGACAAGTGGCTAGATCCTTCCCAGCGAACATGGCTAGGTCTGGCGCTTCTGCGCGATCAATCCCACCCGACGATTCAAAAACCCACCGCCGGCTCGCTCCCCGCGCCCAGAGGGATGCAATGGAATTTTGCCCAGAAACATCCATGGACTCGGACGTTACGCTGGACACGCCTGAGCCCGACGCTCTGCATCGCTTCAGGTCGGCGGCATGGCATACCCGCGATGCTGCACGTGTATCCATCACGGATGGCTGCTCATCCTGCTCACGACATGTCTCTTGCTTCTCACGACACTGCAGGCCAGCGGTTCTGTTCTGACGCGCAACTTCCACCTCGTCAACCAGTCGCGCAGCTACTCCATCTTCTTCCTGCGCACCTTTTCGGAATTGTCGGGCCTGGCGCTCGCAGCGACACTCTCGGCGACACTTGAGCGACTCAAATGGGCTATGGTAATGCTGAGCGGTGCCAAGGGGGGAAGAGGGGCGCGTACGGCCCTGGGGTTTGTCGAATTCCTGGCGCTCGATGAGGCGACGACCGGGCTTGGCCTGTTGAAGCTGTTGTTCAGTCCCTCCGTGTCCTCGTTTCGTGCCAAGATGTGCAGTCTTGCGCGATTGGCGCTGATGATTGTTGTTCCGGTTACTGGTATCTTGATTATGAGTATGTGGTCCCCCCCAATGTCTTGGGGCCGTGTTGTCGCCAAGGTTGGCCATTTCATCCCTGCGCGTGAGACTGACGCAGTACAGGTAGAGTCGATGTCCAACCCGCATTCTCGCCAGTCTCCATGGCGAGCCCGTACTCTGGCTACGGCCTCCAGCCCATGAACGCCAGCACAGCCCTCGAGTACTTTGGCTTCACCGACATTATATTTGGGTCCAAGTTCTCGGCTTTCCTCAGCGGCCCGTCGCGCTCTGTCGACTTGACCCCGGAATCACAACGAGAAAAGCCGTGTGGTCTCAACGTGGGCGGAGCGGACAGGTCTGGGTGCCATCGTGAATATTTCTTCCCCGGCGACGCCATGTATATCATGCCCGAGATTCTCACCGACCCGCGATATCCCGATGCGCCGGTGTTCTTTGCCGACGACCATCGCGGTCTGTATCTCGAGTTCGACGCGGGGGATCTCAACATCGTCTTCAACTCGACGACCGACTGCCGAGTCTATTCCGGCAGGTACATGGGTTACCAGATTGGTGCAGTGCGCCTGTGCGTGGTCAACAAGGATTCGAATGTGCTCTACGCCGGTAAGTCTGCGCCGAGAAGAGTAATTATCATTGCATGAGCTCCCTACTAACCAAAGTTTAGGGTTGGTGAAGTGCCCGGGTGAGATCTCAATACAACAGCAATGCCTGACGAATTTAACATGGCACCAAGACCCATCCTGGCTGATCAAGATGTCGACATCCTTCCAGTATGCGAGCGTTGCGTACAGTCGCATGAACAGCAGCATCCTCTGGCACTCGTTCAACACATCCCGGCCATCAACCCCCGCTGCGGTGCTCTCCACCGACATCCTCAAAGCCTACGACAGCCTCCTCTTCGACACCACCACCCTGCTACACCAAAACAACACCCCGCTTCCCCTGTTCTCAGGCAGTTCCTTCCCGACCATGCTTTGGCTCTCGATACCAGATTTCACGGAAGATAACGCCAACAACCCCGAGGTCGCGAGCACACTGTTCTCCGTCATGCAGTCGCTTCTCTCCATGCCGCTGTACTACTGCCAGACAGGCATGCTGAGACGGCTTGTCCCCGGCCTCACGTACGGCGACGTCTCGCTGAACGAAGCGGTCAGCGATTTCCTGAGTCCTGTGCCCCCGAGACTGACCCACGTCAGCTTTGCGTACCAGCGATTCGAGACAGTGGCCAACTCCGCAACACTGATTGCGTATGTGGCGGTCAGTGGAGCCGCGGTGCTGTTTTGCATCGTGGTCCGTGTTGCGGTTGGGATTCTGGCCGTGCAGCGTCGGGGGTATGAGAGGATGCCCGACCTCAGCTCCTTTGGGGCAGTCAACCTGTTCACGCATTGCACGGTCGAGCATGGCGAGCAGAGGGTTGTTGTCTACCAGGGCCAGCCAGATGCGGTGGCCAAGTTTGAGCAGAACAGCGTTCTACTTGGCTGGCTTTCGAGTCTTGGCATCAGATGGACGGGATCTCGCCGCTCGATGGATGAAGAGGAGATGCAATCGTTCAACTGGACGTGGAATCATGGAGGCCATGCGGGCGGCAGATATGGGGCGCCAGGGAATGGGTCGTCGAGTCCCTCGTTGCAGACTTTGCAGCCGCATGTTCAGAGCCCCGAGATCCCGCTGGCGGGACATGGAGGCCCCAAGCGAGGTCCTTATTGGGGCGTGGCTATTTGAGAGATTCTTTTTGGGGGGTTGGACAATCTTCTGCGAACAGGAGTTGCTGCCGTGAGATATCGCCGCATCTGGCTGGGGCTTGGGGCGTGGGGAGGCTCTCTCTTTTGTCAGGGGTACCTGCTGGTATACTGGGTCATGCACGGTTCGGGGGCGAGTTGCTGTTGTTGTCATGTCTATTGCTGATCTCCTGCCCCTTTTTTCATGAGAATTGAGGGAAGGACGTGGAATTCAGCGCTTTTGAGTCAAGCGCTCTGATCTGGCTAATCAACTTGAAAGACACTAATTAACTGCCACCGATTCGGCAACACCCCCCTCCCTTCCCCCCAATCTTTTGTCGGGTGCTTCTAAGATACGGGATAAAATTTATCGTGACTATTTGTCATCAATTGTTGGTCAGGTCTGGAATTCAATGTGGCTCCCAACATAAGTCCAACACCAGGGCAACACGGCCAAAGCTTGGAGATTGACGAAGTCGTCCTTGTCCAGGCGGAGGGTAGTGGGGAACTTGGAAGGGATTGTTGTGTTGTCGGCGGGTAACGGGACGGATGGTGCTTTCTTCTGGATGGTACTTCAGTGTTAGTGATAGTAATTGATTGTTCAAACCCCAAACCATGGGCACTTTGGCTGGGAAAGGGACAGAAAATATTCTGTGATCACGTACCGTCCCGCCGATTACAACCCATGTTCCGTCGTCGGCGTCGGCACCATACGGCCAAGACCAACAGTGTTGGTGGCAATGCGACCAGTAGCGACACTATGGCGATCACAGCCTCGGCGCTCAGTTGAGTCATTGTACCGATTGGAACTGGTGGCAGGCTGTCAGGGTACTGTGGGTGACAGTGGGCGTAGAGTCCAGGCTCCGAAGCGAGCAAAAGGCATGATGAAACAGAGACACAAAACTTGAATGATTCCAACGTGTCAAATATACGATGGGAGAAATGTGAGGCGTTTTTACATCAAACATCCCAGACTGTCTGAGGCGCAGCTATGATCAACGACAAGCCAAAAAGAAAAAAAAAAGACAACAAGCCCAGAGTGGGGTTTTGAGAGGGTTGAACTACACCAATCAAGAACCAGCCTGAGAGGTTTTGACAGACGCGAAGATAGCCAGTCATATGCAACCCGGCTGGCTACCTGTTGGCCTGTCCGGGTGTTTTGGTGCCAACTTCCCATGTCTGCAAGAGAGTTGGACCTGAAAAAGCACAGGCCAACAGGTCAGGTAGAGTTACCTGGTATTGTGTTGCCCGCTGGAGTTGCGGTTTCACCCCGCGACTCGTCTCTTTACCTCCAACTTCGCAGCTTCGTCGCGAGACGTCCACGCCCACACCAACGCCCACGCCCACGCGACTGCCCCTTTTCCTTTCTCATCTCCACATTTCTGTTTCCATCTCCAAAACCATCAATATCCACTTGACAACCCGTCCCTCGGGCCGAACACAATGCCGAGACCGAGAATAAGAGGCTGGGACGAACACCGGGAAGAAATCGTGTACTACTACGTCACACAAAATTGGAGCCTGGACGAAGTGCGCAAGTTCATGAAGGAGAGGAGAGGCTTTGATTCCAGGTGACTGATGCCCTCCCCGCTGTTCCAACATCGTGTGAGTTCATTAACGTTAATCCTTGCCTACCTGTACAGCGATGCATCATACAGACGGCAGTTCAAGGAGTGGCAAGTCTGCAAGACGGTTAGAACTAGAGAGCTGAGAAGTGTGGCCATAAAGCGCGAAATAAGGAGAATGGCCGGCAAAGAAACACGCATCGTCATCAGGGACAAAATGATCCCAGAGACGAGAGTGCAAAGAAGCCTGGAACGCCAGCGTGTCTCTGTCCTTGACATTGCCAACCATCAGTACCGTGAGCGTGTGGAAAGTAAGTCACATTCGGGCACCATTTCCGGGATCTGATAACTAAATCAGGTACGCTGCAGCTTCTCCATCATCGGAAACATCAGCCCTTGTGCGGCTCAGATCCCCCAGTCCTGATATTCGTCAAAGCTATTACCAGCCTGTGCCCGGGGGTAGTACCCCTTGGATCGAGCTGTTGGGGTTATTCCGGTCCCTCACAATCGGAGGTAAGATCGAGCAACTTGATGATGATAACTACCGTTTCGGTGCATTGCTAATTGTATATAGAGAAAGGGACTGCGACTCAAGCTGCTTCAGCGTTGAACTTGCCCACCTCTCCCATCGCCCTCAACAATCTCCTTCCATCTCAATCTTCCACTCGGGCTCTTGGGTCATCATCCGCAAGGAGTGGCGTCAATACCTCCAGCCATGGAGAAGATTTCGCCCCAAGAGCAGCAACGAGAACGACAGGACACACCCTCATTCTGAATCCCCAAGCCTTTGTGGTCCAGCTCTTTCTTCTTGGCAACAACTTCACATTGCCTGAAGCCGGCTCATCGGGGTACGCGGCGAACGGAAACCCAATGCATGTAACCCAGGATGAGCGAGTTGTCAATGCTTTGCAACAAATTCGACGGCATGCAGGCCCAGAACATTTCAAAGCCCTGTTGTCGATGCAAAACCCGTACATGGACGCGATCAAGGAGAAGGCTTTCCCAAGTGTTTTGAGAATGGCCGCTGGCAATTTGGTCTTATTGAAAGACCTCTTGGAGACCGGTGTGAGCCCCAATACGTTCATAAATACCCCATCACGCTACGCAAGTCGCCAATCCGCTCTCCATTATGCAGCTGGTATCAAAGATGAACGCACTGCAGTCAAGGTGGTTGACCTACTTGTCAAATTCGGCGCGTTGGCCCATCACGTGGCACTCGACGAGACTTCTCCCAGACCGCGCCGAGTTGATCACTCAGCTTTTATGCCTGCCATAAGACTTCAACATCTCACCGTTGTCAAGAGACTCATCGAGGCAAAATATCACGTCCGATGCGAGGAGTTATTGGCAGCAATAGAAACGGGGAATGATGAGCTAATGGACTCAATCTTGGACGCTTGTCCCGATTTTGACTCGTCGGCTGCTTACGGATTTAGACGCTCGGTCGACTGTGTATTGTCCTTAGCCGGGGAACTTACGCCGCTTGGTCTCACCGCAGTTCTTGGCGATATTCGAATGGCAAAACGCCTGCTCGCAAAAGGAGCCAATATTGAGACAGAGCAGTTTTCAAGCTGTATTTGGACTATCCTTGCACCGGATTACGATGAGGGATGTGGGGCGGGGTCACGGAGCGATCTTGATCCTTACCGTCGCAGATGGTCAACGACAGTGCTCGGTTTGGCGATGCTGAGGGGTCATCACCAAATGGCTCTTTTTCTGGTCCGAGAAGGTCAGCTCGGGGCGAAAACCGACGTGCCTCGTATTTGCGGAAAAGTCGACCCGCTGCTCATCGCATGCCGTCGGGGATATGACGAGATCGCCCTGGAACTCCTGAGCGCTGGCGCTGATGTCCGCGTTGTAGATGATACATACAAGCACGAAATCCCGTGCTGCCAAACCGCTACCTTGCTCGGGGCAATGGTACAGCGGTGGGGCAAGGATGTTTATCTACACCTACTCTGGATCTCTCTGATTTCCAAGGGGGCCAGCATCCACCACGCCTTGCTCGTGGCAATCTGGGCCAAGCACCACACACTTGTGAGACATCTTCTCGATATCCGCGGTCTTGCACCTACACTCGACGAACTATTCCACCGCAACCCAAATTCCCTGTTGCACGCACATCCCTCCAGGTCTACCGCAGAGCGTATTCATGGAGCCGTACTGAGAGCGGCCCAGGACAATGACTATAAACGCGTGACGTACCTTCTCGGCTTTATGACTTCATTCATTTGGCCGATAACTGGTCTTCGATTTGGAGGTCGTTGGTCTCGCGGGTTTTCGACCCATGACTTGGAAGAGAGGATGTTTGATGAAATGCGCCACGCTATACAGGACAATAATCAAACGCTCGTCATGGGCCTCCTGGAACTTGATGTTCCTTTGGATCAAGCACAGGCAGGCAGCACGGCCCTGGGTTGGGCGGTCGAAAGCGGATTTGTCGAAATTGCCAAGTTCCTTTATGACGCTGGAGCTCGTGAAATGCAAAAGTTGTGCAGCATCCCCAGCGTGGCGATGTTTGACTTTCTGGAACAACGCGGGCTCCTGTTGGGTATCCTTCCGATCCGTGGCTCGAAAATCCTTGCCAAGGCGATATCTACTGGAAACCTAAGCGTCGCCGAGAAAATCCTTGGGTACTCTAACCTCAAGCTCACCTGCAGACCGCTGCTGGAAGCCGTTGAATCCAAAAACACACGCCTGGTCGAAATGCTCATCGCGCGAGGGACCCCGGTGGATAGTCTGGTTGTGGTTTCTGCTTTGGAAATCAGCACAAAACCAGAATTTGACGACATTCTGCGCGCACTTCTTTCGCCTTCAGCCCATTTGAAATTCCACCCACTTCGGGCCGAGCTTATCGAACGGACAATTGTACGCCGTATCGAGGACTACTGGACATCCGTGCTTCTGGTGGCCGTAAGACTTGGCAATCCTCACGTGTTGCAAAAACTGCTTGAACTGGTTATTTGGGGACCAGAACGCATGGGGGTGGCCCTTACGGCGGCGATCCTCTGGAACCGACGGGTTCTCGTACGCAAGCTCAGGGATGAAGGAGCATCACTAGAGGAAGCGGTCGTAGGCGATCCTATGAATGGGTTTGGCGATGAGGAAGAGGCGAGTTCGGCCTTGGATGCCGCGGTGGCTTGTGAAAACGTGGAGTTGGCTGCTGATCTTATAAAAGCCGGTGCAAGAGTCAACATGTCTTTGGCCGAGAAAGACGGGAAGGATCTAGACAACCCCCGTCTCCCTCGCACACCTCTGCAGAGAGCAGCCGAGATTGGTCATTATCGCCTTGTCTGCTTGCTCTTGGACGCGCACGCCGATGTCAATGCTCCTCCGGCGGAATATGGGGGAATAACTGCGCTACAAGGTGCCGCCATTGGTGGTCATTTGCGGATCGCGACCAGGCTACTTGAGGCAAATGCTGACGTGAACGCCAAGGGGTCAAAGCAGTATGGTCGAACAGCCCTCGAGGGTGCGGCAGAGCACGGTCGCCTTGAAATGGTTGTTCTCCTTCTCGAGAAGGGGGCTGGAATCACGGGTGTCCACAGAAACCAGTACACTCGAGCCGTGAAGCTTGCAGAGGAGGAGGGCCACTACGCTCTAGCCAAGATGCTCAAGTCACGTGGTGGGTGGGATGAGTCGGATGAGAGGGCTCCTTTTGATCCCGACTATTCTTTGGCGGGGGATGATATAGGCTCGGAAGAAGACTCAGACGACGAAATCTCAGGGGGCGAAAGCATTCAAGAAGAAAAAGCCTTTCAGGCGACGCCAGTTGCTATGGGGAGCACAGAGGTCGAGTCTGTCGTTTCTCACGAGCTTGGAACTTGGAACGTCCTGGAGACGCACGGCGGGATGATGGTCGACCAGGCACTGGAGCTTGCGCAGGTGCCAGACCCATTGCAGACACACAGCTTGATTCCAGACCCGATGAATGAGTTCGGGGCAGGGATGGATTCATTCTTTGGAGGGGACGATATCATGAACCTCTACTTCCCCATTGAAGGAAGTCGACGAGGTGAGTACGGGCATGGGCACGAACAAGCGCAGTTAGCGGCACCTTTGATGACTTCGACGAGAGTGGAGGAAGTATTCGACGATCGGGAACCCAGCAAACAAGCCGCGGGCGACGGAATGGAAGGAGTTGAATTTCCCGGCAACGCATTGGAATTCAAAGATTGGCCGGTGTCTGGAAGTGGTGGGGGGATGTATTTCGATTTCGAACAACATGAAGGGCAAACAGTGGCGGGCTGGAACGAACAGGGACAAGCAGAGAGTGCCGCAGCGACCGCACTTGACAACCCGGAGTTCATAGACAACTTCTCATGGCTGGATGAGCAGATTGGGTCGGGGGAATCTGCGCAGGACATTCTTTGGGATGGCAACTAACGTTGGCGGGAGATATACATGGTGTAGTTGGGTCATTTGTTGACTGCTAGGAGGTCTGACGGGGCTGCCACATTTTCATTTCTGTCTCTTTCCCTTCCCCTATTCCCTTTGCACCTCATCTCGTAGTTTTCGTACAGCTATTCACAGATTGCTTTTTCACTGGTCCTGTCGCCTAACCCAACTCTTCGCCCTTTTCCCCTTCAAACCCCTTTTCCTGTTCGCTAAGAGCTAAGCGGGCCGCGCCGAGACATTGAGACAAGCGGGGAGGAAGCGCTTTTGTCTCACACCCTACTTCCCCATCCGTGGATACCCGAACCGCCGCCGCGGGGACATCCAGGCTCGGTTGCTTTCCGCATTCGTGGGCTGAGCCCAACCCGACCCCTTTCCGGAACCTGGAGGACATCTGATGCTTACGAACTAGGTCCGCTGTGTCGGAGATGTCGCTCGAGTCGCCTGACGGTGGAGTCATGTTTCTTTATCTGTTGTTTGAGCTTATAACTGAGTGCACGCCCTCGAGACACTGATGTCTCGTGTTCTTGCTTCCAATCCACATCTCATGTTTGCATCCCTTCTGGCAAGAAGTGACGGAGACAGTCAAACATCCTGGTCAACAAGATAGGCCCACAGCCACAAACCCCTTTACGACCCTATCACCAAAAAAAAAAACACCAAACCCCGCGCCCCTCACCATGGACGCCGAGGAGCACACCAAAGGCACGTCCTCGCGGGCGCTGCACGTCTTTTTCCGCCTGGGCGAGCTAGTCTGTGCATGCATCGTCGTCGGGCTGCTCGGGCGCTTCTTCTTCCTGATCGACGAAGCCGGCAGTGACCCGAACGCGCGGCTCGTCTACGCCATGGTCATCGGCAGCCTGACCATCCTGTTCTCGCTGGTCTTCATCCCACCCTTGGCCTACGCCTTCTGGTCCTTCCCGCTCGACTTTTTCCTGTTTGCCGCCTGGCTGGTTGTCTTTTGTTTGCTCGAGACTGTAAGTTCCATGGACACAACCACCAGCCGTAAAGCGGCAACCAAACAGATCCCATTTCCGTATCATGACGAGAAATAGACAGAATGCTGACTGTTAGGAAAAGCTCACGGGTATCAACACCTGTAATGCGTTCTGGTTCAACGTTTACTGGGGCTACTACTGGGGCCGTTGGTACCGGCCCGGCATCAACTGGAGCGGCTGCTCGGCCTATCGGACCGTCCTGGCTTTCTCCTTCATTGCGTCCTTTACCTACCTTCTCAGCTTCTGCTTGGTAGGTCTTGAAAACTCCTGCAGGGCCACATGCATCAAGTATGGTCCTTGACTAACATGCGTGATCAGGGACTTTACTGGGTCATGACTTACTCGAACATCAAGGAAAGGCGCAATCGAGGTTTTGGGTACGTGTATATCGAATTTTTTCAAGTCGCTCTTCCCCATTCTGATACGGTGCTGATTTTGGTGCTGATTTTGATGCTTCTAGATATGGTAAAAACCGCGGCGTTGAGAAGAACGGCGTCGCCAATGGCACAGGCGCGGCCAATGCTGGTGGCACGGGTCAAGGTGTTGTTGAGGCGCCGCCTGCTACCACGGGCCAAACCACGGCGGATCCATCAACCCGAGTATAGAGGAAAACCGGAAGCTTCTGGATGATGGACGAGCGCGACGAGATACCCAATATCTATATTTGGGGAAACCCCGCTAATGTGGAGGAGTTTGGGGCTTGGTACGAGTTTTGGGGAACTGTTGTTCGATTTGGGGTCGGTTGTGATGGCCGACGTCAACATGAAGTCTCTCGTGTAAGCCATGCCGCGAACGGGACACAGTAATTGAATTCTAAAGCGATCAGGAGCTGAAACGGAAAAATGAATTTGTACTTAATAGCTAGCTACTCTCAATTTCTAGTGATGTTTTGTAAATCTCATCTTGGTTGGTTCTAAAGATCCATCACTCAACTCGTGGCAATTTCCACCAGATTCTCGGAAGTTGGCGGTATTGATGCTACCAGTAGGTACCTAGGTATTCAGGGTTGGTGGCCTTCCCTCACATTGCCGAGTGAGGTGAGCTGCATTGACCCGAAGCAAGCTGGAACCAGAATCATTGGTGGTAGGGCGTGTCTCACGTCATTCAACGTTGGAATGTAAATGCATCTCATGTTCGGTGTAGATGCGGCGGGATCGAACAAAGGAAGCGGGCGCCGCTGCAAGCGGAAAGGAGGTGACCTGAGCCGGAATGCTGCTAAGTTTCCAAGTCTAGACCTGAAACTTGTACCAAGACACACCGACATCATCCGATATCTTGCAATCAGGTCTGTAGAAGGAAGGTTTATAGGCGGAGGATGCCCCATGAGGTATCCTGTTCTCGGCTGCCGATTCGCGATCCTGCTGGGAACATACCAGATAGTGACCGTGGCTTGCATTACATGTAACAAAGGATGGCTTTGGAGTGGCGAACATTGCATCCCTATTGTAAAAGCAGTCAATTATCCCATGTGTAAATTCCATTTACTGCAACATACCCAATAGTAAAACAAGCAACAGCTGGTTGATTCCTCTGAAAACCTCACCCAAAAACCAAACATCATCTCCTATCACATCCGACAACATGTTCGGTCGACGAAGAAGGCCGGTCCTGGGCACAGCCGTGGTAATCGGAGCATCGCGTGCAGCAGCCCGACACGAAGTACAGAAACAGTCCACTAGCCAGTTACAATACGAAGACGACGTGGCGCGTGAGGCCGAGAGAAAACGTCAAGAGGAGGCAGAGCAGGAGGAGCGCACCCAGCGCGCCGTTGAGCAAGCGCTGAAGAAAGCTGGCCTCCACCATGATGGGGTTTCACAGGAGAACATCACGCCCTTGGTCTTGAGTCCGGCAATGGCTGCCCAGACGGGCCAAACCCAGCCGGGGAACTCAACTTCGGCGGTTTTGCAGTCGCCACAGAGTTACCCTGGCGGCAGCGGCGGGCTTCTCAATATCCCTTCTCCTGGTGCATCAGGCGCAACACCGCAGAACAGCCCAACTACCCCCGGGGGCCCGGTTCCAGGGTCAGCAGGGCAAGTGTCTCCATTGCCGACACCGGTCAGCCATGAATACTGTCCTGTCTGTGGGAATGCGTGTCAGGTTGAGGACTTGTTTTGTCGAAAGTGTGGGAGCAAACAGGTGCGGGGTTGAGTGTGGGGGGTTCTTTCAGGGGCTGTTGTTTACATACATGACAATCGGGTGGTACGGATGGATCTCTTCATGTTGTATGTGCGCTATTGCGGTTCACGAAAAGTTTGCTTCGAAAGAACAGGGTTGAGTGACAAACGGCCTTTAGGCATAATTAAGTGTAGGCTGCTCTAATAGCTACCTCTGTTGGGGTAGTTGGGAGCCCTAGCTACTAATAGTCACTGCTACTAAACTAATGGTAAAAGTCACCAACCAAGGCCACGACACTGGCTAAAACCGTGGTGAACTGTGACCTCGCGAGGGAACTTGAAGCGAAGCTACTAAGCCTTGACGTGAGCAGCGTGGTTGTCCTCGACATATGTCTCACCCGGCTTCTCCTCGCCACCGAGCTTGTTGAAGGCCGCAGCATTGGCAGCGCCTCTCTCCCTGGCATGCTCAACCTCCATGCACACATAGGTCTTGAAGTCCTTCATGGGCACCTTGTTGCGGAACATCTCGTCAATCTCCTCTAGAGTGCGGCCCCGAACCTCAGGCAGCATGAAGTAGACGAACAAGGTGACTACCAGGCCGGCGCCGAACCACAGGAATCCGTACTTGGGTCCCCAGTTGAGCTCAGTGGGGTTGATGTAGTAGGGCGTGGTGAAGGAGCAGAGCCAGGCAAAGGCAAAGCTGACGGCCGCGGCGAGTCCCATGGTGTAGGCGCGCAGGTTCTGGGCGGGCATCTCACCGGCGACGAGGTAGACATAGGGCTCGAGACCAAAGTTGAAGCCGAAGAGGTACATGGAGACCACGACGATGAGACCGATGCCAGAGCCGTGATGCGAGATGCCGGGCACGGAGTAGAGGATGCCCATGAGCAACATGCAGAGCGTGCAGATGATGCAGCCCGCGAGGATCAGGGGGCGGCGTCCGACGCGTGTGATGAAAACCCAGGTGAGCATGAGGCCGGCAAGACCAATGCAGTTGCTGATGATGGTCCAGGTGAATGCATCGCTGATCTCGGCCTGTGCAGGGATGGGTGTTAGATGCCTGCATGTAAACAGTGAAAAGGGGTGAAATAGGGGGTCAATGACTTACGACTTGGAAGAAGTAGGTACCGAAAGCGAGGATGAACATGGCACCAACACCGGCATTTGCAGTGCCGACACCGACGCAGATGATGGTTCTCCGGAGGTTGGTGCCCTTGAACAGCTCAAAGATCAGACGCCAATCGTGCTGGGTCTCGGCCTCGCGGGCGGCAATGACTCTCATCTCCTCAAACTCCTGCTGCAGCGCGACCTCATCGTAGGCACCCTTGCGGAGGAACCTCAAGCTCTTGAGAGCCGCCTCCTCGCGGCCGTGGTTGATGAGCCAGCGGGGAGACTCGGGGAGCCAGTACAGGGTGAGGAAGAGGATGGCGGGCGCCGGGTAGCAGACGTAGAGGGGAATCTGATACGCCGACCTGTTCATGATGGTCGAGGTCTCTCTGTTGATGATGAAGCCGATGGTGGTGCCGATGGTGATCCACGACGTGACCATGGCGAAGCAGAGACCGCGCATGTGGGGCGGGGCCGACTCCTGCAGGTACACCATGGAGAAGTTGAGGAGCATGCCGTTGGCGACTCCGCACAGGAACCGGGAGAAGTAGAGGGCCCCGAACGAGGTGGTGACCGTCATGATAGCGATAGAGATGATGACGATCACCGAGGACAGCATCAGGGAGTACCGGCGGCAGAGACGGGCGCCAATTGGCCCGGTGAGCAGGGAGCCAATAAAGGCGCCCAGGATCATGAAGGACGAGATGATTTGCTGGGGAGTTCTCTGTGAAGCATGGTGTTAGTCGAGTTCAAGTTGACACTCAGCCTTGTTTGTGCCTTCCAGTCAAGTTCGAGGCTAGGGTAGCTACAGGTATGTACGTACCTCAATGGCCCACTTGCCAGCCGGCGTCTTGTAGCCAAACTCCATGAGGAAGCCAGGCATGGCCTGGAAGCCAGCAATGGCTCCCTTGTCGAACCCATACTCAAAGAGTGACAGGCCGAGGTACATGGTGATGGCGAGGATGCGCCAGTTGGCGCGGACGCCCGTCTTGCGAACACCCAGAGTGCCGATCTCCTCGTCCTCGAGGGCATCGGTAACCGTGAGAGCGGGCGGCATCCTGGCGGTGCAGCGGCTGTGGTCGGGCTCGGGTGGAGTTTTCGAGGCGGAGGACGGAGGCGGCCGAAGAAGCAGCTAAAGACTCGTCGTCTTCAAGGTATGTTGACTCTGGGGTGGTGTGAGAAGCTCCTTGGATCTGCTGATAATTCTACAACATGATCCAACGCTGTGGGTTGGCCATCTTATACAGGTCGTTGACGGTCCCGGCTGCCCAGAAAAATCTGGGGAAGTGCGGGGAGAGGATCTGGGGAAAGGCAAGGTGAGAAACTGGGGAGCATCCCCGGCGACAGGGAGCCAATCGAGGGCGCTCAATTGTGCTGCGCTAACACTCGACTCCACAACGCGCTGGCAAATAGTCTTGGTTCCCCTCACTTCTTTTAGTCTCCCAAGCCTCCAAGACTTGGGGAGTATATAGTTCAGCTGGGACACATGCCCGGCTCCAAGCAGCCGAAGGCCCTCGGCGGCCGGCTGGAGAGATCCAGATGTTGGCCAGTATAAGGATGTCATTCAATGATTGGTACCAGGAACACAACCTCACCGCATCAGCAAGTCAGTGCACTCAACAAGCCAAGTCGAGCAGGATATTCATCACACATCACACATCACACGACACGAGCTCCAAGTTCCCCAACTGCACACTTCACACTGCACTCAGTGCCCCCCTTGCCCCTTGTCTGTCAACAAAAAGAACTTGGACTCTCATCCTGTTTGCTACTTAGCTACTTGGCACTACTAGCTAGAGCTAGATCCCAACCATTGCAACCATGGCTGCATTGCCTCCTCCTCATACCCTGGCCCTCCATGAGCGCGAGAACGCCATGGCGGACCAGGTTGTGACGACCTGGATCAAGACGGCTGAGCGCACCCCCACCCTGGCCATCCTGCCGCCCGGTCTGGACGCGGCATCCTGGACAGAGCGCGTGGCCGAGTTCCAAAGCATCCTAGGCGCCGACGGCGTCCTGACGAATCACGAGCACCGTGTCCGCTACGGCGACCCCTATGCGGAGCACCAGGACGGCCAGGAGCAGGAGAAGCGTGGCAGCGCCGCTACCTTGTTCCCGGTCACCGTCGAGCATGTGCAGGCCGTGCTCAAGATCTGCAACGCCCACAGCCTGCCCGTCTGGACCATCTCCCAGGGCAAGAACCTGGGCTACGGTGGGCCTGCCGCCAGAGTCAAGGTCAGTCAGCACACACTTGTCCCTAGTGAACCCATGCACACTCCCACCCCAGCGACCAAAATTTCATACGAGACAGCCCAAGTGGGGTGAATGTGCCGAGATAGGTAGTTGGCTAACATTCCGCTTGGGGTTAGGGGTCCATCATCCTGGACTTGAAGCGCATGAACAAGGTTCTCGAGGTCAACGACCGCTACTCGTACTACACTGTGGAGCCGGGCGTCACCTTCTTCGACATCTACAAGGCCATCAAGGAGCAGAAGAAGAACATCTGGTGCTCCGTTCCTGCTCTTGGCTGGGGCTCGGTTGTCGGTAACGCCCTCGATCGGGGTTGGGGATACACGCCTGCTGGTAAGACAGACTCGCATATCTCCTGACACACCATTGACATGCCACCACCAACAAGCGATGATGACTGACATCTGCCAACAGGGGATCACTCCAACCAGATATGCGGCATCGAGGTCGTCCTGGCCGACGGCACCTTGGTGCGGACCGGGATGGGTGCTCTGGATAACTCGGTCTGCTGGCCTCTCTTCCGTGGTGGATATGGTCCCACCTACGAGTCCATGTTCTGCCAGAGCAACTTTGGCATCGTCACAAAGCTCAGTCTCTGGGCCTCGCCCAGCCCCGAGGGGTACATGATGTGTCGCGTGGATGTCGAGAACGAGGAGGACCTCGCGCCCCTCATCGACATCTTCCGGGATCTCCTTCTCCGTGACGCCATTCAGAACCACCCCCTCATCGGCAACCTGCCGCGAGAGCTGGTCAAGAAGGGACCCAGGAGTCAATTTTACAGCGGAAAAGGTGCTATTCCCGATGCACGGCTCAAGGAGATCCAAAAGGAGCTTGGCATTGGCTTCTGGGCGGCCCGTTTTAGTTTGTATGGCCCCAAGGAGATCGTCGTGGTCAACTACAGGAGGTGCCAAGAGGCCTTCAAGAAGCTCCCCACCGCCACGTTGACCGGCAGGGACTTTTATGCCGAAGGAAAGGAGTTCCTCCACCCCGAGGACCTGCCGATCGAGTACCGCACTGTCGAGACAGGCACGCCTAGCTTGCTAGCTCTGAAGGCTGTTCAATACCGTGGCGAGGACGGGTAAGTCGCAGTCCACTCCTACCTAACTTATCCACCGCACTCCACCGTCCCAACCAGTTTCTAACAAACCATCACACCACAGTGGACACATCTCCTTCTCCCCCATCCTCCCTCCAGACGGCCAAGCCGCTCTCAAGTTCTACTACGACGCCAAGGCGAGCTGCATAGCCGCCGGTTTCGACTACTTTGGCGGCCTGCATCTGTACCCCCGCCACCTGGCCATGATCACCATGGTCTACTTTGACCGGCAATCCGACGAGGAGCGCAAGGCCGCCAACAAGCTGTTTGTGGAGCTCGTGCATGTCGCCAAGAAGCATGGCTACAGCGAGTACCGCGCACATGTCGACTACATGGACCTTGTAGCCGACCAGTTTGACTTTAACGGCCAGAGCCTGATGCGCATGAATGAGCGCATCAAGGACGCGCTGGACCCTAATGGAATCCTGAGCCCCGGAAAGCAGGGCATCTGGCCGGCGGGCTACAGGAAAGAGGGCAAGGGTCCTGCTGCTGCTGGCGTAAATGGAGTCGCTGCGGCAGCGGCGGATCTCAAGGTCTAAAGGAGGCCGTGAAGAGAAAATAGGATTCTGTTTTTAACTAGTTATTACATGCAATGCATCATGATATTCCTGCATTTCAAGTTCCCAAGAGTGTTGATTATGTGATACTTGCTCTTTGAGACTAACAACATTACTGATAGCATTGTCATCCTAACATGCTCTGTCCTGGACATGAACCCAACATCATGAAAGCATGAGGTTTCTTTTGTATATATGTGTTATCAGCGGAGGAACCCAGCATCCACAACTCTTTTCGTTTCTAATTAACGTAGTAAAAGTTCGCTGGACGTTTTCATAACATCAGGTAACTTCCATCGCATCTATGTCCCAGGTCGCCGGAAACTTCAGAGTGCCATTCCCAACCCGGCCTCATGTCGATCACTACCCAGAATAATTGAGGCCACCGTGATCCAAGGACACACGACTACAGAGCATTCTGTTATCTCAGATGTGAAGACCTCAAACTAGCAGGGACCGCATTGCAACCCAAGATCTCGGCATTTGCAACGCTCAGGCTCCCACTGGTACGCTGAGATGACAGTGGAGAGGCCGCAGCGGAATCCAGACCAACATGCAGCCATCCCCACGCCTCTACTGCCGAGTTGCTGCTTGAGGTTGGTAGTATTTGGGCATCAGCCGGGTCCTATGTGCATCGTGTGGACCCTTTCTAGCACCTGTTCCAGAGCCTCAGTCGGATACAAACGCCCTAAGCCCATCCTAGCGGTGGAGTATATATGCAACCCATCCTTCCTGGTGGATCTAACGTTTCTTGGCAGAGCAGTTCCGGTGGTGCTAGTCGGATTCAAACCCCCGCCCCTTTTCCCACCAACGCCGGCGATCTGATCGGCTCCTTGCACCCGAGGCACACGGCAACAACCAGATGCGACCGGTCTGGCAGTCCACCACTGAGCCTGGCCGGTGACATCTTGTATCGGCGGCAACTTGTCTTGCTTGTCGATCGAGAGAATGCGTGCCATGCATAAGACGAGCGCCACAATCTGGTCCGATCTTGGCCATCGGTCTGCAACAGATCAGCAGTTGTTCTCACAGGCACACATTCAACATGCCGGACCTCACCGACAACAAGACCGTGGCCCAGGGCTGCGCCGTCTTTGTGGCCGCCGGCGTTGCGAGCCATCTTGTTTACTTCATCCGCGGCAACCACAACAAGTTCGCTCACCTGTGGGTGACGCGCGCGCTCAAGGGCATCAGCCTGCTCGTGTGCGCCTTGCTGTTCGTCACGCGCTATGACATCCTCCAGACCCTCGTCCTCACCAGTTTGTTTTCCACCTCGTGGTTCACGGGCCTCTACACCAGCATTGCCATCTATCGGCTATGGTTCCACCCCCTGAGCAAGTTCCCTGGCCCCTTCTGGGCCCGGCTGTCCAACTTCTACCATGCCTACATCATTCGCAAGTCGGACAATTACCTTGTCATGCAGAAGTTGCATGAGAAGTATGGACCTATTGTCAGAACAGGTATGGAGCACGTCGATAACGATTGGAGCTTTTGAGAGTTGTTTAGCTGACATGAGCCTACAGGCCCAAGCAACCTCTCGGTCAACGACCCGGCAGCCATCGACATTGTGCTCAGCAACTCGTCCAAGTGTGTCAAGAGCCCGTGGTACGAGCGTTCGCTACCCGTGGTCAATCTGCACACCGTCCGCGACCAAAAGACCCACGATGCCCGTCGGAAGATGTTCTCCATGGCCTTCTCGCCCTCGGCGCTCCGTGACTACGAGCAGAGACTGGTCAAGCACTGCAATGAGTTCTCCCACCAGATGAAGATCCGGGCTGGCAAGCCGTTTGACGCCTCTGACTGGTTCAAGTTCTTTGGTGCGTTTCCCAGCCTTTGTTGAAGTGTAGTAAAAACAACCTGCTGATATTAGCAACTAGCCTTCGATGTCATGGGTGATATCGGCCTTGGCAAGGAGTTCCACATGATGACTTCGGAGACAAACAGATGGATCCCCGAGCTCCTCGAGACTAGCATGGCCGACGTTGGTCCGACGACGCCTCTTCCCTGGATTGCACCGATTCTCCACCGTCTCCCCAAGGCAGGCACCAAGGGCAGGCAATGGCTCGAGTTTGTTGGGTCTCAGGTGGCCGAGCGTGTGGAGAAGCAAGTTGAGAAGGCTGATGTAAGAAACTCCCTCCTTTTCGCCGCTTAACAAATGCTGACGTAGGCATGCACCATCTCAGGTCCTCACCTGCCTCATTGCCGCCTACAACAAGAGCGAGAAGAAGGACGTCGACTACCAGTGGCTGCGTGGAGACACCAGACTGACCATTGTCGGCGGCTCCGACACCACTGCCGCGACTCTCACCTTCCTGTTCTACTACCTGGCCAAGGATCCCTCGCAGGTCAAGAAGCTGCGCGCCGAGCTGGAGCCTCTCCTAAACGGACGGACCCGTCTCGACGCCAAGGATGTCTCCAAGGCTCAGCACCTCAATGGCGTGATCCAAGAGGCTCTTCGTCTGCACCCGGCTATTCCCTCTGGTTTCCCTCGCGTTACACCCGATGAGGGAATCACCGTTGGGGACACCTACATCCCTGGTGACACCGTCGTGGTGCTGCCCGTGTATGCCATGCAGCGTGATGAGGACAACTACCAACAAGCCAACGAGTTCGTTCCCGAGAGATGGTACTCCAAGCCCGAGATGATCAAGAATCGCGACGCGTTCTTGACCTGGAATATTGGTGAGTGATATTCGTACCCCTGCATTTTGCCTCCCAGTGTAACACGACGCTAACCATCTCAATCGCAGGCATGAACGGCTGCATCGGACGAGCCTTAGCAATCACAGAGATGAGGGACTTGATCACAAACTTTATTCAGAACTTTGAGTCGGTAGAGTTGGCCCCTGGTGAGGACGGCAGCAGGCTCCTGAACGAGACCAAGGACCACTTTACGCTCGGCGTGAAGCCTCTGAACCTGGTCTTCCACGCGAAGAAGCAATGATTTATGACAGACACATGAACTGGTTTACTTGGTTGTTGGTAGGATGCGGTTTGAAAATACTAGACAGACATTCCTAGAAACATGAATACAAAGAACTGACAAGCACATGGTGCCCCTTTACCACACCACAACAATTGTAAGGCTGACAACCTGGAATGCAGTCGAGCAAACTGTTTGACCCTGGCCAGTCTGAAAACTGTTTCAACGCCGATCTCGCGTGAACAAGGCTCTACCAGTCTAAGAGAGCGCTATCGACAAAGCAGTCACATAGCAGTAATTACTAGTCTAATCCTTAGGTTCCAGATAAACAGAAATGCCTTTGCGCAGTGCCGGCAACAACTACCCTGTCCACCCCTGTCCAACCGCGGCACCGGGTCACCTAGCGCCTAGGACTAGACTAGTGGGAATGGAAACATCTCCGCGCGCTACCCTTCCCTGTCTCGAAACAAAAAATTCCCCATCTCGTACTTCCCCGCACCAGACATCTCTCTCCGATGCGGAGTCGTCTCCCGGCGTGCCAGCCAGTAAATACCCAAGTGCGCCTCAGCCCGCCCGGCTTCTTGTCTCCAGACCTGACAAGAAACTCGGCAACAGCCAACCTGATACCCACGACCGGCACCAACAGCCACCCCTCGACGAGATTGTACGACACGCATGCACGCACGCAGGTTGCACCAGGCTGTAGCATTGGGTCCAGACTAATAACTACTAGTAAAACAAAACAGCTGAGGTTGGACATGGATGTCAACGCACGAGACCACCCCCGGCGCCCGAGTCATGACGCCGAGCACGACCACGACCACGACGCTGCCAGTGTCGGTGCCAGTGACCGACAGAGCCAGGACCAGGAGCCGCCTCGCAAGAGGGCCCGGCTAAGCTGCAACACTTGCAAGGCCCGCAAGACCAAGGCAAGCAAGACCCGCCGTTATGGACATCTCATCCGCCCAATATCCATCCCATTACCAGGCCCCTTGCTAACCGAGTCTCGGATAGCATAGTGTGTCGGCATTGGTACGTCCAGTCTCCCGGCCCGGCTTTACACACCGTGACACCGACATGACCCCACTAACCCCCGGCCCGACGCCGCGTGCAACTCACAGAGTCCGGGACGTGCCAGTACTGCATGTCACTCGGGATCCCGTGCGAGGCGGATCCCAAGAGCCGCAAGCGGCCGTTCTACCGCGTGTCGGGCGACGTCTACGAGTACTCCATCAAGCTGCTCCGCCGGTTCGTCCCGGAGGAGGAGCTGCCCGACCTCACCGTCGAGAACATCCAGTCTGTCCTGCAGAAGCTGGAGCACACTGGCAACAGCAATGGCAATAGCAACATGCCTCCCGGGCCGCGGCAGCATCTCGCCCTGACCGCCGGCTCACCCGCCCGGCACGATGACGGGATGCTGCATGCGCACAACGACACGGGCACCCATCATGCGCCCGCGGACCGCGCCCGTAGCCACGAGGTCATGGAGCCCGACGATCATCCCCTCTTACAAGAAGAGTCAGGCTGCATGCTTCTGGACTCGATGGGCAAATACCGTGCGCCACCCAACCCCCTTCTCCCCTAACATATTAACTTACACCACCACATGAAACAGGCTACGTAGGCGCAGACTCCTCAATCCGATGGAACCATGCAGCCCGCACAGCAGGCGACCCCTCCTCCACCCACGCCTCGAACCTGAAAATCATCCCTCCCCTCAAAACCGGACTGCTCCCGCCGACCACCCCGGAGGGCACCGGCGGCAGCTGCCGGGGCAAGATGTACCTGCCCCCACGTGCACTCTGCATGACGTACGCCGCGCGCTTCTTTGACCAGATCCACTGCATCTACTGGTTCTATTCATCAGAGCAGTTCTATACGCGGCTGGACCATACACTCGAAGACGGTGGGACAACGGCGAGTGCAAGTTGGTTGTGTGCGTTGTACGCTATTCTTGCGATGGGGAGCACGAGGCCTGCTAGTACTCGGGAGGCATGGGTGGACGCAAAGACGTCGTTGGAGTATCTGGCCATGGCAAGGGACTTGTCTATTGCTGCGACGGATGAGGCGGATATTGATAGTATCAAGGCTTTTGGGCTGTTGGTGGGTTACTTCCATTCCTGCCCTCAGTCTCCTGAAACTGTTGCAGAAAAAGAGAAGGGACTAACAGCACATACAGAGCCTGGCAACGCACGCAACATGCTATAGCGTAACGGCATACCTGCACCTAGGCACAGCAGTCCGCATCGGCTTCTCGCTCGGCCTGCACCGCGACGTGTCGCCCAAGAGCCGCGACTCACTCGAGCGCGAATGGGGCCGCCGCCTGTGGTGGACGATCTACATCCTCGACCACGAGATGGCTAGCCGGTTCGGATACCCTTGTTCTGTCGTCGACGACGCAGTGTACATGCGCACCCCGCCCGCAACCGAGCAGGTCCGTCCCTTATTAACCCTCTACACCCACCCCGTAACAAAACAAAACAAACCCCTATTCCATCCCACCCCTAACCAAACAAAACAAAACAAAACAAACCTAACCCCTAATTAACCCCCAAAACAGATCCTCGACCCAGGCCCAAACACCCCGCTAGGCTTCCAAGCCCTCTTCGTAACTCTCGTCCAGCTCCGCAAACGCATAAGCCACGAATGCTTCCTCGAGCCCGCCCAAATCGGCGGCCGCCTGCCCATCTCCCGCGTCACCTCCTGCCTAGCCGCTCTCAAAGCCTGGCAAGCCTCGGTCCCCACGCATCTCAGATGGGACTCCTCCCTGCACCCACAACACCGGCGCGCCGTCTCCCTCCTCCACCTGCGCTACTGGACATCCATCATCTCCATCACGCGTCCCTTCCTCCTCTTCACCGTCACGCATGCCGCGTCCACACATAGTCTGCCTATGATACCCGCCAAGAGGATGTTATACGAGCAGATGAGCGCTACGTGCATTGAAGGCGCCGAGGCGGGGGTCATGATATTGCGGGGAATGCGTGCTGCTGGGACGCTGTCGAGTTTGATTTTGCTGGATTGTCATTGCATTGGCGAGGTTATGTGGATTCTGATACATGCGTTACAGAAGCATGGCGGGAAGGAGAGGCAGGGGATGTTGAGGTTTTGTTTGGAGACGTTGAAGGGGATGGAGATGGTCGGGTGGTGTGAGAAGGTGGCGCCGGAGTTGGAGGCGCGGGTGTTGGAGAGTGGGGTTTTGGATGCAGAGGGGGAGGAGGAGGTGGGCACCGGGGTTGGGATGGGGATGGGCATGGGGATGGTTAGAGGGGAGGAGACCGGGAGGTTTGTTGTTGATCAGGGACAGGGACAGGGACATGGGGGAGGGGAGGAGGGGGTTGGTGGTGGGGAGGTTGTGGCGGGTGGTGGGGAGGGGCAGTGGGACTATGGTGCTGGCTTGTAAGCTTTTCCTTTCTTTGTTTTGAGAATCTTGTGTGCGTGAGGGAGTGGCATGGGTTAGTACTGACGTTTCACAGGAACATTGACGGACTGCAGTTCGACGTCTTCGAGACACTGGACTTCAACGCGCGCCACGGCGGGCTGACGGACATGGACATGTTTATGGATGCCTCCTTCTCGGGCGGGTCACAGTTCATGTGTAATAACATGGACGGGGGGTACCAGCCGTAGAACTGGGTTCAACATAAATACGGTACTGTAAGATGTTTACAAATACTACCACTAATGAAGTACATGTCCCTGCCACAACTCAACTCAGTGAGTCCCGTTCACACCATTCGTGGCAGGCCCCTTCTTCTGCCAGGGCAAAGGCTCAGCCGCGGGCTTAACCGGCCCCAGCCCCCTTGCCCTCTTCTCATTCCATGCCGTGATCTCGCTCTGCGCCACAAAGTTGCCATGCAGACCCAGCCGCAGCTTAAACGGCAAATGCACCACCGCCAGCGGGCCCTGCGCGATCTTCTTGGCGTCAAAGATCAAGACATCATTCCGGAGGACATCCAAATGGTTCAGTAGCACGACGATATACCCGTCAGCCTCCTCAGTGCCGCCGGCGCGCGGGATGAAGGCCGGCTCCTGAAAGGTGGCACACGGTCCAGCCCAGTAGGTCTCGGTGGTGGTGTTGTCCCAGGTGAAGTGGCCGAGCGTGTTGAACAACCCGCCCGCGGGGGATCCGCACTTGGGGAAGTCGTAGGGCTGCGCGGCGTCGATGTTGCACTGCCAGTAGTGGTTATACGGCAGCGTGGTGAAGCGGTCGTCGATGCGCGAGAACTCGCCCGAGTACGTTGTGCGCTCCTCGACCGGGTCCACCCACGAGTTGGTCGGCGCTGCAGGGTCAAAGACCCAGCGTGTCGTGCTGTTCTTGATCTTGTTGCGCTTTGCGACAGTCCCTGCCGGCGTGTCGACTGAGGGCCACCAGAAGAAGACGTTGCCGTCGGCAATGGTCAGGTCAAAGACTACCTTGCCGTCGGGTGTCTCGTAGCAGCCGACTGTGTGTCCTTGGAATGCTGCATTTGGGTTCAATGTGTTAAAAACTCGCCATTCCAGTTTAGACCATGTTTTTGTTGCTGCGGATGAACTCACCATTCTTGGAACGGAACCATCGGATGTCCTCTGGCTTGCCGCCACGACGCGGGACGAGTCCGTACCACTGGTCCTCCTCGGGATCCCAGGCCCAGTGGTTCTCCCCTGCCTTGAGTCGTTCGGGGTCGCACTTCAGCGGTGTCATAGGGAGAACCACCCAGTTCTCGCTGACGCCGCAGTCGTGGATGATGCCGCAAAAGGGGGCCTTGTACCAGCACTCCTCGGTCTTGACGCCGTCGCTGTTGATCGTGTACACGACAATGTCCCTGGATCCGTCATTTCCGTCTCCGCCCGCCTGGTTCATGATGTCAGTTTTATATCCAAGATAGGCTGCCAGGTCTTGGCTCACCTCGTAGCCGTAGCAAATCATCTCACCCGTCTTGGGGTCGAACTTCGGGTGCGCCGTCATGGTCGGGCTCAGCACCTGGCCCTCAAAGTCGTACCGGCCAATCGTCTCCAGGGTCTCGGTCTCCATCGCGAACGCCGGCCCATCCTCCTTGGTCGCCAGCAGCATGCCGCGCCAGAAGAATATGTTGGTGTTCGCCGCGGTCCGGATGACACCCTTGACGGCCTCGTTGTCGGTATAGGGGTTGCGGTACTTGCCAAAGAGGGCCTTCTTGTGCGCCGTCTCCAGGTTGTACCGGTCCGTGTGGACGTACCGCTGCTTGAAGTGGGCCCTGCCGCCTTCGATGCGGATGGCTGTCACGTTGCCGTCGCCATTGAAGTGGATGTCCGAGTCGTACATGGGCGCGAACCGGTGGTCCGGCTGCACGCGGAAGAAGGTGCCGTCGATGTCATCGGGAATCCGCCCCGTCACTTCGAGATCGTGCACATCGCCCTCGATGCGCGACGGCCGATTGAAGCCCTGGAAGGTCTCGGTCGCCGGGAACTCGGACTGGTTGCTGACCTTGACGCCGTTGACGTAGTTGGGCTTGGCCGACAGGGCCTGGGCCAGCTCAAAGATGTGTGCCATGTTCAAGGTTGTGTTGATTGCGACTTAATTACACGACGGGCAAGAGGCTCCAGCAAGGGCATGGCAGTTGGCTATGCGCAACGCCTCGGCGCAAACCATCCTCACATATAAGCATGCAGGGGCACACTAAGACACCAAAAAGAGGTCTGTCATTACACATCATGAGATCGAACCATCGGCGCGTCGCCCCGCCGCAGTGCCCCGGAATCAGCACGCCGGCGGGGTGTTGTTGGTGGAGATGGTCGCTGCCATACTCTCCGCTTCGGTGGTGGCAGACATGGAACCAATTGGTAAGCGCAGAGGTGTCGGATATATACAGCCGATGCGTCCCTGTGGTTGGGGTTGCCAGGGAAGGCCTGTTCAATTTGTGGACCCAAGTGGTTAACAAATCCGTCAATGCGATCCACCCATCCTTCCGTGCCGGCGGGCCATTGATCGCCATCCCCGCAAACCATTCCATTTGTGCGTGGAAGATCTTGTCGGTTCGATAGCCTCCATGTCTCTGGAGAACTCCGGGGAAGATCTTGTTGTATAGCGACAAACATGAGCATTAGGGTTGCTACCTCGTACCCGTGGTAGTTCGTGCCAAGGGTTGTGCCCGTCTGATACGCTAGAATATCCTTGAGAAAGGCACATCAAATTGCACTAAGCAGAAGTTCGCCTAATTGAGGGCCAGAAATGGATTCATTGTTTTGGTTTCCTTTATCAGATGTAATTGCTCTTCATCTGAGGTCTACGACGCTTTACCATTAAGCTCTGCAGCCCCATTTTATGCATTCTTGTCGCACATGACGGGCCATCCGTCATGAATAAACGTGCCCAGTTAATTCCCTCCGCTGCGGACATTCGTGACAAAACACTCCAATCCAGAAACAATTGACCGTCAAGAGGAACCACAAGCCTTCAAATCATGTAAAGTCAAATTAGGGTTCATGTTCATCACGATGAATTGGAATCATGTAAATCTTTTTTCCAAGCTAGACATAAACTTCATGTTCCACCACTCAGCCAAGCCATCAGGGGCAAAGTAAACAAACCCCCTAACCCCCTCACGCCTGGATATACCACCCAAGATCCTCCTTCTTGACATCCCGCAGCGTCAACCCATTGCCCAAGTACGAGAACCGATTCGGCGTAGCATAGACAAACTCAAAGTCCTGCAGCCGGGGGTTGCGCACCGACTCAAGGAAGTGGTTGACCGACCCAGGCCACGGGCCGACGATCCTGCCCGTGGAGGAGCCGCCCTTGTACCAACTGTTGCAGTTGCCGGAGAAGGCCAGCAGCTCCATGATGGCGTCCTTGTGGTCGTTGAACTCGGTCGTTGCCTGTGTGCTGACCACGACTGACTTGACGCCCTGCCGCTGGATCTTGTCGAGGAAGGACAGCGCGAACTCGACCTGCGCCTCGATCGAGGGCATCAGTGAGCCGTTGGAGATGGGCGTGTTGGGGCCGACGACCACTATTGGCACACGTTAGTCTTTAGGTATTCTTTTGCGATGAAGATGGTGGGTATGGCTTACTGAAGTAGTTGGGCATGTCTGGTACTGCGCAGGTAAAGTATGCCTCTGCGCCAGTCTTTGCCCATCTCGTGCCAAGGTCGACATTGTTGCGGCCGACGACGGGGAATGCGGGCACATACGAGGTATCGTAACCCGTGGCCGCAATGATGACATCAACTGGGTAGGTCTGGCCGTCGCTGGTGACGACGCCTTCCGCGTTGATCTCCTTGATGGATGTCCTGACAATCTCGACATTGTCCTCCTGGAGAGCCTCGAGATATCCCTCGCCGGGTGTGACGCTGTTTACCTTCGTTAGTGAAACAGAACATCGGATGGGGTTAGATATAGGGCTGGTTCTTACCGCTTGCATCCGACGTCAAACTCGGGGATGAGCTTCTCGCGCAGGACCGGGTCCATCTTGGCGAGTCTCTCACGCATACTCTTCTCAACGATCTCGCGCGACGCCTTCTGCTCAGGGGACCCCTTGTAGAAGTTAGGGAACCGCGAGTTGAGCTCGTGGTCGACCTCGCGGCGGTACTGCTTGAGGTAGGCCGGGTCGTTGCGGAACCTCTCCTTCTGCTCCTCAGTATAGATGGTCCGCCGGCCATCTGGCGCTAGGCGTCCGACGAACTGCGGCGCAATCCATGTCGGTGACCGCGCGAAGTTGACCAGAGACTGTACAACTTTTCTTGGTCTTAGTGACATGGAGAGAATATCACCGTTGTTTGGGATGGCTTACTTGGCTGAATTGTTGGTACTACTTGGATCGCGGAGGATCCGGCACCAATGACCGCTACGCGCTTTCCTGACAGGTCCAGGTCTTGGGGGTAGGCCCCAGTGTGTGCCAGCTTTCCTTGGAAGGAGTGAAGGCCATCAATGGTGGGCCACTTCCATTGGCTGTAAGGGTTGTGTTAATCACCGTCGCTACATCAGTGCATTTTAACAAGGGGAGTCCAATACGTACTTGAGAACTCCAGCGCAATTGAGGACTACCTCAGCCGAGTCCTCTGACACCTCGCCCGAGACAAGATCTTGCACCTTGACGGTCCATTTTCCCGTCTCCTCGTTCCACTCGGCGCCCAGCACCTTGTGGTTGAACTTTGCATGCTCGTAGACCTTGTACTCTTGCGCCTTTTCGCGGTAGAATTCAAAGATCTCCTCTGCGCCCACGTATCTAGATGGCCACTGTTAGCAACTGTTTTTATACCAACACAATACAATATTGCTCTCGTAGACTTACACCTTTGACCAGTTGGGGTTTCCAACCCACGGGTAGCTGTATGAGTGTGCAGGGATGTCGCACGAGCAGCCGGGGTACCGGGACTCGAGCCATGTGCCGCCTACGTCGGCGTTCTTCTCGTAGATGACGTATTCGACATTCTCGAGGAACTGGGCCTTGTACGCAAAGGCAATGCCAGAGATGCCGGCACCGATGACGATCACCCTGACCGGCTTCGGCTTGCCGAGGTGGTGGTTCTGGACGATGGAGGGGGTCTCGACAACGGAACCCATGATGACAGAATATGATTGGGGCTTGGCTATGAGATTCAACAAAAAGGTTCGTCAATCAGTCAATACCTGGCTCATCACAACGGCGATGAATGGCCATTCTACGAGCCATTATAAGACCTATGGTATTGGGATCGCTGGTGTTTCGATAACCTGCGACGGCTCATCCGTAAGGGCAAAACGGATGCAAGAAGCCGAATTCCGATCGCGTGAGGATCTGGCAGAGCCCGAAGGCTGTGTGACTGGATTGCATACCGGTCATGGGATGAACCAAGCGTCGGGTCCTTGCACATCGCAGTCGCATGGCGCTAGGTTGTTTATTATCCAAACCATTGATCCTTTTGCCCCTGAAGGCCCCACTTCCCCTCCAAATCGCCTCGGGTAGCGCGCCCGCCCCTAACTTGTGATGGATCCCCGGCCACATGAACCCGCCCGGTAGGATGGGGATTCTGGGGCATCCCCCGCATTCGGGAGATCTCTCCGCATCTGCAGTCCGGCAGACGGGGTAGGTAGTTGCCAATATGGAGACTGGTTTGCATGTCGAATACTGAGATCGAAGGAAGTACGGGACGAAGAGAAGGTTGTTTGTCCGACCTTTCAGTTTGAATGGATTTCTGATAGGAAGAAATCCATCACATTGTGAAAGGCGAGCGAGGCGTTGCATGTGACAAACCACTATAACTAAAGCCAGAAATTATTAGTGTTGGATTCTACTGGAAGTCTGGAACAAAAGATATACTGACCACTTGCTTCATCGACGGTAATCACGACTCATTGGCAGACGGACAAGGAAGGAATTTAAGCTTAAACAAAACGGCAAATAATGGAGTGGCCGGTTGCACAAGTGTCACACAGGAGGCAACGGGGTCAAATACGGCACAGGAACTTAGCTGCAGCGTCATGTTCATTCTCGGAGTTGAGATTACTTTCAGAAGTTTTCATCAATGAGTTTCCCAGCGTGCTTCAATCACAACAAGAGATGATCAAAGTCTAATATTTAAATTCATTTTTATTCATATTCCCGTGTCTCATAACTCATCTACTTCTCAAAGACAATAGTGGTCTTGAGAACACCAATGGGCTTCACCTCCACCTCCACAACATCGCCATGCTTCAGCGACGTCTTGGGGTCCTGGAACCAGCCCACGCCGGCGGGGGTGCCCGTCAGGATCGCCGTGCCCGCGGCGATGGTGGTGCCCTGCGACAGGAAGCTCAGCAGCTCGTCGACAGGGAAGATGAAGTCAAAGTGGCTGTTCTGGACCGTGCGGCCGTTGACCCTGGTCTGGATGCTCCCCCGGGCATCGGGGGTGATGTGAGAGGGGTGCACGAGACGCGGGCCAAGAGGCGCGAACTTGTCGAAGCCCTTGGCGTATGTATACTGGCCGCCGCACGAGCGCTGGAACACACGCGCTGTGAGGTCGTTGCCGATGGTGTAGCCGAGGATGTGGGAGGCCGCCTCGGCCGGGGTGATGTTCTTGATGGAGTCACGGAGGACGATTGTGAGTTCTCCCTGCAATAGGGTCAGCTTCGTGGTACATCATTGATCAAGCTAGAAGATCTTGTAGACTACGTACCTCAAAGTCAGGGAAGTTGTTCTGGGCCTGCACAGGGAAGGGAACCTCTGTGTCGGGATCCGCCAGAGATGCTTCGGGCTTGTACCACATAGGGGGAGTAGCAGGGATGGGCAGCTGCGATGCAGTCAACGTTAGCTGGCTGTTCCCGAGGCAGCGGTTGGCGAATTTCAGAGGCCACATACCGATGCCTCGTTCGCATGGTTGCGGTAGTTGAGGCCAACGCAGATGATGGGGATCCCCGTTACTGGTACTGGAGCCAGAAGCTGCAGACGGGAACTAGTGTTAGCCCTTCTGTCAAGACAATCCGGGGTTCGGTCAGGCATGGTACCTTCTCGACGGTGACATCGACACCACCAGTGCCGGACTCCAGATCCTCGATGCTGGCGAATCCCTGGACGGACAGGCCGGCGGCCGGGGTGGTCTCTAGCGGAAGAGCGGCCCAGTACTGACCGCCGTTTGCCGTGAAGCGAATCAAACTGTCCCACACGGCCATCTTGTTTATCTTAGTGTGCGGTTGGTAGGGGTATCTGAAAGATGGGATAAAGATTCAAATGGGACGAACGAATGAACGGCGGGTGATCAAAGGTTTAGAGTGGCAATGAATGCTCAAAACAAGCTTCTATCAAGACTGGCCTTTAATATACTATCGTCAAACTCATCGAGGGGTTGAATGTGATGAATGCCCCCATAACGACGTCCGGTCGCGCAAGCGCTTGTCGGAACTCGGCTTTCGGAATCATTCTTCCGGTGGGTCTCCGTGTTAACGAACCCCGAGTTCCCAAGACATTGACACGGTCACGGGGAAATGCTTGATTCTGGGCGCCCGATCAAGGGAGGGCTTGAGTTAAATAAGTCAATTCTTGATAAGTAGTTCGCGATGCTTCGGTGGGATCACCAACATTGATGCCCCTGAAAGAAAACAATTCTTGTTGATTGTGCCCCACTTTAAATTCCGATTCGTTCACCATTCTCCATCATGTCTCAATTCCGCATCCCCCTGCCAATCATCAACGCCCCGGACAAAGTTCAGCTCGCGCGACTGAGCTATGTCCACTTCTCACACCCTAACCTGGACGAGTTTCATCAATTTGCTCAGGACTTTGGCTTTGTAGAAGCTGCTCGGGAGAATGACACCATCTACTACAGAGGCTACGGCAAGGATGTGTGCTGCTACATTGCCTCCAAGAGCAGCGACGGAGAGAAGCACTTCAATGAGGCAGGCTACATTGCGAGGACGGAGCAAGACTTCCTGAAGGCGTCGCAGCTCAAGGGCAGCTCACCCATCACACCAAACCCCGCTGCTCTTGGTGGCGGTTCCTTTGTCTCGCTGTTGTCCCCCTCAAACCTGAAAATTCACGTTCTATGGGGAGTTGAAGAGCGCCCGGAGCCAAATGAGGTCGTCACTGCGACCGAGCTGCACAAGGGGGGATACAACACGGCGCTCGAGAAGACCAGAAAGGGTTGGTGATCTATCAACTTACTCACACATGGGCTATGCTAACTCTACATATTTGATAGGCGAATTCCAGCGGTTCAAGGTTGGACCCGCCATGGTCCACAAGCTGGGCCATTACGGCTGCCTGACGTCCAAGTGGGACGAGGACGTCGCCTTCTACACCCAGAACTTCAACTTCATCCCATCAGACGTTCTGTGGGAGGAGAGAGACGGGGAGGAGGTCGACGCCCTGACCTTCATGCATCTCGACCAGGGCAAGGAGTACAGCGACCACCACACCTTGTTCCTGTCCCGAGCACCAGCCGGATTCCCCGATGAGCACCGCATTCATCACAGCTCGTTCGAGGTAGAGGACTTCGATACCCAGCTGCTGGGCCACGAGTATCTCCTGAGCAAGTCATACAAGCCCATCTGGGGTGTCGGCAGACACATCTTTGGGTCCCAGATCTTCGACTACTGGAAGGACACGAGTGGGTTCGCCATTGAGCACTACGCGGATAGTGATGTAGTGAACGAGGACAACCCGACGGGCAGGGAGAAGAGCGATGGCCCGGCCTCCATGTATATCTGGGGACCCGTCAGACCCGAGGCCGGTGTGGCATGAGTGCAAGTGAAACCCGCTGGAATATTGCGGGGTGGGGATGAAAGGAAATAGACCAAGTATGAGCAATGACACCTTTTGGAATTATCTAATGCATCGATTTCCACTTGACATGCCCAACAATTCATGCCGGCTCCCATCTCACCGAGCCAAAAAGAAAGCCTGTGCAATCGGAAACTTCGTCTTGTCTTAAAACCGCAAGAAAAAGGAAATGGATCAAACGCCAGCATGATGCAAACCCGACACCGGAGGTCCCGTGCCATATGTCTTCAGGGGCAATGGAGCATAAATACAATGCACCCACACCAGTATCCCCGTGTCCAGCGAGTGATTGTATCGAGCATAGCCAACCCCTGGACTCCATTGACACTTAATCGGAAGCTTTTTTCGCCCATATGCTTTGACGAAGACACAGCGCCTCACCTTGCTGAATGTTGGAGCGCCCAGGGGACATGCCGAGCGCTTCGGGATCCGCGCGGACTAACGGTCTTAGCCACGGCATCTTGCCGACCGGCAGGCAGGGTAGCATCACGGGTTCCCGTCAATTGTGGGGGGTCGGCTCGTTGGATCCGAGACCATCAGCCCACCACCATTTTCTTTGGCGCCCGTTGTCCATGGTCGCGGTCCTCCGACGCGCCAATGGCGTCAGGGGGACCTTGATGGCCCTGTCGGGTCATGGAAACCGATATCCGTCGATGCTTGCATCTGGCCATGTGCTCGGATCTCGATCTTGATGATTTCAGGATGATAAACAATGGATGACCTGTGATACAACCGCTGAAGCAACAATTCCCCTTACGCCGTCAAATACCCCCCAAAACGCGAAATCACTTGACAGATTCCAATTCATTGACCCATTCACACACCTCTCACTACTTGGCGCGGAAACATCAAATGGAGGAAACAACGGTCGTTGTCGTCGGGGCGGGTCCCAGCGGGCTCGCGCTCGGAGCGCTGCTCGGCCGCATGAACATCAAGGTCATAATCCTAGAGAAAGACACCGAGGTCTGCGAGGACCCGCGGGGCATCGTGGTGAACGGCGATGCCGTGAGGATTTCGTACCAGATTGGCATCGGCGAGGGCCTGACCAAGAGGATAGGGAAGGGTATGTTCGAGTCCCGGATGATGCAATCACAGACTCCATGTCGTCATGATACAGCGAGCTGACTGAGGGGGCAGATATTGGCGTGCTCAACTTCCACCGCGGCAACTTTAGACAGTCCCCATTCATGTCCTACGACATCAGGGAGGATTGGCTGAAGCAGTCCGTGTCCAACAACATCACCCAGTTCCAGCCGAACTACGGTATGTCCCCACATGTCCACAGATGATCCATCAGCCCCTTGATCCCATCAAACTAACCATGCCACAGAACGAGAGATTCGAGCAATCCTGGGAGATTTCCCCAGCTGCCAACTCCGCACAGGCTGCGAGGTGCTCAGCCGTGAGGTAGACGGCGACCACACCATAATCGAGTACCTCGACCAGAACGGCGCGCGGCATTCCATCCGTTCAGCATGGCTCGTTGGTGCCGACGGCAAGAAGGGCGTGGTAAGGAAAAAGTTCCTGGAGCCCGAGGGCATCAAGCAGGAGGAGAGCGAGTGGTCCTATGTCGGGACGTGGGTTGCCGCGAATCTCAAGATCACCGACCCTACACCAGAGTCGCACCCTGACTTTCCACTGTGGAAGCTGGGGTATACCCCTGAGCAAGTCCACGAGACATTCTGGCCGACTGGGTTTCAGTAGGTTTTACCCCAGATGAATGTGTACACGCACGCAGGCTGTCTCGGAACTAACACGGCATCTTCAGTTTCTGCAACGACTCAAAGAGACCGCAAGTCAGCGGGAGATTCGGTCCCCCCAACTCGGGGTTCTGGCGCCACGAATACTCAGTCGAGCCCGAGGACAACCTCGACAACGTAGAGCAGCACTTCTGGGAGCTTTTCACCTCATGGATGATCATCCCAGGGTCCAAATTCGCGCGCGCCCTGCGCAAGACCACAGTCGAGTTCCCGCGCGACTGCATCGAGGTAGTGCGGTGCCGGCCTTTTACCTTCGCAACCAAGGTGGTCAACAAGTGGTACTCACGCAACACAATGCTGATCGGCGACGCGGCGCACGTCTTCCCCCCCTTTGGCGGGCAGGGCATCGCCACGGGAATTCGCGATGCGCAGGCGCTGGGCTGGCGTCTGGCCATCATGTCGCGCATGGGGAGCTCCCTCTCGCCCGAGCGGCGCGAGAAGATCCTGACCGGCTGGAGCCAGGAGCGCCGCCACGGCTGGAGCGTGTCGATGAAGGCCACCAAGCTCAACGGCAGCATCGTCAACCAGCGCTCCTACTTTGGCGGCCTGCTCTTCCGTGCCTGGCACCGTCTGCTCTGGCTGTTCCCTGGCTTGGCGCGCTACAAGACCAACGTGGCCTTTAAGGACAAGCTAGTGTTTACCCACAAGACCTGTCCTGATGGATTCTTTGTCGAGAAGCTCGGCGGCGGCGTCAAGATTGCGCAGGTGTGGACACGCAAGCAGGGACAGGCGCCTCTACTGTCAGACGGCGCGTTTTTCCGCAACTTGGCGCATCTGTCGCTGTTGGTTCTGGTCAGGCGTCCCGCGGATCACGATAGTGGGGAAGTTGCGAGGATTCTGAAGGTGGCGGATCTGCCGGGGGAGATGCTCACCATGGAGGACGTGACGTTCTACAACATCCACCGCAGCTATGCCGAGGGCGCAAAGGATACGTCTGCAGAGGGCAAGGAGGCGTATTACCCGTGCACGGCCGAGGAGCTGGTAAAGGAGGGGATTACGCCGATCAACAGGTACGACGCGACTGCAGTGCAGGATCGATTCCCAACTTCGGTCAAGTTTGTGCTGCTCCGGCCCGATTTCTTGGTCCACTCGGTTGCGAAGGATGGCGAGGAGCTGTTGAGAAACCTGAGGTTGGCGGGGGAGTACTTTAGTTGAGGGGTGAACGGGGAGGATGAGCGAGTTGGGGTCAATGATGACGATGATGAACCACCGGCAACCAGAAAATCCCGAGTCTAGACGGAAGAGATCAAAAATCTGTAGCTAGATCTTGTAAATCACTAATAACAAACAATACATCACCATAAAATGAACACCCGAATGTCCCTTTCCCCCTTTTCAAGTCTGCAGTTGTCGTCTTCGACCTAGCCATACCCTCTTGACACATCCCGTAATATGGTACTTCACCTTATCCTCAACCTTCCATCTTAATTACCCTTCCCGGATCCACGAGACCGCAATGCTCGCAAAGCCTCAAGTTGCGACGAAAGCACCTCCTTCACAAACCGACTGGGATCTCCATCCTGCGCCTCCACAATCATTCTCAAATACTCGTCCCGTCCCACTCCCCGCAGCGCAACAGGAAGATACCCCCGTCTCATAAGAGCGTCTTGAAACACCAGCCTAGAGACTCTTCCATTCCCATCCGGGAACGGATGCACATACACAAAGTATGCTGTCGCCTGGCACGCGAGAATAAGCGGATGCAATGCACCTTCCTTGCTGTTTTTCCATTCAAAGAAGCGGTTCATCAATGCCGGAACCTCATCGTGATACGGGAATATTCGAAGGGGATTGCTTTTAACGCTGATGGGCGTCTGTCGATAGTCACCCGGCTTGATCCGCTTGCCCCAACCGGCGGAGTAAATCCCCTCGGAATCGGTGTCTTTGACGATCAGTGCCGAGAGAGATTTGACTTCGTTCTCGTCGATTCCTTTTGGTGTATTGAGGGAGAGCATCGCCTTGCTAGCAACCCAATGGCATGCGATGATGTGGTTCCGTAACTCGGCCAGCTGGCTGGGGTTGGCCTCGGGCAGCAAGAACTGAAGATTTGGAAGTCCCGTGTTGCTCAGTTCAAGTGCGGGCATCGAGCCGAGATCACGCTGCTTCAAAAAGGTGGAGACGAGGTGGTCGTTGAGGATGATGCTGTCGCCGAGACGGAGCGTATTGTTTTCGATCTTGACGGACTGTTGGGCATATTCGGCGACCAGGCTTTCGACGATTGTTCGCCGTTCTGGCAGCTTTATGGAGGAATTCAGGCCTTCGATTTCTTCCAGGACTGGTTCGAACATCTTGCAGCAGGTTTGTTAATGGCATGCAAACCCGGACGTATTATGGGGAGCGATATAGACAAGTACCTTCTGCATGCGATCGTACCGGTACCGCTCGCTGTTTCCAGGCTGGAAGTAGTCTTCCCAAACCCTCCCTGATATGGCGAGTTTTTCATATTCGGGGCTGCCTTTCTTGAGGCCTTCGAACGGGGCGTAGATGCGTTTCAGTAGGAGAGTGCGCTGCGCAGCCAAAGTGCTTGCACCTACATGTAGGCTGCGCGTGAGGTGGTGACATGGAGCGAGGCGTGGCGCCGTGCGTGTGAACGACATTTTAGGTACGATGTGAAAATAATTTGAAAACTGCGAGAGTCGAGATTTGATCGTGGGTTGGGAATTGGGATTTTGACGGGGAAAAAAGAACAATTTGTGCGTTTTATGTTGCTCAATCAAAGAATAAACTTTCGACTTCGACGCCTTAAACCTTGCCTTGTACCCGTTCACAGCCTGGGTCCGCGACGCTTTTAGGTTTGTGTAACCCCGAATGATACCTGGTAGTTATATCAAACTTTACTATCGGCTCGCTCGCGGCAACTTTTAGTTTGAAAGGAACGGGATCTTGTGCTCCTTATCGATAGTAAACCCATTGATAGGCAAATATAGTATTCAAGTACACGGTGATCAATATCACAATTTGCTACGTACAATCCACAACAGCCCCTGCGCTTTACGCAGCGTCCAGAAGCTTCTTGATGAAAGCCAGCGCCTGGGATCCGTACTTGTTGACGTACTGCTGGTGCGAGTTGGCGTCGTTGCCGTTGCAGCAGTAGGGGTCCGTCGAGTCGCAGTACGACTGGATGATGGACGGCTTGGCGGGCGAGCATGTGAAGCCGCTCGGGCGGGGAGAGAACTGGTGTTGGTTGGCTGTGTCAGTGGGGAACTTTGCATATGTTACTTTAGAATAGCGGTGGTTGCGTACCCCCTTTGCCTTGCATGTGCCAACGTTGTACGGGAGGCCGGCAATGTTGTGCGGGTCGCCCATGAAGATAGCGGCCTTGACGGCGGCGAGAGCGGTGCCGGTGAGGGTGGCACCTGCTCCGCCGCAAAGGGCGTTGTCCATGATCTGGCCGCCCTATTGGTTTGAGAAGACACGTCAGCCACCTTCGTCCCCTGCTTCCCCTCACACTTGGTTCTGCTTTTAGATTTAAAACTAGGACATACCTGAGAGTATCCGATGAGGACAATCTTGGTGTCAGGGCACTTCTTGTTGAAGTCGGTTACCGCCTTGACAACAGCCGTGGTTCCCTGCTGTGCCGAGTTCTCGTAGCTGACGCCGCCGCAGTTGCTCTGGCCTCCGCATGCCGGGTAGACGATGGCGTCCTTGGTCGCACCAGGGTAGGCCTTGACAACCATGTCAACAAGACCCGCCGAAGTGCCATAGCCCTGAGGGACAGTGGTCTCGCGTGCGCCAAACACGTGAACCTTGGGGCACGACTGGCGCTCCTCGAGCTCGACGGGGCTCGCGCTGGCGAGACTCGCCAGAAGGGGCAGGGCAATAGCGGTGATCTTCATGATTGCTAGTTGTGCGTGATGAGAACTGGGAACTAGTCAGAGCGATGACAGAGACTAGAGTCAAAAGTTGAGAGGCCTTTATATAATGACAACATCCTTTCATATCAAAAGGGCAGCCTGACCGGGTCTGAGCCATCCTTGTCGCGGGCGGCAATCCATCGTCCTGGTTTCCATATCCGTAGGCTCAATCCTGGCCAGATCCGTTGTTCCGAAGGTCGATCATAATATGATGCATAGAATATGACGACGTAACTCGGATCAATGGTTGTTGTTTGTCGGCACACTCCCTTTATTAAACACTCATTTACCTGCTGCCAAGACCCATGTTATCCCGGTATGCAGAACCATGTCAGCCGTGGAGCTACTATGGAGCGGCGAGCTCCCGGTTCTGCAGCGGCACGGGTACAGCAGATCCTTTTGGGAGGGGCGAACGAGCCCGCTCAATCTTGCTGGTTGCTCGTTTTTCAAGACCTTCCGTTTCCTGAAAAATTGCTTGGACGAAATTAGTTTTAATGTCTGGAATGCGTCCATTCGCAAGTTAAATATCCTGGCTGGACTCGGAAGAACCGCAGATGCATGTACTGCCTTTAGTATACAGTCATAACAGTGTTTACAGCAAATGGACATTAACAGATAGCAACCAAAACACGATTTCAACGCCGGAACGAATCTCAACATCGAGGTTTCAGGTAAATGGTTCGTATGCACAGATGTCCAAGTGGCGGTTGATGTGCCGGTTCCGAAGAAAGCGACATTGTGCGATTCAGCATAAGATCGCCACACCTGTCGGCATTTACCAATTCAGCCTGAACCGTACCCCACGGGGAAAGGCCATTTATGCTAATTTCTCGATCAATCTTTGGTACCCTTGGCGAGCCATTGATGAAAACAAAGCGGTCAGGTGGGCCAATCCGATATAATTACAACATGCATCCACCAATTATTGTGCTTTGATCAGCTCCCAGGAGACTGTTAAACAAGAAAGTAGGTGCATGGCGCTACGCACAGTCGATAATAGTCCAAACGGTTCTCACGCTCACGGGACACATCAAACATTTGTAACAACTTTGTGAGGTCAAATAACATCCAAAACTGTTAAGATTTTCCAGAATGAGAAGACAGAAGACTGTGCTTGATACATGTACAACATGAAACCTACGGAACCAAAAGAGACCTGAGGGAAGCACTAATGAAAGAGGGGACAAAGTAACAATAGCTCCTGCCATCCTCAACTCAACCAAGGTCACTTACTCAGCGCAAAATCACGCCGCGTCTCAAGGATTCTCGACCCAACGCAACACATAAGGAAGGTACTAACCACATGAATGACAAAAATCAATCACCACTCTGAAAGCTTCTCGAGGTTAGGGATAACCTCCGCCTTGTTACTCGCGCTCGACAGGCTCTTGATAACCCGCACAATATGCCGAGGACTCATGACCGTTTTCTCCGAGGTGGCGATGCAGATGGCTGCGCGGACCATGTTGCGGATGTCGCGGCCGTTGCAATCCAGTTCTGCGAGGATATCACACGCCGTGTCGCTGACGTTGAGACCGCCGGTGGGATCGGGCTTAGTTTGCACGTCAGGGCTTTTGTCGACACTCTCTTTCTCCGGCGATGCGGGGGTAGGTTCTGGGTCAGAGGGCGGGGTGATGTTTTGCTCGAGTACCTGTCGCCAAATCGTCTTCCGGGCAGGTTTGCCGTGGAATGTGTACTCGATGGTAGCGTGAATTCTGTTGGCGAACGCAGTATCGAGGTCGGGGAAGCGATTCGTTGTCATGAACAATAGGCCCTCGTAGTACTCCATCAGGCGGAGGAATACTGCATGTAACAGAAGGCGCGGTTTGTTAGTTGTTTTACTGTAACCCATGTCACACTGTTAGAGTCGTGGGTGACGAATGAGATAGACTGACTTCCAACTAGAGCGTTTCGATCCAGATCCTTCTTGTCTCGTGCCGACATGACGATGTCTGCCTCGTCCAGGAGAACAATGGCGCGCCAGCGGTAGCCGAGCTTAAAAACGTTTGAGAGTCTCCTCTCAAAACTGTCGGCCTGGGTGCCCAACTCGGCAGTCGTGACGCGGTACAGAGGGCGCTCTGTCTTCTCGGAAAGGCACTCTAAGTTCAGTTTGCACACGCTGTTTCAGTTTCTTGCATGTCTTCTTGCTGTTTTGGGAGGGCAGTGAGAGCGGTACTAACCAGCGGTATATGTTTTGCCCAAGCCCGGTCCACCATGAAGAAGAAAGAGCAGGCCGTTCCCCTTTTTGATAATCACTTGCTCCCACCCGGTAAAGGACGCCGTCTTCTCCTGAAGGAAGCCCTCGACCATTGCGGAAATCACGTCCTTCTTTTCACTACTCAGCTGCAGCGTTGCCCAGGTGTTTGGGTAGAACTCGATGGGCTTGAGGTGCTTGACGTGCACCCGCACCCACGCTTGCTTGTCGAGAAGGAAGCCATGCAGAATGTGATCACAAATCAGCATGTCTTCTTCGGGGATGTCGTCCGCCTGAGCAGCTTCGTCACTGCATTGTGCTGCCTGAGGAATCCCGGCCTTTGCGTCCTGGTTCGTTGCCCTTGCGCTTTCGCCGGCTGCATCTGTGTCAGCGGGTGCCGACGGTTGTCCATCCTGAGTCTCTGTTGTCGACTTTTGGGGTTGCTTTTCTTGCGGAAACCCCAAATCTGGCACGCTCCAGCTAAGAACGGGTTCTTTGTCGTCATCGCGTCGCCTATACCTTCTAGACATCAAGTCCTGGATGCTACTTGCCACAAGGGTTGGTGACTCTCCAGGATACCTGTCTTCGAAAGCTGTCTGGTCAATGATAAGTCGGCCATTTGACTAATCACCAAGCTCTTTGATTAGCCGAGAACCAAGCCACTCTCAGACCAATGATGGTAAACTCACGTTTGTTGTTACCGACTTCACCTTGTCCCCCATAACATTCATGATTTCTTCACTGCGCACATCGTAGGCGCCGAAGGATGAACCGTTGCGGAGCTCAAGGTACGTATATGGCGCTCTTTGCAGCCTCAACCATTCCCGCGTTTGTTGAATCAGTCGCTTCTTGACTACTTGCTGGTCTTCCGTGGGCAGGTGCTCAAACGGGATTATTTCGAGATCGGCCGTGGTGATGCTCCTGATTCCTTGGAAGCCCGGGATAGAAATTTCTAATCTCTCCAAGCCAAAATGACCGTTATCGTAGGCCCCTCGGACGACGTTGAATAACCCCTGTATACCCCCCTCGGCCGTCAAGGCTGGCTGACAGTATTCGAGCAGGTAGCACCCTTCCTCCTCGTCCCGGTGGAAGTAGAGCATCTTGTAGGGGGGGAACAATGTCCACAAGATATCAAACGACACTTTGCCGAGCGGCACCAGAGTCTCCCACTTGTCGAACACGACACCCAGGCACTCCCTAGAGCGGATGTACTGAACCAGAAGCTTGAGTTCTGCGCGAGTGAGATCATTTGTGTCCTTGTTCTCACTGAGATCGTGCAACTGCTTGTACAAGAAGAATAGGACGTGATATGGAGCTGGAATGACGATTGGGCTGACCTCGGTGTTGATGTCGCGAAATCGCTGGGCTTTGTCGCGGAAGATGGCGCGGAGGCGAGGAGACTGAATTTCCAGTTGGATTCTGCGAGGTCTTCCGTACTGATTAATCTCGCGTCTCATCAGGATGGCGTAGTTGCTGAATTCCTCTTCATCCCCGTCGTTCAGGTCGACATGTTCATCGAAGCTGTCAAGTTTGACCGTTCGAGTTCCGTACCCGGAGCTCCGAGGAAGCTCCAAGATCCGGGCCAGCTCAGGGGGCTGGAACTTGGCGTTACCAAGGGCATCGTCACTCACTATGCTGCCAGCAGCCTCCTCACCATCGTCTGGGGAATTTCTTGGGCCAGGCTGAGATGCAAGCCCGAGCTTCTCATACGCCTCCATGAGCTGCACTGGGTGCGGCTTGTCTGGACCCATCATTTCTCTGCGCCCGGTTCTCCGGTTCGCTCTGGCAGCGAATGAGGTTGTGGAATTGGGAAGTTTTAGGATAAGCAAAGTTAGCTGGAATAAGATAGTATCATCGGTTCCCTGATGCTGGTTGAAACGGCGACATGAGAAACCCAAATCTCAAGTCCAGAGAAATGGTCCTCAACCACTCTTTCAAGTCTGAACACAGCAACACCGGGCTGTTCCACCTTCGGCGATAGTGGTATGTCAAATCACAAGGCCCTCGTGCGATGAATCGTGCCTGTACTCATATGATCATCATCAGTTTAACGCCACGATCCTGAATGTGGGAAGCGCGAAGCCTGGGCGCGGTCGGCCGGTGGTGATGTTGTGTAACCCGTAAATCGATAGAGGCCAAAACTACACTCTTAGCGTTCCGAAAGAACATGTCGGTAGTTGTCGGTTTGACCTGAGCACCGCCGCAGCTGAACAAATTTCACAGCTGTGGCGTCCACAATCACGCCACCAACCCAGCTGAACAAAATTGTACAGCTGTGCCGTCCACAGTCACACCATCCTCATGCCGAGATGGACTCAGGTTGGGCAACCAGATCGTGAAGGTGGGTGCACTAGAATTCTGGAATCTCGGCACATCCCTCGCACCCGGCTTCCTTATAGTTTCAGCATACCGCTCGAAACTAGCGATTTTCTGACGGCTGGACGAAACCCATCCAGAAGTCGCAGCCAGGCTGTTCAAGGTGCCTGGTATCAATCGCTCGCACCCCCCTTTCTTGTCACTTCATTCAAGCAAGCCAAAAAATTGAGGATGGCGCAATCTTCACCAGACGCGATGGGCACCACGCAAGCAGATGATTCGGGACCGCAGGCGAAGGAGATCAAGCCCGTGAAGAAGTCAGCCACGTTCAGATCCGTCGGGGCAAAAAAAGCAAAGGATGCATCCACGAGACTCAGCCCCTCGGGGTTGTTTGAATCGGTAACCAGCGACCCAGAGGCCATGGGAGACGCGCTCGACATCGCCAAGTACTATCGGGAGAAGAACGTGCAGACCGTCTCAGATCAGAGCTTTCCCGAAATCGACTATGTGCAGCCGTACGGCCTATCAGAAACCAGTGGAGACGCCCATCGGATGTGGAAAGCTGAAGCAGACCGACTGATCGAGGCCGTCAAGTCCTCGGATCCCCTGCTGTACGAGGATCCCGGAGGGCCCGAGTCGATGATGGAACTCGCTCAACTAAGCGAGTTTTCGGGAGTGGCGCAACGAATCGGGTGGGCTCTGAATGTTTATCGGATCGACTTTGAGGTCGTCATGATGGAGCGCAAAGTCAAGTTCTTCGACGCTGGCAGGCTGGCACGGGATTACCGCGTTCTCGAGCGCCGTCTGAAATACGCAAGCAAGTTTCCCGGCCTTAATGCCCAGAACCTGGCGCACTGCCATGCCCTCCTCAACTTGGTGAGCGCGACAATCGCTCGCATTGGCGTCAAAACCATGGATGAGCTTTGGCAGCCCAAGTTTCTCGCCGGCCTCGCGAAGGTCACGACGAAGCTGAAGCTGCTTTGTGCTACGCCCCATGCTAGCGGCCAGCGTTCCGTGAGGAATTGCACAAGGGCCATGGAGACGTTGGACGTGATGGCAAAGATGGGACTTCACGAGCTCGATGACTACGGCATGGACGACGGCGGGTGGGAGAAACCGGCCATCGGCAGAGGTCGGCCGGGTGAAGTAGAGGAGAGCTTCCAGCAGGGCGCGGGGCAGTCAGCGGACCCGAACCTCCCAACACGCCAGGATGTTCAGGGGTCTTATTTTATCGAGATGTGGGCCATTAGGATCGGCGTGCTTCGACTCTTCGGGAGCATCACCTCCAACTTCCAGGGGAACCCAAGCTTGGCCCTGTCGGAGGAGGCCTTCGAGATCACCTCACTTGTGTTCAGCACCAGCTACAGCCATTCGCGGACGGCAATCTCTCAGGATCGCGATGCCGAGCTCGTGGCTTCTTCATCGACGGCGGCGCTGGATATGACGGACTACGCCATGGACAATATGTGCGCGGTAACCAACAAACTCGTCTCGCTTTCGCCAAGATCCTCGAAGAAGGGCCCACCACACGCGGCCGGCGGGGACCTGGAGACGATGAGCACCCTGAACTGGGAATATATCGCCATCGCGATTGAGAAGGGGCTGGTTGCCCACGAGATTACGAAGAGGGACTCTCTGCCTATGAATACATCTCGTGAGTTCGCGACTGTTCTGGTGGCTCTCTCATGCACGATGCCGGTCGTCACGACAACCTTGGTGGGTATGAGCAACTTTTGCAGCATGCTCACCACGGGATCATCACCGCCGAAACCAACGACTCGGTACATGTCAGCGGTGTTCGCATTGACCACGCCGGCCTATCAAGCCGAGCACTTGTCAACAACAGAGAAGCGAGGTGTGACGTCAATCTCCAAGTCCTTGTTGGCACGAAATGGAGCGCTGGCATGGGGCCCGACAGTCGAACCCGCCGGGACGGTCATAGATATCAAGGCGTGGAAAGACGCTCCCTCGGACAGCGAACTCCAGCGCATCAAGGACAGAAAAAAGAAGCTCAAGCATCTTGATGAAAAGATCGATCGTGAATGGGAGATTGACGAATCCTCCATCACGTTGCCCTGCTGGAAGTACACCTCCGGCTGGGGGCTCGTCTGCGCGCTCCTGGTGGTCGGTGGCCTGGCCGTTGGATTCACCGTCGGAGAGAGGATTGCGGGCGTCGACCCATTTAACCTGGCCGTCTTCGCTTGGGGTTTTGCCGCTTTCATTCTTGTCGTGGCCAAGAGCATTCGCGTAACTGACTGGCCGTGGCGAGACTTTCTCAGAGGCCGTGTTGTCTGTCGAAGCGTGTCTGAGGTGTGTGCCGTGTCGCGGAAGGTCGAGGCTCAAGACGTGCTCGCATGGCTGCTGCAGAATGAGGCAACCACCGTCATTCGCACTCGTGGGCCCTACAACAAACTGTTTGTGCGCCGTGTCGAGGACGGTCCGGCCTTTTCCATTGATGTGGAGATGGACTTGCGGACGATGGCACTGTGCGGAATTGTCGTCGTTGAGGTGCAGAGCCGCGGTGGAACTTCTCTTGTTTGTCTCAACGCGCGCCCAGGCGTCGCGTATAGGGCATTCATCCACTCGCAGGACCCGGAAGAGGACAAATGGGTATGGGCATGTGAAGACCCGCCAGATCCAAAGGACAACTCGAAGAATGCTGCAACCCTCGTGCCGAGGCAGATGGAATGGCACAAGGTGGTTGGTGTCTATAACGTTGGCAACCGCAGGTTTCGTTAGCTGGTGCTGCCGAGGAGAAGTCGCGGATGAGGTTCCTGGTAGTGAGGCGTGCGATGATGATTCAAGAGGATTCGGTGCGCAACGAGTCTCGATGACGGAAATGATTGAAAGGCGCGGGCTTCCATTGCAAGCGAGGGCAAGAGGCAAAGCAGATTGTGTTGGAGGAGCAGAAAAGACAGCAGGAAATTTGTTGATCGATGGTCGGGGAAAAAAAAGGAATGAAGCTAGGTGGAGATGGCTGCCTAAAGTCAAATTCGAAGTCCCACAATAACTGCTGCTTCCCCAGTCACCTGCCCTGGTGCGTTTTCCCCAAAGGCATCTGGGACGTGCACCAAGGCACCCGACAGCTGCAAAAGGGCTGGAGCCACCCACTGGGGTCTTCAAATTTCGGTGTCCCTTTTTTTCTTTTTTTTTTTTTTTTTTTCTTTTTGGTTCCTTTGGCGGGTTTTCTTCACCCGCACCGAGCAGCTTCCATCCCGTACTCTTTAATACGGTTCGTTTCAAACAAATATCATATTACCACGGCACCCAAATGGTCCTCGTGGGAAAAGCTATGGAAATGACAGTGCCATACCCCCAACTAGCCCCAGACCCAGTCCTATTCTCGACTGCAGCTGCACATCCCTGCCTCACCAGGTACCTGGTTCACAGGCGCTACAGCTCCCCCTCGCATCAAAAGCTCCCGTCCTCTGTGCATCCGGTTTCCGGGTCTCCACCAGCCTTGCGATGTACCACTGCATCCATTGTGCCTCCGACCTGCTGATATCCCACTCGGCGTGCAGCAGTGTACCCCATATCTCCAGACATCCAGAGGAGCGGCCTGCCAGTGGCCGTCTAGCACTGGCGGTAGTTGGCCTTGAAGATGAGATTCACCGTGCCGTCAAAGGAGTCGACCTGTAGTGTTTCGAAAATCGGATTTTCATGCCTCGCAATCAGCCAAACGCGTCTCTATTCCTTTGTTGTACAGGGTATTTCTCTCTTTTTTCTTCTTTTTCTTTCTTTTTTTCTTCTCTTTTTGGGCTTCGTTTCATTCTCTTTCATGCGTCATAACCGCAGCGCTGCCACCTCGTTTGGATTCTCCAGGGATTTCTCACCGTCATGATGCCCTTGGTCGGGCTGGTGATGGGCGTGATGCGGACCTCGGAGTTGACGTTGAGGATGGCCGTCGTCTTGCCGCACTTGGACCACGACTGCACGCCCTGGCCGGCCAGCATGCTGTAGTTGTCGTCGTAGGGGCTGACGAGGTTCTTCTGGAACACCACCTCCTGGTTGCTGTCACCCGAGAACGTGTAGCCCGCACGGCAGGTGCCTGACTGGCCCGCCGACAGGCCAGCGTAGCCGGAGAAGCGCGTCTCGATGATGGACATGCTGTGCACGGTGTCGTCAGCATGCTCAATGGGAGGAGGGGTTTTGGGGCTCGTGATGATGACGGGTGAGGGAGGAACTTGAAGAGGGTTGTGGGCTTACGAAAGTCCCTCGGGGAACAGGAGGTTGATGCTGATACGGCAGTTCTTGCGGCTGTCAGAGGCAGAGGCGCCGGGGCCAACTGTCACGGTGTACTCGTCGAAGGAGACATCGAAAATGGTGCCGGTGGCGTCGACGTTCACGAATGCGTGGCCGACGGGGCAACCAGAGCCGATGGCGGTGACGTTGACGATCTTGACATCAACGGCGGTAGGAGCGTTGGGGACGATGAGGATACCGTCACCATCGCCGGGGGCGGCGGCTGGGGCAGCGACGGCGGCGCCAAGAAACAAGAACAGAGCTGGGGAGAAACGCATTTTCAAAGATGGGTGGAGTTTGAAAGTGTTGGGGTTTGCAAACCAGTTGATTCTGTGATGTCGGGGATGGGGCTGTGGAGGAGGTGAGATGTGCTGGTTGATGGAGATAGAAGAAGAGGGATTCAAACTGAGTCAAAGACTTGACTTTATATCTTTCTGGTATCCCTTTTGGCCAGTCGTGTGTCAATATCTTGATCTTGGTCTCATGTTGTGTGAGCTGTTCACGGCGTTGCCGGATGTCTGCATCCGCATCTAATCAAACTATTTTGAAATTCGTTTAGTGGCATCACGGTCAACTTCATCTACCGACTCGAGATTCTGTTCAGCGAGGTTGCAGCTGCAGGTATCACGGCCTCCTCAGCCTCCGCTGGGTCCTACCTCGATAAGATATTGCATGCAACTATCATGTCACTCTTCTGGGCTATGCTTTATCGTGGACATGAGGAGACTCCTCAAGAAATGAGAGAGACAACAGCGGTGAATACGCCAGTGATGAGAAGCTTGGGCGGAGTGCATCAGCCGACGGTTTTGTTCTGGCCATTATGATATGACCGTCTGCGGCTTACTCACTCTACTTCTCCCTATCGAGATATTGAAATTCAAGGACCGACGTTGATTTAATGTAAACAAACAAGCTATGTTTAGTATAGCGAATGCTGCGGTCCGCAACCCGGCCCGTCGAGCAGCTACACTCGATGAAATAGGGCTTCCCGATTTCCACAGGCTCCACAACTGTATAGAGATCTAGATATTAAGAGCCCTAATTTAGGACCCTGAGCTACAACGATGTTTATATCTCTAAAGACCTAGAAAGATTAAGCTGACAGTTGATATTGCAGACAGCTCTCCGAGGCTCTCTGTAAGGCGTCCAGAATCCCCTGTACAGGCGGATACTTGCATCCGCACATGTATACAAGCACGGGCTGGGGGTTCCTTTGACGAAAACCCGGAATGCTCGGCGCACGTATAGTAACGTTCGCGTCAGCGGGAGAGTGCGGCTCCAAATTGTGCAGTGATGCTCCTCGACCCGTTGGCTTGGGAGTTGCAATTAAGAGCAGATCGAGAAGAGCTCTGGTCAAGTGGTCTTACGATCCAGTATAATATGTGTAGTTTGATGGAATGCATTTTACCTTAGCGAGATCGCGGCAATACCACTGCTTAGAGGCTGAGCAACGAGATCCACAAGCAACTTGGCGGGTCGTGACAACAACGTGGCAGCACCCGCCTTGTGGACATGCCCCTTTTTGCCCATCCAGAGTTTTGGCGAAATGCAAAAGATCTACCTCAGCATTCCATCTTAGCATCCTCTGTTCTGGTGAGGGGCCAGCGTCGAGTAACGATCAATTCAACCGAAACAGCACGTTAAATACCTCACGGAAGCCGTCACATTTCACGTCCTGGACAGCCACAGACCTGTAAGTATGTTGCAAGTTCAGTAAATCTCCCTGGGATTGTCGGTAGTCGGACGATGTGGATTCCGTATTGTCGCTTGGAAATGCAGTAAGCATGAAGGTCCTGCCAGGTCCTGCCATTTTCATCTAGGGGTAAAAGACGGCGAGGTCTTGGCAGCCGGTACTTGGCGTTGTTCTACCCTGCTCGATCCATGGGGTTCAGGGGCATCAGGTGATTAGCCTGTGAAGAGAGGCAGTTATTTGTGTCCCGAAATATCTCGACTGTGTATTGGTCGGTTGGAATCAGGGACAAACTTTAATTTGATCTCAAGGCTTGGGCCGAGTCTTCCCTGAAGTGGAACTGCATGCGCTTGCAGGTTAATAACGAGCATCTCTAATGTCATCGGATAAGCATAGCACAAACCATCGGTTTGAGATCCCGGCATATGATTCATTGTGCGTCTCCTGACGAGACATATTTGATGTCTGAACCTCGACATTCCTCTATTCGACCAAAATATGGAAAAGGGGGGATGTTTCTTATCGATATGAAAGTAAACAAAACCATCTAAGGGTGAAACCTAGCTGCAGCACGGAAAGGACTCAATCAACACAGGAAAGCCATGGAGAACGGGAAACGACACAGACTGACACTGAAAGGGATGTTCTGAAGTTATAGTCGTTGGCCGAAAATAGAAACCGACATCCAACGACATGCAGTTCAGTACGTAGGGCGATGGCAGAACACTGAATAGTTGCTACCTGGGTGCCTAGAGAATGCAGCTAGTGATGCGGTTCCTTGCCGGCAGAGTGCCAGTCGTACCTTGTTCTCCTATCGGGATGTGACGTATCCTCGTGTGTCGCAACGCCACGTAGTACCACCCAACTCACTACTAAAGCAAGGCAACCTGCCGAGATTTCGGAGACCGGCGATAATTGTTCCACATCAGCCAGTGCACGCTCAGCCAAGCCTGCTCGCTCCCGTAGATCAGACAATCCCCGCATCGACGGAGCCACCAATGCAGGTCCGAATCCCGGGGCCCCCTCCCGGGCTCAAGCTTGTCACTGCCGGCTAAATGCGGAGTGGGCCACCCAGGTCCCTAGTCAACTGACTCCTCCTTTCCCCTCCATCGATCAGGGTGCCCGTTTCGTATCCATCTGTCTGTCTTTGAGACCTCACTGCACTTTCCGCAGTCCTACTCTGGTCTCACCCTCCCTTGGCCGTACATACCTACCAGGTACCAACCAAAGAAGAAGAAAAGGATCACTGCCGTCTCAGCCGTAATATCCGAGCTCACTGCAGCAATGCCGCTGGTACGCAACCCCATCCTCCCGGGGTTCAACCCGGACCCGTCGATCCTCCGCGTCGGGGACGACTACTACATCGCGACCTCGACATTTGAGTGGTATCCGGGCGTGCAGATCCACCACTCCCGGGACCTGGCCAACTGGACCCTCCTCACCAGGCCGCTCACCCGCAAGCCCCAACTAGACATGCGCGGCGACCCGGACAGCTGCGGAGTGTGGGCGCCGTGTCTGACCCACGACGGCGACAAGTTCTGGCTTGTCTACACCGACGTCAAGCGCAAGGACGGCTCCTTCAAGGACACACACAACTACATCGTCACCGCGCCCGCCATCACCGGCCCGTGGTCGGACCCAATCTACACCAACTCCTCCGGCTTTGACCCGTCCCTCTTCCACGACCCGGACACCGGCAAGAAATACTTCATCAACATGCTCTGGGACCACCGCAGACGACCACGCCTCTTCGCCGGCATCGCCATGCAAGAATTCGACCCAACCACCAACACCCTCGTCGGCCCGCGCAAGAACATCTACACGGGCACCGACCTAGCCCTCGTCGAGGGCCCGCACCTGTACAAGCGCAACGGGTGGTACTACCTCCTGACCGCCGAGGGCGGCACAGGCTACGACCACGCATGCACCCTCGCCCGCGCCCGCGACATCTGGGGCCCCTACGAGACGCACCCCCAGAAACATATCCTGACATCCAAAGACCACCCGCTCGCGGCACTGCAGCGCGCCGGCCACGGCGACATCGTCGACACCCCCGACGGCAGCAAGACCTACCTTGTCCACCTCTGCGGCCGACCAACAACCCAACTCCGCCGCTGCGTGCTCGGTCGCGAGACAGCGATCCAAGAAGCCTTCTGGGGCGCCGACGACTGGCTCTACGTCAAGAACGGCCCCGTGCCGTCTCTCTTCGTCGACCTGCCCGCCGCGCGGGATGATACCCCCTACTGGGCCGCGCAGCGATACACATTCTCCCAAGGCCTCCCGCAGGACTTCCAGTGGCTGCGCACACCCGAGCCAGAGCGCATCTTCAAGACGTCGCCAGAAAAGGGGACGCTGACACTGATCGGGCGCGAGGCGATTGGAAGCTGGTTCGAGCAGGCGCTAGTCGCGCGGCGGCAGACGCATTTCAGCTACGATGCCGAGACGGTGATTTCGTTCTCGCCGAGCGACGAGAGGCAGTTTGCCGGCCTGACGGCGTATTATTGCCGGTTCAATTTCTTCTATCTGACTGTCACCGCGCACTCGGACGGGCAGAGGGAGCTGTCGATCATGACCTCGGAAGCGTCGTGGCCGCTGGGGAACCTCGGTCCGTTTGGCGCGCCAGTGATGATTCCGAATGAAGGTAAGGTGCGGCTGGCGGTGACGGTCAGGGGGAAGGCGCTGCAGTTCTGGTATGGGCTTGGCGGGGAGGAGGCGGAGCTGAAGGAGATTGGTCCCGTGTTTGATGCGAGTATTGTGTCGGACGAGTGTGGTGGCCATCAGCTGCATGGGAGCTTCACGGGGGCGTTTGTGGGTGTCGCGGCGTCGGATCTGAATGGCACGGCGGCGGAGGCGGAGTTTGACTATTTCGTTTATAAGCCGGTGGAATTTGAAGGGGATCGCTATGAGGTTTAGGGGGTGTTTGATGATGTACTGGTTTGATTATAAGGTGCATGTAATTAATCGCTACGGAAGTAACTTGAATTCTGTGGTTCGCATGTTTGAATTTGCAGACAATGCAAGAATGCCCTTGATTCTCTCAACAGAAGATAGATGAGGACGGATAAGGAATATACGCTGACTCCCGCCGTTTATACAATCGCCTAGGCCCCGGAACCATCCCCTGGAAGTTTTGAGATCCCTAAGTTTAACATTAGCATCATAGCACTGGCAGAGACTTGTGTCACAACAAAACTTACAGCCCTCAGTGTTCTCACTGACTCTGGTCTCCACAGAGCACTTGTTTGCCGCCGCAAAGGCCTGCACCTTGAGTGAACCGCAGTCAGCACCAAAGCAGCTGCCATCCATGGCCCGCTGCAGCGCATCGCCCTGCCAGCCGAACACGTAGTCGCCGTGCTGTCCATACCCGGTGCTGTGTTTGTGGTCAGCTTGACAAACAGCTCCTTCACCGGGGCACTCTCATTTATGCTGGTTTTCCTGGTATAGTGTTGGCATCGCGATAAGCTGGACTTACTTGTCTCCAGTGCTCAAAACAAGTGGCTGCGACCCATCCTCCGGCCAGAGAGACTTGTCGTTGAATCCCGTCGTGTCCCACACAATCTGTCCGTCTTCGTCAGTACCCCTGAGACACAGCAAACCGAAATAGGTTGATGAAAAAGTTGCGCATACCTCCAGCATCAGCTGCGGGATCTTGACCGGGTGACTCGCTGGGCAGTTGCCCGTGGTCGCGAACGAAGACGGCCCCGAAACGGGATACGCCACATGGTCCTGGTGAGTCGGGCTATCGAGGTTTTTGCCGTCCCAGCATCTGTATTCCGTAGATGCGCCAAAGTTGATCAGTACAACATATCCCATGAATTAATGCCACTCGTAGAGTGTGTTCCTAGTAAAAGGCGAGCCACTCACGTCGGAAAGTGGATATTCGACCGAATGCCGCCCAGACACGGCCCAGTGGGAAAAGTCTCAGTGTCGAGCTTGGGATCCGCACAGGGCGAGGCATCGTCGCCCTTGAAGTCCGGGCCCGAGAAGCAGCGGAAGCAGCTCTGCGACTTGCGGCCTGTCCCGAGCCTCGTGCGGCGCATCGAGTCGCCGACGAGCATGCGGAAGCCCTAGAAGCATGAGCATATAACCAATGAGCTGATGCGTTCTGATATCCGGGCATGACCCAAAGAGTTGCTGCTCACAGGCTTGAACGCGGTGACCTTGTGCGCGCCGGGCGCAACGTAGTAGACCGTCATGCCGCCCTGCTCGCCCTCAAAGAAGCGGTTGGGCATCTGGGGCACGCGCTTGTACGACCCGTTGCGCGCCTTGAAGTAGATATTCGCGGTCCAGTAGTTGGAGAAGTCTTCGGCAAAGGTGCAGGTCGTGCATGATGCGAGATTCGACACGTCTGTCGAGGGGATCGAGACATTGAATGCGTTCTGATTGTGGGGGTTAGGAATTTCGTGGATGATCAAGGGGGAGTAAAGAGTGGATTCGATGATTTTAGTTAGAGATAACGCTTACTCCTCCGACGACCTGTGGCGAAGTATATGTCAGTACAAACGCAACAGAAGCTCATAGAACGAGAAAATTAAAATCGATGATGCTTCATACCTGATGTACGTGAGGGGACGGGTTGACGCCCGGATTGACGAGGCTGGGAAGGAAAAGTAAGTATTAATGAATAATCTCGGCGTACTCAGTTCTGAAGTAAACGGGATCCTACGGGTCAATGCGGTCGATGACAACTTGTGAGCATCCGAATCGTATCAAACTAAAGTCGCCAGGGCCTCGTGTAGGAGTCGTTTGCGGCGCGGCTTGGGCGAGGCCCGCAAGGACGGGGATGAGAACGGTCCACATCGTCGGATTGGGCAGCGAAGGTATGTGGGTAGCCTCAATAATAAACCCTTTCTTCAGAGCGCTTGTTTGTGAGTCGACATGGATTTTTGATGTTTCCCTTACCAGAGAGAAGGGCGAGGGGTTCCCATTATACAGGCTTCCCGGTCATGATCCAAACAAATGCCGAGTTCCGGTGTGGACGCAGCACTATACCTGACATGGAGGGGAGGCAATCTCCATAATATTGTACGCGCAAGATATTTACCCTTTCAATGGCGTTCCCGAGTACCGTAGTCTATGACTGGCACGGTCTGCCCAAGTGCTGTAACTGCCGAGCCACCCGCGTCCATGGGATGCGGCTATTCTTCCGTGTTGTAGATCAGATACACAACTGGCTCAAAATTAACCCAGAGTATATAAAAGGACGCTGTGATTCGTATGTGATAGGCTAGGATAATTTCCCCACTCTGACAAGGCTGTCTCGAGTTCACCCAGCAGTGACGGGTTTGTGGTGATACCGACGATGCTAGAAACATCAGGTGCCAATGAATTAGAAAGAAGTGTGAGTATCAGCTTTTGGCCGGCCGCCTTCTGATGTCACGATGCTACAGGTAGTTAGTAATTACCTCCAGGTAGGTATTATTCACGGCCATAATAGAGGCGTCTATTAAAGGTAATTAAGCTGCACGGGGTCGTCATTGTCTTTGAGGAAGCTTGCCGGGTCGGTCCATTCGACGTCATATCTGCCATGCCATCTGGTCCGTGCCTGGACACACAGAGGAAACCAGACCTGAATCTTATCATCGCGTCCGTCCATTCCTGTTTCATGCCCCACACCGGATTAAAACCTCTGTCCAACGCGTACGGACCAGGAAAAGGGGCTCTTGTACGTGTTGTCCAAACTCTCGAGCATCGTGCCTAGGCTATCCAGCCCGACGCTCATTGAAATTACCCATCTATACCGGAATAAACATTAAAAGTATAAAATTATACAAGGGAGAAATGGCGAGCACTCATATGCAAGTATATGGTTGAGGAAACGGTCATGCCGTTAAACAGCACGGCACGGCCATGACGGTGCCGATACAGGGGGCCGCCAACTTGGAGGCCCCCTGGAATTGGTTGCACCGTCTCACATTACAAGCAACAACAAGGCCCCAGGCTGCAGAGAAGACACTCAGACTCAGCTCCACCTAGAAGCTGGCCATCGCGGCGCCCACAGTGAGGGCAGCACCAAGCAGCACGGCGGTCATACGCGGGGCATTGACGGCACGAAAACCAGCCGACTTGGGCTTGCTGCTGCCGCTGCCGCTGCTGCCGCCACTCTGGGGGTTCACACCTGTGCCGGGGCGGCCGAGGTACCAGGCGCCAATATCGGTCAGCTCGCCGTCATTGTTGAGCATGGCGGCGTTGGGGCCGACGTTGGACACGTCGCTGCGGAAGGCGCCGAACATCGAGTAGCGGCCGACCCAGTCGAGGCGGTCAAAGTACTCAGCGGACATATTGTAGAAGCCCTGCGTGGTAGCCAGGTCTTGGTTGTCGTAGTTGTATTCGGTGATCCATTGGGTCTTGTTGGGGAATCTGGTATTGGGAAAGGTGGTGTTAGTTGTGGAGAGACAGGGGCAGAGAGAGAGAATGGAGAGACTAACGCGGCAGAGTATTCTCCCATGTGGCTCGCCAGCCCGCCAAAGTCGCCGTACCAGTGGAGCGGGACAAAGTCAAAGGTGCAGTTCTTGGCCTTGCCGCCAGTGCTGATGATCTTGGAGCAGTTACCCAGAAACTGGGTCAACCACGGGATTCCCGTGGGAGCACCAGTGCAGGCGGGCAGTCCCACGCTGATGTTGAGCTTCTGGAGAGGGATGATGTTGTTCACCCACACCTGGGCAGCAAAGGACGGGTCGACGTTGCTACCTCCGTACATGCTAGCGTCGGGCTCGTTGAAGGTCAGCACATGGCTGATGTTGATCCCCCTATTCTCTATCAAGCCCTTGACCGAGTCCAGGAAGGTGGTGTCGCTGGCGGAGTTGGGCGCACCCCAGAGCATGGGGACAAACTCGAAGTCGGCCTGGGAGATGTTGTTGAAGACCAGCGAGGGGGTCGCCTGGTAGTTGTAGTACCACGTTAGGTCGGTGGGCTTCTGAACCCAGATGAGGTCGTCATCTGGCGTGGTCGAGTTCGGACTGAAGACGAGACCGCGTTTGGAGGACGCGAGGGGCCCGGCGGCTGTGCGAGCGACGAGCGAAGAGAGCGTGGCCAGGACGGCGACGCTGGCCGAGAGTTGGGAGACCATCGTGGAAGATGTCGTCGGGAGGTAAATATCCAAAAAGAGCGTGATTGAAGCAAATAGAAACGAGCGAGGCGACAAAGACTGTCGTGGAGTCCAAACGAGTGACGAGAAAAGGCGACGTCAATCGTGAAGCCGAAGGATGGGCAGCGGGGTCTCGAAGGTGGGTTCTGCTTCCCAAAATCCCACAAGTTCCAAACTCTGCCGGGGCTGACACGGGCGAAGAAGAAGAATAAAAAAGGACGGTACTTCGATGCTCAAGATCTAAAACAACAAAAACACCGTCGTCCGAAAGAAGCGATTGACAGGTTGAAACAGGAGAAAGAAGGATGAAAAACGCAAAACCGATCCATCGTGTTCAGGTCCCAGCAAAGCAAATCCACAGAATTAGGCGCAGCTGAAAAGGCGAGAATCCTTGGGATGCAGGGATCTGGTGAAGATGCGATCCAGGAGGTTGCATGATTGCGTCCCGAAGAGGCCTAGCAGACGATAAAGCCCTTGACCAGCCGCCGCGCTAGCCTGTGTCTGGCATAGCGTCCGGGAAGCCCGGTAAACCATCAGACGAACACGGCCTGACAGCGCAGATCTCAGCGCGTCGAATACGGGGCGGTGGGTGCTGAAGCCGAGACCAAAGGGCGACCTCAGAGGCTGAAGCATCATGGAAATCTTCTGGAACCTGATGCCTGTGTGGGATTCCAAAGACAATATAAAGATCCAGGCCTCCAAGTGAATCTCCTGGATCAACAATCCTCATTCAAGGTTTCTCCAAGTCGCGTTGGAGTTAGAGCGGCAGGTCCTCATACAATACGGATTGAGTTGTGGATTCCAAATTCCGCTTTTGACATGCACGCCCCTTCTTGGCTTTGACTGCGCCTCCACCAAGCGCCAAATGTGCTGCAAACCTGGAAGTCGAACAGTGAAGAGGGCAAAGCCATTGCAGGTGCCGCTAGCGCAAAAGACGAGTTGGCGACGAACTGCATGGGGGATTGACATTCGCGACGTTTTTGTTGTCCATATGGGCAAGCATCGAGTTGTCGAAAAGACCGTTCGCCAATTGTCTCGCTCGTCATCCCTTTCACTCTCTCCTTTCTTTTTTTGTCGTCTGAAGTTGCGATGCGCCAGCGATGGGATGCTCGATTGAAGTGGGGACCACCGTGGCGTTGTCTAACCGCTGGGGACAATCGATGCAAAGCCATGCATCGATCGCGATCAGCGTGGTTCCCCGGATCGAGCAGTTGCCACATTTTCAACGAGAGCGAACTCGAGGGGGTTCTGGGCTACTGGCGACTCCATCGAAGCCTTTGAGCGCCCGCGGTGATATATCCCTTTTCGAAATGATCGGACGAGAGCCAGGTGGCATTACCTCGGCAGGGTGCTCTGCGGGCCGAGAGATCTGTCAGGAAAGTGATGGAGTTTCCGCCTTTGTTCAACGCGACGCAGAACAACTGCCGAAGGTGGATTGTGTGGCCAAAGTGTTGCAGGCGCGGCGGTCATGGCAGGCACGGCAGGGTGACCTTGGAGGACTTGAGACGCCCTTTCGCCCTTTCCCCGCAGCGGTTTGCCCCAGGCGCCCCGTAGGCCCCCAGATTCTAGCCCCGGGTCACTTTACCCCATTCCAACCACTCCCGCCGCCAGCAGCCCGTGGAAATGCCCGAAAGTTGCCTCGGCAAGCGCAACCCCACAACGTAATCAACTCCCTCTTTGTCGCTAGTGCGCCTCCTCTGCCTTAGATACAGGTAGTGTCTCGCCCGTTTCGAACAGGAGCAGCATCATTCTTTCCGATCCTCGCATTCGCATCAACACCCTCACTCCGTCGCACCTGCCCTTCCTCACCCCAACCACACAACCACAGACACAATGGCGGTAGAACGACTCAGCTCCATCCTCAAGCACCTGGCGCCTGGCAGCGCCTTGTCTGCGATGTACGTCTCCCCCACCATGCCCGTGTCCCCGAGCCGATGCTATCCCCAATCCCAATCCCCATTGCCCACAACTTTGACCGTCGCTGCATGCGCCCAATGCTGACCGGAATTGCCGGATTTTGCAGAACCGCCAAGAATGCCGACGACATTGTCATCACGCTCGCCATCCGCACACCCCTCGCCAAGGCGCGCAAGGGCGGCTTCAAGGACACCAGCCTCGAGTACATGACTATGGCCATTCTGGAGCAGGTGCGCGAGCGGTGCAACCTCGACCCGGCCCTCGTCGAGGACATCCGGATGGGCAACGTGTCGGACGGCAAGGCCTCGTACAAGCTCCGCGCTGCCGCCCTGGCCGCCGGCTTCCCCAACACCAGCGCCGCCATGTCCATCAACCGCTTCTGCTCCTCGGGCCTGCAGGCCACCGCCGATATCGCCAATGCCATCTCGGCCGGCTCCATTGAGATTGGTATCGCCATGGGCGCCGAGTCCATGACCGCTGGCGGTGATGCGCTCGAGGCCCCCTTTGACGAGAGGCTCACGACCGCCTCGCAGGAGGCGGCCGACTGCATGCAGTCTATGGGTTGGACTAGCGAGAACGTCAGCCGTGACTTTGGCATCACGCGCGAGGAGATGGACAAGTTTGCCGCCGAGAGCTTCCAGCGCGCCGAGCGCGCCCAGAAGGCCGGCCTCACCGTTGACGAGATCGTCCCCATCAAGACGAGGGTCAAGAACGCCGAGGGCGAGTGGCAGGACGTCACCCTCACCAAGGATGAGGGCATCCGCCCTGGCACCACCGCCGAGTCTCTCGGCAAGATCAGAGTCGCCTTCCCCCAGTGGGGGCCCACCACCACTGGCGGCAACGCCAGCCAGGTCACTGACGGAGGTAAGTCACTCTCTTGAATTCCCGCAACGACGCCATGAAAAACAAGCCGCTAACAAGGCCACCCAGCCGCCGCTGTCCTCCTGATGAAGCGCTCGACCGCCATCCGCCTCGGCCAGCCCATTTTGGGCAAGTACGTCGGCTCCACCGTGGCCGGCCTGGCCCCGCGCATCATGGGCATCGGCCCGTCCGTCGCCATCCCCAAGCTTCTCGCGCAGCACAACCTGACCCTGGCCGACATCGACGTGGTCGAGATCAACGAGGCATTCGCCAGTATGGCCGTCTACTGCCGTAACAAGCTGGAGATCGACCCCGCCAAGCTGAACCCGCGCGGCGGCGCCATCGCCCTCGGCCACCCGCTCGGCGCCACGGGCGCGCGGCAGATCGTCACGGGACTGAGCGAGTGCCGGGCGACGGGCAAGAAGGTGCTGCTGACGAGCATGTGCATTGGCACGGGTATGGGCATGGCGGGCTTGTTTGTCAACGAGCAATAGTGCAGTTGGGCCATGGTAGGGGCGGGGGTTATGTGACATACGTACGATCTAGATTGTATTTTTTTGGTTTGACTTTTCTTTTGGTTAGCGATGCGCGATGGTTTCGCACAAAAAGAGATATGCTGATGATGACGCGGCACGGAATACCATGTTATTACTTGGCCTTTGCACGGAGTTTACTTTTGGATAGCGCGTGCATATAGATACACAGCAGCTTTTATACGGATCAGAGTGGGCTTCAACACCTCTACCTGGATCCATCTGCTTCCCAGCGATCGAATACATATTTTATCCTCTACTCGCTCTTTCCGTACGACAAGTCAGGTATAGTACGCAAGTTACCATGCTGACTGACATGAGGGATACTAGATCAGCGGCAGCCCTCCACATCTCTTCGCGAAATTACTTGCCCAGTTGCTTCCTGAACGTGGTGGTTAGCACCAACCTGGAAATAGCAACGATAAACGCATCATCCCCTCCCCAGCTCACCAAATCATTCACGTTCAGAGCAGTAGCCAATATCAACCATGGTCGTCAACAGTTCTATTTTCTATCCGTCTACCAACCTTCTATTCTAATTCATGCTATCCCCCTCCCTCATAATACCCCCCGTCTTCCTTCGTACTCCCAACCGTCACAGGTATCTAATAAACATAAATAAACTCATCATTCTCCTTATCCGTGAGATCCGCAAACGCCAACTGTCCCAGCCCGTCAACCCCGTCCTCATGCATATCAACATACTCGCGCTCCATAGAGTGATCGACAATAACAGCCGGCTTGCCGTTCGCGACCCGCCGCTTGGCCTGCGCGCGGTTGGCCAGCACCAAGTTACCTGCCTGCAGCACGACGACGGCGACCAGCATGGCGTAGACACCGAGAGTACTCCGCAGGCCCGGGTGGTACTCTGGCGCGTCGGCGGCGTCGAATAGCAGCGGGCCGATGATGTTGCCTGCTGAGCTGGCGGCGTTGTAGAGACTCATCATGGCTGAGCGTTTTGTTGTCCCCGCCGTGTTGGCCAGGATCCAGGATACGATCATGGTGTTACAGCCGAAGATGAAGGCGAGGAAGTAGTAGCCTACAAGTAAGGGGCCGGTGTTCTTCCCGTCGGATGTGCGCGGGAGGATGTATAGCAGGACGAGGCCGATGAGAATTGGGACGAGGATGGTGACGAGTGTGAGGGACTTGTACCGGACCTTGACCGCGGCGTAGGCTACGGCTAGGATGATCATGTACTGGATCGCGCCAAAGGGCATGTTGAGGAGCGTGGTTTTGTACTTGTCGAAGCCGAGGCCGGAGAGGATGAGCGGGCCGAAGGTGTTGGTTACCTGCGCGCCGAGGTTGTTGGCCAGCGCCATGACCACCCAGAGGTACGTTTTGACGTCGAGGAAGAGCTCGGCGACTTGGTGCCAGGAGATCTTGTTGTTGGTCGACGAGCCGGACTGGTTCGCGCGCAGGCGCTCGATGCATTGCAAGCGCTCGGTGGGGGTGAGGAAGCGGGCGGTTTGAGGGTTGTTGGAGAGGCGGAACCAGATTACCGGGACTGTGGCGACGGTTATGAGGCCTGTGACGAGGAAGATGCTGGTGGTTGTTGTCAGTCAGGGGTTTGAGGGAGGGGGAAGGGGGAAGGGGGAACGGGGGAAACAAACATTTGCCAGGCCTTGAGGATGGGCGAGTTGATGTGGCCCAGGCCGTAGCATAGGGCGGCGCCGGCAATGGTGGCCAGGCCGTTGGTGCCGTACCACGCAGCGATGCGGACGGGCTGCTCAGACCGGCGGTACCACTGCGCCGTGATGACGGAGAAGAGCGGCAGGCAGCCGGCCTCGAACAGGCCCAGGAAGAAGCGGTTGACCAGCAGGGTTGTGAAGTTCATACACAGCGGCGTGAGCGACTGGGCGATGCCCCAGCCCAGAACCAGGAAGGGCATAAGGATCCGGTGCGGCACCTTGACGATCAGGATGGACGAGAAGGGCTGCCAGGCCAGCTGCGCGATGGGCGCAATTGACCCCAGCAGCGAGTATTGGTTGCCTGTCAGGCCCGTGTCCTCGCGCAGACCAAAGATGGCGCTGTAGCCGAGCACGGTCTTGTCAAGAATCTTTGGGAGGGACGGAGGGTGTTATTTTGTTTGTTCATGTTGTCGTTTGTTGGGAAGGGGATAGAGCGGTGAGAGACTTGTTTACCTGGAGGAAGTAGACCCAAATGAGGATGGTGAGGATGGCGCGGTCTGTTTTGTGACGGATCCGGACGTTCTGTGAGAGGGAGATTGTCAGCTTGGTTTCTTTTTCATATTATCAGATTGTGATACAGTAAGGCGGGTAAGAATGAATTGTCGTAGGACACGTACATCTGCTTCCGTCAGGGTTACCCGCTCCTCAACGACCTCCCTGGTAGAGTTTTCAATGTTTTCCGGCTGAAACTCGGCATCAGCCTTCGCTCCAATCCCAGCGGACGCCGCATCGGCATAGTCCTTGGTGTTGATTTTGTCGTCCATTGTCAGTCGCTGGTATCCTGCGCGGGCCGGGCGAGATGAGGAACTTGAGGAGGAGAACATGGCTGCCGGGAGTCCTGGACCAAACGGATACGTTATATACCCGTTTTCTTGCACCGTCCAACTTGAAGTCTAAAAGTCGGAAGTGGATACATGAACTAGTAACCAAGAACCGGTGCCAGAGTTCAGAGCCCAACGTTGCTGTGTGACGTGCCGTCGTGACGGTGATCAACACTGGGAGCCACCAGTTCGGGGTAGAGGCAACCCGAACATGGAGATTGAGGAGCAGTGCTACTGGTGCGCTGGCTGCTTTGGGGTTAGCTATGCCACCAAGGTACCCCAGACAGCGCGCTATGCCCCGGAACCCTCGATGCGGGGAGCCAAGAAGAGGGGGTTGTGGGGGTCAGCACTCCTGTGCGACCTAGCCAGCGGAGCCTCCAACGAGGTCGACCGATTTGGCGGGAACCGTGGCTGACTTCCAGGTGCCTAGTGTTGACTTCCAAGCTGGCGTATTTTGGCGCGAGATACGATAACCCGAGTGCCCGAACTATCGAGCTGCCAAGGGGAAGTTTGTCCACTTGGCCGTCTCACGTGAGGTGTAGTATGGGAGCCTCATGTTACACTCTCCACTCCGTGCTAAACTACATCGCTTAGCCCAGAATCGCAATAGAACGACATTCAGCTAACGAGTTCCGCCGAGTGAGAGCTGGGCTCTTTCATGCCCAACAGGCGAATCAAAAATGGCGACAGACATCTGCGACGAGTGCCGGAGGATGGCGGCGTGGATATGCGAGTCCAATTCCGAGATGGTTGGGGAGAAAAACATCTGGCAGGACTCAAATCCCAGCAACGAATTCCCACGATCCGGGCGGCACCCGCTCGTCCTGGAGTCTGCCGCGCCGGGATGCCGCTCCTGCGTGCTGATTCACCGTGCAGCATCTCAGAGAATGGCGATAGCGATTGACCCGTATGTCATGAGGACGATCCAGGGCAAAGAGATCTCCACAGGGCTTGCCATCAAAACAGAATACGCAGAGTTGCAGACTCCGGGATCAGAGATAAAGCAAGGGAAGGTATTGGACAGGCTGATCCTGAGGTCCTCGAGTGCTTATTTACACGAGAATCTGGCCGAGTTTGGCGTCAGGACCATGCAGACTAGTGGTGCGTACATAAACACTCTCGTTCGTTTATCGTGGTAACTACCGGGTACCAGACTATGAGAAACACTGGGGCTCGGCTAACCGGGCACTCTGTTATGCGTTGCGTGCTTTTATCAGCTGCTATCCACAGCTCAGTCAACAATCGCCTCAACGCACGAAGCCCCGACCTGGATCTCGTGTCTCAGTGGGTCAAGCACTGCGCTGATAACCACTCATCGTGCCTCGCTACGACAGGTGCGGGTGGGGGGCCCCCGAGTCGGCTTCTGCACATTGCTGGCCCAAAGCTATGTCTGGTTGATTGGGGTGAAAAGCGTGGACCTTGCCAATACATTGCTCTAAGCTATTGCTGGGGCATGGTGCATCCCATCAAGACAACGAGAGCGTCCGTTGCATCGCACCGACAAGGCGTCGACATCGAATCACTCCCTCGGACTTTTCGTGATGTTATTACTGTCGCTCAGAAGCTGCATGTTAGTTATATCTGGATCGACTCTCTGTGTATCATTCAAGACGATGTTCAAGACTGGGAGGCAGAATGTCCACGCATGGGCGATGTCTATCGGAACGCCTTCCTCGTTGTCGCCGCATCCGATGCAACTGACAGCACCGTGGGCTTCCTACACAGCTACTGCGATCACAGTCTAGATTCTGGCCAGGTGGTCTCCCTGCCCTGCCCGAAATGCAGCGCGTCGCGGCCTAATTTGGAAGCCGAAGCGACGAGCTTTTTTATCGAAGCCTTGCCTGCCAACCCGCTGACCATTAGGCCGCAAGATAAGCCGCGCCATCTGGCAACACGTGGATGGGCATTCCAGGAAAGACTCCTGGCATCTCGCTATCTGTCTGTCTCGTCCCGGAACATGGAGTGGGAGTGCGGCGAGTGTGTCCAAAAGGACGAGTTGCACCATCCCCGTTCGCATTCGACCTGGCCCGACAGAAAGGCCAACTACAAGTTGACCAGAAGGCTTCCGGGGTCCGAAGATGATGTTATATGGGACCACGAATTGCATGAGGACTGGCTTCGAATCCTTTGTGTCTATTCTAGCTGCAACCTGACACACTCATCCGATCGACTCCCTGCCTTTTCTGGAACTGCCCAACTGTTTTCGAGCCAATTTTCCGTCAGGGGCCGATACCTCGCCGGAATCTGGGAGCAATGGTTCTTGCCTGACCTTTTGTGGTCTCGGTCGAGATCGGACATTCTTAAAACCATGTCCCGCAAAGAGCCATCGTCTGGTATTAGTAGTGCTGTGTATCCACAGCGAGCGCAGGATCCAAGTCCATCGTGGTCATGGGTGTCGGTTACATTTCCTATAGAACACCCGACCGTGGATCTTTCCGCCTACGTGTTTCATTCGGCGGTGTTAGACTGCCAAACCGACCTTCGGGGGATCGATCCTTTCGGGAGGGTCCAGGGGGGACGGCTCACGATGAACGGCTGGATCGCTCCGGTTCAGCTCCAGCCTCCTAGGCCAGGTTACAAAGAGGAAACCATGATGGGTGGAGTCTGGTGCTACAGAAAGGATGCCAGCAAGGTCATGAGAGCTGGTATTAAGCTGGATGGGCCGCTTCCCGTTCTTGCAAGTGAATCGTCTGAGAGCAGCGAGCTTTTCTTATTCCTTATGGCGGAAGTGAAAAGTCCTGGTGGCTACCGTGTCAAACCCGACTGGTATGCACTTGCCCTTCAGAAGATATCATCCGATGGAGCTATGGATAGGTCAAAACCAGTATACAAGAGGATTGGCCTGGTTCAGGTTTTTAGCCCACGTTTTGAACGGTATGGAGCTCGGGATTGGTTCTCTTTCAAGGAGGCAGATAAGGCAACAGTGGAGATACTTTGAGACACTTAAAACTATTCTAGACATTCATTGAATTGAGTTTGCTGCGTTCAGGTACCTGGGAACAGGTGGCTAAATTGCATACGATAAATCCACCTATACAATGGAACATTCTTCGCAATCAAGTTCTACCTGACTCAGTCGTCAAACAAAACTACTTGTTTGTATTTGTGAAGTACTACCAATAACTGCTTTACTCCACATACCACGGGCCGTGGACGCTTGCCCCGGAAGGCAAAACCTGAGCCTCTTTCGCGTGCTCCTTAATAAACTCCTTGTGGCAGCAGGTTCTGGGGACCCATTGGCCGATTTGACCTCCGGTTTCATACATAATTATACAGTTTCCATTCCTGCGTAGACGCTCTCGATTTCAACGCATAGTCCGAGACCCAGACCGTGTTTGTATCGAAAGGGGGCTATTGAAGTGGGTCCTTTCCGAGCCAATGAAATTTGGTGTAAATCCTTGGCATCGCCCAGGTCAGGTTGAGGCTGGGACGCTGCGCCTCTGGCATGATCCTCGAGACTCAACCCTTGAAGACTAACGTGTCTGATGTGGCTTATCGGATCCGAGGTGGCCTGTAAACCCCTACCAGAGAGATCCTCATTCGAAACCCTGGGAAGATCTCACTTGTGCTAATTTCCGAAACATCAACGGCGCCTGGAGCATGACACCAGGAAGAGATGCACTCCCATGTTGCTCGAAAATCACGAAGCCTGGCCATGAAGAGGCGGAGTCGAGTGCGATCAAGAAAGTCATGTATATAGACTAGCCATGAACACAGGCAGAGATAGTTATCTTATTCACTTCATCACTCAACCAGCATTCACCCCTTGACTTCACTTCTCACTACCTCTCTGAAGAGTCCAATCTGAACGCAATCATCATGGTTTTCTCCGGCTTCATGGGGGGTTTTCTGTTGATACCCCTGGCGAATCTAGCAGCTGCCATGTTCCCCCCCATTCCCGACAACCTTTCCGCCGTCGTCTCCTCCAAATTTCCTGGCGCTTCCATCACATACAAGGAGGTAAGTATTTCGTCTTCCCTGTGTGCAGTTTATGTCACATTAGTACTTACCCACCCAACCCACATAACAGACGCACATATGCGAGACAACACCCGGCGTCAAGTCCTACTCTGGATACGTCAACCTGCCTGTTGACCCGTCCGTTGGCCGCAACTACGAGATCCACACATTCTTCTGGTTCTTTGAGGCTCGCAATAATCACACCTCGGCACCGCTCTCTCTCTGGCTCCAGGGCGGACCCGGTGCACCGTCGGTGGTCTCCGCCCTCGGCGAGAACGGACCCTGCTTGGTTGCCAATGACTCATCATCCACTGTCCTGAACCCATGGTCTTGGAACGACAAAGTCAACATGCTCTACGTCGACCAGCCGGTCCAAGTCGGCTTCTCTTACGACAAACTGGTCAATGGGACAGTTAATGAGATAGCGTCTCCATTCATGGTCAACGTCGAGGACTTTTCCACGACCGGAGTCCCAATGTCCAATCTGACCCATATGCCGGGCACCTTTGCTTCGCAGAACTTCTCGACCACGGCCAGCACTTCCTCAATGGCGGCCATTGCAATGTGGCAGTTTATGCAAGTCTGGATCCAGGAGTGAGTCCCTCTGCTTGCTCGTGCCTAATCTCGAAAGGTCGTAGAGTCTCCAAATTAACACATTATCCTACGCGTTCCAGATTCCCCGAGTACGAGCCCACCAACCGGTTCAGCATCTGGTCTGAATCATACGGGGGACACTACGGCCCCATCTTCGCCGAATTCTTTGAGCGACAGAACGACCAGATCGCCGCCGGAAACATCACCTCGCCGGCAATCCAACTGCACATCGAGACGGTAGGCGTCATCAACGGCTTTTTTGACGTTGAGACGCAGGTGGCCAGCTACCCCGAGTTTGCCTTCAACAACACGTATGGCATCGAGGCAATTAGCGAGGCCGAGTACCACACTGCCGTGGCAGAGGTCGAGCCATGCCTCGAGTTGTTGCGTGCTTGCCAAGTAGCCTCGGATGAGTCCGACCCTGAGGGAAAGGCCAACAACGCGGAAGTAAACAAGCAGTGTTTTGATGCGTTCAACTCTTGTTCCGACAAGCTGTGGCTTCCATACAAGAAATCCGGGGTATGTGCACTCCGAAATTGCCTCACCTACGGATGTCGACTAATAAATCTCACCACAGCGGACCGTCTTCGACATCGCCACTCCTGAACTGGCCTCCTTCCCTCCAAAGTGGGCGGCAGGATACCTCAACAGCCGCGAGACTCAACAAGCGTTGGGCGTGCCCCTGAACTTTACAGGCTACTCCGGCATCGTCAACCAAGGTCCGTAACCATTTCCAAATCACTAGTTCCAAGTATACTAACACGTCATCAAGCCTTCAACTACACGGGCGACTTTGTGCGCGGCCACGCCCTCTCCAAGCTCGGCTTCCTTCTCGACCGCGGCGTCAAGGTAGCTCTGATGTACGGCGACCGCGACTACCAATGCAACTGGCTCGGCGGCGAGAAGCTCAGTCTGGCCATCGAATCTGCCTCGGTCCCCTCCACACAGTTCCGCGCAGCAGGCTACGCGAACATCGAGACGAACCCCAATTACATCGGCGGACTGGTCAGGCAGCACGGCAACCTCTCCTTTGCGCGGGTGTACAACGCCGGTCACTCAGGTATTTCACTTACACACAACCTCCATCATCCACTGGCAATGAGAACTAACACAAACAGTCCCCTACTACCAACCCGAAACAGCCTACCGCATCTTCAACCGCGCCATGTTCAACACCGACATCGCAACCGGCACGCAGTCCTCAGCCAACTACACCACCTCCGGCCCTCTGAACGCGTTTACTCTCGACGCAGCGACGCCGCCGACCCGGCCGGGCACGTTCGCGGAGCCGCGCGACTGCTACTTGTGGGACATCTTTGAGACGTGTGACGCGGCGCAAACGAAAGTGCTGCGAGAGGGCGTGGGGATTGTGGAGGACTATGTCCTGGTTGGGTATCGGCTTGGGAATGGCACCGAGGTGTTTTATGGGGGTCGTGGAGGCGGGAGTGGGAATGGGAATGGGAATGGGACGGTGAAGGCGCCTTTGCCTATCAGTGGTTCCGCACGGTTAATGGGTCGTGGCTCGGGTTTGGTTGGCGGGTTGTCGGTTGCTGTGGTGGTTACTAGTGTTGTTGGTGGTCTTGTGGGTGTGTTTTGAGATGGTCTCGGATGGTGAGTACCAAATTATGTTTTTTGTTGTTTGTTATCACGTATAGAAGGAACGCCGGAAGCTCAATCTCACTACCATTGCCGCACCTTTTGTTCATGTCTCTTTTTGACCTCATTTCCTTTCAGCTGGTTATGTGGTTAGTAAGTGCTGTTTACTTGTTGTTCACTCCGACTCAATCCCCCTGAAAATTCCATCCATGACAAAAGCTTTACCACAAGTGTTTCCTAGACCAAGCCAGCGCCTAACTCCCCAGCCCCCTCAAGCATAAACTTAACAACCTCCTCAAACTCCTCCCGAAACTGCAACTTCCTCCGCCACCTCAACGGTATAGCCTCAACGCCATCCCTCGCCCCAAGCAACCCGCCGGCGATAGCCCCATTCGTATCCGCATCATTCCCAAAACGCACCACATCAATCAACACCTCCTCCATCGGCCTCGGGTCCAGCATTGCCGCGACCGCAAGGCTCAGCGATTCAAGCACGTACCCCGACGCCTGCAGCCTGAGGACCTTACTCGCGTTCGCCGCCTCCTTGGGCCCCTTGGTCGCGACATCCGCAATCGAAATCAGTCGTCCGCCCGCAATCGCTTCGCGCACCTTCTCCACCGCACCCGCACTCGCCAGTTGAAGCTCAACCTCCATCCCCGCCTGATACGCCTCCTCCGCCGTCCGGCCATCAACCAACGCCCTCGCCATCGCATTATACGCCACACACGCGCCAACACACACCTGATCATCGTGCGTCACCGCCGAAATTGCCGCTGACTCCTCCGCAAGCTTCTCCGGTTCTCCAAACAGCGCGGTAGGGATACACCGCATAAGCGACCCGTTCCCCGCCCGGCCCTCGCCCGCGCCAGCCTTGCGCGCGTCCTTGGTAACACGGTACTTGCGCAGACCAGCAGCAGTGGCTCCACCAATATCGCGCGGGCGCGAGTTGGGTTTACGTCCAGGCCATTCGTGCCCCGTCATCCAGGAGACCATGTAATCAGCAGCGATGGTGACGACATCCGGCGTGGGTGCGGTTGGAGAGTCACGGCGTGCTTTTTCGACGTCGCGGTAGGCGAGGAGCACCGCGCGCGTCAGGTCCGTGTCGTCGGTTGCTTGGCCTGCTGCCCAGCCGAGGGACCCCCCGCCGATGATGTCGCGTACACCCATCGGGCGGGACCGCTGGATCGCGGACCACGGGAGGAACTCGACCGTCGCCCCGAGGCTGTCGCCTGCGTGCACGCCGAGGAGGGCGCCGAGGATGCGCTCCTGGCGGGTTGAGGGCGGTGGGGTCGACATTTTGGGTTGATTTGGTTGTGTTTTTGTTTTGGTTGAAAGGGGGAAAGGGGGCGAGGGAGGGGTGGTTTGGTGATTTGATGGGTTTCGGGTTTCGGTGAAAAGGATGGGAAGAAAGGGAAGATTGGAGAGAATGAGTCTGGTGTTATGGGTTTTTATCATGATCGGCGTGTTGCTGCCTGCGAAGTCGATGCAGTTACCTGGTGTTGGGGATTGGCTCAGCCGCAGGCAACTGAGCAGACAGCGGTGACTAGCGGCTGGCGGCCTCTTATTGGGCTCCCGGACAAGCCCACCCACAACAGTGCAGCAGAGGCAATACATGCACCATCTGCTACCTCCTCGAGGTCCGGAGCATCGAGAATAATGACGATCGAATAAAAATAAATCCACTCTTTTCCAGTCTATATCCAATCTCATGGTTCGGGAGACCCAGGTTTCTACTTTAAACCTCCGGGAGCGCGAACTCCCAAGCGTGCTTGTTTATACCAGCCCAGCTTCTATCAATAACCTGATTAGCTGAAAGCCGTGCAAGCGCCGGTACTGATCAACATTCTTTCTTGTGGTCCATCGATCGATAACGGAAAGAAAACAGCGAAACTGAATACAAGGCAAACACCCTCTTTTCGACCGTAAAAACCGCATCGTGATCTTGCGGGTTGAGACAAAAGGCTGGAGCTGTCAATGGAGCTAGTCTCGAAGGACTAGACCGTTCCCCTGCTACGTACACTCCGTTCTAACGAGGCGGAACATGGTGTTAATAGACTCTTGACACAGCAGAAGTTGGCCTACCATATTGACATGCTACTTAATTATATGATGAACAAAGACACTGGTTGACAATAAAACCATCACCAACAATTCTTCGAGCTTCTAAAGCAACCGCTCCTGTATTTCCCTATGCCGATAAGCCGCTCCTGCAATGCTACGTAACAAACATCTATAAATTCTTTTTGAACATATGCCGCTACCACCGCACGGGTATCCAGAACTTGACCAAGGGCAGGACTTTTTAGCACATATATATACCCACTCACCTGCTTGTGCCGCACGATGCAGCCCTGTTCATACTTCTCGTCTCAACCATTCCCATGCGAGAGGACGCAACCATGTATCCAATGCATTCGCGATTAAGCAACCAAGACGTGAGAGTCGGATGGCAACCCCGTGAGCCATGCCGAAGCAGTAACCCGCCCGCCGCGAAAATGATGATGCTAATGATCTGCTCATAAGTGTCGTTGGGGGAATGTGAAACAAGCACCGAACGTGGAGTCTGAGACAGAGAGCCGGCTCGCGGTTCCCTCATGACGTCGAACCAGGTGGCCAGGTGTTGGTCGTCAAATTGGCGCACAGCACCTACTGACTTCGCAACCGGGCGGGGCCTGTCTCGTGGTTGTCGACAACGCCTTGCTCGCCGCCCTCCTCCACCTCCGTCATTTTCAACGCATCGTGGACATCATCGACAAAGTGGCCCTGCCCTCCCACAAGATCCACGACGCCGCTGCGCTGCATCATCTTCCACACATCAGACCCCGTATCGGGACCGCGGCTGAAGAATATGCGGACGCCGCGGTCTCGGTAGCTCCTCACAATCTCCTCGAGCACTTGCATGCCACTACCGTCCAGCGAAGTGACACCGTGAATGTCAAACACAATGTTGCGGTTCGAGTCCTCCCTCCTGAGCCTCGGCAACGCCGGGTGGGCCTGGCTGGTGCCGTAAAGCTCCAGCCGCCTCAGCCTTGCCTTGAGCTCACCCGTGTTCGCAAACGTCAGCGGCTCGGGGATCTTGACGATCAGACATCCCTCGATGAATTCAAGGCGTTCTGGGTTGGCTTCTGCGTTCTCAAAGCGGTTGGTACCGGGGAGACGACCCAGAATCTGAATGCGAGGACGAGTCGCATGGCGGATGACCTGAAGCAAGGAAAGACCAACTCCAATCGCCATACCGAGGGGAAGCGAGAAAAAGATGGTAGAAAGCAAAATGGTGATCATGAGGGCCAGTTCTTGCCACGCGTGAATACGTAGGAAGAAGGAGATATCATGGGGGCATTCCTCAACCAAAGACCAAGCAACGACGCTGATCAAGGAAGACAGGACAGGTTTCTGCGCCTTGTTAGAACCACATTGCTTGTTGCGAGCTTGATTGCATATATGAAGGGGAATGTGTCAACATACCGGGAGATAATAGAGGTAGGGGAGGAGGAATAGAATGCAAATAAGAGTCAGGAGGCTCAGCAGGATAGACGACATTGGGCTTCTGCCTCCGGTTGACTTGTTGACTTTGCTTCTTCCGTATCCTCCAAACGCTGGCAGACTCATAAAGCAGGCGCCAACAAGATTTGCGGCACCGAGAGCAACCAGCTCACGATTTGGGCTCAACTGGATGCCGGCGAAAGTCTCGTCTCCGCCGAGACTCTTGGCGGCGACAGAAGACTCGAAGAAGCCAAGCAGGGCGATCAAGAACGACGTGCTCATGGCGTCACGGATATGCGTCATGTTGGACATCTGGAAGGGCCAGCTAAAGGTGAAGGTGTGGCCACTAGCTGCCTCGACCTTGCCGAGCACTTGCACGCCCGCCTTCTCCCACTCAAACCAGTAGGCCAGAAACGCGGACACGACAACGATGAGGAAACGATCGGGGATGTAGGCGACGCCAGGGTAGCGTGGCTGCAAGCGACGCTTGACCTCGCGACAGAGCATGATAACGGCGAAGCTGGTGGCGGCAATGGCAAACGTCAACCCGTGGACACTATCCAGGTTGCTGAAGATGAAGCGCAGCTTATCGATGCTGCTGCCGTGACTAACACCGGGACTATGTTCGGCCAGATGGGTCAGTCCGAGCTCGGGGACGAGCTGGTCGACGGCAATCACTACACCAATGGCGCTGATGAAGCCGCGAAGGAAGGGGCGCGAGAGAACGCTGTCCAAAAAGCCCAAGCGAGCAACACCAGCAACGAATACCATCGCGCCAGCCAGGCCCGCAACGATTCCACAGATCTTGGCGTGTAGCTGGGCATCGTCGTCCTCACCACGGCCCAGATCCACACTGGCCTTGACCACGGTGCCGACCAGCAGAGAGCCAGCGGCTTCGGGACCGACAATCATGGCAGGGCAGCTGCCGAGCAAGGCGTACACCAGCGGGTTGAACACGAAAGAGTACAGGCCGTTAATGGGTGGGACGTGTGCGAGGTTGGCGGCAAGGGACAGGGCCATGGGGACGTACATGCCGGCTACCGTGAGCGCGGCAACAAGGTCACCCTTGAAATAGGCCCAGCTATACTCGCGCGCCCATACCAGAACCGGGAGGTAGTAGGACAGGTACCTGTGTGGGAAGTGCGGTTAGCATGTGACAGTCAGGCACCGGCAAGCGGGAGGCTGATCGTCGCGAAGACACAGCAAGGGGGGCTGCTCACATGAGACCCGAGTCCTCGACGCCGTGGCGCTCGGCCAAAGCGCTCGAGGTGCTCATCTTCTTGCTCCTCATTTTCGACGCCAACTGCCCCTTCCAGCTCTTGCTCTTCTTACGAGCGTCTTGGGTTATTACGCCATCCATGAGAGGCATGGTCGCTTCGGACTCGCTGTCGGTATGTGACTCGGACGGGATGCTGCCAGCTGGACTCATAGGACGCGGGGAGAATGTCCCGTGATTGCAAGGCCCTTCGTGGGCGTGTTCCCCAAACTCGAGGCCATCGCCGAGTAGGGCGGTGGACTCTGTGGGTGGTGCCGCCGAGGTGGACTGGCCGCGAATGCTCGGGCCCGCGATGCTGAGGTACGAGATCGGTTCGTTGCTGAGGTTGACCGGCGGGGAGGTCGGGGAAATCTGCTCGCTGTCGCGGCGGTCCGAGTTACGGTCGGGCGAGGAGCCGTAAAACGGGGTATAGCTTTTTCGAAGACCGCTCGGGTTCGCCGGGGCGTGGTCGTGTTCGCGGTTGGTGGCGGGGACGGCGGTGCCCGTGGTGTTGGCGCGCGGAGAGGGGTTTGGCCGGGAAGACGACATGGTTTCTGCTGCGGCTTGCCGAGATCTGGATCACCTTGCGGCTGTCTGTGTCCAAACCATTGGTTTCGGGGTTGAAGGATCGACGGAAGGGCGCAAGAGGGGTCGGTCGGGTCGAGGATGGAACTATTCGTCTTGGTAAATCGTCGAGGTGAGCGAGTTCTAGGGAGCCGAGTCTTGAAGCTGGAGTATCAATGTGTCGGGACCCGGTACAATCAACAGACAGGCCACTCGCTGGTGGTGGCGCCAGCAAGTCGTTTGCTGTTGAAGATGGATCCGACTTGGAAAATCATTCATGGATGAATGATCGGAAAAGTGCTTGGCGGTGAACATCACAGGGGAGGCACGTCCCGAGGCTCCAGCACGCTTCAGCAGCGACAAGTGTGCGACCAATGATCGATGCCAGATTGAACACACTGGCAACGCTAGCCCCGGCTGTGGAGTCGTGCTTGACACCACCCCCACATCCCCGCTCCACCGAAACATGCACGGTACAGGAGCCAAGCTTGTGGAAGTCGCGTCCCATGTCGTACCATACCGTACGGGTTACCGTACACGATCGCAAGACGCGAGAGCAAGAGCAAGAGCAAGAGCAAGAGCAAGAGCGGGGCACAAAGTACACTACAACCAGCACGGCTTGCCTGTGACGCCATCTCCAATCCAGCCCTCATCCTGAAGTACCGGCAATTGAAAGCTTCCACTTCTTGTCTTCCCGTCAGAGCCCGTCAAGCTGACCTCGACCCGCATGCCTCAATGCTGCTGCAATGCAACCAACCCCAACAACCGATACCATGATTGGTTATCAGTCTCCCAGGCAGTCTTGTTCGCAATCCAGCAGTGCAACGGATCGAGTCCATTTTTGAGTCATCGGCGACACCTATTTGGTCATACCAAAGCACAAATATCCCCAACACGCTTCGCGGTCCCTTGAAAAATATTACGTTTGATTTTCACTCTGATCAATCATTCAGCTCGGATCGCCATGAATGCCAGGGCACCGCTCCGAAAATCTACGCAAGTCTTCGCCGTGCACGAGATTCCTCTCGAGTGCGACGTGTATGATGCAGAGGACTATCCCAACGACGGCATCGTCTTTCTCTACTTTCATCCCGGCGGACTGGTCTGCGGGTCGAGAATAGCCGTGCCTCCCTGGCTGGTTCAGGTATTAATATGTCCGGCGGATGCGTACGCTGATGTTCACTTGGATTTGTTTTTACTGACGGTCAATACCTCCCCAGGTCTGCCACCAGCGGAAATGGCCGCTCGTCAGCGCCAGCTACCGCCTTCTCCCCCAGGTCAACGGAGACGGACTTTTGGACGACGCTAGAGCAGCCTATGAATTTGCTCGCTCATTAGGCGGCCAGACAGAGAGGCGGGTCATCGTGGGCGGCGGGAGTGCAGGTTTCTTTCTGGCCACCATCATCGTCCACCACCTGACGCCTAAGCCCGCTGCCTTGCTCTCCATCACCGGCATACCAACCTTCCGCCATCGCTTCTTCAACTCGTCGGTCCTCATTCCACCCGACCCGGTTGATGAAATGGATGTTGAAACCTACATGGTTGAGCCAGTATCGGTCGGCAGAAGCCCATACGATCCACTGGCCATATTCTATGTCGACAGCCTGCTCCCTGATGGGTCGAAGAACCCCGACTTCTCATCCGCCGGGAGACAGCCTCCCCCAAACAACGACCAGGATCAGAACCGCGGCCTTCTGTACGACTACTGGCTGTATGAAAACGCTTTCATCACCATGGTCGACAGCGTTGATCTCGGCTTTGACTGGGCTGCCGACGAGCATCAAAAAACCAAGCTAAAGGAATGGCCCGTTACCATTTTCATCCAGGGGAGCAGCGACCTGGATGTGAGCCCAGATGTCTGTGCTGATGTTGCTTCAGCTCTAGGCCCCGAAAAGGCGATCTACTGTGAAGCACCAGGCCAAGACCATCTCTTTGAAGCACACAAGTTTCTCGAGGATCATCTCATTGACGAAGCTGGCCAGGACTGTATGGATGCAGTCAGAAAGGCCGTTGCCGAGCTCGATAAAGTCGTAGCTTCCAACTAGACATTTCTTCTGGCAGTCTTGTTTCTTTTGCCTATGCTGCGATGGATACTGCACCTATACAACACACAATACTATACATTGCCAAATTCAATGCGCCAAATCAAGTTACTATTCTGGTTCACCTTTCTTGCGGGCCAAGCGCCAACTCGTTCGTTTTATACGCCTAGAGCCAAAGAAAACTAGCAGATGTTGCAATGGTCATGGATAAGCGGCCACATCGTAAGCGACTCTGCTTCTTCTAGATGGGCGTTCTCACAAGGCGTTTTTACCGCCGACTCGCACAGCCTGCCTTTGGTTTTCACAGCCGAATTTGCATTGAGCTCTGGCTTTTTCTTCGGGCTCTTGATCAGCAGCAATTCCTCTCGAAATTCTCACCTCTGTCGACTTGAATCTCAAATGCCCAGATTCACAGTATAACGATGACTTGGTCTTGTTATCCCCCCACACTTGCTAGAAAATACTGACAGTCCTCGCATCCAAGGTTCACATCACGTTTATTGTACTGATTCCGCGCCCCCTTTTGATCAGCTGCGTGTCATTTTATATAGACGGTCTGTGTCCGGCGTCACGCAAAAACAATGTTAGACTCCGGCCCTTCCAATTCTCAGGACAGCCTCAACGACAAGGTCGCCATCGCAGCGCCGGTCATCTCAACGCTTGCCCTACTTGGCGTTGTTTTGCAATATGTGCAAACCATCTTGGCCCGATCGTACGGCCTACCGTACCGCGACAAGGAAGTACTTGGCAAATGGGCCCAATACGCACGGCCGAAATGGGGCTTCTTCCGCGTCGAGGTTGAATACGGGGCTCCCATCATCTTCCTCGCTGCCAACAATAACGAGAACGGCCCACAGGAGGGGATTCGCTGGTATGTCGATGGGTCTCACGAGAGCTGTGTTCAGACCAGGGTCGAGGACCCAGCTGCCGACCCCGAGTTCTCCCAGACTGGGATCACCCGTGAGCGTGTGCACACGGTCAAGCACGAGCTGGCTGCCTGGATCCATCTGATCAGTGCGACGCAGAAGATGGAGCGGGACTCCAAAATCTGGGAGAACAACAAGTGGCGCCAGGCCAATATGCAACAACCTCCGTTGCCCAAAGTGGTGTCTTTGGCAGTCAACATCCAGCCCATGAAGAGGAGCTTTGATAAACACCCAGCAACCGGACGGCCTTACGCAACTACCGCCACTTGCCATATCATTGAGCTGTGCGCAGTTCTTGGGATATACTGGAAGGAGTTTGACCGCGATAATAACAAATACCGCGCCGAGGGAAATGGCTACAGCGTCTTAGGGAGCCGCATCAACGACTTTGGCCTGGTCTTCACCTTTGAGAAGCCCGGCTGGCCGCAGTTCAAGAAGAACCGTGTGATTCCCACAGCCGAGGTCAAAGAGCTTTGCTTCGGCAACGTGCCAACCTTCTATCGCCCCGAAAAGGAGGACGTGCACTGGAAACAGCCTGTGAATGAGCAGGTCAACCTCAAGACCCTTCAACTGGGGAGCCGCGCCGAGATCGCCGAGACCTTGAACTTGATCCGTTGCAATGAGTACACCACACAATGCTACTCCGACCCGAAGCAGAAGCAGGTGCATTTGTTTCCAGGTATGTACCAGACGAAATCTCAACACAATTCAACTAGAGTTCATCCGGTAGTCAACTAACATGAACACCCCCTTTTCACAGTCGTATTTGAAGTCCTTGGAATGCTCGCAAGACCACTTCATACGCGAAACAGGGCATTCACCTACCTCCGTCTTCGCCCTCAACAAGCAAGCCTTCTCGCTACGACGACTCCTAACTCACTTCAGCACTCTCCTTGACAGAGAAATAGCCCAAGGTCACACCTTCAACACTGAGCTAGTAAACAGCATCCACGCCCGAGCCCGCAAGCTAGACGACGAGCTCCCCCACCAGGAAGGCGACTTCTCACCCGAGCATCTCAACAACCTCCACTCAACCATCGACTACCTCGGCAGCTCCATTCTCAGTGACACGCAGAACGCCAAAGACGTGGTCCTCGACGTCCTCCGCCGGCACGTGCAAGAAGTGCTCCTCGTCATCAACACCACCAACGAAAGCGGCAGCAACCAAGCCCAACCCCAACTCACCATCCCAAAAGACCCGTCCATACCCATCAAAAGCGAGATTTCCTTCTCTGACCTCCTCCAAGTCCCTCACGAGAAGCGCGAGTCCTCGCTGATAGACAAGTACTTTTACGATATCCGCCCGCGCGTAATGAACGTGAACGTCAACAACACGTCTCTCCAACACCCGCACGACCAGCAAGCCGCCAAGGCCTCGAAGTCAATCCATGACCAGCAGAAGCAACAAGAAACAGAAATGACAAACATGACACCAACAACCCAAAACCCCGACTGGCAACCAGGCCTCCCGCGACACGGAACCACCTTCTCCACTAGCACCATGCCCTTCTCTCGCTCCGAGACCTGGGCAACGAACACCGGCACCATGGCGCCCGGTGCCACCGCCGGGGGAACGCCACCGCCGCCGCTGCCCAGCCGGATCGAGGTGCAGCGTAACACCATCTGGTGCGCGCTGGTCTTCCGCATGATCTGCTGGCTGATGCTGCATGACTTTGATAAGAAGGACGTGCAGCTGCTCAAGAGCGAGCTGATGGGCAGTAGGCTGTCCGTCTTTATCGTCTAGGTTAGGTCAGGTTAGGTACTTGGTACCACGGTTGAGCACCAACCTAGGTCCCTTGGTAGTTCTCTTACCGGAGTCACAAATATTGGATAATGGTATCTCTAGCCGAAAAGGAGTTCAAATTGAGTTTTGCTGGATTAGACTTAATTACTGTACGATTGTCTTTACGGCATCAAAGCATGACTTTAAATAGCAAGCAAGGGATAAAACAAGAAAGGTTGAGTCTAAGATACTTCCGTCAAGAGAGCAGCTAATCGGTTATTCTAGACCAACTTGATTGAGGTAGACGTATGTCCCGGGAGTTCCACAGGTAGTCCTGAACGCTGACGACCAAAAATCCACACGTCAAATCCAAACACCAGTCAACAATTGCGGTTTATATCTCTTTCAGGGTATCGCGCATATATGCCTAAAGTGGAACGTAAAAAAGTTACATAAACATAGCCTGCCTTGGCCTCCTCCCGTCTCAAGACAGTTCCAACGACTCATCTCCTCAAGTCAACTACCATATATGACCAACACACCTCCTTACGTAGCAGGGGTATATCTCGCTCCTCTAGCCCGCAGCCTTCAAGGGCCAAACAGCTTCCCAAACTCCTTCCCCGCTTCAGGGGTGACTGCCAGCTCCAGCAAGTCCTGAGCAAACTCGGACGTCTCGGCATCGATACCAGCATCCAATACCAGGTCATCATCCGCGTAGCTCAGTCTCCCCAGCGTGAGCAGATAGCGCTGGGCACCGCCAAGCGATGCTTTCAGTTTCGCATCCACATTGACCACATTTGCAGTCCGGGGGTTTGTGATGAGGGTGTGTAGAAGCAGCGTCGCCTGCTTAACGACCTGATATAGCAGGGGGAATGTCTCCTCGTAGCGGTCATCGTCGGAACAGGCTGGGAAGTAGTCCGAGTTCAGTCGACCCACTTTGGTCTTGTACTCTTCCTGCTTCTCTAGGGGGAACTCCGCTCCTGACTCTTCGATCTCCATGCTGTCTTCGTACATCGTTGTAGACTCATCAACGATGACCTTTGGGGCGGGTATGGTAGTTGATCCTGGGGGGAGGTCCATGTCATACAGGCGGTCCATTGCCCAGCACAAGACGGTCACAAGTCGCGGAATTGCCACTTGGCTACTTGCGAGACACATGGCTCCGAACGGGCTCGTGGCGAAGACCATGAGAGTCTTCAGCACGGCAAGGCGTACCCGGACTTCCTTTGCGGTCCCGGGTGTTGCCCAACTGAGTGGATCTTGCAGAAACGAGGAGACGCGCTCGATGATGCCGCCAGCCACAAACTGGGGAGTTTCTGTCTCGGGACGGCCGATGGCAAAGTGTGTTGTCGACGAGACCGGGTTTGGTATAGGTCCAATGCTGTTGGGGAGTACCGATGTCCATAGCAGAGCAAGCATGCCAAACCATTCGGCTTCTGGATGCTTGGGGGAGAGCATAATCATGACAAACTCTAGGTCCATCCCTTTCCAGAACGCGACCTGTGGAGAGTAGTCAAGCGGAAGAGCTATGCCGGATTGCGCAGAGAGCGGGGACAAGCAGCCAAGGGCGCTGATGTTGAGGAGCGACAGACACTGCGGGACATCGATGTCAAGATAGAGCTGTCGCACGACGCTATCCGAGTGACTCGAGATATCCCCATTGTCGCTGTTGAATCGCGGCCGAGCCACGAGACTGCAAGTTGTGGTGCAGACGGGCACAAGCGATGAGATGATATGTGGAGCGACGGCGATTGTGTTGAGCTGCAAGGTGTATGCGATGAGAGCAGCGAGGTAGTAGATTGGAGCGTGGTATTTCTCCGACAAGCACTGCTGCCATGTGTCGATCATCAGCTCTGCAAAATCGACAAGCAGCCGCAGCGGCTCCTCGGGGCTACCCAATTGAGGCAGCTTCTGAAAGATCATGGAAGCGAACGTCTGGGAAGGGTCCGACGGAAACGCAAATCGTGCGAAAAGGTCGAAAGTCAGGGGCTGGCCATGAAGCGGACCGTAGTCCAGCACGAGTCTCAGAAAATCGAAGGGCAACTCATTGGCTCTGACCTTGCCGACGCTTCCCGATTCCGTTGCTGGGGACGCATCTTCCAGCACGATATCCTCCGAGTGGGTCTCCAAAGCAAAGGAAGGGCTGTCCACCGCTGGCCGTTTCCTCTTGCCCTTCGTCGGCGTGCGCTCTAAGGAAGGACGGGCAACGGTAGGATGCGCCTGCTCCTTTCTCTTCTGAGCAAGTCCCTTGCTGGGGCTAGACAGGATCTCGTTGCTGTCGAAGCCATCGCCCAAGTCCCATTTCTTGCTCTTCTTGGGCGTTGTGACGCCGTCCTTTTTCCTCGCCTTGTTCCTGCCAAGTCCCTCCTGTATGTCCTGGCGGGCGAATCGTAGTTCTGTTTCGGCAGCCCGCTCGGCAGCCCGTGCAGCCTCAACTGCCTGCTCTTGTTTGGCGAGCTGTTCTGCGGTCTGCTTCTTGAGGCGGGCTACCTCGGCGTCATGAGTGACTTGGGACTTCTCGTATTTGGAGCGTACGATGGCAGCCTCGCCCTTTGCCGCTGTGAGCTCTGCCTCCAGGGCAGAGAGACGGGCTTGGAGGGCCGAGAGTATCTCATTGGGCTTTCCGGCGCCGGCACCCTGGATCGCCTGGGAGGGCAGGCCGGGGTAAGGCCTCTGGGCGGGCAGAGGGGGTCGGGTGAACTGCGATTGTGGAGGCTGGCTCGGTCGCGGCTGGACGCCAGGTCGGGCTGGGTATCTCTGCGACGGGAGCGGAGGAGGAGCGGGTCGGGAGGGCACCGGGAACTGGGGACGAGGGGGGTATGTCGGGGTCTGTCGGGGGTACTGAGGTCGCGGCTGGTTCCAACGATGCTGCTGGCTGGCAAGATTGGCGACAGCATGTGGGTGAACCTGAGCCTGAGCCTGGCCCTGACCCTGAGCGTGAGCTTGAGCCTTGGCCTTGGCCTCGGCAGCTGCATTGGGTCTGGGGGGCGGCTGGGCCTGCTGGGCATGGTCGTCAATCACAACGGTGTCGTCGAGATCATTATCGTCGAAGCTGTACTCGTAGACGGAGTCCTGCCTTCGTTGTTGTTGCTGGTGTTGTGGTTGTCTGTAGTGCTGGGGGCGCTGCTGTTGGGACAGCAGTGGCACTGGCACCTGGGACTGGGCCAGCTTGGCCTGGGTGAATTGGATGGCATTGTTTTCGAGTTCCTGCAAGACCTTATCGTTCAGGTCGTCGAATCCGTCATCCGAATAATCATCCATGTCCATGACCGTCGCCTGTTGTTGAGTCCAATGGGCGGCATGACCGTGCTGCCATTATCGACGGAGCCCCAGTCGCGTGTGGTGTCGAGGGTTGTTGACTTCCCCAACTCTGTTGTTTTGTCGCTGTTGGGGCCTTGGGGGTTGTGCAGCCTTGCACCTCAGTTGTAGCCCTTTGGGGTGCACTTTGATTGGGGAAGAAAAACGGCAGACTCTCTCCTGCCCCGCCAGCTAGCAGGACCCTTGGCAAGGTGGTCCATGCGCTTCCACCGTCGCCGCTCCGGCGGACGGGTTCTCGGTGGGCGCAATTCCCGATTTGCGGGTCCATTGTGGCGGCGTTGGTCGATGTGATTCGCCCGCACCTGGTGCTCCTGGAGGATCTGGGGGGCTTAGCCACGATTGACGTAGGGTCTCCGGAGAGCCTGGAAAACATGGATGGAGATTTCCAAGCCACTCGCGCAACCACCATCCTGCACCAACCAGCAGCTAGAGTCCACTGGTATCCGCACTTCGTTCCTTCCAAACATTTCCACAACCTGCCTGGTAATCTCGGAACTCCTTCAGGTACTCGCACCGCGCCTTCTCCCTGAAGCAAGAGAGCTTCGATCTAGAGTGTTGACAGAAATTGCAGCCGCGTTGCAAGACATCCTGCACTCCGTTTGTTTCAACCGAATAATTGCTACCTGACCTGTACTACTGCGACAACCTCAGCATGCCTTGCTGCTAGCGCTGCCCCAAACCCGTACGGCTTCTTTTTCTCCTCCGAGCGCCCCGACAGCTGCATCTGCACCTGCACGCGATTCGCCCTGCCCGGATTCTCGACGCTTTTGCTTCCACCCTCCGACTCCAGACCGACTGACCGAAACCTCGCGACCCGCAAACTCCCACCCACACCGCTGAAAACAGCCCAAACCACCCACACCATGACGGGCAGGACAAAGCGTGGGGTCAAGTTTGCCCACAAGCAACAGGCCTCGGCCAGCGCCGTCGACGCGCTTCGCCGCTCCAGCTTCAGCGACGTCGAAGGGTCCGATGGCTCCCTGACCATCAACACAAAGCCCGTCACCGACAATCTTGATGGCGCCCAGGAGCCCCCGGCCACGCCGGCAGAGCAGCAGGCGGCCGACTACCAGAAGAAGAAGGCCAACTTCATAACGCGCACCTTCTGGACCTTTGTCATGATCGGCGGCTTCTTCGGCGCGCTCTTTGCCGGCCATATATATCTGCTCCTCGTCATCACCGCCATCCAGATCGTCTCGTTCAAGGAGGTCATTGCCATCGCCAACGTGCCGAGCAGGGCCCGCGACCTGCAGTCAACCAAGAGTTTGAACTGGTACTGGCTGGCCACTACCATGTACTTCCTTTACGGCGAAAGTGTGATCTACTACTTCAAGCACGTTGTTCTGGTCGACAAGGTCCTGCTGCCGCTAGCCACACACCATCGCTTCATCAGCTTTCTGCTCTATGTCTTTGGTACGTGAGGTTCCTTTGGTCTGCGCGTTTCTAGCGTGTCTGCTAACCTCGCCTGCGCGCTCTAGGCTTTGTATTTTTTGTTGGAACCCTCAAGTCTGGACACCTCAAATTCCAGTTCGCCCAGTTTTCCTGGACACACATGGCTCTCTTCCTCATCGTCGGCCAAGCACACTTCATCATGAACAACATCTTTGAGGGTATCATCTGGTTTTTCCTCCCGGCCGCTCTGGTCATCACAAACGACATTTGGGCCTACATTTGCGGCATCACCTTTGGCCGTACCCAGCTCATCAAGTTGTCGCCCAAGAAGACGGTCGAGGGCTTTGTCGGCGCATGGGTCATGACCGTTGTCTTTGGCCACATCCTCACCCACATTCTCATGAAGTCCAAGTTCTTCATCTGCCCGGTAACCGATCTAGGAGCCAACATCTTCTCGGGCCTGGATTGTGTGCCCAACCCCGTCTTCATCCCGCAAACCTACACGACCCCGACGCTCTTCTACTTGCCACCCAATGGCACCTACAGCATCACCATGGCGCCCATGCAGATCCACACCTTCTTCTGGGCAACATTCGCCAGCCTGATCGCGCCATTCGGCGGCTTCTTTGCATCGGGGCTTAAGCGCACCTTTAAGATCAAGGACTTTGGGGACTCGATCCCTGGACACGGCGGCATGACCGATCGCATGGACTGCCAATTCATCATGGGCTTCTTTGCTTACATGTACTACCACTCGTTCATCGCCACCAACCAACAAAACCTTGGTGCGGTCATCGAGAGCGCCATAATGGGATTGTCTATAGACGACCAAATCGAGCTGGTCAAGGCTGTCACCAAGTCCCTGATGAACCAGGGGATTTATTCGTCCGAAGTGAGTATTCGTCAACAACACCCTTATGCCGTCTAGCCCCCCAGCTTCTAACCACCATGCTACTGCTAGGTTCTTCAATGTCTGGATAACCCGACGCTCCCGAGGAGATAGCCTGGCAACAAAAGCAGTGATTTTGGCCTCGGACGATTCGAAACATGTGTGAAGGAGGAAAGATTCCTGGCTTCTTGACGAGGAGTTGGTCGTGGCGACGGCGTGTATTCCATGATGTTTCTTTTGGGCAAACAAAAAGGGGGTAGTTCGACTTTTGAGCAGGCGTTCACGGGCAAATGCAACCCCACTCGTTGATGCCATCAGCTGGTGGCAGTATTCTTTATACCTGTGGGAAATAGAGCGATGTATATGGCGGGGGACGCAACAACGCCCTTTTGCCAGATAGTACATCTGCGTCGTATGTTTATAATATCTTGACTTTGATAGACTGCTTGCATCTTTTGCTTACGACGGGAGCATGGCGTGGTTAAAGTTTCTTGGGCTACCTACCTGGTACCCACCGTAGTTAGGTGAGGTACATGTGAGTTCCAACTGCGAGTATACATGATGTATCTGTTCATACTGCATAGCTGGTAGCAAAGCCACTCGTTGTACATCTTGGAAACGACCTCCAATCTGGCCGAGTCCCGCTATCATCACGCTTCTTATCGGGACCCTCATCTGTGATGGTTGCCCCAAGCCCGCCTACATGCAGCCAATGCCCGAACATGGCCCAATGACGTTGTTTTCCATCCCCCGAGCCCGCTTCCCCTCCCGCGAATGGCGAGATGCGTCAAGCGTATCATGTGGATGAGTCAATTATTCTGCAAGTGCCGATACCCCTCATTTACCGTTGGAATCGTCTCCATCCCCACCTGTGGATCCGTTGCTATCGATCACCGTTCGCGGATCTAACTTTGGTTCATCTTTCAACGACCATCGCTACAAACATCCGCGTTCTTGTGCCATCTATCAACGAGCATCGAGACTACGAGTATCTGAATCATGGTGAGCCTTCCCCACGTGTCAGTTTAATGAGGTGACTTGGCGCGGCGAACCGATTGGTATGTCATCCTGATATCAACCCCTATTGATCACCGAACCATGCAGGCCTCCGAAGACGAGATCAAGAGAGCCTTCCAGAGCGGTGACGACGATGGCGACGACACCCTCAGCGTGTCTGAGGCCGTCCACGCCGTCGAGAACCTGACTGGCCGCTCTGTTGACTCGTCCACCATTGAGTCGGCTTGCGCGAGCTGCGGGGTCTCCACGAGCAGGGAGATGGACTGTGAGTTTTGTTCAACTGCCCTTGAAGCCTTCAGGACTCTGACTGATGTGTGTTTTTACCGTCCTAGTCGACGAGTTTATCCAGGTCGTACGACACCTGGAGTCGAACAATGAGCTGTGAGGAGGATAAAGTCAGATCGGGTTGCACGGGGGGGCTTGCCGTCGGTTCAGAAATTTTCAGGGAGATTGATGAAATAGGTCGGGAGTCGTGACATGTTGTTCGATGCTGATGGAGATGTGGACAATTAGGTAATCAAATGGGCACTGGATAATGACATTCTCGTATGAAATCAATCGTTTACTCCGACCTGCTCAGGTGTCTTCACCGGGATTCATTGGGGCTTTTGACACTTATACGGAATTTGGGATACGGCATGGAGGATGCCTGAGTGCCTACCTGGTACTTAGGTAGTAGTTGCTGCGTTGGTTGTACCTTAAAGTCCTTCTATACTGTGTCACATCCCTTCGGCGTCACCGCTCATGGGCCAGACTCCACGAGGTTTGCAACCTCCTGGTCACCTTGGGCTGTATGTCTTTATTTACTAGTTGGCAAAACCAACATCGCTAAGACGTTATCGGTTACTTAGGTAGTTAAGTATCACTCTTTGTTGTTCAATACTGTGTCAAGATGTTTGATTCAGATTCGATTCACACGGACAAACATGTATCTCAACGACAGGCATGGATAACTAGCTTGAATCTAGCAACTTGATGGCCTCGTTAGTGTGGGCGTGGCAAACGAGGCATTCTACCAAAGAAAGCATCGGTCTTTGCCATCCAGTCAGCGTAGCCCCATTTCTGATCTCGGTTGAGGCATGCTTCGGTAGGATCAGACGAGAATCTTCCTTCTCCTCGTTGATCATACTACTCAGTTGTGTATAATAAACCACTCAGTGGTCCATACTGGCATGAATGCTGATGGCCTATGTAGACCCTGTACCTGGTCCTTTTTCTTTGTCACACCGCGAGGTGAGAGGATTCAAATGCCTTATCTGATGACAAAACTCAATGGTAGTAACACAACCTTTGCTCTGTCAGCCCCCGCGACTATCACCGGTCTGCTCGTTACGTAAATCTGGGTCAGTTCATTCTTGGAGTGCAGCCAGCCAAGATGGGTGAGGTGCCTGGCGATCAGCGAAGGATCTGGTGGTGACAACGACCAACAATGAGCCCGGCCTGGTCCAGAGATATCTCGCCTGGTAAAACATCACGCTAGAGTCTCCTTAGCATCATCGGGCGGGTCCCTCTCTTCAGCAGCACGTCTCTGCTTGGTGTTGACGCTTCTGGTCGTCTGTCCGTCTTGATGTTGGTCTAGCATCAAACTCCCTTGGCAAGACGGACACTTGTATGGTCACAAGCCGTCGACCACACCGCCAGCCCTTTTAGTCATTAACTGCTCATCGAGTGCCCGGCGCGCTGTCATGTTTTGTTGCATTTGGGGCTTTGCACCAGCTGAATGGATCCGCGATGAGAGCCAAGTGTTTAGGGTTTCGACGGCCGGGAAATTTGCTCGGCTGGTTAAATGCGTGTGCCGGGCTGGAATTGGGGGAAACTCGAAATAGCTATGTGTATGTAATCCCTTGGCAGGTCGTCCTCGCTTCTGGCCTGATCCACTAGTAGAGATTTTGCTTTTCTCTCTGTGTCTGGGGATGGTGAGAAGTTTAAGAGCTCGACCGACTGTTTCTTACTCCATCGTAGGGCTGCTCCTTGTTGTTTCCCGCTAACGGGCTGACAAAGGCCAAGATGTTGTATTCAACTAGCAACCTGGCATTTATGTAATAATCTCCCCCTTGCTAGCCAAGTCCGCATCTACTGTGTACGTGCTGCCCAGACGCTGCGTGCCGACGGGTGTAATGCGCCAAGCTTGACCAAGACAGGCAACAGGCAGAGTCTGCCATACCATCCCATGAGGTACGGTTTCTTGTTCAATGTACGGGACTTTTGCAATGCTGCATAGGGCAGAAATTCTGCGATGACATGCCCTCCATCAGATATTGATATTCAGATACGTCATGATCACAAAACACCAAACTATCAGAAAACCAACTCCAGCGGGAGGGTTTAATTTGCCTCAAGTCGCAGAGTTCGTTACCTGAATACCGCACTTGAAACATGCTGCTATGACAGAGCAACTCTATTTTTACCGTCTGCTGAGTAAAATGCTGCACTTTGGACGTTGGGAGACTAGAAGTGCCAGATATTATCCCCTAGTTGCCCGTGCCATTCATGCGCCTCCAGTCCCTTGGCCAATTACTAGTACTACTCCATACCAAGCCGGCGGAATTGAGGCAGCACCACAAGCGAGGCATGCTACTATCCACTTTGGCGCCTTGGACTCAATTAGGCACCCATGAACTGCACCTGAAGGGAAGTACAGGATCATTTTCACTGCATTTGGGTGTTGAATCTTTCCAAGGGAATGCACGGATGAAGAAGATCGCCCAAGCGCCAAGCATTTGGTCAAGCACAAATCTGCTGTGGTCCACGTGTAAAGGAGGCAATCCTTCAGTCTCGGCAAGGCGATGTCATTGTGTAGAGTACTACCGTATGTGCAATAACGGACCCTTGCTTCTGGGGCTATCCTCCCCGGTGGACTCGCTTCCCCGACCTAAGCCTTACGGGTATGAAGCTGCGGTTAGGTTGCACTGGATACCGTTCGATATTTTCCACAGTGGTAGAGTCTTTTGATATGGGGCAACTTCTAGGCGAATCACTGTTACTGTGACCGGCTCGGCGTATGAGGCAGTGCTAAAAGCTCATTCCTCGGCGAACAGTCTAAGAAAGGAGGCGAACTCGTGGTGAGCTTCTACGACCCCCTAGTTACCAGCTGGGAACCACGGGCCGAAGGTTTGAGTTGCTGGGGATGTCTCAGTTGTAACCATTGATCCTACAGACTGCCAGGCACGACTGAAGGATTCTCGCAATCTTCTTCAAGCGAGAACGCCTACATGGCGGTGTGTAAACACTGCTTGATATTCACATCTCGCGGGATATAAATGGGCTTCGATATCTCTCAAGTTTCCAGTCTTATTCACCACCCTTCACACTCCATTCACCTTCACCTCTACATCTACCTCCATCCTCTATCATCACCTTCGCCTTCACCTCTACCTCGCAACTGCCTCATCCCTCCATTTTCATGATGAAGACCTCCACCATTGTCTTTGGCGTCCTCGCCACCGCCGCCAGCGTCGCCGCCAGCACTATCTCCATCGCGTCTCGATCTGAGATTGCCGAAGGCTTCAAGATTGCCGCTGACGCGCCCGATGGTCTTTACCAAGTCACTCTCGACGAAGCGTCGGGCAACACCACCACCGTCTTCACCCCCTTCGATGAAGTCCTCAAGGGCGCCACCTTGGAGGCTCGCAGTGAGCCTTCCCGCATCGAGCGCCGTCGCAATGGCTGCGGCGCCGGCTCTGCCCCGCGCGAGCAGATCTTTGCGGCCCAGGACTGCATGATGCAGTACTGGCCGGGTGGCATCTACGACGGCACAATCTACCTCAACTCGAACGTGTGGACCTACGTAAGTACAATCCCCCTCAACAGGCTAGGCTCTCTGATAGGCAGCGCGGCTTCTTGTTCATGTTGCCATCGCTTGAGTTATTTTGCCAGGTTCTAACTCGAACATGTCTTCACAGTGCGTCAAGAGCGATGTCGTGGCCTTCATCTGCCCCTACTCGGGTGGATACAAGTACAAGCCCGACATCCACGCCACTTACCGCTCGATCGATACCGACTGCGGCGTCGTCCAGATGGGATACAACCAGATCAGCGGCGGACAGGGCGACTGGACCACTGGCCGCACGCTGAGGACCATGAACTTCTGCACCAAGAACTACTACGTCGGCATGTGAGCAGTCCACGTGCCTGCGTATCTGGTAGCTTGGGGTTGCATTGGATATAATCTGGGAACATAGATGTAGAGTGGATGTTTAGGGGGCACTGGTAGGTGGTATGATGGAAATTCAGGGGTAATGTTCGTCAGTGAAAAGAGTGGATAAATTGGGGCTCAACTCTGTGGCAACTTGACCATCAGAAGCGACGCTATTATATCTTCGTAGTATCGGCCTTTTCAAAACAGAGCTTTCCCCTCTATTTCGCTCCCATTGGGTTGATTAAGATTGTGTGTGTTGCATGTGATCTTCATGACCTGTCGCATAGACCAATTGACTGAATGGACTTCATTCACGATTCCTTTTCGCTGATCTTTGTTCGTGTTCCCCCGAGCTTAGTGACTTCTTCCAGGTCGAGTAACCTGGCCTACTTTAGAGGAGTGGGTGAACTCTAATTGCTGGGGCAAGAAATGGATAACTGAATTTGTTCCTGAAACCTGCCAGCCTGCCTCCGCACGTGCTCATGTCAAGTACTAACCGACCTACTGAGCAAGTATGCATCACGATATGCGGTTCCATGAAGTTGATCAACACAAAGGTAGGTACCTATTAGATCATCTAATCTCTTCAACGTGTCAATGCAATTACAATTTGTGGTACTAGTGACGTGCAAAACAACCTACCGCAGACTGTCAAAAATAACAACCACAGTCTGACCTACAATACGTAAGTTAGACACACGGGAATGTTTGGGTGAGGATTTTTCCAAGGCAGGGGACGCAGATCACGATCACGCTTGCTTTGGTGGTGAGCGGGGGAGTTTACCCCTGTGTCTCTAACCTGCGTGGGTTAGGCTCTGGTTGTTGTTATTGAGAGCCTGCGGTAGTTCTAACTGATGCAAGGTCAGTGTGGTTTGTCATAAAGCCAGCTCAGCATGCCGTGAACGAGTTCATGTTGCAGGTTGGGGCGACTGGTATCAGTCAGCAAGATTGGAATTCAGTTATCTGATGTTGCATTGCATTGCATGGCGGCGTCGCACTCCCAGCCTGACACGGCAGTTGCAGTCAATAGCACGGCTCTTGCACATCGCCACACCCAATGATGGCAACTTCCCCATGCTCAAGCCAGCTGTGGTCTTCTGTCATTGGTGACCGTATGCGAGCAGAATGCGAGGTTCTGGTCTGGAGTCCGAAAGCACCAAAGGCTGCAGACCAAAGTTCTTGGCAAGACGGGCCACGATAAGGTGTATCTTTTTTTTTTTTTTAATTCCTCAAACCCATAACGGAAAATCTTCTAGTTATAAAAGGGAGTTCCGTTCAGGCGCAAGTGTTGAACATGTTCTTGGTGTACTCTACCACTCAACTTCAAGTTTGAATCCGGCACAATGGAAAAACAAGACTCCGCAATTCAGTACAACGAGTCGACTGAAGGGGAAACCATTGACATCGACAGCCATGTCACTGGCAACGCGGCTGGCACCACACTGGACAAAGGCGACATGTGGCGGATGGGCAAGAAGCAACAGCTGCGACGCAACTTTCGCTTTGTCTCCATTGTGGGATTCACCATGGTGCTGATGTCAACTTGGGAAGCAGAGCTCAAGTTTGTGATGAATTCCACAAACCTGCCGCGTGGATTGACTTATGCTAACCAACACCAAACACTCTCAGTGCCAACATATTTGGGCTCATCAATGGCGGGACAGGGGGTCTGATTTGGATGTATGTTGGAACCTATTTCGGGTTTCTTTGCGCCGTCATCTCCATGGCTGAGATGTCTTCCATGTATGTTGGTCCCTCCCCAGTCCCCAGCGTGTTTTGCAGCTCCATCCCCACAGGCATGGAACATGGCCTGACATGACGGTTACTGCAGGGCCCCAACAAGCGGCGGACAGTACCATTGGGTCAGCGAGTTTGCGCCTGCTTCGGCCCAAAAGTTCCTCAGCTATCTCGTCGGCTGGTTATGCGTCCTCGGCTGGCAGGTCGGCAACGTGGCTGTTTCCTTCTTGATTGCTGGGCAGCTTCAAGGTCTCGTCATCCTCAACCACGACTCGTATGAGCCGCAGCGATGGCATCTGACCATGATCGTCATCGCCGTAATGACCGCCTGTATGATTTTCAACACGCTCCTCTACCGCCAGCTGCCCATCCTCGAGACTATTGTTCTCGTGCTGCACGTGCTGGGCTTTTTTGCCATCCTCATCACCCTCTGGGCTACCGGCACGCGCACTCAGTCTGCGAGCGACGTCTTCTTTACCTTCACTGACGGCGGCGGCTGGGGCAACACGGGGCTCTCGTGTCTTGTCGGCATTCTGAGTCCCATCTTCAGTCTCCTGGGGCCCGACTCGTCGGTGCACATGGCCGAGGAGCTGCGCAACGCGTCCAAGTCTTTGCCTCGGGCCATGCTGGCCGGCATGCTCGTCAACGGAGCCATGGGGCTTGTCATGATAATCACCTTCTGCATGCTGCTCGGGGACGTGGAGCAGGTGTTGGCGACGCCGACGGGACAGCCCTTCATCCAGGTCTTCTATAACGCCGTCCAGAACAAGGCTGCCGCCACCGCCATGACGTCCCTCATGATTATCATTACGGCCTGCGGCGTCATCAACAATATTGCTACCAGCTCCCGCCAGCTCTGGGCGTTTGCGCGGGACAAGGGCGTGCCCTTCTCGCCGTGGTTCTCGGCCGTTCACCCGCGAGTCAATCTCCCCATCAACGCGTTGCTGTTCTCATACGTGGTTGCTATCCTCCTGTCGCTGATCAATATCGGGAGCACTATCGCAAGTTGAACCCCATTCAGTCTCAGCCCGCTATGCTCTAACATCGCTAACATCTGGTCTCATGCTTCTCAAGGCCTTCAACGTACTCAGCAGCCTCGGGGTTGGTGCCCTCATCTCGTCGTACATCATCTCAGTTGGATGCATGACCGTCAAACGCCTTCGAAAGCAGCCCCTGCTGCCATCCAGCTTCAGCCTGGGGCGCGCGGGTCTGGCAATCAACATGTTCAGCACGCTGTTCTTGATCTTGATATTCATCATGGTGAGCAGGACATTTTCCCTTTGGTTACATTTTCCTGTTTTCCCCGCCTATTCGTGTTGGGTTCCAGGTCTGACACCGTTGAATCAAAGAGCTTCTTCCCGCCGTCTCCTCAACCAGCGGCCGAGACAATGAACTGGAGTATCCTGGTCTATGGGACCGTCGTCTTGGGAAGCGTGACATACTATTTGTTGCAAGGGAGATATCGCTATGCCGGCCCCGTGTACTACGTCCGCAAGTCAGCTTAGATGTCACTCGCGATGTTCACAGGTTGGCAATGCCACATAGAAAACATTACTCTGTGACGTAGGATGTCTCTTAGTCACGAAATTACTAGCTTAGAAAAGTCTGAATGCCGCGGAATTGCTGACTGCCACGCGTCAGCCCGAAGGGCGTGGGATGTCAAGTACATGTGGGGCTGAAAGTCATGAACCGTTGAACTATCTCAGTTCGGTTGGCTCTAATTGCACATGGCTGGATCTTGACCATGACCAATGAGTCAACAGCGATTACGTATTGAGCTAGTCTAAATCCATATCATAGGATTCAAAGCATTTCGTATTTCATTTCTTGAGCGGACGACTTTCGCTCGTTATTCAAGTTGAACTTCGAGTTGTTGACGCCCCCTTTATTTCTCAACGCAATCCACCAGAAAGCATGTCCGTGGAAGGCATTCAAGCGGCGACCCCACCACGGCCAAATGTTGATCGACTCGAGCCCGGACGCGAGCAATCGCCGTCGAGCCCTGGTGATGAGAAGACCACAGCAGCCGGCGCACAAGACTTGTCCACCGTTGAGCCGAGCCGGCCTGCCCAGCAGATCCAATATGTCAAGCCTGCCAAGGGATACGGCATCACGGTCTACTTGACCCTCCTAACCTTCATGACGAGCGTCACCACTGGCCTCATCACGACTAGTATCCCGACCATGGCCATCGACCTTGACATCCCAGCTCAGACCATCTACTGGCCGCTCTCCGTCTTCAGCCTCACGGCCGGCGCGTGCTTGATCATCGCCGGCTCCGTCGCTGACATTGTCGGCAGCCGACGCGTCTTCCTCACCGGCGTCCTTCTCCTCGCCGCCTTCACCCTCGGGTGCGGCCTCTCGCAATCCTTCATCCAGCTCATTCTGTGTCGAGCCATGCAGGGCGTCGCGGTCGCCATGTGCCTCCCCACGTCAGTTGGCATCCTCTGCACCACCATCGCCTCTGGACGTCAGCGCAACCTAGGCTTCGCTTGCACCGGGCTCGGCCAGCCGCTGGGCTTCTCTGTCGGGCTCATCCTCGGCGGCATCTTTATCAACACCATCGGCTGGCGCGCGGCCTGGTACTTCGCCGCAGCCACAATCTTTGCCTGCTTCCCTGTCGGATTCCTTCTCCTTCCCAAAGACGCTCTCTTGGCCCCGCCAAGTCTCACGCGTCTGCGCACCCAGATCGATTGGCCTGGCGCCATCATAGCGTCGGCATCGCTCTCGATGCTGTCCTACGTGCTCGTGCAGGTCTCGCAGGACCGCAACCTGATCCATGACTCCATCGTCATCGCCCTCCTCACTACCAGCCTGGTGCTTATGCCGACATTTGTCTGGTGGATGCACGTGGCCGCGGAGCGCAACCTGCCTGTGTTGATCCCCAACAAACTTTGGAAGGGCATCTCCTTCTCCAGCATCTGCATCATGGTCATGATGTCGTACGCAGTCATCCAAATCCTCGAGCTGTACACGACGCTCTTTTTCCAGAAAGTTCAGCTCCTGGACCCCCTGCAGTCCTCGCTTCGTCTCCTGCCGTCCTTGGTCGTCGGTGCCGCGCTCAATTTGACCGTTGGACTAATTTTTCACCGCGTCTCCATCATGTGGCTCGTCTTTAGCACGTCGCTGGCCTGCTCGGGCGCGCCGCTGCTCATGGCCCTCATTGATCCCAGCTGGCCGTACTGGTACGCCGCGTTTCCCGCTCAGATTTTACTGCCGGTGAGTAAATTCCTACTGCAACCATGCCAATCAACATTCTCATCTCAACTAACATGAAATATTTCGGAACAATCAGCTCTCAGTCGACGTCCTCTTCTGCGTCGGCGTTATCGTCATCAGCCAGGAGTTCCCCGAGAACACAAAGGCCCTCGCCGGCGCGGTGTTCAGCACCATGGCGCAATTTGGCGTGTCGGTTGGCCTCGCCACCGTTGGCATCATCGCCGACAGCGTCACGCAGGCATCTGGCTACGAGGACAAGGCTAGCATTTCGGCACTCTTCCAGGGCTACAAGGCTGCTTTCTGGGCCGCGTTTGGGCTCACGCTGCTCATTGCCCTGATCACGGTTGTTGGATTGAGGAAGGTTGTGCCTGTTGACACAGCTGAGGAGGGATCAAATGATGATAGGGGAGGAGTGGCGATTTGAGGGATGACCTCCATTGAACTCACTAGGTACCTACCTAGCTAGTGTGCATGGGACGGAGGCAGTTGAGCAACATCATGTGGCAGATGCTCTGGTAGGTAGCTCTTTGATGTCGACTATAGCATCTAGTCTCTAACCTGCATGAGTTGCATTCCATGGCTAAGTATTGACGGGAAATGAACAACTGCGTGGGTCCACATGAAATCTCTCTGCTAATAACGATAGATTCAATCATCGTCACTGTCATCATCATCGCTGTCATCCCCACCTCCACCAGCCGTTGCACCACCACCAGTAGTTGCACCGCCACCAGTAGTTGCGCCTCCAGTGTTCTTCCCACCTCCTGTAGTGGCGCTTCCTCCCGTGGTGGCTCCCCCTCCCGTAGTCGCCCCGCCTCCAACAACAGCACCACCCTCATCATCGCTGTCATCGCCACTATCCCCTCCCTCATCACCCGACCCCCCAGCCTGGTCGAGCGCGAACTCCCTCGCGCCCGCCGCAGCCGGCAATGGCGTCGCGTCCGCCAGTGCCGCCCACGTATCGAACTCAGCGCTCCTCGCCGCCGCCAGATCGGCCTGGAACCCGCCAAACCCGGAGTTATGAAAGCCCAGCACGCCCGCCGAGGTGGCAGCATTTCTCACGGCCGTGCTTGCCAGCGCCCATCCCATCTCGGTGCTCGCGACCCCGGGGCCGAGCCCGAATCCCGCGTCCAAGCACCCTTCGCACAGGAACGAGTACGTGAGGAAGGTATTGTTCGTCGCGGTAGCCGAGGCGATAGGCTTGACAGAAAAGGTGCCCGTGACCTCGGGCGGGTTGTCGTCCTCGTTAAAGGCCTGCCGGAAGGACGAGATCACCCCTCCCTTGCCATCGGACCACGCGACCATCAGCAGGGGGCCCTCCATGTCGCCCGTCAGCGACCAGCCGCCCCAGCCCGCACCGTTGACCAGCGGGAAGGTCAGCTGCCCGATGAAGGAGTTGGCGCTGAGAGAGGCCGTGTCGGCGGGCAGCGCGATGCCGAAGCCGAAGCCGGTCTTGGCGCCGAAGAAGCGCTGGAACGAGATGCCTGTCTCTTGGTCGACGAAGGGGGCTGTCACCTTCTTCTGTGCGAGGGCGGGCGTGAGGAGGAAGGCTGTGGCGACGGAGAAGATGCGCAAGAGAGACGTGGTTGGCGTTTGCCGGGAGACCCCGCGCGGTTGCGGCATTGTGGTGTAAGTGACGGAACCGGTCCTGAACAGGAATGATTGCAATGTAGTGAATGGGTAGAAGTGAAAGAGTGAATCCAGCACGCTCGATAAGACAAAAACAAGCAAAAGACAAGCAAGAAGATAACACCACGAATGAAACAGAAACTCAACCACACAGTAGTTGACGATTCGTGATACAAAGGATCAAAGGATCGGCGCTCCCCCGTGTTATATATATGCGTGTGCATCACGGGAGTCGGGCCTGGGTAGGATCGTGACTCCTGTACCAGGTAATATCTTCCAGTCCGCCACGAACGGCCTTGCGCCTAGTGAAAACTTGGCCCCATGTCAACACCAAACACCGATTGTGCCCATGCCCCATCGCCATCCTGGAAGAAAAGGTTGGGATGGTTGGTACCTGGGTACCAAGGCAAGTTTCAGGTTTGCGGAGGAAGTAGTAGACGAGCTAGGTAGGGCGGTAAGGTTGTGTGAAGTTTGTGATAATGGTAGTACTGACATAAGACTATTTACTAGCAATAGGCGGCACTAGTAGACGTCCTAAGAATTGCTGTGTTCATCTCAAGGAAACTGCTCAGCTGTCTCAGATCCAGGGAACGCCCGAGTGGGGAACGGAGAGGGAGTAGCCAAGCCACTTGAACTGTTGTCCCTGACAAACTCATGGTCGGTGATAAAATGCTAAGCAATAGTAGCAAACTAGGGGCCGCAAGCTTGGTAGGATCCAGATTATAAAGCTTGTCTGCGACCAATTATCCAGGGCTCAGAAGAGGCTCGCGTATTTGATCGAGCTGGAATCTGGTGGTGGTCGAGAGTTGTTCATGTGACTCGTAACGGTTCAGGTCCGCCTTGGGAAAGGGAATCCCCTCGGCCTGCGCTCCCACAGTTAGCACTTTGCCATTTAATATGTATACCTGACTACCTGGTGCCTGAACAGTCTAGGTATGTACTGTAGATGGTGATGCCGTGTCCTTCCCGTGGATAGGGTATTGGGATCACCTTGCCCAACCCCTGACTCAGGTGCCTTCAGGGACAACACAACACGGACCACGGCAAATCTTTCCATCGCGGCATTGCCTCCACCATGCCGCGACATCCAGGTTTGCGGCGTGGGAATAAACCAAAAGGCCAACGGTTGCGGAGCTCGAAGATCAAGGACGTCGACAAATCCGCATGCGTTGCATGGAAAGCGCCTGGCTGCGATGCGACACCTTGGCAGTTGGCTTGGCTGACATGCTTCTTCGGCTCAACCTGCCCTGATCAGGTTCGCGAGCCAAGCCCAGACATTACAAGGCGTCATAAGCGGCTTCTTGGCGGCTACAATTATGGGAGTTCAGTTGTGCATGTGCCGATTGCCGTCCGTTTTAGTGCCAGTCAGTGGTATTTTTCCCTGTTCAGAGGGAGATGATGGGGTCCAAGTTGTGATCGAGTCGTATCAGATGAACAGTCCGAGATCGAGTACCGGGTATGTACGCAGTGATGATTGGGAAGAGACCAATCGGCTGAATAGGGGTCGAGCGCGGTTAGTTTTCGGGGAAAGGCAAACCGAAGCAGAGGCAAGTGTGGCAGGAAGGTGAGAATGAGGAAACTGCTCGTGTGCTCGATTCCCCTTTCCAGACGTGCACCCTCTGATTGACGTCAACGGTCATCGTCCACTCCACACCAGGGCGCATCCCCATTGCCAGTCGAGCAGGGATCGACCATCACGGCTACCTCCCGCCCCACCGGCGTCGTCTTGGCTGCCACGTTTCGAGTTTCCCCTTTCTAGCCCCTGTCCATCTTGATCCTGAACAGGAAGACGGGCTTCGACGCAGGCTAAGGCATCTCACAGTGTCGGACAGAAAAATCTCTCTTGTCGATTCCCCAAGACCTTGGCGGCGCCCATTTGTCGCACCATGTCCAGGCCTGACACGGCTGTATCTGGGCAGCCCACTAGGACACGCTTGCGACCATGCCGTTAGAACCGAATCCACGACCTGTCTGTCACGGGAGTGGGGAGGGTTGACTGAGCCTTGGGAGCAGCTTTTGGCGGCTCAAGATCTCGATAACACCAAATTCGGGGTAAGCTAACAACTTGCCTGTCCGACTCCATTCTTGACGCCCCCTGGCTGTCGATCTGCGTCAAGAGCATCTTATCCCCCCTTGGCGCCTCTTTCGATGAAGGTCGCTTTCTCGTCCCATCTCGCTCTATTCTCTTCCACTTTCTCGATTTTGCAAAGAGCAGCTGGTCTGGTCTGATCCGTCATTTCAAAATCATTCATCTTTTTTCCGTTGGTGCATGGATGTGGTGTCCAACTAGTGACCATCCTGCCGACATTTCTTCTTTGTTCTAATATTCTCTTTTTCTTTTGGTCTTCTCCGTCCGACAGGCACCGATGAGGAACGGGGTTTGGCTACAGTATCCAGGCTGTTGAGCAGCAACAAAAAAAAAGAGAGAAACAAGAAAACATACTCCCATCATGAGGGTGACAGCGCCAACACTCCGACGCCGACATCTCGGCTGGCTGCGAAGCCAACGGGAGCGATTTGTTCGACGCGGTGATGATTCAGACTCGGAGGACTCGGAGGACGAGGGGCCTGCGATCGCCCCAGCTCGCCCATCTCCTCTCCCCAGCAGCACACCGAAGACGTCGGTATCGGGGGCGGTAAAGACAAGCAGTGCTGGAATCGCTCAGGGGGCTCGACCAACCCTGGCGCCTTTGCCTTCGCTAGTCGAGTTGGAATCCAATTTGGGGGCCGCGGTGCCCGGGGAGGTGGAAGTCGAATCCGAGGATAGCGACGGCGTCGAGAGCGACTCGGGTGACGAGTCGGGCGACGATGAGGCTCCCCCGGCTGCCGTTGTGTCAACTACAGCCGTTGCGGCGCCACCAGCGGCCACAACTATCTCCACTTCCCCGCCTATTACGCTTCCCGATCTCCCTCCCCCAGCCACGACGACAACAGCCCCGCCGCCCGCTACTACTACCACAACATCAACTTCGGTGCTATTACCACCCGCAACAACCTCGGACACTCCGCAACCCGTGCTAGCACCCATCAGCTCGACTCTTGAGGAATCGACCTCTACATCTTCAACTACATCAACATCGACATCATCATCAACCACATCCAAGGCATCGACGACATCCGCCATCTTGACGACGGCCACAACAGCTTCGACAAGCGCTGCTCCAAGCAGTTCTGCCACGTCGTCATTGCCAGCCTCAACCACCTTGGCCACATCAACCACCAAGACAAGCACCACCACCACTAGCACCGAGTCGCAGACCGAAGCACCGGTCCAGACGACATCCACCCCCGACCTGCTGCCAACAGTAGCTGCCTCCTCCATCAGCGAAACAATCGTGCCCTCGCCCACGACGACCGATGTTTCATCATTACCGACAGGCAACGCCCAGTTTGAGACTGGCCAAACCGATCAAAGTCAAGGTCTCATTTCCGCCGAGCGAAGCAGCGTGGATTCGGGCACCGCAGTTGGCATAGCCTTTGGCGTTATAGGTACCTCCTCGCCCCCCGTCTTCTTACTATTTGAACGATCTCGGTCGGCACTAACCTCACTCAAAGCCAGTGTAGTCATCCTGGCCATCGCCGCGTACCTCTTCATGAAAAGAAAGGCACGCAGCGAGGGCCGCTCGTTCAACTTCCCTTCCCTTCCCGGATTCAAAGGCCGATCTCGCAACTCGTCGGGCACGATGGCCTGGAAATGGTGGGACCCATCCGTAACAAGCGGCAGTACCACCGGCCGGCGCACGCTGCTGGTCCCGCCTCTCCCCCCGCCTCCTCCGCACGTGTTCAACAACGGCGGCAGGAAGACAGACACGGAGATCATGAACAATGCGATGCAGGCCACGTACGCCACTGAAGGTGGTCTCAACTACTTCAACGATATGGAGTCGCAGGCCGGGGCCGGCCACCTCGCCCCTGACATCAAGACCGCCGACGGCGCCTTCATGGACGAGAAAGCCTACGCCATGTTGCAAGGCGGCCACCTGTCTCAGGCCCCTTCGCAGGGCCCCATGACGCCCTTCCCGCAGTTCCCGCTCGAGCCAATTGTGCCCGCCAAGCCGCCCAAATCTAACGGCATGACCAAGTGGCTAGACGGGCTCATGACCCCACGCCTGTCTGTCTTCCCGGACCCGAACGCACCGCCTGCTCCGCGCCCAATGCCGCCGCCTATGCCCATGGCGCGCCGGTCGTCTCACTTGATGCCGCCGGCCCCGGCGTTCCAACACAACTTTGACAATCATAGGCTCACCTCAACCACAGCGACTAGTGACATGCGCTGGTAGCGCCGGCTACTAAGTGCCCACGTTGTATTTCGTTTGTTGCCAGGGGTTATTGGGTACAAGTGTTGTTTGAGGAGATTGTATGCTTCCTAGTTTGAGAGCCGCGTGTTGCATGTTGTCGAGTAGAGTATCCCTAGCCCCGATAGTCGCGCGGCGGTTTCGTGTGCGCTCGAACTAGAAGTGAATAAATGTACAACAAACACCGTTCCGTTGTAGCACAACGAAAGTACACCTCCCATTGAGATCTCACACACATTAATAGGGGTAGCAACAATGAGCAACTCCAAACGCAAGCGTGGTCAACTGTGCCATGAATTGTTTGCTGTTTCTGCTCTGAGACTACATGTAGGTACCTAATTAAATCTCGCTCAGTGTTCTTTATCCGCCTAAGTGCCTAAATGATACATGTATGGCTACTACAACGATAAACTTTGAGCTTTGTAATGATTCTACATTGCGATCAACTTCTCGTTCTTTCTCACAGAAGCCTTGTGATTCTTCTGAGATCGCGTGGTTTGGCCCCGGGACCGACCATCTTTGAATGCCACAAGTGATATCTGCATCAACAAACAACTGAACCCATTACTCCTTACTCATAGCCACTTTAAGCGCTTCGATTATGTCCCTAACATCTCTGCAACCAAGTTGACGTTGAGCCATACCGCCAAGGCGTTTGCCCACAGTTCTTAGCAAAACAACGGCAACGGTAAGACTAAGAAACAATATTTCTATTTCCCCGTGGCTTTCCCTTTATCCCTCTTCGAGTACAAGATTAAGCGACACTGTTCGCATCACCTCGTGCACGCTCACACGCACGTTCTGTTATTACAATATTACCTGGTCTTACGAGGATCGCCCAGAAAAATACCTGATGCAGCGAAACTCTAGGCATGGTTGGCAAACTCTTGATACTCCACCATCTAATGCCGCCAAGATATTGGCAGGCACTCGCGTCGTCACAGCGTAGAGTGATGGGAGAAATGAAACATGACCGCTGTGGAACCCCCTTTTGGGCTCGTCTCCACATAACTGCTTGGTCTATAACTCGCATTCTTAATGTTGAAAACTTCTCCAAAGGCGTGATTGCTAGATTCGGTTTGCTGCGGGTACGTCGTTATGCACGAGCCGAGGAAGATGGACCACAAACATTAATCCCATGACAATTACCTCACGGACTGTGCCAGAAAACATGAATGCAGTGGGCACAACGCAAGAGTCGACCCCGTGAGGGCAAGAGTCGAAGAAGTTGGACAAGATGCACGGATATACTTGCACTCATTCTTATTTTATGATTAAGGTTTGTCGCGAGGAGATCAAGATTCTCATCTCCCCAGAGCCAGAGTCCACATTTTTCAGGTGTGTGAAGCGGTACAGCAACAAGAGAAACCAAGATAGATTGAAGGACTCGAGCAAAACATTTCCAGCCACGAAGCTACGCGCCGGACGTTGCCAAGTAAAACCCTCCGTCTCAGCCCCAGGTGGTGATGGCTTCTGCCAATGAGGCCAGGCAGTCTGCTTCGGCTCGGGTTGACTTTTTCCTTCTCCATCTTCCCCATCCGTCCAGGACATGATGTAATTTCTCCGCACCAATCTCGCCTTTTCAGCACCTTTCTGGGGGCTCCCTCAGAGAGGATTGGAAGCCCTGAGTCCTGACTTGTGCAACAAAAAAGTGTTGCTTGGCGCCCAGCTGCCCAGCAGTGCCCAGCGGTGCCCAGCGGTTGCCAAGGACAACCTTGCAACACCTCGCGGCCCAAGGCCGACTTACTCGGCCACATCAAGCCGGACGGCGACCAGGATCATGGAAAGCCGGCAATCCTCAGCCTTGGCGGATGGTGGACGTCGTCTGAGGCCGACTCCCAGCACCAACCTAGGTTACGCGGCCTATAGTTAGATCCCCCTTTTGGCCGGGCAGGAAAACTGAAAAGTTCGGTCCTGCGTCGGCTCGAGTGACCATCTTGGCGATGTTTCGAGATTGAAAGGGGAGATGATGCTTGCACGGCGATGCTCGTACATGGACATACATATAAGAATGTGGTTTCGTCACAAATCCTGAGTTGTTTGTTCTGCTCGCTATCACTGTAATTAAATCCTTTGCATTCTATTCCCCTGTGTAGACTTTCTTTTCTCTACCTTTCCATTCTTTACAGCTGGTTCTGTTTGTTGACATTCTCTTTATCATTTGTTCTCAATTTTCACTTGCTCTCTTACCAATCCGTTCCTTGAATTCCTCAGCTCTCAACCAAGCACACTCCCGCCACCATGAAGCTCAACTACAGCATCCTTATGGCCGCCCAGGTCTTGTCCGTCTTTGCCCACCCCAGCGGTGGAAAGAAGCAGACGACCACGGCCGTGGCGGCGGCGGCTAGCAGTGAGGTCGCGGCCAGCGCCGTCAGCACCATCGCCGACGCCGCCGCGACCACCACCGCGGCTGGGGCTGCCGCCACCAGCGCAGCTGCTGTTAAAGAGGAAGAGGAGAAGGACCCCAACGAGGTCGTCCAGGAATCCACGTTTGGTGTCGCTATCAACCTTGGCGGAGGCGACATCAAGACCGATACCAACTTCCCCGTCGGTGTAAGTCAACTTCCGACCCCTTTATCCCTCGCCATATTTGATGAAACATGAACATGAGACTGACGAACCATCCAGAAAAACGGAAACCTGGAGATCGAGTTCAAGAACACGGCCGCGCGCGTCCTCCGCGTGACCGAGAACAAGACCCCCGGCGCCGCCCCTACCGGCTTCGAATTCCTTGAGCCCGTCTCCTACAAGGTCGAGCTCGGCGGGGGAGCCAAGAACCTCACACTTCAAAAGGTCGACTACATTCAGAGCGCGGCCAGCAAAGCCGCCGGCATCGATATCAGCAAGGGCCAGATCGGCCGGCTGTGCGCCGAGTCCAACACCTTTGTTGTCGGTGCCGGCGTAGGCGAGCTGGAATTCGAGGCCGACGAGAACGAGCTCACGCTCACCGTCGACAACATGGTCGGCGAGTGGGGCATCTTTGTCCCCACCGGCGCGGCCACTGTCGCTAAGCCCGCAACCGGTAACGGCACCGGCGCCGCGACCCCGGCGACCCCGGCTACGCCTGCGGCCCCCGCTGCCAGTGCCGGAACTGGTGCCACCACGGGCAGCGCCGGCGCGGCTGAGCTTGCCAAGCTCCTGCAGCAGCTGCTTGCTGCCCTTGGTTAAGAGAGCAGCAGTTGAGTTGTACAGTCTCCTGAGTCTTGCGGAGGGTGTGGTCACTGGTCGCACGAGAGCTGCGAGCGATTGGACCTATGATATTTTGGTGTTTGACCTTTCTCGCTGGATTATGAGATGGCACGGTTGCCCCTCATCTTGTGGAACGAACCACAGCGGCATGTTGCCTCACAGCCTGCGCAATTCATGTATTTATCACATATAACTTGGGGTAGCAAATACTGTCGGTTTTCACCTCGGACGAATCGATCGTGATATGTTGCACTTACTGCCTACCTGGTGCTGTCGTAATTGTCTTACTTGCATCAAATCCTCTAACAGCGTCCGTGTGTATTGCCTGGGTAGATACCTGACCTACCTGAAGTACTGTAAGGACATCAAACAGTACAAGCAATGCAGTTTCATTGGTGTAGCTTGAACTCTCATGTTTGAATTTGATTAGGAGAAGCAGCGCAATGCCAAAGTACGTGCACTCATAATGGAAAAATAGCAAGGCACCTATTAAACACACAAGTTTACGCAAACAAAAGAATTACCTGACCTCTGCTAGTCCAATGTTGTAGAAATACAATGCTCGGGGTACCTCAAATTCAACCGCAAGGAGAATGGATGGCGGCGACAGACCGGGGAACAATCGAGAGAAGAGCAGGTAAAAAACTTAAATAACATGTAAGTAACGAAAAGCCAGGATAGACCGCAACGTTAGGTATTGGTACTTTGTCGTTATCGTTCTCTAGCCGGTTATATTAGCGTTGTTGTGCATTCGCAGTCTCAATATTTATTCACCTGATGCCCGTACAAAAGATATACGGTGGTTACCTATTGTACGAGACAGATTCAGCACAATGTTGTCCGGCCAGTGATTTTAAGCTACATTTTGTGCTCTTCTTTCAAAGCACTATCAAACGAGGAAGCGTAGATGATAATGTACCTATGTAGTTCAGGCATTCCCATGTACTAGTCAAGAATAAGGTAAAGTCCACCAACTTTGCAAACACAACTTGCATGTAAAGTCCACTATTTAATATCTGCTACACTTTTATACAACCCAGAAGCTGATGCACGTCCTTTAGACCTTGCAAAGTCTGCCAGTCTGGAGCGTCAACCACTCGGTCTGGTTCGACACTTGCCATCTATCCGACCCAACAGCAGTGGGCGCCCAGAACAAATCAGTGGGATCAACCTGTCTCTTGATCTTGAGCAGACGGTCGTAGTTGGAACCATAAAAGGCATCCTGGAAGTCGGGCTCCATGACGTCGCCCTCGTTGAGATAGCCGCCGGGGCCGTAGGCGCGCAGCTTAGCCATCCAGTCGTCGGTGATCTTGACGTTGACGGCCTCCATCGTGCCCTTTGTCCACGCGGTGCCCATGATGACGTACCAGGCGGCGTCACGCCAGTGCGTGTTGGCCGCGCTGGCGGGGGTGCCGGCCGGGGCCGCGGCCTTGATGTTGTACTGAATCAGGGCGGATCCATCCTCGACGACGCTCTTGACCGCCTCCATCATGCCCTCAAGCGTGGTCTCGTTGTCCCACACGCTGCGGGGGAACAGGCGCGAACCCGTGCGCAGGTCGGCGTTGGCCACGCCCTCGAAGGGGAAGTGCTTGGACCAGGCATCGTACAAGTTGTCCGTCTCGAAGTAGGTCGGCTCCAGCACCAGCCCCAGTGCCGCCCACTCAGCCAGCAGCGGCGCGATCATGGCCTTGAACTCGACCAGCGACATGCCAGGGACCATCCAGGGTGTCATGATCCAGAGATACATGCCCGGGGCGCCGAGGCTGAACAGCTGCGAGTAGGCATAGGTGCCCTTGTCGGCGTACTCGGGGAATTTGCGCCAGTAAGCAAACATGGCGGCCCAGAAGACCTTGTCAGGCACGCCGTTGGCGTCACCGGTCATGAGTGTCCAGGTCGCGCCGGCCATCTTTGTCTTGGGGTGCACCTTGACTGTCATGGAGGTGACGACACCAAAGGTGGCACCGCCGCCGCCGCGGATGGCCCAGAAGAGGTCGGTGTTGTGCGTCTCGTCGGCTGTCACGAAGCGGCCGTTGGGGAGGACGATGTCGATGGAGAGCACTTGGTCAGCACCCATGCCGTAGACGGACGACATGGGCGAGTGGCCGCCGCCAGCAATGTAGCCGCCGGTGACACCAACACCGTCACACTCGCCGCCAATGGCCGTCACGTTGTACTTGTTGGCGGCCTCGTACAGCTCGAACACCTGCACGGCGGCGCCGAGCTTGAAGGCGGGGCCAGAGTAGGTCGGCGTCGTAGCCGACTCGATGAACTCGAGCGTCTTGAGCTTGTGGGTCCAGATGGACAGCGAGCCAGCGCCCGTGGACTTGCCCAGGAAGTCGTGGCCCGTGTTCTTGACGACCAGGCGGATGTTGGCGTTGCGGGCAAAGTTGACGGCCAGCTGGATCTGGGCCACGGTGGTCACGGCCAGCGAGTACAGCGGGAAGCCGCCGATGGTGCACGTCGACGTATTGCCGTTCTGGGGCAGGCAGGTGTCGCCCGAGTAATAGGTGGTCATGATGGATGTCGGGTCGGCCGAGTGTGTCCCCGACAGGTTCCATTTCGCGAGCAGGTCCGCGCACTTGGCCGCGTCGTACGCCGCGTTGTTGGTGTAGCACACGGCTCCGATGGGCACCGTCTCGATCAGGGCACCGCCGGTGAGCAGGTCAAACACGGTCCACACTGGCTTGACCGGCCAGTTCTTGTCGCCGGGAAAGGTCTTGCAGCTGGCCGTGCTGGCCAGGTTGACGACGATGCTGTCACGCTTCTCTGCGCTCGCCTCGACTGCGTCAATATCCTCGCCAAAGGAGAAAAGGGACGCCTGGGTCAGGTTGTGCGCCGTCAGGTTGGCCAGTACCGCGTCGGTCAGCTGGAGGGCCTCGGGTGTGAGGCCGCTGGCCACCGCTTCGGCGGCCGGAGCGACGGTTGTCTCATCGGCGGCTGTTGATAAGGGGTTAGCACCAGTATTGTAGTGATTGCCGTACGACCAGGAGTACGGAGACGGGCCCAAGCCCTACCAACGACAACACCATTGTCCGTGACAATAGTCTGAGCAACAGCAGCACCTGCCAGGAGCAGCACGCGGCAGAGCGAGGAGACACCCATGATCAACTAAAGACTCGAGACAAGCAAGTTGACTGGAGCGGATGAGATGCAGAAGAGGGAGCAAAAAACCCGGGTCGCCATGTGGAAAAAGGCTTATATACTTCATGTACGGTGTTTTTCGTTGCATTGCCCCGTAGCATTCCCGGCCCATTAGCCTGCTTCCGTCCTGCATCGTTGGATTGAATATGGATCCAGCTCGGCCCGTCCTGGATGGCACGGAGCAGTTCGCGATATTGTGGGTACTTACGCTGGATACACAGGTTCGGAAACCGGCACTGGGTTCTATAGCGGGCTCGCTGATTCTCATCTGAGTGGCCAACAGTGGTTGTAAGATGGAGTGCTCTTCCTCAACAGTTCCCCGTGTAATCTACCACCAGAAACCCGGTTCCTTGTTTTTTACCATTAGCGTTTACCACTGGAGCAGCTCATCCGCCTTGCTCCATGACGAAGTGCCGAACTCGCACTCGCTGCCTGCCTTGATAGCCTTACACGTCCGGTTGGCAGTTGGTAGATGCCCTTGCAGATGCACGGAGAGGCAAGCAGTCATTGTACGACTCGATGATAGGGTGTAATACTACCTTACGATTCTAGCCAAAATCACGGCCTAACAGACTACCAATTATCGATTGTGCGAGTTGGGCAGTGAGGTATTCTGGCTAATGATGGCCAACATCAAGCAAGTCTCTTCGGGCCAACTGCCCGAAATGTCCACTCAACGGCATGCAGCTATACAGTAGTCGCAGAGCTTCGGGTAGAAATGTAACCCCTCTTGTTTCCTTCAAGTTCTCTTTGGTCCCACCGTGGCAAGGGCAAAGATGTGCATCCTTCCACCGGTTTGTGGGGTCCAATTCATGTTCGCCAACGCCAAGGTCTATTGTGGACTGCGTGTGGATTCAGAATGGAATCACTAGAAGGTTTGCATCGACCAGCGGGAGTTTTTCGGAAATCAATTACAGATTTCCCTTCCGAGAACGAAACGCCGACATTGCCCATGGGTACAGGTTCACTAGCACGCCTAGGCACCTACTTCAGGTAGGTAGGTACCTACATGACATGGACTACGCGTGCGAACATTCATCAAAATCAATCTCCCCGCAAATGAAGATTCGCGAGAAACAAGTCGCACCATCATTACATGTTTCAACTACTGTGTTGTCTCCAGCTATCTCCCCAGCAAGATAGCCACCAGTACACAGAATAGGGAATTTTGAGCAAGACGAAGACTCACCGCCTCAAAAAAATTTGACCCGCTAGTTCTAGCAGACCCTTGGCGGAAATAATAATTACCGTTGAGCAAGCTCCAGTCCACCACGTGGCAGAGGTTCGTTGTTGTGGTGGACCAAGGTGTTTGTAGTTCGTGAAGGCGTGCCCAGGGATCCCGGTATAGGATTATCAGCTTGAAGAAATCTAACGACTATTCATCTACATGTAATAATCACTCATTGTGGACATATGCAATATAAAAAGGAGCCTAGCCCAGACCAAGAGAGTAATATAGCGGTAACGTGAAGGTATACATAAATGTCCGTGATAGATGTCAAGTATGCGGATAAATTCAGGTAGGCAGCTAAGAGCGTACGGACTTTGTGCCTAGAACAAGTGCAACATCATTGATCTAGAAATACCAATACCGGGATCCCGGTAAACAAGCATCACAAATACCGCAGCACGCAAGTTACAAGTTCTTGCCACGGCGGCCAGCAAAATTGGAAGATGAAACGTCTATATCAGGGAACTACTAGAACGCTGTTGTTTATCTCTACTCTCACGACAGTAGGTACCTAACGGTAATCTTCTCTAAACTACACCAACACAATGAGCTCTTTCGTCGGGAACGGAAATGCCCCACGCCACAACCCCCGAATTTTGCAAAGCAGGGAGACAGGCCCGAGCCGTAGTGAACTTAGAAGCCCACCGCCATATCCAAGCTACCCGGTAATGATAGCAAGTGATGGTGTTGCTCGAATCGAGAGGCCTCATTCTGCGGTAGACCAGCGCATTACACCAGAACAAAATTTCTTTTCTAAACGCAACGAGACAAGGGGGTGTTAATATCAAATGCAATTCGTACCTATTGAATTCCCCGACCCTTCTGACCAAATCACTACCACCAATAACACTTGAACAACACTCGTTACATGTTTCAGCACAATGCCCGAACCCGCAACAGCCAAGAGTCGAACGACTCAGCCGAAGACCGACATCCAACACCACCAAGCCCAACTGCAACAAGCCCTTCGACGCGGCGAGGAGAGATTGAAAGGCTTCGGAAACGCCCACACGGCAGATTTTGAATCCATGCACAGGGCTCGCATGGCGGATTTGGAAGACACTATTGGCGAAACGAAAACGACCTCGCGGACTGCTTCCTGGATGTAGTACCAACTACCCAACGACGAGATCAAGAGACTGGGGGAAATCTCAGAGCACTAAGGTTGTGACTTGCATTTTCACGACAGTAGCACACCTAACCAATCTGTATAGCGCCCTCTTCATACAATGCACCGTTACGTCTAGTCTGCTACCGAGCTGATCCACAACATCGCCAAGCCAACCTGGTGAAATATCCCTTCCGCTGATCTGGGATGAGGTTTTGGGAGTTGGGCACTGGACGTGAGAGAAGATCAGGGCCACGTGAATGCACATGCATTTGAAGATCTTGCACGCCATGCTGGAGAACAAAAGGTTGACCCTCTCGGCGGAGAATTCATCACATCGGTTCAGAGGCTGGCAAAGTCGGACAGCGATTTAAGACCCATCTACGATGTCGCGTCTATGACATGATTCCCTCCGAAGTCTCGGCTGATTAGAGGAGAACCCAATGCTTGGGACCCGGAATATCACCGCAGAGTTTCTTGAGGTTCAAGAAGCACCCCCAAGCCCTCTAAAACCTCTCAAAGACGTCTCGGGTCGGTACCGCACCCGATGCGACAATCTCGACTGGGACGCACTAGGGAAGAGATGAAGCGGACATCGAACAGGGTCGTGCTAGGGTCTCTAAAATCGGGGAAGTATTATAAAAACAATGGAATGCCTAATCTCAGGGGAAAACACGCACCTATACTCGCTCAACGGTCGTTTTCTATGGGAGGCTGATCACATGACGGCTAAAAAAATAGGGGGGAATGTTGACGTTTTGATAAGGGGCTCCTTTTGTTTATCGCAGCGCATGATTATAGCGGCGATAGGCCCCACCACGGATGGATGGAGCGGTAGAGGCGCGGCCGATTGTTCAGCGTGTCGTTTCATGTTTTTATTTCCAAGTAGCTTTCCCCTCACCCCGCATCGTTTGATACCTAGGTTTTGCTGGTAACGCACATCAGCGTTGCAGATTGCGCATATTTCCAAGGCTGCAACTCGCCGTTAAACATTTCAACCCAGAAATACCATCCCATCTCCCCAACATGGCTGCGACAGTGCGCCATGCGCAGCGGGAAGGTCAGTAGTCCCTCCCCTCAAACCAGCCCCAAACTCCAACTGACACTCCCTCCACCACCCAAAGACGTCCCAGCAATCCTCTCCCTGATCCGCGAACTCGCCGACTACGAACACGCGCTCTCGAGCGTCGAAGCCACCGAAGCCAAGCTCCTCTCGACCATCGCCTTCGCGCCCTCCTCCTCATCGTCCACCGATGCCTCGGAACTCACCTCTCCCACCAAGCCCGCGCGCTGCCTGGTGCTCACGTCGCCCGACGACGGCGCCGTAGTCGGCATAGCGCTGTACTTCTACAACTACAGCACGTGGCGCGCGCGCCCGGGTATTTACCTCGAGGACCTGTACGTCAAGCAGAGCGAGCGCAAGAAGGGCTACGGCAAGCGGCTGCTGGTTGAGCTGGCCAAGGAGGTCGTGGCCATGCAGGGCGGGCGCCTCGAGTGGGCCGTGCTCAAGTGGAACGAGCCGAGCATCAAGTTCTACGAGAGCATCGGGGCGCAGATGATGAACGAGTGGGTGGGCATGCGGGTGGATGGGGATGGGCTGACCAAGTTGGCGGGGCTGCTGGACTGAGCGTGGCGGATGGCGGGGTGAGGACTTCCATGGTGCATTTGCATGGTGCATGTTGGGCGGTAGGGAGGTAGACAAGCAGACAGGCGGACAGACAAGCACCCCACTGAGGAGCTGGGAGACACAAACGTGAGAAACAGTAATCTACGTCAACTCTTTTTTCTTCTTCTCTTCCTTTTCCCTGGCGGGCTTAGCGGGGTTGGTCAGCAGGGTCCCGTCAGGTCGCGCGCCCTTGAAGAAATCCAGGGTTGCAGCAGGCGCGGGCGGAGCTTCAAAGGGCTGGGCGCCCCAGGTGATATTCCAACCGTCGCCCTCGCCTTCGTGACGTGGCTCCATCTTGGCCGACATCTGGTAGATGCTGTGGTACATGCGGCGCCAGAACCGGGGCGTGAATCGATGGCAGTCGATGGCCGGGGGGTCAACCGGCGAGTGTTCGTCGACGATGCCGCTGAGCAGCTTGTTCCTTCGGTTCGCCTGCATGTCGACCGCGGCCACGGGCTGTGTTGCGTAGGCTTGCCAGTTCCAAGCTGGGAGTTCGTCGTCGGCTAAGGCACGGCAGACCGGGCGCCGCTTGGGGACAGCCCAGAGTTTCCTGGGGGCTGTCCCGTTTGCCAGGTCGCGGAGCAGTGTCCATTCCGTCCACGGCAGCGGTGGGAGAACCTTATCGATGACAAGTCTCCATGCCTTCCTCAGCTTGGTTCGCCGGAGTGGGCCGGCTAGCGGACGTCCCCACACCGTTTGGGTCGGTAGGGAGCTCTCGATATCGACCTGGTTGGCTGTAAGGGGTGTTCTGGCCGGGTTTGCAATGGAGGCGCCAGCTTGAGACCTGACAAAGGCAGTGACCTTGTTGACGTCCCAGGTGTCGAGGAAGTCGGCCTTGCGGTCGTTAGGTGGCGGGTTGGGATGCTCGAGGCGGATGAGGTCGTCGAGGAGCTGACGGCGGCGACGCCCTAGACGGCCAAAGGTCCAGAACAGCACACGGCGCATCCGGTCCATGTCCCCCGCGTTGGCGGCCCGGAGGTAGCGGAGGCCATGGTGCGCGTTCCGGATTCGGGGCCCGATGGTGGCTAGGTCATCGCATGCATGGGAGCGGAATCGAGATGTGATGCGGCCGTCAATGAAGGACCGCGCAATGGGCGGCAGGTACGACGATTCGCGGAGGAGATGGCGGTACAGGTGCCGCGTGGTTTTGGGGTGTGGAAGCTGCAGAGGACGCGACATTCTGGCTCTCGACTTCAGATCGCGGCCAATGGCATCATGTCTGTCGCGAACTGGTAGGTCAAGTGTTTCGCGTTTGGTGTTTCGAGACGGAGGAAAAACAGGTCGTGTGTGATTGGATGGATGGCCGCCTGGGCAATCGAAACGACGGCCGCTTGAGTTGAACATTCCTGGTTCCCAGAATCCGTCGAGGCTGAGATGGATTGCCGGGCAGGGGAGCAAGTGGCCTGTGCGCCTGCCTGCCCGCTGTGCCGTGCCACAAACCCGGTGGGAGTGGCCTGAGCTTGGGCCAAACCTGGAACCGGGAAGTGCTGGCAGCTGGCTCTGCGCGTCCTCGACGCCAACCCCGTCTGCCCTCCCCTGTTTCCTCGCCAAAGTCGCCCGTCGCCAGAACACGAAAATCACACGACCGCGATCCCGACCTTAATTGAAACCCCGAAACAGGGAAAGTCTATCGCAAGCCGCAAAGTGTCGACGAGTTGCTTCTTGCTAGTAAAACACTCTGAATATTCACCAGCTTTCTTTTTTTTGCTTTGCCTGCAGTCGCTCGTCGACTCGATTCCCACCCGCTGTTCGTAGTCCCCGGCCCACCTGGGCAAGGTACTGCAACGCAACGCACCGACTCGGAATCGCTCTTGTCGCGGTTCCAAGCTGAGATTGCAGGGGGCGTCCTTTCACCGAACATCCAGTCCGCGCGCACAATTCTCCTCCCGGTCCTCCTCTCACCACCGTCTGCTCCCTCCCCTCCCACCGTCACCACGCATCTCCGCTCTGGGGAATCCGTAATTGCTTCCTCCCCGGCGGTGGACAGTTGCAGACAATCGTGACGGGATTCGTCACCTTATCTTCCGTGAATAATTACTCCTCTTTGAGCCAAGTCCTGTCCGACCTCGATGGGCGACTAATGGCCTCGACGACCATCACAACCTCATCTACGACTCCCTCCTCCTCACTCCAACCCCATCCGAACCCTCCTCCGGGTTCCCACCGCGCATCCCTTTCCGCGCTCGCCGCACCTACCCGTGTGCCCACACCGCTGAACACCCAACCGGTCCCGACCAACAACCCCTCGAGCGCGAACTCGAACTCGACCTCGGCTTCGACCTCGGTGTTGCCCGATAATCCGGCCAACATGCAGCCTCCCCAAATGGGCACCGCTTCGCAGCAGCAGCAACAACAGCAGCAACAACAGCACCAGCAGCACCAGCAGCACCAGCAGCAACTGCAACAGCAGCAACCGCAACAGCAGCAATCGCAGCAGCAGTCGCAGCACTCGTCGCAGCAGTCCTTTTCTATGAGCCAACCGTCGTCGCAAATCTCGACCTCAGTCTATCGCCAATACACCGACCCGCCCCCGAAAGTTGCCAACGACAATGCCATGATTATTTACTCGGTATGTGTCTGCTTCCCGGGAGTTGCTGGCTTGCGCTCCCTCTCCAGAAACTAACCAGCTCAACCAGGCCGTCTACTCGGGCGTCAATGTCTACGAAATGGAGGTCAATTCGGTTTCGGTCATGCGCCGACAGCATGACAGCTGGCTCAACGCCACCCAGATCCTCAAGGTTGCGGGCGTCGATAAGGGCCGCCGTACCAAAATTCTAGAGAAGGAGATTCAGACTGGCGAGCACGAGAAGGTGCAGGGCGGATACGGCAAATACCAGGGCACATGGATCCCCTTCGAGCGCGGTGTTGAGGTCTGTCGGCAATATGGCGTCGAGGAGATCTTGCACAAGCTCCTCACCCATAATCGAGGCCAAGAGGGCGGGCCTGCCGATGTCGAGACCCCGACAAAGGAGCAGGCCATGGCCGCGCAAAGGAAACGACTTTACAACGCCAGCTCCCAGGAGAACCGCGCCAACGGCCTGGCTGGCACTTTTTTCAAGAACATTTCATCCACAGCATCCCACGCCGTTGCTGCCATCAGCAAGGCCCGGTTTGACTCTCCCGCGCCTAGGAATCGCAATGGACCGACCCGGGCACCCAGTTTTAATCGCCAATCCTCCATGCAGGACAGCAACGAGTTTCCGGGCAATTCCCAGCAGAGCTTCGTCTCGGACTACGGCCAAAACGGCGAAAATGCCTTTGGATCCCAAAACTCACAGCACCCCAACGGCGACAGCCAAGATCAGCCTCCACGAAAACGCCAGAGAGTCATCACTCCTGCTAATAGTTTCGGTGGCCAAACCCCGACATACCCCCCTATGGACGCCTACGCGGCAAACTTCCCTGGTTCTCCGACAGAACCCAACGAGTCATTCATCTACTCACAAGCCGGCGTCAATGTCGACCCGGAGCCGTATTACGCCCCCGGTCCGCTGCGGCCATTGCCCTTTGAGGCGTCGCCTGAAGCCGAGGCGAAGAGAAGCATGCTCATGGCGCTATTCATGGACTTCAATGCTCCTGAGGAGGCGTCCCTGAACATGATGCGCAACATGACGCCCCAACAGCTTGACACCCCCATCGACGCCCAATGCTGCACGGCGCTGCACTGGGCCGCGACCTTATCCCGGATGCCTCTTCTGCGAGCCCTCATCAACTCCGGCGCAAGCCCCTGGCGAGTCAACGCCTGGGGCGAGACAGCCCTGATGCGCGCTTGCGTGGTGACAAACTCGATGGAAGGCAACTCCTTCCCCGAGCTCCTGGACGTATTGGGCTGCACGATCGATGTCACAGACGACAAGGGCCGGACTGTGCTGCATCATATCGCCGTGACAAGCGCCGTCAAGGGGCGGAGCGGCGCCAGCAGGTATTACTTGGAGAGTTTGCTGGAGTGGGTGGTCCGACAAGGGAGCGCCCCGAGCAGCCAGAACATGCCGAGCAGCGCCAGCAGCGCACCCGCGAAGATGGGCATTGCCCGCTTCATGAGTGAGATAGTGAACGCGCAGGATAACAGTGGTGACACAGCGCTCAACATTGCTGCTCGCATCGGAAACCGCAGCATCATCTCCCAGCTCATCGAAGTCGGCGCAGATCCGAATATCGCGAACCGGGCTGGACTTCGACCCCGGGATTTTGGCATCGGTGTGGAAACCGGCGACCAGGCAAACGACGAGGCAGGCGCAGGGAGGAAAAATCAGGTGCAGGGGTCTGGTCACAAAAGCAGGGAGAACAGCGACGAGGTTGTCAACTGTGAGTTTCCAACTTGTTTGCCGAGATTTGTTCACCTTGAGAACCTTGCTAACTGACTTGTCCCCCAGCCATCACACATCTGATTGGAGAAACCACCTCCCTCTTCCAATCTGAACTAAAGAGAAAGCAAGAGTCAATTGACTCGCTCCACAACCTCTTACGAACGACATCGGCTCAGGTGGGCGAGGCTCGACGCACCCTCGAGGCCCTTCAAGACAAACTTCAAGCCCAACAGCTCGCCCGTCAGAAGGTGGTCAACCTGCAGAAGTCTTGTAACGAGGAAGAATACCAACTTCGCCAGGTCGAGCAGCGGCACGGTCGCCTGGACGTGGAGAGCGCTAACGCGTGGGAGATGGAGCTCGAAGCGGTTCTGAACGCTGCGAACAACCCACAGCAAACCCACGGACCTCAAGGCTCGCAACCGAGCGTGCAGGATCTGCCCAGCACGGCAGTATTAAAGGCACGGATCAATGCACTGAGAAACAGGTCGAACCAGACACGACAGGCGGTGGCAGCCCTGCAAACTAGGAGCAAGGAAAGGGAGCTCAAGTACCGCAGGCTCGTGTCGCTTTGCACCAGACGGCCCGAAACGGAGGTGGACACCCTGCTGGACACTCTCACTAGGGCGGTTGAGAGCGAAAAGGGTGAGCTGGAGATTGGGAGGGTGAGGAGGTTCTTGGGGGGCGTAGAGGCTGTGCATTGATTGAAGGTTTTCTTTCTTGCCTGGGGGTTCTTTCCGGTTGCTTTCTGTTACCGATGATCCGTTGTTTGGATGGGACTGTGCATGGGTTTATGGCGCAAATGGGATTGAAGTGCGCATTTTTAAGAGTTTTGGTTTTGCGGGAGTCATTGGTATGAAGGGGTCTGCGTGATTAAGACATATCTGGATCGAACGAGGCTGAGTGGAAAAGCAATGTTCTTGAGGGCAAGGGTCGAACCGCGACGCGACCGTTGCGCAATAAGGAGGTTCACACCGTGGTGCGGCTTGCCTTGGGGGCGGAGAGAATAAGCATTGTTTAGCTGTTCTTGACAAGTTGAGTATAGTAGGATATAGCTACCTGGCCTATATATCTTGTCCTTGGATTGTTGGCATATATATTACTATCCAATACTTCGCTGTTTATCGCTGTTATGTTGGCTATGTGGAAATTCGATCCCGTCTCGATATCCATTAACTTGGGGAGCTGTAGCGGTGCAAGCTGCAAGGTAGTTGAGGTTTTATGTCCCCGCCCCGCTACGGTTGTTCGTATTGATGTTGTATGACGGTCTCGCACGCTAATTTGGGATAGCAGGTATACGTGAAATATGTTCATCACCTGTCGTTGATGGTCGGAGTTGTTTTATCATCGATCAAATCATGATATATTTGTTTGTATATGGTATCACAAACTCCTGTGTATTGATCCAGTGTTGCAAAGCTGTCTTGCTTTCTAACTCAGATAACTCTGACTATGGGAGATACTTGTTATGTCGGGCGGGAGACGGAACCGGCTATATACGTTCCGGCAATAGGAGGTAATACATGCTCATACTTCATGTTCCTGTCGGCGCATCGTGGTGCGAACAAGTGCATCTACGTATATTCTCCTCACCCGTAAAATAGCATGCTCGAAAACGCGAAGTTTGGGTTTCCCATAGTCATGGATGATTTATAGCGATGGTGCAGAGCTTCTCGATTAACGTCCATCGTAATGCAACCCAGAATTCCATGCCAAAAATACCGAAAGAACTACCACCTATATGCAGCAACCAACCAAGATATGCAATCTATTGTGTTTGGGGGAAGGGAAGAGAAGGGGGGATCATGGTATCGTCGCATGCTGCCCAACCGAGCAAGCGCCCATATGTATATATACATATTCGCCACCCCAGGGCATTCGCCTGGCAACGACCATATAATTTAAACAGACAACAAAAGCGCGGGAGGGGATTTCAAGTTTTCTCTTCTCTCTCGCTCACGCACCAACGCTGAATCCAAACGAACCGTCAAACCCCTCGATCAGCCCGTCCACGTCGACCCCACTGCGGCTCCCCATGCCCTTGAGCACCTCCAGCTCAGGTACCTTGCCGCTCGCGTACCACTTGAGCAGGTTATCCATGTCCTCCTCGTCCAGCTCGCACATGTCCTCCCAGGAATAGGCGTCGCTGACGCGTGTCATCCAGCCCATGCGCTTGGGCCCGTCCTCAACCGCGGGCGCAACCTGCCGCAGCTTAGCGCGCAGACGACCGACCTTCTCGATGGCGCGGCCGGCGTCGGGCGGGAGCGCCTCGGCGATAAACTTGCGGATTGTGCTGGCCAGCCGCGGGCCCTTGCCGTTGGTGCTGACCATGATCTGCAACGGGCCGTCGCGGTGCACGCTGCCGAAGTAGAAATCGCATTCCGGTGGCACATCGGCGATGTTGGCGGGGATGGACAGGGTCTTGCACAGCTGCCAGATAGCGGTCGAGGCGGCGGGGTCGTCGACGGCCACGAGGACCATGGCGATGGGGTCGGCGGGCGGGAGCGGGGAGAGGTCGGAGGGTTGGAACTTGCGGTCGATGTGCGTGACCTGGCCGTTGGCCACGCGGTAGGCGACTTCGGGGTTCAGGCCCGCCGACGGGCAGATCACCGTCACCAACGCATCGGCGTTGAGGAGGTTGAGGATGCGGCCTGCGGCTACCTGTGTGGTTGCGGCGCTGTTGTTAGCGGGAGCTTGACTTGTGTGGGTGTGCGTGTGGGAGTGGGAAAACTAACTTCGCCGCCGCCGACAACCAAAACTCTCTTGCCCTTGATCTGCCACGCGATGAGCAAGCTGCCGCCGCCCTGCACCTCGGGGAACTTTGTTGTTTCAGCCATGCTGCAAGTCGCTGCTTGCTGCTGCTACTTATGCTGCTAGCCGGCTGTGTTAGAGGTAGAGAGTGGTGGTGATGGGAGGGGAGGAGACATGGTGGGTTTTTCTGTGTTTTTCTTGTTTTGGTTTTGCGATTCGATTGATTGGGAGACACAGACAGTTCAGTGATTCGATGAGGCTGGCGCCGAGCTGATGACATAAAAGGAATGGCATTGGATGGGTCAACCTGGAATGAACGCCCGCGGCGTGTAGCCATGGGGGTTTGATAACGATAAGCCCCGCCATTTTCGGGGGGCGGAGATAGGGGTGTACTTGTCAGTTGGTGTAGCCATGGGTAGATGCGTCGGGTACCTGACCAACGCCCCGCAAAGGGTACCACCTTGCTGGGAAACCTGGGCTGCGACTTGCTGCCGCCGTAGCCTCGCCGTGGGTTGAACGCAGCAGCAGCAGCAGCTCAAACTGTTGGACTTGGCCTGCGCCATCCAACTGTCGAACGTAACCCGTCCATGCACCCACCCTTACGAACTAGGCAATCCGAACCGCCGTCCCGTCGTCGATCAATTCCAGCCTTTCCCTGATCTCAACTCTTGCTCCTCGACCGCGAAATGTCTGCTCGCCCAGCAAATACCGACGACTGGGAATAGGCTGCGTCAATCAGTCTGGCTGGCCCGACAAGATGTCGAGCCGGAAGCTCGGAGGCGGCAGGATACTAGGCAGCGGCAAAGGCCTGGCTCCGCCCCCGTCGTCGTCGTCCTCCTCCTCGACCCTGTCGCCATTGCCATCAACATCGCCGTCGCAATTGCCCGTCCACGGCCCCCGAGCCAGAGCCGCAAGCCCCTTTGCTCCCTCCGACAGCAGCACCGTTTCCTTCCACTCGCGCAGCTCGACCCAGAACTCCGTCTCCCCGCCCTCGTCGAGCCCGCTCGCCGACTTCTCCCAGGACCTCACCTCCAACATCAGTCTTGCCGGCCCTTCCAATGGCAGCTCTTCCGCTAGTAACCGGCTGATCTGTCCTATCTGCCAGGAGGAGATGGTGACGCTCCTGCAGCTTAACCGACACATCGACGACATCCACCAAGAGCTCCCCGAGGCCACCCAGGACGAGGTCAAGACATGGTTCGACAAGCAGGTCCTCAAGGCCAAACGCTTCCAGCCGCTGGCCGTTATCAACCAGAAGCTGCGCGGGCTGGACGTGTTCGAGTCCAACGAGACCCAGCCTCTGTCCGTCCCCGTCGCTCCGGGACGTCCGGCTGAGGTGGTCATCGATCCCGAGGAGCTGGTGACGAGGAAACACTGGCAACGCACCACGAGTTCCGACATGTGCACAGACCCGCTCTGCGGGAAGAGGCTCGGTCCGCTGGGCGGCAGCGTGAACTGCAGGAAGTGCGGCCGTCTCTTTTGTGAGGAACACACCATGTACCAGATGAAGCTGTCGAGGGCCGCAAACTACGAGCCGGTCCGGGGTGTGTGGTGCCGCGTCTGCGAGACGTGCTACAAGTCAAGAGAAGGCTACAACGACCACAACGGACTGGTCCGAGACCACACGGCCAGTTTCCTTGCGATACGTACCAAGCGGGTTGACAGGCACCGGCTCGAGGTCCAGCGGTTAGACAAGAGACTGAGCAAACTGACGAAAATGCTGGCCGAGGCGCCACAGGACGCGTCTCTTAACGGGTCCAGTCTGTTGTCGCCGGTGGCTTCCTTGTCGGGACAAAAGACCCAGCGGAAGCTGATTGAGCAATCGGTGGTGACGTGGGAGGACGATGCGGCCGTCTCCAACTGCCCCTTTTGCAAGCAAGAATTTAGGTCGTGGACGTTCAGACGGCATCACTGCCGCATATGTGGGCGGGTGGTGTGTGCCGACCCCGAGACCGGCTGTTCAGGCGAGATTGGCCTGAATGTGGCGAGTCGTGAGTCTTCCCTTGCGCCGCGGAAAGGTTCGCTGCCCTTGATTGCTAACGTTAGACAGCAACAACTATCCCGCCATCCGAGAAGCCGCGAATGACAGTCAACGGCCAGCTAAGCATCGATGTCCGCATGTGTCGCGACTGTAAGAGCACCATCTTTTCGCACCGCGACTTTGCCGACTCCATCGCCCACAAGCCGCCAGACCAGCGCGCCTACGAAACCCTCCGCCAGTTCGAACGCGGCATCCGCATGCTTATGCCGTCATTCCAAAAGACGCTGCTAGCCCTTCAACCCCCGGAAGATGACGACGGGGACGGAGGACCTCACAGACCCCCACCCACCCACGCGCAGATACAAGAGGCCGCAAAGATCCGCAAGCGCCTCACCGACGCCTTTGGCAAGTACGACATGGCCGCCAAGCGGATCCGGGACCTGAAAACCACCAGCCAGACACAGCTGCGGCTGCAGAAGGCTATCTACATGGCTGCCTCGAGCTTTTTGCACACAAACCTCATACCGCTCAAGAGCATACCAAAAGTGCTTCGATCGTCTAGCCACCGCCGGCTGCTGTCCAATACCAATGGGGCTGGTTCGCATCTCTCACCGCTCCGCAATGGGGAGTCCGTTGGCGGCTTCGATGACGCTGCTGCGGAAACGTCGAGCGTGGGCGGCGCAAGCGAGGCCAGCACGGCCGTGTCAACTGCCCTGCTGGAGTCGGAGGAAAGAGAGACGAGGGAGAAGCTAATCGTTCTCGAAGAGCAGCGGTTCATGGTGCAGCAGATGCTAGATAACTCTCGGGGCGCGAGGCGATTCGAAGAAGTCAGCGCGCTGACCAGGAACCTGGAGGAGCTGGACAGGGAGATCCAGGGGGTCAGGGAGGTAGTCAACGCCGTGGAGGAGAGGTGGGAAGGACTTTATTCTGCTTGAACGTCGGGTTTTAGATCCCAGGTATGGGCCATCATCTACTGCATTGCTTGGAGTTTTTGTTTTTGCGGATTCCGTTTGGGGCAGGTTTAGTTATATATGATTAGCGGTTGGTCAGGGGTTAACAGGGTCCAGATATTTCGTCATGTTATGCTTTCTTGGGGAATGACCGACAACAAACATTGCAGGCTTGGAAAAGTACCTAGCCCGGCCGAGAACGACGAAAGGCATGGTGAATACGTAGTCACTCGCCAGATGCCAGTGTTCACTAACTTGTGAATAGGTAGAGCTTAGACTCGGCGTCATACAAAGATGAGAAATGCCGTTGACGGTGAACAAGAAGAATGTGCCGAGCTAGCGGTTACGGCACCAAGGAAAAGTTGGAATCGTTCATGGTCCAGAAGGAAGAAGATTCCGAGGGACCGAGTTCCGTTTACGACATAAAAACGAATCAAGAACGCCGTTGACGAAAGGATGGCGGCTGACAAGCAGACATGTGACGACGACCCAGAAAACCTCCTGAGCTAAGCATCGCCCCTCGTCTTGTCAAGAGCGGGCACTGTGTCTTACATCTGGGCATCCGAACCTACCAAGTTAGCAAATCGCCAGCCGATCGCTTTTCCAATCGAGGCTGGCTCGATGTCGAGGATGGTTGACAGGTCTCGGCCGTGTTGAACCTGCTTACCTGCTTCCAATACCTTTTGCCATAATAGGGGCTGAGGCTGAAGCACGCCACTGTTGGCGTTATGAGACGACCGCCCGTGGAGTGTATTCCGACACCTCGACATCTACGGTAGAGGCTAGAACCTTTTAGTAGCCCGTGGCTGACGGACATTGGGGGACGACCTGCTGCACGTTGAATTCCCAGCACCTGACACCCTGACATGGCCTGGGGGGATGGATGACGCCTGCACTTTCTCCCATTTGGACCGAAAAGCAATGGAAAACGAAAACGGAGAAATTCGGATTCCCCATACTTGGCTGTCCGCTTACGGTCGGCAGCGTCAACTGACTGCTCCTTTTTTTTCCACTTGTTTCATACGGTCTTGTCTTTCAATATCGGGGACAGTGGTCTGCTTTTTTCTTTCTTTTTTTTTTCTTTCTCCTTCTCGGCCAAGGTAGCAGGCGATGGCGGCTGCTTCTTCTTCTTCTGCGGATACGACAGTGGGGAAGTAGTCTGTGTACTGCCATTCATCTTTGATCCCATTCAAAGTTCAGTTCACGGGCCGACAGGACAAGCGGCCTGCCGAGGAGAACCTTGGTGCTGAGAATGTGCCTGCTAGATGTTGTCGAGTCGAGCATCTTGTCAATATCATTCGTCGCCAACCTCGAGGACCTTATCTTCACCCTCGCCCAGACTGAGAGCGCCCTCGAGCTCATCGTCGTCACCGGGCTCATCAGCTCCCTTTACCGACTCGGCCTGGCAGCGCCGCCAACAACATCGCCGGAACCAATCATGCAACGTATGGAAGTTGTCACGGAGGAGACGGCCGGGGACATGGAAAACGAGAACTGGACTTGGGATCACAATCAAATCGCCAACAACCCTGTCGGTGAGGCCGCCATGGTCCGACGATCCAGTCGCGTCAAAGCAACATGGAAATCCCTGGCCATCTGCGCCTTCGCCGGCTTCGGGGGGATCCTGTTCGGGTACGACACGGGGTATATCAACGGGGTGATGGCGATGCCTTACTTTGAGAACATGTATCTGGGCTACTCGCTGCATCCGGAAGTGACCCCCGTGATCGACCACGGTGGCAAGCCGATCCTCGACCTAGCTGGGACGCAGATCGTCGGCCCCATCACCGTCAACCAGCTACGCAACCGGCTCATCAACACCACCACCGCTCCCGCCAACGCCACGACGCAGGCCATGTACGACGCTTACCGTTTCCGGGACAAGCGTCCGCCAAAGTGGCTCCGACTAGAGCGCTACGAGAAGCCGTTCTGGATCGCCGCCGGCATGGACGATCCCACGTGGTTCCATCTCCCGACCATCGACAAGTCGCTCATCGTCGGCCTGCTATCGGCGGGCACCTGTGTGGGCTCGCTGGTGGGGTCCGATGCGGCCGACTACCTAGGACGGAGGGTGGCGCTAGTCATTGCGTGCATCGTGTTCGTGTGGGGGGTGATCAACCAGACCGTGTCGGAGCACATGGACATGCTGGGCCGTGGGCGGTTCGAGACGGGGCTCGGTATGGGCATGATCTCCACCGTCATCATCCTCTACCTGTCCGAGATCAGCGCGGCCAACGTCCGCGGCGTCATGGTGGCATTCTACCAATTCTGCATCACCCTTGGCCTGCTCATCTCTGCCTGCGTGAATCTCGGCACGAGAGATCTCTGGAACACGGGCAGCTACCGTGTGCCCATCTGTCTGCAGATAGCGTGGGCGGGGATCCTGGGGCTGGGCCTGGCGTATTTGCCCGAGAGCCCTCGGTGGTTTGTCAAGACGGGGAAGCTGGACCGGGCGCGGGAGAGCCTGGGGCAGCTGCGGTGCGTGCCGAAAGAGGATCCGTCCGTGCGGGCGGAGTTGCAGTCAATCGTGGCGAGCCACGAGCTAGAGATGCAGATGCGATCGCTGAGGCTTGGTGGGTATGAGGAGACCTACTGGGGCTCGTGGGCGCTGTGCTTCCGTGGCCGGTGGCGCGACCGCTCGTCGAACCTACGGCGGACGGTGCTCGGCGCTACGGTGCAGGTATTCCAGCAGATCACGGGGGTCAACTTCATTTTCTACTTCGGCACCGCCTTCTTCAAGCAACAGCGCTTCGACAATGTGTTTGTCATCGTTGTGGCCATGAGCACCATCAACGTGACAGCGACGCTGATTTCCTTCTACGTGGTCAGCAGCGTGCGGCGGCGGGTGCTGCTGATCGCCGGGAGCATAGGTATGGCAGCTTGCCAGATCGCCGTAGCCATCGCGGGGCTGGTCTGGAAGACGTCAGAGGAAGGGCGTGAGGCTGGGCGGCAGCTTGCCCCAAGCGAGAGGGCTCCCGGGTGGAGTTTTTGGACGACCATGATCGGCGTCGGCGTCTACCTGGTGTTCTACGCCACGACGTGGGGGCCCGGCGCGTGGATCATCACGGGCGAGATCTTCCCGCTGCAGATTCGTGCGAGGGGCGTGGGCCTGTCGACCAGCGTCAACTGGCTGTGGAACACGGTCATCTGCCTGCTGACGCCGCTGCTGGTCGACAGCGACCACTGGAACCTCGGGCCAGCCGTGTTCATTATCTGGGGCGTGGCGTGCCTGCTGAGTGGGCTGTTCACGTACTGGTTCGTGCCCGAGACCAAGGGCCTGACGCTGGAGCAGGTCGATCTGATCTTTGAGGTGCCGGCGCGCCAGAGCGGTAAGTGGGTGCCGCCCGAGGACCTAGTGAGAAGGTATTCCGAGTTTTCGAGACGGTACTCGTCTGTTAAATGAGGCTGCATACCCGCGCAGGTTGTATACCAGGTATGTTGTTATGGAGGAGACAAACAAAAAAAAAAGGGGAGGGGAGGAGAAGCAAAAAAGGGGGTGCATCAAAACATGTCAATACTACAAAGTTGATGGGTAATTTGGAAGTGTTGGTGGTTTGCCACGTAGATAGCCGGAACTAATCAAACGCCATAACTGGACTTCATATGAGTTTATACCCAACAGTGTCACTACCTTGTAATCAATGCAGCCAGTGTTTGGCACCGATGGGGGGCATTGTTGTTCTCAGGGGGGCTGAAACGGATAACTGCATATCGCTTTAAGTGATCATCCATCAAGGTCCCTGGCAGCCCCGCACCACTGGACTGCGAGGCCCGCACCAGACGCGCAGCAAGCGCGATTCAGCCCGTCGTGACCGACTAAATTCCAGGTTGCTCTTGCTCAGCACAAGGCAGTCGCTCTTTGCAGCTCTATAGTACTACCTGGTACGTACGTCATTGTTTTCTACGCGTCATACGGCGACACCCATCCATTGCAACTCCGAGATCCCCGAGACGCGTCGACTTTCCTTCAATTGAGCCTTGTTGCCCCTCAATCTCACGCCGTACACAGCGCGACACGCCGCCCCCCACTCGTTAGCCGGTCAACTATGGCTTCCCGCCGTCGTCGCAACCGCCCAGAGAGCCCCGAGTCGGCTCCAAGAAGTGCAGCGTCTGACCGATCATCCCAACCACCCCCGTCAGACGACTCTTCCGTCTTCGCCGCAGTCCCCTTCTATAACACCACCTTCTCGACCCACCGAGTCTCGCCATTGTACATCGGCAAGGAACAACTTACAAATGAACGACTGCGTACCCTGGCCCAACGCCTGCGTGATATCCTCGTCGGCGATGTCGTCCGCGGCGTCGAGGTTGGGCTCGGTCGAGATGGCGACGACCCCGTCATGGGCCGCTTCGGCGCCCTCGAGGCTGTCGACATGCACTGGGTGCGCCTGGCTTCCGTGTTGGACATAAACCCCGACGACGCCGGCAACGAGCACGAAGGCAGCCGCGATCTCAGCCAGGATCATATGGATATCGACCCATCGCCATCCTCCTCCGGCGGACATAAAGACCTGCTAAAGCAAAAGGCCATGCACATATCCCTGCGCTACGAGGCTTCCTCCTGCACGGCATTACTGCTGCCGTCCACGACGCAGGAGGATCCTCCCAGGAACATATCATTCTCTATCGATACCTCGGCCGAACCAGCGGACCCACAGCACTTCTTCTCCATGCCGCTCCTCCTCCTGCGCATGCCCACGCCCCTAAAACCCATCATCGCCGACTTTCTCGCCACGTCTTTCGACTGCCGCGTCAGTCCGCTGCGTCTCGGCACGCGAAGCCTTGTGCGCAGCTGGGAGGTTTGGGCGCGGTTATCAGGCCTGCCGTCCCGCGGACCCCTCGCCAAGGACATGGTTCTCAGTCTGGGCTTCCACCTCGCGCCGCCCGACCAGCCGGCAGAAGAAGAAGACTACCCGCCACCCCCTGGTCTCAAATCCATCGACGTCATCATCCCTGCGGCTGAGCTACGCAAGTTCGCTGATGCCCCCGCCGGCCCCAGCAAGCGCAAAAACTCTTCCGCACGAGAGTGGGAGGGTGACCTCAAGAAGCGGCGGAAACTCGCCGGGGGACGCCCACGCGAGGAGGGCTGGGAGTGGCGGATGGCGGGAGATGCAACCGCGGGAGAGGGTGGTGCTCCTACTGCCGTGGAGAGACAGCCATTCACGGCAGCGCTAGGCTGGTATATGGACCATCATCTGGGCCTGGATATGTTCCATCCCGGCGTCAGGGTGACCAAGGTTGCCTGTGCGGGGTTCGCCATGTCGGAGGGTCGGCTCAAGGTGTTTGGATCTGCGGGCGAGGCGAGGCGTGGAGCCTCGTCGGAGGGCCAGAGACAAGCCGTGTTGGAGTTGGTGGCAGATCTGGTTGGGAAAGCGACGATTGGAGGGTTTGAAGGGCAGCGTGGCGGTTAGGATATGGCAGTGGGCCATGGACGTGCTGGATCATATGTGTGTTTGTGAGGTGGTGCTGGTTGCATTTGTCCCGGCGTTTTTATCTTTTCTCTATTTTAGATTTATCGAGATGGTTGATACCCCCGGTTTAAACACGTGCGAATAAGCAGTATCTGTATGATAATGTACGTCATGAGGCTACATGTCGGGATTGGAGTGTGTTTGACGTGCAAAAGTGGTTATGTGGTGGTGTTCTTCACCATGTCGTGGCGTGGAACGATTACCACACCAATTCACTCGTCTGTCTTCCCTGGGTTATCCTGCAACATAGGAACTTTAGTCGAGGGCATGATCCCCGAAGGTCGATTTCTAATTCGCTGTTAAGTCCGATGGTTTCCCTTGCTTCGTCATACCAACCTATGTATCCAAATTTAATTATCATCCCGGGCGTTTTCACCAGCATTTTCGCTCAAGAAGACATCAAAGTTCAAGTCGGTCTCCTGAAAACAGCAACGCCTCCGAAATGGAGGTATCACTTGGTCTACCGTGATTATTAACATTTTGGCATGTTTCTTCGCTGTGTTAATTGCCGGCCATGACTCGGAAAGGGTATCCGCGGAGATAGGACGACGGTGATAAGATGCTACCAGAACTGAACGTATATCGGTTTACCAGTTCCCCGCATCATGCATCTCCGTTAATAATCGACAAAATACCACCAAATGCTACCGAAAGTGAAGTGCTCCATCATATCGCAGCTCTTGCGTCATGAAAAATGGTTTGGGGATTAGTAAGTCACGTTCCATATTAGGAGGGATGTCTCCCCTAAACCGGCGGTTGCATACGCATTTCCGTCTTCTTCCAACGGGAGCGAGTCAGTTCCGATTCCACAACATATTGTTGGGCAAATCTGGGGGCGGTGGCATTTGTAAGCCCACGACGGCCTGCATTTGTCACGACATCCTATCGCACAGGGCTTCTCCTAGGAGCACGACGAGGAGATTGGCGCCCAGCATGTAATTCATGTATTCTATAAAGATTAGACTTTTATCATGGGGGATATCTTCAGTGTCCAGTCCAATTCCATCACAGACCAGCAATTTCAGTTGAATCTCAGATCGAAACCGAAGCCTCAAGTAGTACTTCAAGTTTAAGCTCTGTCACATTACATCGTCACAATGTCCAAGAAGACCGTCACCGTTGTCGGCGCCACGGGCACCCAAGGCAAAGGCGTCATCGCGGCCTTCCTCAACAACCCATCCTACCACATCCGCGCGCTCACCCGCTCCCCTACCAGCGCCTCAGCCCTCGCTCTTTCCGCGCAAGGCCTCGAGGTAGTCCAAGCCGACATCAACGACCCCGCCTCTCTCAAAGCCGCCTTTGCAGGCTCGCACGTCATCTACGCGGTAACCAACTTCTTCGAGCCTTTCGCAGCCCTCCAGTCCGGCCTCAAGGCGCTTGACGTCGAAGTTCAGCAAGGCATCAACCTCGCTAACGCCGCCGCCGCGACCCCCACCCTCGAGCACTACATCTGGAGCACGCTGCCCAACGCCTCGGCTATCTCGGGCGGCAAGTACCTGATCCCGCACTTCGAGGGCAAGAACCGCGTCGACGCGTACATCAAGGACAAGCTGCCCGCCCTCTGGGCCAAAACGACCCTCTTCTGGGTCAGCTACTATGGCAACAACTACGCCTACCCCATGTACACGCCCTACCTTATCCCCACGACCGGCAAGTACGTGCAGTTCGGTAACTACGCGCCGAGCACTCTGATCCGCACCATCGGTGACGTGGTCACCAACGTCGGCCCGTTTATCAAGGCCGTCGTTGAGCAGCCTGACAAGACGACGCGCGGTGCCGTGGTCCTCGCCGCCCTGCCCCAGACCTACACGGCCGATGAGCTGCTGCAGACGTGGGCGCGGGTGAAGGGGGTCAAGGCGCAGCTAGTGCAGGTCAGTGGACAGGCGTTTAGCGAGCTATGGCCGGTTTGGGCCGATGAGATGGGCGTCATGATGGAGTTCTGGGAAGAGTTTGGGGATAAGAGTTGGAGTGTTGGTGATGGGGAGGGGGTGCTGGATGCGGAGGCGTTGGGGGTCAAGGGGCTGCAGGGGATCGAAGAGGCTTTTCGGGGGCTGGAGGTGTGAGCGGGGTGGTGTTGTTGTGACGGGGGCAACATGGGGGCTGGAAGTCTAGACTGTTGTGCACCTCCAGTACGCTATGTGGGGGAGGGGGGTTTTGTGGTGGGAGTGGGATCGTCGTTTGCTACCCATTTCCTCCATGTTGTTCGGCTGACATGTACTCTTTGTTGAGGCTGATAACTTGATGATATTCTGTTCCTTGTGTCTCCACACAGTATCTTGCTACCTCTCTTCTCATGTTGTGCTTGTCTTGTTGCTGGGCTTTCACATATACTCTTCTATCCAAGCCATAGTCAACATGCCATCCAATGACTGGCATGGAGCTCATGAACATAACAAGCGAACTGCCGGCCCCCTCCGATAAGGCGTGCAGCGTTCACCTTACACGAAACCCCTCGGTTGGACAAAACACCAATCTTGCGTCTGCCTTTGCCTTTATGTTTGACCGCTATCAAGACCATCGGCAGTCACCGCGCTCTGCATCTGCAGCTGCACATGCGTCTGCGGGCAAGGTTGATAACGGGCTCGGTAAACCGGCAAGGTCGCAGTCAGTCAGGGCATGTCGGGCAGAGGTCGGACCTTTTTTTCTCGGCCAATGTAACGTCGGGTACCGGTATCCATTATAGGGCTGGCCCACGGCTTATAATGTCCTGGTTCAAGTCTGAATTTGCCCGCCTTGTCAGTCGCTTGGGAAGTTGGGTGGGCATGTCGTGTGTGAGGATGCAGTCATGTTTGTTTTGATGATTCTTTGATTTGTGACACGTGGAGTTCATGTTCTTTTTCTTTCCTGAAAAATGAAGTCGTTGAGTGGCACTGGGTTTTCTAGTATCCAGTGAGCCCCTTTCATGGTCAAACTGCTCATTGAACAGAAATGATACAATCAATGACTGTCTCACCATCAAGATAAGTCGGTTCTCATGCCTCGAATAACTATCCTGGGAGGACTGGAACCACCGATAACGCACTGGCGGATCGCGGCCGGTCACTGTTGCTGAGAATGCAGTTCTCCCGAGACAGCAGGTCCTAGCCTCTGACACCCTTTTCAAAGGGACTGCATGTTTTCTAGCCAGTTGCTTTCCCAATCGGTACAAGGAGATAGATATACTGTAGCACGTAGTACAGTAGCTAGTGTAAAGGAAGCGTGTTCTTGGCCGTTATGCCCCAGTCTCACTATTGGGAGACTATAGCGGACTAGTCGGTTTGAAGCTATGCTTCTTAGCTCTGGACCCTGGGCTTTGACTCTGATCCTTGTCTCAGTGATAACGCTCGTACTAAGGTCTTGCGGATTGGCTGCAGCGCTGTGATTAATCAAGGCTCTACTGTGTACACTACACTGGAAGCAGGAAGCAGAGTGTTCGCCAGCAGATGTCGGCTTTGAGCGGTGACGCAAACGATTCCTATCGGGCACGGATACGCCTCGGAAGATAGGTAAGTTTTGGTCCATGTACGGTACTTGTATTGCTGGGCAGGGGAGTGACAGGGTCGGTTGCAAGAGAACAAGGGATATCACAGAGGAACCCGAGCTGCATAAGGTACCTACCCTTCTCGAGTCGAGAGTCTTGCGAAGCTCTGTTGGGGGTGACCAAGGCTAGGTAGCTGGTAGTGGCTCGATGCACTGTTCAGGCGACATATGTGTAACCGTAGCGCATGTACTACCTTGAACTACCTGGTCGTATCTGGCCACTCAACAGGTCAACGGCATTGCCAAGAAAGCCGTTATCGAACCACGTGTGGCAGCGGCAGACTTTCGGACTCGTCAGGGACACAACTAGGATAGTCGCACAGACGATGTTGCCGAGTTCCGTGAGTGTATCCTGTAATCTGTGTTGGCCTCTTTCCCTTTTGTGTCGGCCTTCTTTTTCTTCTTCTCCCTGGCGCGCTTTTCGGGTCGTTTCTTTCTTCCGTTTCGGGTGACGAGTGTACGTCATGAGGAAAGTCGTATCTGGCCGGGGCTGTGACCGGGCATTGATGCCACACCACACAGGTTGGGAAGGTCATGGCTATCGGGATCCCCCTTGGACACCACCCTCCCTCCCCCACGAATCCTTACCGATCGCTGGAACGGTCGATCCATCCCATCGCACAATTTTTATCTGCGCAACTGCAACTCAGATCGACCGTGGTGGGCCATTCATGGCACCCCTTCCTTCGAATGGGCCGTGGCAGGGCTGCTTGGCTGCAACCTGGGAAGGCCACATGTGAGGAACAAGGCCCCCTTTGAAAGCTTCAAGCTTCAAAAAATCGACATGCAGTGCACGCATCCACGAGCTTGTCGGGCAACAAACCTTCCATTTGCCGGCTGATTGGCTACAATGCATTTGTGCCTGCAGTGAGCAAGGGGGAATGCGAGGGTTACACAGTCGAAGCTGCCATCCGGTCGCGCAGATCGAGCTACGGGTTGTGGGGGTATTCTGATTGGCGACCGCGCGAGCCGAGAGATGATTGTGGAGGCAGTCGAAGGGTTGATCTCGAATCCGTCATGCCTCCCCGCATTGCGCTTGTTCAACACTTGTTGACATGTGGAGACTGGGAGAGAGCTGAAGACGGGTGGGAAAAGATGATGCCGTAATGACTGGTGAAACAATCCACTATTTGATGTCCGAGCTGGCCTCCTTTGTGGCTGTTCAGCAAGCAACAGAAAAGGCTGGCTCGAAGTAGTCCGAGTCTAGAAAGTGGAGGCGCGGTGATTCCTTTTTTCCTCGACATCGGTTTGATCCATCTCGTTGTGGTGATGTGACGCTTTGTGATTTCTTAGGCTGAAGAACAAGAGAAAAAACCTGCAGACATACCTGGAAAGCGCAACATCGTACGGGCGTAAGGTATTACCGTGAGTCGAGCCAAGAAGTTGCTGGAAGCGGAAAATGCAACACAGGGCGGTGCATACCGCAGAGGGGGCCGCGCGCACCAAATCAACCCGGTAATTACTTGCCATCGCCCCTTGCCAAGCGCCAGTAGCTGCCGGGAGCGACGAGGATGCCATGTGGTGACAAGCTGCCGTGCCCGGTCGAGGCGGTCCAAGCGACGGAGCGTTGGCTCAAAGCGGACCCAACGTTTTGCACTTGTCCAGCACTTGCCCGAGCCAGAACGAAGGGAACGAAGCGACCTCGACCGTCGCCTTGTTTACGCGGGCTGCGCGGTATTTAACTGGTATCCTGCCATAATACCAGCCATGCCCTTCCCGGCCTAGCATCATGTCTTGGACGGCGCGGCGGTGGAGCCCTTCCAGGAGCGCGGGCAGACTACGACGGTTTCGGAGCTGCCCGTCCATTTTTCATTGATTCCGAGTGCGAGAGGCGATGATGATATAAGCTGGGGGATATCTACTCGGTGCAGACGAACTTGAGGGGAAGGATTGTGTGCGTCGATCTCAGCTTCAGGACTATCGCGACCGACGGTGACGTGGACGGGATCTCTCCTCCCTGCCACACCTAGCTCCCAGGTACCAATAATGAGTGCTGCCAACCCATCCATCACCACACCTTCGTTTACCACCTCCACCTGCCGACGTCTGCAGCTGCCACAGCCATGAGGATTCCCCCCGCCGAAATTTGGGCCGGATGGCCGAAGCCGAACTACGACAACCCCATCACGCGCGGCAACGGTCTCATCGCCATCGAGATCACCATCTTTATATTCGCATTGACGATTCTCCTGCTGCGTCTCTATGTTCGGATTCGCATCTTGCGCCACACGGGCTATGATGACTGGATCATGGTGGCCGCCATGGTGCGTGATTATTTACCTAGCCCCTGAGCCCCTTTTCAACAGTGGTGGACGGACGTGGCCTAACAAACCTATGATAAATAATAGTGCTTCGGCATGGGCGTGACAATAAGTACCATCCTCGCATCGACCCTCTACGGCTGGGACCGCCACGTCTACGACATCCGCTTCGACACGCTCATCAAGGGCCGGCAGATATCCATGGCCATCCAGGCGCTCTTCGTCCTGTCTTCGTATCTGGCCAAACTGTCCATCCTCGTCAGCTACCTGCGCCTCGCCCCGATCGACTCCTGGTTCCGCCGTCTGACCAATGTGGCCATTGTCACGGTTGTGCTTGCATGTGTCGGCGCCATCATCCTTTTGTTCTCGCAGTGTGTGTAAGTTGACACGATTGGTATTTTCTTGATTCTCTGCATTGAAAGCTGCTGATCTGTTGTTCTTTGTGCGTGCCAGACCGGTCAAGAGCTACTGGGACATCTTCAGCGGGTCCAGGCACTGCCTCCCCGAGGCGCCTCCGCTGCTCGTGCAGGCCATCTTGACAGTGACAACCGACTTCATCGTTTGGGTTCTGCCGCTGCCAACATTCTATCACGCACGACTGCCACTCGGCCAGCGGATCGCCCTCATCGTGCTCTTCAGCTTCGGCCTCTTCGTCGTCGTGGCGGCCTGCGCGCGCACTTACTGGATCTGGTATGTGCTGGAGGACACCTACGACCCGACGTGGGAGGGTTACAACCTGTGGACCTGGACAGCCGTCGAAGTGCACCTGGGCGTGGTCTGTGGCTGTGTGCCGTGGCTCAAGTCGCTGTTCAAGATCAGGTCGCTGCGCGGCGGCAGCACCGGGGCAAGCAATACGGGCATGCAAGGAAAAGGCTACAAGCGCCACCCGGACGGCGTCGAGCCAAAGGGCTCGGTCGGGCTGGTCACCATCGGCGGCACCGGTGCCTTGAGCACGGGAGCCGGGAACAAGAATCTGCGGGCGAGCGACTCGGAACTCTCACTAGGGCACGATCTCAACACGGACAACTGGTCCGAGAGCCAGAGGGCCAGCAGCACCATTGGGATACGGCCTCGGGACAAATAGATACCTCAACTGATGATCGCTGCCATGGCATAACTTGATGTCTGTATTTACAAGTGTGTCCCAGTTTCTTTGGTTTACAAAAGCTGCAGTGCCGTTGTCACTTATTAGAATAAATATTCCCGGGTTTCGCAACCACAAACAACTTCAACCCATACTATTCTTGGTCGGCGCCCGGTGATCACATGTGAGTTCGCTTGTAATTGGCCCAGTTGGATGAATTGAGTGCTGATCGACCACACAACGGCAGGTCTCGATGCAACCCTCCAATTCGGTCATGGTTCAAGTTGAAATACCCTACGTCATTCAACATTGATTTGATTACCTGGTAGCCGAACGTCATGAACATGGACTGAGTTCGAGCACCGCCGTCGAAAAATCTAACAACTCTTTTATGCTTTGTGGCCCTGCTGCACAGCCACGCTTCGCGTCAATTTTGAATCCTAGTACTTACATTTCCCGGCCGCACCAATAAACAAAAAAGCGAACCATTGGTGTCTCATATTGTGTAAACCGCCATGAGCTCTAACATTCTGGTCAGCAATGGCACATGCTACAGTGCAGCGGGAAAGAAGTTGGACAAGAGCTTCATCCCCTGCGGAAATGCGGCGTATGGACACCAGACATGTTGCGGGGCGGGAGACAACTGTCTCGGCGACGACGCCTGCTTTGGGGTGCACGGCTCTGGCTACGGTAGCTTGCTTACATACATGGCTGGTTGCACCGACCCCGACTACAAAGACAAGAGCTGTCCGAACAAGGAGGGTATTGGTGAGTTCCTCCACATTCCCGACGCCATGACTTGCCGTGAGACTAAACCCTTGTCTCAGACCAGCCCTGGATTGCCCTCACGCTCTGTGACCATACCGATGGCATCTGGGCTGCCTGCTCGCAGCAAGGGAACCCGACGACTCTCCAGCCAGGGTCCTACTGCTCCTGCACCGACACAGCGAAAGCGACGATAGCATTCACCGACGCCAACCAGCTTCCCAACATTGCCTCGCTGCCCGCAACCACCGGGGACACTATCTCGTTCTTCCCAGACCATACCCCCACAGGGTCACCTGCAACCGCGCCCGCAGCCACAACCGCAGCCTCGTCCACACCGGTGGCGACCAGCAATCAACCAACAACAGCAGGCTCTTCAAGTTCTGACTCTGCCTCCAACACCGGTGGGGGCACAAGCCAGGCGCAGAGCAGTCAAGCCACCGGCAGTTCATCAAGCAGCGGCGGCACAACGCAACCGGGAGCCAGTGGAACGAATCCAGATTCAAGTTCCCAGACCGGCACCAATACGAGTGGCGGCGCCTCACAGACCTCAAACGCCGGCACGACCACCACCGACACCCCATCCGGCCTCGGCCCCGGCGCAAAAGCCGGCATCGCCGTAGCCGCAGCGGTATCCGGCCTGATCTTCATTGCGGTCCTCGTTGCCCTCTTCCTCAGCCACCGGCGCAAGCGGCAGCGCCAAAGCAAACTGTCCAATGAAGCAGGCAATGGCAGCCCCAGCGAGAAGCCCGGCGCTCAGCGTGATTCGCTGCGCACGTCGGAGGCCGATGGAAAGCCCGTGTCCGAGGCCGATGGCGTCGCCGCGCGCCCGTGGAGCATGCGCAGTGAGCTTGAGGGGGATCAGCCTCCTAACTCGGTAGTAGGTGGTCCCGGGCCGTATGTGTCGGGACATGCTGTGAGGAGGAGTGGGGAGGGTGGCGATGTTTTGACCCCTGTTGCTGAGTTGCCTGGGAGCGAGGTGGAGAGTCGGTTTGGTGGTGGCGGCGGTGCGCAAGGAGCGAGGACAAAGGTGGCGGTTGGGGATAGTCGTGCGTATTTATGAAGGGTGACCTAAGTAATCGGGTAATGAGCCGGGGCCGGTGGTGAACGGGCTTGCTTGGCTAATATGAGGGGCCCTGGTCGAAGAGGTTGTCTGTTTTGGTTTGGAAAGCTTTGGTAATTAATCCTTTGATTTGAGAGCGGGAGTTGGGATTCCAGGTAGGCACTGGTTAATCAATGACATGTAGATGATTTGGTGCTCTCCCTCCTAAGCCTATTGATCCCCTCTGTCTACCTCCCTTGAGCAACTCGAAGAAGCCCCCCAACAATATCCTCACCCCTCTCTCAACCACTCAGCACCTAGCAGCTCGGATCCACTTGGCCGCTTATTTGGATCTAGTCTCGTCATGAGCCGAAGAAAATCCAAGAACTGCTTCCTCTCCGTCCCTTGCAGGTTAGGGTTCCTGCTGAACTGTTCCAGCGAGCAGCCAGATGGGAAAGGCGACGGCACGAGAAGATTATCTGCGTGTTCATTTTGGTCAGAAGGCCAGTACCTAGAACGAGCGGGAATGGGAACTGCTAGACATGGGGGAAGATGCGTACCCTCCGAGTCAAAGTATATGTCTCGATTCCTTGACCGAGCTAGAAGTTGCGTTGGCATGTCCCCGAGGACAGCTATCATTTGTGCCAGGTGCGCGTCGGCAGTATATGGAGCCGTTGGAGTTGCCTGGCCGTCAAAAAGCACTTGGCCCTCAACAAGCTCCCAGATCTAGTGTGGGTGAAAGGTTGGTCGTCAGGCATGTTCCTCCATGATAAGATTCAAGCATTACGATGTGTAGATAACCTCAATTGTGCACTTACCAACAATCCCAAATTCCAAATATCGACCTTTTCGTCCCACTCGGCACCGAGAATCACCTCGGGAGCGCGCAGCACGCGGGGCTGAATCCGTTCAGTTAGGTGTTTGTTGATCCAGCATGCTGGGAGCAGTGCGTCAGCTTTGATGCTCAGCCACGCAAATACTATAGGAACTAGAATAGTGCTCTTACATGATCCAAAGTCTACCAGTCTGACTGCCAGATTAGTGGGGTTGGCAACGTCCTCTTTAGCAGTAGAGATCTGAGTTGACGCAATGTAGAAGTCGCTCGGGGGATCTAATGGTGGGGCATGGGGCCGAAAGGCTCCGACGAGGCCTCCTCGAGTAACTGATTGATGGCGCGGGTTTCAATCATGATGTTTTGCGGTTTGATATCTTGGACAGTTGTTGGTCAGCTACAAGGGCCCATATGGATTTATGAGAGAATCAACGCCCACTGACTCACCTGTGTGTATCACTCGGCATGTCTGGTGTAGATAGGATAGAGCAAGCAGCAGTTGTCTCGATATGTCCTTCATGATGGGCAACGGAATCCGGAATTTCGGAAATAAGCGACGATACCTGGACAGGTCTGGTCCCATGGCTTTGAAGACGAGACAGACATGTTTCCCATGTATACCGCTGTGTTGAAACTCGTCTACAAGCCCAATGACATGGCTGGCACCTGGGCCGCGACGATTTGTGACTTGGATTGCAATGTGGCGGAGGATGTCTACTTCGAATGTATTCTGGTGATCATGTTTCCCGGGGAGGCTGCCAGCGGTGAGGACCTTGATCGCGACGTGTGCCTTGAACCTTTGATTTTGTATTGTCAAGTCTAATTAGGATCAAATAAACACCTCAAAGGAAGTAAGTAGGTGGAGTGCAATTCTTACTCCCGATCATATACGAGCCATACGGTCGAGTGGCGACCATATCCAAGCTTACTGAGAATTCTGTATCTGCCACACTTGAATGTGTCACCAACTCTCACGGGATGGTAGCCGCCCGGACAATAACGCGTGAGACTTTCCTCGGATATGTTGCGCGTTTCGCTGGCAGTGGATGTCGTAGAGCGATTAAAGGAGAGTTTGGTTCGAAGGCGGAAAGGTAGTGAGCCTAGCATCATGTCGCCCAGCGCGGGCTGGTGTGTCCATGGCAGCTGTGAGAATATTCGAAGGTGAAGCTATGGGACAAAGAAAAGGAAAACGAAGCAGGAAGGCTGAACGCCGCATTGACAGCAGACTTGTTTGCTGGCTTGTGCGTTTTAATATTGCGATCGACAGTTGGTGGCGGTTTTCATTGGTCCCCCGTAAACAAACAGCCCCCTTTTTCTTGTTCTGGCTTTTTCTTCATCTCGCACCAAGCCACCAACATCAGGAAATCTCTGTTCCCTGCCAGCGGCCAAGCACCGCCAGTTTGTGATTACTGAACTCGTCAGACATTCCTTCAAACGCGTATCGGATTACAGAGTGGCGATACTTCTCGACAGTTTCAATAACGAATGTCGCGGAAGCTGATACGCGCGCGGTCTCCTCTTCTTTATTAGACTTCCACCTTTCCTCCTTTCCACGCATGTTTTACGCTTGCTGATATTCAAGGTTTATTCAGCATCAACGAGCACTTCGATTTTTCTTCGAGTGCTTTATGAACAAGAAAGTTTGTGGCACGAAAGTAATGATATGGCCGCCACGAATCGACAGTCTCACATAACTTGAAACATAACAATTTGAACCTCACCAACTCGTTGCCAACTGTACTGATAGCTTGGTAGTTAGGTATCTACCTACCTAGGTAGACATTAGACACAAATTGGAGATGATGCCGCCGCGAGTCTTGAATCGTCACAACACAGCATCAGGCAGGCTGATAATCAAGCACATCGGGGTCTTGACACTTGCATTGACGCAGATTGAACAATATCAAAGAGCACACTTCCAACCATCATAGCTAAATCACAAAGTCATTCTCACCGACTTCCCCTTGCCCTTTTGCACACCCCAAAATGCCCACGGATCTTGTCCCGGTTCATCCACTTCGGCCACCCGCTCCACGCCACTGATAGCGTCAGCCGCAGTAGGTATCGCCTTCTTCTTTTTCTTTTCCCTTGTACTCTTGCTCACTGGCAAGCGAGTCCGCGTCTCCTTCACCTCCACCACGACTAAGGGCACAGTACTACCCTCACCTGCTTGCGGGAGTTCGACAACGGAAAGTGAACTGGCAACCTCCTTCTCCACGGACAGCCGACTCCCTCTGCCCCTGCCCCTCTCCATCGGGGAAGAGGCTGTGGCAAACATGGGCTCCGATCCGTCAACTGTGGACAGTTGGGGGTTGAAAGTGGGACTGGGGTGGGGAGTTGGTTCAGACTCGACCGCGTTTTCCTCACGAACTAGCACGGGTTGCTCATCTGCCATCTCTTCGGATCCCTGACAAGTCTCTGGCGTAAGTACTGGGCTCTGATACGCAACATGAACAGCAGGGTCAGGATGAGGGGGGACAAAGTTGCAGACGCTAGGATCTGGCTCGACTTGAGTCGTCGCCTTCGTCTTGCCTTTGTGTATGATAGGAGCCTTGGTCGTCCCGTGGTTGGTTGTTGTGAATGCATGTGGCTTCTGGTCAGGACTGACGGTCCGTGTCGAGGACCATGAGCCAAAAGTCGGTGTTAATGGCTCGTTCGGTGAGTGGGTTTCCTTCCTCTTCCTCCCGCCACTCCTGTATGTGCGTGATCCAGCCATCTCAAAGTCCGAGTCACTAATTCTGCCGGGCTCCTCCAGTCGCACGGCAGCGTCTACCGCTTCCAATGGCGAGGCGCACACAAACTCTGGTGCGAATTCGTACGCCGCGGAGCTTATCATGGTTGGGGATATTGGCTGCACCTCTGGCAGGGGCTCGGGACCGCGGTGTTGCCGTGCTTTGACCTGAGAGGCGTTCTGCGCTTCAAGATGAGGCTTGGCTTCCGCGTCGAAATGGGTCTCAATGTCAGGCTCAGAATGGAATTCACGGTCGGAATGGGACATAGGAGCCCGCTCAAACCCCGGCACGGGAGGCTCCTGGATTTCGTCGCGCGGGAAGAGGTCGAAAAGGTCGAAAGGGCCGTCCATCTGGGTCTCTATAGGGTTATCGGGCTCTGGCGATAGCAACGGGCTCGAGTCTTCGTACGAGAAATCCCCGCCCGCGTTCGCTGGCACGCATTCAACGACTGGAACTTCGTCGAATGACGACTTATCCCGTAGTGGCAGCGAAACGCCTTCGTCGCGGTCTCCCTCGATGGCGGACTCGTCCGTGAGTGGAGTGAAGGGCTCAACGTCGCTGGTGTCCTGGCTCAGAGATTCCAGCATCTCGCAGTAGACCTCCAACATTCCCCTGAAGAGAACCTTGGCAATGGAAAAGTTGTCACCGTAGTTGGAGGGGAAGTCGGCTTCGATAATCGCGGTAGGGTCCTCAAATGCCGCCTTGATTCGCCCCTTCATGTAGTTGGGGAACCAAACATCATCGCCAACGGGCACGGGGTAGGCTTCCTTGACGACATCGATCATGGTGAATGCATCAAGTCCCTGGCCAAGCTGTACGATCTGCTCCTTTGCCAGCTCTTCAAGACCGTCCAGCTCGTAGGTCCGGGCAGCAGAGTAGACCTCGAAGCTCGTCCTGAACTCGGCAAGATGCGCACTTGGACCAGACTGGGGCCCCGTCCACTCCAAGGCTTCGTATTTGCCTGTGTAAAAGTACTGGACCAGGACATGGCCTGTGTTGCCCGAGATGTGTTGCAGGTCGAGCTCTTTGGTGGACGGGTCGCACAGGAGGGCCAACTTGGAGCTTTTGAGAAAGAAGGCTCGATGGATGGAAAGGGGGAAGCCGGTCGCGAACTGGAGGCTGATGAAAGGGCTGCTGAAGGGACTGAGCGACGAGGGTTAGCTTGCCATGCCATGCCAGGCCCAAATACCACTCCGTTCTCGCTGCACTGCCTGGTTGACGGGCCGGGGCTTACGAAATGTCGAAACTGGCATCCATCTTTAGTTCGTCGCGATGATCGGTGCTGCTGCTACACGTATTGAGAGCGCCGGTGGTGATCAGTGCGATTGCTCGGCTTTCTTTTTCTTCCGGGTCGTTAGGAGCAATATTGTCCCTAGGGAGTGCGCTTGGTGCCGCGCCCATTGATGGAATCGTCGAGTTGGAATGGTAATAATGCATGGCACGAAACTGGACCGGACGGCAATTGTTTCCGCCGTTAGGTCGTTTCGTCATAATGTTATTAAGACGCTCCGAGTGCAGTTCGCCCGTTGGGCTTCGGTTGTTCGTCGGGCAATCCCGCTGCATCGATGCCTGATGACCATGTTGGTGATTCAAGACTCTGGTGGCCCAGTCGTTGACCTCGGATATCGCGTCACGGTGCGGCTTGACGGCCATGAATTCGCGTGTGCGGGGACAGCACATTGCACTGGGTGTTGTCAGTGCCCCAATGGAGACATGTGCCCTCCCACTCTGGCATGCATCCGAGCTTCCGCCTCAATCCAAGTCAAGCATTGGAGAAGCGCGATTGAAGTCAGGCCACAGAGCAAACGGCCACTCCAAGCCTTGGGCGAACCTTGGTCGCCATCCGGACTCGCCCCACCATGCAGCAGGCCATTTACGGTTTGCTTTGCTTATCCGTTGAGACGCGATTGCCGCCGTCAAATCAGTTGCTTGCAACGTTTACCCCTATCCCGTCCACTTTTGTATCCCTTTCCCCCTTTTCCCCGTATTTCCAACGTTTTGACCTACCACAAGCCGCATTTTCCATGACAGTCAGATATGACAACCATACCATAGGACAACAGAGAGGATTGCAGTGCCCCGAAAATCATGAAAACCCCCTAGGAGATCAACAAATACATGTATGTCAACTAGGCGAGTGAGGGCTGGGGGTCTCCTCTTGTCACTCTCCCCGATTTCCATGGCCGTTTCTCGATTCCTTCAAAGTTTTGCCTCGCCAAGACCTCAACGGCTGACCATCAATTTCATAAACGCTGAAAGCCCAAGGACAAGCAATAGTGATCCCGTGCTCTGTCCCTTCCAGCGCGATATCACTCCGCTTTCTCCAGCGTTCCATCCAGAAAGAGCATATTGCAGTGATAATAACTCGACCTAGAATAGTGCCGGGGATAGCAGCTGGAGAAGCGGCATGAACTGCGTCGTGCAACCCCCCGGCCTATGCCAAAATGGACTTCTGATCAATCTCGACGGCCGTCCTGACGAGGTTCATCACAACGCCTGTTATCAGGGTGTATTCAACGATTCTGATGGCGACAGCAAGGAGTAGACAGTGAGCACGAATCAGCGTAAACTCCACCTTACTAGGCCCGAGATTGGACAGGAAGATTGGTAGGAGACCTGGCATAATGACGGCGTTCTAATGATAAGGCAGTTGAGGTACATCATCAAAGCCTTTCACTCGACGTTCGTCACGGCCGGATTCTCTTGAGGGACTAATTCCTGACCCGCATAAGCATCAACCAGTCCACAAGGCAAACTTTTGAGCTCTTCTCCTAAGCAAGATATTTAAATTTCTCCCCTCTAATTAATTGTGTCCTCAAACTTCACTGTGTCATGAATCTTTATGTACCTACATGGCAGGTAATCAGAGATTACCTAGTCGCTTGCATTTTCTTCTTCCAAGCCTCAACCCGAGAGAATCAACTGAGAGAATGCGCCATCCGCAATCATACGGGGTTTCAACTGCCAGTTAGGTACCTCGGTATGGCGCCATGCTTTGCTTGATTACTTGAGAGCAGCTGCTCGACTTCAAGAGTGAATGGGTCATCACGATCCGATGGATGCCTGTCTAGTTACCTAGGTAATTATATGATAGTGCCGACCATCGACGGACGAGGGAAGAATTCCAAGTATTGTTGTCATTCGCTCCCTGGGCGACTTACATACATCTTGGATACCGTTTGTCAATTGGAAATGTATTCAATGTTCCCCACGAAATTGCAGACCGTTTCTTATATCTCCTATCATTACCTAAGCTTATCCGAAATTTCATCATAGTGAACATGAACCCAACTACCGCGGCGTTCATCAGGCCTTCAAGTTCTCACCAAATTTACCACTGTGGATGACAAAACGACCCCCCCAAAAAACTAGCATTGGAGATTCGGCAATCAAAGGCCACCTTCACCCACCACCCTAGGTACCTGGGTAGACTGAAATGACAGTCTGTGGCCTTATCAGCAGTTTCTCTGTCTCGCTCTCACTGGCAACTTCAAGTTGTGCGCCGGTTTGTCGGGCGGGTGTGTTACCTTGCATCGTGCCGGCAATGACATGATTTGTCCCTGTCGGCATTGGTGGCTTGAAGGTTCCTGTTTCCATGACAAGGTGCCGTAGGCCATGCAGGCCCTCGCATGCAAATATTGGAAGTTTCCTGCACGAACCCCGCGAAGCTGACCACCAACTGCAATGTGTAACAATATTCTCCTTTCATCTTCCACTGTCTCTGTCTTTCAGACCGCGTCTGATAAGTTTCAATGCAAGGGCATTAATGTATAGGTAGGTATTTATACGTGCGCTGTCCTCGCCAGCATCGATAAAGTCCACCCGTGACGTGGACGCAGGCAACCTCGGAATTCTCCCAGTATCTAAGTCTACCTGGCGAAGTCGCAGCACAAGCACCATTGTTCCGTGTTTCAGCTTCTCGCTACCAATATGAGTTCATCGACCGCCATCGTTGGAACGCTACCCCCTCCTCCAGGGGTGACCGCGAATTTCGACAACCCAGAGTCAATTGCAGGGCGTCTCATCCTGGCTGCCGCAATTTGGCCTGCTGTTACCATCCCCATCGTGCTGCTCCGGCTGTACACGAGCAGCTTCATCGTTCGACGGTGGCATCGGGATGACACCTTCATCATCATCGCTCTTGTAAGTACCTACCAGGTACCTAACTACCCGAACTAACCATCCTTACCCGGGCATGTTTTATGTTCATTCGCACTCGCGATACGGGTACTAATAGTAACCATTGGGGCATCGAGCCACTGACATGCCTCACAGGTCTTTGCAACCGGCAACTCCATCATCAGCGGGGTCCGTACGTCTTTCGCTTTTCTCCGATTCATGTATACCGAGGAAATCTGACGGACTGCTACAGAGACCGGCAATGGCGCTGGACTCCACATCTGGGATGTCCCGATCACCCATTTCATGCGGTTTATGCAGGTTAGTAGCCCAACAGGCCAGGTGTTATCCCGTCGACGCTGAGTCTTCGACTCCAACTAAACCACCATAAATCCCAGCTCGGATCTATCGGCGGCTCCCTGACATACAACTTGGCTACCATGTTTATCAAGCTATCGTTCCTCAGCTTGTACCTCCGCTATTCTACAGGTTGGGCCTTCCACGCCGCAGTCTACTTCCTTATGCTCATCACCACGGCTTACTCCCTCGCCATGGCATTTTCATGGGCGTGGTTGTGTCGCCCCATGGCGTCTCTCTGGGATTGGTCCACAGTCGGGGGCAGCTGCGTGAACCCAAACACGCCCTTCATTGCGGCAACCGGGACAAACGTTGGGACCGACATCCTGATCTTCTTGCTTCCCGTCTGGATGTTGTGGCCTGTCAAGATGCGCCTCATGACCAAGATCAGTGTGGCAGTTGCCATGACGGTCGGCGGGTTGTAAGTCGTTGTGACTGTTGTGAATACCGAGACTCCAAATGGCTTGGCTGACAATGCTACAGCGTATGCGTCGTAAGCATCCTGCGATTGAGCGTCCTTCTCTCGGGCGTGGGCAGTGATGACTCTACATGGTACTACTTGACCAACCTGGTGTGGCTGTACGTATCCTACCGACCTGAGACCACCACCGTTTGGAATCGTCGCTATTATAGCATCTTCTAATATGCATGACAACATAGTTTATGCGAGATGTATACGGGCATTATCTGCGCCTGTCTCCTACGGCTGAGATCCTTCGTGAAGTATTTCTTCCCCAACCTGGCAATCTTCCGGGAGGACGTTGAAGTTCAACCACTGGATGGAAATGTCAAACCAGGAAAGGGAGAGAAGGGTTCCGATACTGAGGTCTAGGATGGCCGAAAACTTGCCGCCGTAGCAAATCTAGTTCTTTTGTCATTACTCGGGCTGCGGATAGGAGAGTAGGAAGGCGGATCGAGGCCCTTTATTACCAGCTCTGATATGGGATTCCGACTTGTTTCTTTGATCTCATGACTCGCGGTATACTCTTGGATGCTCCCCATCCCTATCACTCGCATTCTCCGAGATTCTCATCACTCCAGTAGCGTCCTCTCGAGTTGCACCCCTTTGGCCTGCCGATGTTCTGTACCTGATGATGAGCACATACCTCGTTGCCAACCAGGGTCTACTCCATGCTCCCCTCGAGAGTCCATAGTTGCCAATCTGATGCTACGGTCTCTCTACGCGCTGTCTCCACGAATCTCGCTCACGGTTCTGTAAATTTATTAAATTACATCCATCGCACCCTTCAGGTCGTCTATCGATGGTCAGGTCTCTGTAGCGCTTTATAAGCTGCGCAATTTGAAAAATTCTGTGGCATATTAGCACTTGCAAATTCAGGTCCAATTTAAATTAATAGCCTGTAAGTGCTGAAAGGGGCACTATGCCCAAGCTCCAACCAAACTCATAGACAAAGACCCGAGAAAGACAAGTAGACACGCGTAGACTCTGCTTTTTCCGCGCAAGGTCTGCCAGCTCTTGTCGCTGAGAAGGTCTTCTGACAGCAACTCTACCAAGGATGCAAATGTCAGCAGCCCAGCCGAGATAGCGCTCATGGTGCCGACCAATATCAGCCCAGTTTTGGACTCGGGGCTGTAGAGGGTGTGCGTTGCAATTCCCAGTGCCTGACCAACAGGAGTACTAAACTCAAGGAATGAAGAGATGAGTGAGCGAAGCTTGTCAATAAGTCAGAAACGTTGGATTGAACACTTACGTGCACCCATACGCCGAGGCCATCACCCATGGTTGCCAAGAATTCTCACGAGGCCAATCGATGGCCGCGATGCGGGATCCGAGAGCGAGGCCTTCAAAGGTTTCTTTTCGACACCACACAACGCACGGGTTACAGTCAGCATACCACCACGAACCAGGTACACTACACCCCATTTCCAGCAAGATCAGACAGCATTTCAGGGCCAAAAACTCACGATGGAACCCGATAGCAACCAGCAGCACAACGAATTCGTTGCCAAGCGATACACTGAGCGTCATGCCAATGAAGACACTGTGGAAAAGAATCCCGACTTCCAAAAGGATGCACTGCAACAGTTCCTTGCGTTGCTTCTGCTCGCGTGTCATCGCGAGTGGAGCGACACCGCGACCAATCCGCGCCTCCTCGTCATCTGTGCACTGGCATCCCGGCGTGGCCCGCGTCACGATCTGCTTGCCGTCGGCAAGATCTTGTCCCTCGCGCTCGCCACGGCATCCAACATGCGGCACTTGTCCCACAAGACGGCCTGAGAACTCGACGGATACTGCCGTGGCCTCGGCGTCATCGCTCCCGGTCTGCACAACCGGGCTCTTCCCAACACCAGTGACAGGCCGGATACGCCTAGCCGGATGGAAGACCATCTCGATCACGATCACAAACAACATGGCGCCCAGCGCAATAGCACCCGGCATGGCGTTGTACTTTGTCGTCCAGAAGTCGCCGAGACAGGGTTCGCCCAGCAGAATGAAAGCGTTGGGCAGCAGATGGACAAAGGCCGTTGCCAGCAACACGCCCGTGCCAAAGTGGCGCACGCCGAAGAAGAAGCCCGACGACAGCCGCATGCGCGAAAACCGCGACGCTAGCAGCGGGAACGAACATGCCGCGGTCGAGACGACGAGGATCGCGAAGAGGGCGCCGACGTGGAGCCGTGTGTTGTAGGGGGACGAGTCAACCAATGTAATTCCACCGGTGGCGCAGGTTGGTACTTCGCGTTTACGAAGATCGAAGGTTGGATTTTGGGTGAGTGGCCGTTCTTTCCCTGCATGGATTGTTAGTTCGCTACTGGTAGTTACACCAGCGACTGAAATGTGATGATGGGGAAACAGTGGCCCACTTAGGTACCAGGTACTTACGATCATGTTTGTTAGGCGTTCGGAGTATGGCGACACAGAAGAGCATTGCAATCATACTCATGTAAATAAAGAAGAATCGGATACCTTGGATCACGATCGGGTCCCCAAAACCCCCAACGCCTTCGAACTCGAGATCGGGATCGGATACTCTTCCGCAGGGCATTTCCGTAGGCGCCCCCCGTTCATTGTCAGCAAGCTGCAACGCCCTCTCAGTCTTTCCATGTCCCCTGGCTAGTTTCTGCTGTGGAGAATCTTTCAACTCGGATATATGTTCGGGGTCGTGCTGACTGGTCGGCTCAATAACAGGCTGAGACAAGTGTGTCGGTTCGTCTGGGGAATAGTACTGCTCGGCCTTGGTCTCGTCGGTTGGTGACGGCTTCGCCATACTGAAAGTCGGTCGCTTGGTCTGAAACCTGGATCTTGGCTGGGCAATCACGCAAGGCTTGGATTAGCTGGCTGGTGACTTAATTGTCTCATGCTAGGATCAAGGGCCATACCTGATCTTGGGGTTGGATGTCCAACTTGCTAACCGCAAAGTGTTGAGGAAAAGAGGTTCAACCAGAGCGAGAACCTCGGGATACTTTGAAGGGCGCCAAAGAACACTCCTTCCCGGGCCGAGAAGAGTCTCTGTCGTCAGTTTATGCTTTAGCATTCGCAAGGCCAAAGTCAAATACGGTCCATGTTCTTTCCGACCTACATACCCCATTCTTTATCGGGTTTGCTGCGCCCCGGTCGATCCGTTCGCCCTCAGGAATTTCCGATCCGTTTACCGATAAATGGCTTACGGAGATGGCAGTTCAGCTTTTTCTGCTATAACTGAGCTGCTGTAGTATGGTGGGTTTGGCGTAAATTCCCGGCGTTTGACTTGAGCCTCTAAATTGGCAATTACCTACCGAGGTAGGTCACTAAGCCCTCAACGGGACTAAGCTATGGTTATATTTTTACTCTCCTGTCGGCGCCGTCGAGAAGTATCGGCAGGTTGGTATCTTGTCATTTGCGGCAAGCTTCCAGGTTCCCCGCCTTGATACGATGATAAAGGTGGACCGTAACCCGGATGGTAATTGATGTCAAGATCCCTCTGCCGTGTAACTCCGAGTTGAAAGATTGCATAGAACATCGCAAATAGCAAACTGTGCTTTGGGGTTGGTTGGATTTGTGCTGCTAGATGCACTCTCTCGCCTAGGAACTTGCCCACTAAAATGGTTCCTACGACACGAGCTTAAGATTGGATCACTAGTAAATGATCGTCCTGGACTAGAGCCAACCATGATCTCGGGAGACTCAATAAAGGCCGTGGGGAATAAGCCTCCCATCATGGCAGCGCTTCAACTGCCCGACAGCAATGATTGTTTGGAAAACGGCCTAGGAAAAGCAAATGACCGGTGCCTTGGTATTGTCAGACCATGGATCCCACCAAGCTAAGAATCACTGCCGCGTTTAGTAAGTCTTCCCAAATGAGAAATAAAGCTAGGAAACTCGAAGAGTCGAGAGAGGGGGTTTAGAGGAGGAGCTGAGACTGATGTTCCGGGCAACTCAAACAACCTGCGTACACTTTCGCATGGCAAGGGTGAGTTCTCAAGTACCTAGACTTCGCGACGCCGGTTGATATGGGGAACTGACTAACCGAAGGCGGTGAATTGGTGACGATACAACTCGCTCCGGTGTCGATAGAAGCCAGCGACAGTACAAACAGGGATGTCCGCGCGCGTTTGACGTCAGGCAACTCATTCTTTCCCGGCGGAGTCAGGGACACGAGGGGCATGAAAATGCAACAACAAACAAAGAGATGCAGGCATCTGCGGTCCTCCAGACAGTGCCATGTCACGCATCAATGCGCTTGTTTGTGTAGAGGAGTCTTGCAAGAGTTTTCTTGTAAAATGGGGGTGCCAGCGCAAAGTATTCCGCAAAGGTTTTACCAGGTATCTCCCGATAATGATTGCGGCTTGGGAGTTATCCATCGCTGGTTGCATAGCACGCCTCCACGCCTAGGTAGCGGCACATAACAAACTAATGCATGTCGTAGAAGTTTATTGCCATGAGAGTTTTGCTGCAACCGAAGGATGAGAAGAATATGATGGATGGCTGAGTCTGGAGGCTCCAGGATCAAGCAGCATCAAACCTTGGGCGGTCACAGCATGTCGATGGGAAAAAAGAAAAGAAAAGAAAAATTGACGGGCAAGATGCCAATTCCAGGCAGGTGATGTTGATTAGGTATTGATGCTGGTATTGACGTTAGTGAGGTACTGTAGACCTAGGTATCGAGTGCTGATGCCGAGTTGGGGCGCGGTAGTTAATTAATTACCTACCTGGTAGGTATTGAACTGATATCTACCTGACTTGGGATTCAAGTTGCACACACACGTAACGCGCCTGCCTCTGCTTGCAATTACCAGGTACACAGGGATGGGGGGGACGAGCGGTGGTAATAATTAAACTTGTGAAGCTGCCGGATTGGAGCTGCAGCAATCGATCGATGGATGCGGTAGTTGGCAACTCAAAAATGAGGTAATCATGAGGTCCATCGTGCGCGACTCCCTCTCGCGCGCGTCGGGCTGCGTGACGGCCCAGGTTGTTGCTGCAGTGGACGCGACCGTTTTCCAGGTTTCCATCCCAACTGAACGGGCGCTGGTTCCAGCACCATCCACCAGGCTGTCGCGCCACCTCAAGGCAGGCGCCTAGGCCCAGGTTGAAACACGGACAGTGCTGGACCGACAGAAACTCCCACGCAGGCCAATCGAGCCGAGGCAAACACCCCACCCGCACTGTGCACGCCTTGAGTCCCGGCAACCGGCGGCAGTCACAGGACAGGACGAGGGTAGGAGCAAAGTCACGGGCCATGTCACGTTCTGGGGGCGGTGGACCCAGCTCGGCATCCAAGGTTTCCACGACCTCATACGAAACTAGTTTGCAAAAAAACGGAAAGCTCCCTACCACTACGACCTCGTCACGGTGTCCTAAGACTTGACCTTGGCCTTCTCAACCGCAACGCGAAATAATTCCAGCACGCCCGTCTAGCATTTTTCAACCAGCATCAGCATCATCTGAACCCCACTTCACCTTTTTACATCCTACTTTTGTCAATTGACCCTCGAGGAATTTGACCACAATCCCATTTTCGAAATGCCTGTACAGCTTCCATCGAGCTTTGCCTCCGCGGCCGCTGGCCAGACCCGAGACACGCGAGGGGGAGCCGGAGGAGGAGGAGGAGCAAACGGACGAGGCGACTCTGTCCGTGGATCTGGCAGTGGTGAATGGTGAGTCCACCTCGAATCATCTGCATGGGCACCAGCACCCGCACGAGCACGAGCACGAGTGCGAGCATCGGCACCAGCACCAAGCACCCGCATCGGCACCAGCAGCGGGTCGGGCATCATCGGAAGCCATCCCAAGCTCCTAAGCCGAGCCTGCGCGTCCGACCGCCCGAGTCCCGCCTACCGTGTCGTGCCGTGTCGTGGCCTGTCGTGTCACCCCTCGCGTCCAGCACGTCGGCCTTGCAGACCTAGTCTCGCGCCCGGAAGGTGACGCGGGAGGTGCAAAGCGACCGGCGGTGTCCCCTCCCCTTGACCTCAAGCTGACGTCGGTTTACACACAGGCCGCGTTCTAATGGCACCCGGACATTTCGCCGACAGTCCACCACCCCCTTCAACCAGTCAGCCTCAGCGAACTCTGTCGACGTGTCACAACATTCCGCTGTCGATGCGCCGCCGCCCTTGTCCGCGAACTACCAGCCCAACAACTATGATTCGTCTGGTTCCCTTCGATACTCCAAGGAGGAGCTGTTGGAAATTTACAAAAACACCCCTCAAGTTGCCCAGCCCAACCCCGCGAGTCTCTTCATGTCAAACTGGAACCTAAACCACTCCAACGGTAGCGGCGCGAGGCCCTGGGGCAAGAGTGGCGAGTCCCCTCATATCCCCCAAGACCCTACCGTCTGCTGGGAACCCGACGGGATTATGAGACCCATTGGCCTCGAGGAGATGACCCCCGACGAGCGGGAATTGTTCGCGGATGTCAACTCCACGTTGAAACCTCCCCAAAAGGAGGCTAATAACCAGGGAGGCGGCGGGCAGAACGGACGTAAAACATCGGTTAGTGTTGCCACCGGCAACTACCCCGTCGCATCGCCTTCCACCGCCACGCGACCCGGCCTCCGGCGACGAGAGACCGCCGACAACAGCCCCTTCCCGAGTGCTGGCCTGGCGTCTCCGACAGGCACCCCCCGCTTCGCCAGAGACGATCCTTGGTCTGCACGCAGGAACAACGAGCCGAGGGAACCAATCACCGACGAGCCCGAGGAGGAAGTCAGTTCTCGCGAAACGCCCATTAGAAGCCAGTCTTTCGGCCTGCCGCGCAACAACAACAGCAACAATAACAGCAGCGGCACTCCCGGTTCCACCTTTGGCTCGGCCTCGCTCTGGGGCCCCGGAACCGGCTCGGCTTCTGCGGGCGTTGGCGCCTTCGGGAATTTTGCTTTGGGTGCGTCGACGATTGGAGACAGGCGATTTGCCACCGGTGGCAGCCGCCTTGCCCATCTCATCCCGAAGGAGTCGTCTGAGAACCTGGCCGGCAAGTCGAGCGAAGCTGCCAGCGCTGACGCCAACCGTGGATGGCGACCTCGTCAGCGTACCGACACAGACCCTTTTGCAACCGAGGACAATGTGTCTGGCAGCGCTATTCTGGGCGGCGCGCAGGACAACAGCCCGCCGTCCATGCCCAGCCAGATGCAACGGGGCGTCATCTTCGACACTCCGGTCAAAGGCAACACGGGCGACTTTGGAATGTCTGGTCTCAGTCTAGGCAACCTTGGAGATGGCAATGGCCCGGCGAGTCCCTCTGAGACGAACCCCTATCGTAGCCCTCTGGTAGAGCGCGGTGATGACGGCGACGACGACAACGAGCTGGACGGGCACATCCATGCTGGCCAGGCTTCGGAGCCGCCGTCCAATTTCAGCACGCTTTCGCGCACGTTTGGGGCGAATGCCTTCGAGGGAAGCGACCGAAGCCAGACCTCAAGCGTTGGCCCGAAAGCCTTCCCGACAGTCAACACCATGACGGGCTGGCCAGGCGCACCCTCGGTAGCCACCCCTGATCGCGAGAGGCAGCCGTTCAACAACGCCTTTGGAGGCAACATCTTCAGCCCAATGGGCGATTTACCCGCTTCCTCGCTAGGCGGGCTCGGCGGTGTCTTCGGCGCCCCCGGCGCTTCTGGACTGGGTCGCGGTAGCAAGCTGGGTAACCTCTTCCCTCCGGCAATGCAGGCTCAGATGCACGGGCATGAACAGGAAAACCTGGGCGACTCGGTACCGGACCTGAGGCAGAGCAATCCTCTTGGTGCCATCGGCCGAGGCCCGATCGGTACTCAATCTCGGGATACTGGCAGCCCCGTGAGATCTGGGCGCGGCGGCTACGAAGACCTTTACCCAACTTCTGACACCACTCGATCGCCTTTCACGACGGGGGAGCAAGGTCAACCGGGTCTCACAGCCACTTCACATGCGCAGGGTTTTCCCGCAACGACATCCAGCATGTCGTTTGCAACCGCGCAGTCGTCTTCTGAGCGGTGCATGGTCATGCCCGATCGTATGAGATGGGTCTACCTGGATCCCCAGGGGGTGATGCAAGGCCCCTTCAATGGCCTTGAGATGAACGATTGGTACAAGGCCAACTTCTTCAGCCCTGATCTTCGGGTTCGACGCCTTGAGGATGTTGAGTTCGAGCCCCTGGGTCAGCTCATCCGACGTATTGGTAACTCCCGTGAGCCCTTCCTCGTTCCCCAGATGGGTGTTGCTCATGGTCCTGCTCCGATTTCCGTTCCCTTCCCCAGCGGCGGCGGTGCCGAGGCTGTCCCGCCTCTCCAGAACGCGTTTCCGTCGTTCGGCAGGACTCTCACAGCTGCCCAGCAGAACGATCTCGAGCGCCGCAAGCAGGAAGAGCAGCTCTATCATGCTAGGCAGCGTGAGCTTGCTCACCATCATCATCACCAGCAAGGATTCGGAAGACCCCCGATGCAGCCCGGCATGCCTGGCGCTCTCCATCATCACTCAAGTGCCCACAGTCTTCAGAGCCAGCCCAGTTTTGGCAGCATGACTTCCCCCATCGGCATGCCTCAGCCACCAATTGGTCCTCTTGGCCCAAACGCCGGTTTTTTTGACGGCCCTGTCAGCATGGTGCAGGGCGGAGCACAGCCAGGAATTGGACCTGGTCCCGACCTATTTCCTCAAAGCCTCAGCATGGGCGAACGTCAGATGCTTGCAAACATGCAGCAGGGGATCGGAGGTCACCCAGGAGCCTTTCCCACCCAGTCGTTCGGCGCTCCAGTAGGTGATGCTTATGCATTGCGCAGCCAGCTCCCTGGGGTGGACCAGCTGCAAAAGGACTCGCAAGGGTTCAGCACCAGAATCAAGGAGTTCCACGAGCTGCGTGCTCAACACGACGCCGAAGAGGCAGCCGCCGCCGCCGCCGTCCCTGAAGAGACCGTCGTTGAGGTCAATGCTGAAGCGCTCGAGATCGAGAGCCGCATTGATTCCACTCCGCACTCGATGGACGAAGTTGTCAGTGTCATTAAGGAGGTCACGGAGTCGTCGTCCGAGACCATCGTTTCTTCGAGCCTGACTGCTCAAGCTCAGCGAGAGTTGTCGCTCACCGAGAGAGTCATGCGAACTCAGGCCGATGCCGCGGCTGCTATGTCGGTCCCCAAGCCGGTTCAGCAACCTTCCACATCTGGACTCCCTATGCCGTTCCCACCTCCTCAGCAGCTGGTAACCCCTCTTGCAGCTCCCACTGCTCAGCGCCCCGCGTCAAACCTGCCATCGCGTTACGGTGATCGCTCTGGATCCGGCACACCAGACACCACGTCCGAGGGTGCCTCGCTCGCCCCGCCGCCAACAGCACCCTGGGCGCCCCAGCCAGGAACGGAGGCTCAGAAGGGACCAAGTCTTAAGGAGATTCAAGAGGCCGAGGCCAAAAAGGCTGCGAAGAAGGAGGAAGCAGCAGCAGCTCTGCGTCGTGCCGCCCTGGAGCAAGAGGCGGCTGCGATCCGAGAGCGCGAGAAGGCTGCGGCGCTTAACACAGGCTTGCCGGCCACCAGCACCTGGGGTACTGGATCACCCGTCAGTGCACCTGCTTCTGGCAGCGCTTGGAAGCAGCCAGCTGCTGCCAAGGCCAACACGGCTGGAGCTAGTGCTGGTACACCGTCCTCTAAGAAGACATTGGCCGACATCCAGCGCGAGGAGGAGGCGCGCAAGCAGAAGGCCATGCAGGCGGCCATCCAGTCCAGCGCTAGCTCGATCGCGGCGTCCATGGGCAAGAGATATGCGGACCTGGCGAGCAAGGGCCCAGCACCTCCCGGCATGGCAGTCTCCATCCCTGCCAAGACCGCTTCCGCTGCAGCCACGCCTCCAGCTGTTGGCGGTGGCTGGTCCACTGTGGGAGCCGGCGGAAAGGTCAAGATCCCCACCGGCCCGGCTGCGCAGACCCGCTCTGCCAGTGCAAGCCTGGTGAAGACCCCTGTTGCAGCTGTTGCTGCCAAACCAGCGCCGAAGCCTGCGAATGTCGGCCTTAACAATGCCAAGGCAGTGGCGATGGAGGAATTCAAGCGCTGGGTACACAGGGAGTTGTCCCGCGGACTTTCCGGAGTTGCTGATAGTAAGTTTACCATGCCTCGTGCTAACGCCCCTTATAGACAAGCGTCGAGTTACTGACAGCTGTTGGCAGTCGAGCACTTTACATCGAGCTTGCTAGAGATGCCTCTTGAGCCGTTGATCCTTGCAGATGCCGTTTACGGCAACAGCACGACAATGGACGGTCGCCATTTCGCTGAAGAGTTTGTGCGCCGCAAGAGACTTGCGGACAAGGGCATCATCGAGAAAGAGCCGGTGGCGACATCGTCGAGTGACAGCAAGAACGGTAACAACGGCGGCTGGAACGAGGTGGCCAAGAAGGGCGGCAACAGCACGCCCAAGGAAGACACCAGCATCCCGGGCTTCCGAGTTGTGCCCACCAAGAAGGGCAAGGGCAAGAAGTAGACCAAGGTCCTGTTCTCTCTTGGGAGTGTTCTCATGTGATGGAGCGCAGTCATGTGGTTGTCGGTTCATGTTTTGTTTAGCTTCATGTGTATGGCTCAGAAACAGTTGTTATCACCACCCGAGAGTGGGTTTGAGGAGACTGGGAGACTGGAAGTGACGTGGGTGATATGTGAGGAGCAGGGGGGTAAAAAAAACAAAAAAACATTGAGACTTCCATGTTGCGTAGCGGCGGTCAGCAGCTTTGTCTTTACAATGAATGCTACATGGAGTCACAGCGAGAAAATAAAGACGTATTTGCTAGCCTTGTGATGAAGCGTCAGTTTCCTATGATTATTTGGGTATCAGGTATATATAACACATGGTGGTTTCTAGGTGCCGGACCTGAGTTTACCTGGTGAAGAATCAATTTACTGGCGATGGATGTGGTTGGGCCACAAGCTCGACGGTACAAAGTTGGCTTATGTAATTCACCGTGTTTGGCCCACCTCATGCATGTCGTTTATGCCTGAGCCCTGAAGAAATTCTCAAATGAGTTGCCCCACTACTCGCCCCTCCATGACTGATCGCGCTGCCCTCCTGCCGTTGCCCCTCGCCGACGAAAACAAACGACGCCACCAAAAGCTAAGAAATGAGGACGCCAACAAGGGGATGAATTTCAATACGTCCTGCATCTAGAGTCGTGTGAGGCTTTGTTCGCGCTCTGTTTCGATCCGATTTTGTATCTAAGCAAAAGCAGCGATGACGACACAAACCCCCGCCAAGGACCAGGGCGACAAGGGCAGCTTGCAACTTGAGGCCCAGCTGCAGTCCGGTCATTATGTCGACGTTTTGTGCAGCGATGCGGCCAAAGACTTGATCGCCAACTTCGTGGAGGATACACTCCACAAGGTCGAGGATCATGACGGCGGTGCACCGGCTGCTGCCATGACCATGAGCACCAAGGACAAGTGGGCCGTGGGCCTAGCTGCATTCAACGGCTTCTTGCAGCTCAACGTCACGGGCCCGGTGCTGGACCATGTCAGCAAGATCGAAGCCGTCTTTGGTCTCGCCAGCGGGAGCCTCAAGGGCCTGCGCAAGGCGTGCTTCAAGTCTCTCGACGTCGACGGCGTCTCGGTCTATCAGCATATCCCCAACATCGAGCTGTTCTGTCTAGCAAGATGGGTTTTCTCTACTTGTTTCAGCAAGGGGGAGGAGCAGGAAGAGGAAAAGGAGATGGAGAGAGGGGTGGGGGAGGATGGGGAGTCGCTCAAGTGGGCTGTCCTCCGCGTCAATGTGTGGCATTACAAGCTGCTCACACAGCCCTCTCTGGGTGCCGGGAGCATCATCACGAAGAGCGCACAGTGGAGCGATGTACCCACACTCGAGGGCGTGATTGAGAGCGGTCTGGAGGCGGTGGAGAAGCAGGTCTCGGACGAGTGGAGAGCCCGGTTTCTGGTCGAGAAGGCGAATGTGTGTATCCTGCTCGGGCAGGATGCCAAGGCCAGAGAGGCGCTCAAGCAGGCCACCGAGGCGAGCGGCTTCGTCTATGCGCTGTCCGGTGCGCTGGCCAAGCGCACAAAGTTTCAGGATAAAAGCACCAGCCAGCTTGTTGTATTCGCGAAAAGCGCAGTTGGAGCGGGTGTGCATGGCGAGGAGGCGGTGCAGCAGCCCGAGGTGCTGAAGCTGAATGACGACACCCTGCTTGAGAGCCTGGAGTTCAGCAAGGAGATGGCAGAGGACAAGGCAAAAGATGACATTCTACCCGCGCCGCTGAGGGACATTGAGCCGGATAACCAGCCGCAGCTCGCGCCGCTAGATCAGATCATCCTGCTGAGCGAGGCGACGCTCAAGGATGCCTTCTCGCCCACCGACACGCTGACGTCGGAGGAGGTCCTGCCGTTTGCCGTCCGGGTGGTGGCGGACAAGTCGACCAACTGGCAGGTTTATACGCAGGCGCTACTTGTCAGATCGAGGATCGAAATCCATCGGAGCCGGACAGTCGAGCGGGGCGTACTGCAGATGCAAGCTGTCGTGGACCAGGTCATTGTCGACACCACTGCGGAGGCCGAGGCGCAGACAAAGCCTGAAACGTCCGAGACCAGTGTTCCAGAGATCAGGATCACGATTGATGGGGAGAACGCCACCAAGGTGCCGGAGAAGCCTACATCCTTCTTCCCCGTAGCGAAACCGGCCGAGACAGCGCCAGCCCATGTTCGTCTTCGATACATCCACGCCCTGAGCTCGCCTCCGAGGTGGCATTTGGAATCGGAGCTGGCCTACTCGTGGGCTGGAGTCGGTTCCCTGGTCTCGGCGCTCGAGATCTTCAAGCGCCTGCGCCTTTGGGCCGAGGTTGCCCTCTGCCTGGCTGCCAACGCCGCCAATAACGACGAGGACGGACGTGGCAGTGGAGGAGAGGCCAAAGCCAAGGCGCTGCTCCGATGGAGGCTGTTCCACCGCACGGGCTTGTCCGAAGAGGAGCTTACCGCAGATGATGTGGACGAAGACGCCGACATCTCGGAACTCAACGAGGCCGACTTCCAAGGCCCCGAACGAAACCCGCCGCCGCCAAACGCCCCGCGCCTGTTCTGCATCCTGGGCGACATCGAAAATGACCCGGCGCTGTACGAGCGCGCATGGGAGATTTCAAATCACAGATACTCACGTGCGCAGAGGTCACTGGCCGAGTACTATCTCAAGAAGGGAGAGATTGTCAGCGCGCGGGACGCCTACGTCAAGGCCATTGCCGTCAATAGGCTGAGCAATGAGATGTGGAGCCGGCTGGGCGACATTCACTTGCGGCTCGGGGACTTTTCCGAGGCAGCGGACGCGTTTGGCCGTGCGATTGCTGTTTGCAACAATATTGTTGGCGGCGACGATGCAAGGACCTGGAGCAATCTTGGCAGTGCTCTATACAGTCTCTACGTAGAGCGGATAAAAGAGTTGAAGAAGGAGAGAGAGGAAACGGGGGAGAATGCGAAGCAAGTCGTTGCGGATGCTGACGAAGAGGACGACGGACAGGAAGATTCAGTCGCCCAACCACAGCGACTGCCACCCCGTCGTGATCCTGCGACACTCCTCTCCCAGTCCCTCGAGGCTTACAAGCGCGGCGCCGGCCTGGCGCACGACAACTGGCGCATCTGGGACAACGTCGTCACTCTCGGCTCACGTCTCCGCCCCCCTGCCGTGCAGGACATTATGCTCGCACTCCAGAACATCATCAAGATCCGCAAGAGCGAAGACGCGCTCGACATCGATGTTTTGAGGCTGATTCTCAACGAGTCTGTCCTGTCCAAGACCAAGACCGAGAGCAGCGAGAAGAGCGTCTACGACCCGCCGCGCGGATCCATCGAGCGCGCCGTGTGCCAACTCCTTGAAACCGAGGTCGCCCCGCTCATCACGGCACGCTCGGAGCTGTGGGAGGTTATTACCAGGGAGAGAGTGTGGAGAAGGGACTACGCGGGCGCGATCGATGCCACCGAGAAGGCGTGGAGAGCCGAGGTTGGCGTCGCCGGCGTGGGGTTGGTGGTTTCGACAACGAGGCCTGGCAGCGAGGAGAAGAAAAAGAAGAACTGGCTGGAGGATAAGGAGGCTTGGGAGCTGGTGGTCGAGAGGACGGATGAGCTTGTGTCCGTGCTGGAGAACTACGGGGATGAGGTTGAGGAGATTGGAAAGAAGTGGAAGGGGAAGGCGAGGAGCGCGATCCGAAGCGTGCTAGGCAAAGCAAAGGAGACATGGGAGGGGAGTGAAGGGTGGGAGAGGTTGCAGAGTTTGATGGCGGGTTTGAGGTAGCTGCTCGGCCTACACGAGAGGCTAGTTCAAGTTCCGTGATCATATAATATGTTACTCTCCAGCGCCGCAAGGATCTAGCCATCTTATACGTGAGAAGAGATGAATGCAGGTATCTTTGTGGTTCCTCCCAGATTGCTAATTATCCCCGTCCGGAGCTGATATCATTTTTGTAATTGACTCTTCAGATTGGCATAACCCACCCCAAAACCGCCCGCCGCCATGTGTTGTCCGTCCACCGAGACCGCTAGTACCAAATGCCTTGGATTAATATTCGGATTGGTTATCTCCGTCGACCCGTGGACTTTGGCTTAGGATGTGTGTTGCGTGGAAGAAATAATCACAGGCCGCGAAGTGCGTTGTTGCCGGAAATGCCGTTGTGCGTTTTGTGGCGGCGGGTTTGAGTTGAACTTGATCTTTCTAATCTTTCATGACATTCAACTTGAGACCAAGAGGAAAGCAAGGACAGTTTGTCATACTTCAGAGACAGGATCCGGGATTTTCGCTGTCTTGTCATTGTTTACTTTCGAAACTGCCGAGACACCGCGATGAAAGGGGTTCATTGGAGACATCACAAGCCACGAAACACTCCACATTATGGCGAATCTCATCGTCACGGTTCTGAAAAGTCTAATTGGTAAGTTCAATCTGCGTTCATCAGTCAGGCAATTACAAACCCGACATCGTAACTACGGCGGCGCATGCCCGGGATATCATCAGGATCCGACACTAGTACTATTTCCCATGACAAGCTGTTCGTGGTCCGAATACCTGACTATCGGAGTTGAACGCGAGCAGCTGATCCCCTTTGTATTTGGTACTTTGGAACTATCCGTGCCCTTAATGAAGGTACGGCGTGGTGCGATACTACTCGGATAACCGACAACTGGCCGGTTCTGACGGGATCATTTTCGGTCCAAAATAGCTACTCTTGGTGCCAACCTGAAGCGGGCTGTGCTGTAAGAATACACTCTCGATTCGCAAATTCATGTTTGCGAACCAAGAAACGGATTGAAAGATCAAGCAAAGGACGTCATGAAACCGGAGCAAACCATGTAGTGAATGGTTCAGGCAACAGGGCATTGACGTGTCTTCTTGCCTGGCTTGGGTCGACATGGTTGCCTCAACAAATCTAATTCAGCAACTTAGGTACCTATAAATCACGCCCATAAAAACCCGAGGACGATAAGGCAACCAAAGCCGGGCGTTCCGGTCTACGAACAATCGACAAAGCCCCACACAAAACGGGCTGGCAATGTTTGAGATGTTGAGGATGATGCAAGCGACAAGGCGATAAGACAAGATCAGCACAACTCACCAGGCTCCCTCATGTTTCTAGCCAAGCTCATGATCCCGGGCTTTGTCTCCCATTCAGGTTTCTCGTACTTGCCGCCAGCTTCTTGCAGAGCCTCCGGAGCTATCAACAAGGCAACTCCTTCCGTCCCGAAGAGCCGAAGTGCCTGCACGCATACGGTGCGATCATGGGATCAGGAAACCCCACTTTCCTTCGTTATCGGGCGTGATCAGATGCGGTTCATACCCGCCGGTGGGTGATTGTTGAATGGCGTCCTCCGCGTCTGGAGAAGCGGCTGGCAGTGGATTTGGTCTGTACCAGCCTTGCTAACCGATGTGAAGAGCCCTGACTCCGTCCCGCAGATCTCGTGCCTGCCAGGCCACCCGTTGAAAACGATCGCCACCGGCGCTGGCTCAAACCGGGCAAAATACTGAACCGGCAGCCTTACTTACGGGTCATGCTGTCGAGTGTTTCGCGACACTCGAGAATTTGGCAGTGCGGTTCGGTGCGGAATTTGGTGACCGGCATATGTCGATGGATAGGGACCTGAGTTAGGTGACCTCGAAGAGACAACCGCGGTGGGGCTGTGAGTTGTAGTAGAGACGGAGCAATGATTGTAGCAGGCCGGAGTGCCACATAGCTATTTCACTACCAAACTTGTATCTACGTTATCGTTTTTCCCGGGGGTTTTGAACTTGCTTTAATCATACTTCTCCACCCGATCCCGCGGCACCACAACTAGCAATCGATTTTCGGTTTTCTGAAGTACTGACGTGATGCAGACTAGACCTAGGCAACGGTGACAAATGTATCCATATCTACCTGGTACGAAGCAACAAACTTCTCCCAGTAAGCTGGGCGAGATATATGAACACTATGGATGGGCAAGATTGGTCCATGTCGATGAGGCTGTTTTGAGCCCAAGATCCCAGTGTCACGATGCATATCCGGGAAAGAAACCGGACGAGCTCTTTGGAAGAAGCAAATGTGCCGATCAAGAGTCTTGGCAAGCTTTATCACAATCCCAAGAGAAGCACCAATTACATGTATTAACCACCTTCCTAATCCAGCTCCCAAGCCAGCGATCACCAACATCACCTGGCCCGTGGCTCGTATTATAGTCCGCCTTAATTCAACAATACGTGTTGTGAAGCTGGAAATTCTGAGTGACGCATGCATGCATCGTATGTCTGCCGCCATAGATCCTCGCCTTCGCTGACAAGGATTTTACTGCCCGCCATCGCGAATTCTGAAGGCCAAGGGTTTCTCACGATGATCTGCGGAAGGATCGCCGGCAGAGGTCCACTTGCCGCCCCAACATCGTTTACTGCCGGGCCTTCGCTCGATAGAGGAAGCGCCGAAGAGAGATTCGGGTTGATTGGTCGGTCGAATCTTGGAGACATCCAGTAGCCGGCCAAGAATCAACTGCCCAACGGACGCTCCAATCCAGTCCATCCACCTCCATCCGCCGCTTCACAGTTGCTCCTGTAAATGCAGTTTTATTGTGGACCAGTGGGTTGTAAGACCTTGTTGAGCTGAAACCTTTGCAGCAGGAGTGCAAATGCAGGACAACCGTTTCAGCAGCATCACCTTTTTTCTCGCCCACACATGCACCAGCCCACTCACACACATCTACCCACCCGCCACTCATATCGCCGTGACCTTATCTGATGCGATCCAATCCAGTCCATGCCACCGTCCAATGCTGTGCGGGGGTCATGAAACACGGAAAGAAGACAGTCAGCAGGCTGCCCAGACAAAAAAGAGAAAAATGATACGAGAAAAAGGAACGGCCGCCACCACAAGCAATCTGTCTAAACTCCAAAGCTTTGCCGTCCTAAAGCTAGACAACTGGTTGACGGTTGCATGCGGGTACAGTAGCTTTGAACTTTACGGTGGCTTGAACCACCAAGAAGGGTGTAAGACAAGACAAGCCGGAGGATTATCTCAGCCAACCACCGCCCCGCGCAGACAAGCAGCCGGGCTGGAAACTCAAAGCCAAAAAAGGAACTGAAGTGAAGGCACAGACAGCCATGCCACGTTCTTTGCCAGTCCAGAACCCGAGACACCACATCCTCCAGCGGTCGGCGGGTGGCAAGCGGCAATCAATCAAGCCAGCCAGGCTAGTTCGAGTGAACACTAAACATAATTATTACACTCCACCATCAACAGCCGTGCGTGCCCCTCACTACGCACACGAGGGACCAGGTACCAAGCAAGAGTCCCAGTTCCAGACCAGGGAGGGTCCTGACTTGGTGGCGGCGACATGGAGTCCAAGCCCACCAGCCCGCAGGCTCCTGACGGTGACTAGTGAAAAGCCGCCGACGCCCAAGACACGACGCTACGGGCCGTCACTGGGGGGGAAAGACTGGAGGAGGGGGGATGTTTTCGTTTCGGTCAGCCGGCTGGTTAGTTAGCTGGTGAGTGGAGACAGACAGATGACCCAGTACCGGGGCTGGCATCCAGGATTAGTGTGAACTAGTGTTGTTCCGGCGGAGGTGGTCACCAATGGTCGTGGGTGGCGCTTTGGGCTGGCGTCCATCCGCGCCATGGAGCCAGGGGTGAACTGGAGCAAAAGCTCAAGTTGCGGCGGACATCACCACCGGTGACGTTCTGGCCGATCGCAAGTTTTTGTAAAATGCAGCCAGCCACACGGGGAAATTTCCTTTGACGGCGTAATCAGAATATGACAAGAGGCCGATGGCGCAAAAGGAGAACTTGGAATTCATGTTGGCGTTGGGCGGTCAGGAGGGACAGTCTTGGCTGGGTCAAAGCACCCATGGCACCCAAAGAAGAGAGGGGGGGATGGTGGGGTGGGGGATGGTGGGTGAGGGAGAGAAGTTGAAAAGTACCAGGTACTAGTATTTGGAATGGGGTTCATGCTGGAGATGGGGGGCCGGTTCATTCCTGTGGGCAGTCAACTTAAGGTTTTGTGAACTGTCTCTCAACCAACAAGTTCCAAGTCTGCTTAATGGCATCACCATACTAATCTCAAACATTCCCAACGGGGGCGTCTCATCCGCCGGGTGGGCCGGGGCTCTTTCGAGGGCATCGCATCGCATCCAACGACCGACTCACACGGGAGGATTGAACAGATCGGCTTGGGCCGCGGCACAGTAACGCCCGTCCGCGTGGTGCACTTTACCAGCGGCAAGCACGGTCACGACTTGTACTGGCCTATCGAAAAAGCAGAGCAAAAGAGAAAGAAAAAAGAAAAAAAGCGTTGGGGTGCTAGCAGTGGCTGGCCACCAAGTTTGTGGAGTTGGGAGTTTTGTGAAAGCTGGCGAGCGAACGTCTGGTTCGTCTGAATACGGATGCCGCGGAGTGTGCATGTGGATATCGGGCAGAAGGGTCGGGTTGGACTTTGAGTTTCTCCCTGTGTCGACAAGAGCTTGGCAGAAGCGGCGGCGCAGCGGGAAGTAACATTGACCCTAGCACCTGATGCATCAGACGCTAAGATCGGAGACAACCTCAAAAGCGTTGCTCGAAGCGGTCTGGCGCCATCCAATTCCTGGCCGGCGATCAGTGCAGCCAGCATTCTCCCCCCCTGCCCCCTTCCGCCGCTCTCCCAGCCATCCGACACTGTTTAGTCTCACACCCCGGGGCCGCTGCGACAGAACTGGGACTTTGGGAGACCGTAGGCGAAAAAGCAACAAGCGGCAATGCACCAAACATGCATGTTGACGGGGGTAGCGCCCTTGTCCTGTACCGAAAGGGAGAGGGCTCGTCGACAGGGCGAACAACGCGTCCATCTCTGGCCAAATCTGCGGCGCTTGCACCGCACAAGATGCGCACCTGCACGAATCGGGCACTCCACAAATCCAATAGTGGCAGTCGACTCAAGGGACGACAACACGGTCGGGCCCGTTTGGGCGAACTCCTGCGGACGAGCCGACATCAGCTAACCCGTAAGGTGAGGTCGTGTACATGGCCTTCCGGGTGTTCTTGAACGCCACGTCGCTCGACGTTTTCTCACCGTCATTTTCGACGCGAAGGCCAGGGGGGAGGCCAGGGGGTAGGAAACAGAAAAAGAAAAGGGACCTAGTCCTATTCGTGACCGTACATGTAGAGCACACAGCAGTTCAACGCACGCGGTCAGTCTGCCAGTCAGTGAAATGGAGCGCTTCCGAACAAATCTCCGCTCAGCCTTCAGGAATGAAAGAGCCCTGCAACTCGGCTTCGGTGGCCCGGTGGGTGGGTGCATGTTGAACCGCCCGGCAGCTTGCGCAATCACCGACTGCGAGCCACTGGCAAGCCCTCGGCACCGAAGCCCTTGCTTGCACCAGATACCCTCCAGGTTCCAGTCTCTGGTCGAGAGGAGATAGGTACCTGAGGTATTAAAGCCATGGAACATCCTTGATGTGAGTGTTACGCACACAATTCCCGGGGGGGCAGCACGACCACAAAGGCGCACTAATTATCAGGCAAGATTCCACGTGGTGTTTTGTTTGTGCCTCTGCTCTCTTGCCCGGTGTTAAGGATGGACATCGATGTTGAGGACCGCTCATTTTTGAGTTTGATTGGTTGTCAGCGTAGTTTGGAGAGAGCCGGCTATCCATTACTTCTGTTTTCTTTCCCGTCTCGCTCCTTGACTGAGTTGACGCACTGGCGCAAGATAAAAGGTCATGGTGGCCACCGGATGCTCGTTGACCTCGCAATCTTAGCTCGTAGAACGGTACCACAGCTGAGCGCGCACTCGGGCGGTGTGTTCCCGCCGAGGGCGAACTTGAAATCCGGGCTTCTTTTTCAATCCCCTTGACGGCCGGCAACCTCCTCCTGGCGCTGGCGCTTTGTTACAGCCTCCCACGGCAGGCCACACACCGAATCTCTCTCTAGCTCCTGGTCCGCGAGTGGGCGTTTGCATCAATGGCATGTACCTCGCCGACAACCGCATCTTCTGTTTGGCGCCCAAGGGGGCTCAGCCACGGATATCTGCATCTGAACGGCGAGACACGCGGAGACGAGCATGATCACGCCTGAACTTCCCACCCACTTCCCAGCTCTCCGGTTATGGTTGAGAAGAGGACCACGGGTCTTGTCCCGCCCGCGGGCCGCTCAAGATCCACCACACACCAAACACCAGGCGAATGCCAAGCCAACGCGAACGCCTCCCCTCTCGCCCGGGGACCTTGGCCTAGGCTTCGCGAGCGACTGCTTTTCCTGCTGGTAGTGTTGCTGCTGCTGCTGTTGTTATTAAATGGAAAACGCCCTCTGTTGTTGTCCACTCCCGGGGTCCCTGGCCACCGATGACTGGTCCGCTCATCATCCATCGGTAGATAGATATCCATGAACCCAAACATGTTCGTCATCTGGCTGGCAAGACTTCGCGTCGAGCAACCCCATCGTTCTCGGGGAAGAACGGGTCGAAACAAACGATCCAATCGTGAACTCACATGGCGAGTCTCCACGCTGCCACCTTCCATGTTGCGTTCATGTGTTATACACGAACGGCTTCTGACCTCCGGATCCGTTGACCTCGAGATTGAGACGAGACAGCGAAGGGATCCGTGCTTGCTCGATCCCTCCGCCATCACCCAAGCGGACCCATGCACATCGGGGAACGGGTATCGGATCCGTGAATGGGGGAGAGAAGATGCTGTCCAGGTTCCCATGCCCCTGGCCCTAGTTCGGTGAGAGCCAGGCAGGCGGCGGGATCGGCCTTACCTTAGTGATCCATCCATCCCCACCTCCACGTCTCCCACCGACTCACCCTCGTCAACCCATGCCCTAACCGACCGAGATTCCAGATCCCGCATTCAGTTGCCCCACTCCCTCCAGCGATGTCTGAGATCTGGCACTCGACCACTGTTTGCGCTGAGGTGAGATAGCGATATGCATCCCGGCTGTTTCACCTCCTGGGATGCCCGGGCATGCCCTCAAGATCCAGATCTCGCCGGGGGCTGAACTCGAGTGAGATGCCACCGCTGGACGATGGCCCAGTCTGGGATTCATGGTCAATGCCAGGCCGCATCCCAACCCCCTTTCGACGCACACCTCCTGCATGCCAGTCGCCTCCACGGATAGGGCCGTCATCCAGGGACGAGAAATTGTCTTGTGCGCATGTCAACCACGTTAACCTTTAATTCATGGGTCTTTATCCGACAGATGAACCATCGGGGTCCATGAAGCTTTGGTACCGTAGCGGATTTGAAATTCCGTCAGTGACTTGGTGGGGTTCATTATCGATGGAGGCTTCCCTCGACATAACCCAGTGCCATTCAGGAGGAGTAGTCGTCGTCGCGGGCTGCATCTGGGTGAGGCTTTGGAAAGTGTATGGTGAATGGAGCGGATGAAAAGAACGATCAAGTAGATAGCAAGAACCATTGTCAGACCTCTTGTGCAGAGCTGAGGTTGCACTACGTTATGCATCCTCCATTCAACACTCGTTTCCTACGGGCGTAAGGCTACACCTTTCACAAAAAGCTCAATGGCTCGCCTCCCGCTTACAGAAGCTCGCATCGCTGCAGGATCGAGACGAAGGCCGAGATGATGTGGGTTTGCGGCTGACTGCAGATCTAAAGCCAAAAGTCGGTAGTATTTCGCAGCACGGCGACAGCAAATCTCGGTGTCGGTGAGGGCCAACAACGGCAGATCAAGGTGAACTTTCTAGTCGTGTCCCAGTATTGCCCACATTTGCGCTTGGTCGCCTGTCCCGTTTCGTTCGCGTAACCCGCCTGTGAAGGATGTTGGCTGGCGATCCAACAGGCTGTTACCCCGGATTGATGTGCCTGCTAGCGTAGTTCTAGGCGACTATGACGAGTGTGGCACCCGGCAGCGATGCCTCTCTCTAGGTTCACGTCTTAGGATACAGGGCTTCCCAGGTTATCGGTTCGAGCAACTTGGCGGCAAACAAGACCGTGCGGTGTTTCATGAGCCGATGATGCGCACGGGGCGCGGATACACTGGTTTCTGTAGGGATATACGGTCCAAAATAGATATATCCGCGACGACGATGGCGCCTGCGCCCGCTTGTGGTGTTATATCTGCAGTCTCTGGGTGTAACGTGAGATTTTCAGCAGGTCGTGTCTAGTTCCGCTCACATACGGCCGTTGAACTCGACGTGAGCTTGGACTTTCACCACATCCGATGCTTTGGCTTCCATCCCTGCTGGACGTAAGTAGGTAGCCACGTGGAACTCGTGAACAACAAAAAGGGGTCGGAAAACTGCCCGATCTGCACCGAGCTCAAACCATTTGCTGGGGTAAACCCGAGCCCGTGCTTCTGGATAAGCCGGCCGCAGGATATCTTACGATCTGATCTTCGTGACGAAACCGGCTGCACCATCGCCAACATTATCTCGGCGGGCATGATGGCCGGTGTGGCGGATCTGCGGCTTGCGGCAGCTGCCCTGGCCGCCACCGCTTGGAACCCAGGGCTTCCCGGCTTCCAGGAAACATCCGGTGGCGGTGGGCCTGCCGAGGCGAAGTACTGGTTGCACAATCCAGTATGGCGGCTGAGATGCTTCGGAGGGGACCCGCATACTATCCTTCCTAGACCATTTGCTAGAAAAGGAGTGGTTTGGCGAGCGTCAGTCATTCAAGGACCGATGCCGGGAACATGAACAGAATACACATGTTATGCCAACACTTGAGCGAGTTGACTTTATCAACAGCTGGAAAATCCATCGTGGCTGGCTTTTTTTTTTTTCCTGTTCTTTTTTTTAAGCGGCTACAAGTTGCTATTTGAGAGGGTCGAACTTGAGGTTGGTATCACATCATCTGATGAGACAACCGCCATTTTGTCGGAGAACTCGAGATGCGCGGCATGTTCGGTGCAAGTGGTCACCTCGCAGTTCCACGGTCCGTATCTCTTCGGTATTCCCCGGGGACAGGTTTGATAGACACGCGAAGAAGCGCACGTCAATGAAACGAGGGGCGGCGGATGGATCTGTTTCTCGGATAATATCGGTGTGCATGATCTCGAAGCGACAATTTTTAGGAGGAACATGAGCTATAGTTGTTCTACACATGTGTATACTGTAAGTAATGCCCTATACCATGTTGCCACCTTGAAAGTCGTTGGATGTCAGAATCCATGTCAATGAGGGGTGCTTCCGGACCGCACCAGGGCAGCTTGGGTGGAACACAACTCTCAAGCCACATGAGTCCGGCTGAGGCGCGAGCGCTGCTTGGTCTAGAAGTCCGCACCAGCCGCCGCGCTCGTGCAACTTCTATATTGCACGATAATAATAGACAAAGCTGGAGTTGATCGACCAGCCCAGACCAAGAAGTTACATTCGCAAATCTATAACAATAGCTGCAGATATGAATTTAACCGTCAGGCGTCAAGATAGATTGAAACAGTTCAGCAAGTGAAGATTTTAATTTGACTGTGCAAAAGTGACTGGCAGAGTTTACCAACTGTTTGGTAGCGGCTAACTTGTTGGGGGTCGCGGGAGACGACAGCAGGTCCTTGCGTGGCATAGATTTCAACGCCGTGGTGTGTGGGCCGTGGTGCGTCCTCGGTCGGGGTTTGGGGAGAATGAAGCCCTCGTGGAGAAGCAACCATGAGGATAATATGTGGTGCTAGACCCGTGTAGAATCGTTAGGGACATGAGTGATATGCATTCGACATCCACTCGTGACTAGAACTCATGCGGAGACAGTCTGGGTGTAGCAAATGTGAACAGGTTTCGAGCACAGAGTACGGGAACTGCCAATTAATTCTGAGCTTTGAAGCAGACCCACAGATGGTGCTGCAGGTGGAGGGATGCTGTAAACGGCTTTTTGTGGTTCTACCTGTGTGTGTTCGTGTGTGTATGTGTATGTTTGTGCGTTTGTCTGGGCTGTATTGGATGGAAGGTTATTAATTACCGCGCACAGCATCTCGAACGTTCAATCCCTGACTAACAGTAGCCTAGGGGTAGGGGGATCGTGATTTCGGGGTATCCAAGAGGCGAGTGGTGTGCACACGCACAGCAGATCGGCAGGGAGCAACGGGCGAGATTTGCCGGCCTCCACGATCCGGCAGCTCATAAAGTGACTGGGCGACTGGAGGCTGCTCAGGTAAGTAGCCGGCGCAGTCAGACGCCTACCAGATGATCCATGGAGCCAGCACACGCGGTTTATGGACGTGAGCTAGTGTGGCCAAGCTTGGTGAGATACAGGGCTAGAGTTGAGTCTGCAACATGTCCATGGGTGGTTGGTGACACACAGCCAGATTAACTACCGAGATCTGTCGTTCGGAAATCGTGGGAAGTCATTGCCGGGTCCAATGCGCCAAGAGAGCACACACCAGGAAACGGCCCCGACCCGAGATGTCGAGATCCAGCAGCCTGCCCTCCACCCCTGCTCGCGGCGAGCCTGATCGAAGGTGCACAAGACGAGTCGGTCGCAAGCGGTGCAACGCGACTACCAGCCCGCGGATGCATCATCATGCTGCTGTCGCTCCCAAAATTGCATACAGATGTCGAAGGGTCCCGTCGAGTCTTCAACGGGTGTTCTGCGTACCTATGCTGTTGATTCGAGGCCATCTTGCAGTTTCGGAGTCGCGCAGCGCAGCAGGAACCGCCGCAGCTACTGTAGCAGGAACCCGTCGGATCTGAACGATGCAGTTTGTAACGGCCGTAGATTGTGGGAGTTCCGCCAACAAAAGATATCCACTTCCTGGGATCCGGGGAGCGAGGAAGAGAAGGCGGCCGTTTCTTTAATTGAGATTCACGCCCTCGGGAATTCGGACCCAGTCGCTGTCGGCTGTGGAGATGACATTGCCTTGTGCCATGCAGCGAGGCGTCTAATAATCGCGGGCGATAACATCAATACATGCAAGGTACGTGTCATTCGGCGCCGTGCCATAAAAAACAACACGAACTCAAATGCTGACCTTTCAAGTTGTGTTTGGGTGCTTTGCCCGAAAGACAAAGTTGAATCGTGCATCGAACCCGACGGGCTGCAGTGGGGAATGGACGAGATTGGATGGAGACGGAAGGAGCACTTCCAGTCACTGACGTCGCCTCGTTACGCTGCCACTAGCTCAGCTGAGGCAGCTACATAGGTACGATCTGGTTGGCACCACGGCTCTGAAAACATCCATGAAGTTGCCCTGACAAGCAACCGCAACTGCAGCCCTACTCGGGATATCCCCTGAAGAATCCGTGTCACAGCGATCGACGGGCCGTTTTAGTGGTCGGGCCACTCAGTGATTCCTGAGCCGGGAGGTCAACCCCGCCTAGGCCCCGCCTACCATTTCCCCTGACGGGATGCCTCGCACAAGCTACCTGGTACTGTAGCCTCACCTTCCTTCCCTACAGTACGCCGTATGTTCCACCCAGAACTCGTCCTGGTACCCAAGGTCAAGTCCATTTGCCACGAGGAAGGAGCGGAGGGTCGATTTACACTACAGCTACCGTACAAGGTAGGCGCATGTTGGATCAGGGTAGGTTGGTCGCCAGCAGCTGCTGGGTCGGGCAATCGAGAGATCCATGCTCCGTCACTTTTCTGTCGATTCCCATTCTCCCATCTTCCTCTGCAGCGTGCAACCAGCCAACCTCAACACCCCTTCACTTGCATCGGGACATGGATAACCTCCCTGCAGACATGATGCAGCTGTCGAGCTCCAAGCAGCTCGGATGCTGTTCCCTCCAGACCAGGTACCTGAGGTAACGACGTTTCGGAGCGAAGGCATGGATGCGCCTCGCCTCGACCGTCGCTGTTATCTACCTGGTACTGTAGGCTGCCCATCCGCTTTCGCGGAACCTCAGCTCGACATTGCCCGACCCCGCCGTCAGTGAGGATATCCGCCCAACGTCATTCATCTGGACCCAGGCCTCTACCTGGGGATGTGACGGCTCTCGGCACTGGGCGCGTCGCAATGAAGCCGCGTCTTTGTGCCCCGCCTTCTGCTGCTCGCAGTCCACCGCCGAGCCCGAGTATCCGGGGTGAGCTGGGCTGTGAAGCCGCGTGCGAGCTGGTGCTCGTCTTGCCTAGGATGGCCTGGCCTCACTTGGCCCCGGTACCTACCTGGCCTAGCTGCCGACCTGCCGACCTTGGACTTGGCCTTGGGGCCGAAGCTGGGGCTGTTGTCGCCCCTCGGGCATCCTGGATCCTTGGCTTTCCGAGCATCATCGCTATTTGCAAGTGCTTGTACATCGTCGTCGGCTTGACAGCAACCAAGGCTACGTCCGTATCTAACACAAAGCAATATTATCTGTCAAACCACACTCGTGCGAGCGGCCAGCGAGCGTCGCCCTGCCTTGCCTTGCCTCGCCCTGCCTCACTCTCCCCCATCCAAACATCACTTCTCCCGATGCCTGATCCTGGGAAGGGCCTTGGGCTGGTACCTAACCAGTACGTGTAAGTGCATACCCAGAAACGATGCACCTACCTGCCTGACCTACTGACGATATCCCGGGAGGTGATGGTTGGCTTTGTCGCCTCTGACACACCCGAGCCGCCCATCGCCTGTGTTCCCCGGGTACGAATATACTGTGTATGCCATGTACTGGCTCGCTACACAGCGCATATGAGTGTGCAGCATGCGTGCCAGTGCAGGTCGGATGCGTCAATCCATGCATTGCATTGCACCGGTCTGTCTGCACCTGCTGTTGTCTAATAGTGACTTCCAGGTTCCCGACTTCACCTGAGTTCACCTCTGGCGACTGCGGTCGCTACCTCTCGAGTTGAAGCAAGGACACCAACTCCATGGTAGCTCTGGCATGCTTCTGTCCGTGGAGGCAAGCCAAGCCATGCATGCATGTGCGATGATGCATGTCCCTGGCTGTGCCCTCCGAATGCTGTCCGTGGCTTCTCTCTTCGTGCCGACTTCAGTTGCCAAGGGCCTTATGTATCCCGCATCTCTCTGCTCTCCCATGTCTTTTTCTTGCCAACTCACCCGACCTCCAACCTTGATATTCTCCTCCTTGGGCGTCTCCTACAATTCAAGGAAATTCTATGATCTTACAATTCTCTTTTGTTGAACTTGCTCCTTTCTCATCAATAACCTATCATTGGCCGACAACACAAGTGCCACGACCCGAAGTTCGCGAAGAATCCAGTCTCTTGCACAAAGCATTCGTTGCCGTTGATGCATTTAGTCCTCGGCGAAAGTCCTTGAGAACTGAAGGAACTGCACTCAACCAAATCAGCTACTCCCTCCTTCTTTGCCCCCAAGATTGAGCCAGCTAGCAAATCCATATTCTCATACCCGCCGCCGTCCGTCATTGCAGTCATATCATGAGTAACTGTGCTTCCCAGCACTTGCTTTAATAATAAGGACTGCTGCTTCTAGGTGGCGAGCGCGGTTGAGTCAGCTCGTGTTGTCAGGGGCAGAAAAGGCCCTGCAGGCTGTTATTTCCGGTAAGTTCCGCCATTTGCCCTTCTTTCACCACTCCACCACCCTCTTCTTTCCGTCCTCAGCTGCACAGTAGCAGTAGTAGCAGCACAGGTTCAGCTCTGCCGGGTGGGTCAACCCCCAAGCAGCTACTTCGGAGCAGCGAGGCGCGCCAGCCCCGGCATATTCGGAGGCTGCTCAAGCATGCGCCAATACACGCGCGGTTGGCAGTTGTCCGAACTAAGGACGCTGTCAACTGCCACCAACCCAGCCCAGCTCCGTCATCCCCCCCGTCTGGGCCAACCGGGACCAGCAAGACGGCTGGATGAATGCTCCCGGGTTGAAGGCACTGCTGTGGGCGCCGTGTTTCGTTCACTCACAACCCAACAGCCCATAATTGCGATCTATTCACGGGGAAGGCATGGTCTCACTTTTTTTTTTCACAGTGTTTCGTCGACGGACTCCCCGGCGATCCCCCCCACCCAACGATCATCCAATAGCTTGATTGAAATCGCCGTATTGGAAGGGTCCTCGGCCAATCAGGACTCGGTCGGCCAAACTGCCAGAGCTGCGCACTGCTGCACGGTCGCCCTAATCACCCAAGACGCCCTCAGACACCCTGTTCTGGACTGGGCAGCCGGCTGATCTGCGACTCTTCGCTCTGGGCAAGGGACAGGCTGGCAGGCGCACATCCAGGTGTCCCAGTGTACCCCAGTGTATCCGGTATTGCTAGGGTCTACCCGTAGATTCATTTGCATCATCGGACTGATCTCTGTCAACTGGTTGACTGACGGCCGTGGAAGTGCCGGGTCAAGACCGCGCGTAATAACGACTGGAGCTGCTGTCAATCACAGGATTGATCGGGTGTTGCCAACTGCACTGCGCTATTGCGACCCAGGACCCAGCTGATCTGGGATTCACGATCCGCGCAGAGGAGATCTCTGTTCCCTGTGCGTGCAGATTGCCCAGCATTTTTCCTCCCGTGGTCCAATAACGACAGCTGCTAACAAGCCTTACAGGGTACCCCTGCACAAATCCTTTCTCGCTGGGCTGCCCCCAGCCCTTTCGTTCGACCAGTCACACCTCAACGATCCCTCCAGACACCCCATCGGGGTCTGTCTTGTAAGCTAGAGAGCCCTTTAGCGTTCACTTACACAACGCTAGTCCTGCCATCGTGAGTGTGAACTTCCAGCCCACGGTCAACCCCCCCTGCCTCACACACATCCCGTGCAGCCCAGTCTTTGCTTTTCTATGTCAAGCCATCACTGCATCTCTTTCTTCTGGGAGTTTCCCATATCGTGTACACAAGAGTTTCCTTTTGTCTCCCGGTTTGCGCTGCTTCCGCGGTCGGGCTGGCTCTCGTCAAAATCGCCATGTACCTCACACAGGAGCAGCTTGGGTCTCGTTGGTTCCCTATCATCTTACGTCGGCCGGTGCCCTTATCGAACACTCCACGCTACCTAGGTATTCAAATTCCCGTCAAAACTTGGTCTCCCGTCCATCCAACACCTGCCCGGAGTGCCTGACACCCCCTTTGGGAGTGTGTGTCTCCACCTCCACCCTTGCATGATCCGCATCGCACCATGGAATCTTGCATTCACTTTCAACGGCCGGGTCGGTTCCAACCCCTGCTCTCTTGCGCTCGATAATATTATTGCCCGTCCCCAAGTCGTCATCTGCCGCCCCAATAAGATCCAGAGACCACAGTCCGAAGGGCCAAGTGGGAAAGAGAGCGAGTGTTAACCTCGTTTGATACTTCTCGACGGACACCAAGACCAAACCGAAGGCCATCTGGCAACCTTGAAAGTTAAGGAGGCACTTGGAGAGGCGGGGGAAGAGGACTGGAGTGGATAGTTCGCGTCACGTCCCGCCCGTGTGCTTTTGCACATCTCAAACCGAGCAACATTCCTGGGCGGAGTTGACACCCACCTCAACCGTCCCGAGAAATGCAACTTGTGGTCCGTGTCTTTAACAGTCCCCCCCTCCTCCCCTCCCTGTGCCCACAACAGCAACGTCGTCTTGGTCCGTCTCCCCCTAGAACAACTTCTTTTCATCCTGCTTCCCAAGGGAACAGTTGGGAACAAAGTGTTTCGACCCTGTCTTGCAGTCTTCGTCAATGTTTCTTTCCTTCCGACCTTTCACACGTTCTCGTCGTCATTCAGACAAACAACGGACCAACTGCAGAAACCTACTTCTTCCGATTGCAAGTGTCTGACATTGCGCGATGCGAACAGGTTCGGGATAGCCGCATACAATCAAACCTCGTCTCCAGAACCCTGGCCCAGCGAACCACGGCGCGCAGCTAACAAGCAGGACTTTTGTGCCAGCCGGAGAAAGGAGTAAGTCTCAACCATCGGATGCCCTTGATGCCAGAAATACTGGCTTCATAACGCGGAAAAGCTTTGTTATTGCCAACGTTACCCATGCAGCTTAGCTCCGTTCCAAGCCCAAGAGAGAGAATGAAATCAAGGCTGACCAAGCCATGTTGCAGATCTGGAAAGAGCTTGAATTTTTTGAACAAGCTTGACCGTGCTGAGCTCGTTCTTCCATCCACTTCTCAGACCTCGATAAAAAAAAAACCGTTCTGATTTGTTGATCACGCCGCTAAAATCGATCATCACATTCATTTCAAAGGTTTCCTCACCAAAGACCCTGCCGGTTTAAAAAGTCCAACGAGCTTCTGGTCTTCAAGCGAACCTGAGAGTGAGGCGGTTTGACTTGTGCACAAACCCAACACAACGCGGAACGGCAACATTGACGTTTGCGATAATTTCATCCAGTGACGGACACAAGGCCACCAAGTAAGTACTTATCCTCCGACCCTGCAGCTGGAAGGAAGGTCATGGACTCACTAACTGAGTTAGGTACAAACACAATATCTGATATATCAAACCTCATTCGAAGCCCACCTACGTACCTGGTAGGAAGCGAAGGAGCATTCTATCAACCAAAAGGCTGTGGCATCCGGCATTTCGAATCTCACATCAACGCGACCGTTTATCCCAGGAGGGCTTGCAGGTTTTCAAGCCGCCGGTTTCATATCAAAAGACTGAAGAAGTAACCCAGTCAAATCAGTTTGAATGTCTGCCATCAGGTTTGAACAGCCGATCTACAAGGTGTTTGAGGTGAGTTCGTATTCTTTACCCAAATATGACCTCTCCATGTGCGCTTGAACGCTTCATTCGCGAAATAAAGGCTCCGGGACCGACATAGGTGCCAGTCGTTTTGTGCTCGGCCCTCATCCCCAACCTCGAGCTCGGTTGCCCATGATTCCCCAAGTGCAAGGCTTTCAGCCGCAGATTGTTGCCTGCTGGAGCTGGGACTTGGGAGAAAAATGATTCCTTGATAGGATAGCGGGCTAACCAACACGGTCCATATTTGCACAGCCCGGCTACCACACGCGAACCATAATTGTTGACGAGCAAATCGAATCGCCAGAGACACTGACAATTCGGCTTGAGGAGGAGGCTGCGGGAAACGGAGGGGACCCCCGCGGGCAATCCCCGACCGGTCTCCTGCCCATGTCTGCATATAAGCCCCAACTGCATGGTGAGTCGACTGCCATGCCTGGAAATAGGTTGCCTGTTCCCGGGGGTTCACCGAAGGCTGACCGCGGCCTTATGGCAAATCAACATAGGGTATGCAGACTCACCGTACTCGCAATACTCACCGCAGTCTTATTCTACACAGCAGTCCGACAATGCTGCCTCGCACATAAACCAACTGGCATTTGCGGCCAATAATGCGGCGCCAGGGCAGTATCTTGCTGCTCAAGCAACGGCCAGCGCCAACATCAATGTCCTCTCATGCCACCCCAACGTTGGTTTGTTTGGAACCAAGGTCTCACTCAAGGTCACCAGTCAGTACGAACTTGCGGCCAGCACCATGACAGCAGCTACCCCATATGTTTCCATTGTGTTCGGGTCCGAGAGATGCCAAGCACAGACAGTAAAGGGCGCACAGGACAATAACGGTGTCTGTACATACACCATCACGGCAGAGGCCCCCGAGTTTCCGAGCACGAGCTGTCCATCACTCAGCAACGTTCCCCTTACGTTGCTGGTGGAGGGCGCAAATGGGGAGGAGATTGCACGGGCGAGCAATGTCGGCGTGTTCTCATACAACGACGCGCATGGTGCAGCGGGACGTGGTGTGGGTGTCGGGGGCTCTGGTGACCCGGCCAGTCCTCCAGACCTCGGGTCGCCCAAGACCAGATCACCTGCCACCCAACGTGCCAGCCCACCACACCAGAGCCTGCAGGCGCAGACTGAGTCCAGCGGTACCTCCGCTCACGAACTCCCGTCCGACTCGGCTACAAATGCCTACGGGTTTCCCCCGAACACCAACCAAGTCGTCCGGGCCGTAGCTCAAACACAGCAAATTCATGCCCAGGCCCAGGCCCAGACCCATTCCCAATCCGACTTTGCTGCCGCAACCGGAGCATACAGCCAAGGGTCCAGCAACATGCTGGCCTCATACCGCAACGCATCCTTCCCAGATCACTATTCACGCGCACCACCCTTGCTGAGGTCACCGCATGGCGCAGGGTGGACGCCATTTGCAAGCCACATGGAACCCGGGCCACTCCGCAGCCCAGCGGCGGCCATCTCGCACGGGTCGCACAGCTCCATGACACGGCCCAGCTTGACTCCGGTGCAGCAATCCAATCCCGCAACTCCCCAGCTCATCAGGACAAGCACCCTTGCACAACCTGTGGGCCCCGGAGGCAGCCACAACCCGGGATATAACCCCTACGCCCTCTATCAAACGAAGGCCACGCTCAAGATCAACGGCGATCTCTGCACCATGGCAGAAAACTGGACGCAGGAGGAATGGGAGAACCGGCGCAGGCTTGTCCTGTTCAGGAAACAACAGACGGGGAGTGTTCTGACGACAAGGTTCGAACCCGTCAGCATCTCGGAGCGACCTCCCAACAGTACCTGCATCAGCTGTATCTGGTGGGAGGAAAAGCAGGAGTGTTTTGTCACATCGGTCGACACCATCTATCTTCTCGAGCAGCTCGTCACCGCGCCGGGCCGGTTCTCAGTCGAGGAAAAGAACCGCATCCGTAGGAATCTCGAAGGCTTCCATCCGCTCACAGTCAGCAAGTCCAAGGCCGAGAGTGAGGGATTCTTCAAGGTCATCATGTCGTTCGGCAACCCCAAGCCTCGGAACATTGAGAAGGATGTCAAGGTGTTCCCCTGGAAGACGCTCAGCCAGGCTTTGAAGAAGATCATATCCAAGTACAGCGCATCGTCGTCAAGCATCGTACCGCCGCCGAGCACAAACTCGACCCATCTTCTGACGCCAGTCAATGTCAACAGTTCGTATCCGCTGCTCCCCCCGGCGCCAGGATCGTCATCCTCGACGACGACGACTTCAGACTCAGCGGCCGCAGCAGGGTACATGGGCGGGGGTCATCACCTCACAGAGCCGTTGGCGAGTCCAAGGCCAGTCTCGGGCTCTTCATCCTGGGCGGCATACGGATCATCCGGGAGGACAATGTCGCCTGCTGTCAAAACCGATTCTCCAGTATCGACATCTGGCTTGCGTATCTCTACCCTGCCAGCCGTCTACGACAGCCGGGGCTCCATGCAGAGCTTAACGTCCCCATACAGTATGGCGGCCAGCGCGGCCCAACACAGCCCTCACCATAACCAAGGGGCCTACAGCCAGGCTGGGGTGCCCGTTTCCCAAAGCCATGCTCGGAACTGGGAGGGCTACAGCACGGTGGCGGACAGCTATCCTGCCCAGGCTAGTCACGCTCACAGCCAAGTATATGGTGGCGTAGCGTATGGCGATGGTGCGCAACGTGCCTAGAGCATGCGCACCTGGCATGACTGCCTGATGGGGCGTGTTGGTGTCTGGTGGCTATGACCAGGGAAGATGGGACACCGATGGTGGTTCCGGATGACCCCCACGGCCAGGCCTGCGCCATGCCGGTTTTCTGTTCGAGGTCGATTCTCATGAAACGACTGCTCGCGGCAGCTGCAAGGTGTTACCGGTTTGCAGGGGAGGAGGCTCACACGACATGCGCGCCATTGCAGCTGATTGTACCTCGTGAGTCACCATCGATGCACAGTCATAAAGAAGAGGACGATGCCTCCTCGATGGGTGTCGCGAAACAGGCAAATTCCATGGCGAACACGAGCCACGCCCACTGCCTACGACAGGTTGAGACGCGTCGCAGGTGGCTCACTCTCCGAGGTAGTCTGAGCCGCGGACTACGTCGCAGTGGTTGGGGACCATTGGTTGATCAGCTGCACCGACATAACCAATCAACGACAAAACCCCTACTCCCTCTTCTTCGAAAGTCTCCGAACGCATGATCCCGGCGCTGCAGCTTGGTATCCAAACGCCCTCCAGCTGGGCGAGTGTCGCGGCAACATCAAGAATCATCTCAGCGATATCTGCCCCTGTTCTGCAACCACATCAACACAATAGGGGGGTGTCAATATCCGCACCATTCCATGTCCCGCGATTTTCGGTTGCTGGTCTCCCTTCCACGGCGCAAAACCTCCCTCTGCCGTTCGGACGAATGATCACGTTCGTTCACTGTTTGTAGGGTGGGGTATGGAGATCCAGCTTCATCTGCCTGGAATCGAAGCTACTGCAAAGCCGGGGGGGCGGTCACACGGGAGATAGGGTCGACGCAGCGGACGCACTCTGCATGACGCATCAAATCTGCGTCAGCTACCCATCATTTGCCGTTAGCCGCATCTGTCTGCCCTACCCGATTATCTACCTGCCATCCAAGATCGGTCCCGAGACCTTCAACTACCGAGCGTGCCTCCAACAAAGCCACCCACAGCCAAGCATGCTGGCGCCGTCGAATCACACCTGTGGATCACATGAGAGTCTGAGACATCAACTGCCGCTCGCTGCATGCTCCCTGGTTCACCATCTCCCACGTCATTGTAACATAACTGGGCATATCAACTACTGCCTACGAGTCAAAACAGGACGCCATTCCCGAGACACCTCATGTCCGCCGATAGAGGCGGATGACTCGAAAAGCTCGATGTCCGGATTTGCCTTCCATGACCGACATTTGGTATTCCAGCGCCAACTATGACAAAGGCGCAAAATGACAGGCCGAGGTGGGCCATGTGGTGCCCGCGCATGAACTCCTTCGTATCCCTTCCTCACTATCAGTTCTATCCTTTCATTCCACCACCCTTCTCTCAGAAACTCTACAGACGCATGGCATAGAAGGTATATTATTCGTCCAAACGCAACGGAATTTTCATATACTTCGTATTTCTCTTGGATAGCACCACCCATACCCCTTACCTATCACAACATCGGGCGCCCATCATGACAGTCTTTCTACCACCGTTTGTCTCATTCTTTTTCGTTGTCATTTCCTCTCTTGTTGGTTGCCGGGAGTTTAGGGGACGGCTGAGGCTGGCATAGACAGATTGCATGGAACTTGTTACGGGTTGTATTATTCTCTCTTGTTGTCTCTTTAGATGGTCGGACGTGGATGGGTGCATGGGGCGTTTGTTTAGTTAACGTGTCGCCTTTGAGATCTAGTGGCTCTGTGGCGTGGAGTTCCGAGATATGCACATCGGCTGCCGGTGTACTGTGGCTAAATGGTCGTGTACAAACAGGACTTCTTATCGTCCCCCTCTCGTGTGTCCCTCTAGTTTGCTTTGTTTTTTGCTGTATAATACTGGCGAATCTGTCTCTCACTCAGGTATATTCTCTTTGTGCCTGGCATCTAATTCGATGTTCTCCACAACTTCCAACTTACTTGGGTCAACTTACGGGTGCAAACTTGATTGAGTTCACTGGGGAGAACGCGCATGGGATGTTTTCCTCGAGGCAACTTGGGAGACAGGGTTTACATCTTGATGCATGAACATGCTATATATCTGTCTCATACAGGTCCGCAGCCGTGCTTCGGGAAACTATGCTCAAGCTCGTTATTACGAGAATTTCTATCCCGGTTGTGAGCGTGTGTTGGGATATGGTCGAAACGAAGCAAAAACGGACTACGGCGATGAGACAGAGGAACGTTCGAAGTTAACGCTAAATCTGACACTACCGATAACCCCTTCTTGACTTTTGACAATGAAGCGGGTCTGAGTAAGTCAAGGCTCATGTTAGCCAAAATGTGAAGTAAAAAGCCAGGCGCCGTCTGCAACGGTCTGGGCGCTGCATCGAACGTGTTCATCGATATTATCGGTATCAGGGGAATGGGGCCGCCATCTCTTGTTGATAGTCGAATGGCACTCGAGTCGGAAGTGAAAACCGGCTGCGGATAAGCATTGCTGCCGGATCATTGCGCTGGCTTGGTCTTGCTCGGCTTGAAAAAGACTGATTGCTTCTAAGCTTGCAGCTAGGCAAAGGTGGTGGGTAACAGGCAAAGCGAAATGTCTATCTAAATTTTCTCTAAGCTGCCGCTGTAACTGATCCGAAAAAGATAGGTATGAATGCGGTCTGAGGGGTCGTCGAGCGTTTAGTTCAGGGTCAATATGGAAATCTGGACCTCTGCTTCTAACGCTATTGGTGCATATGACTCGCCAGTTGTTCGTTCTGTGATCCATGCGAGTCAAGGATGCTTCTTAGGTTCATGCTGCCAATTTAGCATGCACCAAGGCTTCACGCCATCGAATCGGCGGCTGAGAGAACAGCCGTTCTCCAAATAATCACAGCATGCAGCATAGGTTTTTCTTTGATTAACATACTGACCCCGTGGACCTGGTATCTGGTTGCTGCCACGATAGCCCCTCTTCATTGCGCCCTTCATCTACACCCTGCGACGAGAGATGGATCTGTTACGTGATGACTCTGAGCATCGTACCGTTGCTCAGATCCGAGCAGCCCATGATGCCATGGCGATGCAAGACGCCGCTGTCAAGGAATGCACAGCTGCTGGGAAAGAAGCACCGGCCTATGTACTTTCCGAACTCATTGGAAAAGGAACCTTTGGCCGCGTGTACAAGGCGAGTGGTCCTCATCCGGGAACAACAGTTGCCGTCAAGATCATGAGCATAGAAGAGGGGGATAGCATGGCACCTAGAGAGAACGATACCTTCGGCGAGATCCTCAAAGAAGTGAGCACAGTCAAGGAGCTCAAAGAGCGCGGGGCAAAGAACATCAATGCCGTTATTGACACCCTCCTTATTGGCCAGGTATGAGACGCTGAACTTCCTTCACTTCTCCCAAACCCCAACGTGAAGCAGCAAGTCCGAAGTGGAATACTGTATCTCGAGGCATAATCACCTATGTCTCTTTGTTTCCTTCTTGATCATTTTTCTGCTTCATGAAACTTGTCTTCGACATTGATAGCATGCGAGAATAATGGCTAACCATTTTGCTTAGAGTATGTGGATGGTCACTGAGTACTGTGGTGGTGGTAGCGTGGCCACTTTGATGCGCCCCACTGGGTCATTGTCCGAGACCTGGATCGTCCCCATTCTGCGAGGGGTAGCAGAAGCTCTCTACTGGGTCCACAAGCAAGGCGTTATCCATCGCGATATCAAATGCGCCAACGTGCTCATCACTGATGAGGGTGGAGTCCAGCTCTGTGACTTTGGCGTGGCAGGTACCATCAAGAGCAGGTTCGAAAAAAGGACGACCATCACCGGCACCCTACAATGGATGGCCCCGGAGCTCTTTGACTCGAATGTTACCTACGGAAATGAGATTGACATTTGGGCTTTTGGATCCATGGCATACGAGCTGGCCACGGGTCTCCCGCCCAACGCAACTGCAATGTTGGATACGGTGGATCTTGAGTCGTTTGGAGCCTACCTACGCGAATGCTCACCCCGCCTTGATGGGGATTGCTATTCCTCGCAGCTCAAGGATCTGGTCGACTACTGCATGGTACCGGATCCGTCCCAACGTCCAAGAATTGCCGACGTGCGGCGGCATCCTTACATTTCCGACACCGCCGAGGAGTACCCGACCGGAAGCCTTGCGAGTCTTGTCAGCTTGTACAAGGAGTGGGAGAGACAGGGAGGAACTAGAGCCTCACTCTTTTCAACGGGTGGTGCTCGAGGGCCTGCCCAGCCTGATCGACCATGTGCTATTCTCAAAGAGGGTTGGGACTACGGGACAATGGTTGAGGCAGACCAACTCGCATTCGAGAGCTCCGATATTGTGCTGGAACTTGGTGTTGCAGCACATCTAGCCCGAGAGGGACGTCGCCGCGTCCGGCAGCAAACGAGTACGTCGCTGATCAAGCCTCCGCTGGAGAAGGTGTTTGATCCAAACACCGTTGCAAACTACAGCGACCATGTGAGGTCCTTTTACAGCAATGAACAACCTGCAGTTGAGTCTGGCTCCTCGTCACATGGAACTCCCATGGATGGCGAAACTATTCGGGAGTCGCCACTTCGTCCAACCCCCCCGGCGGCAGAGAAGCACGACTACTTCGCGGAGCGGGGGACTGTGAAACCTTCCTGTTTGAGCAGAACCTCTTCACTGGGGAAAGGAGCATTTGGAACTTCAAGAACACGGGATTGGACCTTTCCCGCAATGGCGCACATGCAGAGTGCCTTTGCTCCAGAGGCGGTCGTCTCTCCCTTCTCACAAGCGGACGATCCGATGCTTAAGATCAACCTTGGCCGTCCATGCTACGAGTTCAAGCCAAAAGGACTCGGCATGACTGGGTCCAGTCGCCTGTCTCGAGTCAGTCTGATTGACCTCGATGCAGGGCTGCCCCCCAGCCCGGATATGTCCACGTTACCGCTGGTATCTCCTGGGCGCCTGGGTTCCTCCACGGACGAGCAAGCCTTCCAACTAAGAGTTGACTACGCCATTTCCACCCCGCCAGACAATGACTCGCCGACCTCTGGTTCAGATGACGAGAATTCACGCTGCAGAGAACCATCGCTGTATATACCATTCCATCTCTATGACGGGTCATCCCGCCGTCAGTCCCAAGATAGACGCAACATGGTACAAGCTGGTAGCAGCCTGTTGGGACAATGGCCCTCGACCGCGGGGTTTCATTCATGCCCACCGTTGCCAACCCCGCCTACAACAGAGACCGTACTGGGCCATGGAAATCGTGAGGGATTGAAAGATGAATGGCAAAGGCTCTTTATATCTTTGGGCGATCATCTTCAATACGCGTCTGATAAGGTGGAGCATGTACAAGTAAAGCAATAAATGACAGGAATCTTGGGGCGGCTATATGGTGCATTCGCTTTGCTGCCCTCTTGTACTCACGTGGAATAATAGAACGAATATACCTCCCTATGGTCTTATCTCAGTTCCTCAGACCCTTGGGCGATATTCCTTTTGTGGGTGTAAGTACCGTTCCCACTAAGCCAGCTATATTACTTTAATTAGCCAATTAAAATATACCCAATATTTATATCGCCAAAGGGTTTGAGGACGTTCGGGCAATTATCGCCTTTGCGGTTACCTTTTCCATATTTTATTATATATTATAGACTAAATATAATTTAAATAAAATATATAAAACCATTATTATATTAAAGTTATAATAAAAAGCTTATTATAATTTTTATAGATTTTAAATATATTTATTTTACATTTAAATTTATTATTTTACATATATTTTATAAATATTATATATATATATATATATAATATGATGATAATTAAATTTAAATATAAAAAAATATTTAAAAATTATATTATTTAAATTAATATATTTTATATATATAAATTATTTTAAATTAATTTTAATAATATTTTATTTATATAAAAAATAGACTTTATTATTTTATATATTATATAAAAGTTATATGTTTATTTATATTAAAATAAATAATAGCTAAAAATAAATATAAGTTTTAAATTTAAATTTTATATAAAGATTTAATTGTAATAATATATTTATTGCTAAATTTAAACTAATATATTATTATAAGCTTAAAAGAGATCTCTACTTAAAGTAAGAAAAAGGGGCACTTACGCTTAAAGATTAATAGCATATTACGATCTTAAAAATTAAAGGTTTTTTAAGATAATAAAAGTTAAAAAAATAAGTGTAAGGGGGTGTAAATAATCAAATAAATAAGCGGTTATTTTTAAAAATTATATAATATATGCTTAAAAACGTATATTAATTACTAATCTAAGACTTAATATTATTAAACTTTATTTATTATATAAAAATAAAGTTATTTCGGATTTATTTACTTTGCTTATTTTATATAAAGCATATAAAGCATATAGAACGCCCCGTTTTACTTACTCTATTTACTCTATATAGAGTATATAAAACATATAAAATACATTATAATTAGCTAGTTTAAAAAGTCTTTAAATCTTTAATTTAAGCTTTTATTATTAACTTTAGCTAACTTTTTTTTTTTAAGGATTAGCCGCTAAGTCGTAATATAATACTTTTCCCTTTTAAATTTTTATTTTGAAGGCTTAATTTAATTTAATTCCCCGGTTTTTATTTAATAGCGCTAATATCCTTATATTTTTATAAGTTTTTTTCCTTTTTTTTTAAATATATTATTATATTAAGTTAAATTATAAAATGCTTTAATATTTACTATTATTTAAACTTAGCATTTTTAATTGAATTATTTAGCGTTAAAATACTTAATTATTTCTATTATATATAAAATCACTTTTTTTATAAAATAACCTTTTTTTAAAAAAAGTATTTATTTAAAAATTAATTATTATTTTTATAATATATTAAAAGCAAATCTTATTAAAAATACTTTCTCCCTTTTTCGGGTATTTTTTTACCTATTTTAATTATGTTATAATTTAGCAATTAGTTTTTAGGGAAGTGGGGTTAGTTAAAGCTAATAATAAAAAGTTAAATTGGAGATTTAAAGACTCTTTAAATTAGCTAATTATAAGGTGTTTTATATATTTTATATACTCTATATAAAATAAATAAAGTAAATGGAATAAAATGCTTTATATATTTTATATATTTTATATAAAGTAAATAGAGCAAATAAAATTACGATAATTTTATTTTCTGTATAATAAATAAAGCCTAGTAATATTAGGTTTTAAGCTAATAATTAATATATATTTTTAAATATATATTATATAATCTTTAAAAATAATTACTTTTTTATTTAATTACCTACACCCCTTTATATTTATTTTTTTAACCCTTATTATTTTAAAAAACCCTTAATTTTCAAGATTATAATATATTAATTACTTATTTAAATATAAGCTAATATATTAAATAAACACTATATTAACTACCTCGAAAATAATCCCTACCACCCTTATTACACTTATAATAATATAATTAAATAATTATATTATTTGCTTTTAAAATAAGTTTATTAAATTAAAATAAAATATGAAAAACTCGTATAAAATCCTCGTTATAAAGGTTAAAAAATTATAAAAATTAAATTAAATACTTTATAAAACTAATTAAACCCTTTAAATTATTATTGGATTTAAAAATAAAAGAGTTAAAAAAGCTAAAATCTACCCTTTACTTATTTTTAACGGAAAAAAAGGGGAATTTAAAAAATTTCTTATTTAAATATGTGTATATATTTATTATAATGCCGATTAATTTAATAATAAAAAGGATAAAATTTTATTTGCTTTGTCTTTTTTAAAAGGCTTTATTTTATATTAATTTTGATTAATTAAAAAAAACTATTTAGAAAATAAGCTAGAAAATTATAATTAAAAGACGGATAAACTTTTTAAATCTTTTTAAAATTTTTAAAATATCTTTACTAAAATATTTAGGAAATAAAATAAGGCTAAAAGAGCAGTTAAATATTTAAGCTAATTTTAATAAATCAAAATAATTAATATTTACGCTCTAAAATTTTAATAAAATACTTTAAAAATATTTTAAGGAGAAGATGCGTTAATTTATATCTTTTATAATAAATTAAACAATTAGATTAAAAATAAAATCTCGAAAATTAATCGTTTAAATAATTTAAACGACTTTATTATATTAATAATTAAAATTGATAATTATTAATATAAATGCAAACGTAAAAAAAAGGGGGAAAGTAATTATTTTATACGTAAAAATAAAATTAATATATTTAATAATAATAAATATTTTTAATTTTTATTAAAACGTATTTAAAACTTATAAATATTAATATTATAATATATAGTAAAGGGCGCTAATTAGGTTAAAAGCTTATAAAATACTTTTATTATAATAAAAAAGGCTATTTTTTTAAAAATTATAAAAATAAAGTGAAAAACGGCTAATAAAAAGCCTTAATTAAAAAGGTCAATTATAATCGCCTCTTTTAAATAATTTATTTTAATAATAATTACTTAAGCTATAAAAATAATAATAAAAAATAATAGGTAATATTTTATTATATTATATATTATTATTATAATTATATATAAAATTAATAATTATTAAATATATATTAAATTTAATTTAAAAGACTTAAATAATAGTTTAATATTTAATTAATTTAATTTATAATTTAATTTAAATTAGGAAAAAATTAATTAAAATTATAATTAATAATTTTATATAAATAAGCTTTAATAAGTAAAAATCTTAAATAAAGTTTAAATAAAGGATATTAATTTATATTTTATTTAAAAAGCGAAAATCTTTTAAAGCCTTTTATTATAGTTCGAACTTTAGATAAAGGTGCCCCGCTTAGGAAACCGTAGGGCTCCTTAAGCTAAGTATAATAAAAGTTATTAATAATGTGCGCATTAATAAAAAGCTATTTAATTAGCTTAATCTTTTAAAGACTAAGTATTACGAGCACTTAATATTATTGTTACAATCTTAAGAATTAAGAGTTTTTTAAGACGGTAAAGGTTAAAAAAATAAGTATAAAGGGGTATAAATAATCGAATAAATAAGCGGTTATTCTCAAAAACTATGTAATATATGCCTAAAAACTTATATTAATTATTAACTTAGGACTTAATATTATTAGATCCTATTTATTATATAGAGGACAAGAATTAATCTTAAGATCTAGAACTTGGAACGTCCCAAAATTAAAATTTTAAAATAATATATAGCTTTCTCACTATATAAATATCCCGAAATCTAAGTCTTAAGATAATTCCATTTAAAACTCTCTTATTAGGTAGCAGCCTCTTAAAAAGTCCCGCCCTTTTATATGCCCCACCCTTTTTTTAAAGTCGGGGTTTAAATTATAATATAATGCCCCTCCTTCTTAATCTTCGTCCCGGAAACCTAGTCTACTAAAAATTAAAAGATTAATAATATTTATTTTATTATAATCCAATAAATCTCCTCTTTTTAATTTCCTCGGAATATTGCTTTATAATAAGTTGCGTATTTAAAATTCGTTGTTTTTATCGCTAAAACTTAGCTAAAAAGGCTTTTATAGCTTATATTTTAAATTTTAATAGCCCCGCTAATATACTCTATTTTAATTGCTTTTATAAATATTGCGAATACCTTTTCGCCCCCGAATTTAAACGGTATAGTAAATGTTTAAAGTGGAAAATATCCTATAATAATCTTAATATTACTTTTTAATATAAACGCCCCTTTTTATTTAGTTTATTATTACCTTATTAACTCTTATTTAATATTGAAAAATATAGAGGAGGTAAAGAAATTAGAAAAGAAGAAATAATAAGTTTTGTAACGTTTATTATTTTTAAAAAAACGGACGAATTTATTATAAGGGTATAAAAAATAATTATTCCAATATAGCATTTAAAAATTTGAAAAGGAGTTTTTCAATATCTTTTCCGCCGATGACTTCGCTAAGGCGCTTACTCCCGATTTCGCCAACACTATTGGTAAATTTGATTGGTTTTTTTTAAACCCTATATTAATGGTCGATTTAAATTTTATTAGTAAAATTATTGAAATTTTTTAAGGTAGTTTTTTAAATATTTAATTAATTTCTATATATTTTCTTCGTATTTATAATTTTCTTATTTAACTAAGTATTCCACCTCTTTTTTTTCGACCCGTTAGGAGTCTAAAATCTCTTTTATTATATACTTTTCCTCTATAAGGTCTACCTTTACCATAATATCTAATTTCGCTTTTAATAATATTAATTTTAATAAGGAAATATAAAAAATAAGGTAAATTCTTATAAATTTGGGTAATAATAATTGGTAATTTAAAGTGGAAATTTTCTTTATAATTTAAAAGGGCCTTAATTTTTTAAAATTTAATTTATCATTAGGCCGCTTCGTTTTAATATTCCTTTTTAAGAGATAAACTTTATCCCCCTCTTAAAAAATTAGTCTTTTTAATTTTTTTTATTATAATAAATGCTTATATATTCCTAAATAAAAGAAAGGTTATCGCGCAACGTATTATATAGCGTTTAAAGCTTTTTTGCTAGTATTTTAGCTTTAAGGGACCAATTCCCCGTACTTTAGCATATTTCGGCCTTAAAGCCGTAATTTATAAAAAATAGTAAAATACTTATCGTTTTTAACTTTGAGTTATTATAGGAAAATTATACTATTAGCAATAATTCTACCCAATTATCCTACTTATAATTAAAAAATATCTTTAAATATTATTTTATTATTTAATTTATCCGTTTTATTTATCCGTTTATTTGTAGACGGTAGGCTATTAAAAGCTTATATTTAACGTTTATTTATTTTATTAATGCCTATTAAAATTTAAATATAAAAAGTATGCTTTAATCTAAGACAATTTTATTAAATTATACATAATTATTAATTATTATCCTTAAAAATATATATGCTAGTTATTTTACTGTGCTTACCTTTTAAAATAATAGGAAATAATAATATTTAATTAGTCGATTTACAACCATTAAAATATTATTGTAAATTGTGCTAATAGCTAAATCCTTCGAAAGTAAGAGCTTTATAATAAAGTTTATAAAGATTGATTTTTAAGCTTTTTTTATTATAAGTAATAATTTTAATAAATTAAAGGGTTTATATTATATATTTTTATTTTACGTGTAAACCTTATATTTATTAATTACCGATTTAATTGCTTTTTTTAATTTAAGGAATCCGAAATATTAATATAACTTTATTATTATTTGGGTAATCCTTTAATATCCCCCTATAAGTAATATATAAATATTTTTAATTAAGGCTTTTTTAAGCGCTTTTAATATAAAAAGCTTTTTATAAAATATTTAATCTTTTATATTATTTAAAATATACCTTTTTAGCTACGTTTTAAATTCCGTTTTTTAAATAGCTTTTAATTATCGATTATTTAGCTTTATTGAAAATAAAGTATTAACTTTTATTGTTTTATAAAGCCGAAACGTTAAAGTCCTATTTTAAGCTCTTATTAAAATTTTTTATAGCCTTTATTTCCTATTTAAATAAAAGTTTTCCCTATAGCTTAATATATTTACTTTAACATTTTCTAAACCCTTTTAGTAAAAAATCTTAAAGTTAAATTATAATAAAACTTTAATTATTTTATTTATTTTTAATTAAATTTTTTTATTAAAGTAAAATAGGTTAGGTTTTTATAATTTGTTAAAACCTTAATTTAATAGTTTATTCCGCTTAAATACAACTTTTATTTTTTAAATACCTAAATAATTAATATTAATTCCTTATTATAAATAAAATAATTAAATTTTATTCCTTTTAATTATTATGAAAAAAAGGTTATAAAATATAATTATTTTTTTTTATTTCGTTAATTGAATATATTTCCTAACGTATAATTAAAAACATTAATTTTAACTTTAAACTTTTTATTTAGGTTTAAAAATTTTAGTATTAGATCCGTTAATACGAGCTTTTTTAGTTTATTAAAAGTTTATTATTTTTATTTATTTTAAATAAATACTTTTCTTTTTTTAATTAATTTATTAAAGGGTTTTACAATTTGCTTAAATCTTTAGATAAAACGCCGATAAAAATTAATAAAGTTTAAAAAGCTTTTAACTTATATAATTATTATTAAGGTTAGTTATTTTCGAATATTTTATATTTTAATAAGGTTTATCTAAACCTTTTTAAATATAATCTTATACCCTAGGAAATCCACTTTTTAATGGTAAAATTCGCTCTTCTCGGAGTTTACCTAAAATTTATATTTTTATAAGGCTTTTAAAACTTTATATATTTATTATTAATATTTTTTTTTTAATGAAAAATAAATTAGAATATTATTTAAATAGATTTCTATAAAATCTCCAATAAACTTTTATAAAATGTAATTAATTATAGACTATTAAATAACTAACGCGTTTATAAGCCCGAATAATATAACGAGATATTTATAGTAATTAAAGGGGTAATAAAATACTGTTTTTTATTTATTTTTTTCTTTAATTTTAATTTAAATATAGGCAATTATAAAGTCTAATTTAGTAAATTATTTAATTTTACTTAATCTTTTTTTTAAATTACTAATTAAAAGTAGAAAATATTGATTTTTAATAGTATTTTTATTTAAATATTGGTAATTTATATATAATTTTAATTTCCCGTTCTTTTTAAATATAAATAAAATAAGGTAACTTGCTAATAATTGCAATTTTTTAATATATCCTTTTTGTAGATTTTCTATAATATATTTTTTTAATATTTTTTATTATATTAAGTTAAAAGGGTATATTTTTTGGTAGTGGGGTTGAGCTCCTTTCTTAAGCTTGATCTTATAGTTTTATAGGTTATAGTTAGGCAATTTACTTTTTGATTTTTTCCGAAAAATATTATATTATTAATATTTTAAAGGGATATTGGATTTTACTAAACTATTTACCTTTTTTTACTTTGCTTTTTTAATAACCATTATTAATTATAATAATATATTATATTTAGGGGAATTGGAATAATTTCCTATCAATTCCTTTTTTAAGCTTAATTATTAGATTAAATTGGTCTCCTTTAAATTTATGTGGCTGTTATTTTAATTAATTATAAAGTTAAATATTTTTAATTATAAATAGTTAAAAAATATCTTGTATATATTTAATCTTATAATATTAAAGATTATTTATTAATAATTTTTATTAACTTTAATATTAAAAGGTTTTGTTTTTTGTCGAATCTAACTATCTTTATAGTTGGATTTTTTTCCTTTAAAGTTTTTTATTAAATATAGTCTCTTTTTTATTACTTAGGGGATACTTTATTTTTTAATTAATTTTAATAAAATTAAGTTTATTTTAGCTTTTAAATTAATAAGTATGGTAATAGTATATTCCTCCTAATTAATATTAATTATTAATAAGTTTATATTTTTATTATAGTCTATTACCGTAAGGACTTGCTTTACCCCTCTTATTTATTATCCTTTAATAAATAAAGGCTTTCGTTTTCTAAATACTTGCTTTAAGATTTTTTAAAGTATTATAAAGGTACTTACTTTTCGTTACGGGAAGCGTCTTTTTTATTATTATAGGTTATAATCCCTTCTACAATTTATTATACCCAATTTAAATTTGTATGGAATTGGTTTAGCCGCATTCTACGGTTACTAATTATTTTTTCCTATTAATTTCGCTCTTATTGGGAAAATTCTTTTATAATATATTATTAGTTAATTTTTTTTTATTTATAAATTATATAGGTTTTAGAAGGGTAGTGGGCTAATTATTTTCCTTTAGCGTATTTTTTTAATTATTTATTATTATTAATTATTATTATCGAGTATAGAGTCGCCGTCTTATTGTATAGCTATTAGATAATTAATTTGTTTAAAGCGTTTTTTTATAAATTTATTTACTTAATGGGTTTAATTTTGTTATATTCCCTTTATTAAAGGAAAAAATTATTTTAAAGTTTTTCCTTTAAGTATTACTTATATATATTATATATATAATAATATTACGCTATTTATATATATTTAGAATAGTTAAGATTTATTTTTGGAACATCTTTTAAGCGGCTTTTAAAGGTCGCCAATTATGGAATAAAAATTAAATTAATATTTTTTATTTAAATTCCTTTTAAAATTCTTATTTATTAAAGCTTATTAATATAAAATTATTAATTACGATTTTAATTAATTTTTTCCCAATTTAAATTAAATTATAAGTTGGGCTAATTAGATACTAAGTTATCGTTTAAATCCTTAAGGTCTGATTTAATATAGACTTAGTATTTACTAGTTCTTCGTATAATAATAATAATAATGTGTAATTTAATAAAATATTATTTATTGCCTTTTTTATCGCTTTTATAATTTAAGCAATTATTATTATAATAAGCTATTTATAAGAGGCGATTATAGTTGATTTTTTTAAATATTTAATTAATTTATTTATTTGTTAAGGTTTTCTATTAATTATCTTTTACCTTACTTTTACAATTTTAAAAGGCATAATTTTTTTTATTATATTAAAAGCACTTTATAAGCTTTTAGTTAAATTAGCAATCTTTGCCATGTGTTATAATGTTAATATTTATTAAATTTAAATATATTTCTATAGAGGTTAAAAGCATTTATTATTATTTAGGCGTATTAGCTTTATTTTTACGTATTAAATAATTATATTCTCCTTTTTTTTCGTGTTCGCGCTTATATTAGCGATTATTAATTTTAATTATTAATATAATAAAGTTGTTTAAATTATTTAAATAATTAATTTTTAAAATCTCGTTTTTAATTTAACTTTTTAATCTATTATAAAAGATATAAATTAATATATCTTCTCCTTAAAATACTTTTAAAGCGTCCTATTAGAATTCTAAAGCGTAAATATTAGTTATTTTAATTTGTTAAAGCCGATTTAAACGTTCCGCTACCCTTTTAACTTCGTTTTATTTTTTAAATACTTTAATAAAAATATTTTTAAATCTTTTAAAGGATTTAAAGAGTTTATTTATCTTTTAATCGTAATTGTTAAATTTATTCTTTAAATAATCCCTTTTAATAGGTTCAAACTAATATAAAACATAGCCCCTTAAAAAAGACGAAGTAAATAAGACTTTATTTTTCTTATTATTAAATTATTCGTTATTATAATAAATATATATATATATTTAAGTAAGGAATCCCTTTAATTCTCTTTTTTCGCCGGTAAAAATAGGTAGGAAATAGATTTTAGCTTTTTTAGCCCTTTTATCCTTTAATTTAATAATAGCTTAAAAGGTTTAATTAGTTTCGTAAAAAGCTTTGTTTGATTTTTTTAACTTTTTAACCTTTTTAATAAAAACCTTATATAAGATCTTTGTATTTTATTCTAATTTTATAAATTTATTTTAAAGGTATATAATATAATTATTAAGCTACGCTATAATAAGTATAGCCGGTATAATAAGGGTAATAAAAGCTATTTTCGAAATAGTTAATATAATACTTATTTAATATATTAACTTATATTTAAATAAATAATTAATATATTATAATCTTAAAAATTAAAGGTTTTTTAAAATAGTAAAGGTTAAAAAAGTAAATATAAAAGAATATAAATAATTGAATAAATAAGCGGTTATTTTTAAAGATTATGTAATATATGCTTAAAAATTTATATTAATTACTAATTTAAGATTTAATATTATTAGGTCTTATTTATTATATAGAGAATAAAAATTAGTTTTAAGATTTAAAATTTGGGACGTTTTAAGATTAAAATTTTGGGATAGTATACGGCTTTTTTATTATATAAGTATTTTAAGATCTAAGTTTTGGGACGATTTTATTTGAAACTCTCTTATTAGATAGTAGCTTCTTAAAAGGTCCCACCCTTCCGCATACCCCGCCCTTCTCTTAAAGTCGGGGTTCGAACCGTAACAATTATTTTATACTTTACTTAATTTATTTAATCTTTTAAAAATTAAGTAATTTAAACACTTTATAAAATTTATTATTATATAATGAATAAGATTTAATAATATTAAATTTTAAATTAATAATTAATATAAGTTTTTAAATATATATTATATAATCTTTAAAAATAACCGCTTATTTATTTAATTACCTACACCCCTTTATATTTACTTTTTTAACCTTTATTATCTTAAGGAACCCTTAGTTTTTAAGATCGTAATACTATATTTTATATATTATATTATTTTTCGCGCCTTTTTCGCTTATAAAAAAAATAATCCTTAAATAAGCAAATAACAATTTAATTATTATTTATTATTATAATAAATTTTAAGCTATAATTAATTAAGTTTTTAACTTAATAAATAATTAATTTCTTTAGTTTTTTATTTAATCTTTTTATTATTTTAATTAGCATATTTTAATTTTCTCTTTTTTACTAAAAAAAGAAATTTTATTTATATTTTTCTCTTATATATTAATAATAAATATTATATATATAATTATATTATATAATTTATTTATAATCTTTATAATTAAAATTTACTTTAAAAATATTATTTTTTATTTTTTAAAAATTCTTTAATTTTAAAGTAAAAATAATATTAATATTTTTTTATTAAATTTTTTTAATTAATATCGCTTTTTAATTATTATAAATATAAATGTTATGGATTAAACCCAGATAAAATAAAAGCGCTTACCTTAAAAAATTGTAATATTATAGTTTAAATTTCGATTGTAGAAGAGGAGCTAGATAGGTAAGTGGGGTATATAGGGAAGTAGGGCTTTTTAAATATTATTAAACTTGTAAAGATATATTTAAGTTTGCTAAACTCGAAACGTCCCGATTTTAGAGGTTTTGAAATAATTAAACTTATAAAAATATACCTGAGTTTATTAAACTCGGGACATCCTGATTTAAAAGATCTTAAAACGGGTTTCTTTAACTTTTATATAAATAAATAAAACCTAATAATATTAAGTTTTAAGTTAATAATTAATATAAGTTTTGAAATATATATTATATAATCTTTAAAAATAACCGTTTATTTATTTAATTACCTATACTTTTTTATATTTACTTTTTTAATTTTTACCATTTTAAAGAACTTTTAATTCTTAAGATTGTAATACGTTAATTACTTATTTAAATATAAGCTAATATACTAAATAAGCACTATATCGACCACTTTAAAAGTAATTTTTATTACTTTTATTATACCGGCTACACTTATTATAGCATAGTTAAATAATTATATTATCCGCTTTTAAAATAAGTTTATAAAGCTCGAACGAAATATAAAAGCCTTATATAAAGTCCTTGTTATAAAAATTAAAAAACTATAAAAATCGAATAAAGCGCTTTATAAAACTAATTAAGCCCTTTAAACAACTATTAAGTTAAAGGATAGAAAAACTAAAAAGGCTAAAATTTATTTTCCGCTTATTTTTAGCGGAAAAAAAGGAGAATTAAAAGGATTTTTTATTTAAATATGTGTATATATTTATTATAATACTAATTAATTTAATAGCGAAAAAAACAAAGTTTTATTTACCTCGTCTTTTTTAAAAGGTTATACTTTACATTAATTTAAACTAGCTAAAAAAAACTATTTAGAAAATAAGCCGAAAAATTATAATTAAAAAATAAATAAACTTTTTAAATCTTTTTAAAGGTTTAAAAATGCTTTTATTAAAATATTTAAGGAATAAAATAAGGCTAAAAAAATAGTTAAATATTTAAGTCGATTATAATAAACTAAGGCAATTAATATTTACGCTTTAGAATTTTAATAAAACGTTTTAAAAGTATTTTAGGAAAAAGACGCGTTAATTTATATTTTTTATAATAAATTAAAGAATTAGGTTAAAGATAAAATCTTAAAAATTAATCGTTTAAATAATTTAAACGATTTTATTACGTTAGTGATTAAAATTAATAACCGTTAATATAAGCGTAAGCGCGAGAAAAAAGGAGAATATAATTATTTTATATGTAAAAATAAAGTTAATATACTTAAATAATAATAAATGCCTCTAATTTTTATAAATATATATTTAAACTTTATAAACGTTAATATTATAATATGTGGTGGGGGGCGTTAATTAAGCCGGAAACTTATAAAATACTTCCGTTATAATAAGAAAAGCTATATTTTTAAGGATTATAAGGGTAAGGTAAGAAATAGTTAATAAAAGACTTTAATTAATATATAAGTTAACTAAGTATTTAAAAAGGTCGATTATAATTATTTTTTATAAATAATTTATTATAATAATAATTATTTAAATTATAAAAACGATAAAAAAAGTAATAAATAATATTCTATTATATTATATATTATTATTATAATTTTAAAAGAAAATGGTTATTATTAAGCTTATATTAAATTCGACCTAAAAGACTTAAATAATAACTTAATATTAATATAATTAAAATTATAAGACGATAAAGTAGGCGTTCTTTATTTAATCCTAAATACGCCTATATAAAATAATATTAATTAAGCGAACAATTAGGAGGCTTATATTTATAAACGATAAAAAGTAATATTAATTAAAGGAATTTAATAAAAAGATATTAATATTATTTTTATTTTAAAATTAAAGGAATTTTAAAAAATAAAAGGTAATATTTCCGAAATAGACTTTAATTATAAGGATTATAATTAAGTCGCGTAATATAAATATGTATATAACGCTTATTGTTAGTATTTAGAGAAAAAATATAAGTAAGATTTTTTTTTTTAATAGGACGGAAAAAACGAAAATAAATTAGTTAAATTACTGGAAAGATTAAATAAAAAGCTAAGTAAGTTAATTGTTTACCGAGTTAAAAATTTAATTAACCGTAACTTAAAGTTTATTATAATAGTAAATAATGATATTCGATTAAGGGCGTACATTAATAGCGATTAGGTTACCTTTTACTTATTTAAAGATTATTTTTTTTATAAATAAATTAAATGCGAAAAATAATATAAAATATAAAATATAGTTTATATATAAATAAGCTTATAAGTTAAAAAGTAAATGTTTTAATTAATTTAATTAAATATAATAATAGGGTAAATATAAATATAATAAAAATAAAGATTATATTTTATTATTAAAGAGGATACTTTTTAAAGTAATAAAGTAATAACTTTATAATACTTTAAGAGATCTTAAAGCTAATATTTAGGAAATAAAATTCTTTATTTATTAGAAAATAACGAATAAAAAGGGCGAAATAAATTTTTATAATAATAAATTATAATAAAGATATAAACTTATTAATAATCGACGTTAATTGGGAAAAATGTACTGTTATTATATTTATTAATTTAAGAGTTAAAATAAATTTAATTTTATTAAAATTAATTAAAAAATAAAATATCTTTTAAATAATAAAGAAAAAACCATATTTAATAAAGGATTTTAAAAGAAAGGAATTTAATTATAAAAATAATTAAATTTAATAAAAGATAAAACCTTTTAATATTAAAATTAATAGGAATTATTAGTAAATAGTCTTTAATATTATAAAATTGGGCATATATAAGATATTTTTTAGCTATTTATAATTAAAAGTATTTAACCCTATAATTAATTAAAATAATAGCCGCGTAAGTTTAAAAAAGACTAATTTAATTTAATAATTAAATTTAAAAAAAAAATTAATAAAAAATTATTTTAATTCCTTTAAATATAATATATTATTATAATTAATAATAATTATTAAAAAAGTAGAATAAAAAAAGGTAAATAATTTAGTAAAATTTAGTATTTTTTTTTAAAATATTAATAATATAATATTTTTCAAAAAGAGTTAAAAAGCCGGCTATTTAATTATAACCTATAAGATTATAAAATTAAGCTTAAGGAAGGAGCTTAACCCTACTATTAAAAAATATACCCTTTTAATCTAATATAATAAAAAATATTAAAAAAATATATTATAAAAAATTTATAAAAAAAATACATTAAAAAATTATAATTATTAACTAATTATTTTATTTTATTTATATTTAAAAAAAATAAGAAATTAAAATTGTATATAAATTATTAACATTTAAATAAAAATATTATTAAAAATTAATACCTTTTATTTTTAATTAATAATTTAAAAAAGAAAATTAAATAAAACTAAATAATTTATTAAATTAAACCTTATAATTATTTACGTTTAAATTAAAATTAAAAAAAGAAATAAATAAAAAATAATATTTTATTACCTTTTAATTATTATAAATACTTTATTATACTATTTAAACTTATTAATATACTAACTATTTAATAATCTATAATTAATTATATTTTATAAAAATTTATCGGAAATTTTATAAAAATTTATTTAAATAATATTTTAATTTATTTTTTATTAAAAAAAAACACTAATAATAAATATATAAAATTTTAAAAGCCTTATAAAAATACAAGCTTTAAATAAACCCTAAAAAAAGCGAATTTTATTATTAAAAAGTAAATTTTTTAAAATATAAGATTATATTTAAAAAAGTCCGAATAAACCTTATTAAAATATAAAATATTCGAAAATAATTAATTTTAATAATAATTATATAAATTAAAAGCTTTTTAAATTTTATTAATTTTTATTAATATTTTATTTAAAAATTTAAATAAGTTATAAAACCTTTTAATAAGTTAATTAAAAAAAAAAAAGTATTCGTTGAAAATAAATAAAAGTAATAAGCCTTTAATAAATTAAAAAAGCCTATATTAATAGATTTAATATTAAAACTCCTAAATCCGGATAAAAAATTTAAAATTAAAACTAATACTTTTAATTATATATTAAAAAATGTATTTGGTTAATAATAAAAAAAAAAAATTTTATTTTATAGCTTTTTTCTTTTAATAATAAAAAAAATAAAGCTTAATTACCCTATTTATAATAAGGAATTTATATTAATTATTTAAATATTTAAAAAATAAAAGTTATATTTAAATAAAACGAATTATTAAATTAAAGTTTTAATAGATTATAAAAACCTAATTTAATTTATTTTAATAAAAGAATTTAATTAGAAATAAATAAAATAAATAAAGTTTTTATTATAGTTTAACTTTAAGATTTTTTATTAGAAAAGTTTAAAAAACACTAAAATAAATATATTAAACTATAAAAAAAATCTTTATTTAAACAAAAAATAAAAATTATAAAAGATTTTAATAAAAATTTAAAATAAAACCTTAATATTTTATTTTCGATAAAATTAAATAATTAATAATGAAAAGTTATTTAAAAAATAAAATTTAAAATTTAGCTAAAAGGATATATTTTAAATAATATAAAAAATTAAATATTTTATAAAAAACTTTTTATATTAAAAGTGTTTAAAAAAGTTTTAATTAAAAATATTTATATATTATTTATTAAAAAATATTAGAAAATTATTTAAATAATAATAAAATTACACTAATATTTCGAATTTTTTAAATTAAAGGAAACAATTAAATTAATAATTAATAAATACGAGACTTATATACAAAATAAAAATACACGGCATAAATTTTTCAGTTTATTAAAATTATTATTTATAATAAAAAAAGTTTAAAAGTTAATCTTTATAAATTTTATTATAAAATTCCTACTTTTAAAAGATTTAATTATTAATATAATTTATAATAATATTTTAATAATTATAAATTAATTAATTAAATATTATTATTTCCTATTATTTTAAAAAGCGAATATAGTAAAATAATTAATATATATATTTTTAAAGACGATAATTAATAATTATATATAATTTAATAAAATTATTTTAAATTAAAATATATTTTTTATATTTAAATTTTAATAAATATTAATAAAATAAATAGGCGTTAAATATAAGCTTTTAATAATTTATTACTTATAAATAAATAAATAAATAAAATAAATAAATTAAAGAATAAAATAATATTTAAAGATATTTTTTAATTATAAATAAGATAATTAAATAAAATTATTATTAATAATATAATTCTTTTATAATAATTTAAAATTAAAAATAATAAAAGTTTTATTATTTTTTATAAATTATAATTTTAAAACTAAAATATATTAAAATATTAAAAATCGATTTTTTAAAGTTAAAATATTAATAAAAAAGCTCCGAATGTTATATAATATATTATATAATAACCTCTTTTTTATTTAGAAATATATAAATATTTATTATAATAAAATAAAATTAAAAAAACTAATTTTTTAAAAAGGGGATAAAGTTTATTTTTTAAAAAAAAATATTAAAATAAAACGGCTTAATAATAAATTAGATTTTAAAAAATTAAAGCCTTTTTAAATTATAAAAAAGATTTTTACTTTAAATTATCGATTATTATTATTTAAATCTATGAGAATTTACCCTATTTTTTACATTTCTTTATTAAAATTAATATTAATAAGGGTAAAGCTAAATATTATAATAAAAGTCGACTTTATAGAAAAAAAATATATAATGGAAGAGATTTTAAACTTTTAATAAGTTAAAAAGAAAGAAGTAAAATACCTAGTTAAATAAAAAAGCTATAAATATAAGGAAAATATATGGGAATTAATTAAGTATTTAAAAAATTACTTTAAAAAACTTTAATAATTTTATTAATAAAATTTAAATCGATTATTAATATAAAGTCTAGGAAAGACTAATTAAACTCGTTAATAGCGCTAATAAAGTTGGAAATAAGCGCCTCGGTAAGGTTATTAATGGAAAGGATATTAGGGAACTCCTTTTCGAACTTTTAAATACCACGCCGAAATAATTATTTTTTATACCTTTATAGCGAAATTATTCGCTTTTTTAAAAATAATAATCGCTTATTAGCTTTTTATAACTATATAAAAACCTATTATTTTTCTTCTTTTAATTTTTTTATTTCCTTAATATTTTTTAATATTAAGTAAAAGTTAATAAAGTAATAATACTATAAAGCGGGAAACGCTTATATTTAAAAATAACTTTAAAATCGTTATAAAATACTTTTTTCTTTAAATATTCGCTATATTAATTAAAATTAAAAGCAAAAAAGCATTTATAATGCTCGCGAAAATAATTTAAATAGGGCATTTTAACGGGCTTATTATAATTTAAAATGTAAGCTGTAAGGGCTTTTTCGGCTAGATTTTAACAATTAGAATAGTGGGTTTTAAATATATAACTTATTATAAAGTAATATTTTAAAAAAATTAAAAAGAAGAGAATTATTAGATTATAATAAAGTGGGTATTATTAAACTTTTAGTTTTTAACGAATTAAATTTTTAAAACGAAGATTTAAAGGGAAAAGCATTATATTATAATTTAAATTTCGATTATAAAAGAGGAGCTAAATAAATAAATAAAGCATATAGAAAGGTAGGGCTTCTTAAATATTATTAAACTTATAAAAATATATTTAAGTTTATTAAATTTAAAACGTTCTAATCTTAAGGGTTTTGGAATAATTAAACTTATAAAAATATACCCAAATTCGCTAAATTTAAAACGTTTTAATTTAAAGGATTTCGGGATAAGTTTTTTTAACTTTTATATAAATAAATAAAACCTAATAATATTAAATTTTAAGTTAATAATTAATATAAGTTTTTAAATATATATTATATAATCTTTAAAAATAATTACTTATTTATTTAATTATTTATATTTTTTTATATTTATTTTTTTAATTTTTATTATTTTAAAGAACCTTTAGTTTTTAAAATTATAATATATAAAGCTCTAAAATTCCGGTAATTTTAACCTTTAAGAAAAAATATATTAATAAAAAAATATTTAATTTACTTAGTTATTTTAAAGACTAAGTATTTTAAACACTTAATATATTATATATTTCGCTTAATATATTTAATTAATTTAAAGATTAAATATTTTAAATATTTTATATATTTTACTTTTATATAATAAATAAAACTTAATAATATTAAATTTTAAATATTATAATTTAAACTTTGATTATAGAGGAGGAGCTAAATAAGTAAGTGGGGTATATAGGGAAATAGGGCCTCCTAAATACTATTAAACTTATAAAGATATATTTAAGTTCGCTAAATTTAAAACATCCCAATCTTGGGGGTTTTGAAATAGTTAAACTTATAAAAATATACTTAAATTTATTAAATTCGAAACGTCCCAATTTAAAAGATCTTAGAATAAATCTCTTTAATTTTTATATAAATAAATAAAACCTAATAATATTAAGTTTTAAGTTAATAATTAATATAAATTCTTAAGCACATATTATATAATTTTTAAAAATAACCACTTATTTATTCGATTATTTATACCCCCTTATACTTACCTTTTTACCCTTTACCGTTTTAAAAAGCCTTTAATTTTTAGGATTATAATATTAGGCTAATAATTAATATAAGTTCTTAAGTATATATTATATAGTTTTCGAAAATAACCGCTTATTTATTCGATTATTTATACCCCCTTATATTTACTTTTTTAACCTTTACCATTTTAAAAAACCTTTAGTTTTCAAGATTATAACAATAAACCTCTTAATTATTTATTTAATTAATATTATTTTATAAAAGTATATTTATAATTTAATAGAAAATAACTTTATTATTTTAAAGTTTTAATTAATTAAATATTAAGTTGCCGTTTAAATCTTTTAAATTAAATTTAATATAAGCTTAATAATTATTAATTTTTTATATAATTATAATAATAATACATAATATAATAAAGTATTATTTATTGCTTTTTTTATTGCTTTTATAATTTAAATAATTATTATTATAATAAATTATTTAAAAAAAAAGATTATAATTAACCTTTTTAAATATTTAAACGACTTATTTCCTAATAAAAGTTTTTAATTAACTTTCTTTTACTTTACCCTTACAATTTTTTAAGGTATAACTTTTTTTATTATAATAAAAGTATTTTATAAGCTTTTAATTTAATTAGCGCCTTTTATTATATATTATAATATTAATATTTATAAAGCTTAAATATATATTTATAAAAATTAAAAGCGTTTATTATTATTTAAATATATTAACTTTATTTTTACGTGTAAAATAATTATATTTCCTTTTTTTTTATATTTATATTTATATTAATAATTATTAATTTTAATTATTAATATAATAAAGTTATTTAAGTTATTTAAATATTTAATCTTTAAAATTTTATCTTTAATTTAACTTTTTAATTTATTATAAAAAATGTAAATTAATATATCTTCTCCCCAAAATACCTTTAAAATATCTTATTAAAACTTTAAAATATAAATATTAACTATTTTAATTTATTAAAATTAGCTTAAATATTTAGCTGCCCTTTTAACTTTATCTTACTTCCTAAATATTTTAATAAAAATATTTTAAAATTTTTAAAAGGATTTAGAAAGTTTATTTATCTTTTAATTATAATTTTCTAATTTATTTTTTAAATAATCTTTTTTAGCTAATTTAAATTAACGCAAAATATAATCCTTTAAAAAAGATAAAGTAAATAAAATTTTATCTTTTTTATTATTAAATTAATTAATGTTATAGTAAATATATATTTATATTTAAGTAAAAAATCCTTTTAGCTCCCCTTTTTTTCTATTAAATATAAGTAAAAGATAGATTTTAGCTTTTTTAGCTCTTTTATCCTTAAATTTAATAGTGGCCTAAAGGGCTTAATTAGCTTTATAAAGCGTTTAATTTAATTTTTATAGCTTTTTAACCTTTATAGCAAAGACTTTATACGAGGTTTTTATATCTCGCTTAAATTCCGTAAATTTATTTTAAAAACGGACAATATAATTATTTAATTATATTATAATAAATATAGTAAAGGCAGCTAAAATAATAAGGGTTATTTTTAAAGTAATTAATATAGTGTTTATTTAATATATTAGTTTATATTTAAATAAATAATTAATATATTATAATTTTAAAAATTAAAGGTTTTTTAAAATAATAAAAGTTAAAAAGGTAAATATAAAAGGGTGTAAATAATTAAATAAATAAGCGGTTATTTTTAAAGATTATATAATATATATTTAAAAATATATATTAATTATTAATTTAAAACTTAATATTATTAAACTTTATTTATTATATAAAAGTAAATTTTATAAAATATTTATATTGTTTAATTTTTATAAGATTGAATAAATTAAATAAAGTATAAGGCGATATTAAATATTTATAATATTTAATTTTTAAAATATTAAATAAATTAAATATCTCTTTATTAATATATATATTATTAATAAACCTTATTATACTTAGCTTAAAAAGCTTTATAATCCCTTAAGCGGGGTATTATAATCTTAAAAACCAAAGGTTCCTTAAGATAATAAAGGTTAAAAAAGTAAATATAAAGGGGTGTAAACAATCGAATAAGGGGTTATTTTTATAAATTATATAATATATATTTAAAAACTTATATTAATTATTAACTTAGGATTTAATATTACTAGGTCTTATTACTTATATAAAATAATGAAATTTAATTTTAGGGTTTTAAATATTTAGGACTTTAACAATATCTTTTAAATCCCGACCTCTTAGGATTTCGGGATTAGCCCTTTTATATATCTTAATTATTCATAACCTCGGAACCTATTTTCCCATAGGTTTTACCTACGCAAAACCTTGGGATTTTTTTAATAAATTAATTTAATAAATAATTATAATTTACCTTAAAGATTCCGCTTTTTAACTAATTATAAATTATAATATAATGCCCTTTCTTTTTAATTTTCGCTTTAAAAATTTACTTTATTTTTTAAAATAATAGCGCTTTTTTTTTTTTAAAATGCGTAAGTAATCCTTCCTTCCTATCTACTTTTATTGCCGCTTATTAATAATATATTTAAAATTACTAAATTTTATAACGTTATTATTAAATATAAAATCGTTTCTAAACTTGCCTTTTCCTCTTTTATTGCCGCTTATAATAATTTTACCCCTATACTTTATATTAGCTATTATAAAAACGGCCGCCTTTATATTATAGCCGAAAACTTTAAGCGGTATAAAAAATACATTAAATAAAAAGTATTTTATAATAAGGTAAAATTTGCCGGTACGTATAAGTGCTAGACTTTTTCTTAATTTCTTTATATTTTCTAACCTTTTATAATAATAAAAAATATTGCCAATAAATAAGCCTTTAAGTAAAAAGAGGATATATTTTATAAATATTTATTAATAATCCAACGTAAATAATACGCTTTTTACGCTTAAGGAAAAGATTTATTTAAATGAGGCGTAGCTATTTATAAGTACGAAAATCCTTAAGCTTTAAACCTTACCCTTCCTATTAAAACTTTTAGCTTTTTCTTTTAATTAGATTTTTAACTAATTACTTTATTAAACCCCCTAGCTGATCTAAGTTTTATTAATAAAATTATTAAAGTTTTTTAAAGCAATTCCGCAAATATTTAAGCGGTTCCTATATATTTTCCTTATATTTATAATCTTCCTATTTAATTAAGTATTTTACCTCTTTTCTCCCAATTTATTAGGAGTTTAAGATCTCTTTTATTATATACTCTTTTTCCATAAGGTCCACTTTTACTATAATATTTAATTTTGCTCCTATTAATATTAATTTTAATAAAAAAATATAAAAAATAAGGTAAATTTTTATAGATTTAAATAATAATAGTTAATAATTTAAAATGGAAATTTTTTCTATAATTTAATAGGGTCTTAATTTTTTAAAATCCAATTTATCGCTAAGCCGCTTTATTTTATTCCTTTTTAAAAGATAAACTTTATTCTTTTCCTAAAGAATTAGTTTTTTTAATTTTTTTTTATTATAATAAATGCTTATATATTTCCGGATAAAAGAGAGGTTATTACGCAATGCATTATATAGTGTTTAAAGCTTCTTTATTAATATTTTAGCTTTAAGGGATTAATTTCCTATATTTTAGCGTATTTTAGCTTTAAAGCTATAATTTATAAAAAATAGTAAGATTTTTATTATTTTCAACTTTAAGCTATTATAAAAGAGTTATATTATTAATAATAGTTTTATTTAATTATCTTGCTCGTAATTAAAAAATATTTTTAAGTATTATTTTATTATTTAGTTTATTTATTTTATTTATTCGTTTATTTGTAAATAGTAGGCTATTAAGAGTTTGTATTTAATGCTTATTTGCTTTATTAACGCTTATTAAAATTTAAATATAAAAAGCATATTTTAATTTAAAATAATCTTATCGAATTATATATAATTACTAACAATCGTTTTTAAAAATATATATGCTAATTGTTTTATTACACCTACCTCTTAAAATAATAAGAAATAATAATATTTAATTAGTTAATTTATAATTATTAAGATATTATTATAAATTATACTAATAATTAAGTTTTTTAAAAGTAGGAACTTTATAATAAAGTTTATAAAAATTAATTTTTAAGCCCTCTTTATTATAGGTAATAATTTTAATAAATTAAAGGGTTTATATTATATACTCTTACTTTTTATATAAACCTTATATTTATTAATTACTAATTTAATTATTTCCTTTAATTTAAAGAATCCGAAATATTAGCGTAATTTTGCCATTATTTAGATAATTCCCTAATATTCTCTAATAGGTAATATATAAATATCTTTAATTAGGGCTTCCTTAAGCGCTTCTAATATAAAGAGCTTCCTATAAAGTGTTTAATTTCCTATATTATTTAAAATATATCCTTTTAATTAAATCTTAAATTCCATTTTTTAGATAGCTTTTAACCATTAATTATCTAGCTTTATTAAAAATAAAGTATTAACCTTTATAACCTTATAAAATCGGAGCGTTAAAGTTTTATTTTAAGCTTTTATTAAAATCTTTTATAATTTTTACTTTTTATTTAAATAAAAGTTCTTTTTATAATTTAATATATTCGCTTTAATATTCTTTAAACTTTTCTAGTAAAAATTTTTAAAATTAAATTATAATAAAAATTTCAACTATTTTATTTATTTTTAATTAAATTTTTTTATTAAAATAAAATAGGTTAGGTTTTTATAATCCGTTAAAACCTTAACTTAATAGCTCGTTTTATTTAAATATAGCTTTTATTTTTTAAATATTTAAATAATTAATATTAATTCCTTATTATAAATAAAATAGTTAAATTTTACCTTTTTTAATTATTAGAAAAAGAAGGCTATAAAATATAATTATTTTTTTTTTATCTTATTAATTAAGCATGCTTTTTAACGCGTAATTAGAAATATTAGTCTTAATTTTAAATTCTTTATTTAAGTCTAGGAATTTTAATATTAAATCTGTTAATATAAGCTCTTTTAATTTATTAAAAACTTATTACCTTTATTTATTCTAAATAAATATTTTTTCCTTTTTAATTAGTTTATTAAAAGGTTTTATAATTTATTTAAATCTTTAAATAAAATGCTAATAAAAATTAATAAAGTTTAAAAAGCTCTTAATTTATATAACTATTATTAAGATTAGCTATTTTTAAATATTTTATATTTTTACAAAGTTTATTTGGACTTTTTCAAATATAATTTTATACTTTAAGAAATTTACTTTTTAATAATAAAATTCGCTTTTTTCGGGGTTTACTTAAAGTTTATATTTTTATAAGGCTTTTAAAACCTTATATATTTATTATTAATATTCTTTTTCCAATAAGGAATAAATTAATATTTTATTTAAATAAACTTTTATAAAATCTTCAATAAACTTTTATAAAATATAATTAATTATAAACTATTAAATAGCTAACGTATTTATAAGCTTAAATAATATAATGAAATATTTATAGTAATTAAAGGGATAATAAAATGCTATTTTTTACTCGTCTTTTTCTTTAATCTTAATTTAAATATAAGTAGTTATAAGGTTTAATTTAATAAATTATTTAGCTTTATTTAATCTTTCTTTTAAATTATTAATTAAAGGTAGAAGATATTAATTTTTAATAGTATTTTTATTTAAATATTAGTAGTCTATATATAATCTTAACTTCTCGTTTTTCTTAGGTATAAATAAAATAAAGTAACTTATTAATAATTATAATTCTTTAATATGTTTTTTTTATAGGTTTTTTATAATATATTCCTTTAATATTTCTTATTATATTGGGTTAAAAGGGTATATTTTTTAATAATAAGGTTAAGCTCCTTTTTTAAGCTTAATTTTATAGTTTTATAGGCTATAATTAAGTAATCCGCTCTCCGTTTTTTTTTAAAAGATATTATATTATCGGTATTTTAAAGGGATATTAGACTTTATTAAGCTATTTACCTTTTTTTATTTTGCCTTTTTAATAATTATTATTAATTATAATAATATATTATATTTAGAGGAATTGGGATAATTTTTTATCGATTTCTTTTTTAAATTTAGTTATTAGATTAAATGAATCTTTTTTAAACTTGTACGGCTATTATTTTAATTAATTATAGGGTTAAATACTTTTAACTATAAATAACTAAAAAATATCTTATATATATTTAATCTCGCAATATTAAAGATTATTTATTAGTAGTTCTTATTAACTTTAACATTAAAAGGTTTTGTTTTTTGCTGGATTTAATTGTTTTTATAGCTAGATTTTTTTCCTTTGAAATTTTTTATTAAATATGGTTTTTTTTTTTTATTTAAAAGATATTTTATTTTTTAATTAATTTTAATAAAATTAAGTTTATTTTAGCTTTTAAATTAATAAATATAATAATAATATATTTTCCTTAGTTAATATTAATTATTAGTAAGTTTTTATCTTTATTATAATTTATTATTGCGAGGATTTATTTTACCCCTTTTATTCGTTGTTTTTTAATAAATAAGGGCCTTTATTTTCCGAATACCTACTTTAAGATCTCTTAAAGTATTACAAAAGTATTATTTTATTACCTTAAAAAGCGTTTTTTTTAATAATAAAATAAAATCTCTATTTTTATTATATTTATATTTACTTTATTATTATATTTAACCGGAATAATTAAAGCATATATTTTCTAGCTTATAGGCTTATTTATGCCTAAACCGTATTCTTTATAATATATTACTCTTTATATTTAATTTGTTTATAAAACTAATAATCTTTAAAAGGGTAAAGGGCAACTTAATTATTATTAACGCACGCTTTTAATTAAATATTATTATTTATTATTATAATAAACTTTAAGCTATAATTAATTAAGTTTTTAATTCGATAAATAATTAACTTATTTAATTCTTTATTTAGTTTTTCTAATAATTTAATTAGTTTATCTTCGTTTTTTCTATTTTATTAAGGAAAAAAATCTCGCTCGTATTTCATTTTTATATGTTAATAATAAGCGTTATATATATATTTATACTATATAATTTAGTTGTAATTTTCGTGGTTAAAGTTTACTTTAAAAGCGTCGCTTTTTATTCCTTAAAAGTCCTCTAACTCTAGGGCGAGGATAATATTAATATTTTTTTATTAGACTTTTTTAATTAATATCGCTTTTTAAAGTTTATAAATATAAGCCTCCTAATTATTTTTTTAATTAATATTATTTTATATAAGCGTATTTATAGTCGAATATAGGATATTTACCTTATAGTTTTAAAGATTTAATTTTTAAATTAAATTATTATTTAAGTCTTTTAAATTAGATTTAATATATACTTAGCGGTAACTATTTCCTTATAAGGTTATAATAATTATATATAGTATAATAAAATATTATTTACTATTTTCTTTATTATTTTTATAGTTTAAGTAATTATTATTATAATAAATTATTTATAAAAGGCGATCGTAATCGACCTCTTTAAATACTTAGCTAACTTACTTACTTATTAAGGTCTTTTATTAACCGTCTTTTATTTTGCCTTTATAATTTTAAAAAGTATAGCTTTTTTTATTATATTAAAAGCACTTTATAAGCTTTTAACTAGATTAATAATCTTTACCGCACATTATAATATTAATATTTATTAAGCTTAAGTATATATTTGTGGAAGTTAGAGGCGTTTATTATTATTTAAGTATATTAGTTTTATTTTTACGCGTTAAATAATTATATTCTTTTTTTTTCTCGCGTTCGCGCTTATATTAATAATTATTAATCTTAATTACTAACGTAATAAAGTTATTTAAATTATTAAAACGGTCGATTTTCAAGATCTTATTTTTAATTTAATTTTTTAGTTTATTATAAAAGATATAAATTAATATATCTTTTCCCTAAAATACCTTTAAAACATTTTATTAAAATTTTAAAGTGTAAATATTAATTACTTTAATTTGTTAAAATTAATTTAAGCATTTTACTACTCTTTTAACCTTGTCTTATTCCCCAAACACTTTAATAAAAATATTTTTAAACCTTTTAAAAGATTTAAAAAGCTTATTTATTTTTTAATTATAATTATTAAATTTATTCTCTAAATAATCCCTTTTAACGGGTCCGAACTAATATAAAGTATAACTTTTTAAAAAAGATAAAGCGAATAGGATTTTATTTTTTTTATTATTAAATTATTCGCTATTATAATAAATATATACGCGTACTTAAATAAAAAATCCTTTTAATTTTCTTTTTTCTCCATTAAAAATAAGTAGGGGATAGATTTTAGCCTTTTTAACCCCTTTATTTTTTAATTTAATAATAGCTTAAAAAGTTTAATTAATTTTATAAAACGCTTTATTTAATCCCTATAATTCTTCAACCTTTTTAATAAAAAATTAATATAAAATCTTTATATTTTATTTTAACTCCGCAAATTTATTTTAAAGGCGTATAATATAGTTATTTAATTATATTATAATAGGTATAATTAGTGTAATAAGGGTAGTAGGGGCTATTTTCGAAGTGGTCGATATAATATTTATTTAATATATTGGCTTACATTTAAATAAATAATTAATATATTATAATTTTAAAAATTAAAAGTTTTTTAAAATAATAAAGGTTAAAAAAGTAAATATAAGGGGGTATAAGTAATTAAATAAATAAAGGATTATTTTTATAAATTATATAATATATATTTAAAAACTTATATTAATTATTAACTTAGGATTTAATATTACTAAATTTTATTATTTATATAAAATAATAAAATCCGGTTTTAAGGTTTTAATATTTAGGACCTTAATAACATCCTTTAAATCCTAACCTCTTAAGATTCCGGGACTAGCTTTCCCATGTGTCCCGACTATTCGCGACCTTAAGACTTATCTTCCCGTAAATCCCACTTACGCGGGATTTTAAAACTCTCCTAATAAGTTAATTTAATAAATAATTATAATTTACCCTAAGGATTCCGCCTTTTAGCTAATTACAAACTATAATATAGGGCACTTTTATTTAAAGTTTATATTATAATATTATATATATATAAAAAGGTAATATATTTATAATATTTTATATATTTAATAATTTAAATAAATGGATATTAATTTTTTAAAGCAATATAATAATATAAATATTTTCACAAGTTAGAAAATTATTATTAAAAAATAATATAGTAATTATATTATTTAATTAAATATTAATAATAATTAAGTATTTTTAATAAAGCTTTAATAATTTAAAATTTAATAATTAAAATTAGCGAAAAGCTTTACGTTAATTAATTATCTATAAAATATAACTTTTAAATTTTATATTATTTATTTCGAGATTATTTTATTTATAGTAATAAATTAATAATTATAATTAAAAATTATTAATAATAATTTTATTAAAAAAAGCTTTAATATTTTCCGTATTTTATTTAATTAAATCTATGAAAATATAAACATTTCCTATATTTTAAGCGCGTTTAACTAATTTAATAAAAAAGGTAAAAAAAGATAAAAATGGATTTATTATATTATATTTTCTAATTATTATACAAATTTTTAAAATCTTATAATTAGCTTTCTTTTAATATTATAATTCTTTTAAGATTTTTGTTTATTTCTTTTTAATGATAATAATAAGAATCTTTTTAATGATTTTTTAAAATTTAATTTTATTATTAATTTTAATAATTTTAATTTTAATAATATTAAATTATTTTTTAAATTAATTATTATTAATAATAATAATACTTTTATTTAAAAATATATTTATAATATTATTATTAAATTTATTTTATTTTTTTAATTTATAATATTTTATTTTTAATAAATATTTTCATTATATATTGTAAATAATTTTATAAACTTTTATAAATATTATTAAAATATAAATTTAATTTTTAAGTTAAAATTTAATTTTTTTTATATTAAGTTTTATTATTTTTACGAAATATATTTTAAAAGTGTAATAAATTTTAAAATAATATTTAAAATTGTCTTTAAAAAGTATATAAATAATAATAATTTGCTTTTTAATAATAAAAGGTAAAATAAATAATTAACAAGCGTAATAAAAATATATTAATTTAATTTAATAATTTACTTTTAAAGTTAAAAGTATTTATAAAAGGTTATAATTTTATTTTAATATTTTAATAAAAGTTATTAATATAATTAAAAGTGCCCCTTTTAAATTTTATAAAAAAGTATAATATAAATATTACCTTTATATATTTTTATGTTTAATAAATTAAAAAGTAACTTTTTTATTAATATATTATTAATTATAAAGATTAATTTTATTATATATATTAAAGAGATATTTTCTATTTAGGATATTTATTATTTTATTTTAAATTTTACCTTTTATAGGTCTTTTATAAGAATATAACTATTTAACCGGCTAAAAAAGATTATATTTAAATAATTTAATATTAATAAAAATAGATTATAATTTGTTTTTATAATTTTCGGGTTTTTATTAATAAATAAAAAATAGCTTAGTTTTAATCTAATATTTATAATAATTAATAATTAATAATTTATTAAAATTAAGCGAAATAGCTTAATAAAGCATTTTATTATTAATAAAGTAATAAAGCGAACATATTATATAATTAATTAAGCGACGATTTATTAAAAAGCTTATTATAAAGAGGATTTATAAAAATTATTAATTATTAAAGATTTATAATAATATTTAAAATAAAATAAAGAAAGTAGCTTATTTTAAGAGGCGACAAATAAAAGTATAGTTAAAATAACCTAATATTATTATTATAAAATAGTTTAAATAAATAATATAAATAATAATATTTAAAATAATATTTAAAAAAAATTAAATATTATAAAAGCTATTAATTATAAATTAAAATAATTATTAATTTTATTAAATATAAATATAATAAATGCTTTATAAAAAGGCTAAAGTAATAATAATATTAATATAAAGCGGTTATCTAGCTAAACTAGCGCACTTTTACCGCTAAATAAGCGATCTAATTTAATATTTCTAATTAAAGCTAATAATAATATATTATTTAATTAAATATATTAGTATATTATTTTTTGTAATTATAAGAAGCTTATTTATAAAATTAATTCTTAAGTGGCTTTATTTATTATTTTAAAGGGTTATATTAAAAAATATAAATTATTATATAAAATAAGCTTTTTTTATAAAAATATTTCTATTAATAATTTTATAATTAATAAAAATAATAATACTTTTTCCCCGCTTTTTTATTAATTTAATTTCAACTTTACTGTTTAAATATAATAAGAAAGTGTTTTTAAAGTATAAAAAAAGACTAATATAAAAGCTTTTATAATTATTAGGGCTTTTTTAAATCAGTTATATTTATTTATATATAATTTTGAGTTATTTTTTTAAGTGCTCTTTTAAATATATATTTATTATAATTTATAAAGTAAAGATATTAAGCTAATTAAATTTAATAATTAAAATTATAAAAATAATAATAAATTAGCGGAGAAAAAAAAGGGTATAATTATTAATAAAAAGAATTTCTTTAAAAAGGCGGAAAAAATATTTATATTATATTATTAGCTATTAACCTTATAAGTTAATAAATTGCGGAGGAAAGTATTTTTAAGCGGTAAGAAATAAAAAAAGCTAAAGTTAGAGCTTTATTTTTTAATAAAAAAAATCCTTTATAATATTTGGAAAGATTTAAAGGTATTAATAAATAAATAATATTATATAATAATTTATTAATATTTTACTTAGCCGGTTATTTTAATAATTATTTGTATTAAAATGAAATTTAAAGCGGGAAATTTAAAAGCGCGTTTATATTAACCTTTTAATTTATTGTAATATTAATATCCTTATAAAAAGTATTAATTATAAGGGAATTTAAAAGTCTATAATTTTTAATAAAGAGAGTAACGCTAATATAAAAAATATATTTTACCGTTAATTTGCTAAAAGCGCGAATTGTCTAGCGTTTATACGCTTTTTTAAAGTTGTTTTTAATAGTAAATTCCGTTTATTAAAAGTAATAATCGAGCTTATCGAATTAAATCTTTATATTATATTAATTTAAATAATATAGTTATTATGTTATTATATTGCTATTAATTATTAATTATATTAATGGAAATTTAAAATAGCTTATAATAAAGAGGCTTTTATTTTTAATAAAAAAATTAAATTATATATAAAGGTTTTAAAGGCTAATATTATGCGATTTTACAAAAGATTTAGTGTAAAGAAAAAGGTCGATGGGTATATTTTTTAAAAAGCCCTTTCCCGCCACTTATTCTCTTTTTAATATAATTAGTAAAAATTATAATTTTAATAAATAATAATTAACTTAAATTATACTAAGCTTTTAAAGCTATTTTTTAATATTAATATTTAGCTTTATAAGGGTTTCGTTTACTTTATTATTAATATTATATTTTTACTTATATATTATTTTCTAAATATAATTTAATTTTAATCTCTCTTAATTTTATTTATACGTTAATTTTTAAGCGGAGCATTTAAAATATTAAATAATTAATAGTTAAATTTTATATTAGAACCTAAATGTTAATACGTCTTTTACTTATATAATCGCTTATATTTTAATAAGATATAAGTAAAATAAACGTTATTAAATTAATTTCGTAAAGTAATATATTTACTAAATAGCTTATCCTTATAAATTATATATTATAAAAGTATTTCTTTACTTTAAATATAATTAATAATAATTATAATTACAACTACGTCTCTTTTAACGGAAATAAATATTATATATTTAATTTAGTAACTTATATATCTCCTTTTATTATATCTTATTATTTTAGTTATGTTTTAAAAGCTATTAAATATTAAGTAAAAATAATATTAGCATTATTTAGCCCTTTAACGTTAAATATTATAATCTCGAAAATTAAAAGTTCTTTAAAACGGTAAAGGTTAAGAAAGTAAATATAAAAGGGTATAAATAATTAAATAAATAAGTAGTTATTTTTAAAGATTATATAATATATACTTAAAAACTTATATTAATTATTAGTCTAAAACTTAATATTATTAGACTTTACTCGTTATATAAAAGTAAATCTTATAAAATATTTAAATTACTTAATTTTTAAAAGATTAAATAAATTAAATAAAGTATAAAGTAATGCTAAGTGTTTATAATGCTCAATTTTTAAAGGATTAAATAAACCGAGTAACTTTCTATTAATATAAGCATTATTAATAACCTTTATTATACTTAGCTTAAAGAGCCCTATAATTTTTTAAGCGAAATACCTTTATTTAAAGTTCGAATTGTAATATTAAACGTAAGGAATAAAAGGTTATAAAGACTTAGGAAAAAATCCCACGCTAAAAAATATATTCGAAGAGTTTAAAATTGCTTATTTATACCTATAAATATTATATTAATAAAAATACTTTAATTAAAAACTATAAGTTTACTTATTTATTTAAAGTATTTATTTTAGCAATATAAAAGCTTTATAGGCCGTTATAAGGGCTAATGTTGATAATTTAACATAGTTATTATAAATAAAAAGGGAGAGAAAAAGCGAGGTAGCGAGCTAAAAAAGTAAGTTTTAATAAAAGTTTAGCTTTTAAAAAAGGGTAAGGTAAGAGCGGAATAAAGCGAGATAAAAGAACCCTACTTTAATAATAATTAATAAGTATAATACTTATTTTAATAAGCTTTCTTTTAAAGAAATAGCGAGCTTAATTATAATAAAAAGTATATTATTTAAGTTATTTTTAAAATATAATTATATAACTTTATTAATATTATTTATTAATTAATAGCTTTTTATTTTTAGCTTTAATAAATAATAACTTAAGTAATTTAAAAGAGCTTATTATATTTAAATAATTAAGCTGGTAAAAATATAATAGCATTATAAATTAATAAGTTAGTGTTTAATGCCGCTTGCTTATTAATAGCTTTTTTTAATATGTAATTTCGTCTTTTAATTTATCCTTTTAAAGATTATTAATTATTTTCCAACTTGAGCTTTTTTTTATATTATAATTATCTCTAAATATTTTAAGCTTAGCATTATAACGAGTATACTCTTAGCGCTTTTATAAGCTATTATACTTTATAGCGTTATTATTTACTTAAAGGGCTAGTTATTAATTAGTTAGTAAAAGCTCGTAAAAATTAGGAAAAATTTGCCGAAGTTATAAATATAGAAAAAAACACAAACTTATTATTACGTTATTTTCGATTAAAGTTAGTTTATTTATAATTTATTGTTAATAATTATATATTAAGCTTTTAATATTTAGTTTTTATTAAACCTTTTTAAAAAATAGAAAAGGTTTTAATTTAGGTAAGTATTTATATTTTCCTAATATAAAGTATTAAAACGTAATATTTTTGCCGAGCTTTTTAAATAAATTATATTTAATTTATTAAATAATAACTTAATTTAATGGTTAATTTAATTTTATAGCCGTTTTAGCTTTGCTAATAAGATGAGTATATATATTTAATATATATAGTAATATTAGTGCTAAGTCGGCTGGGATTAGGATTGGGATCGGTATAAGGCTGTTAATTAAGGGCTGTTTAGAAGCGGGCTTTATATATTAAGTCTTAAGAGTTAAAAGCTTAGATTAATTTAATATAATAGTTAAGGGCGAATATTAGTCGAGTTTTATATAACTCGTCGTTTTTGTTGATAAGCTAAGTCGATTAAACTAGCAATCCGGCGCCCTCCAACTCGGACTAATAATTAACTATATTTTAATATTAAAAGAAAATAAAGGGGCGGGCGGTTAAATAATCTTAAAAAACATCGAGACTAATATAAAAAGTAGGCTTTAATTATTTAATTATAAAGGAAACGCTTTTCAATATCCCCTACGCTCCCCTTTCCTCTCCCCTCCCCCCTTTATACGCCCCGCGCCTCCATACCGGCGGCTAATTAACGCGGGGCTAATATAACACGTTATATTTAAGCGCGGGCTATATTAAATAACAGCTTTTTAACAATTAACTAACCTTTATTAATATAAGCTAGCTATATACTTATATATATATATATTAAAGTTAAAAGCTTGTAAGTAAAAATAGTTAATAAGGGCCGTATTATTAAAAACTTAAATATTATATAATAAGAAAAAACTAGTAAATAATCCGTATTCGCTTTATTAATTTATTTAACCCTTATTTAAGCTCTGCCGTTTATTAGCTAACTAGCTACTTTTACAAAATAAGCGCATTTTTTTCTCTTTTTTTTTTATTTTATTATATTATATTAAAATTTAAAGTGTAATAAATATAAATATATATAAGCTCTAAATTCTAAACTTTATTAAAAACTCCCCTTAATATTAAAAGTAGTAAAAAGTTAGCTTAATGCCCGAAAACCTATTTATAAAATTAAAAGTAAAGTATAATATAATACTTTATAAAATCTAAAATAATAAAGTATTTTACTATAATATTAGCAACGCTATATATAAAGTTAAAAATATTAACGATTTTTATATAAAATTAATACTTCGTTAAAATAAATAATTATAAAAATTATAAAAGCTTAAAACCGTATTATTATCAAAATTATTTATTCGCCCTTAATATTCGGCGACGATTTCGATTATTTAACCTATTAGGGCGCTTTTTAATACTTTACTTTAAACCGCTCCTTAAATTTAATAATCCTTTTTTTAAATTCTTTCTTCCCGTTTATTATATTAACGGCTTCCCAATTATAGAATATATAGCTTTTAAGCTCGTTATTTATTAAAGCGGATCGGATTAAATCGTTATTATTAAATACCGCCCCGGGCAGTCCATAAGCTAATCTATTAAACTCGACCTTAAAAGCGCGGCAATAGCTAATACTTTTTCCGCTTTCTCTTCCTCCACTATTACTATTATTACCACCACTATAACCATTATTACCAGCGCTACGCCGCATTATATAATATCCGCCGTTATTAATATAGCCGATTAAATATATTAATATAGCGAAAAGATAATAATATAACCGCCCATTTCAATAATACGCTTTTAATATTAAAGAAATAAGTATTAATATTTAAAATCTATTATTTAACCAATATAAATAACCTTTTTAGCAAGGCGAGGCGCTCGGGACAAAAATTCGCGCAAGTTAAAGACTTATAAAATATCCGCCCGAATTTAGCGGAGTTTAAAATAGGGCAAAAAGTCTATAATTTATATAATTATATAGTAAAATAAAAGGCGGTTACGGCGAAAAACGCTTAAAAAAGAGCTTTATTAGGTGGTTATAGCAGTCTTATATAATTAGGGCAATAAAAGCCGGAAATTAGCTTAGGTAAAGTTTAAATAATATTTATCCTAACTTTCCTCGGTTTTTTATTTTAAAAACTATTCCCGCCGCTTTTTAACTAAATTAATTAACTAAATTAACTAATAAACTTTAATCTTTTTATTAATTTCCCTTTTGGCTCGGCTAAATAATATTAATAAAAGTGCTAAACCTATAATAATAAGCGCTTTTATAAGATAATAGCTATATATATTAAAAATATTATTTAAGGTTTTGCTAATTAGTAAATTTAGCCGCCCGGCTCCTATATAAAACGAAAATAAAAACGAGAAAAAGAAACTACCCACTTTTCCTTAATATTTCAATTATCCTCCCTAATTATACCCTTACCCTATATTTAAAAAAAGGAGATCTTTTATTATTTATTAGCTATTAATAATCTTGTATATTATTAAACCGGTTTTATAAGTGATTATATACTAGTAGTGGATTGCCTTATTATAGTATATTTAAAACTATATAATCTTGGTGTAGAGTGCTATTTCTAGCTTTATTTTTAGTTTTATTTTTAGCTCCCTAATTATAATTTCCGGCCTTTTAAGCTATATGCTCTTTAGCTTCGCTTACGTTTAAAGCTAATATAGGCCGGAAATATTAGCTTTTAATATTATAAAGAACGAAACTTTATTTTAAAAAGCTAAAAATATAGTATAAATGTAAAGGCTAGCCGGTTATTAACCGTTTTAAAATTTAATAGGGGTAATTATTAGCGGAAATAATTATTGGGCTCGCCTTAGCGCGGGTGCCGCTATTATAATCGGGATCTTAGGATAAAGGCTTTTTTTAAGATTATTGGATCTTTTATTATTATGCTTTTATTAAGTATATAATTAACCGATTTTATTACGATTTTAGCTTATATTATACGCTTTAAAGAATTTTAATAGTAAAAGGTCGGCAATAAAAATTATTTTCTTAATTATATTCGTTATTATCCTATTAAAAATACTATACACTTATCCTTTTCGCTCTATTTAACAACTTTTTATAAAATTATAACTTTAAATAATTATTTCCCTAACTATATATTAAGCTTACGGCAATAATATAATAGGCGTAAATAAAGATATTTATTATAATCTTAGCTTTACCATCTTAATAGTCGAATTAAAATATTATAATATAAAATTATTAGCTATTTTAAAGTATTAAAGCATTTATAATAATATATATAATATAAATCGCGATATATTATATGTTAATTATTAGGGCTAAAAATAGCTTTATATAAAAGGCTTTATATATAAAAATATAAATATAAAATTTAATTATTATTATATTAGAGAATATAATTAATATATATAAATTAATAACGCCTTTTACACTTTTTTTATAGCACGTTATAGGAGAAAAAAATATGAGAAAGAGTAATATAGACTAGTATAATTAAAATACCGAGGACCGGAATATTAGTTATTTATTTGCTAAAAACGTTATATATATAACTTATCCGGATTTATAACTAATAATAATCGTTAATACCGCTATAATCGAATATATTAACTAATACCCTAATGGTAGTTATAGTTAATTTTCTAAGTTCCTTATAATTTATGTGCTATTTAAGCTTATATTATAATCTTAGTAATAAAAAGTTTATATAAGAGTTATTAACGGCATTATATAGAATGTAAATTGCGTAATTAAATTAATAATATTAATATTTATATGGAGATATAAGTTTATAAGATAAAATAAAATATTAAAAAGTATTTTATTAATATTATATATTTATATATAAATACCCGTTATAATATTTTAAATTTTAATGGTTTTATTATATAACGCTAATATAATAAGGGTCGAATTTAATAAAAATGTGATGGAATTAACTTAAGTGTTATGCCCTTTAAACGTTTACGTATAGGTGCCTATTGCGGCATTTTAAATTTTAACGGTTTTATTACGTAATATTAACGTAATAAAAGTTAAATTTAATAAAAATATAATAAAATTAACCAACCCATTATGCTTTTTAAATGTTTATATATAAGTGCCCATTATAGCATTCTAAATTTTAATGGTTTTGTTATATAATATTAATATAATAAAGGTCGAGTTTGGCGAAAACGTAACGGAATTAACCGACTTATTATATTTTTTAAATATTTATATATAAATATTTATTATAATATTTTAAATCTTAACGATTTTATTGTATAACGTTAATATAATAAGGGTTGAGTCCGGTAAAAACGCGACAAAATTAACCAAGTCGCTATACCCTTTAAATATTTATATATAAGTGCCCGTCGTAATATCTTAGATTTTAATAGTTTTATTATTTAACGCTAATGTAATAAGGGTCGAGTTTAGCGAGAATGCGATAAAATTAACCTATTTACTATGTCCTTTAAATGTTTATATATAAGTATTTATTATAATATCTTAGATTTTAATAATTTTATTATATAATATTAATATAATAAAAGTCGAGTTTAACGAGAACGCGACGGAATTAACTAATCTATTATATTTTTTAAATATTTATATATAAGTGCCTATTATAATATTTTAAATCTTAATAATTTTATTATATAATATTAACGTAATAAAAATTAAGTTTAGCGAAAACGTAATAAAATTAACTTAAACGCTATACTTTTTAAATGTTTATATATAAATATTTATTATAATATCCTAAATTTTAATAGTCTTATTATATAATATTAACGCAATAAAAGTCGAGTTTAGCAAAAACGTAATAGAATTAACTAATTTATTATACCCTTTAAATGTTTATATATAAATACCCGTCGTAATATCTTAGATTTTAACGGTTTTATTATATAACGCTAATATAATAAAGGTTAAATTTAACGAAAACGTAACGAAATTAATTAATTTACTATACTTTTTAAGCGTTTATATATAAGTGCCCGTCGTAATATCTTAGATCTTAACAATCTTATTATATAACGCTAATATAATAAGGGTCGAATTTAGCGAAAACATAACGGAAATAACCTACTTATTATACCTTTTAAACGTTTATTAACATATATTTTAATTCTCTTTTATAGCTAGCTTTATAATAATTTATTTAAGCTCTTTTTATTTAAATAGCTTTTTCGTTACGTTACAATTTAAGCTAAATATAAATGCCAAAATATATATTTAAAAAGGTGCTATATTAATAATTTATTAATTATTTAAAATAACCCATCTTATATTATAAAATAATATAAATACTTTAATAACACTTATAAACTATAAGGAAATATTAATATACTTTATAATCGGGGAAAACCAACGTAATATATATAAAAAAAAGCTAATAAGTTGTTTACTATGCCGATACTTTCCGAAATACGGCCTAAAAGACCGAGTGCTTTAAGCTAATAAAGGAATTAGCGTATTAAAAAGTTATAAATTAGATTATTATTCCGTATATTACTTTTACTTTTTTATAAGTAGTAGACCTAATATTAATAAGTATACCAAACTTCCAATAATAAGCTAATATCAATTATTTATTACCTAACTTCTAATTATAATTTCCCTAATATTTATAAACCGTAAATATCTCTTTTAAAATATTACTATATAAGTCGAATATATTTATTTACGAGCGTATTATAATATTTTATCTCGTTAATCCAAAAGTTATTTATAATATATTTAATTAAATTAATAAAAAAATTGCAAAATAATAAATAAAAAAGTCTAATTAGGGTATTGGTTTAAAAGGGAATATTAAAAATAGAATAAAAAAAATTAAATTAATTATATATATTTTAAACTTTAATATTAAAAAGCCATATAAATAACCCTATTAAAAAAAGTTAAATAAAGAAAATAATAAAGTTAATAATATTTCGAAATTTAATTAGTAAATTGGCTTTATTTAAACTAGTATATTTAATAATAAACTAGTTAAAGACGGGGAAATATATAATATTAAATTTGTTAAATTTAAAATCGTAAATTATTATTTAATATTATAAAATTTTTATTAATTATTTAATAAAATTCAACCTTCCTTTATCTTTAATAAAGCGGCAAATAATTATAGCGAAAATAAATAATAAAACGGCTATTTAAATAAAAATTTAAATATTATTTTCTTTAAATTAATTTAATAGTAATTATAAGCTTTTAAAAGCTTAAATATTATATATATTTTTAATTTTCGCGAGTTTATATTATAAAAATATAGATATATTGTATTCGATAATTAGCTTTAATATTTAATATAAAATTATATCTTAATATTTTTTTTAGATTATATTAAAATTATTATAAATAAATAATTTAGGTTTATTAATAATAAAGAATTTTAAAGAAATAAAAATTACTTTTTTAATTTTAAATAAAATATAGATAATAATAATTATATCTTTTTCCCAATTATATTTATCGAAAATATTAATTATTATTAAAATTAATACGGGAATATAAGGGTTATCTTTATATTTATTAAATAGCTTTAAAATAAGCTTTTAAAATTAATTTGCTTTAATTTTATTAGTAATTATTAGGTTATTTTCGATTGTATTCTTAATATATAAAGCTAAAAAAGGCAGTTTATTCATTAGTTATAAAGTAATTATTATAAAAAATATAACTACTTTATTATAGTCGTTATTGCCTTTTTTAAATAAAAAATTAGTATTAAGTATTCTTTTTTCGGAGAAGCGGCTAGTTATAATATAAGATATTATAAATTTATTAATATTGACTATATTATATAATTAGAAAATATATTTCTTATTAAGGTTTTTTATTTATTTATATATTTTAGCGAGAAAGTTAATATAAATATTAAAATAATATTTAAAGTTATATTTGTTAATTTATAAGTTAAAAATTACGTTTATTATAATTAAAAATTTTAATAAATTAATTTTATAATTAATATTAAGAATTTTAATACTAGATTTTATATTAGCTAATAATTAAAAGTAAATATTATAAATTTATAATATATATTTAATTAATTTAAAGGGTAATAAAAAAAAAGTTTAATTTTATTAAAAGTTCGCAATAATTTTATCTATATCTTTGCTCTTAAACGGCTATTTTAAAACTTATAATCCTATATATTTTATTACTTTTATTTTATAATTTATATATAAATTTACTTTTAATTTTATAATAATATTATTAAATTAAAAGTAAATTTTATTTAAAATATTATGTAATTTATATAATATTTTAAGCTAAACTCTATAAAGATTTTAGAGAAGCTTTTATATATTTTTAATAATTATTTTTAAATTATTAATATATTATTATAAACGATTAATATTAGCTTTAATATTTTTAACGGCGAAGGAGTATTTAAGGTAGAGAAAGGCGATTTTAATAGCTAGCTTAACTACTATAATAATATTTACGGCTATTTCGAGCCCTTCTATTATATTAAAAAACAACGGGGGTTAAAATTAATATTTTAAAGGCAATAAATAAATTAAATTAAAAAATTAATTTAAAGGGTTAGTTTAAATAAGCGATAGAAAATTATAATATAATATTCTATTAAAAGATTATAAAGCTTGGAAAAGGTCAATTATAAAGTTGCTTAATAATTATTAAAAGTAATCGCGTTAAGGCGCTAATTAAACCGAAGCTTCCCTTACTAATCTAATTATATATAATAAGTTAATATAAGGTTATTAAGGTCGTTTTATTAATATTAGCTCTTTAATAAATATATTAACTATTTTAAGCGCGTTTAATTTAATTATTATTTTTAAAGCGATATTAGAAAATATCGATTAAAGCTAGATATTGCCCGGTGTCTAAACAAGGCTAAGTGCTATAGTTTACCTCTAATATGCCAAGCGCTAAGCTAAAATTTAAGGTTTTTTAAGGATATAAAATTATAACGTAGGCTTTATAGAAGTGGAAAAAAATTTTAATAATTAGTTAAATAGAAAAGGGCTATGGTATTGGCAAATAAGAGCAGTTACTTTCGGTCGAGGCTGCCCGTTAACAGTTAATTAAAATCGAGGTTATAGACGCTAATAATAACGGGACCTTAGCGGTATAAAAAAATACATGCTAGTAAAGTCGATATAATTAGCGGATATTATTATATAAATTAAGGGAGCCGTTGAGATTATTAAGTATAGAGTTATTAAAGGGCATTTGTAAGCTTATTTAACTAAATTATATTTTAATAATTAATAATAAAAATCTCCGTTTTAAAAGGTCTTCGTATATAAAATATTATAAGCGACGCAATATACAAATCTCTTTCGCTTATACAATATTATTAAGATACTAACTAAATAAATACTTTCTTTATACTTCCGTTAAAATTTTAAATATTAGTATAAATAAGGGCTTTTATTAATATACTACTATATTAAATAAGAATTTAAAAGATTTTTAACCGCTTTTCCCTATTATATTAGCTTTTATTACCCTAAAAAAAGGTATATATATATAAATATCCTAATTTTAAAAAATATAAGCTAAAAACGGTTAAAGACTAAGTACAAAATATAGTTCGCTAAATTAATGCTAATATTACGCTATTAATATAATGTTTTAAATACAAGTATTATTTAATTACCGTCCCTAACCAATTCCTATATAATAAACTAGTTAATTTTTATTTTAAAGTAAATAACTTAAATATTTAATTATTTAATTTAAAAAAATCGGATTACCCCTCGAACTAAATAATTCTCAAAGCGCTTTATAAATATAACGCCTTTTTATACTCTTCCCCTATCGACTTTACCTTTTTTTCAAATCTTATACCTATTTATTAACAGCTTATTATACCTAATAATTAACCAATATATTATAATTATTTAAAGGTTTTAATAAATTTATATATATAATCTTTTTATCCCGCTAATAAATTAACTTAATAAATTATTTAAAAAAGCACTTCGGTCTATTAACTTTTAAACTTATACCTAGCACTAAAAAAAAGTCTAAACTCGCTAAATTATCGCCATAAGCGAGGTAAGCAATTTCTTTACCTTTTAAATAGGTTTTGTTAAATATAATTATATTTAATCTAAGCTAGCCAATTAATAAAAGTCGTATTTTAGCTTCCTTTCGAGTTTCGCAATGGGAGCTATATTATAAGTAAGGAAAAAAAAGCGCTAGTTTATTTTTGTTTTTATTACCTTTAATATTATTATTCCTAATATTACAATCTTTAATAATATAGTCTTTAATATAGCGCTAGTAATCTTACTATTTATACGCTTTGTAATAAAAATAACACTTTAAATTAATTAAACTTTCATAAAGTAAGATATAATTATATTATAGGTTAAAGCTTTTTGTTAAGCCCGCTTTTACTTTAAATATATTAATGTTTTAAATATAATAATAAAAAAGCTTTAATTATAATAATATAAGCTATTTATACGTCTTTATTAACTCGTATTTTATTGTGCGATCTTAAATATTTAAGGCTATTTTAAGGAATTAAGCCCTTTATAAGTTAAAAAAAGCAACGTTTTTAAAAAGCGCGCTATTAGCGTAAAGTCCGCTTAATAAATAAAAGTTTTAATTTTATTTAGCTATTTTAACGCTAAAATTATTAGCTTTTATTAACCGGAATACTAGCCACTATATTAACATTAACGCCAATAATAATTATAACTTTTCGAGCGCCTAAAAGAATATTTACAATTACTTATAACTTTTAAAAACCGGGTTTAACGTGGGTAAAACGGGTTAATACGGGCTATCTCAACATTATAATCTCAAAACAAAAAATAATTAAAAAGGGGAGTTAAAAAAAAGAAAAAATAGCGCAATAATAACTATAAAAATGCCGCTACTTATATACCTCTAAAAAAGCCGTTATAAAAATATAATTAAAAATTCTACTTTGCTTTTTAAATAAAAAAGCTAAAGTAAATTTAATATAAAGGCGGCTTATTTTATATTACCTCTTATTAATCCTCATAAAAAAATAGCTAAATTAATAAAATAATTTATTAATAAACTATCTTATTAAATATTAAAAATCTTGTAAATGGGAAATAAACAAGCTAATAAAACTATATATTTAATATACTAGCTAAATAACTATTATTAAAAAACTCTTTTAAAAGGAAACGATTTTATTTATTAAAATAAACGCTATAACAAGAAAAATTTAATATTTATTATAATTTATAAACGCTTTTAATAATAATATTTAAAAATTTATAGTCCTCGCCCACCCTATTTACAACGTATATATCCGGTTATAGAAAATATCCCCGAAAACGTGTTTAAACAACTAAATATCCCTCTTAAATAAAGGAAATATTATTCTAAATTACTTAAAAAACGCTATAATAAAGTAAAGCGGAAGTAAAGCGGAATCTTAAATATAAAAGTTAAAAAGCGTTTAAAATTTAAGCAAAAAGAAAAATATTCGAAAAGCGCTAAAATTAACAAAGTTTTATTAAACCTTTATTAAAATCTATTAATATAAACTCTTATAATTAATAGCTTTAAAACTAAATAAAAGGTTTTTAACCCTTTTAATAATAAATTTAATATAAATAATAATATAACTTTCCCCCCCGTAGTAATTTAGTTCGCATATAAGCGTATTAGCCTTCTAAATCGCTAAAATACGTTAAACGAGGGTATATTAACAAAGACTATAATAATATTTAGGAGGAGAAATTTAATAAAAACGAAAATAAAGTTAAAAATAATTTAAACGAAAATAACGAAAATAATAGGGATATAAAGGTTAATAATAATAAAGGAGAGGGTAATTAGATAGAAAAGTACCTTGCCGATAATAAAGATGAGGATATAGAGAAAGAAACTTCAGAGGAGCGTAATAATAAGAATAATAAAGATTAAAATAACAATAATAAAGCATAATAATAAATTATTTTTAAATTAGATAATATTAAATAAATATTTATATATACACTTAAAAAATAATAAAATAATTAAAAAAGAAGATTATAAACTATAAATAAGTTGTAATTATAAAATAATAAACGCCTCCCTTTAATTATAAAAAAGTAAAAGCTTTAAACCATTAAAAATTTTATTTAATTAATAAATAGTAAATTTTTAATATCCCCCCCTCTTCCTTTTATTTTTTTTAAAAAAGGAAAAAATAGGCTATATATATAAATATAATAATAATAATATTATTTTATTTTTAAACTATATATAATCTTTAACAATTACCTTTAATTAATATATATACCCCCCCCCCCCTTTTCTTAAGCTTTAAACTAATATAAATAATTTAAAATAATATTATATTTATAAATTATAATATAATAAAAAGATTATAAATCAATTTAATTTTAAATTAAAAAGTCTTAATTATTTATAATTAAATAAAAAGCTTATTTAAAAATTATTATAATAAATAATCTAACTTTATAATTAAAAATAATAATATTCTTTTAATTCGCTTATATTTAGCTAATATTATTATAAAATTATAACTTTTATATAATAAACTATATACTTAAATATTTAGCTTATTTTAAAGCTTTTTTTTTTATCCGCCCTTTATAAGTTTAAAATATATAAAAATCTTTAAATAAAAAAATAAATTTAATTTAATATTTTATATTATAATTATAAATATTTTTATATTATATTTAATATTTTAAAATATCGCTATTGGTTATTTTAAATAATAGTAAAGTTATATATAACTTAAAAAATATTAAGATATTTTTCGTTAAAAATTTCGCGTTATAATATTAATACTTCCACTAATATTTTTTTTGCCTTTATTTATTTTTATTAAAATAAAACTTATAATAATAATATAAAAATAGTTTAAGTTAATAAAATCCTTATAAATAGGGTATTAAAAGCAATATTACTTTAAAAATTAAGTTACTTAATAATTTAAATTAAATTTTTTTAACAATTATAATAAATTTAAAAAAAAGGGGTATATTTATATTTAAATTAAATATAAACGCGGGAAAATAAAGCATTATAATTACTTATAACGCAATTAATACAAACACTCGCCCGATTATTTACTAACATATATTATTATAAACTTTTATTATTTTTCAAATTTTTTTAATTAATAAAAATATAAAGTTAATTAAAATAATTTTATTTACTTATATTTATAAAAATTATTATAATTTATAAATATATTTAAGCATTATATTAATATTATAAATTATTTTAATAAAATATACCCTTTTATTATTAATATAAATTTTCTAATAATAGCTATTATTTTAATTACTTTTAATTTTAAATATAATTTTTCTTTTTTACGCTTAATAAAAGCAAATAAAATACCGTCTAATTTTTTTTATAAACAAATTTATTATTAAGTTATTTATTTATTATTTAATTAACTTATATATAAAATTTTCTTTTTAAAATTTTTCCTCTTTTTTCTTTTTCTTTTAAATATTTTTCTCCTTTTCGCCCGCATTAGTTTTTTTTACACCACTTTATATCTACTTACATTTTATAAAAGAATATTATATATTATTAATAATAACTCGTTTTTTATTTTTTTTTATTTTTTATACTTTTTTATCGCTTTTTTACTAATATTTTAATTATATTACTATAATAACTTAGCTTTAATTATTTTTTATTATATTTTTTAAATAATATTTCCAATTTTATTTATAAAAGGATTATTTATAAATAAGCTATTAAAAATAATAATAATTATATTTTTATAATTAATATTCCCTTTAATAATAATATATTTAAAATGTTATAGAGTATTTTTAAGCGCCTTTATTATATACTCGTTTAAAAAAAGTTTAAAAAATATAACGAAAAAAGCTTGGAAACCAATAAATAAAATAATTAAATAAACGTTTATAAAGAAATAAATTACTTACTTTTAATTTACCTTTTACTTATTTTTTACTTTTATAATTTTTATATTAGTTTTTATTTATTAAAATTTATTTAATTTATATTTAATATCTTTAAACTTGTAACTTTCGTTAATTATTAAAAAGAATTATAATAATCGCTTTATTTTTAAGCTTAATAACAATTATTTAATGCTTTTTTATAGTAAGTAATTTGATCTTTATAGTAAAATTTAGGGGCTTTTTAACTTTTTAGCTTATAATTACCTAAGCTTAATAATAATTAAGATTATATTATTTAAAAATTACTATAAGCCTATATTTTTTTTATAGTATAATTTTAACTTTATTAGGTATTATGCTAAGAAAATCTCGCTAATAACATTAATAATTTCGGAGTGGTTTTTATAGCTATATAACTTACTTTAGCGGCAATTTAGCTCTATAAAAACGAATTTCCTTTAATATTATATTTATATAAGTTATATTTTTTTATTTATTTATTTATTTATTTAAATAAAAAAATAAGTTAAATATATATTTAATATAAAAGTAAATATATATAAGCTAGTTTATTATAATTTAAAAGATAATATAATAAGTTAATTAATAATAGCGACGATAAAAATAACTTTATAATGGAAGTGGCAAAAAAAGGCTTTTAAAGGAGAATAAACTAAATAATTACTAGGTAATATAAGCATATATAATAATATTAAGCTATAATATAATTATATTAGCTATATTTAAATAATTAGCTAATAATTAATTATTTAAAGGTATATTATAAAGTAAAGGGTTAAAATTATAGCTTAAATAAAAAGTTTAATTAACTTTATTTTACTCTATATTAAATTTAATAGGTCGAGCTTTTCGGCTTAATTATTAGTTAATTTATTTATTTTACCTTTATAAATTTTAATATATATAAATTTTTCCTTTTTTTTTAACTTTCTAACTTTTTATCCCTAACTTTATTATTATAATTATATAATATAGTTATTTATTTACCTTTTACGAGCTATTTATATAATTAAGTTATTTTTATAATTAAGTCTTTTATATATATAATGTAATTAAATAAATAAGCGCTTATATTATTAATTAATAAACTTTTTAATATAGCTAATTTATTATATAGCTAATTAGCTATATAATTATATAAGCCGCTTTATAGCCGTATAATTATATAATTTAACTAAATAAGTATATATTTACCTTATTAATTAATTAAAATTAATAACTTTATATTTATAAGGTAATTAACTATATAATTAATTTCTATTTTAAGTTAAGCTAAAGTTTTTTCTTTTTAAGTTTTATAAATTTAAAAGGTTAGTTTTAGCTAATTTACAGCTTTATTTTTATTATATTAATTATTTTTTATTTTATTAAAAATTATATATTCAAGTATTTAATTAGCTCTTTAAGTTTTTAATTCCGGGTTTTTTAAATAAGAAGTTTTTAATTATATTTTATTTATAATTTATTAAAATAATAATAAAAGTTTCTTTAATTTAAAAGGTTTAGCATTATATTAATAATGTTTAAATTTTGCGGAATATTAAACTTTTATTATAATGGGTTATTTATTAAGATTTATTAATAATTTAAGTTAATTTAAAATAATCTTTATATTAAATATTAAGTCTAAGTTTTAAGTGGATAAATAAAGATATAATAAAGTAGTTTTAATGTTAGATTATAATAAGTTCGAAAGTTTTTAGCTTAATTTTAAAGGTATTCGTTTTTAAAAATTATTTTCTTTTTATTCTTTAATCGATTGTTTTCTTTTTTCGCCTTTTTTTAATGTTAAGGAAACTCTAATTTTATCTCTCCGGTTTTTACTTTTAATTAAAAAAGTAATAGTATAAATTATAAATTATTTAAATAAATGTAAAGGGTAAAAAAATTATATTTTAATAATTTATTTATAAATAAATTATATAAATGCTAGATATTGGTCGTAATTCTTTCCGGTAATAAAATGTTTAAAATTGCCTACTATTTTTATTTTATATATTAATTTTAACTTAGAAATTGTTTTTTAACCTTTATTTAATTATATTATAAGTGTTAATAATAATTTTTATAATAAAAGGAGTTTTTTTAGTTTTTATAAGTGTATTTATTATAATTATTTTTAATTAAAAGTTTTAATAAATTTAATTTTATTAGTTTAAATAATATTAAATAAAAGTAAATTATAGTGTATTAATTGTTTAAAGTAGCGTTAATAATAATATTTTCCCTTTTTTAATAAATAGTTTTTATAATATTTAAAATATGCTGTTAGTTTTTTATAATTTAAATAATTAGAGCTTTAAAACGCGCTAAAATAAAGGTTATATTATTATTAAGTATAAGTGTTAATAATTTTCATTAAGTCTTTTATATATAATTTTAAATTAAAAATTACAATATTATAATATAGCTTTTGGTTATATTAAATCTTTTATATTTTAAAATATATAATTTTATTAAAGAAATATTAAGTAATATTTTAAAGTTAAAAATATATTTTAATTAAAATATAAAACGGGATATTTTATTGCCGCTTTTTATAAAATTATTAATAAGATAAAAAAGCTATTGTACTTTTTAATTAATAGTAAAATCGCGTTAATTACTTAATAATAAATAAGCTATACTCGAACTTATTAAAAAATAAAGAAAAGGAGATAAAAAGGAAGAGAATTTTAAATTTATTTTTAGAAAAAAGGCCTTTTTTATATGTAAAGTATTAATTATAATATTAAAAGCTAAGCTTTTATTATTCGGAATATTTTTATTTAATTAATTATATTGGTTAACTTAATTAATTAACTTTATTAATTAACTTAATTAATTAACTTTATTAATTAACTTTATTAATTAACTTTATTAATTAACTTTATTAATTAACTTTATTAATTAACTTTATTAATTAATTAACTCTTAATTAATAAATATTTATATATATATTAAAAAAATAATAAAGCGATTAAAAGCTATAATAACTAAGCTTTAAAAATAAAAATAATAATTAAATAATTATAATAGGTTTAATATTAAAATTACGGGTTATATAATTTATTTATAAGAAAATAAATAAGTATTATAATAAGCGAAAATTGAAGGGATTGATTTTTAAAAAAGATAAAAATTTATCGCGTAAAAAGTCGGATATTTTAATTAATTGGCAAATTCGAAATAGCGGGTATTTTTAAATATTAAAGGCGGGAAATAAAAGGTTATATTAAAATTTAAACTTATAATTATTATAATGTTTTATTACCTATAAAAAAAAAGTATTAAGTGTAATTTTTATAATAAAAGGGGAAAAAAGGTTTAATTTAATATAAAAATAAAAAGGGGGAATAGCTTAAAGTTTATTTTTAATTAGTTAATAAAAAAGCTAGTAATAATTTTAGTAATATTTTCTTACCTTTTTTTTATAATAATATTAAACTTTTTTATTTATTACTTTATTTTAACGTTAATAGCCGTTATAATTTTGTAAAATAAAGCTAATTAATATATATTTATATAAAGTTTTATATAAGGAACATAATTTTTATTACTATTATTTATTAATTATTATGTAATTTACTATAAAAAGCGCAAATAAATAATATAATAAAATAAATAATAAAAGCCTTTATAAAAATTAATTATAAGTAATATTAATAATATTTAACTTATAATATACATTTTATATTAAAAGCGTGGTTATTAAACTTATTAAAGCTAATATAATGTTGGATTTGTAATGTATTTACGTGGAAAGGTTAGTAATTAGCCCTTATAAGCGGTAATTTGAGTTAAAGTTGGGGAGTGCTTTAAGATAAATTTTTTTTTATTAGTAAAAGTATAAAGATTATAAAATATAATGGAGTTAATTAATATAAAAAAAAGGAAAAGTAAAAGGATTTTTTTTTATTTTTACCTTTTAAATTAGCTTTTAAAATATAAAGGAATTAAATAAGAAAATTTTTAATTATAATAATATAAAAGTATAAGTTATTTACTTTAAAAAAAAAAATTACATTATAATTATAACCGTTTTTTATCCGCTTTTAATTTACTTATAAATTACTATATTATTTAATTATTTTAAAATTAAGTTACTTTATCTTTTTTTTTTCTTCGCTTTATAATCCTCGTTTTTTTTACTTTTATTAATAATAATAATCTTTCGCTTTTTTGGCAAGACGACGTCTTTATTATTAGCATTTTAAAAAGTAGATTTTTTATAATATTAATTTAAATTTTCGATTAAAAGCTTATTATAGTATAAAAACCATTATAATAGGTTTAATATTACTTAATTAAGAAATTTTAAATCTTTATCTTTATTATTATTTTTTTCCTCTTAAAAAAATTATTATTATTGTTAAAAATAAAAATATAATTTCTTTTATATATATTTTCTAAGGATAATATTAATAATTAAAAATTTAGTTAAAAGCGGTTAATTTTAATAAAATCCTTATAATTAAGCAAGTTTTTATAGTTAAATAAGCTTTTATTTTTAATTAAAAAGAGGTATAAATTATTAATACTATTAAAGCCTTTAAAGGGCCCGAAAATTTCAATATTAAATTTATTAAAGATAATATATAAGTAAGTATATAATGCCTTTATAAACTTTCGGTTTTTATTATAATAATTTATAATATTATATTAGTATTTTTTTTTAATAATAATATTTTAAATGCGTAAACCCGATAAAATTTAATTGTAAATCTTATAATAATATATTATATTATAGTTTAACTTCCCCTAATATTTTATAGCGATTTTATTATTATTATAAGTTATTTATTTATTAATAAAGGATTTTTCTTAAAAATTAAAAAATATAGCTTTTTCGTTAATAATTAATACTCGCTTATTTATTGTGTAGAGCGCTTTAATGTGCTTTATAAAAAGCAAGATTTTATAAGTGTAATTAGCTATAATATAATTAGCTTATAAATACTTTAATAAAAATAAATTATAATGGTTTTAAATAAGATTTAAGTTAAAAGAAAAAAATATAAATATTATATATTAAGGTAAAAAATAGCTTATATTTTAATTATTAAATTAAATAATTGCTTACTTATATATATATAAGCGTATATTTTAAAATTTAAACTTTAACTTTAATATTAATATTTATAATTTTAGCTTTAATGCTAATATTTAAAATTTTAGCTTTAATATTAATATTTAAAATTTTAGCTTTAATATTAGCATTTAAGATTGTAACATAGCTAAATTAAGTTTATTATTAAAAGTTAAAAATTTTAATACGTTTAAAAAAGTCTATAAAATATTTATAAAATACTTAAAATAAATTATTAAATTAAAAATATTAAATAAAATTATAAGAGGAGGGGTAGTTAAATTAAAAGCGTTAAAAAGTGGGGATTTAATAAAATACTTTAAATAAATTAGGGGACTTACTTTTAACTACCCCCACTTATAAGCCACTTTTACCATTAAAATAAATTATATATATAATATTATAATTTTATTAATTTTAAGTTAAATAATATAATAAAAATAATTATAAATAGCTTAATTATTACTTTTATAAGTTTTAATATTTTTTTCTCGCTTTTTACGTATAAATACGCGTATTTAACCTAATTATTTACGCGGTAAGGTTTTTACCCGAATTACCTTTATATCCTTTTATTTACACGTGTGCGAGTTATAATAACCTTTATAATTTTAATAAAATGATTATTTAGGTCTTTTTATGTTATTTTTTGCTTTTTCCGGGGTTATAAAGTTATAATTTAGTGCTTTAAAGCCTTTATATCCTTTTATAATATTATAATTTCGTTATTTTAATAATTAATAATTTTTACTATTTTTTTAAAGCTAATTTAATAATGGTAATAAATTTAATTATTATTAAATTTATCTTATTAAAATGCTATATAAGTATTATAATAAGTTATTAAATAATAAAAAAGTAAAAAGGTAGTTTAATTTTATTAAAAGTATTAAATGTTAATTATTTTTCTTTTATAAATAAATGCTTTAAACTTTTAATTAGTTTTTAATCGAAAATATTTTTATATAAAAGCTTACGCTTATTATTTAGCTAGTAACTTAATATTTAATATTAAGCCCTTATAAAAAGGTAAAGATAATAAGGAAAAAAAAACTTAAAATTATATTAAGGCGGCTACGCTTACTTTTTAAGCTTTTATTATTCGCGTATTTATTCGCTTTTATAATTTCTAGCTTTTTTATTTAAAGTTTCGATTTATACCCGCTTATTTTTTTTACCACTTACCTGTAACGAACTTAATATATAATTATTACCATTTTACCCTAATTTTTTATAAGCACATTTTTAACGCTAAATTAACGTGGATAATATTAATTGTTTTTTAAATTTTAATTAACTTTCGCTTTATTAAAACCATTAAACGCTTATTAATATAAATATATATTATATTATAATAATATTAATATAGTATTTTTTATTATTATACTTTAAATACTTTAAAGTTGTTTTATAGCTAACTTGCTTTTTTTAGCAATATTTAATCCGCGCTTTATTTTTTGTAATTATATAATTAATAAGCGTTAATATTATAATTTATAATATATAGCGCGGGGGTAAGTATAATAAAAATATAAGAATATATATTTTAATAAATAAGAGATATATTTTATAAAATTAATTTTAATATAAAAGTAATAATATTAATATATATAATAAATATAAAAAACATTAAGTAAGTTTAAGCTTTATTATTTAATTAAATTACTTTATAATAAATAAAATATATTTGTTAATTTTTAATTTATAAACGGTTATTATATTATAATATAGCTATTATACTATTACCCCGCTATAAAGATTAAAAGTAAGGGCTAGTATTATATTTTTACTATCTTTATATTTCCCCACTCTTAATATTTTTAAATGTAGTTATTAAGAGCTATTTTTTCTCTTATTTATAATATTATTTTTATTTAAATAAAATAAAAACTTACTTTTTTTTTAAGTAGATCTTTTAAATTTTATATTTATAATAAGTTAAAAGTCTACAATTAATAAATTAAGTAAAAAGGTAATAAAAGTAACCTAAAATGTTAATATTTATATTTTTAAATAAATGCTCCTTTAAATAATTATCAAATAAGTTAGAGTTAAAGTTTTTATCTTTTTTTTATAAAGTAAACTTTAAAATAAAATATGCTCGGCTTTTAATAAACGATAATAAGCCTTTAACAAGTTATATATAATTTTGTTCGCTTTTTTTATTTTTATCTCTTTAATAAAGAAAGTTATAAATAATATAATTATATTTAACATTTAATATTGCTCGTATATAGCGCGTATTAAGCGAAAGTATTTAATATAATAAATTATCTAAGTTTATAAGTGCGTATAAGCGATAAAATACACGTGCTAATATAAAAAATTACTTTTATCGCTTATTCTATAATTAAAATATTACGCCCTTAATTTATATTTATTTAATAATTATTATATTAGCTAAACCCAAATATATTTATATCGACATAGTTTATTAATAAGGCATATAAGCCGGTATTAATCGTTATGCTTAAATTAACGCTATTATTCGGCATAATAAATTATATAAAAAGGGATTTATTAAGTTAAAATATAAAAGGTAATAAATTAACTTTTAAAAAAAAAAAAGTAAAAAATAATATTAAATATATTTATAACGATTTTTTAAACTCATTATCGCTTTATTATTATTATTAACCGAGTAAAGTTATACGCTAATTTTTCTAGTATATTCTATTATTTAATATATATTTCTTTATATTATAAATAATGCGGTGTATTTTAATATAAATATTTAATAATATTAATTTTAAACCTATAATTTTCTACTTATACGCCCCCCTTAATTAATAAAAGCTAGTAAATATATTTAATTAATTAGATTTTACACTTTGCTTTTAATATATTAAATAATTAAGACTTTTATTAGCTTGGAAAAATCCTTTATATTATATATATATAGTTTAAAACTACTTATTAGCTTAAAATAAATAGCTCTTTAAAATTTAATATAAATAAAAAAGTTTAAATAAAAGGAATTATAATAAGCTAAAGTGCTTAAAAATTTAGTTCCAATTTTTATTTTAATAAATCTTTATTATTATATTGTAAGTAAAAGTATTTTATTCCGTTTTTCCTAAATATTATTTTATATTTTTTTTTTTTATGTTTATATTTATTAATTTATTAACTTTAAAGTTTTTATTACCTTTTATTAAAAGCTAAATTACGCCCGTTTAAAATTAATAAAATTGCGTAATATATTTTTTTAGCTTTAATATAAAGTTTTTAACTTTTATATAATATTATTATAGTGGTAATTTTAAAGTTAATTAACTTAAAAAGCGGGTAAAAATCTAAAATGTTAATTATATTTATAATAAGGAATAAGTACTTATTAAATTAAAGCGTAATTATTATATAAGCCTCTTTTAAATAATTTAAACTATAAAAGTAAGACATTATATTTTAAAGAAAAAATATTAAGCTTTAAATATATAAAACTCTTTTTTATATACAACTTTTCGGGCTTTTTCCTTTTTAAAGAGGATTTAAAGTATAATAATCGTATGTACTATTATATAATCCGGTAATGCTTTTTTAATAGCTAATGCTATATTTTAAGCACTTTTATTATTAAATATATTTTTAAATATTAGCTATTATATTATAATTAGGAAAATTTAAAAACGTTGGGGAATAGGGAGCGTTATTATTTATATTGTTTTTTATATAAAAAAAACATTTTTTATAATAAAAACACTAATTAATAAAAGCCTTTTTAATATTTATAATTTATTTACTATAAAAATAATAATAATAATATTAATAATAAATAATATAATAAGGTTATTTTTAAGCTGATAATAAGGTAATTAATTTATTATTATAATTATTATAAATAATAATAATGTTAAAAATTTTGAAAATATTAATATAGAAATATTAATATTTAATTATATATCTTATATTTTACACTATTTATAAAATATTATTAAATTATTTTTTTATAATAATATAGTTAATATATAAAATAATATTTATTTAGATTATAATATATTAATTTAATTTGTTAATTATTATTTAAAATAACATTTATATTTAATATATATAAAAGTATAAGGCCGCTTATATTATTTATTTTATATCGTTATATATTAATATGTTTTTTATTATTATTAAGCATAAGTTATTTTAATTTAATATAAAATAAAGTTTTAAATATAAATTAAATATAAATTTAACAATTAAAAACTTAATTAAAAGCGTTTTTTTAAATATTTATAAATATATTATATTTTAATTTATTTATACTTATAATAAAAAAGGAATATAAATTTAAGATTATAATACTTTAAAAAAACCTTAAAATAAATAAAAATTTATATATAAAAATAAGTTATTTACCCGGCGAAATTTTATTAGAGGTAATTTTATTAGTAAGATATATTCCAAGCTAAAGTTTTAATTCAAAATATTATTACTTTATTTATAATTACTTATTATTTATATAAACCCCTTTTAAAGCTAATAATAGCCTTTATAACGCTTAAAATATAATAAAACACGCTAATTATTTAGATAAAATTGTAAATATTAAGGAGTTAATTAAAAAGTTAAAAGTAAGTTATTAATAAGTTATTAAAAATTAATGTAAAGATTTTAGTGGTTATTAAAAATTAATATAAAGATTTTAATAATTATTAAAAATTAATGTAAAAGATTTTAATAATTATTAAAAATTAGCGTTAGGCATTTAAAGTTTATTAAGAAATTAAAGTAAGGATTTAATAATTATTAAAAGCTAATATAA